>OZ020490.1:0-1403956 GCA_963971405.1 Psococerastis gibbosa | reverse complement strand
AATCCCAACTAAGTCTCAGTTTCTCACAATAGGTGTGCAATATACCAGGCAGTCGTGTTTTCTATGTTAGATTTAGTTACATTGGGCTAGGACAGGTTAAGTTATAATATTAGGCTAGGTTAAATTTTTATATCAAGTTAGGGTAGGTTACATTGGATTAGGATAGGCCAGATTAGGTTACATTGGGTTAGGTTAGCTGTTTACCTAGATTAAATTCATCATTTTTTTAACAAAAATATTTTTATATCAAATAAATATGATGTTAAGTTAGGTTACATTGAATTAGGATAGGTTAGATTAGGTTACATTGGATTAGGATAGGCCAGATTACGTTACATTGGGTTAGGTTAGATGTTTACCTAGATTAAATTCATCATTTTTTTAACAAAAATATTTTTATATCAAATAAATATGATGTTAAGTTAGGTTACATTGAATTAGGATAGGTTAGATTAGGTTACATTGGGTTAGGATAGGTTAAGTTAGCGGCTAACTTAACCTATCCTAACCCAATGTAACCTAATCTAACCTATCCTAATTCAATGTAACCTAACTTAACATCATATTTATTTGATATAAAAATATTTTTGTTAAAAAAATGATGAATTTAATCTAGGTAAACATCTAACCTAACCCAATGTAACGTAATCTGGCCTATCCTAATCCAATGTAACCTAATCTAACCTATCCTAATTCAATGTAACCTAACTTAACATCATATTTATTTGATATAAAAATATTTTTGTTAAAAAAATGATGAATTTAATCTAGGTAAACAGCTAACCTAACCCAATGTAACCTAATCTGGCCTATCCTAATCCAATGTAACCTACCCTAACTTGATATAAAAATTTAACCTAGCCTAATATTATAACTTAACCTGTCCTAGCCCAATGTAACTAAATCTAACATAGAAAACACGACTGCCTGGTATATTGCACACCTATTGTGAGAAACTGAGACTTAGTTGGGATTATTGAAAATTCATTTTTATAAACACGGCTGGTGGGTATATTGAACACCTATTGTGGGATTAATACATTTCTTTTAAGATGCTGAGTGCACTTATTATATCGGCGTACCTGAATTAATAGCGATGTGTCATAATCTTAATGCGAGGGGGACTGAAATGGCCACCGACCTTATGCACTCCAATATATAAAGGGTTGTCTGCATGGCAAATAAAGGGACTGTCTACTCATCAGCGACTGCTTATATGAATATGTACCTTTAACTGGTATTGTACATCAACTATTGTAAATGAATGTAAACCATTTTATGATATACAAATTTTATAATACACATATTTTGAAAGAAATCAATGTCTTTTCATACAATCACTTAAAACAAGCTTTTAAGCCTAAGACTTATCAATAATACAATAATGACCATGAGCTAAACGAATGTAAACCATTTTATGATATACAAATTTTATAATACACATATTTTAAAAGAAATCAATGTCTTTACATACAATCACTTAAAACAAACTTTTAAACCTAAGACATATCTATAATGCGATAATGACCCGGGAAACGTTCGGGGATGCTTCATCCTGCATGTAGTATTGTTTCCGGAAATTGAGAAAATGTTCATACAATACAGCAACAACCTTTTTGTTGAAGTTCGCCTGTAGCGGATGGTATGGATAGCATTCTGAGCCGAGGAATAGTTGCATTTGTCGTACAGCACATTGATCGAAGGCAGTAGCGTCTTTCAAATATCATCTGCTCGTGCTGCTTGGAAGCCAATAATAGCAAACCGTGGTTTTTCACTTGAAGAAATCATTCGCACAGGGTTTCGCACATGATCAACAGTTATTCCATTGAGTTCATAGCATATTTCGGAGAATAAGTGTGCCATAGCATTAGCGCTAAGCCAGTCTTCACCTTGATAAGCAATTGTTGTCACACCTTTTTCCAGCACACCTTCAATATGCAGTCGGCTTTCACATGGTAGAGTAATAAGTATATCTTGTTGATGGATTGGTATGCGAATTTCATCATTTATCACCATACTTTTGTTCTCGAAATCATTACAAGCTAATTAAAATCGATAAAGGGTCGCATCCAAGCGCTTTGCTTAAAAGCTAAAATTTTATGTATACATTTTTAATTTTAATGCTAATTCTAAACATTGCTTCAAATTTCGATAATGTATTATATAGTTGTGTTTATCGTTTAAGTTGGGAATAAGCATTGAGATGGTGGATGTTAAAGATATATTATTTTCAGCGAGAAATTCCTTGCAATATGGAGAAATCATGTCTGAAGTTACAACACAATGTTCAGCTGCTAGTGGGTATTCATTATGTAAATCATGTAATTTTTGTGGATATTCCAAGTCCACATGTAATATGAACCCACCATCGTCCTCATTAGGTGCGAGCATTACATTAAAATTTTGATTTCTTCCTCCTCCATCCAGCGAAACCCACTAATATTTTCAGACAGCTCTGAAGAGCTAGCCCTGGTGCAGTGTACATGTGACAAATTTCGAGGTTATAGTTTTCAAAACATTAGGCTCTAAAGGCTTCAAAAACATCGCAAAAGAGAAGGGTGTTGTTTAATACATTCAAGTCTTGGTATTCTTCTAAATTCTTTATATCAAAAGCATTCCACACCTTTTGAGCATGTTCATATTTTTCTTGTGAAATCCACTCTTGAGTTAATTGACTAAAAAAAAAATGCAATGATTGTAGGTAAGTGTTCCTCATTAAATTGTGACTCGTGCGTTATATATTCATAGGGGAAGACACCCTTCCTCAACATCAAGTCTAATTTTTCATCCACAAAACATGTTTTCATAATTTTAAATTTATTTTTATCCGCATCAACAAGATTTTTAACTACTGAATCTAATGAGGAGGCCATAAATTGGTAAGTGTCTTAAAAGCATAACTCTCCAATACTGAAGGCTATATATTCTTCCATAGTTTTAGCTATACTGGACTTGGTGTTGGTTGCAATCTTCAGATCCCCAATCATAACACTACCCTTTTCACACATTCTCACATTTACCTATCAGTTCCATTATATAACAGCCTTCCTGAGTTCATAAAAAAAAATCTACAACAAAAAAAAAAAATTCATTAGTAAAATTAGCTTTCATCTGTCCCAAAATCAACTAAGAAATCTTCCAGCAATAGTGCGTTAGCATAACAACCCCGGATTCAACAGAGTGATAAACCATCTTAGTATATGATCTTACTTATTTCCTTACTTAGTGATGTTACTTAGAGTCTACATAAAATTAATTATTATCGATAAAGTTTTAGCTTAGTTATTATAGTATTAAGGGGTCCCCAGCACGGGAGAAATCCTTTGGGCCACCCCTACCTCATTATATTGGTGTGCATGTATATGTATTATTGAAGGAACGAAATACATTATTCTATTCTTCTATTCTATTCTATCTCAGTTTAATACTCCATAATAATTGCAACCTTAATCCATGCACATGTCAGATAATCGCAAAAGCAAATACTATTAAATATTTAGGCGTTACCATTGATAATCATCTCAAGTGGTATGAACAAATCCTCCTAACATCAAAACGAATTAGAAGAACCTATAACAAATTAAGGATGCTGAGGTGTACACTTAACGTTGACACTCTGTAAGGTAAGTTTATCATGCTTTAGTCCAATCAATTTTCCAATATAGCATATTAGCCTGGGGTGGTGCTCACTCTTCCCATATATGCTCCCTAGAAACTGATGTAAGAATAGCCATCAGGGTAGCTATAGGGAAGCCTCGCCGCTACCCTTCAAATCTTCTTTTTCAGGAATTCAATGCCCTCCCATTGCCATTGCTATGTGCAAAACAACTTCTACTTTTCGATTTAAAAAGGGCAAAAACCATTCTTGGGCAAGGTGATTTCGTCCATCATAACATTAATACCAGACTTGGTACCGGACGCAACCTAAAAACTTTGAAACCGAATACGGAACACTTTAAGCATTCGCATATTATGTATAAGTCTATTCCATTGTACAATTCCCTACCGGACAACATAAAGGACTCCGTCAGCATAACAAGTTTCAAGACACATAAAATACCTAATTTCTTCCAACCCCAATAACATCACGTCCCTACTTAGCAACTAGACTTAATGAAAATTGGGATACATACTGTAAAGTGGATGTTCTCTCAGTGTCGATTGTCAACCAATATTTTATTATTAGCCTACATTACTTCAGTTATCTGCCTGCACAATTGTTTTTCTATTAACGTTTAAAAAAAATTTTTTTTACTTAATTCGTACATTTTTTCTTTACTTGTATTTGCAATTGTAATGTTCACTTTTGCTTTTAAAGGGCCCCCCCCCCCTACCATTTTTAATATTGTAAATGTTGTTTGTTTATTTGTTGATATTTTATTGTGGAGTCATCATTGAGGAGAAGTTGTTCGTTTTTAGCACGAAACCATGCTTCAGTATAGTTTTTATCATTGCCGGGTGCAACTGATGCAAAAACAAAAATCACTTAGCTTACAATGGACCCCCTGGTGTGATGGGTGTACTGAGTGCACCTGGTGATTCTCAACAGGTTTGAATCTGCACACGGTTATCTGTTTACTAAATCAATACTTCCCTTAAACCTGTGCGTTGGATAGATTTATTAATTGCCCAGCACGGGACTTGTCCTTTATACCATTTAATCACTTTAAAAAGTTTTATGTTTTCAGTTGTAATTGAATCAACCTCACCTTCCATATTATGTAAATATACAACGGGATCATGACGTATGGTTATGTTTTTATAATTGTATTATTTTACAACACCATCTAGAGCTATAGATGTTTTGCATATAAAGTTCCCCTCGTTAGATAGTGCTCATCCGCTCATAATTGTGCAATTATTATTATGATCAGTAAAATCTTCCCTCATAAACAATGTCTTTACATACAATCACTAAAAACAAACTTTTAAACCTAAGACATATCTATAATGCGATAATGACCATGCTTCAACCTAAGTGTTGGATAGATTTACGAAAACAAAAATCACTTTAGCTTACAATGGACTGTCAGCGAGGGGTAGATTTATTAATGGCTTGTTTGTGGCTAACTCAACCTATCCTTACCCAATGTAACCTAATCTAACCTATCCTAATTCAATG
Organism: Psococerastis gibbosa; assembly: GCA_963971405.1. Classification (NCBI taxonomy): domain Eukaryota; kingdom Metazoa; phylum Arthropoda; class Insecta; order Psocodea; family Psocidae; genus Psococerastis; species Psococerastis gibbosa. Next base: position 1,398,834 of record OZ020490.1, on the reverse strand, counting down.
TAACCTAACTTAACATCATATTTATTTGATATAAAAATATTTTTGTTAAAAAAAATGATGAATTTAATCTAGGTAAACAGCTAACCTAACCCAATGTAACCTAATCTGGCCTATCCTAATCCAATGTAACCTACCCTAACTTGATATAAAAATTTAACCTAGCCTAATATTATAACTTAACCTGTCCTAGCCCAATGTAACTAAATCTAACATAGAAAACACGACTGCCTGGTATATTGCACACCCATTGTGAGAAACTGAGACTTAGTTGGGATTATTGAAAATTCATTTTTATAAACATGGCTGGTGGGTATATTGAACACGTATTGTGGGATTAATACATTTCTTTTAAGATACTGAGTGCAACGCCGAGTCCCACCCTTACCGTCTATCATTCGTGGGTAGTCCACTGTTTCAAATTAGGTAATTAATATGTGCATTATTCAATGGCGCTCACCCTCACTGGTCTATCTATCCCTGTCTTCCATTAGCTCAAGCGTGTTCGTCGATGTAAATGTAGCTGATAAAAAATTAATAAGAAAAAACTTATATTAATTTATTTTAAGGTTTTTTAAATACTATGGGTGTCTATATTTAGCTTATCTTTACTCAATGTAGTGTACTAAACATTATGCATTAGCTCAAGCGTGTTCATCGATGTAAATGTAGCTGATAAAAAAAAAAAAATTAATAAGAAAAAAAACTATTTTAAATTTTAAATTAGCTCAAGCGTGGTCATCGATGTAAATTTAGCTGATAATAAATAATTAAGAAAAAACTTATATTAATTTATTTTACGGTCTTTAAATACTATGGGTGTCTATATTTAGCTTATGTTTACTCAATGTAGTGTACTAAACATTATGCATTAGCTCAAGCGTGTTCATCGATGTAAATATTGTTGATAAAAATTAATAAGAAAAAAACTTATATTAATTTATTTAACGGTCTTCAAATACTATGGGTGTCTATATTTAGCTTATGTTTACTTAATGTAGTGTACTTAACATTATTAATTAGCACAATCGTGTTCACCGATGTAAATTTATCTGATAATAAATAATTAAGAAAAAAACTTATATTAATTTATTTTACGGTCTTTAAATACTATGGGTGTCTATATTTAGCTTATGTTTACTTATTGTAGTGTACTTAACATTATGCATTAGCTCAAGCGTGGTCATCGATGTAAATTTAGCTGATAATAAATAATTAAGAAAAAACTTATATTAATTTATTTTACGGTCTTTAAATACTATGGGTGTCTATATTTAGCTTATGTTTACTCAATGTAGTGTACTAAACATTATGCATTAGCTCAAGCGTGTTCATCGATGTAAATATAGCTGATAAAAAAAATTTATATTAATTTATTTTAAGGTTTTTAAATACTACGGGTGTCTATATTTAGCTTATGTTTACCTGGGTTATAAAAAAAAAACAATCATAGTGCCATAGAAAGACCACCCACGGGTCTCGACGGGGGTGGGGTAAGTCCCAGCACCTCAGACCACCCACGAGGGGTAGATGGGATAGCTCGACGGGGGGGGGGTGGGATAAGTCCCAGCACCTCAGACCACCCACGAGGGGTAGCATGATGGGTAGATGGGATAGCTCGACGGGGGGTGGGGTAAGTCCCGTTTTAATTCAATTAACAATTAATTAAAAAAAAAAAAAAAATATATATATATATATATATAACTCTGTATCTCACAAATTAGTAATTATAAAAATAAAAATAAAACAATCATAGTGCCAAGAAACTCAGACCACCCACGAGGGATAACACACAAAAATAGATAGACCACCCGCGGGGGATAGCACGACGGGGTGGGATAGATGGGATAGCTGGGATTTGTGCCAGAACCGCCCTTTCTATACTACTGGGACATTATATTTATATTGTTTTCGTATGAATTTTGGGCCATTGGCAAACTGGTATACGTCCTCGATATTCACCTAAACCGGCTGCAAGCGATAACGGACAGGCTGAGACAAGCTTAGCATTGACGCAATGTAACAGGCGAAAGTATGACTTAACAAAGTGAAGATACGAGTCCGAGCAAAGAGATAAAAATAAAGGTTTTACCTGTATAACCACGATGCACATTATTATTTCAACCCGCCAATGGCTTTTCGTTCAGAATTGCTTATTGAAAATTGATAAAAACAAGTAAATAAATAAAAATTAAATCTATAGTAACATAATTTTAATCCAAATAAAATAAATCCACTATATATATATGTACTTACAAGGGACCCCGTGACGTCATCTTCTGATACCGATCGTTTCTGAAAATTGAAACATAATTGTCAGATACCGTATCTGCTGGTGGAATTTATAATACCTATATATTTGTATGTCTACCAGCTATCATGTAAAATTGACATTGGTTTATTGCACGGAAAACGCAACTGCTGGTTAAGCTATAGTCGAGAAAGACGACCCTTTCCCAGTCTTTCTGTTTAAATAATGGATTTTTTCATGTCGCGCTATGTTGTTTTTTGATGTTATTACTCAGTAGCAGTAAGATCAAAATGACTAAAAACTATGTACATATATATACTGTATAGCCCTATATATTTACTGTTTTTTTTTTGTGCGCAAAATTGAATTAGAATGGAACCACTTTTTGTATACTCGCTTTAAACCCCCATTCATACTGTCTTCGACGATATATTAACTTATCATGTCGGTTAAAAATTGCAGGAATATTGTGAATATCTGTGAATATTGTGGAATATTTTGACTTTATGCATGCTCCGCTGAGAGTACCCTTTTCCCTCATGTAAGCGACTTTCACGTCCCCCTTAAGTACCTAGCTGTGGTGAAACCGCTAGTCGAGAAGCAAAACCGGTTCTATAGTTGTAAAGAGAAAGAATAGCGGAAAGTAGCAATGTTTTTTTTTAAATTTTTCTAATCCATTTTTTCCCCGCGAAATGTGCCCCCGAAAAACGCGTTTTTTCGTCGGAAATTGGTATTTTTTCGAATTGCTGCACGTTATTACTCTTTGAGTTATCCAGAAGCAAAATTGTGATAAATTCATCAGTAAAATCTAACGCTCTTGCTGTCAAAACACCCCACCCACTGTAACACCCCACTATTTTGCACCTCTTTATTAAGAAAGTCCCTACGGTGGGGGACCCACGAGCCCCCATGTCCCCTTGTATCAAACAATTTCAATAAGCCATGGTTAATTTACATGATTGGACTTTAGTGCCTGCTGTGTTAATAGTCATTAGTTTGGGTGCTACTCCAGAAACGTCACCCCCTTCCCTGACAATGGGCTCCGCCCTAATTGTTCGATGACTATGAGGTCCATGCCTCTAATGGCAATTACCTCAGCAGGAAATGTTAGTCCAACTAACCCTTCGTTAAATAGTATTGCACCATTGCCTTTACAAAACAATTAATAATAACTTCTGTTCTATATTATTTTATTTAATAAATTAAATTATTTAAATATTATTTAGCCTATGACGCAAACATAGCAGAATTGGGGCTAGAAAGCCCTCTCCTACATTAAAATACGGCCATAAAATAACATACTACAATTAAATACAATTAATTTTTTACCCCAATAATGGGTGGCCCCATTCCAAGAGGTCCCCAATCACTCTCCTGAAACAAAAAATAAATGTGTTACTAACAATAGTTATTAGGCTAATAATCGGCTTCGGTGGGAATGTGGTAGCGTGGTAGTACTTGTGCGTGTCTCTACACGCCATGCGATCGGAGCCGACTCGTAACTCAGCACAAGTACCTATTAGGTTACATAGTGAGGCGGCGAAAAAGGTCAATCGGATACATTCATTAAATTGCTTGTATGCGATTAAACTGAAAAACTTTGCTTGGGAAAGCGAGCTATTTAGTTTTGTCCCTCTATTTAACATCTAAGACATATACGAAGGTACAAAGTACAAAATTGTATTTTTTTTGGAAATATATTTTGATTGATTTGGTTGAAAGCATTCATATAGAAAGGATCCGCAGAAAAATTACTTTAGTCATTTTTCATGAAAATTGAATTGAATTGAATTGAAAACGACTTTATTGAATAAAAACAAAACAAAAGGCGAACAATAAGATTATAAAGTCTTTTTTCATGCTAACCTTACAAACAAACATATTTTATTAATATAGGGTCTATAGATGCTTAAAATTAAATAGAGAAGAAACAAGAGAAGAAGGGGATCCACTGTCGTCACCATTATAAGACCGGAGAGAGTCTCAAGCGTTATCTAAGATATATTGTTTAATAATTTCCTTAAAGCTACTGAGTGAACTAGCTCCCCTAAGCTCCAATGGTAGGCGGTTCCAGTGGCGAATAGCGTATATTACTTTAGCTTGCCCGTGTCTTGTGGTCTTATGCAGTGGAATTTCGTAGGCCCTATGTTGTGCCAGCTTGAGTTATTTTTTAGTTTCATTTTTTGCCACCATTACTAAACTATCGACGGGACTACGACATTTCCTCGCCAGGCATTACCTTACTGGTCAGTACAACGCCAAAATTGAAATATCGGGCGTTACATCGCCAGAAAAGCTCTTTTCTTACAAAAACTTATTAAATTCAGATCTCAGTTAAAATTGGTCGTAGACAGGACTGGACAACCACTTCAACCGACAGCGTCAGATTCTTAGGAAAGCAAGTTGACAAGAACTTAAACTGGAACAAACACGTCGCTGAGCTATTAAAAAAACGAAATAGCGACTTCTTTGTAGTCAGGCGCCTTAGCTCTGTGTGTCCTCCGGAGGTTACTCTCCAGGCCTACCACTCACTTGTAATGAGCCATATAAACTACGGCATATTGGCATGGGGAGGGACTTCCGTAGGGAACATGGACGCTGTACTCAGGCTCCAAAAGAGGGGAGTGCGCTACATGCTAAGACTGGGACCTCGTGATAGTTGTCGCTCTCACTTCAAATCATTAAAAATCATGACAGCCCCAAGTCTGTACATATTTAGATTATTTTACATATCTTAAAGCCTGAGGTGTGGGGGACGTTTAACAACACGAGGCAACAGGGAGACCTTGTATGGCCAGCGCCACGCACAGCCAAATGTGAGCGACTGGATCCTATACTACAAGGTTTCGACTACCTATGAAAACTCCCGATTGAACTGAGAGTGGCGAGAAATGCTTCAAACTTCCCTAAATTGCTTTGAAACCATCTCTTAGAGAAAGCTTTCTACACTGTCACAGAGGCACTAGCACAATGACAATGACAGAACTACCTGATTTTGACGATATTTTGACGATTTAATTTTATAAATTACTGTATTGTATAATTTAACGTAAACATATATTGTATTGCATTGTATAGAGGGATGTGATAAAAATGACTGAAGGTTTACAATTATATCTTGTACGGCAATTGTAATTAACACTTTGTTTAAATGTAACTTTATAGAAATTGTATTACCTCTATGAATTGATCTTTTGTGCCTATCGCCTGCTTCAAAGTTGCTCTCAGATGTAGTAGAGATAGTATTCAGGCGGGTATTCCACATACGTACATCGTCAATGAAAATTATGAAATTGAAGGACATTTCAATTTTTCATTGATGGCGGCCATACCACATGTTTTTTCAAAAATTGACAATTTTCTATTGAAACGTATGCGCCAAATTTTTGAAATTTTGTTTGCGTTTGTTTTTTGAAATTTTGTTTGTATTTGTTTTCTTCGTACACTTATTATTTTTAATAAAACCTAATAATAGTAAGAGCTCCAAAGTAAGATCGACCTTCACCGATCTGTTTAATGGATGAAAACTGTTTTTAAAAAAAATCAATTAAAATAATTGTACTTGACACACTTGACATATCCCATGACGCCATTTTTTAATTTTAGTTTGTTTGTTTGTGATTTAACTCTATGATCAAGTGATCATTGTTCAATTTTAACAATGGCATAGAGTAAAATTGAAATGTCCTTCAATTTCATAATTTTCATTGACGATGTACGTATGTGGAATACTCGCCTAAGCAGTATATTATAACACCTTACCTCTGCAGTTGCCAAAGCCACAATTGCCACAAGAGCGAATATTAAGAAAAGCCACTTCATCTTGCCACACTGAAGTCTCTATACAAATTGAATTGACTGGTATCTGTAGGTACCATTATTTATACAATTTTCGTGTATGCACAGCTGCTGCCAAAATTCACAACTGCAAATATACGCAATAAGTCACCTTGTCACGATTACTGTAGTATAGTAAATAATGTATTTACCGCTGAAAATTCCATGGAGGTGTAGAAATATTTTCGTTTTTTATTATCTTAGGGGAACATTTAGGGTTGGGAATTGTAGATATGTATCCTGTACTTTGATAGAGTTATTAAGACATCTGATTAGGTTTAGTTTGATTGTCTCATTTCCCACCAAACTCTGGTAAGGAAAATTGAGAAAATTTTTAACAGAAAGTGATCACGCTTCTCCGTGGTTTTTGGGCTCTACATAAAAATGCATTACCCTTTTCCCCTTTTCAAATGAAAGGAAGAAATGTTTCTCGAGTTCCTTTCGACATAACCAATGGCGTGAGCCTATGAGAAAGCTCCAAAATGACAGCTACGTCCCAAATTACCCATACGACACAACGATGTTAGTACCAGAAATAGATCATGATTGCTCTTCTTCTAAGGTCATACTCTCAACGATTGGTTCACAAAAACTTCCTATACATCATCATTCAGCTCTCTCGTTTCTCTGCCTTCCTCTTCACCTCTTGGTACGTTCGAGCTTCTGCGCCCTCCTTCAGTTGTTCCACGAATTCCTTCTTAAGCCGCCCACTTCTATTGGTTCCTACCACTGTGCCCTTAATGGCAGATTATTGTGTCTTACCAAATGCCCTACCCATTTCGCTCTTCTACTTTTTATATAAGGCAAGCGGGGCTTGGGACCGCTTTGCGGCCCGCTCCCCTTTCGCCTACGGCGGGCGGCAGCTCGCCGGTACCGCGTATTACTCATTACGCAGCGAGCCCTTCGGGGCTCGCATGACACAACTTCAATTTCAAGAATTTTCTAATTTTCCGCGCAAGTTTTAAAATTTTTTCTTTCATAAGAACCTTCTCCTGACAATAGCAAAGTGTACGATAGTTAAATTAAACCGGTACAGTAGTATAATTTGTGATAATTTTTATCCATATAAAATACATATTATTGAAATCGGAAGCAAAACATAGGCCATTTTTAACGTGAAGCTTGAAGATAACCACACTGTAGCCGAAATGGTAGGCCTAAATTGGATGATTTGTTGATAATTTGTTTACATTAGTAAACAACATGCAAAACTACAAATTTAAGAACCATTGTGGCCCCGAAAAAGTAGGTAGATTTTTCGAAATTATAGAAATCGGGAATATTTTCGGGAATATCTAGGCCTAGTGAAATTTCCTGTTTGACCCGATTTTAAAGGGGTAAGAATGGAACCACTTTTTGTATACTCGCTTTAAACCCCCATTCATACTGTCTTCGACGATATATTAACTTATCATGTCGGTTAAAAATTGCAGGAATATTGTGAATATCTGTGAATATTGTGGAATATTTTGACTTTATGCATGCTCCGCTGAGAGTACCCTTTTCCCTCATGTAAGCGACTTTCACGTCCCCCTTAAGTACCTAGCTGTGGTGAAACCGCTAGTCGAGAAGCAAAACCGGTTCTATAGTTGTAAAGAGAAAGAATAGCGGAAAGTAGCAATGTTTTTTTTTAAATTTTTCTAATCCATTTTTTCCCCGCGAAATGTGCCCCCGAAAAACGCGTTTTTTCGTCGGAAATTGGTATTTTTTCGAATTGCTGCACGTTATTACTCTTTGAGTTATCCAGAAGCAGTCAATGGCATAGGTGGGGGACTTGGAGAGAAAGTTGGCCAAAGGTTCACCAAATACCGCTTTGAAGACATTTTGGCCGTAGTGGTTCTAGATTTTTTATTATTGGGTTTTCCGCAGTATAGGAAAACCAATGTATAATGGTCGAAAATGGGAAAAATAGGCTCTGATTTCGGGAAAAATGCCATTTCTAATTTTTTTTTTCTTTCATGAGAACCTTCTCCTGACAATAACTAACACAAAAAAAAAAAGAAAATAGTGAAATCGGTCTAGCCGTTCACGCGTGATGCCGTGATAAAGGGAAATTTATATATATAGAGATAACAGCTCTTTCAATAGCCTCTGGCAGTCTTTCATTGGTCACGTGGTCCTTCTGGAACATCACATTTCAGACCTCTTCTTATGCGCTATTGTCCAGGTTTCACATCCGTATAAAATAGCGTTACATACGCAGGTTTTAAGGAACTGCTTCCTGATTATGTCTTAAGTCTTATGTTGACAGATTCCAGGATCTTGGATTTTTTTATTGCAACTTCTGTTTTCTGAACACGACTGTTTATTTCACCTGCTGAGCAATTGTCTTCAGTGCCGCTCAAGTACTTAAATTGCTTCACACTCCGTCAGGGACTGCATAAACTTGGTTCAGACCTCCTTTCTTCCAAAGTCTATTTCAGTTAATGAAGAATCAATAGAATCCGGGCAGATGGGCCGTGGTAGAAATGAAAGCGAACTTCCAAACGTTTCGTCAACATTTGCGGTCGACATCATCAGTGGAACTGCATAGAATTCTAATATTGTATCTTGGACGCTCAGCAGCAACCAAGATCCCTGTTGTAAAACTGGGGACGGAGGTTAAGTATCTAGGGGTTAACCTAGACAAAGGACTTACCTGGAATCCCCATATTACAAAAACTATTAACCGAGCTAAACAATTAATTTATGTTTGCAGACGGGCAATAGGCACAACGTGGGGAATCAAGCCCAAAATGGCAATGTGGATTTACACAATGGTCATTAGGCCGGTGATTACCTATGGAAGTGTAGTTTGGTGGACCAAGACTACACAGGTCACAGTGACAACCAAGTTGAATGGGCTCCAGAGGCTGGCCTGCCTCTGTATCACAGGAGCAATGTCAACTTCACCAGGGGATGTCCTGAATACTTTATTGAACCTGCCAACCCTGGGAGTCTTCATTGAAGCACAGGCCAGGATGGGCGCCTATAGATTGGAGCTGGAAGGCTGCTGAAGAAGCAAAAGGTCAGGCCACTCCAATATTACTAAAAGCATATCGGAAGACACGCTTTTAATGCCGTCAGACCGAATGACACCCCTGCTCTCATTCAGCAAACCATTTAACACTAGAATTCCAGCTAGAAAAGAATGGAATGCTGAAGAACATCAAACGGGGGACAATGACCTAGTCTGGTATACAGATGGGTCGAAAATGGAAAATGGGGCTGGAGGAGGAGTCTATGGGGAAACTGTAGACAAATCCATAGTCCTAAGCCTCGGCAAATATGCTACAGTCTTTCAGGCTGAGGTAGGGGCCATTATAAAATGCCTAGAGGAGTGTATGGAAATGGAAAGCAAGGGCAAAACCATTATTATCTATACAGACTCGCAGGCAGCGATTAAGGCTGTGGAGGCTATAAAGATCACATCAAAAATGGTGTGGCACTGCATCAACCTCCTAATAAAGGTGTGTCGGGAAAACTCAGTCTCGCTGATTTGGGTCCCGGCTCACTCGAACTTTGATGGGAATGAAAGAGCCGACGAGCTGGCTCGAAAAGGTGCAGAAACGCCATTCATTGGTGCAGAACCTAAGTATGGGATGGCTTATTGCCAGGCCCGTACTTCTGTACAAAAATGGGTGCAGAGAAAAACTGCAGAGGAATGGAAGAAAGTCCCGGAAAGCAGATTTGCTAAGAAGGTTATTCCGGGTCCTAGTAAAAAGCTCACCGATCAGCTTCTCTCTTTATGTAGAGAGCAAGCTAGAAGGGTGGTTGGCACGCTTACGGGCCACGGCCACTTCAACAAACACATGCATAGGGTTGGCGTGAAAAACGACAGTAGATGCAGACTGTGTGAAGTTGAAGAAGAAACAGCTGAACACATTCTCTTTGAATGTGAAGCGCTGGGAAAAACTCGATACCAAACTCTTGGCCACCCTAGGTCTGAAGAGGAAACCATCCGATCTAATCCCATCACAAAAACACTAGAATTTATCAAAAAGACTGGTGTTATAAGATGGGCGTAGACGGCAAACGTGGAAGCAAAAGACCTTCTAGGTCGACGCTTATAGGAACTCAAACGAGTAGGCCCCACGAAGGTAAAAAAAAAAAAAAAAAAAAACCAAGATCCCTCTAAGATACAATCTTAGAAGTCTCCACAGTTCCACTGATGATGTCGACCGCAGATGTTGACGAAACGTTTGGAAGTTCGCTTTAATTTCGACCACGGCCCATCAGCCCAGATTCTACTGATTATTCATTTGACTCCGGCCGTGAAAGCCTTTGATGTTACATCTCTTTCAGTTAATTTTTCAGTAGTAAAAAAAAAGTGGCTTGTGAATGCAACTAAACCCAATATACAAATTTTGGTGGGAAATTGCATTCAATACCTCTAACACATATAAAGCTAAAAACATTGAGGCCAGCGTAGGTAATTTTCCTGAAACAGGCTGTATATTCCTTAGTTATTTCATTGCATAGTTGATTATAGCAGCTGAGTAAATATGACAGTTTAATAAATGTGACAAAGCAAACAAACTCAATGAATAAAAAAGTAAGGTACGGTACTGTGAGCTGCAGACGTCATATAAAACCAGAATTGAGGCGGAAAAGGGGATCGAGAAAAATCTGACTGGCAAAACAGCTGGGCCACCCTTAGAAGTTTAGCAAAATTGCCTAGCAAAAACCCTGGTAGAAGGAAATTTCTTTAAAAATTAGGAGTGGAATAAGGGTTTGTTTTTGCTGGATTGCCACAAAAACGAATAAAAAATAAATTTTTTGTGGAAGGATTCTTTTTGTGCTTTCATACATCTGCGGGCCAACTATAGCGATTCAGTGGTGATAAGATAATTTAGAAATCTACGAAATCAATAAAAATAATTAATATCATTTATTTGTTTTCAAGTTGACTATAATTATGAAATTAGGAACTTCATCTCATTTAAAACTAAAAAATTTCTTCCTCGCGAGTACTGCGGTTCACCAGTGGTAGCAGAATGCACTAGGTACCAGCAAAACCAGACAGCGGCTGTTGCGTTTTCCATTTCTATTTTATTATTTATTCTTCAAAATTTTTCTTACCTTTCCACCAAGAACGTAGGCAAGGGGGGCTTATTGGTCTGCAACCTCCCCCCCCCCCCCCACCGAAATGAAAAGTTGAGAATTGAATGCATCTAGTACGGTAACATGAATATGTCTTCCTCTGTAAATTATAAGCTTTACTTCTGTTAAAATCGCAAAACCCCACTATTTCGGGCCTATTTCTTCAAAATTTTCCTCCGGGTGAGACCCCCGGGCCCCCCTGTTTGCTGCAATATGAATAAGCATTCCTTTGTAAGTTTGGTAAAAATCTAGACTTTACTGCTATTAAAATGCGTAACACCCTACTGTATTGCATATATTTTTTCAATTTTTTTTTTCCCTGGGTGAGACTCCCGGGCCCCCCTCTTTGGATTACGTGCAATATTATTTCTATAAAATCTAAGCGATCGTAATGGTAACATAATGATTTAGTCCGCATATCTACAAAATGTTGTCTGGCTGTGTCCCCACTAAATTAGCATTTTATGTACCTATGCTATCATACAGTATATTCACAAAAAGTATATTAAAATTCAAAATGCTTAAAACCCCAATACTTCATAGCTATTTTTTCAATAATTTTCTCCGGTGGAGACCCCCGCCCCCCCCCCCAATATGGTAGGTTTATTCGTCGTTATAATAACAATCTCAATTGTACTGCTTGCAAGCATTGGCGTATATAGTGGGTTCTGCCCCCCCCCCCCAGGAATTCTGGTGACAAAGACGTTATGGACGCGAAAGGCATAGTATCCACAAAAACGAAAGGGATATTAATTCTTGGTATGCTTATTTCACATGAAAGACATCATGAAAAAAATCAACATATTGACCAAGTACTTTCACAAAAATTATATTACATAAAATCCTTAAGGGCAAACCGGAGTCGCCTATACCATTTTGTGTTCAAACTTCAATTTCTCATGAAATATGGAACGCAGAACAATGAAAAAATTCTGAATGGAAAGAAGAATTTTTTCCCATAATTTTGATGTATGGCATGTGGCCTTACCTAACCCCAATTCGCCACAGTTTATGAACTCCATCAGCTTGAACTCCTGAGTGACCGTTATTTTTTGCGTACCAAGTTTACATACTATAGCCGATCGGTAGCAGCATACTATACATCAAAATTAGGAAAAAAAATTCTTCTTGCCATTCAGCATTTTTTCATTGTTCTGCGTTCCATATTTCATGAGAAATTAAAGTTTGCACAGAAATGGAATATAGGCGACTCCGGTTTGGCCTTAAAACCCCAATATTTCAGACGATTTTTTCAAATTTTTTCTTCGGGGGAGACCCCCGGGCCCCCTCAGTGGTAGGTTTATTCGTCTATAAAATCTCAACTGTTTGCAAAATGCGTAAAACCTCCCTAATTTGGGCCTATTCTTCAATTTTTTTCTCCTTCTCCTTCCTAAAGCCCCCCCCCCCAGAAATTTTGGGAATTTACGCCAGTGCAGCGACCCACGAAAAAAATCGTGGCTATGGCCTAGCATTCCACTATTGACAATCACTCATAGCAAAGATGAAATAATAAGACAGGGTAGGGCGCACCAAAGGTCTTGCGGGGGGGGGGCAGTAAAACTTATTTACGCTACTGCGGCCGCAGGTATGATTTAGGGGCCAGATATAGAGGAACATAACCAAATAGGTAGCTTTACCACGCAAACGTTAAGCTTCGAAGAAATTTTTTTAAAAATTATAATCGGTAATTGCTCGGGAGGTCATAAAAATCTATATGACATAAGTAACCCGGTGAATCTTTGAATGACTTGTCTCATTTCGTTGAACTTGCAATTCTCTCCTCGCATTCTGTGATTACGGACAAGACACCGGTCATCAATGGCGGATCCACGGAGGGGGGGGGGGGGTAAATTCATAAGATAATAAAAATCATTTAAACAAATGAATATAACTCTACTTTTCAACAAACAAATTAGGAACCTTTTTAAGTCACATACAACTTGTGACCCCACCCCCTAAATTTTCCACTGGATCCGCCCTTGCCGGTCATGTTTCATAGAGAAGCATCAGTAGTATCGAAATATTAGGTCTTGCAACAATCTGCCGTCACCCACCGGTGGTCCAGTGGGTGAAGTCACGCAACTAAAGCTAAAGGTCACCATTTTCTTCATCACTATTTGAAATGCATGTAAAATCAACCCGCGGTGTGGGTTTTTCCTTGATTTCAGGTAGTCAAAAAAATATATTATTTTTAATGAAAAAGAACCACAATCTCACCAAGATCTAAACCGCGCAGCGTCCATAATTCTGTGCGGGTGCAGGTCTATGCCACGTGCGGGTGTTTAAGGCCAAACCGGAGGGGGTCACGTGACTGGCCTGGAAATGTCTTTGCAGAGGGTTCGTAATGTATGTTTTTATATATATATATATATACATATATCACTAGACGTCTTCACTTCAAGCAAATTAACAATCTGATAAATAGTCACCATATATGACAAGTATAGTTCTGAGAGAAATGAATTTTTATTTGCTAGTATTCGTAATTTGGTCTGATAAATAAAATATTTCAAAAGGCATCCATAATGTAAAGAAATCAATTAGTACCTACTCGCATCAGAACTCATAGTGAAAATGTTTTTCTTTGTAATGTTTTATGTAATAAAATAAAGAACACAACCTGTTTCTGCTCACTCCACCGACAAGTTACTACGGAGACTATTATGCATACACGCATCAGAAGTGCAGCAGAAACAAAGCAGTCACAATTTCATTGCTTTGCAGATTTAAGAAGTTTAACAAAAAACAACGCCCTGGTCGAGTCGCCACGCACCCGTTCTTGGCGTATTAGGTATCTAGGTATTTACAACAAATCCAGAACGCCAGGTCAGAAGGAAAGCGAATTGTATACCTTGATGAGACCCTTATTGGTATGATGCACAGAAACTCTTTTCTGTGGCCTGAACGCTCTTAAGTTAACTGTCTACTTTCAAGTTGATTCCTTACCGATAGTAAGAAGAAAATTTTATAAATAATCGCAAATTCAAGAAACGCACTAACAATATTTATAACAATAAATATTATTTTGATTTAGTTCTTTGATGAGCCTATAACCGTTACACTAACGGTGCTACAGTAGTTGAAGACAATTAGCTAACATTCAGAAAATTTCAATTTCAATTTTGACATTGGAGCAGTAAATTCGTAAAAAGTGCAACAGATCGACAATTTTAGCTAATTAAATAAGCAATGTCAACTTGTGACCATAATGCATTAAATTTGGAATGAATGGAACCCCCATAAGTTTTGTGTATACAAACACATGCAAAGTAGTTCTAACTGATTTGAAAATGCAGCATAGGAAATTTGCATGGATAGGCGGGACTTGGGAAGGCATTACGAGAATATCTATTGTGCATTTGCATACTTTCCTGGGCGAACAGTAGTAAAGTTATAAGACTGATGGCTGACATAACTATACATTAAACACAAGCGGGACATTCATTTTAGTTTTTCCCATCACATAACAATTGAAATACAAAAATCGTCTGCTGTATGCTCCTCTCCTAATTATATATTGGTATAAAGAAGGATTTCTTGCTGTGATGGCCCTAACCTTTTAAGTTACAGACCGACCGACAGACAAACAGGCAGACAAACCAGCACTTTTTTGGATTCCTGGGAGTTCAAAACTTGTAAATTCGTTGTTATCTCGAAATCGGTAATTTCAAGATTTCCTTATAGGTCTTCTATCATATATTGTAAGGAATTAGTGACTCTTAAGTTACTTTAGTTACTTAGCTCGGTTTCAGCTGCAGTAACAACGGAGATGATAGCCACTAGGGCGACAAACAAGAGAACCCACTTCATGATTGATGCTATACATTAATCTTAAATCATCTTGGCATAGACCTTATATGTCGTACCTTCTTTTATGTACTGAGGTGCCCAGAGTGTTATATACGCAGTAACGGTTTACAATACGATATCAGACGTCAGACCGCAACAGTATACTGTAGGTCTCCAATGGCATAATGGTAGCTTGTTCGAACTTGTGCGAGTCTCTACACATCATGCGGTCGGTGACCTGTCGTAACTCAAAACTGGTATTATCTACAGAGGCGACTGAAGAGGTTATTCAAATCATGCATTCGTTGAATTGCTTGCATGTGAATAATATTTTATTTGAAAAAAAAAACTAAAAAAACTCAATGCAGCAGTTCTGGCGTAAGGCAAAGAACCGGTCCGAGTTCACTTGAACATGCTTTCCAATTTGTCAAAATTAGTAGATAGAGAAAATGAGTAATTTCACGGTAAATAATTTTCCTATGGTTAAATAAATTTCTGATATCTCGGGGGGGGGGGGGGTTGTCCATCTAACGGCACTGGAGGTAAATTCTAGATAGGTCAGACCAACACATTACCTCACAGCAATAATGGCAGAGCACGCAATGCATTTGAGCGTGAATTGTCTATCATTTTTTCAATAAAACATTTTTTTGCACAAAACCAAATAGTTTTTTGGGAAAGCAACCTGTCCGGTTAGCCGGCCGCCTTACCAAGTTGAATCCAGCGGACCAGAGCAGGTTCAAAGATGCAGATAACTTGGTCGTGTGCACAGTGCCGGTAGGAAAACATGGTAGGACTTGTCCTGGTCACCTCCGAACTAATCGTGTGGCTTAACTGTGTTTCCCAAGTGGTTCGGAATCCACTATAATCAGGAGGTCCACTGTCCTATGGGCCCACACCGTGGGCTGGGACTGTGTCCATGTCCAACCAACGTGTCCGGTTTCGTTACTCAATTTAACTCCTAAAACATGCCTGAAGGTAGAAATCATCGATAGAAGGGTTTAGCAGAAAAATTATTTTCTAGTCATCTTTCATGAAAATTGAGTTATTTTTATTTTTTACCCTCAAAAACAAACTCAAAGGGGCAAGAGACCCCCGCATTTGGTCAACATTAATAACGACTACAATATATGTGAATTTAAAAGAAATCGTTGGAGCCGTTTTTGAGATATAATTTTTTTAGGTGTTTTTTTTGGAGTTTTTTGAGAATAAACCCCCCTAAATTGAGTTAGCCCCAAATAGAAATAATGGTCCCGAGGTATGATTTTTGGGAACCTACATGTCAAATTTCATCAAAATCGACCAAGTAGTTTGCCCGGAAATCAACGAACAGACAGACAGACAAACCCCCCCACCCCCAAATTGAGTTACCCCTAAAAAAAAAAATTGTTCCGAGGCATGATTTTTTTGGACCTACATGCAAAATTTCATAAAAACCCACTGAATAGTTTGCCAGGAAATCGATGAACTGTCAGATAGAGCGGCCGAGCGACTGACAGACAAACAGACAGACAGACAGACATTTCGTAAAAAACATTTTTTTGGGTTCCTGGGACCCTAAAACGTGCAAATCCGTTGAAATATCGGAATCGAAAATTTGGACCATCACAAAGCTTTCCTTAAACTACGTATAAATTGAAAGCAAAAACTAAAAATACTCAATATAGCAGTTCTGGCGTAAGGCAAATAACAGGTACCGTATCTAACAAGCTGACTAGCAGTCTGCAGTCTGACTGCAGTCTATGCCATAGCCAAGAACTCTAGACACCCCCCCCCCCTCCGAAAGATTTGCATGCAGAGTACACTAGGTGGAATGGAGTTTTAAATATATTGACGTTGTACGTCAACTCCGGTGACATCAGATAGACCCCCTTCCCAGGCTGCTACCTTGCTATAACGACGTGGTAAGTCCGAGGGCCCAGACCTGAGGAATGGTACATAGAACCACTACTCTATTTGTTATGATGAAACCGGAAATATCGCCGGTAGTGGCATTTTGCCCTATCGATGCAATCAAGTTACGACAAGGCTTACATATATAAAACAGACATAATTCATATTGCACATTTCTTACATTACTTCTTTAATATTACTCATGTTGTCAACTGTGCCAATTATACCCAATACATTACTATTGAGCGCTCAGAAAACAAGATGGCGCCGTCACTTATTTACCGAATCCTGATAGAAATTTTTTCTAAAACAAAAAATAGGCAAATATTAGTATGCTGGCGGAAGGGTTTTTATGTTTAGTCGATATGGGATAAGGCACAATAAAACGGCATCTATTGCCAGTGGCAAAAGACTGGCAGATAGAAGCCACATGGTCTTGACCAAGGACGGATACAGGGGGGGGGGTACGGGGGGTAGCTGCCCCCCCAAAATTTGGTAAATCTATTGTAAATTAAGTTATTACGCTCTAATTTAGTCGATCCTACATAAGTTTTTCCTATTTTGACCCTCAGCTACCCCCCCCCCCAAAAAATGGGCTGGATCCGTCTCCGGTCTTGACCCCCCAAAAATTTTATGCAGTCTATACGCCATTGGCTTAAGTATACTTACATCAGTAAATTGGTCATCCACTGATCGTTTCTGAAAGTAAATAGAAAGCCATATTAACGAATTTTTAAGGCCTATATATCCGGGTATTGTCATCCGCCATTTTTTATCCTATATGCTAAGTATTGTAATTATTTTTAAGAAAAGTAAAAGATTGAAAAAAACGAAAACAAGTTGTAGTATTTTTTTATGAAACACTTCCCTAATTGGTAGAACGTTTTTTATATAAAAAATAAATAAAAAAAGATAAATTTCTAATAATAAATAGGTAAACGCCCAATGCTTGGCTTATACACCAGACTTATAATGGATAAAAAATGGCGGATGACAATACCTGTTTAATTTAGAGCCCTACGAATTTTCAAACAAAACTTCATTTCTATTTACTAATAAAATCCCACGCGCATGATATAGAAATAACTTCTTGATTGGAAGGTATTATCCCAGTCAGGCTTAAAAAAGTTAAAAATAATTTCCGTTTTTTCCCTGCCAGTAGCCAGCGTGGGTGAGTCAATCAAGCGGATGGTGCAGCTAACAAACCTAGGAAAATATCCAGTAGACTGCAGAGTGGCAGAGGTTTCTTCAGACATATTATAAAGACACCAGTACTTTATTTAAAGACAACAAAGAATTTTTTTTTTTTGAAGTTTAACTTACCAGGTCACCAGCAATCCAGTATTACCATATACCCAAAATAGAGAATCAAGAAAAGAACCGGTCCGAGTTTACTCGAACATGCTTTCCAATTTATAAATTAGTAGATATTGACATGCGTAATTTCATAGGAAATAATTTCCCTATGGTTAAATTTCAGATCCCTCGAGAGGAGGGGGGGGGGGGGTTCACCTCAATATATATTAAAAACCCCTTAAAACTCAATTGCATATTCTGGAACGAACAGACCAATTTTTTGGGAATGCAACCTGCCCGTTTTTGTTATCCTATTGAACACCTAAAACATACCTAAAGGTAGAAATCATCGATAGAAAGGTTCCGCAGAAAAATTATTTTCTATGAAAATTGAGTTATTTTTATTTTTTTACCCCCAGAAGCAAACTATCAAGGCACAAGCGACCCCCCGCATTTTGTCAGCATTAATAACGACTACAATATATGTGAATTTAAAGGAAATCGTTGGAGCCGTTTTTGAAAAATAATTTTTTTAAACGTTTTTTTGGAGTTTTTTTGAAAATAACCTCCCCCCCCCCAATTGAGTTACCTCCAAATAAAAACATGGTCCCGACGTATAATTTTTGTGAACCTACATGCAAAATTTCATCAAAATCGACCGAGTAGTTTGCCCGGAAATCGATCGACGCACAGACAGACAGACATACAGACAGACAGCGACAGACATTTCGTAAAAACCACTTTTTTGGGTTCCTGGAACCTCAAAACGTGTAAATCCGTTGAAATCTCGGAATCGAAAATTTTGACCATCACAATGCTTTACTTAAACTACGTATAAATTGGAAAGCAAAAACTGACTCAGCGGGTTTCTAACCCACGACCTATGTCTAACCGGGGGATCGTGTTACCTATGTTACCCCTGTAAGGATTACCTACCTCCTAGTGCTACACTTCGGTTGCCTCGACTTGTCTTTCCTTAACCCACAATCAATCAATCAATTTATAATAAGCACCGCGCTGAATTGATCGATTGCATACCAATATATTACAGTACAATACAGTAATATACAGTTTAGCCTAAGGGGAAGTGTTCAGTTTGTATTAAGGGAAAGTAACAATTATTGTTGAACCAAAATTAACACTAAGCGTGCCATTATTGTTAAAGTGGCAGCAGCGCTTTGGTTATACGTTTTTAGTTGTTAAGTTACTACCACTCCTCTGTAGAAGAAATCAAATAGTTCAGGGGTTCCCAAATTGGACACCGATGTTCTAAACATTCAATCAAGTATCATCATGTCATTGTAGACACAAATCATCCTAGAATTTGACGATTTTCCTCGCAGCTTTGGTGGTCCACGGAAAATCATAAAATAATCTAGTGGTCCACGGACAAAAACGGTAGGGAACCCCTGAAAAAGTGGATTTTATACAGGACAATTTCCAAGTGATGCTGTAATTATTAAAAATAGTTAAAAAACATCTTACCCTTCTTCCAAAACAGTAAATTGGATTGATGAGACACAAGGCTTCCAACTGCCTAAGTGACCGAGCAGAGCTTACCTGAAAATGTATGTAGAAAACTTACATTATAAATACTTGTTGTATGAGGTGAACGTGAACATACTTCTTAGGCGTGTGTTCCGTTCAATTTAGAGGAAAAAAAACCATGAACTGTGGTGCTATCAGTCTGCCACCAAGCTAAGGATATTAAGGGTAAATTGGGGGAAATGAGCAGTTTCACATGCAATTCGAAGCATTGCATGTGGACACAAAATAAGTTTTAGTTTTATCTGCTCTGATTTGAGTGAATTTTTTGGATGAAAAAAATTCAAGCTGTCGCTATTGTCGTTTATTGACTGCGCGATTAGGGTAAAAAATTAAAACGCATAGTTTTCGATAGAATGTATTTTTGATTTCCACTACATTACTTTACTTTTAACGTTTATTGAACAGCAAAGCCAAGCATAACAACAACCATGATTTCCATTGACAGCAAACATAAGTTATCTTCTACCTATTCTGCTGATTCCACCTAACGGTATAACACCTCCTCGCGATCTTGCGACCTTCTGTAACATATGAAAGCATTCGTAGATTATGAATAAAAACATATTAGTAATGTATTACTAAGTTATTTTTAGTCACAATGAGTGACGGTATGTAGCTTATGTAAATTATGTTCTTGGAGTCAGGACTCAGGCCACAATTTGGGTCCATATGTCCGCCAATCTTACTATTCGAGCGGGCTCGAGTCCCACAGCTTCTGCGACTTCCGCTATGGCAGCAGGTTGGACTACTGGTGCCCAACCGTCAGTAGCAACAGTAACAGTTATAGATGCTCATCATATCTGGGGCGTCAGATGACATGGCACTCAGCGAGAATTTGTCATCCACTTTCGGCCTCCACCGCACAATATCGGCACACATTGTCCACTTGCACACCAATCCGGGCGATGTCTAAAATTCCCGTGACCAGTGAGCAGGGACATCAATTCCAGCAGACCCTTAGCTCTATTGATGTATGAATGCTTAATGAGGCGGTTTGTATGAAGGCATGCAGTTTCCTCCAACCATTGAGTATTGAATTTCATTTTAATGTGCTCTGAAATTAGCATACGAGTAATTGGGAGTGTCAGAGCCTTAGCTCCAAATTACTCATATTTTTCACCATTCAGTATTTTGATGTCTGTTTACGCCACTGTCGTTGAATTTGGCTAGGCTTTCCTAACAATGGCCGTGCAGCCCTCTGGCCCGACGTCAGCCAGCCCATGTGCAACCGAGGTATTAAATAGGAGTAGGTTCGGCAATAGACCCAGAAGAAGCCAGGAGCTAGAAGTAGGTTTGTATATCGTCTTTATTAGTTTTTTTTAATCATTCATTTTTTATCTGTGTGTTTTTTGCTTTCCAATTTATACGAAGTATAAGGAAAGCTTTGTGACGGTCGAAATTTTCGATTTTGAGATTTTAATGTATTTACACGTTTTGAGGTCCCAGGAACCCAAAAAGGTGGTTTTTACGAAATGTCTGTCTGTCGCTCTGTCTGTCGCTCTGTCTGTCGCTCTGTCTGTCTGTGCGTCGATTTCCCGGCAAACTGCTCAATCGATTTTGATGAAATTCGAAACGTAGGTTCAAAAAAATTATACCTCGGGACTATTTTTTTTATTTTGGGCTATCTCAATTTGGGGGGGTTTTATTTTTAAAAAAAAATCCATAAAATCGTCAAAAAAAAATATTTCTCAAAAACGGCTCAAACGATTTCTTTTAAATTCACATATATTGTAGTCGTTATTAATGTTGACAAAAGTCGGAGGGTCGCTTGCCCCTTGTAGTTTCCTTCTGGGGGTAAAAAAAAATAAAAATAACTAAATTTTAATAAAAAATGACTAAAAAATAATTTTTCTGTGAAACCTTTCCATCGATGATTTCTACCTTCAGGCATGTTTTAGGTGTTAATTGAGTAACGAAACCGGACAGATTGCTGTCCCAAAAAACTATTTGGTTTTGTGCAAAAAAAATGTTTTTGAAAACATGATAGAAAATTCACGGTCAAATGCATTACGTGCCCTGCCATTATTGCTGTGTGGAAATTTGTTGGTCTGACCTATCTAGAATTCACCTCATCTCCAGTGGCGTCAGGTGGACAACGCCCCCCCCCCCGAAATTTAACTATAGGAAAATTATTTACCATGAATTTACTCATTTTCTCTAGCTACTACCTACTTGATAAATTGGAAAGCATGTTCGAGTAAACTCGGACCGGTTCTATTACATTTGCTGCAAAGGGGACTATGAAGTATGAACCACGTCTTGCAATGCTCGAAGCTGGGGAGGGGGTAAAGCCAAAAGGAGCTGGGGGGGGGGGCAAGTTGGACCGTGGCCCGTGGACGGTCTTTCGGTCAAATATTCCTCATTCCTCTGCGACCAATATTAACTGAGATATGAATTATACGAGGTTTCAATCGGCCGCCATCTTGTAACGAAATAGTGGATCTAGCTGGTTAACAAACTCGAACAAGACATTTGTATGATCAATTTTTGTGCGAAGTTTCATTAAAATCTGATAATATTTACGGAAGTTAGAGTGTTTCCTAAAATCGATATACATGCATATATATATATATATATGTAACATATTGAACGGAGGGTGGTTTTAGGCTCAGGGGGTCATGAAATGAAAAGTTGTGAAGAAATTTTCCGAAAGACGAACATTGGTCGCCATCTCAATAGTTAGATGAATCTCCCTAAAAAAGTCGTTTAATGGACTATTATTTAATTTTTATTATTTTATTTTTATTTTATTATTTTTATTATACAAGACAGAAAACAGTAGAATTCAGTAGATTCCAAAAAGAAAGTCCATGTGAGTCTAATTCTCGATAGGCGTATCATATTTAAACTGTACTAGGTATATATTATGAGCATTTGTTACACATTATTGTAACGCTGAGTTACGTTATTTCACTTCTTCTTGAATTTTAGCAGTTAATACGCCGCCCCGGTTAGATCGTGTGTTCGAATCGCGCCAAGTCCATTTTTGCTCTACCGGTATCTTCTAATTTCAGTTGTAACGTGGTGGTTGCCTTCTCAACCAAAGTTAATTTTAAAAGTCAGTGTTATACAATACTCCATGTAATACTGCAATATAATGTGTAAAAACATTGCCTTTATGGCATTAAAGTAAGCTCACAGACTTGTTCGGTTAGATAGTTGTGTAGCTGTGCTAACCTGTCTAACATTACGAATCATGTCAATACGAGCATATACATAAGTAGCGCCAGTAGAGGATATTCATCAACTGCGCTTGTGCGGGCTTGTGGTCGAGCGGTTAAGACGACGCCCCGGTTAGGCGCAGATCGTGGGTTCGAATCCCACCAAGTCTAGTTTTTCCCTATCCTCTAATTTCAGTTTGAAGTTCCACTCCTAAATTTCCCTTTTTTCTTGCATTTTTCTTGTTTCCCAGCTCAGCGGTATTTAGTACCTACATTTCCTTAATTTATTGGAGGACTTTGCTGTTACGTAATGTGAGTATGATATGATAGGCTGCTACTAGTATATCATGAATACGACGTGTTGACATTTGCAGCACTGTTAATGATTCATTTCTCAAAACTGTATTTTTTGCGTCAAATATGAAGTTCCACTCCTAAGTTTATGGTACAAACAATTTGGTTCTCATATAAATATAGGTGAAAGTTGGAGAATTTTAGCATTTGCAGCAATATTTTTAGGGATTATGCAAAGTTAAGTTAAGTAAAATTTGATACACAACCGTTTTTTAGTGTTATTAATTTCTACCTGACTTTGCTGCAGCCTATGTTATAATAGGTCTATATTCGATACTGTATATGTAAGTTATAAAACATTTATCGACTTATCGTATTCTTACGTCAGAGAGGTCTCCCTCCACAGATCGTTTCTGAAATAAAATGCATAAGTAAATTGAAAACGGCTCATAGCATTGCCTACATTCTGCTCTATGTATAGTGAGGGAGAGTAACCTGCCACGGACCACTTTGGTTTATTTGGGAATTGACGCCCAATCACAGCAGATAATTCTATATAGGAACGTTGTCCATTGAAGGGTCTGTGGAATATCTTGACCAAACCCTAATAAGAAGAACCGGTCCGAGTTTACTCGATTATGCTTTCCAATTTATCGAAACTAGTAGATATATAAAATGAGTAATTTTATTGTAAATAATTTTCCTATGGTTAAATTTCCGATATCTCGGGGGGGGGGGGGGTTGTCTATTTAACGTCACTGAAGGTGAGGTAAACTCACGGCAATAATTGCAGGGCACGCAATGCATTTGACCGTGAATTTTCTATCATTTTTTCAAAAACATTTTTTTGCACAAAACCAAATAGTTTTTTGGGAAAGCAATCAATTTAACACCTAAAACACGCTGGAAGTTAGAAATCATCGATCGAACGGTTTCACATAAAAATAATTTTTTAGTCATTTTTCATTAAAATGTAGTTTTTTTTTATTTTTTTACCCCCAGAAGCAAACTATCAAGGGGCAAGCGCCCCCCCGCATTTTGTCAACATTAATAACGACTACAATATATGTGAATTTAAAAGAAATCGTTGGAGCCGTTTTTGAGAAATATTTTTTTTTGACGATTTTATGGAATTTTTTTAAAAATAAAACCCCCCCAAACTGAGATAGCCCAAAATAAAAAAAAAATTGTCCCAAGGTATGATTTTTGTGAACCTACTTACCGAATTTTATCAAAATTGACCGAGTAGTTTGCCCGCAAATAGACGCACAGACAGACAGAGCGGCAGACCGACAGACAGAGTGACAGACAGACAGACATTTCGTAAAAATCACTTTTTTGGTTCCTGGGACCTCAAAACGTGTAAAACCGTTGAAATCTCGGAATCGAAAATTTCTACCATCACAAAGCTTTCCTTATATTTCGTATAAATTGGAAAGCAATTAGTTTTCAGCTTATAAATGAATTAAGTAATAAGTAGGTCACGTCAAGCATTATAACTGTAAAACTTTAATACCTTCTTCCCTCCTGCAGCTGGAAACCACGGGAAAAACCGACGGGCACCCCGAGAGATATTGTCCTGAAAGATAAATTAAAAGTTATTAGGGAGATTCATCTACCTATTGAGACGGTGACCAATGTTCGACTCCCGGAAAATTTCTTCACAACTTTTCATTTCTGAGTCTATAACCACCCCCGTTCAAAATTATATATATATCGAAAACGACTGCCTGGTATATTGCACACCCATTGTGAGAAACTGAGACTTAGTTGGGATTATTGAAAATTCATTTTTATAAACATGGCTGGTGGGTATATTGAACACGTATTGTGGGATTAATACATTTCTTTTAAGATACTGAGTGCAACGCCGAGTCCCACCCTTACCGTCTATCATTCGTGGGTAGTCCACTGTTTCAAATTAGGTAATTAATATGTGCATTATTCAATGGCGCTCACCCTCACTGGTCTATCTATCCCTGTCTTCCATTAGCTCAAGCGTGTTCGTCGATGTAAATGTAGCTGATAAAAAATTAATAAGAAAAAACTTATATTAATTTATTTTAAGGTTTTTTAAATACTATGGGTGTCTATATTTAGCTTATCTTTACTCAATGTAGTGTACTAAACATTATGCATTAGCTCAAGCGTGTTCATCGATGTAAATGTAGCTGATAAAAAAAAAAAAATTAATAAGAAAAAAAACTATTTTAAATTTTAAATTAGCTCAAGCGTGGTCATCGATGTAAATTTAGCTGATAATAAATAATTAAGAAAAAACTTATATTAATTTATTTTACGGTCTTTAAATACTATGGGTGTCTATATTTAGCTTATGTTTACTCAATGTAGTGTACTAAACATTATGCATTAGCTCAAGCGTGTTCATCGATGTAAATATTGTTGATAAAAATTAATAAGAAAAAAACTTATATTAATTTATTTAACGGTCTTCAAATACTATGGGTGTCTATATTTAGCTTATGTTTACTTAATGTAGTGTACTTAACATTATTAATTAGCACAATCGTGTTCACCGATGTAAATTTATCTGATAATAAATAATTAAGAAAAAAACTTATATTAATTTATTTTACGGTCTTTAAATACTATGGGTGTCTATATTTAGCTTATGTTTACTTATTGTAGTGTACTTAACATTATGCATTAGCTCAAGCGTGGTCATCGATGTAAATTTAGCTGATAATAAATAATTAAGAAAAAACTTATATTAATTTATTTTACGGTCTTTAAATACTATGGGTGTCTATATTTAGCTTATGTTTACTCAATGTAGTGTACTAAACATTATGCATTAGCTCAAGCGTGTTCATCGATGTAAATATAGCTGATAAAAAAAATTTATATTAATTTATTTTAAGGTTTTTAAATACTACGGGTGTCTATATTTAGCTTATGTTTACCTGGGTTATAAAAAAAAAACAATCATAGTGCCATAGAAAGACCACCCACGGGTCTCGACGGGGGTGGGGTAAGTCCCAGCACCTCAGACCACCCACGAGGGGTAGATGGGATAGCTCGACGGGGGGGGGGTGGGATAAGTCCCAGCACCTCAGACCACCCACGAGGGGTAGCATGATGGGTAGATGGGATAGCTCGACGGGGGGTGGGGTAAGTCCCGTTTTAATTCAATTAACAATTAATTAAAAAAAAAAAAAAAATATATATATATATATATATAACTCTGTATCTCACAAATTAGTAATTATAAAAATAAAAATAAAACAATCATAGTGCCAAGAAACTCAGACCACCCACGAGGGATAACACACAAAAATAGATAGACCACCCGCGGGGGATAGCACGACGGGGTGGGATAGATGGGATAGCTGGGATTTGTGCCAGAACCGCCCTTTCTATACTACTGGATTATTATGATCAGTAAAATCTTCCCTCATAAACAATGTCTTTACATACAATCACTAAAAACAAACTTTTAAACCTAAGACATATCTATAATGCGATAATGACCATGCTTCAACCTAAGTGTTGGATAGATTTACGAAAACAAAAATCACTTTAGCTTACAATGGACTGTCAGCGAGGGGTAGATTTATTAATGGCTTGTTTGTGGCTAACTCAACCTATCCTTACCCAATGTAACCTAATCTAACCTATCCTAATTCAATGTAACCTAACTTAACATCATATTTATTTGATATAAAAATATTTTTGTTAAAAAAAATGATGAATTTAATCTAGGTAAACAGCTAACCTAACCCAATGTAACCTAATCTGGCCTATCCTAATCCAATGTAACCTACCCTAACTTGATATAAAAATTTAACCTAGCCTAATATTATAACTTAACCTGTCCTAGCCCAATGTAACTAAATCTAACATAGAAAACACGACTGCCTGGTATATTGCACACCCATTGTGAGAAACTGAGACTTAGTTGGGATTATTGAAAATTCATTTTTATAAACATGGCTGGTGGGTATATTGAACACGTATTGTGGGATTAATACATTTCTTTTAAGATACTGAGTGCAACGCCGAGTCCCACCCTTACCGTCTATCATTCGTGGGTAGTCCACTGTTTCAAATTAGGTAATTAATATGTGCATTATTCAATGGCGCTCACCCTCACTGGTCTATCTATCCCTGTCTTCCATTAGCTCAAGCGTGTTCGTCGATGTAAATGTAGCTGATAAAAAATTAATAAGAAAAAACTTATATTAATTTATTTTAAGGTTTTTTAAATACTATGGGTGTCTATATTTAGCTTATCTTTACTCAATGTAGTGTACTAAACATTATGCATTAGCTCAAGCGTGTTCATCGATGTAAATGTAGCTGATAAAAAAAAAAAAATTAATAAGAAAAAAAACTATTTTAAATTTTAAATTAGCTCAAGCGTGGTCATCGATGTAAATTTAGCTGATAATAAATAATTAAGAAAAAACTTATATTAATTTATTTTACGGTCTTTAAATACTATGGGTGTCTATATTTAGCTTATGTTTACTCAATGTAGTGTACTAAACATTATGCATTAGCTCAAGCGTGTTCATCGATGTAAATATTGTTGATAAAAATTAATAAGAAAAAAACTTATATTAATTTATTTAACGGTCTTCAAATACTATGGGTGTCTATATTTAGCTTATGTTTACTTAATGTAGTGTACTTAACATTATTAATTAGCACAATCGTGTTCACCGATGTAAATTTATCTGATAATAAATAATTAAGAAAAAAACTTATATTAATTTATTTTACGGTCTTTAAATACTATGGGTGTCTATATTTAGCTTATGTTTACTTATTGTAGTGTACTTAACATTATGCATTAGCTCAAGCGTGGTCATCGATGTAAATTTAGCTGATAATAAATAATTAAGAAAAAACTTATATTAATTTATTTTACGGTCTTTAAATACTATGGGTGTCTATATTTAGCTTATGTTTACTCAATGTAGTGTACTAAACATTATGCATTAGCTCAAGCGTGTTCATCGATGTAAATATAGCTGATAAAAAAAATTTATATTAATTTATTTTAAGGTTTTTAAATACTACGGGTGTCTATATTTAGCTTATGTTTACCTGGGTTATAAAAAAAAAACAATCATAGTGCCATAGAAAGACCACCCACGGGTCTCGACGGGGGTGGGGTAAGTCCCAGCACCTCAGACCACCCACGAGGGGTAGATGGGATAGCTCGACGGGGGGGGGGTGGGATAAGTCCCAGCACCTCAGACCACCCACGAGGGGTAGCATGATGGGTAGATGGGATAGCTCGACGGGGGGTGGGGTAAGTCCCGTTTTAATTCAATTAACAATTAATTAAAAAAAAAAAAAAAATATATATATATATATATATAACTCTGTATCTCACAAATTAGTAATTATAAAAATAAAAATAAAACAATCATAGTGCCAAGAAACTCAGACCACCCACGAGGGATAACACACAAAAATAGATAGACCACCCGCGGGGGATAGCACGACGGGGTGGGATAGATGGGATAGCTGGGATTTGTGCCAGAACCGCCCTTTCTATACTACTGGGACATTATATTTATATTGTTTTCGTATGAATTTTGGGCCATTGGCAAACTGGTATACGTCCTCGATATTCACCTAAACCGGCTGCAAGCGATAACGGACAGGCTGAGACAAGCTTAGCATTGACGCAATGTAACAGGCGAAAGTATGACTTAACAAAGTGAAGATACGAGTCCGAGCAAAGAGATAAAAATAAAGGTTTTACCTGTATAACCACGATGCACATTATTATTTCAACCCGCCAATGGCTTTTCGTTCAGAATTGCTTATTGAAAATTGATAAAAACAAGTAAATAAATAAAAATTAAATCTATAGTAACATAATTTTAATCCAAATAAAATAAATCCACTATATATATATGTACTTACAAGGGACCCCGTGACGTCATCTTCTGATACCGATCGTTTCTGAAAATTGAAACATAATTGTCAGATACCGTATCTGCTGGTGGAATTTATAATACCTATATATTTGTATGTCTACCAGCTATCATGTAAAATTGACATTGGTTTATTGCACGGAAAACGCAACTGCTGGTTAAGCTATAGTCGAGAAAGACGACCCTTTCCCAGTCTTTCTGTTTAAATAATGGATTTTTTCATGTCGCGCTATGTTGTTTTTTGATGTTATTACTCAGTAGCAGTAAGATCAAAATGACTAAAAACTATGTACATATATATACTGTATAGCCCTATATATTTACTGTTTTTTTTTTGTGCGCAAAATTGAATTAGAATGGAACCACTTTTTGTATACTCGCTTTAAACCCCCATTCATACTGTCTTCGACGATATATTAACTTATCATGTCGGTTAAAAATTGCAGGAATATTGTGAATATCTGTGAATATTGTGGAATATTTTGACTTTATGCATGCTCCGCTGAGAGTACCCTTTTCCCTCATGTAAGCGACTTTCACGTCCCCCTTAAGTACCTAGCTGTGGTGAAACCGCTAGTCGAGAAGCAAAACCGGTTCTATAGTTGTAAAGAGAAAGAATAGCGGAAAGTAGCAATGTTTTTTTTTAAATTTTTCTAATCCATTTTTTCCCCGCGAAATGTGCCCCCGAAAAACGCGTTTTTTCGTCGGAAATTGGTATTTTTTCGAATTGCTGCACGTTATTACTCTTTGAGTTATCCAGAAGCAAAATTGTGATAAATTCATCAGTAAAATCTAACGCTCTTGCTGTCAAAACACCCCACCCACTGTAACACCCCACTATTTTGCACCTCTTTATTAAGAAAGTCCCTACGGTGGGGGACCCACGAGCCCCCATGTCCCCTTGTATCAAACAATTTCAATAAGCCATGGTTAATTTACATGATTGGACTTTAGTGCCTGCTGTGTTAATAGTCATTAGTTTGGGTGCTACTCCAGAAACGTCACCCCCTTCCCTGACAATGGGCTCCGCCCTAATTGTTCGATGACTATGAGGTCCATGCCTCTAATGGCAATTACCTCAGCAGGAAATGTTAGTCCAACTAACCCTTCGTTAAATAGTATTGCACCATTGCCTTTACAAAACAATTAATAATAACTTCTGTTCTATATTATTTTATTTAATAAATTAAATTATTTAAATATTATTTAGCCTATGACGCAAACATAGCAGAATTGGGGCTAGAAAGCCCTCTCCTACATTAAAATACGGCCATAAAATAACATACTACAATTAAATACAATTAATTTTTTACCCCAATAATGGGTGGCCCCATTCCAAGAGGTCCCCAATCACTCTCCTGAAACAAAAAATAAATGTGTTACTAACAATAGTTATTAGGCTAATAATCGGCTTCGGTGGGAATGTGGTAGCGTGGTAGTACTTGTGCGTGTCTCTACACGCCATGCGATCGGAGCCGACTCGTAACTCAGCACAAGTACCTATTAGGTTACATAGTGAGGCGGCGAAAAAGGTCAATCGGATACATTCATTAAATTGCTTGTATGCGATTAAACTGAAAAACTTTGCTTGGGAAAGCGAGCTATTTAGTTTTGTCCCTCTATTTAACATCTAAGACATATACGAAGGTACAAAGTACAAAATTGTATTTTTTTTGGAAATATATTTTGATTGATTTGGTTGAAAGCATTCATATAGAAAGGATCCGCAGAAAAATTACTTTAGTCATTTTTCATGAAAATTGAATTGAATTGAATTGAAAACGACTTTATTGAATAAAAACAAAACAAAAGGCGAACAATAAGATTATAAAGTCTTTTTTCATGCTAACCTTACAAACAAACATATTTTATTAATATAGGGTCTATAGATGCTTAAAATTAAATAGAGAAGAAACAAGAGAAGAAGGGGATCCACTGTCGTCACCATTATAAGACCGGAGAGAGTCTCAAGCGTTATCTAAGATATATTGTTTAATAATTTCCTTAAAGCTACTGAGTGAACTAGCTCCCCTAAGCTCCAATGGTAGGCGGTTCCAGTGGCGAATAGCGTATATTACTTTAGCTTGCCCGTGTCTTGTGGTCTTATGCAGTGGAATTTCGTAGGCCCTATGTTGTGCCAGCTTGAGTTATTTTTTAGTTTCATTTTTTGCCACCATTACTAAACTATCGACGGGACTACGACATTTCCTCGCCAGGCATTACCTTACTGGTCAGTACAACGCCAAAATTGAAATATCGGGCGTTACATCGCCAGAAAAGCTCTTTTCTTACAAAAACTTATTAAATTCAGATCTCAGTTAAAATTGGTCGTAGACAGGACTGGACAACCACTTCAACCGACAGCGTCAGATTCTTAGGAAAGCAAGTTGACAAGAACTTAAACTGGAACAAACACGTCGCTGAGCTATTAAAAAAACGAAATAGCGACTTCTTTGTAGTCAGGCGCCTTAGCTCTGTGTGTCCTCCGGAGGTTACTCTCCAGGCCTACCACTCACTTGTAATGAGCCATATAAACTACGGCATATTGGCATGGGGAGGGACTTCCGTAGGGAACATGGACGCTGTACTCAGGCTCCAAAAGAGGGGAGTGCGCTACATGCTAAGACTGGGACCTCGTGATAGTTGTCGCTCTCACTTCAAATCATTAAAAATCATGACAGCCCCAAGTCTGTACATATTTAGATTATTTTACATATCTTAAAGCCTGAGGTGTGGGGGACATTTAACAACACGAGGCAACAGGGAGACCTTGTATGGCCAGCGCCACGCACAGCCAAATGTGAGCGACTGGATCCTATACTACAAGGTTTCGACTACCTATGAAAACTCCCGATTGAACTGAGAGTGGCGAGAAATGCTTCAAACTTCCCTAAATTGCTTTGAAACCATCTCTTAGAGAAAGCTTTCTACACTGTCACAGAGGCACTAGCACAATGACAATGACAGAACTACCTGATTTTGACGATATTTTGACGATTTAATTTTATAAATTACTGTATTGTATAATTTAACGTAAACATATATTGTATTGCATTGTATAGAGGGATGTGATAAAAATGACTGAAGGTTTACAATTATATCTTGTACGGCAATTGTAATTAACACTTTGTTTAAATGTAACTTTATAGAAATTGTATTACCTCTATGAATTGATCTTTTGTGCCTATCGCCTGCTTCAAAGTTGCTCTCAGATGTAGTAGAGATAGTATTCAGGCGGGTATTCCACATACGTACATCGTCAATGAAAATTATGAAATTGAAGGACATTTCAATTTTTCATTGATGGCGGCCATACCACATGTTTTTTCAAAAATTGACAATTTTCTATTGAAACGTATGCGCCAAATTTTTGAAATTTTGTTTGCGTTTGTTTTTTGAAATTTTGTTTGTATTTGTTTTCTTCGTACACTTATTATTTTTAATAAAACCTAATAATAGTAAGAGCTCCAAAGTAAGATCGACCTTCACCGATCTGTTTAATGGATGAAAACTGTTTTTAAAAAAAATCAATTAAAATAATTGTACTTGACACACTTGACATATCCCATGACGCCATTTTTTAATTTTAGTTTGTTTGTTTGTGATTTAACTCTATGATCAAGTGATCATTGTTCAATTTTAACAATGGCATAGAGTAAAATTGAAATGTCCTTCAATTTCATAATTTTCATTGACGATGTACGTATGTGGAATACTCGCCTAAGCAGTATATTATAACACCTTACCTCTGCAGTTGCCAAAGCCACAATTGCCACAAGAGCGAATATTAAGAAAAGCCACTTCATCTTGCCACACTGAAGTCTCTATACAAATTGAATTGACTGGTATCTGTAGGTACCATTATTTATACAATTTTCGTGTATGCACAGCTGCTGCCAAAATTCACAACTGCAAATATACGCAATAAGTCACCTTGTCACGATTACTGTAGTATAGTAAATAATGTATTTACCGCTGAAAATTCCATGGAGGTGTAGAAATATTTTCGTTTTTTATTATCTTAGGGGAACATTTAGGGTTGGGAATTGTAGATATGTATCCTGTACTTTGATAGAGTTATTAAGACATCTGATTAGGTTTAGTTTGATTGTCTCATTTCCCACCAAACTCTGGTAAGGAAAATTGAGAAAATTTTTAACAGAAAGTGATCACGCTTCTCCGTGGTTTTTGGGCTCTACATAAAAATGCATTACCCTTTTCCCCTTTTCAAATGAAAGGAAGAAATGTTTCTCGAGTTCCTTTCGACATAACCAATGGCGTGAGCCTATGAGAAAGCTCCAAAATGACAGCTACGTCCCAAATTACCCATACGACACAACGATGTTAGTACCAGAAATAGATCATGATTGCTCTTCTTCTAAGGTCATACTCTCAACGATTGGTTCACAAAAACTTCCTATACATCATCATTCAGCTCTCTCGTTTCTCTGCCTTCCTCTTCACCTCTTGGTACGTTCGAGCTTCTGCGCCCTCCTTCAGTTGTTCCACGAATTCCTTCTTAAGCCGCCCACTTCTATTGGTTCCTACCACTGTGCCCTTAATGGCAGATTATTGTGTCTTACCAAATGCCCTACCCATTTCGCTCTTCTACTTTTTATATAAGGCAAGCGGGGCTTGGGACCGCTTTGCGGCCCGCTCCCCTTTCGCCTACGGCGGGCGGCAGCTCGCCGGTACCGCGTATTACTCATTACGCAGCGAGCCCTTCGGGGCTCGCATGACACAACTTCAATTTCAAGAATTTTCTAATTTTCCGCGCAAGTTTTAAAATTTTTTCTTTCATAAGAACCTTCTCCTGACAATAGCAAAGTGTACGATAGTTACATTAAACCGGTACAGTAGTATAATTTGTGATAATTTTTATCCATATAAAATACATATTATTGAAATCGGAAGCAAAACATAGGCCATTTTTAACGTGAAGCTTGAAGATAACCACACTGTAGCCGAAATGGTAGGCCTAAATTGGATGATTTGTTGATAATTTGTTTACATTAGTAAACAACATGCAAAACTACAAATTTAAGAACCATTGTGGCCCCGAAAAAGTAGGTAGATTTTTCGAAATTATAGAAATCGGGAATATTTTCGGGAATATCTAGGCCTAGTGAAATTTCCTGTTTGACCCGATTTTAAAGGGGTAAGAATGGAACCACTTTTTGTATACTCGCTTTAAACCCCCATTCATACTGTCTTCGACGATATATTAACTTATCATGTCGGTTAAAAATTGCAGGAATATTGTGAATATCTGTGAATATTGTGGAATATTTTGACTTTATGCATGCTCCGCTGAGAGTACCCTTTTCCCTCATGTAAGCGACTTTCACGTCCCCCTTAAGTACCTAGCTGTGGTGAAACCGCTAGTCGAGAAGCAAAACCGGTTCTATAGTTGTAAAGAGAAAGAATAGCGGAAAGTAGCAATGTTTTTTTTTAAATTTTTCTAATCCATTTTTTCCCCGCGAAATGTGCCCCCGAAAAACGCGTTTTTTCGTCGGAAATTGGTATTTTTTCGAATTGCTGCACGTTA
Organism: Psococerastis gibbosa; assembly: GCA_963971405.1. NCBI lineage: Eukaryota > Metazoa > Arthropoda > Insecta > Psocodea > Psocidae > Psococerastis > Psococerastis gibbosa. Next base: position 1,364,223 of record OZ020490.1, on the reverse strand, counting down.
TTACTCTTTGAGTTATCCAGAAGCAGTCAATGGCATAGGTGGGGGACTTGGAGAGAAAGTTGGCCAAAGGTTCACCAAATACCGCTTTGAAGACATTTTGGCCGTAGTGGTTCTAGATTTTTTATTATTGGGTTTTCCGCAGTATAGGAAAACCAATGTATAATGGTCGAAAATGGGAAAAATAGGCTCTGATTTCGGGAAAAATGCCATTTCTAATTTTTTTTTTCTTTCATGAGAACCTTCTCCTGACAATAACTAACACAAAAAAAAAAAGAAAATAGTGAAATCGGTCTAGCCGTTCACGCGTGATGCCGTGATAAAGGGAAATTTATATATATAGAGATAACAGCTCTTTCAATAGCCTCTGGCAGTCTTTCATTGGTCACGTGGTCCTTCTGGAACATCACATTTCAGACCTCTTCTTATGCGCTATTGTCCAGGTTTCACATCCGTATAAAATAGCGTTACATACGCAGGTTTTAAGGAACTGCTTCCTGATTATGTCTTAAGTCTTATGTTGACAGATTCCAGGATCTTGGATTTTTTTATTGCAACTTCTGTTTTCTGAACACGACTGTTTATTTCACCTGCTGAGCAATTGTCTTCAGTGCCGCTCAAGTACTTAAATTGCTTCACACTCCGTCAGGGACTGCATAAACTTGGTTCAGACCTCCTTTCTTCCAAAGTCTATTTCAGTTAATGAAGAATCAATAGAATCCGGGCAGATGGGCCGTGGTAGAAATGAAAGCGAACTTCCAAACGTTTCGTCAACATTTGCGGTCGACATCATCAGTGGAACTGCATAGAATTCTAATATTGTATCTTGGACGCTCAGCAGCAACCAAGATCCCTGTTGTAAAACTGGGGACGGAGGTTAAGTATCTAGGGGTTAACCTAGACAAAGGACTTACCTGGAATCCCCATATTACAAAAACTATTAACCGAGCTAAACAATTAATTTATGTTTGCAGACGGGCAATAGGCACAACGTGGGGAATCAAGCCCAAAATGGCAATGTGGATTTACACAATGGTCATTAGGCCGGTGATTACCTATGGAAGTGTAGTTTGGTGGACCAAGACTACACAGGTCACAGTGACAACCAAGTTGAATGGGCTCCAGAGGCTGGCCTGCCTCTGTATCACAGGAGCAATGTCAACTTCACCAGGGGATGTCCTGAATACTTTATTGAACCTGCCAACCCTGGGAGTCTTCATTGAAGCACAGGCCAGGATGGGCGCCTATAGATTGGAGCTGGAAGGCTGCTGAAGAAGCAAAAGGTCAGGCCACTCCAATATTACTAAAAGCATATCGGAAGACACGCTTTTAATGCCGTCAGACCGAATGACACCCCTGCTCTCATTCAGCAAACCATTTAACACTAGAATTCCAGCTAGAAAAGAATGGAATGCTGAAGAACATCAAACGGGGGACAATGACCTAGTCTGGTATACAGATGGGTCGAAAATGGAAAATGGGGCTGGAGGAGGAGTCTATGGGGAAACTGTAGACAAATCCATAGTCCTAAGCCTCGGCAAATATGCTACAGTCTTTCAGGCTGAGGTAGGGGCCATTATAAAATGCCTAGAGGAGTGTATGGAAATGGAAAGCAAGGGCAAAACCATTATTATCTATACAGACTCGCAGGCAGCGATTAAGGCTGTGGAGGCTATAAAGATCACATCAAAAATGGTGTGGCACTGCATCAACCTCCTAATAAAGGTGTGTCGGGAAAACTCAGTCTCGCTGATTTGGGTCCCGGCTCACTCGAACTTTGATGGGAATGAAAGAGCCGACGAGCTGGCTCGAAAAGGTGCAGAAACGCCATTCATTGGTGCAGAACCTAAGTATGGGATGGCTTATTGCCAGGCCCGTACTTCTGTACAAAAATGGGTGCAGAGAAAAACTGCAGAGGAATGGAAGAAAGTCCCGGAAAGCAGATTTGCTAAGAAGGTTATTCCGGGTCCTAGTAAAAAGCTCACCGATCAGCTTCTCTCTTTATGTAGAGAGCAAGCTAGAAGGGTGGTTGGCACGCTTACGGGCCACGGCCACTTCAACAAACACATGCATAGGGTTGGCGTGAAAAACGACAGTAGATGCAGACTGTGTGAAGTTGAAGAAGAAACAGCTGAACACATTCTCTTTGAATGTGAAGCGCTGGGAAAAACTCGATACCAAACTCTTGGCCACCCTAGGTCTGAAGAGGAAACCATCCGATCTAATCCCATCACAAAAACACTAGAATTTATCAAAAAGACTGGTGTTATAAGATGGGCGTAGACGGCAAACGTGGAAGCAAAAGACCTTCTAGGTCGACGCTTATAGGAACTCAAACGAGTAGGCCCCACGAAGGTAAAAAAAAAAAAAAAAAAAAACCAAGATCCCTCTAAGATACAATCTTAGAAGTCTCCACAGTTCCACTGATGATGTCGACCGCAGATGTTGACGAAACGTTTGGAAGTTCGCTTTAATTTCGACCACGGCCCATCAGCCCAGATTCTACTGATTATTCATTTGACTCCGGCCGTGAAAGCCTTTGATGTTACATCTCTTTCAGTTAATTTTTCAGTAGTAAAAAAAAAGTGGCTTGTGAATGCAACTAAACCCAATATACAAATTTTGGTGGGAAATTGCATTCAATACCTCTAACACATATAAAGCTAAAAACATTGAGGCCAGCGTAGGTAATTTTCCTGAAACAGGCTGTATATTCCTTAGTTATTTCATTGCATAGTTGATTATAGCAGCTGAGTAAATATGACAGTTTAATAAATGTGACAAAGCAAACAAACTCAATGAATAAAAAAGTAAGGTACGGTACTGTGAGCTGCAGACGTCATATAAAACCAGAATTGAGGCGGAAAAGGGGATCGAGAAAAATCTGACTGGCAAAACAGCTGGGCCACCCTTAGAAGTTTAGCAAAATTGCCTAGCAAAAACCCTGGTAGAAGGAAATTTCTTTAAAAATTAGGAGTGGAATAAGGGTTTGTTTTTGCTGGATTGCCACAAAAACGAATAAAAAATAAATTTTTTGTGGAAGGATTCTTTTTGTGCTTTCATACATCTGCGGGCCAACTATAGCGATTCAGTGGTGATAAGATAATTTAGAAATCTACGAAATCAATAAAAATAATTAATATCATTTATTTGTTTTCAAGTTGACTATAATTATGAAATTAGGAACTTCATCTCATTTAAAACTAAAAAATTTCTTCCTCGCGAGTACTGCGGTTCACCAGTGGTAGCAGAATGCACTAGGTACCAGCAAAACCAGACAGCGGCTGTTGCGTTTTCCATTTCTATTTTATTATTTATTCTTCAAAATTTTTCTTACCTTTCCACCAAGAACGTAGGCAAGGGGGGCTTATTGGTCTGCAACCTCCCCCCCCCCCCCCACCGAAATGAAAAGTTGAGAATTGAATGCATCTAGTACGGTAACATGAATATGTCTTCCTCTGTAAATTATAAGCTTTACTTCTGTTAAAATCGCAAAACCCCACTATTTCGGGCCTATTTCTTCAAAATTTTCCTCCGGGTGAGACCCCCGGGCCCCCCTGTTTGCTGCAATATGAATAAGCATTCCTTTGTAAGTTTGGTAAAAATCTAGACTTTACTGCTATTAAAATGCGTAACACCCTACTGTATTGCATATATTTTTTCAATTTTTTTTTTCCCTGGGTGAGACTCCCGGGCCCCCCTCTTTGGATTACGTGCAATATTATTTCTATAAAATCTAAGCGATCGTAATGGTAACATAATGATTTAGTCCGCATATCTACAAAATGTTGTCTGGCTGTGTCCCCACTAAATTAGCATTTTATGTACCTATGCTATCATACAGTATATTCACAAAAAGTATATTAAAATTCAAAATGCTTAAAACCCCAATACTTCATAGCTATTTTTTCAATAATTTTCTCCGGTGGAGACCCCCGCCCCCCCCCCCAATATGGTAGGTTTATTCGTCGTTATAATAACAATCTCAATTGTACTGCTTGCAAGCATTGGCGTATATAGTGGGTTCTGCCCCCCCCCCCCAGGAATTCTGGTGACAAAGACGTTATGGACGCGAAAGGCATAGTATCCACAAAAACGAAAGGGATATTAATTCTTGGTATGCTTATTTCACATGAAAGACATCATGAAAAAAATCAACATATTGACCAAGTACTTTCACAAAAATTATATTACATAAAATCCTTAAGGGCAAACCGGAGTCGCCTATACCATTTTGTGTTCAAACTTCAATTTCTCATGAAATATGGAACGCAGAACAATGAAAAAATTCTGAATGGAAAGAAGAATTTTTTCCCATAATTTTGATGTATGGCATGTGGCCTTACCTAACCCCAATTCGCCACAGTTTATGAACTCCATCAGCTTGAACTCCTGAGTGACCGTTATTTTTTGCGTACCAAGTTTACATACTATAGCCGATCGGTAGCAGCATACTATACATCAAAATTAGGAAAAAAAATTCTTCTTGCCATTCAGCATTTTTTCATTGTTCTGCGTTCCATATTTCATGAGAAATTAAAGTTTGCACAGAAATGGAATATAGGCGACTCCGGTTTGGCCTTAAAACCCCAATATTTCAGACGATTTTTTCAAATTTTTTCTTCGGGGGAGACCCCCGGGCCCCCTCAGTGGTAGGTTTATTCGTCTATAAAATCTCAACTGTTTGCAAAATGCGTAAAACCTCCCTAATTTGGGCCTATTCTTCAATTTTTTTCTCCTTCTCCTTCCTAAAGCCCCCCCCCCCAGAAATTTTGGGAATTTACGCCAGTGCAGCGACCCACGAAAAAAATCGTGGCTATGGCCTAGCATTCCACTATTGACAATCACTCATAGCAAAGATGAAATAATAAGACAGGGTAGGGCGCACCAAAGGTCTTGCGGGGGGGGGGCAGTAAAACTTATTTACGCTACTGCGGCCGCAGGTATGATTTAGGGGCCAGATATAGAGGAACATAACCAAATAGGTAGCTTTACCACGCAAACGTTAAGCTTCGAAGAAATTTTTTTAAAAATTATAATCGGTAATTGCTCGGGAGGTCATAAAAATCTATATGACATAAGTAACCCGGTGAATCTTTGAATGACTTGTCTCATTTCGTTGAACTTGCAATTCTCTCCTCGCATTCTGTGATTACGGACAAGACACCGGTCATCAATGGCGGATCCACGGAGGGGGGGGGGGGGTAAATTCATAAGATAATAAAAATCATTTAAACAAATGAATATAACTCTACTTTTCAACAAACAAATTAGGAACCTTTTTAAGTCACATACAACTTGTGACCCCACCCCCTAAATTTTCCACTGGATCCGCCCTTGCCGGTCATGTTTCATAGAGAAGCATCAGTAGTATCGAAATATTAGGTCTTGCAACAATCTGCCGTCACCCACCGGTGGTCCAGTGGGTGAAGTCACGCAACTAAAGCTAAAGGTCACCATTTTCTTCATCACTATTTGAAATGCATGTAAAATCAACCCGCGGTGTGGGTTTTTCCTTGATTTCAGGTAGTCAAAAAAATATATTATTTTTAATGAAAAAGAACCACAATCTCACCAAGATCTAAACCGCGCAGCGTCCATAATTCTGTGCGGGTGCAGGTCTATGCCACGTGCGGGTGTTTAAGGCCAAACCGGAGGGGGTCACGTGACTGGCCTGGAAATGTCTTTGCAGAGGGTTCGTAATGTATGTTTTTATATATATATATATATACATATATCACTAGACGTCTTCACTTCAAGCAAATTAACAATCTGATAAATAGTCACCATATATGACAAGTATAGTTCTGAGAGAAATGAATTTTTATTTGCTAGTATTCGTAATTTGGTCTGATAAATAAAATATTTCAAAAGGCATCCATAATGTAAAGAAATCAATTAGTACCTACTCGCATCAGAACTCATAGTGAAAATGTTTTTCTTTGTAATGTTTTATGTAATAAAATAAAGAACACAACCTGTTTCTGCTCACTCCACCGACAAGTTACTACGGAGACTATTATGCATACACGCATCAGAAGTGCAGCAGAAACAAAGCAGTCACAATTTCATTGCTTTGCAGATTTAAGAAGTTTAACAAAAAACAACGCCCTGGTCGAGTCGCCACGCACCCGTTCTTGGCGTATTAGGTATCTAGGTATTTACAACAAATCCAGAACGCCAGGTCAGAAGGAAAGCGAATTGTATACCTTGATGAGACCCTTATTGGTATGATGCACAGAAACTCTTTTCTGTGGCCTGAACGCTCTTAAGTTAACTGTCTACTTTCAAGTTGATTCCTTACCGATAGTAAGAAGAAAATTTTATAAATAATCGCAAATTCAAGAAACGCACTAACAATATTTATAACAATAAATATTATTTTGATTTAGTTCTTTGATGAGCCTATAACCGTTACACTAACGGTGCTACAGTAGTTGAAGACAATTAGCTAACATTCAGAAAATTTCAATTTCAATTTTGACATTGGAGCAGTAAATTCGTAAAAAGTGCAACAGATCGACAATTTTAGCTAATTAAATAAGCAATGTCAACTTGTGACCATAATGCATTAAATTTGGAATGAATGGAACCCCCATAAGTTTTGTGTATACAAACACATGCAAAGTAGTTCTAACTGATTTGAAAATGCAGCATAGGAAATTTGCATGGATAGGCGGGACTTGGGAAGGCATTACGAGAATATCTATTGTGCATTTGCATACTTTCCTGGGCGAACAGTAGTAAAGTTATAAGACTGATGGCTGACATAACTATACATTAAACACAAGCGGGACATTCATTTTAGTTTTTCCCATCACATAACAATTGAAATACAAAAATCGTCTGCTGTATGCTCCTCTCCTAATTATATATTGGTATAAAGAAGGATTTCTTGCTGTGATGGCCCTAACCTTTTAAGTTACAGACCGACCGACAGACAAACAGGCAGACAAACCAGCACTTTTTTGGATTCCTGGGAGTTCAAAACTTGTAAATTCGTTGTTATCTCGAAATCGGTAATTTCAAGATTTCCTTATAGGTCTTCTATCATATATTGTAAGGAATTAGTGACTCTTAAGTTACTTTAGTTACTTAGCTCGGTTTCAGCTGCAGTAACAACGGAGATGATAGCCACTAGGGCGACAAACAAGAGAACCCACTTCATGATTGATGCTATACATTAATCTTAAATCATCTTGGCATAGACCTTATATGTCGTACCTTCTTTTATGTACTGAGGTGCCCAGAGTGTTATATACGCAGTAACGGTTTACAATACGATATCAGACGTCAGACCGCAACAGTATACTGTAGGTCTCCAATGGCATAATGGTAGCTTGTTCGAACTTGTGCGAGTCTCTACACATCATGCGGTCGGTGACCTGTCGTAACTCAAAACTGGTATTATCTACAGAGGCGACTGAAGAGGTTATTCAAATCATGCATTCGTTGAATTGCTTGCATGTGAATAATATTTTATTTGAAAAAAAAAACTAAAAAAACTCAATGCAGCAGTTCTGGCGTAAGGCAAAGAACCGGTCCGAGTTCACTTGAACATGCTTTCCAATTTGTCAAAATTAGTAGATAGAGAAAATGAGTAATTTCACGGTAAATAATTTTCCTATGGTTAAATAAATTTCTGATATCTCGGGGGGGGGGGGGGTTGTCCATCTAACGGCACTGGAGGTAAATTCTAGATAGGTCAGACCAACACATTACCTCACAGCAATAATGGCAGAGCACGCAATGCATTTGAGCGTGAATTGTCTATCATTTTTTCAATAAAACATTTTTTTGCACAAAACCAAATAGTTTTTTGGGAAAGCAACCTGTCCGGTTAGCCGGCCGCCTTACCAAGTTGAATCCAGCGGACCAGAGCAGGTTCAAAGATGCAGATAACTTGGTCGTGTGCACAGTGCCGGTAGGAAAACATGGTAGGACTTGTCCTGGTCACCTCCGAACTAATCGTGTGGCTTAACTGTGTTTCCCAAGTGGTTCGGAATCCACTATAATCAGGAGGTCCACTGTCCTATGGGCCCACACCGTGGGCTGGGACTGTGTCCATGTCCAACCAACGTGTCCGGTTTCGTTACTCAATTTAACTCCTAAAACATGCCTGAAGGTAGAAATCATCGATAGAAGGGTTTAGCAGAAAAATTATTTTCTAGTCATCTTTCATGAAAATTGAGTTATTTTTATTTTTTACCCTCAAAAACAAACTCAAAGGGGCAAGAGACCCCCGCATTTGGTCAACATTAATAACGACTACAATATATGTGAATTTAAAAGAAATCGTTGGAGCCGTTTTTGAGATATAATTTTTTTAGGTGTTTTTTTTGGAGTTTTTTGAGAATAAACCCCCCTAAATTGAGTTAGCCCCAAATAGAAATAATGGTCCCGAGGTATGATTTTTGGGAACCTACATGTCAAATTTCATCAAAATCGACCAAGTAGTTTGCCCGGAAATCAACGAACAGACAGACAGACAAACCCCCCCACCCCCAAATTGAGTTACCCCTAAAAAAAAAAATTGTTCCGAGGCATGATTTTTTTGGACCTACATGCAAAATTTCATAAAAACCCACTGAATAGTTTGCCAGGAAATCGATGAACTGTCAGATAGAGCGGCCGAGCGACTGACAGACAAACAGACAGACAGACAGACATTTCGTAAAAAACATTTTTTTGGGTTCCTGGGACCCTAAAACGTGCAAATCCGTTGAAATATCGGAATCGAAAATTTGGACCATCACAAAGCTTTCCTTAAACTACGTATAAATTGAAAGCAAAAACTAAAAATACTCAATATAGCAGTTCTGGCGTAAGGCAAATAACAGGTACCGTATCTAACAAGCTGACTAGCAGTCTGCAGTCTGACTGCAGTCTATGCCATAGCCAAGAACTCTAGACACCCCCCCCCCCTCCGAAAGATTTGCATGCAGAGTACACTAGGTGGAATGGAGTTTTAAATATATTGACGTTGTACGTCAACTCCGGTGACATCAGATAGACCCCCTTCCCAGGCTGCTACCTTGCTATAACGACGTGGTAAGTCCGAGGGCCCAGACCTGAGGAATGGTACATAGAACCACTACTCTATTTGTTATGATGAAACCGGAAATATCGCCGGTAGTGGCATTTTGCCCTATCGATGCAATCAAGTTACGACAAGGCTTACATATATAAAACAGACATAATTCATATTGCACATTTCTTACATTACTTCTTTAATATTACTCATGTTGTCAACTGTGCCAATTATACCCAATACATTACTATTGAGCGCTCAGAAAACAAGATGGCGCCGTCACTTATTTACCGAATCCTGATAGAAATTTTTTCTAAAACAAAAAATAGGCAAATATTAGTATGCTGGCGGAAGGGTTTTTATGTTTAGTCGATATGGGATAAGGCACAATAAAACGGCATCTATTGCCAGTGGCAAAAGACTGGCAGATAGAAGCCACATGGTCTTGACCAAGGACGGATACAGGGGGGGGGGTACGGGGGGTAGCTGCCCCCCCAAAATTTGGTAAATCTATTGTAAATTAAGTTATTACGCTCTAATTTAGTCGATCCTACATAAGTTTTTCCTATTTTGACCCTCAGCTACCCCCCCCCCCAAAAAATGGGCTGGATCCGTCTCCGGTCTTGACCCCCCAAAAATTTTATGCAGTCTATACGCCATTGGCTTAAGTATACTTACATCAGTAAATTGGTCATCCACTGATCGTTTCTGAAAGTAAATAGAAAGCCATATTAACGAATTTTTAAGGCCTATATATCCGGGTATTGTCATCCGCCATTTTTTATCCTATATGCTAAGTATTGTAATTATTTTTAAGAAAAGTAAAAGATTGAAAAAAACGAAAACAAGTTGTAGTATTTTTTTATGAAACACTTCCCTAATTGGTAGAACGTTTTTTATATAAAAAATAAATAAAAAAAGATAAATTTCTAATAATAAATAGGTAAACGCCCAATGCTTGGCTTATACACCAGACTTATAATGGATAAAAAATGGCGGATGACAATACCTGTTTAATTTAGAGCCCTACGAATTTTCAAACAAAACTTCATTTCTATTTACTAATAAAATCCCACGCGCATGATATAGAAATAACTTCTTGATTGGAAGGTATTATCCCAGTCAGGCTTAAAAAAGTTAAAAATAATTTCCGTTTTTTCCCTGCCAGTAGCCAGCGTGGGTGAGTCAATCAAGCGGATGGTGCAGCTAACAAACCTAGGAAAATATCCAGTAGACTGCAGAGTGGCAGAGGTTTCTTCAGACATATTATAAAGACACCAGTACTTTATTTAAAGACAACAAAGAATTTTTTTTTTTTGAAGTTTAACTTACCAGGTCACCAGCAATCCAGTATTACCATATACCCAAAATAGAGAATCAAGAAAAGAACCGGTCCGAGTTTACTCGAACATGCTTTCCAATTTATAAATTAGTAGATATTGACATGCGTAATTTCATAGGAAATAATTTCCCTATGGTTAAATTTCAGATCCCTCGAGAGGAGGGGGGGGGGGGGTTCACCTCAATATATATTAAAAACCCCTTAAAACTCAATTGCATATTCTGGAACGAACAGACCAATTTTTTGGGAATGCAACCTGCCCGTTTTTGTTATCCTATTGAACACCTAAAACATACCTAAAGGTAGAAATCATCGATAGAAAGGTTCCGCAGAAAAATTATTTTCTATGAAAATTGAGTTATTTTTATTTTTTTACCCCCAGAAGCAAACTATCAAGGCACAAGCGACCCCCCGCATTTTGTCAGCATTAATAACGACTACAATATATGTGAATTTAAAGGAAATCGTTGGAGCCGTTTTTGAAAAATAATTTTTTTAAACGTTTTTTTGGAGTTTTTTTGAAAATAACCTCCCCCCCCCCAATTGAGTTACCTCCAAATAAAAACATGGTCCCGACGTATAATTTTTGTGAACCTACATGCAAAATTTCATCAAAATCGACCGAGTAGTTTGCCCGGAAATCGATCGACGCACAGACAGACAGACATACAGACAGACAGCGACAGACATTTCGTAAAAACCACTTTTTTGGGTTCCTGGAACCTCAAAACGTGTAAATCCGTTGAAATCTCGGAATCGAAAATTTTGACCATCACAATGCTTTACTTAAACTACGTATAAATTGGAAAGCAAAAACTGACTCAGCGGGTTTCTAACCCACGACCTATGTCTAACCGGGGGATCGTGTTACCTATGTTACCCCTGTAAGGATTACCTACCTCCTAGTGCTACACTTCGGTTGCCTCGACTTGTCTTTCCTTAACCCACAATCAATCAATCAATTTATAATAAGCACCGCGCTGAATTGATCGATTGCATACCAATATATTACAGTACAATACAGTAATATACAGTTTAGCCTAAGGGGAAGTGTTCAGTTTGTATTAAGGGAAAGTAACAATTATTGTTGAACCAAAATTAACACTAAGCGTGCCATTATTGTTAAAGTGGCAGCAGCGCTTTGGTTATACGTTTTTAGTTGTTAAGTTACTACCACTCCTCTGTAGAAGAAATCAAATAGTTCAGGGGTTCCCAAATTGGACACCGATGTTCTAAACATTCAATCAAGTATCATCATGTCATTGTAGACACAAATCATCCTAGAATTTGACGATTTTCCTCGCAGCTTTGGTGGTCCACGGAAAATCATAAAATAATCTAGTGGTCCACGGACAAAAACGGTAGGGAACCCCTGAAAAAGTGGATTTTATACAGGACAATTTCCAAGTGATGCTGTAATTATTAAAAATAGTTAAAAAACATCTTACCCTTCTTCCAAAACAGTAAATTGGATTGATGAGACACAAGGCTTCCAACTGCCTAAGTGACCGAGCAGAGCTTACCTGAAAATGTATGTAGAAAACTTACATTATAAATACTTGTTGTATGAGGTGAACGTGAACATACTTCTTAGGCGTGTGTTCCGTTCAATTTAGAGGAAAAAAAACCATGAACTGTGGTGCTATCAGTCTGCCACCAAGCTAAGGATATTAAGGGTAAATTGGGGGAAATGAGCAGTTTCACATGCAATTCGAAGCATTGCATGTGGACACAAAATAAGTTTTAGTTTTATCTGCTCTGATTTGAGTGAATTTTTTGGATGAAAAAAATTCAAGCTGTCGCTATTGTCGTTTATTGACTGCGCGATTAGGGTAAAAAATTAAAACGCATAGTTTTCGATAGAATGTATTTTTGATTTCCACTACATTACTTTACTTTTAACGTTTATTGAACAGCAAAGCCAAGCATAACAACAACCATGATTTCCATTGACAGCAAACATAAGTTATCTTCTACCTATTCTGCTGATTCCACCTAACGGTATAACACCTCCTCGCGATCTTGCGACCTTCTGTAACATATGAAAGCATTCGTAGATTATGAATAAAAACATATTAGTAATGTATTACTAAGTTATTTTTAGTCACAATGAGTGACGGTATGTAGCTTATGTAAATTATGTTCTTGGAGTCAGGACTCAGGCCACAATTTGGGTCCATATGTCCGCCAATCTTACTATTCGAGCGGGCTCGAGTCCCACAGCTTCTGCGACTTCCGCTATGGCAGCAGGTTGGACTACTGGTGCCCAACCGTCAGTAGCAACAGTAACAGTTATAGATGCTCATCATATCTGGGGCGTCAGATGACATGGCACTCAGCGAGAATTTGTCATCCACTTTCGGCCTCCACCGCACAATATCGGCACACATTGTCCACTTGCACACCAATCCGGGCGATGTCTAAAATTCCCGTGACCAGTGAGCAGGGACATCAATTCCAGCAGACCCTTAGCTCTATTGATGTATGAATGCTTAATGAGGCGGTTTGTATGAAGGCATGCAGTTTCCTCCAACCATTGAGTATTGAATTTCATTTTAATGTGCTCTGAAATTAGCATACGAGTAATTGGGAGTGTCAGAGCCTTAGCTCCAAATTACTCATATTTTTCACCATTCAGTATTTTGATGTCTGTTTACGCCACTGTCGTTGAATTTGGCTAGGCTTTCCTAACAATGGCCGTGCAGCCCTCTGGCCCGACGTCAGCCAGCCCATGTGCAACCGAGGTATTAAATAGGAGTAGGTTCGGCAATAGACCCAGAAGAAGCCAGGAGCTAGAAGTAGGTTTGTATATCGTCTTTATTAGTTTTTTTTAATCATTCATTTTTTATCTGTGTGTTTTTTGCTTTCCAATTTATACGAAGTATAAGGAAAGCTTTGTGACGGTCGAAATTTTCGATTTTGAGATTTTAATGTATTTACACGTTTTGAGGTCCCAGGAACCCAAAAAGGTGGTTTTTACGAAATGTCTGTCTGTCGCTCTGTCTGTCGCTCTGTCTGTCGCTCTGTCTGTCTGTGCGTCGATTTCCCGGCAAACTGCTCAATCGATTTTGATGAAATTCGAAACGTAGGTTCAAAAAAATTATACCTCGGGACTATTTTTTTTATTTTGGGCTATCTCAATTTGGGGGGGTTTTATTTTAAAAAAAAAATCCATAAAATCGTCAAAAAAAAATATTTCTCAAAAACGGCTCAAACGATTTCTTTTAAATTCACATATATTGTAGTCGTTATTAATGTTGACAAAAGTCGGAGGGTCGCTTGCCCCTTGTAGTTTCCTTCTGGGGGTAAAAAAAAATAAAAATAACTAAATTTTAATAAAAAATGACTAAAAAATAATTTTTCTGTGAAACCTTTCCATCGATGATTTCTACCTTCAGGCATGTTTTAGGTGTTAATTGAGTAACGAAACCGGACAGATTGCTGTCCCAAAAAACTATTTGGTTTTGTGCAAAAAAAATGTTTTTGAAAACATGATAGAAAATTCACGGTCAAATGCATTACGTGCCCTGCCATTATTGCTGTGTGGAAATTTGTTGGTCTGACCTATCTAGAATTCACCTCATCTCCAGTGGCGTCAGGTGGACAACGCCCCCCCCCCCCCGAAATTTAACTATAGGAAAATTATTTACCATGAATTTACTCATTTTCTCTAGCTACTACCTACTTGATAAATTGGAAAGCATGTTCGAGTAAACTCGGACCGGTTCTATTACATTTGCTGCAAAGGGGACTATGAAGTATGAACCACGTCTTGCAATGCTCGAAGCTGGGGAGGGGGTAAAGCCAAAAGGAGCTGGGGGGGGGGGGGCAAGTTGGACCGTGGCCCGTGGACGGTCTTTCGGTCAAATATTCCTCATTCCTCTGCGACCAATATTAACTGAGATATGAATTATACGAGGTTTCAATCGGCCGCCATCTTGTAACGAAATAGTGGATCTAGCTGGTTAACAAACTCGAACAAGACATTTGTATGATCAATTTTTGTGCGAAGTTTCATTAAAATCTGATAATATTTACGGAAGTTAGAGTGTTTCCTAAAATCGATATACATGCATATATATATATATATATGTAACATATTGAACGGAGGGTGGTTTTAGGCTCAGGGGGTCATGAAATGAAAAGTTGTGAAGAAATTTTCCGAAAGACGAACATTGGTCGCCATCTCAATAGTTAGATGAATCTCCCTAAAAAAGTCGTTTAATGGACTATTATTTAATTTTTATTATTTTATTTTTATTTTATTATTTTTATTATACAAGACAGAAAACAGTAGAATTCAGTAGATTCCAAAAAGAAAGTCCATGTGAGTCTAATTCTCGATAGGCGTATCATATTTAAACTGTACTAGGTATATATTATGAGCATTTGTTACACATTATTGTAACGCTGAGTTACGTTATTTCACTTCTTCTTGAATTTTAGCAGTTAATACGCCGCCCCGGTTAGATCGTGTGTTCGAATCGCGCCAAGTCCATTTTTGCTCTACCGGTATCTTCTAATTTCAGTTGTAACGTGGTGGTTGCCTTCTCAACCAAAGTTAATTTTAAAAGTCAGTGTTATACAATACTCCATGTAATACTGCAATATAATGTGTAAAAACATTGCCTTTATGGCATTAAAGTAAGCTCACAGACTTGTTCGGTTAGATAGTTGTGTAGCTGTGCTAACCTGTCTAACATTACGAATCATGTCAATACGAGCATATACATAAGTAGCGCCAGTAGAGGATATTCATCAACTGCGCTTGTGCGGGCTTGTGGTCGAGCGGTTAAGACGACGCCCCGGTTAGGCGCAGATCGTGGGTTCGAATCCCACCAAGTCTAGTTTTTCCCTATCCTCTAATTTCAGTTTGAAGTTCCACTCCTAAATTTCCCTTTTTTCTTGCATTTTTCTTGTTTCCCAGCTCAGCGGTATTTAGTACCTACATTTCCTTAATTTATTGGAGGACTTTGCTGTTACGTAATGTGAGTATGATATGATAGGCTGCTACTAGTATATCATGAATACGACGTGTTGACATTTGCAGCACTGTTAATGATTCATTTCTCAAAACTGTATTTTTTGCGTCAAATATGAAGTTCCACTCCTAAGTTTATGGTACAAACAATTTGGTTCTCATATAAATATAGGTGAAAGTTGGAGAATTTTAGCATTTGCAGCAATATTTTTAGGGATTATGCAAAGTTAAGTTAAGTAAAATTTGATACACAACCGTTTTTTAGTGTTATTAATTTCTACCTGACTTTGCTGCAGCCTATGTTATAATAGGTCTATATTCGATACTGTATATGTAAGTTATAAAACATTTATCGACTTATCGTATTCTTACGTCAGAGAGGTCTCCCTCCACAGATCGTTTCTGAAATAAAATGCATAAGTAAATTGAAAACGGCTCATAGCATTGCCTACATTCTGCTCTATGTATAGTGAGGGAGAGTAACCTGCCACGGACCACTTTGGTTTATTTGGGAATTGACGCCCAATCACAGCAGATAATTCTATATAGGAACGTTGTCCATTGAAGGGTCTGTGGAATATCTTGACCAAACCCTAATAAGAAGAACCGGTCCGAGTTTACTCGATTATGCTTTCCAATTTATCGAAACTAGTAGATATATAAAATGAGTAATTTTATTGTAAATAATTTTCCTATGGTTAAATTTCCGATATCTCGGGGGGGGGGGGGGGTTGTCTATTTAACGTCACTGAAGGTGAGGTAAACTCACGGCAATAATTGCAGGGCACGCAATGCATTTGACCGTGAATTTTCTATCATTTTTTCAAAAACATTTTTTTGCACAAAACCAAATAGTTTTTTGGGAAAGCAATCAATTTAACACCTAAAACACGCTGGAAGTTAGAAATCATCGATCGAACGGTTTCACATAAAAATAATTTTTTAGTCATTTTTCATTAAAATGTAGTTTTTTTTTATTTTTTTACCCCCAGAAGCAAACTATCAAGGGGCAAGCGCCCCCCCGCATTTTGTCAACATTAATAACGACTACAATATATGTGAATTTAAAAGAAATCGTTGGAGCCGTTTTAGAGAAATATTTTTTTTTGACGATTTTATGGAATTTTTTTAAAAATAAAACCCCCCCAAACTGAGATAGCCCAAAATAAAAAAAAAATTGTCCCAAGGTATGATTTTTGTGAACCTACTTACCGAATTTTATCAAAATTGACCGAGTAGTTTGCCCGCAAATAGACGCACAGACAGACAGAGCGGCAGACCGACAGACAGAGTGACAGACAGACAGACATTTCGTAAAAATCACTTTTTTGGTTCCTGGGACCTCAAAACGTGTAAAACCGTTGAAATCTCGGAATCGAAAATTTCTACCATCACAAAGCTTTCCTTATATTTCGTATAAATTGGAAAGCAATTAGTTTTCAGCTTATAAATGAATTAAGTAATAAGTAGGTCACGTCAAGCATTATAACTGTAAAACTTTAATACCTTCTTCCCTCCTGCAGCTGGAAACCACGGGAAAAACCGACGGGCACCCCGAGAGATATTGTCCTGAAAGATAAATTAAAAGTTATTAGGGAGATTCATCTACCTATTGAGACGGTGACCAATGTTCGACTCCCGGAAAATTTCTTCACAACTTTTCATTTCTGAGTCTATAACCACCCCCGTTCAAAATTATATATATATCGAAATTTGGAACACATGAGTGCTTTGTGTATTGATGCTGTAGTCGGGAAAAGAATGAAGTATTTTATTTTTTTTATCTACAATGACCCACCTCTCTGTATGTCATGCTATACAGTGTATCTTGTAAAAGTTAGTAAACATTTACCCTTGCATCAAAAAGTCGTCCCTCCACAGATCGTTTCTGAAATAAAAATATTTTAAAAATTATAAACGGTTCAAAACATAGCCTTCCGAACAGAATACATTAAGGCACAATTGCGGGGAACTTGATTTCTTTTCTAGACCAAGTGCTATACATTCATTCTTGATTATTAACTAATAACCAAATTTTACAAATAATAAATTGTAAAAGATATATCAGCAGGTGGGGACCATTTCATGCTCATGCTGGGCCCCAAAACTTAAAAACTAAATTCTAAGGCTAGAAAAATAAGAAGCGATTATTAATAATAAATTGAAATGCAAGAATAGCTAACAATATAGGCCTACAGGGTCTTTCGATGAAATTTTAAATTTTTAAATATTTTAAATTTTAAATTTGACACAAAAATTACCCACACTGGGTACCCAATGTTATCATGTAACAATAATAATTAGAAGTACTAAGTACCTATTTGGCATAGAATAATTTTTACAATAGAATGCTAGTCGGTATAGGACCGTCTGTGATTCCAACTAGGGAAATCACATGAGCTGAGTCACAAAATATTTGCGTCCCAGTTTTAACCAATCAAATTAATTTAATAAGAAACAATTGTGAGTGTATTCGAACGTTCTACAAAACTTGGCCTGCTATTGGCTACCTGTTTTGAAGTCAACATTCATATTCAAAACAAAAACAACGCAGCAGTAATGAGTGGGTTTTTGATAAACACAAATGATAAAAATTATTTATTATTTCTATCTCCACAGCAATACCTACTTTAATAATAAAATAAGTTCAGTTGTTGGATTGAAAACTTCACACTATACTACACATTATGTAAATTACAGTAGGCCTACAATAATACTTCTAAAAGGTAAGTTAGTAATTTATATTCAACCCACAATAGCTTTAATTCTTCTTAAAATGTTGTATGTGTTGCATTTTTGCCGTCTTGTAGCCAAATTAAGTCACTTAACACACCCCCCAAACACACCTGAGTACAACAAGTTACTGTACAGCCTACGAGAAACATTTTTAAGCCTTTTCATGCATGGGGCTTGGGAAGTAATAATTTGTGATAGTGACTTCCCTCTATGGGTCCACTGCAGTGTACATTAACTGAAACAAAATAGGTTGTCTTATTTTAATTGGTATGTATCGGTAGGCTAAAATTATTGACATTTTCAGGGCAACAGATTTCGAGGAACAGGAGCAGAGGAGGCGTCTCGTCCCGCCAGAGAAAATGTTGATGCAAGGAAATTCGAGTGGAAACTTTAAGTCAATGCAAGACAATTCCTTCCAGAAGGAAAAAGTCAAAAATATTAGTTGTGTTCCTTCGATCCTCTTCACTGTAAATTACTGAAGGCCTATATTTGTTATTACATTAATGCTATTGCATTATGATGTATTTTAAAAGCCTTTTTCATGGAACTCACCTTGAGTTTTCACTTGTCAACCATGGCTTACAGAGTCAAAAGGAAGGGAACATGGTGGGTATCACCGTATTGCGTTAGTGAGGAACTACCTGTCTGAATAAATAGGGTTTGTGAAAATGTCCAATACATGGTATACTGTGACAATATGCTTAATGAACACGACGCAAAGACGTTTGTTGCCACTTTCCTCATACAGGGTTTTGGTTTAAAATGTTAAACCCCCAGTGACCTGTACGAAAAGGCCCTAATGAATTCTTGCCGTAACGTAAATACAGTACTCTTTCTAAACTCACTGTTAAGGCCAACTTCCAGCAGGAATTGGCCTAACATACAAAGTCATACAGGTACAATATGAACCAGATTAGTAAATGTGGTGGGCTTAATCCGCCACTGCCTTCTCCACTGACGTAGTGGTTGGGGTTGCACTGGAGTGGGGGACCAATCGGCTCACAGTACTGTAATTGGGGCGTCTGCCCATGTAATTGTAAAATATATGAGACGAGTTTTTGAATCCAACCTGTGTGGTTCCTTCTCTCCATCAAGAGCACAACCCTTCCCCGTACACCGAGTACGAGCGGAAACATGGTCCTTCAATCCTAATTTGAACTAGCGACCTCTATCGGAAGTCTATCGGTCCTACAAGCCAACTTCCTCGAGCGACCCCACGGTCCATCGGAAGCACTGTTCTAAAAGCCAACTTCCAGTAGCTACCCAACGGTCCATCGGAAGCACGGACTTTACAATCCAACTTCCTCGAGCGACCCAATGGTACAACGGAAACACGGACTGACCAGTCAACTTCCACTATAATAGCAGAAACGGGACGTCAGCGAACGTCCAATTACGTATACCCTGAACTTAAAAGGGGAGCGTAGCCGAGCTGAGCTACAAGGGGATAATTGTCCCCCAGCGAGCTACAGGCAACGCATCGACACCCTACCATTGCACTTTGGTAGAAGGCCCAGCTGAGGTTTTGGCATTTTATCACTGTAAAAAGTGCCATGGTGAGTAGAGTCATTAGATAGTCGTGCTAAGGCCCTATCCCTACCTCTACCCGTTCTTGCTGTGAATCTTTGCAGGTGCTACTCATAGACACATCTACCAGAAAACACACAAGAATGGCACCAACCAAGCTGGAACAAGCCGTGTCAAACCGGGACAACATCAGTTCTGATCTTGACAGAATAGAAGACGAATTAGCCACATGCAGCGATACCTTATGCACCATTTACTGCGCCGAGGTTAAAGCCTTAATAGGTCAGCTCAGCGGCAATCGTGAAGAAATACTTCGACTCTGTCATCAGACTGATGCTCAAGCTCACCGGGATATTCATACTGCACTAATGAAGAAGGGATCGGCTCTACAAGCGTCATTATTGAACAGATCACCGCCAACGACCCCATCTTCTAGTCAGACGCAACCTAACCTATTTTTACCCCAAGCGGCACCAATCAGGTTGCCACAAATTGAGCTTCCTCTTTTTCATGGAACAACTCAGGAGTGGGTTTCTTTTTCGGCTAACTTTATGAATCTTATAAACAAATTTCCGCAATTAGATGATGAAGAAAAGCTGCATTATTTACAATCTGCCATGCGCGGTCGCGCCAAACCACTCATAAGCTTCTTAACAGCAGGCAGTGGGAGCGCATTTCATGAAGCATGGCACTTACTAGACGCTCGATTTAAAAATGAAAGGCACACGGTTTACACAGTTCTACAGCAGATTCTCGATCATAAAAACCCGACGGATATTAAATCACTTGAACTATTTTTAGATTCATTACGCAGCACCATTGCTACTCTTAAATTATTAAATATCGACGTCGAGAATGCTTCCTATTTATGGACCTGGCTAATTTTAAATAAGTGTGACCCAATCATTCACCAAGCCTTTGAATCAAGTATTAAATCCGACAAAATCCTAAAGGTTTCATCATTATTGTCATTTATTCAGAGCCATATACAAGTCCAAAACTTCACAGCCTCTAATACAGCCCCCAGTTTCATCAATTCAACCCCTCCTTATCTTATGACCAACGATAATGGCAAAAAACAAGGTTTAGTGGTCCCCAAACGGGCGGATACTGGCAAAAAATGCCCCGAGTGCCAGGTGTTAATTCACCCACTTTTTAGATGCCCTGTGTTCCTAAAGGCCTCCGTCGAAGACAGGTACGCTATTGTTAGAAAGCACAATCTGTGTGCTAACTGTCTATCCAGTGGCCATAATACACGCTTCTGCGAAAGTAAATACTCCTGCCAAAAGCAGTCATGCAAAGGGCGCCATCACAGCCTTATTCATCGGGACAGTGCGAATACTGCGCAGAAAACAACGCTAGTTAACAATAACCAGCAAGTCCTTCTCCAGACAGCACTGGTCTCAGTTTCCGCAAAAGGCAAAACCCCCGTCCAGCTTCGCGCGTTAATTGACGGAGGGAGCACGATCAGTATCTTAACTAGTTCAGCAGCCCAACGCCTAAGGGCAGTTCCTAGGCGTACGTCGCTGCAACTCACTGGAATTGGGGATATTGCTGAGCAGTTGAATCAAGTCTTAGACATTGAAATTGCCAGCCGGACATCAAGCTTCACCGCCCCTGTCACAGTCTTCACTATGAAGA
Source organism: Psococerastis gibbosa (assembly GCA_963971405.1). NCBI lineage: Eukaryota > Metazoa > Arthropoda > Insecta > Psocodea > Psocidae > Psococerastis > Psococerastis gibbosa. The sequence continues at coordinate 1,342,968 of OZ020490.1, read as the reverse complement.
AGATTACTTGTGACACTCCGGTCGCGCCAATTCACGGAAATTGGCCGTACCTCGATAAGTTAAGATTGGCTGACCCGACCTTCGGCGCTCCAGCTCCAATTGATATTTTACTAGGTGCGGATATAATCCCGCTACTAAAGCCTGGCCCCTTAAGGACTCATGGCAAGGGCCCAGCTACTATTAGTACTAAATTAGGTGTTTTATTAACAGGGCCAGTTCATTCTGTCTCGACAAACACCGCACAAGTAGGTACTGTGGCTCTATTACCCGGTCCAGAACTGGATATTTCTAAATTTTGGGAGGTAGAAGATTTACCCCAAAAACGGGTCCTCACGCATGAGGAACAATTATGTGAAAATATTTTTGAATCCAGCACAATAATTAAGCCAAATGGGCTATATTGTGTATCACTGCCATTTAAAGACACAGTACCTAGCTTGGGTGAAAGTCGGCCCTTAGCTTTAGCGCGATTCCAAGGGCTCGAGCGCAGGTTCGCCCGCGACCCTGATTACAAGTTATTATATGTGGAAAATCTTAATGATTTTTTCCAAAGTCAGCATATTGTACCGTACTGTGGTCATAATGGTATTCGGACTTATGTGATGCCCCATCATGGAGTATTATCCAATAGCAATACACACCCTCTACGCGTAGTTCTTGACGCCTCCGCTAAAACTACTACAGGCAATTCTCTCAATTCTGAGTTGCTAAATGGCAAGAAACCCCAGCGTGACTTATTCGAAATTTTATTGAACTTTAGAAAATTTACGTACGCTATTTCCGGGGATATAAGTAAAATGTATAGGTCAGTAGATGTTACTGAAGATCACCAGCCTTATCAACAGATACTTTGGCGATCTAATCCTAATGAGGCTATTAAAATGTTCCAACATACAACCGTCGTGTGGGGCCAAAGGGCATCTGCGTACCTATGTACCAAAGTGTTAGACCACATAGCACAGCAACAAAGTGACATTGAGGTTACTACCAGTATTCAATCTGGGTTTTATATCGACGATTGGTTGTACGGTCATAGCACTGTAAACGGCCTTTTAGCATTAAAAAATAAGGTATCAGACGCACTGGCCCAGCACGGGTTTATTATGCATAAATTCGCCTCCTCTCATCCTACTGTAATTGAAAATGAACCTACAGTAGCAGAAACTCTCATTTCAGACGCCACAAATAAAACACTTGGCCTACGATGGCATACGCAGTCTGATACGTTTAGATTGGCTATCCCCGAGCTAAAAATCCCTACCAAATTGACCAAGCGATACGTTTTAAGTCAGGCTGGGAAAATCTTTGACCCACTCGGGCTAGTAGCACCGGCTACCTTGCAAGCCAAACTATTTGTCCAAAAGCTCTGGAAACAGTCCAGTATTACATGGGACTCAAAACTTCCCGACAGCCTCATTGAGGAATGGCAGAAATACCTGAATAATGTTCAATTACTAAAACAATTAGCGATACCCCGCTGTGTTACGCACCCCTTAGCTGTGCATACCACCCTATGCGGGTTTTGCGACTCAAGTGAGCGCGCTTACAGTGCAGCCGTGTTTATTGTACAAAAGCTACAAAATGGTAACACGCACTCGGCTCTTTTATCAGCAAAAACACGGGTATGCCCCACTACCCCGATTAGCCTACCTAGAAAGGAATTATTAGGTAGCCTACTATTGACTCGGCTTATGCAAAAGTGCACCACTTTTATTGATTTCCCTCATGATATTGTAGGATTTACTGATAGTACAATAACCTTTTGTTGGATAACATCAGACCCTGCACGTTGGAAACAATTCGTGGCCCACCGAGTGATTGAAATACAGCAGGTTATAAAGCCCCACCAGTGGCATCACATAAGGTCCGAATTTAATATTGCAGATCTAGCTACTAGGGACATAGATTTTAATCTGTTTGTAAAAAACAACGACCGGTTTGAGGGTCCGCATTGGCTCCGTGAACAATGGCCTGTTACAGATCGCCACCTAATCTTAGCATTAGAAGCCCCTGAAAGCAGGCCCATACATACTGTACATACTATATCAGTTGAATGGGATGTTTTATCTCGTTTTTCCAGCTTCAAAAGGACGGTCCGAGTAATAGCTTATGTGGTTAGATTCATAAAGGCTTTAAAATATAAGTCACGCACGTATAAAACAAGCCGTGTTGCGCCTGAAGAATATATTGCTGCGCGAACCACTCTTATAGGCCTATTACAAGAGCGATTTTATGGGGAGGAAATTGCATCATTACGCAAGAAAAACTTTGTAAAAAAGACCTCACACCTGTATAAGTTCGTACCGTACCTCGATAGTAAAAATATTTTGCGTATTGGAGGCCGCCTTAATGCCTCACAATTAGACTACGAGGTAAAACACCCCATAATTTTACCAGGTTCTCATTCTCTTGTCCGACACATGATACGACAATTGCATATTGAAAATGAGCACTGTGGCCCAAACCATTTAATATCGTTGATTTGTGTAGAATATTACGTGCCTAAACTGCGTAATATAGTACGTTTCATCTGCCGTAACTGTCAGATTTGTACTAGGCTACGAGCAAAGACATCTGAACAGCTTATGGCAGATTTACCGCCATCCAGAGTCAATGAATGTATTCGTCCTTTTTTACGGACAGGAGTAGATATGTTCGGTCCGTTGACTTTAAAGACCCATTTACATAGGGGCAATAAACAATATAAAGCATGGGTATGTTTGTTCGTATGTATGGCCACCAAGGCCATACACCTTGAGCTAGTTTCAGGCCTTAGTGCTGAAGCTTTCCTACAGGCCTTTAATCGTTTTTGTGCCAGGCGAGCGTGTCCGAAAGAAATGTACTCGGACAATGGCACAAATTTCACTTTAGCTAACAAGCACCTGCTCTCCCTAAGGGACAACGAGCAGGTTCAAACATTTATAGCTGACAAGTTGTGTGATTGGCGGTTCATCGAGACCGATACCGTCCAAATCGGCGTCCCTTCATGGAATTTCAATCCTCCAACAGCAAGTTGGTTCGGAGGCATCTGGGAACGCAATGGAAAATCAATGAAGTTTCACCTGCATGCAGTGACCAAAGGCCAGATCGTCACATATGAGGAAATGAACACTATACTCTGCAGAATTGAGGTTATGCTTAATTCACGCCCTCTGTGCACCAAGCCGGGTCCGGAGGGTACCTTTCAAGTATTAACACCGAATTCGTTTCTAATCATGGGGAATACAACTGCGCCCCCAGAAAAAATCATTGAAGACAAGCTGTTGCCTGGCCAGCGGTACCAGCTTTGTCAGCAAATAGCACAATCATTTTGGAATAGGTGGAAGGCCGACTTCTTAACAAGCCTCCAAAACAGGACCAAGTGGTCCAAGCCAAAGCCTAACCTACAGTTAGGCGCTATTGTGGTTATCAAAGATGATAACTCACACCCCCTCCATTGGCGACTCGGTAAAATCACCAAGGTCCACCCTTCGGCAGACGGCCTCGTCAGAACAGTGACCGTCCAGTGCCAATTCGGTGAATTCGTACGCCCAATAGGAAAGCTCTGCCATTTGCCCATTGAGTCCATGGAAGACCCACCATGGTCTGAAAAATTCTCTCCTGACTCTGATTGTGAGGATGAGCTTCCTGTACAAAAACATTTAAAGCTCTCAAGCTAGTGACTTATCATATAACTAAGTTAATTTACTATTACTAGCCTATTACTATTACTTAGCTTATAATATTGTGTTGTGTATTGTGTAAAAATATTTGAGTGTTTCCAGTGTTTGTGTTCCCATTCCCTGTTTTGGGTTAGCACGACTGGTAATGACCCTACTAACTATTGTCACATTTATGGCTCTCTGCGTCCCTTATACCATTATCCCTTTTTTTATAACTCTTTTATAATAATAATAATATGTGTATTGAAAACAATTTTACATTTACACTGATCAGCAGTAGCCACAACAGCTAAATAGCTGAAAGAGAATCAACGTACATTTATCACTCAAAATTAAAAATTAAAAATAGAAATAAATAAAATAAAATACAGCATCACATGATAAATTAGTAGAATTTCATATTTTTCATTTAAATAAAATAAATAAATAAGGGGTTTATGAGGACAGGAGGAACTCCACGTTTTCTACTGCACACAGCCAGACTCTAACTTGACTGGCGAAAGTTCTGGGCTTCATGTCAGGGTCAAAAAAGAAGGGCAGAGCGTTTAGCAACCTCGGAACCAAATAGTTCGGAGATTTCCGAAAGTTTTCCACCGCAGGAAAAGGCACCAGGAAACGCTCTGCTCTTCTTAGAGAATGTGCTATAGGGATACGGATAGGGAGATTTCACATGATTTAAAATATAATTTAAGCAAATTGTAGATGTACAAGTGGCGAAGAGGAAGTAATTCGAATTCGGAGAATAAGAGCCATGAAGAGAAGAACCTGGGTTTTTTGGCTATGGTACGCAAAATGTACTTTTGAGTCACAAAAAGAGGCTGTAGGTGTGTGAGATAGGTCCCTCCCCATACCGAGATCCCATAAGCCACCCTTGATTCAAATAAGGAGCGGTAGAGGAGAAGCAGGGTTTCCTGAGGACAAACATTTCTGAGGAAAAATAATTTACGAAGAAAAAGACGACCGGATTTGTTAAGCTCTTTTAAATGAGTGTGCCATTTGACATTTGAGTCGTGCCAAACACCAAGGTATTTGGCAAATTCAAGTTTACTTATTTCTGGGCAACCACCCACGCAATTTGGTAGCATACAGTCTGGAGTATGGCAACAAATTTTTAGACTCTTTACTTGTTCATCTCGGGTCAGATGAAACGGCAGAAAGCCAGTTTTTGAGATATTTATCGATAACCCATGAAATTGGAACCACGCATAAAGTTTTTGTAGGTCCTCAGTTGCCTGCCCCTCCACCTCCGCCCAAGAGTACCCTGAGTACAGTAGAACCGTGTCATCCGCAAAGGCAACGACTCTACCTCCAAATTTGTGATCGCAGAGCTCATTCAAATAAATTATAAAAAGAATTGGACCTAAAATTGAGCCCTGAGGGACAGAGCAAGCAATGGGCAGCCTATCGCTGAGTAAGCATTTTCCTATGCCGCGCGGGGTCGGTTTGTCAGTCCCAGATATGAAGGGGTCAGAGGGTACACGTACCCTCTGACCCCTGTCACTTAAATAGCTCTTAAACCAGTCAAGGGGCACACCGCGCACTCCCGCACGGCACAGAACACTCATCAGTGCATCGTGCTCCACCGAATCAAAAGCTCGGGCCACGTCAAGAAGTAGAGCCGCCACCTTTTTACCTGAGTTAATACCAAAATGTACAAAGTTGGAGACATCGTTCAAAGCCATATCAGTACTCTTTCCGGGTTGGAAGCCATATTGTCTTGGGCTGAACCACGAATATTTTTTAAGAAAGGATGTAAGCCTAACAGCCATCAATTTTTCAATGACCTTTCCAGGAACCTTAAGAAGGCTAATCGGGCGGTAAGACTCAACGGCCGTGAGGTCACCTTTTTTGTGCAACGGTACAACCACAGCGTCCTTTAGACCTTGAGGGAATAAACCCGATCCAAAACTCAGATTGATAACGTGGGCCAAATAAGGACTAATGTATGCAGCAATATTTTTTAAGTACGCGCTGGTTATACCGTCTGCTCCTGCTGATTTTTTGGGCTTCAATCTCATAATACAATTTTTGACTTCCGTTGAGGATACTGGAAAGAGATATATGGATTTCTCAGAACTGGGAGAAAAGAATTGTTTAATTAAGCGGTGATTCCTCGGAGGCCTTTTCAATTTTGTCTTCAGGTACAGCGGGTAATTAACAAAATAATTATTTAAATGGTTAGCAGCATCTTTTCCGATGATCTGGTGCCCATTATTTTTTAGAGTTAAAGAGGGTTGCTTCTTGGAAGCCCCAGAAATTTGCTTAATAATTTTCCATTGCTGCGAACTGTTCCCACTCGCCTCCCTGAACTTTTTTTCGTAAAATTTCTGCTGCTCGAATTTGACTTGATTTTTTATGAGCTTCGTGAGGTACTTCAGTCTTTCAAGACTGCAAAAGTCTAAGGGTGCAACACTCTTCATTTTAATCAAGCGATATTTCTCTTTGATCAAAGAGTTTAACTCCCGTGATAACCACGGTTTACCGAGTTTTTTGTTCTTTGAAAGCCGTTTGGGAACAGTTGCTGCTTCAAAACAGCACAGCAATTTCGATTCAAAAAAGTTATAAGCTAGATCAACGTCGCAGATGTCAAAAATTTCCTCAAAATTAGTGTTTAAAATATTTGCTGTAAATAAGTTTATGTCTTTATTGTAAAACACATTTTTAATCGGGGGGTAACTGCCTTTCATGGCCGATAAATAAGTTGCAATCATATCATGATCAGTAATCCCAGTTTTGATAACATCTGATGAATAGCTTAAGGAACAAGTTCTCAAAAAACCATGATCTAAACAGGCAGCCATACGTGTAGGTTCATTAACAATCTTTTTGAAACCATGAGCAGAAAATAAGGCCTCATATTCCATCACATCACAATTATCCAGCAGCAAATCCAAGTTTATATCACCAGTCCAATAGGCGTTTTTGTTTTCAACCAAAGGAAGAAACGTTTTTAATTCATTAATAAATTCCTTTTGAGTAAACCTATATCAAGAATCATCATCAACATCACTCACAGTCAGACGTGTTTTTACGAGTTACTTAGATATTTCAAATTTCCTTAAAAATCAGTGGTTAAGTTGGTGTATATAAAAATTCTGTTCGAAAACTTTGAAGTGGTAGCCGTTTGTGTTCACCCCGAGTTGTCACGTGGACTTATTGTCTTCAGGTATTCCAAAAAAAACCTAAATACTTTTTGCAAATTATTGTTAGAAGACGGGTCTATTCAAAGGCCAGTCATTACAGGTTAAAACAGTTTGTTTGTGTGACCACTTGGCTAGCGCAAAGGATCTTTCAGAAACTCACTTTCAAATTATGTATTATGTCTGTATGCTTCGCATGTGATAAGTCCCTTGGTAGTGATAAAATAACCTGCTCCCAGTGCCAGAACGCTTTTCATTTTGAGTGTGCTGAAGTCAAAAAAGTAATCTTCTCTAAGAGGCCTGAGTCAGTGCAGGATCAGTGGCTTTGTGTACAGTGCCGTATATCTAAATCTAAAGCTGGTAAAGCCCTTTCCTCTCCTAGCTGTGACATGGTGCCGCCACCGGATCTATCCCTTGTTATGGGGGAGGTGAAAAACCAAAGCAACATCATCACATCATGCACAGACAAATAGATGCAATATTATACAAACCATATGTAACGCCCTGTGCTCGGGACCATGCGATGAGAAACTGTGATGGGCATGAGGTGGCGGAGAACTAACAGGTGTACTGGGATTCGAACTATAACTGGACACACTTTGATCGGTAGGATATATCTGAAATTTATTGCAACAATATTTAATTCATGTAGCGCCAGGAGGTGAATAGTAATTTCTACTCATTTACCTAGGTATATGGCCCAACAGCCTTTGATGGGCTTAGGGCCTTAGGCTATTATTTTTGAGCGACTTATTATAGCGACAGACTCACTGGTCTAGTGAAAACGACGGCATTATTGGTATATTTTCCGCATGAATTCTGGCTGGTGGCAAACAGATGCACGTTCTCAATGTCAACCCACACCGGTTACAAGTTGCAAGGGACAACCTGAGCCATGCGCTTACCATCGACACATTGTTACATACGTGAATACGTGATTAACCAAGTTCATTTGCGAGTTTGGTTAGGCTACATAGTTTGTCAAGATAAGACTTGTAGCAACGGAGATAAGTTAGCACCGGCTGGTAATTTAAAATTTACTCTTCTGATCCATTCTTTTTTATTTTAATATTTTCGCTACTGTTCTCCGAAGTCATTTTCAGTGTTGGCCAAGAGGAAATGTCCTCCTATCCTAGGCTATGAGTAATATATGCCATCCTGATCAAAATATACCAACCTTTGCCGGCCACATTGTTTACTTACCGAGGCCAGAGCTTTGCCTAATGTATCACCAGAAGTTTGGGAGTGTGGAGCAGTCGGATGCGGAGAATGCCCTCGGAAACTAGACATGGGCGGCAGACCCGGGGGTCCCGCTGGAGACGGTGCCATAGGCGCAGCGCTGCCAAGAACAGGGGTTGTCACGTCACCAACGTGCTGATTGGGAGATATGGCACTGTAACCCTGCACATTAAATGACTGTTATGATAAAAAAATTTCGGCAACAATGTCGAGTACACACACTGATTTACGTATATTATTATAATCACTGTTTAAAATATACCCCGTGGTACGAACCCTAACGCTAAGCAGCGGAACTTATTATTAGTTATGTATCTATTTCAGTGTCCGATTTTTCCAATACCTCTTAGCCCCAGGGCTAGGGCCCCCATGCACTGGAAAAAATTGTAAATATTCATTAGTTTAAAATGAGTAAAAGCCTACTATTTTGCTCCAGAATTTTAGAAAATTTCCGCACAGACACCCTTGATTTCTTGAGAATTCTCCATCATTAAATAAATAAATTAATTGTAGAATATGAAAGAAAATAAAAAATAAAAAATAAAAAATGTCTTTATTTTCCATATGGGCGAATTTCAGGCCTTCCGGCCCACTCTTACAATTAACCACTTATGTATATTTAATATCACGGGAGGACAGACAGGCGGATTTAGTGAATTGCTATAAGTGTATACGTACCAATTCATGGACACCATGCATGGGTGGCGGAGGGTAAGAAGGCTGATTTAGGTGGGTACCAGAGTAACCAGGATGGCCGGTCGGGTAGGAATTGCCATGCAGAGGCGCGTGCGTACTTGCAGGACCCCCACACCAGGTGTCACCAACAGCGCCACTGCTGGTTGTTCCATTCCCCTCTAGAGAAACAAAAAAATAAAAAATAAACAATCAATACTATATTCATATACTATTGTATTTCATTAATATCCAGTCCTTGTTTAATAGTCATACGTTAAGTGCTAATCTGACATCCCCACTACACGTTTTTTTACAAAGGCGAATTTCTCATGAAATATATGAAATAGGGTACCACGAAAAATCGGAATCCGGTGGGAACCCACACCCAGCTTAGAACTTAACCGACGACAAGACTAAAATGCAACTATCTAATTGAACAAGTTTGCGTGCTCCCCCCCCCCCCCCTCCCCCCGTGAAGGCAAATCTTTGTTTGACTATCAATAATTTTGAGACGAAATTGACTTGTTTGATGACGAGGCACCCTCCTTAGGTCATTATATACGAAATAAGGTATCAAGAAAAAAATGAAACCACTGAGACACAAACCCTCGTTCTACGCCTTATACCAGGCATAACTGTTCCAGTCCCACCAGATTCAGCAGTTTTTTCCTGATAATCGTGCATACAATTCGTCGGATGTCATAACGGAGCTGAGGGGAAGAAGACTTCAATGGCTTGACAGGTGCAAAGCATGGACGCGTCTAGGGCCGCCAGCGCCAGACGGGTATAGGAAGCTGAGCTTCACCGGTGTAGGCCCCTTAGTAGGTCACGCCTCAGACGGTCTGACCAGGCAGCACGGCATGTCCGATCGGCAGCCCTGAACGAGACGGGATAGAGAGCAGCTGCTGAGGACCAGGCAATCTGGTGGGGTATTGTACGAGCGGCCTACAGTCCCTTCGGGCGGAGTGCCACCTTAAGTCAAGGAAAGTATTGGTTCGGATATACCTAGTAATATCATAAGAAGGTTGCCTTTTAAACCAAAAGTCAATTTCGTATACATAGTATATATATCCGGCACCACCACCGTTTGCAATACGATTGCAGATAAGGCAGCTGCCACACTAGTTCCTGCATATTTGTTAGAGCAACCCCACTCACACTTTTTGTACTAAGTTGAATTTCGCAGGAAATATTCATTCATCGTAGAGCAATAAAAATATTATTCTACAAGATATGGGGCTGTCACGAACACGGATTGGCTGCAATAGTCAAAATGGCTTTGTACAAAAAGCATATTATGATAAGGAAGGAATTTGGAATCTGTGGCTAATCGGTGATAGTGACAGCCCCATATCAAGTACCTATGTAATTATTATAACTCTGCAATGAATATTTTTTGTGAATTTAGACGTACAAAAAACGAATGGCTAGTGTGTCCGATTTGCTCATAAGTGACGTTAATACCTAACTTCGTAAGTCCATTTTTTGGAAATAATAAATAAAGAATGACTTAATGTTCTACTACCTAACTTAACTTTGTAATGATTAAGGGGTTGGTAACGTACGAGAAGCATTTTTGAGTGAAACACAAGAGGAATAAAAGCACAAATTAATTTTGAAATAAAATAGAAGAGTGCTGAACCACTTAATAACTTCGGTTCCATATGAAAAGAAAACATGGATAGTAAACGGCGCTTAAAAAGTAATCACAAATTGTTGCTGTTGGCATAACATAGCGGCATTTTAGGCTAATTCGTCACCGGAAGGGGGGGAAATGTCGTCATCATCATCACTGGATGACTCATTTCCCTCATATCCTACTGTTCCTTCAATGGTTTCGATGTTTTGAGGCAGATTAGGCATTTCGTTCCACAATGGGCTGTATTGTGCCTTGCCTGTTTCCTGTTTCCTGTTTATCCCATTTGGGTTAGTTTTGAGGTTTCTCAAATCGCAACCAAACTTACATGCAACAATAGAAAAATCATAAAACATCTCACCCTTCCTTTGAGAAACCGAGGCCCCAACGCGCAAACAATTCCTTTAGGCTTTTAGCACTTGTTGTTGATGTTTACAACTTTCTTTGTAATCGTTTTGGGGTACGTATTAGTCTTTCTCTACCAAGGTTAAGGCATTGTAGTCCGTAGTCCTATTTCTATAGCTAGCTATTTATTTAGGTTAGATTTTTATCGCTTCACACACATGACAATTGTATGGACCCACTTCCGCGGTATGTTTTTATGACTGCTGTTAACGTGCCCTTGTGCACGGGCAACCCTTCTCGACCGTCAATAAAATTGTCCAACCATCCTTGCACCCATGTTGTGACTTGGAATTGAATCTTTATTTATGTATTACATTGTATATTTGGCCCCAACGGTCATCATTCTCGGTCGCGGTACGATGACTTAATTGAACTTAAGCATTTACTGTACCCACCTATCCTTATGTATACAGTCCACTTATAATTGCTACTCGTCAGTAGCAGATACACAATAGTATCATTTCTGTGTTCTTGATGTTTTGTATTTCGTATTCCTGCTTCGGTACAGAAGCACCAAGGGTATTGAAATTACTCGTAATTACTGTATGTTGTACTAATAGTATTATCACGTATCTCTATTATTTTTCGCCGATTGGTTCCACCCCGCGGTTGTTTCTTTTTTTATCGTACACTAGATGCGTATGGGCAACCAGCTTTCTCTCTTTTTCTGGCAAAATTTGCCAGGGGGGGCAATTATGTTAAGGCCAACTTCCAGCAGGAATTGGCCTAACATACAAAGTCATACAGGTACAATATGAACCAGATTAGTAAATGTGGTGGGCTTAATCCGCCACTGCCTTCTCCACTGACGTAGTGGTTGGGGTTGCACTGGAGTGGGGGACCAATCGGCTCACAGTACTGTAATTGGGGCGTCTGCCCATGTAATTGTAAAATATATGAGACGAGTTTTTGAATCCAACCTGTGTGGTTCCTTCTCTCCATCAAGAGCACAACCCTTCCCCGTACACCGAGTACGAGCGGAAACACTCACGTTGGAACATAATTTGAAGTATTGTATGTGACACATCCATACATTAATACATACTGCGTAGGATACCTCGAGAATTTTTTTTGTAAATATTCATTGACCATTGTACTATAGATAGGCCTAGGTGTGCGAATGATACAAAAAACTGGTTTGTTTCATTAAATTTGGGTCATTATGGATTTATCAATACGAAACGACACATTAAATTGATATTGACTACTACATTTCAATTTTTAAATTTGTGCGGGAGACACCCAAGCGCTACCAAGTGGCCAAAATCCGAAAGTGGGACGCAAATATTTTGTAACTTCGATCCTGTGATTTCACGAAAAAAATCACAAAGCCCTGAAGTACTGCATCCTATATATAAGCATAGGGATGCCAGTCTGCTTATTTCGATTGGCAGGCTATGCTATTTAGCGACTTCGATGGCTAAGTGGTAGCGTGCTTGTACTTGTGCGAGTATCTGCACACCTCGCGGCCGGAGACGTGTCGCAGCTCGACAGAAGTACCTATTAAGTGACTTAGTGTAGTGTAGTGTAGTGTGATTTCGTGAGGCAATTGAAGACGTTAATCGGATTCATTCATTAAATTGTTTATACGCGATTTAACCTTTTTAAAAATAGAAAAAAAAAATAGAAATAAATTTAACTTTGTACAAATTATCTACAGGCGGGAGAATTATAGAGAAAGGTTGACGTGGGAGTCATAAAAGGATGATAAGACATTTTTGCGTATTCGCCTCTGAGATCATAAGATCCCATATGTATAATGGGTACATAATGTGGGTAATTTATAGACCAAGAGTTCTATGGAAATTAGTCCTGCTGAGATAACCAGTAACCAGTTGTATCTGTAAGCATTGGTAATGGACAAGAAATAAGTTATCTGAAAAGATATATCAGCATGTTTAGATACGTTACATACATAATAGCAATCCCAAATTACTCAGAAATGTTATAATACGAGTTTTTGCGATAAGAACCCCAAGAAGAACATATACAATATTCTTTTGAATCCCCTGCGCTTTGTCCAATTCCTTTGGCATTCGAAGTTAACATATATAACAAATTTTTATTACATAAACAAAATAACAGATGATGCTGACTAATTCTAAATTATTTTAACGTGGAAGTTGCTAAGATGATCCATTCTCAGCGTATATTTGATACATTGAATAATCCATAAATATGGCAGCATGCTTTAAATTCAGGACTACTGAACCTGTACGTACCTCCTCGGCAATTGCAAAAGCTGCGATTGCCACTATTGAGAACATAAAAATAATCCACTTCATTGTACTGCATTAGTGTGTATATACTACCATTTTCGCCGTGTGTTTTATGTACTGTATAATTACGGACGCAGCTGGTGTGATTCCGCAAAAACCCATTGGCCTAGAAATACACCAGCGTAACATGTGCCGAATTCCCAACAGTACTAGAACGAGTGATGCCTTGCATGGTTTCCTAATTCTAAATTCTTCGCAGAGGGAACAATAGAAGAAGTCAACCGACCTGGGCGCCCGAGAAAAGAGTATCTGCAGCAAGTAAAGCAAGTTATGGAGGATTTAGGGGCCAATACATACGTGCAGCTGAAGAGGGCGTGCCAGGGTCAAGGGGAGTGGAGTCATCGAAGCCAAATGTTGCTGCCAACCAGCCATCCAGCTGTAACTTGAAGAAAAAGAAATTCTTCGTCTAATGCCTCTCCAATCGAAAATTGGCGTCATCATCAATATGGCATGGCATCATCATCATGGCAATTGGAGTCGTTTTTTGGCATCTACCTACCTACCTTCCACTTCTGACCGATACCCTCCAGAAATCCTCGGTTAACACATCTCCGTCCAATTCCTGGAGCACATCCATATAAAATGTGTAAGGCGGTAACTTCCCTTGGTCCTCCAGCCTGCTAGTTAGCTCTGTCCTCTCCCGGCTGTAGAGATGTCGCGATGACCATATTATAGGGAATTGTAAAGCAGTGTTTTACGGTCGTCTTCTGCATCCTTATGCCATTGACCCTTCATTGAGTTCGTCCACCTTCGGGGCCATTTTCCCAACCCCAGGACAAAAGAGTGCCCTACACAGAAAAGACTTTGTTTTTCGCTTTTTCCGGCTAAACCCAGTCCCCTATCTGTTCAGTCACCACTCACCATCTCCCACTTCCATCTTCACCACGAGGAGGTACAGAATAGGGACTTTCGCGGCGTCTTCACTTCGGCGCCCATTCCATTGACCGGCTAGGGCTATTTCAGTGACAGTGACAGTGACAGTAAACAGTGACGTGGCAGCAGACATTCAAGACTTAGGTTGCGTTTCCACCGATCTCGCGTTGCAGAATGCAAATGACATTGACGGAAATTAGAATTTTTCTTTTTATAGAAATCTATTAAAATGTTTGTACTTAACATATCCCATGACGCCCTTTTTTAATTTTAGTTTGTTAGTGATTTTACTGTATGATCATTGATCAATTTTAACTATGGCATAGAGGAAAATAAACATTTCCGTCAATTGTGCAATGCGAGGTCGGTGCAAACGCCACCTAAGTCTTGAATGTCTGCTACCACGTCACCATTTTTGGAAATAGCCCTAGCCGGTCAATGGAATGGGCACCTTCTGACACCATAGACATTGCTCAGAAGTTCAGCTACTTGGAAGACATTAGTAGGCCCTATTGTGTACTGCAGCTACAATTTCCTAAACAATTGCGTCTTTTTTATTTTTCCCCAGACTATCAAGGGGTAAATGACCTATTGGGTGTATGAACATTAATAGCGACGACAATGTAGGCTATGTGCATTAAAAAACAAATCATATAAGAGGCGTTTTTTGTTGGGTAAAATCGAGTTAGCCAAGAAAAAAAAATACTCCCAAGACATGAGTTTTGTAAACCTGCTTGCCAAATTTCATCAAAATCTATTGAGTAGTTTTAACACAAATGGTCTGACAAATGGTCAAACAGTCTGTAAAACCGACAGACAGACACTTAACTAAAACCACAGCTTGAGGTTCTTGGGACCTCAAAACGTAGGCTATAAATCAGCTGGAATCTCGAAGTTGAGACTTTCGACCATCACAAAGCTTTACTTATGGCTTATACTACCATATAAAAAAAGGAAAGCACCCAGTATCCATAACCTCATAACATTTACAGTGTAATTATTAGAATTTGAGCTAAATTCAAGCCATTTAAATAATTTTATACACAGCTGGCTTCTTAAAACACGCAAATACTCTGTTTTGAAATCCTGAATCGTTAATTTGCCTCACCTTAGTGACTCACCACCTAATGTACCTATTCCACTGGTTACTTTCCTATTTATACCGTTTAACATGATATACATTACTATAAGAAAGTTTTGTGAATTTCAGTTGGAATTTTATTTCGAGACTGCACATTCCAAAGGGTTCCAAAGGCAGGGATTGGAGAGACGAGACTATATAGTCCCGTTTGGTGTGAGGGATAAATTGGATTATGCCATGAGTGTGAGGCGGGACCCTCATGATTCTGGTATAGTGACATGTGAGACATGATCTCGTGAAGGTGAGACAAAACCCTCATGATTCTGCGAGTGGCATGTGAGCTAACTGTATGATCTCGTGAAGTTGAGACAATACCCTCATGATTCTGGGAGTGACACGTGAGCTATATGGTCTCGTGAAGGTGAGACAAAACCCTCATGATTCTGGGAGTGACACGTGAGCTATATAGTCTTGTGAGGGTGAGACAAAACCATCATGACATGTGAGTAGTAGTAGTAGTGTTTGTCGGGTTAATAACGACTTAGGTCTCATATTTGGGCCCATAGAGCGACTCTGACTTGACTGTCCTATGCCAGCCCATAGGGCAGTGGACCTCCTTATTAAAGTGGAACCACTTGGGAAACACATTCAAGTCACACGATTAGTTTGGAGGTGACCAGGACAAGTCCTACCATGTTTCCCTACCGGCACTGTGCACACGACCAATTTATCTGCAGCTTTGAACCTGCTCTGGTCCGCTGGATTCAACTTGGTATGGCGGCCGGCTAAGAGTGACATGTGAGCTACGATCTCAAGAGGGTGAAACAAAACCCTCATGATTCTGGGAGTAACATGTGGGCTATGGTCTCGTGAGGGTGCGACGAAACCATCATGATTCAGGGAGTGACACGTGAGCTGTGGTCTCGTGAGGGTGGTTGGTGACGCTTGGGATGATGAGAAATAAAAATCAATGTATTTTAAAGTTTATTTCTTAGAATTTTTTTATAATTGAAGAAAGCCTTTCATTTTGAAATATTTTTGCGAATCGCGAGATATTATAATGCATTCATCAGCATAATTACATACGGTCGTGGAACGTGACAAACTGGATTATAAATGTAGCTATTGGAAGGCTAAGAAGAAAAGAAATGGTTCCCGGAAAAACAAGGGGCGCAACTGAAATACCGCAATTCAGGAAAATTGAGATGTTGCATGTGGGATAACGTTACGTCAAGTGACGTCTTATTCAAACAGCTACATGTATCACGTGCCAAGGGTAAACGCATTTAAGTAACCAGTTATTGTTACGCATTGATTGCATTGCAAAAAAAAGACAAAAGGCAAGGGAAATTCCATAGCCTGCCAATCCAAATAAGCAGACTGACAACCCCTAAGCTCATCATAGGAAGCAGTATTTCAGAGTTTTAGTTTGTTTTAATGAAGTGGCAGGATTGGAACGACAAAATATTTATGTCTCAAGATTTGCATTTTGGCCAATTGGGCGCGCTTGGGTGTTTCCCGCACAAATTAAAAAATAGAAATGTAGTAGGGCCTAGTCAATATCAATTTAATATGACAGTTCATTTTAATCAATCCATAATGTGAGAAATTGAATGAAAACTCGGACCCTGTGGGTCTACCAATGGGTTTTTGGTATAATTCACTGGCCATTGAATATGTAAAAAAATATATATTTTATTGCAAGGAATGGTCATGTATTTTTGACGAAATTAATTCATTTTTCCGTTCCACAGCCGTATAGATATGAAGTAGTAGTAGTAGTAGTGTTCGTCGGGTTAATAACGACTTAGGCCTCATATTTGGGCCCATACAGCGACCCCGACTTGACAGCCCATAGAACAGTGGACCTCCTGATTATAGTAGACTCCGAACCACTTGGGAAACACAGTCAAGTCACACGATTAGTTCGGAGGTGACCAGGACAAGTCCTACCATGTTTCCCTACCGGCACTGTGCACAAGACCAAGTTATCTGCAGCTTTGAACCTGCTCTGGTCCGCTGGGTTCAACTTGGTATGGCGGCCGGCTGTGTAGATATGAAAGTGACCAGATGAAAAATTCAAACTACAAACCAGCTTTTGCAAGAAAATTATATTATACAATGTAACAACTTCAGACAACCCTGATAAAGTGTGTTATAACAATTTTTTATAGAATATTAGCCTAAATCAGTGGGGGAAATAGACAGTATTTAGAGAAATCTGGATTTTTTTGTTGACTTTTTTCAATTTTTCATCTGGCCACTTAATTACGGTATCTTTGCCGCAGGGGAACGCGAAATTAATTAATTTCGTCAAAAATACGCAACCAAAAATATTGCAAAATTTAAATATAATACTGAGAAATCGGTCCCCTAAATCGGATCATATAGCCTAAATGAGGAGCATGAATATCCAAGGCGATTTGTCAAAAAAATAATTTTTGTCACAGGATTCGTCGCATTGATTGCTAAAAAACATTTAATAGAACTAAAAATTCTAATGCGATTCCTATATTATCAAAGAATATTAATTAGAACATTTCATCCCATATTGTAGTTAAACATTTAGATTTTAAAGGATTTTTGTCTAACATTTACAGTAGGTAGTTTCAGGAGACAAAAATTAAAAATTCATTTACTAGTTTTACGTTATAATCATAAAAGAACATTTTTATGATTGTAAAGCTGTTAGTAGGGACAAGGAATTTTTAATTTTTAGAATGAATAATATGCTGTTTCTAACGCCTGTTTTCAGCATTTCTGCTTTAAGCAACCCTGTCAGTCCGGCGGGGGAGTGAGTCTGTCTGTTAACTTGAGGCACCCTAAGGGCAGGCAGACCTGACAAAAAAAGGGGGGGGGGAGTTGACTGACAGGGTGGACCTACTGATTATAGTGGATTCCGAATCACTTGGAGAACATAGCAAAGTCACGCGATTAAATCGGAGGTGACCATGACTCGACACGCACGTTGACTGCCTGGTATAGTCTCAGCGCGTTATCATGACCCACCATGTTCCCCTGCCAACGCTGTGCACACTACCGCAGTTTACCGCAGTCTAATGGATTCCACATGGTAAGGCCGTAGGCAACAATGAATCATATAAATGTGCCTAGTTTTCATTTAAAGGTAAATCGCATACATACAATTTAATGAATATATCTTATGATTGGCCTCTGTAAGTTAGTACACGTGCTCATTAACGACACGTCTCCAATTACACGACGTGTAGACTCGCTCAAGTACAAGCATGGTACTACCTTGCCATCCAAGTCGATAAAGAATAAGTCGTAACCTTTCATTTACTGGAAATTTGATGCTAAAACTAACGCAGTACGCAATAATAAATAAACAGACCTAGACAAATATAAATTTATAATAATAATAATTCATGTATACCATCTGTACAAAAACGTTCAATTAATTAATTTCTATACATTTTTATATCACAGTTATGCAAGATTTGGTTCATTAAAAAACGTACCATGAAATGTTCTTCTTCAGTCGGGAGTCCTCAGTTCTTTTATCTTCCTTTGTATTTTCACATGCAGAAGACGATACACTTCGTTCCTCATGAAATGCTTGAGGTATGTTAGTTTCCGTTTCTTAGGCGTCTGCAGCAACTCGGCTTCTGTATCCATTGGCCGCAGCATTAGGGAGACGATCTCTTCACGATATACATATTGTGTGCAGCATTCTTCTGTATACCCACATTTCACTTGCACTCACTCTGTGTTCCATAGCTTGTGTCAAAGTCCATCCCTCCATACTAAATAGAACGATTTGAGCGAAGGTGTTCTACGATCATTTGCATTGCATTGGCCTATGGCAACCACGAACTTCTCGCCACAGGCCTAGTGAATCCTCGGGGTGGGCTCACCTGCATCCTTCGGGGTGGGTGGCGACTTGCGTCCAAAACCAACTTGCCGCTGTAGAAGTCTTTGTTGCAAGGTACTCTTTGAGAACGTCCATTAACACCAAACACATGCATAAGAGGTACAGGGCCCCTGCTTTGCCGCGGCTTCATAGTTTTTGACGTGCTTTTTTTTTATTTTTTCTTGAATTTTTAGGTTGCTGAATACTTTATCGAGTATTGACACGTTGCTTGAGCTTGAGCCAGAGGTATTAGTACTAGCTGTTTCGTCGCTGTTGCTGTCGTCGGCGATTTCCTGAAAAATAGGAAAAAGTTCGTTTTTTTTTAATGAAAACCATTGATTAATCCAATATATTAAAGCAGTGCCGTGAATGTATTCGAAGAACCCATTCAGTCACCTCTGTAGCCGTAATTAAGTAATTCTTGCGTTGAGTTACAACCAATCGCGGGGGTTTAGAGGATGAATATTTATTTTTATTTTTTCTAAAATTGTCTGTATCAGCCAAGCGCGGGTTCAGGACAGATTTTCGGAGGGGGCCATTCCGGGAAAAGTGGGTGTAGCCTATCAAGCCAAACTAATTTTTAGTGATTGTGCAATTGGTGTGATGTTTGTTAGCGAAACAAGACACATTAATTTACAGTGCATTACTTGAAAAACCCTTGCGCCTGATGCAGATAGGCACCAATGGGGGGCCGGGGGTCTCCCCAGGAGGAAAATTTGTAAACATAAGGGCAAATTAGTGGGGTTTTACGCATTTTAACAGCAGTAAAGTATTGATATTTTTAAAGCTTACAAAGGAATGATTAAATGCTTATTCAAATTAATGGAAGTAGGTGGGCCCGAGGGTCTCCCACGGGGGAAAAATTTGAAAATATAAGTTCAAAATAGGGGCGTTTTACGATTTTTACAGCAGTAAAAAAATTTATAATTTAAACATGGAAGTTTTTGTTTAGAATGTCCCATTTTATATGGTGTATGCTAATTTTTCTCGGGGGGGGGGGGGGGAATGGCCCCCCTGGCCCCCCTCTGGACCAGCCACTGGTATCAGCTATGGATAGGCATATACAGTAGGCAACTGTCGTAACGGCTGCAGCTCTGCTCTACATTTTGAAACTTTGTATTATATTATTACAATAGGCTAATTGACAGTTGCAACGATAAAATATAAAATACTAGACAGGGTAGCTTATATCGTAGGTTAACCCTATTAATTCAATTCTTTTTTTGCCTGAATAAAATGTGTAAATACTGAAAATGAAAATTGGTGTTTTAAGTTGTGGATTACAAGAGCCTAAATGTCGGAAGACATGAGTAACATGAAAATGGCGTCACATTCCGTATTATTCACGGCTGCCACTGATGATGTCACATTATATAGTTACTTCATTCGACGTTTTACTGTTAGTTACTGTCGTAATTATGGGTTTCTAGGAAAAAATAATGCTCGAAAAGCTGCTAAAAACCATATATCTCTAAAATGGCTCCAACAATTTCTTTTAAATTCACATATTGTAGTTGCTATTAATGTTAGCAAAAGGCGATGGGTCGCTTACCCCTATAGTGGTAAAATACCAAAAATAACTCAATTTTCATGAAAAACTTTAAAAAAAAATTCGGCGGTACTTTTTTATCAGCGCTTTCCACCTTCAGGTAGTAGTAATAGTAGTAGTAGTAGTAGTGTTCGTCGGGTTAATAACTACTTAGGCCTCATATTTGGGCCCATAGAGCGACCCCAACTTGACTGTCCTATGCCAGCCCATAGGACAGTGCACCTCCTGATTATAGTGGATTCCGAACCACTTGGGAAACACAGTCAAGTCACACGATTAGTTCGGAGGTGACCAGCACAAGTCCTACCATGTTTCCCTACCGGCACTGTGCACAAGTTATCTGCAGCTTTGAACATGCTCTGGTCCGCTGGATTCAACTTGGTATGGCGGCCGGCCCCACCTTCAGGTATGTTTTAGGTGTTAAATCGAGTAAAAAACCGAAAAGGTTGCTTTCACAAAAAAAAGATTTGGTTTTGTGCAAAAAATTATTTTGAGGAAATTATGGATAATTCACGCTCCAATACATTGCGTACTTTGCCATTATTAATTTGTTGTAATATATTGATCTGGCTTGCCCGTTCTATCGAAAATTTCAGTGCTTTGGGATAGGGGATGTCGAAGGATCGGAAATGTAACAATAAGAAAATTATTGCTTTCCAATTTATACGTAGTATAAAGAAAGCTTTGTGACGGTCGAAATTTTCGATTCCGAGATTTCAACGGAATTACACGTTTTGAGGTCCCAGGAACCAAAAAAAGTGATTTTTACGAAATGTCTGTCTGTCTGTGCGTCGATTTCCGGGCAAACTACTCGGTCGATTTTGATGAAATTCGGCATGTAGGTTCACAAAAATCATACCTCGGAATATTTTTTTTTATTTGGGGCTAACTTAATTTGGGGGGTTTTATTTTCAAAAAACTCCAAAAAAACGTCTAAAAAAATTATTCCTCAAAAACAAAATAACTAAATTTTATTGAAAAATGACTAAAAAATAATTTTTCTGCGAAACCTTTCTATCGATGATTTCTAACTTCAGGTATGTTTTAGGGGTTAAATTGAGTAACGAAACCGGACAGGTTGCTTTCCCAGAAAAGTATTTGGTTTTGTAAAAAAAAATTTTTTTTTTTAAAAACTGATAGAAAATTCACGCTCAAATGCATTGCGTGCCCTGCCAGTATTGTTGTGTGGTAATGTGTTGGTCTGACCTATCTAGAATTTACCTCGCCTTCAGTGACGTCAGGTGGAACACCCCCCCCCCCCCCCGAGATATCGGAAATCTAACCATAGGAAAATTATTTACCATGAAATTACTGATTTTCTCTATCTACTAATTTTGTTGATAAATTGGAAAGCATGTTCGAGTAAACTCGGACCGGTTCATTACTTTGGAATCACTCATATTATCTATCTACTAATAATTGATAAATAGGAAGGCATGTTCGAGTAAACTCGAACCGGTTCGTTATATTGTATGGACTAAGCTTGTAGGAAGCTAATTCATTATTTTTATTTACAAACATTGTGAAGCAGCCTGTTGCAATAAGCTACACCAACGAAGCTTAAGCTAATTAATAATAATAGTACTCTTACCTGTTTTTTCTTGGATTCAACTATGTCTTCTTCTCTCAAACAATTTTCAGTCTTTTTTTCTGCACTATTTTGAGAATTGGTCCTTTTAGTGCCATTCCAGTCAAGTGAAGAAAAGTTTAACTTCCCTTTGCTGACCGATCGGAAAAAATTACGGCCTCGAGAAGTGGCTGTTGGTGTTGCTGAATGCTGATGTTGCTGCGGATCAGGCATAATGCTGATTGAAGGTTGTCACCTGATGTGCATCGCGAAGAAAGCCGACTTGCGCGCTCCCAATAATTAACTTTATGTATTGCTTTCTTATTGATATTACGCAATAGTGTAAGGAAAGTTATGTGATCGTCAACTCTTTCAGTTATGAAATTGCAATAGAGTCGCACGTTTTGATGTCCCAGAATACTATTATTACCTATTTAGGGGCTTCTTTTATGGGCGTGCCTGTATACTTGCCCTACAAAAGGCAATATACATGTTGTATTGTTGTATTGAACGTTGGTGCTTTGAGTCACGTTCTTTTATTTTTTAGACACTATGGGTATGATTTTCATATGAATTTTAGTTTTTAGGTAAACCTGGCCAACTGGTACAGGTTTTCGTTGGGGGGGGGGGGGGTTTACGCATTTTGATAGCAGTAACGTTCAGATTTTACATGCGATGAATTAAGTAGGTAATTGGAAACAAGGGAGGGGGGTGGCGGGGGTCTCGCCCGGTTGAAAAATTTTGAACAACTGTCCTCGAATAGTGGGGATTTACGCAGATTGATAGCAGTAACATTAATTAGAATTTACTGGCGATGAATACAATTGCACATAATTCGATTAAAATGTCTACTTAATCGTAACATTACATCACTCAATTTGATGTCTAAGAAAAACAGGGAGATATTCCGGGACATTTTCCAAAACCGGGAGATTACGGCCTCCCGACAACATTCACCCGGGAGCCGGGAGATTGGGCTGAAAACCAGGAGCCTCCCGGGTAAACCGGGAGGTATGGCAGGCTTAATAGGGGTCTTCACAGTGTTCGTGTTATCGAGTTATACCTAGTTAAGTGTGTTATATCAAGCTAAGTTAACACATCGATAACCCGATAACCAGCTAACCAGCGTATTATCCTAAACCCACTTCCAAGTTGGCTAACGTGTTATTTACCTTGCTATAGCTCAGGTTTGACCGCCGCCATATTTGTTTTTTTCGATTGATTTGAAACACGCGTTTAAAATGTTGTAGTATTTAAATTTATTTGTATAATCTATTATCACAAGCAATTACCGTAAATAATTAAAATTATAATAACCAAAATGAACAAAAAATATAAACAAATGTGGCACTAGAATAGAGTTCTGCCACTTTCTTTAAAGCCGTGCCACGAACGTCTGACTACTACCACGTTGTTTACTCTGTCGATATAGCATGATAACTCACTCCCGAGGTCCACTCACGATTGTGTGTTAAGTTGAATAGCACATCTAACTCGATAACACGAACACTGTGAAGACCCCTAATGATTTTTCATTCTTCATTAAAAGCGCGTTTTCGTCTTCAATTTTCCTTACCTTCTTTGAGTTGCTATGACAAACAAGCCACTTGCAATTCACATCATCATAATAAATAGGCGTACATATTGGCAGTGCCATTATGGAGTTGAATTAAAAAGTGACTTGGCGTGAGATAGCCTACGTAACGTTTTAAACTGGACGCGCGAGCTACCCCGCATATTAAGTATAGTCTCCCAGTACCACTTCTGCAATTTCGTAGAGTTTTCCAGCCAGTACCCTTCTATAAATACTTATAGTGTTTAACAATGAGGTGCCACCATAATTAGCACTTCTCGATTGGTCTCTTTCTAGTTTAGGGGTACACTACTTTTTTTTTTTTTTTTTTTTTTTTAAAGGTGAACAGCATGCAAACAATTTAATGAATGTGGCCTATTGACTTCCTCAGTCGCCTCTGTTGAGGTTAGTACCCGTGTTGAGTTACGACATGTCTCCGATGGCATGGAATGTAGAGACTTGCACAAGATCAAGAACCCTACCACCTGGCCATTGATGTCCTCATGCATTTCCTCCTTTTCCATATTAACCAACCTCCACAGCCTATTTATCAATTCATCATTTCCCTTCTTCAAAAGCTCCACCCTTGTGCAGCTTCCTGCAGCTTTGTGGTTTTCATCCCTTCCAAGGTTTCCACTAATTTAATCCTAGTCAGTTCCTTAACATGTGCCACTCCTGCGCGTTTAGAATACTCGTTTCTTTCTTTCTGTACTTTCTACGATAGTACGGTTATAGTTTCTTCTCCACTAAAAAGACTGCCATTCTCAGCTGTGACTGATGTGACTGAAACTTTTTGCCATTGTCAAACTGATACGCGATTCCGATGTCAACCTACACCGGCTACTGGCGATTTTTTTTTTTTTAAATTGGGGTACAGGTGTTACCTGTGTGCACTTAGGCCTATCGGGCCTATTGTGCTCCCTACAACAAAGTATCTACATCACTTCTACATCACTCTCTTGAGGCCTATCTCCCTCAGACTGGAGATAACGGTTAAGCTGAGAAATGCTTAACTATGTGATGGTATGAGTCCTGGCCCCCCTCAACTTCTCCTTATGCCCGGTCTGTAAAGAAGTATACATAAAATAGGTACGTAAAACTGTCGGGTGACCTAAATCTTCCCATCCACGAGAGGAAACTGTAAGGCGTAGCAGCTGCTCGCAATGGTTCGTCACTGAGTTTCAAAGACCCAGATATCACGCATTTTAAGTTGAATAAGTAATCGGACCAATGGATAGACACGCATTTTCAGTTGAATAAGTAATCGGACCAATGGATAAACACGCATTTTCAGTTGAATGAGTAATCGGACCAATGGTTAAACACACATTTTCAGTTCAATGCGGAATTAGGACCCAAAGGACCAGCTGCGTAGATCTATAAAACGGACGCGCGGAGCCGAAATTGTTAATACGCAGTGTAGCAATGAAGTGGGGTATCTTTGTGTTTGCCTTAGTGGCAATCTCTGTCTTGGCTGTAACTGCTGAGAATCAGGAAGAGGTAAGTCGCAGCTATTAATGAATCAAATTGATAGCCAAATCATAACTATATAGATTTTGGTCTATTGAACTTGCCGAGGAATACTTCATAAACAATATCCTAAGATATTGTTGATTTCCTATATGTGTATAATTACTTACTCCTTGATGCTAGTGCCCATGGACGTACGTCACCCTGCGCGGTTCTGTACTCTCCTTTGCCAGTCATCGACGCCAAGGGTCGCCAGATCCACATCTACGTCGTCCAGCCATCGCATCCGTGGTCGTCCCACTCGTCTTCTCCCTTGGGGTACCTTGTTTAAGACTGCCCTTGTAGCCCTATTGTATGGAATTCGTTCCATGTGCCCTAGCTACCTGATGCGGGCTCTCTTGAGTTCGGCTACTATCGTAGGTTCTCAGTACATCGCGTCAAGCTCATCATTTCTACGGATACGCCACACTCTCTGTATGTGTACAGTATATGCTTTATGAAATGTTTCTTTTCATTTGCATAAACAGTATAATGGCCGGTAGTAATTCAATTCCATCTGCAGGCCTACGATATGAAGATTTTTATTTATTTATATTAACCTGGGATTAAAAGTGTAAACAAGACAATTTTACAATGAGAAGTGCCATTCAATATTGTTTTGTTGGGGCAGAAGGCCCCCTGGCAGAGATTGTGTAATTATTGTGAAATCACAGAAAATCACTTCTATTTGCCTTTTAAAACTGTGGTCAGTCGTGTATCTATCGCTGTAACCGATTGGCCATTGACACTCAGAGTTATAATTGAGGAGCTTGGTTACAAACGTGGCCAACTCCATTTCTTTTTTTCAAATTGGGGTTTTGATCCGACCTTGCAGAAAATTTTAATGTCCACCTGCACGTTGTAAAATAAAGTGACAAATGCAGCTAGATTGCGCACAGAAGCGCTGAAAAGTCTAGGGTTAGCTATAAACTTAATGCAATTTTCAACAGAAAACCCGCTCTCCTGAAAAATTCTACAACTTGGAGTTGGCCATGTTTGTAAACAGCCTCCTCAATTATTATTAACTTGAGTTCCATGTGGGAGAGATGGGACATTCGCTTTCCGCCAAAAATATAAGGTCAACTGAATATGGTTAAACAATACTACAAAAAGAAAATGAGGGAATGAGGTTAAGGTAACAGGGAGCCAATCAGGTGCGAGGAAGCCTCCGCATTTAGGTATAAATATCAGTGCATATCCCCTTGCCCAAACAGTTGCTGCTGAACCTCCGAGACATAGTGAAGGTGTCCAACTGTTGCTGACTTTCTGTTTCTTACAGTGCAAGATACTTTAATGACAATATGCATTTCAGTTAATATTATTGCTTTCCAATTTATACGTAGTATGAGGGAAGCTTTAGTCAAAATTATCGATTTCGAGATTTCAGTCGATTTACACGTTTCGGTATTCTAGAAACCAAAAAATGTCTGTCTGTCTGTCTGTCGCTCTGACAGTCTTTTCATCGATTTACGGGCAAACCACTCAGAGGATTTGAATGAAATTTGGCAAGTAACATAGGTAAAAATAAATCATACCTCGACACCATTTCTTTTATTTTGAAACAACTCAATTATGGAGGGTTTTACCCTAAAAAAAAAACTCCAATACAACGACAAAAAAAATTATTTCTCATAAATGGAACCAACGATTTCTTTTAAATTCACATACTGTATATTGTAGTCGTTATTAATGTTAACAAATCGTGGTGGGTCGCTTGCCCCGTGATAGTTTGCTTCTGAGGGTAAAAAAATAAAAATATGTCAATTTTCATGAAAACTGACTAAAAAATAATTTTTATTCGAAACCTTTCTATCGATGATTTCTACCTTCAATGGGCCGATTATGGCGATTGGTATTAACTTACTCCTGGGGTTAACACTGTAAATAAACCAATTTTGAATAGCACTTTCCATTGTAAAATTATCATGTTTACATTTTTAATACCAGGGTATTATATTTACCCCGGTATTACTCGTATGATCGCCATGATCGGGCCGTTGGTATATTTTAGTTGTTAAATAGAGTAACAAAACCGAACAGGTTGCTATAAAAAAGATTTGGTTTTGTGCAAATATTATTTTTTCAATAATTTATAGAAAATTCACGCTCCAATACAATACAATACAATAAATGTATACTCGTATTTCCATAAAAAGTTAAGTTGCAATAATTGTAACATGCTGCAGGGCTCAGCCCGTGTGCAGCTTAAATTCGAAAAAAAGGCCTAATCTAACATTCAGTAAATAATTCAGTAAGTAAGTTATTTAGTGTTCGTTTGTCGGTGTTGTTTTTAGATTTTTTCGAAATAAAATTATTGAATTTCTGGCTACGGCCATGAGGGATCCGAAATTTAGCCATATAAAAATTATTTATTATGAAGTTACTCATATTCTCTATCTACTAAATTGATAAATTGGAAAGCATGTTCGCGTAAAGTCGGACCGGATCTTTGTATATTGATTGGTTTTTATTTTTTCAGGAAACTGCCCTCCGCACTGAAAGAGGAAGATTTCGATGGGAGTGTATAATATCGCCAATTCTATGTATCGTTAGCAGAAAAGTAAGTTGAATGGTGTATTATATATTCTGCCGTCATTTCACGCTAAAAAAAAGGTGGCAAGACATGTAGAGTAGTGGTACGGACTCACACTTTCACCCGAAAGGTTGTTGGTTGAGTCCCACCTTTCCTACATTTTCTGACTATGCTTCGGAAGGCATGTAAAACAGGCAATCTCGGGCCTTCCTATTTGAGTGCAAGAGAGGGCTTTATAGCCCTAACTCTGCTATAACGGCTTAGTAATAGAACAAAAAAGTTTATTTATTTATTTATACCCGTTGCGAATAGATCGAAATACTTTATATAAATATATTATATAATTATAAATATAATATTATAAATAGAGTTCAGAAACGTAAATCGAATAAGTAGCAGATAGGGCCTCTCAGGTATCTATATATTAATTACATGTAGGTCATAATTATTTATTTTTATTTCAGAGGCGGTCCACTGATGAAGAATTAACAGTTGTCGATGATGTAAGTAAAGTCAGCAGTCTTTAAAATTATTAGGTGCCCATTTCATTGACCGGCTAGGGCTATTTCCAAAAACGGTGACGTGGTAGCAGATATTCAAGACTTAGGTGGCGTTTCTACCGACCTCGCATTGCAGAATTGACGGAATTGTTTATTTTCCTCTATGCCATAGTTAAAATTGATCAATGATCATACAGTAAAATCACAAACAAACTAAAATTAAAAAAGGGCGTCATGGGATATGTTAAGTACCCACATTTTGATAGATTTCTATAAAAAGAAAAATTCTAATTTCCGTCAATGTCATTTGCATTCTGCAATACGAGATCGGTGGAAACGCAACCTAATTCTTGAATGTCTGCTACCACGTCACTGTTTTTGGAAATAGCCCTAGCCGGTCAATGGAATGGGCACCTTAGTAACCTACACGCCTTCTCCAACGCCTTTTCATTTTCAGTGATAATAATAATGAATGCTTTCTGCTATGATGAGTAGTAGAATTTTATATAATACCGTATATAACTGAAATTAGAGGATTTAGGAACAACTGGACTTGTTGGAATTCGAACCCACGGTCTATACCCTCATCTTAACCACAAATAATAATAATAATAATAATAATTGAGTGTTATAGAAGCAAAATGAGTCCACAAATTTCTGAAATTGAGTTTTTGGCGCCAATAGATTTGTCTGGTTGGAATCTATCCATTGAATTAATTATCGGAAGCTGATTCTGGCATAGTCCAGCTTAAAATTAGTTTAGGGTTTAGATGCAAAGGCCTATGGTGAGTCTGTTATGAGTAAAACAAGAGTTTAGGAGTGGTATAAGCGTCTCCAAGATGGCCGCGAAGACCTTCAATTGAATTGAATTGAAAACGACTTTATTGAATAAAAACTAAACAAAAGGCGAACAATAAGACTATAAAGTCTTCTTTTCATGCTAACCTTAAAACAATCAGATTGTATTAATACATAGATGCTTAAAATTAAATGGAGATGAAACACGAGAAGGGGGGGGGGGAAGGGGATCCATTGTCGTCACCATTATAAGACCGGAGAGAGTCTCAAGCGTTATAGACATATTGTTTAATAATTGTCTTTAGGTGCCCATTCCATTGACCGGCTAGGGCTATTTCCAAAACGGTGACGTGGTAGCAGACACTCAAGACTTAGGTGGCGTTTCCACTGACCTCGCATTGCAGAATTGACGGAAATGTTTATTTTCCTCTATGCCATAGTTAAAATTGATCAATGATCATACAATAAAATCACAAACAAACAAACTAAAATTAAAAAATGGCTTCATGGGATATGTTAATTACAAACATTTTAATAGATTTCTATAAAAAGAAAAACAAACATTTCCATCAATGTCACTTGCAATCTGCAATGCGAGGTCGTTGGAGACGCTACCTAAGTCTTGAGTGTCTGCTACCACGTCACCGTTTTGGAAATAGCCCTAGCCGGTCAATGGAATGGGCGCCTAAAGCTACTGGGTGACCTAGCTGTCCCTTGAAGATAACGAGCGCCCCGGATATCAGTAACCGATGAAAACTTAGAAATAATGAAAGCAATAGTTATGAATGATCGCCAAATAACAATCAGAGAAGTCACTGATGATGTTGGCAAATCGATTGGCTCATGTCATTAATTTTTTCGAAGGTTTTGGGCATGAAACGCGTGACGGCACAATTTTTTTCATAAATTGCTGAATTTTGAACAAAAACAGATCGTTGCTTGTTCGCTTATTCTTGGCCAAAACCAGTACCGTAACGATGACGCAGTCTCCATTATCGACAGAGATGGCTCCGTGTGACTTTTTCCTATTCCCAAAAATAAAGAGAGCCATAAAGGGCCGTCGTTTTACAATCATAGATGACATTAAAAGCCCATCGCTGAAAGTGCTGAAGGCTTCCCAAAAATCGAGTTTGAGAAGTGTTTCGACGATTGGAAGAAGCACTGGCATACGTGCACTATGTCGAATGGGGACTATTTAAAACGCGACAACACCAAAGTAGGCGAATGAATAAGTATTTTTTCAAAAAAGAAATTTCCCATTATTTTTGGAAACCTACACTCCAAATTTCATATATATCCACCGTGTAGTTGGCCCACAAATCGACGAGCAGATAGACACACCGGCAGACCGACATACAGATATTTCGTAAAAAACACTTTTTATGGTTTCTAGAACATGAAAACGTGTAAATCAACTGAAATCTCGAAATTGAACATTTCGACCAAAGCGTTGAGCTTATACTAGGCCTACGTATAAATAGGAAAGCAATAAACCATAATTGCATTCCAATTTATACGTAGTATACTAAGGAATGCTTTGTGATGGTCGAAATTTTCGATTCCGAGATTTCAACGGATTTACACGTTCTGAGGTACCACTACCAGGAACCCAAAAAAGTTGTTTTTACGAAATGTCTGTCTGTCTGTCTGTTCATCGATTTCCGGGCAAACTACTCGGTGGATTTTGGTGGAATTTGGCAAGTAGGTTCACAAAAATCATGCCTCGGGAAGATTTTTTTTATTTGGGGCTAACTCAATTTGGGGTGGTTTAATTCTCAAAAAACTCCAAAAATACGCTTAAAAAAATTATTTCTCAAAAACGGCTCCAACGATTTATTTAAAATTCTCATATATTGTAGTCGTTATTAATATTGACAAAATGCGGGGGGTCGCTTGCCCCTTGATAGTTTGCTTCTGAGGGTAAAAAAATAAAAATAACGACATTTTAATGAAAAATGACTAAAAAATAATTCTTTTGCGAAACCTTTCTATCAATGATTTCTACCTTCAGGCATATTTTAGGTGTTAAATTAAGTAACGAAACCGGATAGATTGCTTTCCAAAAAAATATTTGGTTTTGCACAAAACATTATTATTTCAAAAAATGATAGAGAATTCGCCCTCAAATGCATTGCATGCCCTGCCATTATTGCTGTGGGGTAATTAATGTGTTTGTCTAACCTATCTAGAATTTACCTCACTTCCAGTGACGTCAGGTGGACAACCCCCCCCCCCCTCCCCCCGAGATATCGGAAATTTAACCACTGGAAAATTATTTACCATGAAATTACTCATATTCTCTATCTACTAATGTTGATAAATTGGAAAGCATGTTCGAGTAAACTCGGACCGGTTCTTTTGTAATGAGTCATGTAATTATGGATATTCTTTAATGGCTGGCTCCTGGTGACTCGGAAACGCAAAAAACTGGATAATTTAAAGGAATCTTAGCATTAATCTTAGCTTACTGTCATTTAATGTTGCAAGAAAGTTTGGACCGGGCTGCACTGCTGACTCATTGGGATGTATGTATTACAGCATAATAAAGTATTAAAACAGAACAATACTCTGTTCCGTCAGTATAAAGTTAACTCAACAAGAACTTGTACATAATTATCAGATATGTTAATAATGCGAATACATTTGAAAATAGCGGTGATAAATGTTAAGTTTATAAGGAGTTAATAAAATGGTTATGTATTATTATCTATAAATGAAATGTGTGAAAGCGAAAGAATAACATTCCTCTATATTTTCTTATACATGTCACTAATAAACTTAGTTCAAAGTTTTATAACTCATTACTATTCCCATTTATATTATAAATCACGTATGTCAATTTTTTTTTTTTTTTTTTTTTTTTTTTTTTAAAGATTAACCGCATACAAACAATTTAATGAATGTATCCGATTGACCTCTTCAGTCGCCTCTGTAGGTTAGTACCCGTGTTCAGTTGCGACACGTCTCCGATCACATGGCGTGTAAAGAGTCGCACAAGTGCAAGCACTTTACCACCTGGCCATCGAAGTCATTGCCACTTCCACTATTAACTTATTAATGATGCATCAATGACGGAATATTGACAAAAGGAATAGCCGCCTAAGACCGTTGGCGATTGCCTTAATACTAACAATCTGTCTAATTGTAAATGTTTTTTGCAGTTGTCCAGGGACACCATTCCGGAACTTGCAAATCATCCATGGATAGGAAAACGGGTAAGTCATGTTAACAGTCTCCATAGTTACCACAATAGGGTAACTTATTTTAGTGAGTTTTGAGATACATGTAGGTATTGCAAAAAATGCGTATTTTAAAAAAAGTATCCGAAATTAGAGGATATAGAAAAAATGGGCTTGACTTGAACTGCTGGACCACAAGCCCCCAGTGCCGGGTTTGGCTATGGGGCCAAGAGTGCCCCCTCAAAAAAGGGCTTCGATTGTGGATCGAATCCCGCATAATCCAGTTTTTTCTAAATCCTCTAATTTCGGTAATAACATAACATAGTTAATAGCAATTTTTTAATTTTATCACTTTAATTTTTACATGCATAACTTGCATTCTCTTATACATTTCAGAAAAGATCCCTTGATGAAACTGAACTAAGTGAGGTAAGTTAAAGTGGAGAAACTTTCTTCGACTTTCCACAAAAGATAGGATCAGGGGCCTAAACTTGGGGGTGGGGGGCACGGTCAAACTTGCCCCCCCCCCAGCAATGGTATATTTATGAATGTGGTTATCAGATGAACATTTTAATAGTAAATGAATTCTTTCTCTAAAACCAGGCTATATTTCCTCTACTTACTTACTTTTACTTTTACCGCGCCATATAACTATTATAATAATAATAAATTTAATAAATTTATGTTTCCATAAAAAGTTAAGTGACAGTAATCGTAATTCGCTGCAGCAAGGCCGTAGCCAGGATTTTTTTCGGGGGGGGGGGGTTCAGAAATTTCATTGGATATTACATAGTAGTTTATATTTTTCCTCTCAAAATCCGATTCTAATTCTAATGTCAAGCCATTTCGTTTCGGAGGGGGGGGGGTTTGAACCCCCATGAACCACCCCTTGGCTACGGCCTTGCGCTGCAGGACTCAGTCCTCTTGACGGGTCGGTGGCACGACAGCAGCGTTTCCACACAGTGCTGTTCTGTGCGTCTTCGGTTGAGAGTCCCAAACTTCGGCTGTGGGAATAAGAACCAATTAGTTTATTCAAAAATATATGCAACTATTCCTTGTTTACATAATATATTGAAATCTACCCCTTAATGAAATGTTTAATATATTTTTTTAGCTAATGGATGCTATCCTACGGTCTGAGAGAGGTATCCGTTGGGAATGTATTGTATCGCCGTTTTATTGTTTCTTGGAGAAAGTCAATGGCGGGAAGAAGGTAAGTTGACGCATTAAGTGCGGTCGTAATCATCAGATGAACCTGCTTTCATATATTCTTAGTTTCAAATACTTGCATGATAAGATGAAATACGTTACTATTCATAAATATATTCAAGTGCATAGAGCGTCAATCAAGTCAAGTTACCGAACTTTTAATTTGTGAACTAGGGCTCTACCGACGTGTTTTTTAGGGGTGCATTTTTTGCTTTCCTAATTATATAATACGTTGTTATAAGGAAAGCCTTGGGATGGTTAAAACATTCGCTTCTGAGATTTGAAGTCTTAGCAGAGGGCTTACTATACCGCTTAGTATTACCTTATTCCTGGGGTAAAAAATGTAAACAAAACAATTTTGAATAGCGCTTTCCACTGTAAAATTAAGCGTGGAAATAAAAACCGGGGTAACCGCAAAAAATTAGGTTTAATTTTTTTATTTAAATACGATTCAAGTGACATGGCCTATGTCCTGAATGTTCTCAAGTTACGTGGAAAGATGTTAAAAATTGTGTATAATAAATTAAGATATGGAGATTAATTTTATCCACGTTATTATATATATATATATATAATTATTATTCTATACGATAAATATATAGTAGGTCTAATATAATAATATGCTAATATAATAATATAGGTCTATGCATAATTTATTTTAATTTACATTTCAGAAGCGATCCCTTGATGACACTGGATTGATCGATGTAAGTTAATTTACATATATAAACTTTCTTTAAGCCTCTTCAATCGCCTCACTAAGTAACCTAATAGGTAGGTACTTGTCTTGTATTGAGTTGCGACACGTCTCCGATCGCAGGGTGTGTTGGGACTCCCACAAGTACAAGCACGGTACCACCATGCCACCGAAGTCGCTTAGTTGTACTATATTCTTCCACTATGTAAAATCAAAACGTTACATCAATTTTAATCAAGATGCGTAAAACTGCAATACTTCAGGGCTATTTATACAAACATTCCCTACCCCCCCCCCCCCATATCGGTAGACCTATGTACCCCTTTCAGGTCTCCTGGGCCCTCAAGTGCCTGCGCGAGGGACAATTTGGTCGCGCCCCTAATTTAAAAGCTGCTTACGTCCTGAGTGTTGGATTGGCTATCCCGTGTTCTACATTTTTACGAAAAGGGGGGGGGGACCTAATGATAAAACGCCCGTCTCATAATTCTTTCGTTACGCGACTACACTAAAAATATGAACTAATCTATTTCGGAGTGTTCTGGGGGTGGCCATTGTCACTGGCTAGATTCCTGTTAAGCAGCAAATTTACAAAATTTTGCATGCACCAATAAATAAATAAATATTGACTTTTTGTTTTATTACGAAGCCCACCTAGTGGAGTTAAGGCTGTAAAGCCCTCTCTTACACTCAACTAGGAAGGCCCGGGACCGCCTGCTTTACATACCCTCCGAAGAAGAAAATGTTGCAAGTGTGGGACTCGAACCAACAACATTTCGGATGAACATCGGAGTCTGTACCACTCATCAACATGTCCTGAACAATAGGCTA
Source organism: Psococerastis gibbosa (assembly GCA_963971405.1). Taxonomy (NCBI): domain Eukaryota; kingdom Metazoa; phylum Arthropoda; class Insecta; order Psocodea; family Psocidae; genus Psococerastis; species Psococerastis gibbosa. The sequence continues at coordinate 1,308,162 of OZ020490.1, read as the reverse complement.
CCAAGTTTTAAACTCACTTGCCTTTGGACACCCCAAGATAACGTATGTCCATTTTTGCGATTTACGATTTTTACCTTAATATAAGGTAAATTCAGTAATTATTTTTTTAGCTGATGGAAACTACTTTACGGTCTGAGAGGGGTATCCGATGGGAATGTATCATAGTCCCGTTGCATTGTTTGGTAGATAAAATCGCTGAAGGGAAGAAGGTAAGTTGCCACATGAAGTGGTAATCATCCAAATGACCTTCTTAGAAACTGCTTTCCTATTTATTTGTTCGTATAGCATGACAGCTTGGTGACCGTAGAAATTCTCGGTTTCGAGATTTCAATGGATTTACACGTTTTGAGGTCCCAACCCCCCCAGGAACCCCAAAAAGTGTTTTTTACTAAATGTTTTTAGGTCTGTGTGTCTATAATTCGATTTACAGCCAAATTAGGCAATATAGTTTTATGAAATTAGTCAGGTACGTGGATTAAAAAAAATTGTACAATGGTATTTTTTTCATTTTTTGCATTACTTCATTTCAACAAGTAGTGCATTAACATTGTCGTCGTTATTAATCTTGACAAAACACAATGGGAAGCAGGCCCGGGCCTAGGGGGTGGCGTGGTGGGCCTGCGCCAACGGCGCAGCCCCAAGGGGCGCAAAACTGACCCCTGGAATCATTCCATTTTCCTAGGGGTATGAAGCGCTCTCAGAAAAAAAAAACTCTAAGAGTATAAGGAAGGCTGGAAATAATGGAATAAGTTGATACGGAAAAGTAACTGAAAAGGCCCAAAAATTATCTTGTGACAATCTTCGTTAGAAGCGGCATTAAAAGAATAAGACTATATTAATATATTGGAGGGCGCAAATTCTTCACCTTGCCACGAGCGCAAAAGTACTTCGGCCAGGCACTGCCCCTTGGTAGTTTGCTTTTGGGGGTGGAAAAATAAAAATGACTAAATTTTCATGAAAAATTACTAAAAAATATTTTTTCTGTGGAACCTTTCTATCTATATTTTTAACTTCAAGTATGTTTTAGGTGTTTAATAGAGCTTAACAAAACTACAAGACCAAACAGGCTGCTTTCCCAGAGAATTGCTTTTGGGCAAAAAAAAATTTTTGAAGCCAATTTACGGTCGACTACATTGCGTACCCTGCCATTAGTGACATTATTGCTGTTTTGTAATGTATTGGTTTGCCCATTCAGTGCTTTGGGATGTCGAGGGAACCAAAATTTAACCATAGGAAAATTATTTACTATGGAAATATTCATATTATGTCTACTTATTGATAAATAGGAAAGCATGTTCGAGTAAACTCGGACCGGTTCCTTATCATTTTAACAGATGTCGGATTGACAACATACCCCATAATCTCTCAACATGCTCCACAACGTATATCAAGGTCAACCCGTGTTAAACGGTCAGCTTTAATTATTGTTATTTACTTTTTCACTAGTCCTTCAGTGTCATGCTTCTTACTCAAAACTATTATTTTTGCTTTCCAATTTATACGCAGCATATAAGGAAAGCTTTGTGATGGTCCAAATTTTCAATTCCGAGATTTCAATGGATTTACACGTTTTGAGGTCCCAGAAACCGAAATAAGTGGTTTTTACGAAATGTCTGGATGTCGCTCTGTCTGTTCATTGATTTCCGGGCAAAACACTCAGTCGATTTTGATGAAATTTTGGTTGTAGGTTCACAAAAATCATACCTCGGGAACATTTTTTATTTATTTTGGAGTAACTCAATTTTGGGGGGTTTTATTCTCAAATAACTCCAATAAAACGTCTTAAAAAATTATTCCTCATAAACGGCTGCAACATTTTCTTTTAAATTCACATATATTATAGTCGTTATTAATGTGTTACAAAATGTGGTGGGACGCTTGCTCCTTGATAGTTTTCTTCTTGGGGTAAAAAAGTAGAAATAGCTCAATCTTCATGAAAAATGACTAAACAAAACAACTTTCTGAGAAACGTTTCTATCGATCATTTCTTCCTTCAGCCTTTAGGTATGGTTTAGGTGTTAAATAGAGTAACGAAACCGAATAGGTTGCTTCCCAAAGTATTAGGCCTAGATTTTGTGCAAAAAATTATTTTTTGAAGAAATGATATAAAATTCACGCTCCAATACATTGCGTGCCCGGCCTTGCCATTATTACTGTGTGGTAATGTATATTGGTCTGCCCGTTCTATAGTATGCAATGCCATCGATTAATTCAGTGCTTTGGGATGGGGACCGTAGCCAGAGGGGGATCCAGGGGTCCAGACCTCCGCCCACCGAAACGTTTGCTGAGTACACTAGATAGAATGGAGATTTAAGGATTTCTAAATACGTAACTCAACTAGTTGATAAATTGGAAAGCATGTTCGAGTAAACTTGGACCGGTTCTTTTAATTTTTGACGATATTGAAATGTAATGAAATGAAATGAAAACGACTTTATTGAAAAGACTACAAAGCCTTGTTATTGAATGGGTTTCATTCTATATTTTTGGGATTATTTTTTCAATTTGTACAAACTATATAGGCTACAGTATGTTGCTCATAGTTACAGTGGGTGGTAATTGTTACTTCAGACCGAGTCGTCATCGTTGTTTAGGAATACTTACTTACATATTTACTTACTTACTTACTTAACATGTCGGGACGTGTAGGACACGTTGATCCAAAACGTTGCGGCCAGATGGCCTTGTTGTTGGCGTCCAAAAACTCCGTCTGAGACTCAGCTTCTCCCAGCCTCGGGCAGACCAGAAGGTGGCCATCGTCCTGCACTTGTCCGCACTCGCAAGTCGGGTCCTCCGCCAGTCCCCACCTTCACAAGTTCGCGCGGCATCTAATGACCCCCGTTCTTAGCCTATTCAGGCTCCGCCATGCAGGGTACGGCAGTTGGGCTCCGGGAGCAATTTTTTCCTGGATGTTTGGTGTTAAAGTTCTTTCACCTGTCAATGCGATTTTTAGCTTGGGAATGAGGTGTATGTAGTACTTTATCAAGTATTTTAAATTCCGCCCTTACTTATAATTTGACCAAATGAAAATTAAATTTCAATTTTCAGAAACGATCGATAGCTGAGTAGGACGGCTTCGGATTCATTGGCGCTGTAAGTATAGTATTTAGTGGATGCATTAGCCCAATAATATGGTAATTTATTTATGGATAGTTCTGAATGAAAAGTTTAAATACTGCATGTCATTACACAAGTGACACGACATTTTTTTCTTCCTTTCTTTACCCTTCCCATAGGGACCTATAAGCAGGCCCGGGTCCATAAAAATTCCGCCCAAACTTACAAATTACCCTTGCCATTACTCCATGGTAGTTTCGCTTTCCTAGCCTAGCTAGGTAGGCTACCTAAACTAATCCATAAATAGTGGGGGGCTAGCCATCTTCTCTTGTCTGCAGGCTGATCAAGGTGATTATAATACCGGGGTTTATTTAATTCCCTGGTACTAAAAATTTAAGCAAACAAATTTTGAATAACACTATCCATTATAAAACTATCTTGTTTACATTTTTAATACCAGGGAATTAAATAAACCCCGGTATTATAATCGCCATGATCAGCCTGCAGTTGTCTCACCTGACAATTTTCCAGGTTTATTACTATTATTTATTATTACAAAAACTGTATATTACATCTTGTAAATACACGTTTATTTTATTATTTTTATTATTAGGTGAAACAGGATCTCTTGAACCAAATCCATGAGTGTAGGTAACGGCTGCTAAATGAAAATTCAAATATTTACCATACACTAGAGATTACTTAATTATCTTAGGTGTTGACCGATCTGCTCCTGTAATTCAAGCAAGGAAAAGTCCTCACTTAACTTAGTTTCTACCGTTACAATAAGAAATCAAGGGTTCCCTCGTACCGGTTTTTTCATTATCATTAGGCGCCCATTCCACATACGTCAATCGTCAATGAAAAATTGAAAAATGACGTTTTAGCAGACATTAAAGACATACTAAAAATTCTGCTACCACGTCAATTTACGTCATTTTGACGTCATTTTTCAATTTTTCATTGACGATTGACGTATGTGGAATGGGCGCCTTATTGAAGGGTTTTTTATGGACGCAAGCCTTATTTGTTGTGTGGTCCATTGAATCATTGAGCCTTGCCAACGGCCCCAAATGGTTTTCGGACATTATAGGTATTGTTTCTGAATGACTTCTAGCCATTGGCAAACTGGTAAACTCCTCGACGTCAATCCACACCGATGACTAGTGACAGTGGGCAAGCTCAGAAATGCTTGTCATTGACATTTTAACAGGTGTTTGTTGGACTTAACCAAGTATGGGAACGAGTCCTCCATGACCTTACTGTGTATTGAAATAATGACAGTAATAATATTTAAAAAGTCCCCGCCACAGTCGACCACCAGTTTGTACAGTTTCGATTTTAGGATAACTTTTAAATTTTGTGGTATTACCCCTTCACCATTGGCCCCGAGCTTTCTTGTCGCCTGACGTGGTGTTTTTATCAACTTCATTTCAGCCGCCGTAATTCACAATGACTTGTCATGTTCATTTTCTACTGAATATTTAGATCTTTTAGCCGTCTACTAACATTTGTCTAATTTCTGTTTCAGAGGGGATGAGCAAGATTGGATAAAATTATATATATAATAATATCATAATATAATATTAATAATGCAATAATTTCATGATTTATTTTTTCAGTTAGTTGGCCTATAGTCACCAATATCACAGACATATTGTAATACCCGACCGCAATAGGAATGATAGGATGCCATTTCGCGGATTTACACCAGTCAATATTCCGTCATTTGTGCATCAATAATTGATGAGATTTTTGTTATAAGGAGACTATTATGTAGATACTTAACTTATCTATTATAAATTATGTTATAATACGGTAGAGATTGATGCATAAATGACGGAATATTGACAAGTGGAATAGCCGCCTGTGGAACACTTTATTAAAAATAAATTCCCATACTTGCATAAGCGAAGTGTCGACGAATTGGATGTTTAAAGTGTTCCAAATGTCATCTATCGTGGTCGGGTAGTAGTATTCATTTAAATACGCTGCTTAAATGAAAAACATAAATTAAAAGTGTGGGGCTCACTCTAGGGAGCTTCCTTGCGCACCTGCTAGAATACGCTGGGAACATTCTCGTATATCTCAAATATAAATATATTTTGTTTCTGGACCTTGGCAACAATCAAGGACAGTTTTATTCCAATCAGCCATTTAGTCATTCCCACGATATTGCTCTCTGGATTTGACATTGTCTTCAACTTTTCTGCTACTGAAGACGTCCAAACTATAGCTGTAAACCAGTGGATGGATGAGAATCTGTTAACTCTAAACATGTCAAAAACTAATTATATAAAATTTAACAACACTAACCAAACCTCCAAACATGAAAACCACTCACTTCCACTTATTAACGTAGTAAATCAGACCAAATACCTCGGTATAGTCATGAACGTTGTCGTAGCACCAAATGCAGGGACAACTTTGAAATCCCTTTACATAGCAGCACCTGCAGCCCTACTATGGCAATTTGGGAATAAATTAAAAATTTAACATCGGAAATAGGATTAAATTATTGTAAATAAACCCCAAGGTGTAAGCTATTAATTCGCATTGATTAAATAGTTTTAAAGTTTTATACAGTAGAATGGAAAATGCGTTGAAATTCAAATTAATTAATTATTGGAGTATATGTATATATATATGTATACATATTATATTATATTATATTATATTATACCTTAGGTATTATATTATATTATTATATATATAACTCTTCTTCTTCTTCTTCTTCTTCTTCTTCTTCTGCTTCTTCTTCTTCTTCTCGGTCGCTAATTTTTGCTGCTTGCTTCAATGTATGCGCTGTGGGTGGCCACCTTCTCTATCTGCCGAAACCTCATCCCAGGAAAATCTTATCGAATCAGATTTCTGACTCCTTAGTCCTTAGTGCAGACTGATTGCTTCCAGTTGAGTAGTTACGACCAACTGCATAAACAATAATGCAATAAACAGATGCAATGCCGTCTATATCTGATGATATGGAGGCATTACAGAAGATTATCTAGTCCAAGCATGAAGTGGATGTATTTCCTCGTAGCCCTATGGCAGTGGCGTTTGCAGGAGAAGCCGGGATGAGTTTGGTCCCAAAGTAATGGGCTTGGCTCGGTACACACGGAAGATTTGAGCGCCAGTGATCCGCTGAGAAACGCTGGTCATGGAAACAAATGGGTCGGTGAAAAATCCCAGAGTCTACTTCAGCAGATTTCTGTCGCTGGTTTGTCCCAGATACACGGTTTTTCCCTCAATTTTATATAGTAATTTATACTACACCTGCAACGTCTCTATCAACCACTGACAGGAAACGTGGCAAGAGGCACCTGAAATGCAAAGACAGGGTATTTTTTTAATTCCACCTGCCACATCTCCTTCGAACAATCAGAGCGAGCTTTGGGCACTTCCAAATCCCGTTGCGACTGTAAGGCGTGCTCTGATTGGTTAAAGAAAAGGCAGGTGCTGGCATTCAACCTTGGCTGGAGCGAACCTCCAACCTCTTCTATACAGAACTCTAGTTCTGGGCCTATCGCTATAATATGTACTGTTACTATAATCTTCTTCTTCTATAATATCTCATATTATATCTAAAATTGGCGATCATCATCGACTCATCATTGAGTCCTTCCACCTTCGCGGCCAGTTTTCCAAAACCAGAACAAAAGTGTGGTCTGCACAGAAAAGACTGTATTTCGCTCATCCCGGCTTAAATCTGTTCAAAGCCGTTCAGTCGACTTTAGGAGGTACAGTTAGAGATTAGAGATCTTCCCGTCTTTGCCTATGAAACCTTTCTGTTCCCGATGGCTATCTGCTCGTGTCGGAACTCTCCCTCACTCCACCGGCTTCGAAATGGCAGGTTTTCTGGACCTATATCAGATAATTGCCACTAGACAAACACGGGTTTTGCAATGTTCACAAAATGTTCCCTGTCGTGAACTAGGACAAGTCTTCTTCACCAGACGCAGGAACAGAACAGCAAGAATGGAGTCGAGTAGCGCCCCCAAGAAATTGAAATTAATTTAATCACCGAGGAAAGGAAATAAAATTTAAATTATTGTTCTGCTCACTTTTATTAATAAGTCCAAACTTAGAGTTGTTCGTTGGTGTGCATGGTATATTTTCTTCAACATGTCCATGTTGAACTAAGTAAAAATAAATTGGTTGTTCTTGTTGTTGTTTCCAACGCCTGCTTTCAGCATTTTTGCTTTAAGCAACCCTGTCAGCCTGGCCGGGGGAGTGAGTCTGTTCGTTAACTTGAGGTACCCTAAGGGCAGACTCCTTCACCTCGGGGGGAAGGGGAGTTAACTGGCCGGGTGGACCTCCTGATTACAGTGGATTGTACCTCGGTGAATGCACTGTTTGTGAAGTTGAAAAGGCATTAAATGGTTTAAATAATCACGCTGCAGCTGGGATGGACCACGTAATGCCAATGACCTTAAAAATTACAAAAGACTATGTAATAAAACCTCTTTTGCACATCATTAATATCATGTTTAAAACTTCCAACTTTCCGAATGCTTTGAAAGTGGCAGTCATCACTCCAATTCATAAGGGTGGTGACAAAGATAACATGAATAATTATCGACCAATTTCCGTATTATCAGTTTTCAGTAAAGTTTTTGAAACCATTATAGTCGACAAATCAAATAACTATATTTGGAAAAATTTGGTCTCATATCCAAAAATCAGTATGGATTTCTCAAAAATTTGGGAGTTAATGATGCGCTGTACAGTTTAACAAAAGAATTATACGATGCCATTATAACAATAATAAAAGGAGCTTAACGATTTTAATAGATTTGAAAAGCTTTTGATACTATCTCGCATAAGTTGCTACTTCAGAAACTAGAAAAAATGGGTGTACGAGGTAATGTTCTTAGCCTTATTGAAAATTATATAAAAATCGTACACAGATGACAAAAAGTCACGATGGAGGCCAAAGTACATATAGCAAATTGAAACCGATTAATATTGGCGTTCCTCAGGGCTCTCTACTATAGGACGACTCCTATTCATTTTATTTATTAATGATTTATTAATCTCATATCTTGATGGTACATGTTGCGCTTATGCAGACGACACAAGAATCCCCATTGTAGCCAATACCAGTCATGAGTTATATGAAATGGCAAATCGTTGTTTTGAAAATGTAGAAAATTGGCTGGCTGATAATCTTTTAGTACTAAACTTAGAGACAACAACGTATATCGATTTTTCTAGAAACAATGATGCTGCTATTGGTCTACTCAATATGAATGGTATACACCAAAGCAAGGCTATTAAATACCTAGGTAATATTTTTGATGAAAGACTAACTTGGAATGAATGAAATTACGCAAACGGAAATACATTTATAAATTGTATGTGCTTAGAAATATAATAGATTTTTCATTATTAAAAAACGTATACTTTGCCTTGTTTCACAGCCATTTAATTTATGGTATCATTGCCTGGGGATCTGCCTTTTCAAACCTTTTAGAAAGAATACAAATAGTCCAAAAAAGAGCTCTAAAAGTGATGCAGAGAAAACCCTGTCGGTTTCCAATCACGGCTCTGTACCTACTACGTGTTGACTCCCCAACAATTGTTCTTAAAGGAAGCTTTAGTTCAAGTTTTTATGACGCGCTGCTCCCTTTCCAATGTTAGGCACCAGATGTATGGCACCAGATATTTGAGTAGGGAGCCACTGAGGGGCCCACATCCGAATTGCAAACTGTTCATGAGGTCAGCGTTACACATAGGTGTAAAACATTACAATGTACAATGTCCTACTTTTGATTTGCCGAAGTTCTGGAAGTACACATATTATCAAAAAGGAAATAGCTGATTATGTTAAAGTCGTTAAAGAGCGTGAACTGGTCAGAAAGTCATAGCACTTCACTTTCTTCTTAGTTTGAAATTGTTCTTTCATTCTTTGACGCCATTGGCGCAATTCTATGGGCTGCATGTATTTCTAAATGATACATTGTGTCATAAGAAATAAACTAGTGTCGTCATCTTCGCAAGTTCCCATTAATTCAACAGAGCGTCAGGTCCAAACTTAGGTCTGACAGATCGACAAAAGTCAGCCGCACGGCCATTTCCGGTTGCCACTTTCTCTACTAAGGCGGCTATCCCACCGACGTCGTTCTTCATTGTGCATGTGCAATTGTGCATGACGTGGTACCAGAAATCATTAATAAGTCTCTACCATATTATAACGTAATTTATAATAGATAAGTTAAGTATCTACATTATAGTCTCTTAAAATATGGCAGAGACTTATTAATGATGTCTGCTACCACGTCATGCACATGCACAATGGAAAACGACGTCGGTGGAATAGCCGCCGAATGTCTATCTGTAATTGACTTTAATGGAGCAGTGGTTTATATGCTTTGTTTTTCCTACAAGACCTCTAATATACTTAATAGTCTCCTTAGTAAGTTTGTAAAACTTGTCACTCATTGTGAATAAATATTATTATTATTTTATTTTATTATATTTATTATTGTTAAAATATATATTTATTAAATTATTATTATTACAAATAAATAATTTTTTCACAATGAAGACCTCTAAGGTTAATTTATAATTTTATATATAAATATTGTTAACATTTTCTCTAAGACCGCCATACAGGACTTATGAGCACGTTACGCGAAATACAGTGGTTGCAGAGCCGAAGTTCTTAATGGGCTGTAGAGCTAGTTAATAACGTAATAATACGATAACACTAAATTTGACGAATGTAACAATTTCGAGTTTTCACAGATATACTGTACGAATATAGAAAAATCATTTCCATAATGGAAGAATATTTAATATAAAGAGTTTTTGAGAAAATAATTTTAGATGCTAAATATTACATATAAGTGGCAAGATAAAGTAAAGTAAAGTAAAGTAAAAATGTATTTCTCCAAAACATTACAGAATATTTTCATTGATACCAATTTACAATGCAACGACAATACAATACAATATATGCATGACTGCTTGATAGGCCATCGACCCTGTGCAATGAGAAACTCGTGTCTGCACGGATGGAAGGCATACCAAGCAGGACAGAGAAATGTATATATCAATGATAATGGAAAAGAGTTGCGGAGAGCCCCCCACTATAAGAAATCTTGTCAAAGTGGAGGGCTAGAGCAACGTTCGTAAAGGTATCTGTGCAATTAAAAAAAAAGTGTACATATGTATATTTATTTATTTGTTACAAATTGAATGACAAATGCAATTATTTAGATCGCACAGGTATCAATACGATACGATACTAGGGTTAGTAGAAAAAGGTTAGTAAAGGTTAGTAAAAAAAAAGTTAGTAAAAAGGGTTAGTAAAGGTTAGTAAAAAAGGTTAGTAAAAAAGATTAGTAATATAGAATTACCTACTTAGTAGAATGAGGAATAAAGGAGAAAAATATAGCATATGTTATAAATATGTAAAAATGAAAGTATAGCAGTTATACTAGAAAGAGGAAGTATATGGAGATATCGTGATGGGAGGGGGACATAAAACTAGGCCGAAACCATTGCGTCTAGACCGCTGTTGGAAAGATTGTCCAACCATTTCCGAATTTCACTCCTGTACCGTGCGGCAAATACCGGTAGTACTTGTCTTATATTAATTGGCGTTTCATTATACATTTTAATACTCAGATATTGGGCAGAGTGTTTCATGAGCGACAAATTTACTTAAATATTTAAAATATCTCCTATTTCCCGCCTCCATGTGTTATGTACATGCACTATAGGAGTGAAAGTTGAGATTCTAAGTTGTTTAAAAGCATGAAGCAGTAAAGCTTCTGCATATAGTCTAGGTACTGGTGGAACTCTAAGCTCAGAGAACAGGATATCTGATGGGTACCTCCATGGCTCTTTGAGAATTACTTTTAGCACCGTTCTCTGGGCAACCTCCACCTTTTCCTTATATGTGGAGAAAGTACCACCCCAAGCCAACAAACCATATTATAAAATTGTCTGCACTAGGGAAAAATAGACTACCCGAAGGAGGTCAAGTGGCAAAATGGAGCGAAGCTGTTTAAATTTGTAAATAGTTTTTCTTAACCTCTTAGTAGTTAGTGTGGTGTGTTCATCCCACTTTAGGAACTGATCTATTACTACGCCGAGATATTGTACATTATTAACTTTATCAATTTTAACATTTTGTGGTAGCGTGCTTGCACTTGTGCGAGTATCTACACACCTTGCGGTCGGAGACGTGTTGTGACTGTTGACAGTCACAGAATGAATTAGAAAGTGACCAGGACTCGACACGTCCTTAGACAAATTGACAATATCAGCGCGTTATATAGTGTCTCTCCACCTAAAGCCTAGAAATGTAAATGTTACGGGGCGGGGGCTCCGGGCGACTTGCCTTCTGAGTAAGTATTAAGTATAAGTACGGCTCTTGGTGTAAGGTTGCTGATGTAAGCCTCACATGAACCGTAATATCTAATAAGGACCTGGGTCAGGAATCGTACGCATACGTACTATAATACTTTTCAATCAAGTGTGTTTTTTATTTACAATTTATTTATTTTCTTTTTCATTTTTTCAAGAACAAAGTCCAACCATAACAACCGCCATGATTTTCAATAACTCTACATAATAAGTTATCCTCCGAAAATTCCACCGTTTCCACCAATACCGCCTCCTAGACCTCCACCTCCGAAGCCTGGCGCCCTCCCTCCTAGCCCCCTCGCGGACTTCTGTAACAAAAGGAAATATTTTCCAATGATTAAGACATTGACAGTGACCTGTTTATTAGAATTTGTTTATAGAAGATGACTCCTGTACTTATAATGTATTTTGAATTTTTGTTCAAACAAATGATTCCGTCTTTTTGAAGTGAAAACTTCTTTAGCGACGTTGAGCACTTTAGGTGAGGGATAAAATGGAGAATTCAAAACTGCCTGATAATAAGACTTCGCATGTACGGTGTGTTCAATGATAAACGAAGAAAACCGCCTGATTATCGTAAGAAGACCGGTTTTGACTATGGATACTATACCCAAAATACACTCCAATTTAAACCACAGCCGGCCCACGCATAATTAACGTAAGAAGATGTATGTATGGCTATTTAATTAGTCTATCACATTTTTAAAGGCCACTCCCCATGATAAACGTCTATAAGTTAAAATGTGGTAGTACGAGAGCAAAATATAGGTATTTGATTTAATAAACTAGTTATTTACTATGTTCTCTTAGCGTGTATTGAATGCGTTCCTCCTCCCTTCTTAGCTTTTCATCTGCAACTATTTCAATATACTCTGTGTATGATTATGACCCTAAGAAGATTGGTGAGTCGATAGTACCGTGAAAATTGGCTTCATGAAAAAAAAGGTTCCCGACCCTCAGTTTTATAGCAATATTTTGCAGAGGCATTTTGTTCGTAAAAAAAAATACTTTACTAGGCTGAGGGGTAGAAAATTGGGGCAGCTTCCTAATAACATTAGGTCCGAAATTGCGTATTGTAAAACCAAAAGGTACAGGCACAATCAGCACAAAGACTTAGTTAAGGCTGTGTACTGTCACTTGACATTCTTAATGAAATAACTAGTGTAAAGCGGCCCCTACACGGTCATGATGACATTATCAGTAATGTAATTAAAAAAGGTAATGTCATTATTACTGACTGTGTAGGGGCCGCTTTAAACCTATATTGTCAATTAAAAAAATTGGATAAAGTTTTCGTGTGGTCGTTGTCAGAGCATCGTTCAACGGACTTTAAAGAAGTCCTACGTTCATAACAAGCCCTTCAAATAATGAATAGGCCAGGGACGGTTTCAGAAAAAGTTTTCGGGGGGGGGGGGCGGTGACCGGAAAAATATCGCGATTCTTTTACTTGAGTAATAATTTTTCTTAATTGCCTTCAAAAGTCCATTCTATCCAGTAGAAAACTTTTTCTCCCTTGCGACTGCCCCCACCGCCCCCCCCCCCCCAAGGATCCGTCCCTGGAATAGGCTAGGGCCTAAGACGAAGACCCATGATGAGCTACTTAAGAAACGACGTCGGGAAGGACTCTTCTAGTAGGCCTAAGACTCGATTTTAAACTTTGAACTCTGATAAAATGTTCAGTACAGGCTCATACCCAAAAGGAGGGGGGGCACTGGATGGCTGCAGGCTGCAGACTGCAGCCCAGCCGAAATTTTTTTAGACTTTATACTAGATACAAGAACTTTCAAAACATGCGACATTTCACACTGTCTTTGACATACTGTAGAATCACAGCCCTCCCAGAAATTCATTTCTGGTTGAGGGCCTGGTTCAGCGCTTGCACTACTACCCCCCTCCCCCCCCCCCCAAAAAAACCCTGGGTCCGATAGTGCAAGACGATTCTTATGTATTTTCTGGTAAGATTCGTGTTGAACTTTTCACCATGCGGTGAAAAACAGACTAATTTCTTCAATTTACTTAAGTTAGCCACCGCGCTCGGATCGTTTCTGAATCCCAAGAGAAATATTATAAATTGCATCATCAATGTTAATGATGAGGTATGCCACAGTCTCATAAGCTAAGCTCAAAACCTGACGGCAAACGCTTATGAGCCAATCAATGAGCGTGAAACCTTACTCAGGTAGGTGTATGTTCAAAACAACAAGGAGATCGTTAGCCGAGCATAGTTCTTTGGGCTACATGAAGGTGTTTGCTGGTAAAAGAGCTCTTCAACTATTAATAGGGGCTCGTATGAACCAATTGGACGTATGGTAGTATGTACTTATTGTATAATCATGAAGAAATATACTTATTTATTTAATCATGGGTGGTACAATTAGGAATTGACCGGCAACCACAGCAGTTAATTCTATAGAAAAGCTGTCCTTTGAAGGTTCAGTGGGATATTATGAACAAACCCAAACAAGAATACGTTTCTAGATAACACTTAATAATTGAGTAGATATTCTAGTCAAACATTACTGTAAAACCTTCATACCTTCCTTCATTTACTTACGCTTGAATCAGAAAGTTCTCCCTCCACAGATCGTTTCTGAAACATAAATAATTCAAAACTTAAAAACGGACCAAATTTTTAAATAGAAGCCAATCGCTCGGGGGAGACCCCCGCTTAGACTTCAATTAGGAAAATCGCCTTAGGTATTTGTGATGGGGTGTGGGGGCTGTAGATTTCGCCTTACCCAGATGTCCACCCCTATCTAGAAAGAAAGATACGAACACCGACGATGAGTCTTATGTGTAAGACGTCGCCACGACGGACTCTTCAAATTCATAATTGGAAAGCTGAGATTTATAAAGGTAGGGATTGAGTGGGGCAGACCAAGGAAGTGATAAGAGAGGAAACCAAGGGAAAATCTCAAAATCAACCCAACGCGGATCATTTAAAAACAAAAAATAAAGTTCAAAACAATAAATATTACCTTTCTACCATTGAGAATATCCACAGCACATTGCATTGGATTGAAAATACAACACTTATATAGGGCAGATATTTAGTCAAACATTACTGTAAAACCATCATGCCTTCCTTCCTCCAAGCCATGGTGCCCCCGGAAACAACCCCAACTGACGGGCACCCCGAGTGTTATCGTCCTGTAAGGTAAAAAACAGTTATTAAATTTGGGTCGATGAGTTAGTCAATGAGCCTGCCTCTTTGATGGTGTACAAAATATTATGTTATAAACTTCTAAGTTTGAATTGCGCGCCATTCAGATAGTAGCAGAAGGTTATGAAGAATCGCGCATGCTTACACACAGTCCATTTTTCGAAGAGACAGAAGGTAACGTCATGTTTCTCCTTTTCAAACTTTTTCATATTTCAGATGGTTATAAGCTTACTTTATAAGTTAAGTATTATTTACTTACGCTCGCATCAGAAAGTTCTCCCTCCATAGATCGTTTCTGAAATAAAAATAATTAAACAATTAAAAAACGGACCAATTTTTAAATAAAATGTAATCCCCGGGGGAGAGCCCTGCTTGGACTAATTTCAATTAGCAAAAACTCCTTAGGTATTTTCATGGGGTGGGAGCGCCATAGAGCGACCCTGATGTCCTCCCCTCTCTAGAGAGAAAGATACGAATACCGATTACAACGTCGTCACGACAAACTCTTTAAATTCATAATTGGAAAGCTGAGATTTATAAAGGTAGGGATTGAGTGGGGCAGACCAAGGAAGTGATAAGAGAGGAAACCAAGGGAAAATCTCAAAATCAACCCAACGCGGATCATTTAAAAACAAAAAATAAAGTTCAAAACAATAAATATTACCTTTCTACCATTGAGAATATCCACAGCACATTGCATTGGATTGAAAATACAACACTTATATAGGGCAGATATTTAGTCAAACATTACTGTAAAACCATCATGCCTTCCTTCCTCCAAGCCATGGTGCCCCCGGAAACAACCCCAACTGACGGGCACCCCGAGTGTTATCGTCCTGTAAGATAAAAAACAGTTATTAAATTTGGGTCGATGAGTTAGTCAATGAGCCTGCCTCTTTGATGGTGTACAAAATATTATGTTATAAACTTCTAAGTTTGAATTGCGCGCCATTCAGATAGTAGCAGAAGGTTATGAAGAATCGCGCATGCTTACACACAGTCCATTTTTCGAAGAGACAGAAGGTAACGTCATGTTTCTCCTTTTCAAACTTTTTCATATTTCAGATGGTTATAAGCTTACTTTAGAAGTTAAGTATTATTTACTTACGCTCGCATCAGAAAGTTCTCCCTCCATAGATCGTTTCTGAAATAAAAATAATTAAACAATTAAAAAACGGACCAATTTTTAAATAAAATGTAATCCCCGGGGGAGAGCCCTGCTTTGACTAATTTCAATTAGCAAAAACTCCTTAGGTATTTTCATGGGGTGGGAGCGCCATAGAGCGACCCTGATGTCCTCCCCTCTCTAGAGAGAAAGATACGAATACCGATTACAACGTTGTCACGACAAACTCTTTAAATTCATAATTGGATGCAGACATCTACAAAGGTAAGAACTGAGCAGGGCAGACAAAGGAAGTGATAAGAGTAGAGACCAAGTGGACAACTCACAACACATAATAACAATTTACAAATAATCTATAATATTGTTCAAATACGAAGAATATTACCTTTCTACCTTGAAGAATGTCCACAGCACATTTCATCGGATTTAAAATACAACTTAAATCTCTCTGACAGTCCGAACGATTTTGTCCTGCAAGAAAATTCCGGTAAATAAAAAATAGAACCAGTCCGAGGTTACTCGAACTTCGTTCCCTATTCGTCAATTACTAGAAATATAATGTGAGTAATTCAATAGTAGATTAGATTAAAGTTAGGTCGTTTGACCCTGGTGGGCCTTGCGAATCGCTTTGACCTTAAGATCTATTGCGATTTCCCGATCTTGTTAGTCCCAATCTGTGATGGTGTTCCTTATGAACTTGACCACACTTCTTGGTGCTAGTTTGCACACTTCCACTGGATCTAGGAACCGGGAGTCGGTGGCTACTTGGCGTCGGTAGGAGATGGCCGGGCAGTCGCATAAGTACGTGCTCCGCAGTCTCAGTGGCTTCCTTGCAGAAGCGACATGTGTCCTCAGTCACTTTCCCATGTTTTTCAGGTGATAATTCACCGGGCAGTGTCCTGTGAGGATGCCTGTGAGGATTCTCAGATCTGGTTTGCTGAGCTTGAGTGCCTTCTTTGTGAAGTTTTGTGAGTAGGAAGGGAACAGTTTGGCCTGTCTTTGCCCTGGGGTTGACTTCCAGTAACTGGTTTTCCTTTTCTCTTCACAATGCTGGATCATCATGCGCTGATGATTTTTGGGAAAGGCGCAGAAGGGTTCAGGCCCCACGAACGATGCAGCGCCTCCTTTCTTTCAATATTTATTCAATAGTAAATTTTCCAAGGGTTAAATTTTGGATCCCTCGACATCCCCTATCCCTAAGCACTGAACTGATCGATGGGATTGCATATTCAAGAACGGGCAGACCAATACATTACAACAGCAGAGCAACAGCAACTAATGGCAGGGTAAGCAATGTATTGGGGCGTAAATTTGAAATAATTACATTTAATTAAAATTAAAAAAATTAATTTAATTTGAAATTCGTATACAAATTTTTTTTACACAATACCAAGTCTTTGTTAAAGCGACCTGTTCGGTTTGTTTCCTCTATAGTTAACACCTAAAAGATATGCCTGCAGGTACAAAGAATGTATGGCGATAGAAAGGTTCCACAGAAAAATTAGTTTTTAGTCATTTTTCATGAAAATTGAGTTATTTTTATTTTTTACCCCCAGAAGCAAACTATCAAAGGGCAAACACCCCATTTCGTTTTTTTTAACATTAATAAAAACTTACAATGTTTTTGAATTTAATAAAAAATTGTTGGAGATATAGTTTTTTGTATACGTTTTTTTGAGAATAAATCCCCCCCCCCCTAATTGAGTTAGCCCGAAAGAAAAAAATCCCTTTCAGGTATAGGGAGATTCCGCACACCCTGCTTTTCCTCTACGCTACCCAGAGGCGTAAAGTTTTAGAATGATGGTGGGGGTACCCCTAAGTAGACCTTATGACGTCATTTAAGGAAAAATTGAAAATATAACAGCAAAATAGTAGGGTTTTACGCAGCTATACTTAATAGTCGTAAAGTATAGCTGTAGATTTTACAAAGCTCAAAAAAGAATGCTTATATTCACATTGCTGCAAAGGGGACAATGAAGTATGAACCAATGAACCACGTCTTACAATGATCGAGGCTGGGGGGGGGGGCAAGTTGGACCGTGCCCCCCCCCCCCAACTTTACGCCCTTGACGCTACCTACACTGTGTGTAATAATAAATAAAATATACTATTTTCCCGATCACAACATCAACACACAGTGTTCCCAACTGCATGTGACGTCTATTAACTTTTACTTATTAAATTATTTTTATTTTGACTGGACATCATCTTGAAATAGTTAATTTGTCATAAGATGCTCATTCCATTGACCGGCTAGGGCTATTTCCAAAAACGGTGACGTTGTAGCAGACATTCAAGGCTTAGGTGGCGATTCCACCGACCTCGCATTGCAGAATTGACGGAAATGTTTATTTTCCTCTATGCCATAGTTAAAATTGATCAATGATCATACAGTAAAATCACAAACAAACAAACTAAAATTAAAAAATGGCGTCATGGCATATGTTAATTACAAACATTTAAATCGATTTCTATAAAAAGAAAAATTCTAATTTCCGTCAATGTCATTTGCATTCTGCAATGCGAGATCGATGGAGACGCCACCTAAGTCTTGAATGTCTGTTACCACGTCACCGTTTTTGTAAATAGCCATAGCCGGTCGGTGGAATGGGCGCCTAAAAAGTGTAGATTACCATTATCGTAGATAATAATACGGGCTTTCAGTCAGATTTTAATTCATTCCTCTGCGATCTCTGGATCTAGCTGGTTGACGAATCAATCAATCAATCAATCAATCAATCAATCATGTATTTAAATGTTAGAACCATATATGGCATACATTACGTCATTTTTTTATAAATTATGTCATAAGTTAAATATAATATAATATAGCCTAGTATAAGTAGCCGATGAGGATCCTTGTCAAATATTACAATACACAATTATAATTATAATTATAACTCTCCCAGCCTATCCTCCAATGCCTCGGCCAGGGAATAGTATGCCCTCCGTATAAGAGCCTTCTTCACCCGAACCTTGAAATTGCTCCTGCTCAGTGCCTTTGTGCCTTCTGAAAGGTAATTAAAAAACTTTATGCCCCAATAATTTCCGCAATCTTTGACTCTATTTATTCTAGTGAACTGCACCTGAAGATTTCCAGCATTTCTGGTGTTATAGTTATGCACGGCTGAGTTTGTTATATAAGAGCTTCGTTCATCGAACACATACACCAGGCATTTTAGTATGTAGGCACTGGGTAGTGTCAAAATTTCAAGTGAGATGAAGTCCTCTCTGCAGTCTTCCATGTAGCCTCTGGAGGCCAGCACTCGTATGCTTCTCCTTTGCAAGCCGAACACTCGTGTTGCATGCACTGAGTGGCCCCATACCAAGAGAGCATACTCTATATGGCTATGAAAGCATGCAAAATAGCATGAACGTAAAACGCTGACCGAGACACTGGACGACAGGCTACGTAGTAAGAAAGATAGGGAACTTAGTTTTTTGCACAATAGGTCACAGTGTGTCTGCCAGGACATGCCTGGGTCAAGATGAACGCCTAGAAACTTAACGCTCTCCACAATGTTCGGAGGCATTTCACGCATTGTAAAAACTAGATCTACAGTTTTGGCTTCATTCAATGTGAGACCGTTTGCATTCATCCAGCTCTTTACTTTTCCTCTAATAACTTCATTTCTCTGCTTAGCCACATTCAAGTCCGCCTCGACAACACTGGTGGTTTTATCGTCGGCGAAAATAAAGTAGTCTGCATTTGTACATATTTGTGGAACTCGATCAAGACATTTGTATGATCAATTTTTTGAGCCAAGATTCATCAAAATCGGATAATATTTACGAAAGTTAGAGTGTTTCCTAAAATCGTTATACCTACATAAATATATATATATATATACATGCATATATATATATATATATATATATATAACATTTCGAACGGAGGGTGGTTTCAGGCTCAGGGGGTCATGAAATGAAAAGTTGTGAAGAAATTTTCCGAAAGTCGAACATTATTGGTCGCCATCTCAATAGGTAGATGAATCTCCCTAAAATGTCCCGCGTTATGATTTTTGTGAACCTACATGTGAAATTTCATCTAAATCGACCGAGTGGGCTACTTTGCCCGGAAATCGATGAACAGAGATGCGACAGACATTTCGTAAAAAAACACTTTTTTGCGTTCCTGGGATCTCAAAACGTGTAAATCCGTTGAAATCTCTGAATTGAAAATGTTTACCATCACAAACCTTTCCTTTCACGGAATGTCCGTCGGGGAGAAGGGGAGTTGACTGACAGGGTGAACCTCCTGATTATAGTGGATTCCGAACCACTTGGGGAACATAGAAAAGTCACACGATTAATTCGGAGGTGACCAGGACTTGACACGCAGGTAGACTCTCTGGTCTAGTCGCAGCACGTTATCATGTCTCACCATGTTCCCGTGTCAACGCTGTACACACTATCAAGTTTGGTGCAGTTTTTACAGGCTCTATTTCAGTGGATTCAACTTGGTATGGCTGTTGGTTACTACAATGAAACATTACCTTCTAATTTATCTCATTAATGGCTCTGAACTATAGCAGTTTCTCCAGTAAAATTAGTGCATATAGAAAAAGCAATTGGGGGGGGGGGGCGATTTACACATAATGAAGTAACCCCAGTAACCTCTGTTGGGTGTTATTCCCCTTCTAAAAATTTGACGCTTACCTCATTCTCAGCAACTTCGTTAGCATCTTCAGCCGCATCAATCGTCGAGATAGCCAGCAAGGCACACAAGTAGAGGTGCCACTTCATGACGGCGCACTGTGTATTAACGATTTTTGGCAAAATGGCCACGTTAAATAGTTTTACGCATGTGGTCCTTACACTAATTTAGTAAACATACGACACATATTTGCGTAACTGGTTCGTGATGGCGGTACCATCCAATATATTGTAGAAAAAAGGTCATTGATGGGCATGCCACTCCCGGGCCCTATCCAAAGATTTCCTACCTACTAAATATGCTACATAATTTAATTAATATTAGTATACTGTATTGTAATTCATGATGATACAGCACATATGGGTTTATTAGTGCATATACCAATACCACTAGATAAAAACGATTAGTTCTGATTTTAATTTAAAACTGTAATACAGGCTTTGGCGTCAATTCCCAAAATTTCTGGGGGGGGGGGCTTTAGGACCCCAATTCTTTGATGCAATACTCATTCACTTCTGAAGCGCGAAAGAAAATAAAAGGGGAGTCCGGGAAAAAAATATGATAAATAGGCCCAAATTAGTGAGGTTTTTCGCATATTTATCCCAGGAGAAAGGGGGCCCAGGGGTCTCCCCCGAGGAAAAAAAATGATAAATAGGCCCAAAATAGTGAGGGTTTGCGCATGTTATAGGTACCCTAGAAAAAGGGGTGCCCGCGGGTCACCCCCGGAGAAAAAAAAATCGATAAATAGGCCCAAAATAGTGAGGGTTTGCGCATGTTATAGGTACCCTAGAAAAAGGGGCGCCCGCGGGTCACCCCCGGAGAAAAAAAAATCGATAAATAGGCCCAAAATAGTGAGGGTTTGCGCATGTTATAGGTACCCTAGAAAAAGGGGCGCCCGCGGGTCACCCCCGGAGAAAAAAAAATCGATAAATAGGCCCAAAATAGTGAGGGTTTGCGCATGTTATAGGTACCCTAGAAAAAGGGGCGCCCGCGGGTCACCCCCGGAGAAAAAAAAATCGATAAATAGGCCCAAAATAGTGAGGGTTTGCGCATGTTATAGGTACCCTAGAAAAAGGGGCGCCCGCGGGTCACCCCCGGAGAAAAAAAATCGATAAATAGGCCCAAATTAGTGAGGTTTTTCGCATTTTCCAAGCAGTAAAGTTGAGTTTTTATACCGACGAACAAACGCGCCACGGAGGGGGGCCTGGGGAAAAAAAGGGGTAGAAATTTTTTGAGAAAATAAGTCTGAAAATTACTGAAATATTGGGGTTTTAAGCATTTTCAGTAATATATTTTTTGTGAAAGTACTTGGTCAATATGTAGTTTTTTTTAATGATGTCTTTCATGTAAAATAATCATACCAAGAATTAATTTCCCTTTCGTTACTTTGGATGCTATGCCTTTCGCCTCCATAACGTCCTTGTCATCAGAAATTCTATGGAGGGCTACGGGTACCCCTGGGGGGGGGGGGGCTTAGCCCCCCCTTTTTACGCCAATGATTACTGGAATACAGTAATTTACTGTACCGGTACTCATTTGCTTCAATTACACCTAGCCGAGTAGCACTTGTACAAACATACAAAACTTACAGTTGCATCGTTTGGCTTAGAGTTCGTTATAAGAGTGACAGCTGGCATCTTACATTGAAAACTTATTTGCCACACAATATATTGTAGGTACGGTATCTAAAACTAGCATTAAGGCTGACCGACACACATACATTTCGGAAATCTTTCGAGGCAATAGTTCTTTCTTTCTTTCGAATTAGGCGTTTTTATTACATCCCGAAATCATTCCATTCATTAATCCAGTATTGGCAGTTAATTATTTCACGCAGAACTCTTCATCTGAAAAAAAAACGCAAAATTTACTGTAAAGGTATATTAGTACAATCATTTGGTAGTTTTACCTGGAAAGTTTTCCGGGAGTTTTGAAAATTTGTGATTTTGTAGATTTCGATGTGCTCTTTACGAATTTCAACTTTGCCCCCTCGTATCTTTGCCACTCGCGCCGCTATATTGGAAAAATGGCGTCTAAATACAGTTTTTCGACAATATCTCCTTCCCGACTCGTTTTACGATAAAAATATCTATACAATAAATTAAACTAGAGAAAATTTCCTGCAATTTATGTATTAACAATTTTTGTTGTTGTAAAAGTCTACTTCAACATTCGTTCTGGCCAAAAACACATTTCCATACCACCAGGAGGTACGTAGTACGTAGCGCGTTTTTGACGTGACAACGTCTAATAAATCGATGAACGCTGGCTGGAATACTGGGTGCATGAACGAAAAAGTGTTACTACGATAGGTGACACTCATCCGTGATGTTCATCCGTTACGTGGGTTTAAACCAACTTTTTGTGCAGATGTAGAAGGCTTATCTCAATTAAAATTATACCCATGTCTTCCTCTATTTTTTTCTCTCAGGCTATGCTATATTTGTTGTGATAGGGTGAGGGGTTCGACTTGGGGGGGGGGGGGGTGGAAACGTGCGCCCAAATTTGGCCAGAATCTGCCGATTTTAATCGAAAATAGGCCTTTTTTTGACCGCGTTTTTGGGGGCGTTCCTATCAATTTGAAAACTTCATGCAACTTTAGTTCTTTTCCACCTTTCTTACTCTTTCCACTTTCTGTTTTGGCGGGAAATATAGGTTCCCACCAGTTCAGCCTCTCAGTTTCTCCTGTACGTCACGGGTTCTCACCTCGTGCCTAATAATTATCTTGATTTCTACGTTAGTCTCTCAGCGTTACACCGCAGGATCTTCTCAGCATTCATATTTTTACTGGGTGAATCATACCTTTCTCACACTTTCGGAAGGTTCAGGACCAGCACCAGTGCCGGATTAACCCATGGGCACTTGGGGCACAGGCCCCCCCCCCCCCAGAAATGCCTAACATTTTAAGATTTTTTTTAGATAAAAATATTAAAAAAATTAAAAGTTTTGAAATAGGTGGGAAATTATGTGTTTTTCTTTTGTTTTGCTTGTAGATTTATGTATTTTAGAACAGTTTGCACCAGAGGCGGACGAAGTGACCGGCACTGCGGGCAATTACCCCCCCCCCCCCCTTTGGAAGGCAGCTATATTCTTTGTCTCTAAAATCAAAGTGTTGCTGCACTCAAAATGCGTAAAACCCCACTATTTCAGCCCGAGGGAGACCTCCGGCCCCCTGTTTACAATTATATTAATTCCTTGTAATTTATATACCTTATTTGTCTCAAAATGCGTAAAACCCCAATATTTCAACCCTATTCTTCAAAAAATATCACCCGGGGGCGACTCCCGGGCCCCCCTCATTCGCTATTATATTAATTGCCTGTAAACTCTCAAAGTTACTGCTATCAAAATGCGTAAAATCAACCTATTTCAGGTCTGTTTCCGCTAAACTTATCCCACATGGGAGACTCCCGGGCCCCCCCTCATATCCTCAATCCAGGTCACTAATTTAAAAGCTGCGTGAGAACGGCTTCCCCCATTTTACACCGCCCCCTTCGAAAACCTATCGTTTCGCCACAGTCAAGTGCCTCCCCCTTTTAAGAGGTCTGGGACCACCTCTGGGATGCACCCACGCCCCCCCCCCATATCTTGTGCCCCCGGCCCCCCAGTGGTCCTGACCAGCACTCAGACCCATACCATACAACATATACAGGCGCACAACAATTTTCTGAATTATACTCAGTGGTTTTGCAACGACCATTCAGGCGGGGATTCCACCGACCGGCTAGGGCTAAATACAAAAATGGTGACGTGGTAGCAGACATTCAAGACTTGGGCGGGGATTCGAACGACCTCGAATTGCAGAATGCAAATGAATTTGACGGAAATGTTTGTTTTTCTTTTTATAGAAATCTATTAAAATGTTAGTTTGTTTGTGATTTTACTCTATGATCATTGATCAATTCTAACTATGGCATAGAGTAAAACAAACATTTCCGTCAATGTCATTTGCATTCTGCAATGCGGGGTCGGTGGAAACCCCGCCTAAGTCTTGAATGTCTGCTACCACGTCACCGTTTTTTTATTTAGCCCTAGCCGGTCGGTGGAATCCCCGCCTCACCAAGTCCTATTCCGCCAATGGAAAAGACGCCCGCAAATCGCGACTGGAAGAATGGCCCGTTTGTACTTGGTCCTAGAGCTTTTAAAACGTACCGGTGGTTTTCTTTATCCATGGTAAGTACTTAGTAAGTCCAATATTGACGTTCACTGCTACGTATGGGTTGCACGGTAAACCATAGCTTACTATTCCCACGACTTTTAAACAGTCACACCTTGGGTCTTCCCATAGAAGGGGTCCTCCCGAGTGGCTCTGAAACAATGTTTATATGCAGTAAAAATGTCCAGAGGCGCCTGCAGAAAATTTTCCACGGGGAGAGGGCACAAATATCACACACCAGCTGGGTTTTTATAAGGCAGGTACTATTAAGGCGTACTTAGGGTGGATGTTGAATACAATATAGGGAAGGTTATTTTCCCTTATGGAAAAATACTCATTATTATGTTGACCCGTCAAAGTTAGAAGGTGCTTCGACGGTTTTTCTCAGTTTTTCTGAGAAAATAGGTACGTGTAACTTCTCTGGAGCAACAGTGGATCTTCATAAAATAATTTATAAGTATAGATTTGTTTGTTTTTCCAACGCCTGTTTTCTGCAATTCATCTGTTAAGCAACCCTGGCGGGGGGAGTGAGTCTGTTTATTAACTTGAGGCACCCTAGAGGCAAACGCTCTCACCTCAGGGAGAAGGGGAGTTGACTGACAGGGTGGAAGTCCAGATTATAGTGGATTCCAAACCACTTGGGAACATAGTAAAGTCGGACGATTGATTCGGAGGTGACCACGTACTAAGGCGCCCATTCCATTGACCGGCTAGGGCTATTTCCAACAACGGTGACGTGGTAGCAGACATTCAAGACTTAGGTGGCGTTTCCACCGACCTCGCATTGCAGAATTGACGGAAATGTTTATTTTCCTCTATGCCATAGTTAAAATTGATCAATGATCATACAGTAAAATCACAAACAAATAAACTAATATTAAAAAATGGCGTCATGGGATATGTTAAGTACAAACATTTTAATTGATTTCTATAAAAAGAAAAATTTTAATTTCCGTCAATGTCATGTGCATTCTGCAATGAGAAGTCGTCAGAAACGCTACCTAAGTCTTGAATGTCTGCTACCACATCACCGTTGTTGGAAATAGCCCTAGCCGATCAATGGAATGGGCGCCTTAGACTGCCTATAAGCTCGTTATCATGTTCCACCATGTTCGTCCGTCAATGATTTGCACACGGTACAGTTTGCTACAGTTTTTAACAGGCTCTGTTCAAGTGGATTCATCTTGGTATGACCATTGTCGTTATTAAGTATTAGGAAATTCGTATTCCCAACTATTTTCTTTGTAACAGGGGCCTTATGTCAGCTTCAAATTTTGGAGCTTTTGAATTGGCATATTATCGACTTAAAATTAGCGATGTTATGCCGTTATGTACTGTACTGCACTGTACCTGACAATGGCCTCTTCTATTAGTGCATATTTGTCTGCGTGATACAGCGGGGCCGTAAATTCTCCAACACGTTTCAATATCCACTACGTCAAGAATCATACGCTGCAATTTCGGCAAAGTTCGTCCTTTGGAACCTTCCTTACCCCAACCTGAAAGTGACAATAGTAATATAATATACTACGAATAATAATAATTATAATGATTGTGTATTGACTAGAAATCATTTGAAAAATACAAATCAAAATACATTTAAGAAAAGAAAAAATTTTCCGATAGTACAGCGTTGACGGCGATGAGCGTAAAGCCTAAAGCCTCAGCTTAATTTTTTAACTAGGGTATATCTTAATTCAAGGCATCATATCTCTGCTATCTAATAATATCTAATGTACTCTGTAAAATACCGGGACTGCACGAATCAATTATTTTAATTGGAAAGTCACTGATCAAACATTTTTAATTATTAATGGCCCACTTTAAAATGGAATTGAACATTGATATGCGTGGAAGTCAGAACGATATCAGGGCTTTTTTTTAATATGACTGATAATCTATTAAACTGGTGGAATTAGAAACTAAATCAATCAACAAATTAATTTCATAATTATGACTCCCGGAACCTACTTGGAACTAAAGAGAACGGTCTAAGACAGGGAGGAGTAGAGAAGTAGGTGGAAAGATTTGCTGCAAACCAATCGTTAGATTGAAACTAAAGAAGAAGACTCCCAAAGCTAGCACTCCTCGGACGTTCTCCTATAATCATCCAAAACCCTCAAAACTAACACTAAATGTGAAATACAAAATATCGAAATCGAAAACTTGTTCGAGCACAATACTAGTTATAGTGTTAACACTATACTTCTATGTTTATGTATTGGCTTTATAGAAAAAAAAACAATATTATCAACCTGCCATTCTGGCGAAGTCAGGGCCATAATAGGGCATATACTTATGAACATGAGTGAAAGGGAGTGATCGAGTGAGTGAGTGAGTGAAACAAAGCAGGGATGGCTCATCAAAAATTAATTTCATTTTTTCAAAAACTGGGGGAAGTCCAAATGAAGGGAAGTTGAAATTTAATTGGGTACTTGATGCTAATAATAGTTATAACATTGTCTATCTGTCTATCTATCTATCAAATCTATCCATATCTATAAATATAGGGCCTATTCGATACAAACATACCCGGAGCTTCCACATCGATTCCAATCAAAGCGTCTAGTTGGTTTTTAATTGGTAAACAGGCTGGTCCAACTGCGTAGTTAAATTCAATTGGGTACTTCAACTTGATAATAGCTAAGTCATTCCTCTCCATTACACGGTCGTATTGTGGGTGTATTATAGTTTTAGCAATGGGTATGAGCTTGGTGAACTTCGAATCTTTAACTGCAAATAAATGCTTCATAAAAATTCGATAATTTTAAAGATCCACTGTAAAACATTATGCGTATGGCGGCAATAATCGAATAATGTGACGACCGGTTTAGAATAACTACCTAAACTATTCATCAATTCAGTGATATCAATTGAGTGGTATAGAAGCAAACCAAGCAGTTCACAAATTTTAGAAATTGAGTTTTTGGCACCGATAGATTCGTCTGTATGAAATCTATATAATGCGTTTATTATCAGATTCTAATTCGGAACATAAAACTACATAGTTGAAAGAAAGGGGTTAAGCATTTACAGAGCAATTAGGTAGCTTACAGTTTTGTTGGCACTGCATTTTGCCCGTTTTGCATCTGAACTACTCAATTACGTGTTTCAGAAGTTAAGCGAGGACATCAAGGATTGCCTGTCAACCACCCCATTGATTGTAGTCGTCTTACAATCATCCTGAATTATAAAATACAGTACATTGGCGAATACCTTATTTTCAAGTAACCTGTTAAATAGCTACGCTACTAATAAACTTTCATAATAACTGTATTAAGCCAAAGAACCATTACTTATATAATTTCAGTGTGAATTTCTGGCGTTCGGCAAACACGTCTTTGAACAAGTTGAGGCTATTGACACAATGTAAGAGGCGTAAGCATTGCTTCCCTAACTAAGTACATGCACGCCTTCTGACATACGTGAAGCACGTCTGTATTCAGCTCTTCTTCTTCTTCTTCCTTTTCTTCTTCTTCCTTTTCTTCTTCTTCTTCTTCTTTCTTCTTCTCCTTCTTCTCCTTCTTCTTCTTCTTCTCCTTCTTCTTCTTCTTCTCCTTCTTCTTCTTCTTCTTCTTCTTCTTCTTCTTCTTCTTCTTCTTCTTCTTCTTCTTCTTCTTCTTCTTCTTCTTCTTCTTCCTCTTCTTCTTCTTCTTCTTCTTCTTCTTCTTCTTCTTCTTCTTCTTCTTCTTCTTCTTCTTCTTCTTCTTCTTCTTCTTCGTGAAGGGAGCGCCCCGGAGTGACCGGACACATTCTTGTACTCGACCCGGTCGGTTGAGTTTATGAGCTCGGTCATTGTTTTCCTCTTGCTCTACCAAGTTGTTGAATTCTTTCCTCGAGGGTTGTTCTCCATCTGCTTGTGGGTCTTCTACCCTGTGGCCTTTTTTTTTTTTTTTTTTTTTTTTTTTTGCGGTACCTCCTTAAGGTAGGGTTTGTTGCGTCGACCTTTGAAATCTATTGCAGCCGCTTTGGCATGGAGATTCATGTCTGGAATATACCCACTTTCTTGATGAAAGAGCGGGTTTTTCCTACTGGATCTTCACGAATTGTCTTCGTTTCTGACCCTGGTATTCCCAGTATCCTGAAACGGTTTTTGGCCAGAGCTTCACATTCTAAGAGAACGTGCTCTGCTGTTTCGTCCTCCATTTCACACCATCTACATTTTCTACTGCCCGTGTGGACTTTGAGTTTATGCAGATGATGCCTTAGGTGGCAGTGCCCTGTGAGCAACCCAACAATATTCCTTATTTCTAATCTGCCAAGTAATAGCAAATTTTGGGTAAGTTTTTTTGATGGTTTTATTCCAAGTCTTTTTAGACTTCGTTTTTCTGTCGTATTGTGCCAGGATTCAATTTTCTTGGTCTTTCTTGCTCTACCAAGTTGTTGAATTCTTTCCTCGAGGGTTGTTCTCCATCTTCTTGTGGGTCTTCTACCCTGTGGCCTTGCTTCCACCAACCTCTATGTGGTCCTATTCTTGTCCATCCTTTGGACGTGGCCGTAGCCAAGCCATTGCAGCTGCGCGTTTTTTGTTTAACTATTCAATATTTAAAATGCCTGCCTGTCTGTCCTGCTCAAAAATATTCGTAGTCATTTGTTCCACTGACCCGTTGACAAGTCATGTTCACCCACCAACAGTTTTAATCTGTCAGTAGTGTTTCCGTCAACAGCCACGCAGTGCGCCGCCGTCAGAGCATGGTGAGCAGATATGATGGTCACACCGCAGAGAACAGTACTCAGGCTGCTGTCGTAGAGGCCGGCCATCATTGGGTACTCATTAATACGCACCTCCCCTCCTGCAGCTTCCCTCTTCTGAGAGGCGTAAAATCCCTTGGAAGAGAAATCGGACATTTTATAATGAATTAAGCCTGCCCCGCGGTATAAAATAAAAATAAATATATAAAAAATAATCAAAATATAAAATGAATACAAAATAATTTGTTATGTCAATCATGTTAGAAATACACGAATTGTTATTATTATTATTATATTACATAAATTAATTCTGCGCAGACGGTGAGCACTCAACTTTGTAGGCTAACTTAAAAAGATCAATCGATATGAAAGAAAATAATGTCAAAACTGTTGGGAAAGAGTTTGGCGTATAATTTAGATTACTTGTAAGAAATGCATTAGACAAGCGGTTAATGAAATAAATATGGGGTCAAATAAGGCAAATAATAAAATAATAATAATAATAATTTTTTTTTCTTTCCCTTGTTCAGTATTCCCTGGACAAGGAGCATATATTATAAAAATACAATACATAATAATACCATCCCGCATCCTCAAGCTAGCGCTTATTTGGGACAAAAGACTCATACAGTGCTGCTAAACAAGGCTTAATCATTTATTTTTGTTATTTATTTATAATGTTTATTTTATTTTATTTTTATTTTATTTTAACTTGTAATTTTAATGTCAGTTTTTATTATTATTATTAACTCTATTGACCAGCCATCTTTTTATACCCGCTTTTAACTCACCCATCTGCTTAAATTTTTTCATTTGTGGAGGAAGTTCATTAAATATCTTTGGTATAAGTACTTTGTTTAATCTCTCTCCGTATTTGTTATATGTTATCTCAAACTTAAGCTTTTTTGGGTTTCTTGTATTGTACTAATAATAATAATAATAATAATAATAATAATAATAATAATAATAATAATAATAATAATAATAATAATAATAATAATAATAATAATAATAATAATAATCACTTCACTCACTTTTTTCCTTGACCGGTAACCCCGGACAAGGTGCATATATTGAGAACAACAATTTGTTATTAATCAGCATTATCACGCTCAAGCTTCCGCTTATCGAGCGATCATAGTGCAGTGGCTCTGCAAGATATAAATATAATTAATAATAATTAATAATAATAAACCATTATATAGTACTCACTCTAGCTTTCTGCAATGAGTGAGATCCTTCTGAACTCTGAAGGATGTATTTATATATATTTATTATTTATACTATTATATATTGATGTAAAATTATATGTATAATGAAATGGCTAATAGTCTGTATTTAAAATTAAGTATTTTTTAAATTCTTTTTTTATTTTCCCTATTTTGTTCAATTCTTTTAGTTTAAGTGGCAATTTGTTAAATATCTCTGGTAAAACTGTTTCATTGAGGCGTCTGCCGTACTTATTATGTGTTATAGGAATATTTTGTCTCAATGTGTCTACGTTTCTCAGTTGCCTCTTATTCTGTGTGTTTCCAACAATTTTGCTTAAATACATAAAATAGTTATTCTTTATTATAAGATATTTGTACAGTTTTCCTATTGGTAGTATATCTAGAAATCTGTATTTTTCGTCTATATTTTTAAATTTTTTGTTTAATTTATTAGATAGCATGTTTTTTACTATTTTATTTTGCATTTTTTGTATTTTTGTGAAATAGCTGTTGTTATCTCTCCCCCAAGTTTGTATTCGTACTAATACTAAAAGTACTTAGTATTCTTTGTACTAATAATAATAATAATAATAATAATAATAATAATAATAATAATAATAATAATAATAATAATAATAATAATAATAATAATAATAATAATAATAATAATAATAGTTCGTGCATTTCTGAACAATATTAACATAACAATATAATAGTAGATCCCCTTAACCTAGTGGTGTGTGGGGTACCTACCAACTCCAGCTGTTGCGGTAGCCCATTCATTTCTCATTCGATATTTTTATTAGTTATTTTAATTGTTTACATACTCGAATTTCGTATATAATTTATTTGTCGACTCAAAATATTATGCGCGTCAGCTACATCCGTAGTGCTATACAATTCCGCGACCGGTCGGTGTCATGTAGGCCAGTGCGAACTATTCTCATATTCATCTGACATTGTCACAAAAAAGATAGCCTAATAATATTAGAAGTTATATACGATATGTTGATAATATTTTAAATTGTTCTTTATTCCCTAAATAAGCAATAAACTATTATAGTTACTGAATTTCTCATGCCGCATTGGCATACTGCTGAAACGCCAAGCACAGACGCAAGCTTAATCAGCATTATAAGCCATCCCATTCTGGATATCTGCAAATATAAACGTTTGAGGTTTGCATTATTTCTGTTTACAGAAATTGCTAAGGCTTTAATATGAGGTAAGCTATAGTATATATACGGTATGATAATTGGGTAGCTTCAATGTACAAATGTAAAATTGAGAACTATTCTTCTCGAAATTGAGCTACGGGACAATTAGGCTATTTATCCCATTGAACAAGAACCGGTCCGAGTTTACTCGAACATACTTTCCAATTTATCAATTAGTATAGCCTAGATAGAGAAAATGAATAATTTCATGGTTAAATTTCGGGTATCTCCGGTGGAGGGGGGGGGGAGCGTTGTCCACCTGACCGTCACTGGAGGTGAGGTAAATTATAGATAGGTCAGACCAACACATTACCACACAGTAATAATGGCAAGGCAATGCGTGAATTTTCTATTACCGAATTTAAAAATTTTTTTTTTTTTTTTTGCACAATACCAAATAGTTTTTTGGGAAAGCAACCTGTCCGGTTTCGTTACTCAATTTAACACCTAAAACATGCCTGAAGGTAGAATTCATCGATAGAAAGGTTTCACAGAAAAATTAATTTTTAGTTATTTTTCAATTTAGTTATTTTTAATTTTTTTACTCCCAGAAGCAAACTATCAAGGGGCAAGCGACCCCCACATTTTGTTAGCATTAACAAAGACTACAAAATATGTGGATTTAAAAGAAATCGTTGGAGCCGTTTTTGAGAAATAATTTTTTTAGACGTTTTTTTTTAGTTTTTTGAGAATAAACCCCCCCCCCCCAAATTGAGTTTGCCCAAAATAAAATACCGGTTCCGAGGCATGATTTTTGTCAACCTACATACCGAATTTCAGTAAAATCAACCGAGTAGTTTGCCCGGAAATCGATGGACAGACAGAGCGACAGGCAGACATGCAGAACGACAGGCAGACATTTCGTAAAAACCACTTATTTGGTTGAGTTCCTGGGACCTCAAAACATGTAATTCCGTTGAAATCTCGGAATCGAAAATTTTGACCATCCCCAAGCTTTCCTTATACTACGTATAAATTGGAAAGCAATAATTACGACACAAGACTAATTGTTAAGTAAGAAAGTATCTAAGGGTTCGCACTCATACCGGTTCTTTATGTGCATAATCCTTCCCTAACCCAGACAGTGCTTGATTTTGCCTTGAGTTTGACTTGAAAACACATAAAAAACCAGCCAAGTCTTCAAATCAAAATCCAATGCTCCGCGACCCGATTTTCATCGAGGGAAATCTCTAAAACCTTCAATGTCGCTACGGTCCAAATACTTACCATACGTTAACAGTTCGCCGAAAATCCACGTAAACAATGGCTTCATCGTAATGTAGTTATAGCATGTCAGGTCCACAGCCGGAAGTACATACTGGTGCTCTTGATGTACGAGATGTGGCCCACAACCAATTGGCCTCATGTAGTGATGGCATCGTTGATAGGAACCTAAGCGCTATTGATAATTTATATTGGCATCGAAATGCTGTAGTCCTAGTTGAAAACACGAAGGCAATCTAATACGGTACCAATAAAACGGGGCGTCAGGAATGTGTATTATAACCTACCCTGTCCAGCCTGCATATGCTGAGCGAATAATGACAGAAGCTTTGGATGTAGCCACGGAAGACATTATTATCAATGTACGAGGTGGGCCCACAATTGATTAGCGTCATATAGTGATGGAATCGATGATAGGAACCTAAGAGCTATTGCTAATTTATATTGGCATCGAACGAAAGAATGCAGCACCAAAGGCAATAGACAATCAGTGATCTGAAGTTGGAGATTCTGAATAAGCGCGCGGCGCTTCTGAGTTTCAACAGCAACAACAACAACAACAACAACAACATCAACTGGTGTAGTCTTAGTTGAAAACACGTAGTCAATCAAATAGCAATAAAACCGAGCGTCAGGCAGGGATGTTTGTTACCTACCCAGTTCAACTTATTCCCTGAGCCCTGAGCTGATAATGACAGAAGCTTTGGATGTAGCCACGGAAGGCATTGTCCACAATGTACGAGGTGTGCCCACAATTGATTATCGTCATATAGGTAGTGATGATGGCATCGATGATAGGAACCTAAGAGCTATTGCTAATTTATATTGGCATCGAACTGGTGTAGTTTATTTAGTTGAAAACACGTAGTCAATCAAATACCAATAAAACCAAGCGTCAGGATGTTTGTTATCTACCCAGTTCAACCTGTTCCCTGAGTCCTGAGCGGATAATGACAGAAGCTTTGCATGTAGTCATGAAAGGCATTGTTATCAATGTACGAGGTATGCCCCACAATTAATTAGCCTCATAGACTCGTATAGTGATGACATCGATGATAGGAACTTAAGAGCTATTGCTAATTTATATTGGCATCGAACTGCTGTAGTTTTAGTTGAAAACAAGTAGTCAATCAAATACCAATAAAACCGAGCGTCAGGCAGGGATGTTTGTAATCTTTCTTTAAAAAAAAAAAAGGTTAATCGCTTACAAACAATTTAATGAATGTATCCGATTGACCTCTTCAGCCGCTTCTGTAGATTAGTACCCGTGTTGAGTTACGACACGTCTCCAATCGCATGGCTTGTACAGACTGGCACAAGTACAAGCACGCTACTACCATGCCATTGAAGTCGATTCTAACCTGTTCAACCTGTACGCTGAGCGGATAATGATTGAAGCTTTGAATGTAGTCGTGGAAGGCATTTTTATCAATGCCGTAAAAGCCAAGATGTTCTTTTTAGGGTTCGCATTGAAGGTGGCCCGGCCTTCTGCAACATTCTGTTTTTTGCCAGCTTTCGTTCTAATTGGCCTCTCTTTCTGATAGATCGTAGTAGGCCACTGGTGATCCAAGGCTTTAGTTTTGTTGTTTTATTAGCCCATGGAGTGTTTTTTTTTAGACATATTTATGTGTTCAGTAAGTATTTGGATGAAGTTGTTTGTGCATTTATTGATGTCCCGTTCGTTAATTACTGTATCCCATGTTTCGTGTATTAATCTCATGCTAAGCTGTGGTTGGTCTATGTATGACCAATCGATTCTTCTTTATTGACTGTCCAGTGTTGGTGTTTTTATGACTATGTTTTATTGTGATGGCTGTTATGTAGTGGTCTGTTATGTTAGTACGTATAATATGTGGCCGTCTGCTCCCTCAGGATTGGAGATGAAAATATGGTCTAGGCATGAGCTTTTAGTTGTGATTGATTCTCTTGTGTAATTATTGATTGCTGAGAACAGGCCCATTGAGGCCAGGATATCTAAATAGTTTGCTGTGTCTATAGTCTGGTTATCCTGTAATATGTCGATATTTATGTCACCCATCAGAATAAAATTGTCATACGGCTTACCTTTCTGGCTTTCTAAAAAGTTGGCTGAGCCGTCATTAAATGCAGTTAATGCGCTGCATGGAGGTCTGTATATTGCTAAAATTTCATATTTTTTGTTTTGCAAATTGAAATATATAATTGAAACATTAGCGCCCGGTATAGTTGCTGAGGTAACACTGACTGAAGGCTAGACTTGGTAAAAATCGAAACCCCGTCACATTTATTTATTGTACTGTAGCTGTAAAAAGAATCATAATTATGTATTGTAAATGTGGAACCGGATTCAGCAGAGTGTTGTGTTTCAGTTAGTACAATTACATCAAATAAGGTGATCATACCTTGCATATTCACTAGAAATTCATCAAAATTCCTGTTTATACTCCTTTTATTCATGTGCAGAATTTTTAAAGAGTCTGGAGTAAAATGATTACTATTAAATTTAGTATTAGCAACATGTGTTGTTACAAATATTTTTTCATTGCCAAGATCTCCTAGAAATTCGTTCAATATTTTTTTTTCTTTCCTTCTCGCGGTCATTGCTTGCTTGAAAAATTACCAATAGCCTATAAATAAGTTAATAAGAAAATCTATTAGTAAGGCGGCTAGTGAACTTGGAAGACCAGGAACCGCCTGCTTTACATGCCCTCTGAATCATGGCCAGAAAGTGTAGCAAGTGTAGGACTCGATCCTACAACCTTTCGGGTCAGAGGGTCAGTGTCTTTACCACTACTCTACATGTCCTGGGTCTGACTTATTCATTTTTGTTACATAGTATGCTATAATTCTTAGTTGTTTTCTATTGTAAATAGTCTATAGTCTATTGTTCGTATTGGACCATATGTTGATTTTTTTCATTGAAAATAAGCATACTAAGAATTAATTTCCCTTTTACTATTGTGGATACTATGCCTTCATAACGTCTTTGCCACCAGAAATCCTGGGGGGGGGGGGGCTACGGGTGGACTAAGGCTAAGCCCCCCCCCCAGGATCCCCTATTTACGCCTATGGTTTTAGAACAATATGCAATCCCATCGATAAGTCCATTGCTTTGAGTTAGGGATTTGTCGAGGGATCCGAAATTTAACCATAGGAAAAAAATTTCTATGGAATTACACTTATTATCTACCTACTAATTGATAAATAGGAAAGTATGTTCGAGTAAACTCGGACCGGTTTTATAATCATGTTGCCAATAAATACCATTCAAAACTCGCGTAGACGGTGAACGCTTCCACACAAAGCGAAACCCCGCCGTAGCTACAAGACGTACTCTGAGTGGTGCAGAAAGAACGCAGTATACGATTTGATAGTAGGTTTGATTGGTTGCTGAAGAAGACGTGGCACGCTAATTCCTATAAGTACCTATCATTGTTGGGCAAATGTCTCATGTATCCCATAATAACTTTAATGTCGTCCATGTATCATAGATCGTTGGCTGCGGATACACAGGTAAGTAGGTCGCCAATGATATTGTAACAAAGTTAGGCATTCAATTATAACTGTCGCATCGACACACGCATCAGCTAAGGCAAGGGATTAATTAAACTAAATAAATAATAAATAGTTACTGGATTTCATATTGGTATCCTGCCGAAGGTCCCAGTGTCATATAGCAAGCATAACCAGCAGTATTAGCGATTCCATTTAGTTTTTCTGCAAATAGAAATGTTTCAACGTTTTTCTACTGCTAAAAATTTCGTTGTGTAACAGATCCTTAGGATTCGCTAAATATCCGTCCCGTGCTAAAATAATTTTCCATTGTCTTAATTTACGATCGAGAATGGGATTCTCAATTTAACAAATTTAACAAGTCTCAGTATGCTAAACACTGGATAGTGAATACCCCTAATGTCTGACATAAATCAAAATAGCATTTTACTGTACAATGTAGAATCTATTATTTGTGAATAGAGTAGGTACTGTATTTTCAGCTTTAACATTATCATAATCATTTGTTTATTTATTATCCAAGTTTCTGTAAGCCTAAAAAGCTTGGATTTACACATGGAGCTAATAAAACTATGGAGCCACCATGTCGTATTTCGGCTGTGCTGGAGGACTGAAGCCACGACCACGCCCCCTCATAGGTGCATTTTGACGGGAAATTCAAATTTAATAGTTTTATTATATGTTTTCTTTATAGTTTTCTTTGTTGTTATATATAATTATATTTATTATTTACATTTATTATATATATTGTCTAAAATTTAAATTAAAAGTACTGGAAGATCTGCATTAAAAAAATTTATTTTTATCTAAAAGTAGGGAAAACTTTGCTTAAAATATTGTTAAAAATATAAAATAAAAGTACTCCATGTTCTGCATAAAAATATTGCTGGTTACCTGGCATGATTTTCCGTTCCAAATAATCTTTAAATAATCTAATAAATAATAAAATGTGTTACCACGGTATCAAATGGCAAAAAACTCAATTTGCTCCTATGCTACGGAAGTAGCCGAAGTCAAGAGGCTTCAATCCGAATGTTTACGATGAGTCTATAGTTTTACTATGTCTATGGATTTACAAAACAAATACCACGTGAACATAATATTTTATCAAACCAAATTCTAAGCCTAGCTCAGTTAATTTTTTGGAGGGTTTGACTCGGGTCTATCATTATTTCTACCTGCTATAATACATACTGTGTGTTCACTTTGGTGGACTTCCACGTAAACAATGACTTCATATTACTTTATGTACAATGCAAATCCTACCTGTGCCAACAGCCGGAAATAAGGTACCTACTTTATGCTAATTGAGTTGAAGCTAGTGTCCTGCATAGCAGAAATCGGACATTAGCTCCCACCCAGGACGTTGACATAGGAAGAGGGGGGGGGGGGGCAATCTTCATCATCTCCCCAGACTATTTTTCAACTGCCCCCAGCATGCAAAACAAATAATTTTGCAATACAATTATGAACATGCAGAATGAAGAGGGGCTGAATAAAAGTGGTTATGCAACACGGGTGTATAAAGCTACGGGCAGGGGGGACCGGACCCCCTCTTTGGGAAGATGGAATTACTATTCTACTATTTCTATACAATCTCAGCGATCGTAATTGTACCATAATGATTTAGTCCGCATATCTGCAAAATGGTACCTGCTAAGTGCGAGTTACCACCTCTCAAGTAACTCGCACTCATGTAATTTTGAAGATTTTAAAATTCTGCATTGTTGTAATAAAGGTAGACTATTAGACAGGTTAGAAAGCTTAGAGATTGGAAAGGCTATCAGGAATAACGAGGTTCTCACGAACGATAATTATAATGTTTCAAACTGTATCCCCACTACTCGATTTATGTACTCAACCCCCGCCTTCACCTCCCACTCTCATCCCGTAGTATATAAACTGGCGTTTTTTCATGTGTTGTTAGTCTGATGATGGATTTTATTCGAACGTGACCATAAACACTTCGTTACGACATCCACCGACTGAATGGCGCGCATTACAAAAATAATGCCACACCCTGTACCGTAGTTAAAAATTGAGAGCGGGAATTTTTTTTTTAACATTTTTGCTTTCCAATTTATACGTAGTACAAGCGGAGCTTGGGACCGCTTCGCGGCCCCGCCCCCTTGCGCCTGCCGCGGGCGGCAGCTCGCCCCTGCGGGGCCTCGCATTAACGTGGTTCCATTTGGCATTACGCAGCTCGCCCCTTCGGGGCTCGCATGACTTATGTGAATGCCCCCAAACCCAAACGAAGCAGTTAACAACTATGAAAATTGGTTAATTTATACTGCTTCTAATGAGACATTAACAAATCATTTTGGTGGAAGAGGTCAGGCTGTGGAATCCTGTTACTCTATGCATGTAATTTCAAAGGTACACTTTAGACCTGTTTTCCGTCAAAACGCTGATGGCTATGGCTTACCAAATCACTTGAGCCCGAACGAAGAGGCGGATAGTTAAACTGAATATATCTCTGGAAAGAGTAAGACAGGTGGAAGAGAACTAAAGTAGTTTAAAGTTTTCAAAATGATATCAAGACCTCCGAAAACGCGGCCGAAAAAGCCTATTTTCGCTGAAAATCGAAAAATTTGGGCGCACCCCGTCACGTTTCCACCCCCCAAAGCCGAACCTCTTGCTTGATCACGACAAATTTGGCATGACCTAAAAGAAGAAGAGCGGACAAAGACACTGATATAATTTAAATTAACATAGGCCTTCTACATCTGCCCAAAAAATTGCTTAACACCCGCCCAAGCAATTATAAATAGAAATGCTGGAAATTAATTTTTTCGCCTGATTTTCTAACAATTTTGTGTTCCACTCGTGTTTAAGGGGTGAAGGGGTGGTTTTGAAATTATGTATGTGTACTCGTTTTAAAGCTTATTTCATACTGCTTCTAATGAGACATTAAAAATTAATTTCGGTTGAAAACAGCTGGCTGTGGAATTTTTTTACTCTATGGATGTATTTGGAAATGTACCCTTTAAACCGGTATTTCGTCAAAACAGGGACTGCTTACCAACTCACCTGAGCCCAAACGAAGAGGCGTATAGTAAACCTGAATACATGTCTGAAAAGACTAAGAAAGGTGGAAAAGGACTAAAGAAGTTTCAAGTTTTCGAATTGATATTAACACCCCCAAAAACGCGGTCGAAAAAGGCCTATTTTCGCTGAAAATCGGAAAATTTGGGCGCACCCCCTCACGTTTCCACCCCCCAAAGTCGAACCACTTGCCCAATCACATCATGTATAGCATGGCCTGAAAGAGGAAGAATGGACGAAGACAGTGATGTAATTTAAGTTAAGGTAGGCCCAAATGTCAGGCTAAAACATTGCGTTGAACCCTCCAATGCTTTCTTATGGGATTTTTCGAACCGATTATCGCTCCTGTAACTGATCAGGTTCAATTTTTAAGGTTCGGCCCTACACGAAAACCATGTCCCGATTTTTCTCTAAATTTTGAGTGTATCCGCAAGTTTCTGGTGCCAGTTGGTCCCGAGTTATGGCGAGTCAAAAAAGTGTCCACATACATACATACATACATACATACTCACGCGGGAAAGTGGTTTGATTTTTATAAAGATAGATAAGGAAAGCTTTGTGATGGTCGAAATTTGCGATTCCGAGATTTCAACGGATTTACACGTTTTGAGGTCTTAGGAACCCAAAAAAGTGGTTTTTACGAAATGTCTGACTGTCGCTCTGTCTGTCGCTCTGTCTGTCTGTCTGTGCGTCGATTTCCGGGCAAACTACTCGGTCGATTTTAATGAAATTCGGCATGTTGGTTCATAAAAATCATACCTCAGGACCATTTTTTTTATTTTCGGCTAACTCAATTTTTGACCATCACAAAGCATTCCTTATACTGCGACGAATAAATTGGAAAATTACAGAGAGGATTGCAGTCGCCACAGCAAAGGGGTTTTACGAAATATCTGTCTGTCAATATATCTTTGCGTTGATTTGTGGACAAACTACTCCAAGAATTGTGGTGAAATTTGGATTGTTGGTTCCCAAAACCTCGGACTGTATTTCGCCATTTTGGCTAAATCAAAAATGGTAGTTAAACCCAAAAAAACGGAACAAAAATACTAATTTTCTTAAAGTGGTTCTGACTATTTCTTTTAAATTTACATGTATTGTAGTCCTTATTATCTTGAACAATACCCTATAAATAACATTTCCCTTGATTTGACTTAGGATGTAAAAGGAAGGCTTAATTTTTATAACAAAATACTACAAAAACAATTTTTCTTGGAAACTTTTCAATCTATGCATACTAACGACTTCAGGTTTGTTTTAGAAGTTTGCTTTTGATCTTCGTTAAAATATGGATAATTTATAAACCACATGTAATTACTTTTTTTTTTTAATTTTGCTCATGTTGTTAACAGTTCTTATGATAATTTTCTATTACATTATCACAATAAGCACGGGAAAGAAGATGGCGGTGTCATCACTCTGTTACTCATGCAATGCCTCCAAGCGCACCACCTAACCCTCCCGCAACTCCGGCTAATACAACACTTCTTCCTGCATTTCTTTTGACCTGAAACAATAAAAAGGGCACAAATTAATTACTATGCTAGCAGAATGATTTGCATATTGCATAGGGCCTGGGCCTACTGTCGTATGATCCCTCAGATTCAGAGGTCAGGGTGAATCTGAGGTACCATATAACACCTGATAAGATTGATAAAAGGGAACTTACCCTAAGAATGACAAGACCTGATCGATTGATCTCAGTTGTATTGGAAACGTATAGACCTCGATGTCCGCCCCTGGATCTTTTGCACTTCCCTGGGTCTGGGTTGTGCTTCCTCTCTCTCTGATGGCCACTGAACCATCCTTACACACCAGGTACTCATTGTCAGCTGTCGTCAGCAGGTTCAACACACCAGGCCCAAAGTAGGTCAAGCCATCCAGAGGCGTACCGCTGCCATCGGCGTACACTTCATGCCAATATGAGTGCCACATTTGTTACTTTTGTTAATTCATAATACATTGGAAAGCATGTTCGAGTAAACTCGGACCGGTTCTTTATTTTATTTTTCTTTCTTAGGGGGGGAGGGGCATAATATAAATATTTGCAGGGCGGCTGACTACTTTATATGTTATATAACTACAAAGGCTTTCACGGCTGGAGTCGAATGAAGAACCAGTAGAATCTGGGCTGATGGGTCGTGGGCGAAATGTCACAGTCTCTGCTGAGCCTCCGAGATACAATCTTAGAAGTCTATGCAGTTCCACTGAAGATGTCGACCGCAGATGTTGACGAAACGTTGGGAAGTTCGCTTTCATTTTGACCACGGCCCGTCATTCCGGATTCTACTGGTTCTTCTCTTTATAAATGTGTTTCTAACAAGCACATAATAAGAATCACTGCTGTAGAGGAAGTGTTCGGATTATGAATCAAGTGAAGAAATTATCAGACTCTGGTGTTGAAGAACCATTTAGTGGAGGGTGCAGGGGCGTAAAGTTGGGGGGGGGGCACGGTCCAAGTTGCCCCCAGCTCCTTCATGGTCCCCTTTGCAGCAATACGAATGTAGGCATTCCTTTTTTAGCTCTGTAAAATCTGCAGCTATATACGATACTTTACTACTATTAAAACCCTACTATTTTGCTCTTATATTTTAATTTTTTCCTTATTCTGCCTGATGACGTCATAAGGTCTAATTGGTTTTGCCCCCTCCATCATTCTTAAACTTTACGCCTCTGGGAAGGTGAAATGCTGAGAGCTGTCGGCATCTTATAGGACCCCTCCCCCTTGTAAACGGGACCAAAAGTAACAAGCATGATGAAAAGCTACTGTAAACAACAGACTTGATGTGTATTAATTCTGAAGTCTCATTGCTAAAATACTTTAATAAAAAGCGCTGTCACCCCCCCCCCCCGAATTTAGGTAGTTTTTTTTAAATCTATTCTCATGTGAGGATTCTCAGCAGTCTGTGCGTGCCCGTAACCACAAACCTTTCTGAAATTAGGTAGATATTTTGAAAATCTAGGAAAGACAAATTGGGCTTTTACGCCTTTCGGCAGCAGTTAAGCTTAGAGCTTAGAATTTTCAGAAAAAGATATTAATAAAAATTTTAGTATACCTACATATAGCACATACAGTATACACACACATTGATAATATTGTTGCAAACAAGGAGGAAATTAGAATCCGGGATGATTGGCAGGAGGCCTAAGGAATATTAGGAAAGAAAGTGCAAACGTTGTTGGTACTCATAGGTAACTAGCATGAAAGTAGGCTACTTACGATCACAAATTCTCTGATTGTGACGTCGGCTTCACCTGCAGGCTGAAATTTAAATGACACACAGTTTATCAGTTAAAATTTAAGGGCAGCATTCTACGTTTTCTATTAACTATTAAGTACAGTAAATTTCTTCTGCTATATTGTGCATTATATGAAATGCTATATGCTACTCCTTTCTACACTGGTTTGTTTACAAGCCGTTTTTTACAAAAAATAATTGCATAGACGTTGAAAATATAGGTATACAATATAAACACAGTATTTACTTTTTCGTTATTAATTTTTTTGTGCTCTTTTCTGTAGCCTTACTTAGTCTACTTGAACTCATCGATTTTTTAATTATTTTTTGTTGTTGCAATTTTATGCGAAAATTATGGGTGCAGAAGTTGTAGTACGAGTACTTATGTATAGCTTAGCCTATATGCACCTAGGTATAGAGCCTATAATATCAATATTTAATTAAAAAGTATGGAGTGATATTTACCGGTGCTGCGGTGTTGAAGTTCAGAACCATCAAGATGGCGGCCAGAAACAAAATCCACTTCATAGCGATTATGGAGAATTATCAACACAAAATGTCAAAT
Organism: Psococerastis gibbosa; assembly: GCA_963971405.1. Classification (NCBI taxonomy): domain Eukaryota; kingdom Metazoa; phylum Arthropoda; class Insecta; order Psocodea; family Psocidae; genus Psococerastis; species Psococerastis gibbosa. The sequence goes on along the minus strand of OZ020490.1, from coordinate 1,264,942 downwards.
TGCTAGTCGCTTTGCGTCTTCTACAGTGCAGTATCACTCACTACCACAGCAATATATAGGCAAACCTCAATGAATTCAACAAGGATAATGTGACCGAAATTTGACCCTGAATTTAAATGTCCCAGATGGCGACCCAAATCGCAGCATAAGCTAAAATTAATTGTGGCATAAGCTAAGTATTGACGGAGGGATGATGAGTTTTTTGCGTGGGGATCGAGTTAATAATGCGACAGGCCGGAAGCTCATCGAATTGGTTTTTCTCATAACTCAAACAGAAGAATCACCAAGGCTGAGGCTGAAAATTGGCGCATTTTCCAAAAATGTGAATAAGAGCTGCAATTGTTGTACCTTTTTATACGCGTTAAGACAAATTCGTGACCTCACTGATTACGAATCTACCTGTGGGCAAGCTTGGTTTTGCACTGGAAACTTCTGCAATTCTTAATATAGCTTAATGGTATACAGCCATTTCCAACGCCATCTGTCAAAAGACGAGTGCAAGGCTGCTTTCGGGAGCGCACTGGACAACGAGGTTGCCCAGGGACCGTCTAAAGCAGCTTGCCCAACGTCCTACCACTTTTGTCTGATACCCTCAAGGAAGCGGACCATCTCCATCAACTCCTCTCTGTCCAAGTCCTGGAGCACATCCGTATATATGTGAAAGGCGAAAACTTCCCCTGGTCCTGCAACCTGCTAATTAGCTCTGTTGTCTCCCGGCTGTAGAGGGGGCACGCAAAGGTTATGTGATCCGGAGTGCCTCCCTGACCTCCATACTCACAGAGGGGAGACACCGATCCGTGCCAGATGGCATGGGAGGGAGGCGTGACCTAGCCGCAGTCTTACGGCCGTGGTTTGAACCCTTCTCGTGAGAGGGTTTTTCCAGTACCAAGGTTAGTTAGTTAGTTTCTAACGCCTGCATTCAGCATTTCTGCTTTAAGCAACCCTGTTAGCCTGGCGGGGGAGTGAGTCTGTTTGTTAACTTGAGGCACCCTAAGGGCAGACTCTTTCACCTCGGGGAAAGGGGAGTTGACTAACAGGGTGGACCTCCTGATTATAGTGGATTCCGAACCACTTGGGGAACATGGTAAAGTCACACGATTAAATCGGAGGTGACCAGGACTCGATTTATAGTGCCTAAGCGCGTTATCATGTCCCACCATGTTCCCCTGCCAACGCTGTGCACACTACCAAGTTGCCGCATTTTGAAACATGCTCTGCTCTAATGGAATCAACATGGTAAGGCCGTTGGCAGTACCAAGGTAGTTTTGGGATGTTAGGTTGTCTGGCCTTTAGGGTTCTTGTTTGGTATGCGTCCCACCTTCTTTGCCAGGTTATTTTTGTGATCTTTAGGTATTTTGCTGTGATGTCATTCCACGTTGGTGGTTCCTAGGTTTCTTCTCACTCTATTGGAATTTTTGCGGTTTAAAACCACTCATAATAAAGTAATCTAAGTTAACTCTCAGACCCTGGGCAATAAACATACAGGCGGAATTTCATCATGCGAATTAGATATTAGTGGTTTTGCCCCAAATGGAGTTACCGACAGACAGACATTTCAAATTTCAACAACCACTTTTTTGGGCTCCTCGGACCCGTATTATGAATAATTGTCCCGTGGTTACCTGTGGATTTTCCCTATCCCAAAGAACAAACTTCACTTATAGGACCATGCATAGTGTAGAATGAGATGACCAATAATATAATACTACTTCCACAATAACAATGGTATGGTTCATGCTAGCATTCTTCTTAAGGTTACAATCTTAGCGATTGGTTGGCAGCAACTCCCTGCATATCGTCCTCCAGTTTACTCGGTCCTCGATCTTCCTCTTCAGTTCTTGATATGATATTGCTCCTGCGTCTTCTTTTACTTGATCCATGAATTCCTTCTTCGGCCGTCCTCTTTGGTTATTTCCCTCTACTGTGCCCTCGAGAATAGTGTGTACCAGATTTTCGTGCCTTAGCAAATGCCCCATCCATTTCGCTCTCCTGATTCGTATCTGGGCTACTAACTGTCTTTCTTCCCCGATAGCGTCTAGCTCTCTTTCATTTGTCACATGGTCCCTCCAGCTGATCCGTAGCATCCTTCTGTAACACCACATTTCGAAAGCTTCGAGTTTCTTTAGTTCCTTATCTGCTATAGTCCAGGTTTCACAGCCGTACAATAAAACACTCCACACACATGTTTTTAGAAATTGCTTCCTGATGGTTAGTTTTATCTTATAGATGCTCGCATTATCTATCATAATTAATTGTCATATCCTCCAAAAATTAATTTTCTCTTTAAAATCTATACCTTGATTTGAAATGTCCCATGTTGTGTTTTTTTTTATATAAAAAATGTTAATCACATACAAACAATTTAATGAATGTATCGATTGACCTCTTCAGTCGCCTCGCTAGGTTAGCTACGACACGTCTCCGATCGCATGGCGTGTAAAGACTCGCACAAGTGCAAGCACGTTACCACCTGGCCATCGAAGTCGATGTCGATGTCGAGAGTCAGTTTGTTTACTCATATTTACTATACTTAGCACCATAGAATGATTTCTCACAAAAATGATTTGTTTAGTCATTTTAGGGAGATTCATCTAGATACCTGTTGAGACGGCGACTAATGTTTCAAACATTCGGAAAATGTCACCACTAATTTTCATTTCTTGACCCCCTGAGCTTAAAAGCACGCTCCGTTCAAAATGTAAAGCATGTATGTACATATACCGTATATTATGTACAATGTATGTTTAAAGATTCATACCTCAGTAAGGCGCCTATTCCATTGACCGGCTAGGGCTATTTCCAAAAACGGTTACGTGGTAGCAGACATTCAAGACTTAGGTGGCGTTTCCACCGACCTAGCATTGCAGAATGCAAATGACATTGACGCAAATTAGAATTTTTCTTTTTATAGAAATCTATTAAAATGTTTGTACTTAACATATCCCATGACGCCATTTTTTAATTTTAGGTTTTTTGTTTGTGATTTTACTGTATGATCATTGATCAATTTTAACTATTGCATAGAGGAAAATAAACATTTCCGTCAATTCTGCAATGCGAGGTCGGTGGAAACGCCACCTAAGTCTTGAGTGTCTGCTACCACGTCACCGTTTTTGGAAATAGCCCTAGCCGGTCAATGGAATGGGCACCTTAACATTGGTCGTAGAGGGATGGGATAACATACTGTGACTGAAACCCCGTAGTTCTACCTACCTATCCCTTTCAGAAACATCTTGACGACGACCTTGCCCTAGATCTTTGCTTGTATGGCATTCTCTCGCCTCTCATAAAGAAATGAACGATCGGTACGGACGCGGAGGGGGGGGGCGTACTAAAGTGGAAATTCGCTTTTCTGAACTGTGTAAACTTCCCATAGGAGATGCTGTATGTAACTGAATTTTGGGGAGAGTCATCTTTTTCAATTTCACATGTAGGTTCACAAAAATCATAACGCGGGACATTTTAAGGAGATTCATCTACCTATTGAGATGGCGACCAATGTTTGACTTTCGGAAAATTTCTTCACAACTTTTCATTTCATGACCCCCTGAGCCTAAAACCACCCTCCGTTCAAAATGTTATGTATATATATACATACAGTATGTATGTATGTCGATTTTAAGAAACACTCTAACTTCCGTAAATATTATCTGATTTTGATGAAACTACTACCAAAAATTGGGCATACAAATGTCTTGATCGAGTTCTTTAACCAGCTAAATCCATTATTTAGTTACAAGATGGCGGCCGATTCAAACCTTATATAATTCATATCTCAGTTAATATTAGTCGCTGAGGAATGAATTAAAATTTGACTGAAAGTCCCTATCCATATCTACAATAATGGTGATCACCACTTTTTACAACAAATCAACGATTTCAAGATGACGTCCAGTCAAAAGTAATTTAATAAGTAAAAGTTGTTTGTTTGGAACACAAGAGTGTTTTGTGTTTTGATGTTGTGTTCGGGAAAATAATGAAGTACGATACAATTGTAGGTAGCGTAGAGGAAAAGCGGGGTCTGCGGAACCTCCCTACACCCCTACACCTGATTGTCCAGAGCCAAAAGTGATTTTTTTTTTATTAGGTAACCCCCTAGAACGATCTTGATTGACTTGCACTGAGTCATTTTCAAATCAGCCATTTTAGAAACTGTATACGGACGGACCTGTACCTTGACTTAGTGTTTTATTTTATATTACTTTATATTATTATAGTACTGTACAATATGTGAATTTACTATAAGTGCTATCAAATTTGGACTTAAATCTGATCAAGTTATGGTATAAATATAATTTATTTATATATATATATATTTTTTAAATATAAATTGGGGTACAGGGTTACCTGTGTGCACTTAAGCCTATTGGCCTATTGTGCCCCCTACAAAAAAGTATCTACATCACTTTCTCGAGGCCTATCTCCCTCACGAGAGCCAGGATCTTGAGGGGATTCAGAAGTGGTAGGTCTTTTACATGTAACTGCAAGCTTTCCGAGCATGCTGCTCTTCTTCGTGCGATTGCATCGCATCGCATCGCAGGTCCTCCGCACCTTCATTGCAGAATCTGCAAGACTATAGTTGTCTCCCTAAGAGACTCCAGATATTTAACCCCAGGACCAAAGACGCCTGTTCTTGGTTTGGTACTTCCTAGCCTAGAGCCACCAGTATACCACTTGATTGTGTGACTATTGAGAATTCCTGCTGATTCGCAGCATTCTTTCATTGTCCCTAATATAGTTTCGAATTCCCTCCTAAAACAGTATTTTGGATGGATTCTATCGCTTAGCATATCCAGGCAGTGGTCAGACGTAGTCAGAGAGGCTGAGTCTCTCTTAATTGCCCTTCCACTCCTAGTAATGCCATTTCTGCTGAAGTTTCCACTGCAACATGGAGGGGTGGGAAGTCCAGTACTATCTCCATTGCTGCAGTGGGACAGGATTACATAGCCCCTGTAAAGCATCATGTTAGAGAATACGGGCTTCTGAATGTAGCCATAATTTGGATTATTCAGAGAAAAAATTCTCAAGTGTTTTGATTTTGCCATGTACATGAAGCCATCACCAATGGTATGGTTACAGCAGGAAAAGACAGGCAGGTATTTATATTTACATTTACTTATTTTTATTATGCCAGAAAAGTGAAATTATTTATCTCTCTTCAATAGTCGCTAGTTGCAGCGGGTCTTCTTAAAAATTTTATATTGCTCGGTACGTAAACCGGTAAATTACAATGAGTTGAGCCATATGTCACTGCAGAAAAATCACGGTAAGTTTACTGATGCATCCTGTGCAAGTCTAGCGGTAACCGTAAAACAGCAATATTTTAGTACTGTAAGTGATTTACAGGGTGGAGCTTTCGTATACGACATATCAATGGTGTTGTTCGTGTAATACTTGCACAGAATGTCTCAGTCTACTTAAGATTTGCATTTTACTAGAATACTCCCTGACTCTGGTTATAGCCTCGACGGTTTAATATGATAATACATTTTGATGAGCATAGCCTACTACCGGTCTGTTGTTAACTTACCACGCAAAATACTCATCACCCCTCCGACCGTTCTTATGGCGCAATTAATTTCAGATTATGCTGTAATTAGAGTCACCATCATGCAGTTTCATTCAGGACCAAATTTTGGTCCTATTTTCCAATGTGCAGAGGGAGCAGCCAGATGATAGTTTGCTTTTTGCATTCTCGAAAATAACCATGAAGTGCATTTTGTTTCTGGCCGTCATCTTGATGGTTTTGAACTTCACCACTGCGCTCACTGTAAGTAGCGCTGTGCACTTTAATGAAAGATTGATGGGGGGAGGGGGGTTAATCCTAAAAAACATGGACATATTTTTTTTCTGAGACTATTCAGTAAATTTAAGTTATTGTTTTAGAGATTATAGATTTTAAATTTGTTATATTTCACTTTACCTTTTGCTGAAGGGACTTGTCATTTGGGCTCCCCTTCCAAATGTCAATAAATTGTAATTGTATTGTACTTGAAGGAAAAATACAAATTATTATTATTATTATAGGCCTATACAGTAGTGGTACAAACTCCGAGAGGAGAGGAGAGGTTCGATTCTCACACTTGCTACATTTTCTGGTCATGCATCGGGGGGGGGGGGGGGGCAAGTAAAGCAGGCGGTCCCAGGCCCTCCTAGTTGAGTGTAAGAGAGGGCTTTATAGCGCTAACATCACTAGGTTGGCTTTAAGGCGGTAGGTTAGGTTGGCTGAGTAATAGAACAAAAAATGTCAATATGTTTTATTTATATAAAATCTCGGAAAAATTTCTCAGAAGCGACTCAAGTTTTTTTAAAATTTAAATTTACATATTTTAGTTGTTAGTCTACTAATGTGCTGGTGCTGACGCGTAAATGCAAGGACCATAATTTTACATGCATAGCATATTACAAATATTGACTGGATTGCTAATGCACAATAATGACAAAGTTTAAAACACACATTACGATTTGAACTCTCACAGGGTTAGTTGTACATAAAAATAAATTGCCTGCTGTGTCAATAGTCATTAGAGTCAGTCATCGAACTAATAGTCTAAGAGTCCATTGTCAGGGGAAGGGGTGGCGTTTGTAATGAGGAAAAGTTTGAATTTTGGCGAAGTGGCGAAGTGGCAGCAGTGAATAAAGTTGACAGCTGAGAACCTGTTGTTTTTTGGTGAGAGGTGACGTGGACAAGTCCGGGATATAATCGTTTGATGAATTTCTTTTTGATATGAAGTTTTGAAAGGGAGTCGCCCTTGGGCCGGGTGCCTACGGCGCCACACCAGGTTTTTTGGGGGGAGGATGGCCCCAAGCCCCAAGACTTTGAGAGACGGAGCATCATGTAACAGTCGGCCAGGAGGGCGGACCTAAGACCTAGCTGTCTAGAGTGAATCATAATAAATAATAAAAATTGACATAAAATAAATAAAAGTAAATTTTAATATCCAATTGATTACAATTGTCAGCACAACATGTAATAATTTTTAAAACGGGAGGGGGGGAGCTTGGAAATTGCAGTATAGTCCTACAGCTTATGGTTCATTTTGAGCACAAGCGTATTGGAAGGGTAAAGTTTCGAGGGGAGGGGTTTATCATAATTTCAGCTTTTCTATTGCCCAGCCTAGAAAAACAAGACTGATTAATTTTGAATCCTTATTCTTGGTAACCTTCTCAAGAATTTTAAAAATTTAAGTGTGACTGAAAAGGGGAGGGGTGCCATTACCACCATTACCATTTTGAATAATCTGTATGAGTTTTTAAAGAAAATCAGGGCCAAAGTTTCCAAAATCCATCTGCATATTTATTTCATTTTCACTGCATTTTCGTTTTCATTAGGTGAGTTGCTAAGTATTTTTCCATTTTGTTATTGCATGCAAAGGAATTTGAGTAGCCTATATATTTCATAGGCAACGTTCCCTTGCAGTCTATATAATACTAGAAAAAGCTGGAATAAGGAACTCACACCGACTATAAAGAGCCGAATACGCCCGGGACATCCTGCAGCTAGATTGAATCACCTGATTCGATGGAAAGTTTTTATTAATTAACAATGAAATTATCCTCAAATTACACAATATTATTACACACACAAAATATATTTCGCTGTAAGCAAACAATAGATGAGCGAAGCCAAGCGGTAACGACTGACGATGAGCTGTTTGTGTGGCAAATAGACAAAGCAACAGCCAGGATGCAAAAAAACACGGGTATTAACATACGCTAATGCAGATACAATATATATTAATTTCATTATTCATTCATTAGATGTAGGTCTTTCGCTCATGCTGCCCAGTAGGCCAATTTTTTATACCTACATCAGCAATCTCTTAAAATCAATGTAGTCAAACTACAAAAAACAACTTTTTTCTCATACACATAATAACAACATCAGCATATAGTAGCTCGAGGGTAAACATCCCTTCTTCCTTCAGCTCTTCTCGTCTTTCTCGGGCCTCCTTCAGCAGCAGTTCATCAGCTTTATGGATTTCGTCGAGATTTTCGGCCGAATTGTAGGCCGTATCATGTCGCTTACAGGCGGCATCCAACGGGTTTATGGGCTCATCCTCGTCAGCTACCCGCTTCTCAAAAAGAGTACCAGGACCACAGTACTTGTAGCCGGGGAAGTGATACTCCGAGCCCTTTGAAGGGGATGTCCAGAGTTTGTACTGGAATGACAGGGGTAAATGAAGCTGTTAGCAGTGTCACCAATAAGCAATAAGAGGAGACTGGCAGGCTGGCTGGCAGGACCACAGAACTTGTAGCCGGGGAAGTGATACTCCGAGCCCTTTGAAGGGGATGTCCAGAGTTTGTACTAAAATAACAGGTGTAAATTATGAAGCTGCTAGCAGTGTCACCACTAAGCAATAAGAGGAGACTGGCAGGCTGGCTGTCAGGACCACAGAACTTGTAGTTGGGAAGTGATACTCCGAGCCATTTGAAGGGGATGTCCAGAGTTTGTACTGGGATGACAGGGGTAAATGAAGCTGTTTACAGTGTCACCAATAAGCAATAAGAGGAGACTAGCAGGCTGGCTGGCAGGACCACAGACCTCCTAGCCGGGGAAGTATTACTCCGAGCCATTTGAAGGGGATGTCCAGAGTTTGTACTGGGATGACAGGGGTAAATGAAGCTGTTTACAGTGTCACCAATAAGCAATAAGAGGAGACTAGCAGGCTGGCTGGCAGAACCACAGACCTCCTAGCCGGGGAAGTATTACTTCGAGCCATTTGAAGGGGATGTCCAGAGTTTGTACTGGAAAGGCAGGGGTAAATGAAGCTGTTAGCAGTGTCACCAATAAGCAATAAGAGGAGACTGGCAGGCTGGCTGGCAGGACCACAGAACTTGTAGCCGGGGAAGTGATACTCCGAGCCCTTTGAAGGGGATGTCCAGAGTTTGTACTAAAATAACAGGTGTAAATTATGAAGCTGCTAGCAGTGTCACTACTAAGCAATAAGAGGAGACTGGCAGGCTGGCTGTCAGGACCACAGAACTTGTAGTTGGGAAGTGATACTCCGAGCCATTTGAAGGGGATGTCCAGAGTTTGTACTGGGATGACAGGGGTAAATGAAGCTGTTTACAGTGTCACCAATAAGCAATAAGAGGAGACTAGCAGACTGGCTGGCAGGACCACAGACCTCCTAGCCGGGGAAGTATTACTCCGAGCCATTTGAAGGGGATGTCCAGAGTTTGTACTGGGATGACAGGGGTAAATGAAGCTGTTTACAGTGTCACCAATAAGCAATAAGAGGAGACTAGCAGGCTGGCTGGCAGGACCACAGACCTCCTAGCCGGGGAAGTATTACTCCGAGCCATTTGAAGGGGATGTCCAGAGTTTGTACTGGGATGACAGGGGTAAATGAAGCTGTTTACAGTGTCACCAATAAGCAATAAGAGGAGACTAGCAGGCTGGCTGGCAGGACCACAGACCTCCTAGCCGGGGAAGTATTACTTCGAGCCATTTGAAGGGGATGTCCAGAGTTTGTACTGGAAAGGCAGGGGTAAATGAAGCTGTTAGCAGTGTCACCAATAAGCAATAAGAGGAGACTGGCAGGCTGGCTGTCAGGACCACAGAACTTGTAGCTGGGGAAGTCATACTCCGAGCCCTTTGGAGGGGATGTCCAGAGTTTGTACTGGAAAGGCAGGGGTAAATGAAGCAGTTAGCAGTGTCACCACTAAGCATTACGAAGAGGCTGGCTGTAGATATTAACCACCTCAGGATCATAAAGAGCTCTGTCAGTTTTCTTTTCTATTTAATTTACTAGGCAATTAAAAAGCAGGTCTGCGTTGTAGATGACTACTTTTTTTATCAATATTTTGAAGGGCTTTTATGAACGTAGGCTGACTAAAGTTTAAGCGACTTCGGTGGCAAGGTGGTGGCGTGGGTGTTCTTGTGCGAGTCTCAACAGACCTTGCGATCGGAGGCGTGTCATAACTCGGCACAAGTATCCATTAGGTTATTTAGTTAGGTGATTGAAGAGGTTAATCGGATGCATTCATTCAATTGTTTGTACGCGATCAATCTTTTTTGGAACAAAACGTGACCATGCCCTGCCGACAATATTTTTTTTATTGTTTCTGGATGAATTTGGGTCGCACACAGACTGACGCACATTCTCCATGTCAACCTACATGTGACAATGAACAAGCTGAGATATGCTTCCTCTGGACGTAACAGGCGATAGCGTGACTATCTCACTCGTCGAATGACAAGGTATTTTTAATTCTTGATGTAATTGTTTCTTCAATTTGAATATTCTCTGAATTTCTGCCTCCTATCAGGTTAACGAAAAAATCATCAAATTCAAAATTGCTGACAATACCAGAATTTTGGGAGGAAATCTTACCGCCACTTCCTGAAAAAAATAGTAAATTTGCATTAGACTACGTATGGTGCCAATGGCACAGTTGGCAAATACAATAAAGGGACATCTAGTTCCATTCGAGTTGATTTCAGAATCAAGTAAATCCGATGGATTACCGACCATTCGAATCGAGTCTTTGGCCTTCATTCCTTTTTGTCGGTATCGATTGATTTCAGTACAGCAGGTACATTTCATTGTTATTAGCTTCAACTTTTAATTCAAGATCGAAGAAAGGTCATATTATAAAATGTTTTCAATATATTCTGAACCATCCATGTTTAATTTATTATTTAGGTAGTGTTGCTTTCACCTTACTTACGCCTCAACATGGTCTTTGGGCGCATGGGGCCCCAGGCAAGCGGACGAGTCTCTCTCAAGCCTCTGCCGTTGTCTGTTGCCTTCACCTTACTTACGCCTCAACAGGTAGTCTTGTGAGCACTAAATAATAATATCCTCAATGGTCTTACCTTTTTATATTCGTTAAGGTTGTCAAAAAAACGACCAAGAATGCCTCTGCTGCTGTTGCTACTGCTGTTGCTACTGTTGTTACTGCTGCTGTTGTTGTTGTTGTTGTTGTTGTTGTTGCTGTGATTGTTGTTGCTGTGATTGTTGCTGCTGATTTGGTTGTAGCTGTTGTTGCTGCCACTGTCACTTATGTTGTTGCTGCTGCTTTTATTTCTGTTGTTATTGTTGTTGTTGCTGTGATTTTTGCTGCTGCTCCGGTTGTTGTTGTTGTTGTTGCTGCTGATGTTATTGCTGTTGTTATTGCTGCCGTTATTGTTGCTGCTTTTATTTCTGTTGTTGCTGTAATAGCTGCTGTTGCTGCTTTTATAGCTGTCACTGCTGTTGTTATGATTTCTGCTGTTGTTTCTGCCGCTATTAGACATTGACTTTGCTGCTGATAACTGTAATAAAAGACCATCAGTAGTCAATATCATAAATGAAGTCAAATTAAATACCTCATGAGATAGGGTGGTCTGGGGACGCTCCTCACATGACTAGGTCCCAAAATTATGTATCGTATTATGCCTACACACAAATGATCGTTGTTTTCAACCGAACCAACCCTTCTGTTCGAAAATATATCATTGTTTATTTTTTTAGGGACGACAGGAGGGAGTGGATTGAATCAAAGGAAACGTGAAACGGGAAAATATAACCAAAGAAAAATAAGGTGAACACTACGGGAAATTGTAAATTTTGAAATAGTACGAAAATACAACATTCAATCACTGTTAGGCGATACGAAATACATCATATAAAAAAACGAAAAGATTCCAATTTCCATTTAAGCAGTAGGCCGACCATAAGTTTTTATCATTAACATTTAATTGCTATAGCTGTATCACAGTGTGATGTTGTGATTCATGTCTTCTTCTGGCTCTAAAGCCCTTGATGAGCTTTGGCCTGCTCGACAACACTCCTCCAGTCATCTCTGTTTGTGCAAAACTCCACCATCGACGGACTCCCAACACGTGAAGGTCAGTTTCCAACACATCCTTCCAGCGTTTTCAAAGGGTTGTGATTCATGTGAAAAGTAAAATTGTTTGTGTTGTATATTTGTTACTTTTCGCCATGCTATTGTACAGAAACCACGGGCCGCCACTGTAATACAGGTAGGCCCATGCACATTGCACAGTAGCCTATGTTTAGTAACGAATGTTACGTACCGGTGTTGAAGAAGTCGCAAATAATATAATTGCCATAGTGACGACCCAAAGGAGATTCCACTTCATGTTTCTGCGAGAAATGAGAGACAGACTTCAAACTACTAGAGGTCACGTGCCCTACAGTACCATATCCCTTAGCACTGCACCAATATACAGAGTGTCCCACGAACAGTAGATAATCCGTTAAGGGGTGGTTAGGAGTCATTATGATATTATGATTTAAAACCATCAGAAACCTGCATATAAATAGTCCTTGTTAAAACCAATGATTGGTTTAAATGTGACCCACATTTTTTTAACCTGGAAGTAACCCCGAAGAAAATTTTTAATCGGAACATTTCTCAGCTCCTGTATAATAGTCTACATGACAATTTTCGAGACCCTATTTTTTTAGTGCATTAGTAGATTTATTTTACAACCTGATTCTCTTGTAAAGTTAGTACGGGAGAATATGTATTTTTCCCATCAATTTATGTTTCATTTGGATATTTAATTTTAACCTGGGATTAAAAATGTAAAAAGACAATTTTATAATGGAAAGTGATATTCAAAATTGTTTTGTCTACATTTTTAACCCCAAGAATAAGTTGATACGAAGCGGCATAGAAAGCCCACAGAAGCATTGCGATTAAAAACCTTTCTGAGTCTTTGATCCAGGGGTTTGATCCAGTGTAAAATATTTCGTAATGAATTTTAACTATTTAATTTTAGCATTGGGATTACATAAAATTCGGTAAGAGACGTTTTGATGACTATACAGTACTATTATTCTGTAGCTAGTTTCAGCATGATCTGAGCTCCATTGTTAACACTCATTTTCTTATTATAAAAATATGGATTTATTTATATTTTTATTTATTGAATTAACCAAATCCGCAGTAAAAAGTTTAACGAATACCAAGAAACATGATCGCTTCTCCGCCACATCGGAATTTAAATTTATATGCGTATCTCGTATTTTTAAGATCAAAAAATACCGCTGGGTTGATCATCCATGATATTAGTAATATTTTTTTTTAGTTTTCACATATCACTCGCGATTTGGTGACCACCAAATTACACAAAACTCGAAAGCGTAATGCCTAAATTAAAATGTAAAGAGAACACCGTACTTCAACATAAACATTCCATATATTTGTCATATCGATTAGATTTTGGATCATATAAAGATTGGAGTGTGTAATTAGGGCCACTATTGAAATAAAAAAAGTTCACAAAAATCGACACCACACCCTGTAGCCAGCTAGAAGTTCACGTTCAGCCGAGTCATCTCCTACCTCTCCTTAACGGATTATTATCTAACGCAGAGGTTCCCAACCTTTTTTGTCCGTGGACCGCTAAATTACTTTATGATTTTCCGTGGACCACCATGGCTCTGACAGGAAAATTGTTAAATTCTAGGACTAAAATGAAGTAGTTTGAACCCAAAATTAAGTGCTAATATTTGATTGAATGTTTATATGGGACTAGTACCGGTCGGATTTTATAGTTCGTGCCAAGACTTGCTGTATTTTAGTTCGAATTTCCAATAACTCAGCTGTTTTATTTTCTTATTCCTTACTTTGGCCTTTGGACCGCCTGATATATGTCCGGGTGGTCCATGGACCACAGTTTGGGAAACGTAACTGGACACTTTGGGTATATTTTATGATACTTTCGTTTCGAAAATAATACCGCGTGTATACCCGAAAAGCGCAAGTTGGATCCCTAGTATCATTAATTACGTACAAATAACTATAGACTAAACTTCCCCTAGAGCCACATTTTGGCTCTTCGGCTAAAATGTTTGCCGACCACAGGACTAAACTCTTCTAATCGCCCCCCCCCACCCCCTATTTTAGAGCTACAGTATACCAGGGTGTGTAAAGCATGTAAGCAAATAATACATGAAATATCAACATTTGTGCTACTGTACCATTGTACCTCTACCAAATCACACACAGAACTGCGTCATACTATTGTGTATGGAAAAATCTGGCATAGAAGTAATTAAAAGTAACAAACTGTGATGTTAATAAATTAATTACAGACTTTCCTTCCTGTCGCTGTTTAGTGCGAAACTGTCGCATGTTGACCGTGAACTTCGTATAAACGTTGGTAATATTGTTATGGTCAGCTTGTAGAGTAGCCCTTTGGGGCTAAAACTCCCCTAATATAAACCAGTTTTTCATTTCATTTCATTCAGCAAGGCTCCCAACAGCTTGCTCTCAAAGTGGGGAGTGCAACCATATGGAGACTAAAGGGTTGTACAGAAGCTTACTTAAAAACTAAATTGTGTGTCTAAAACTAATTTCACTTACTTACTACTTAGCGCTGTGGCCCGTGAAGGGCCTTGGCCTACTCTGCCACATCGCCTCAGCCTGCGATGTCCTGCGCTCTCCTTCGCCAGTCATCGACGCCAAGGGTCGCCAGATCCACATCGCATCCGTGGTCGTCCTACTCGTCTTCTCCCTTGTGTAAGGAAGGGGGGTGAGGGCGAGCGACTTGCAGACTAACCAAGGATGGTCACCTACCTAACAGTCTTGGCACTTGACCCAGAGATCCATAAAAAGTCCTTCAGGACAGTACTACTACTACTACTACTACTACTACTACTGTAGAATATTATTGAATCATCTTCGAATTCTCTCCCACTGGAAATGTATCAGTAAAAAGTACTGGACGGTAATGCTATGTTCCAATGCATGGGGTAGTGTCAGAGGATCGTTGCCTCTGCCCCTTTGGGATCTATATTCTAGCCAAACTTATGGGCGACCCGGTGGCGATTTTTGTTGAGTGCCTGTCTAGTCCCGGCCCAAAACTATTGACTGTTATCCACGAAAGCGTGTGGACGAGACCAGACCGCCATTTTGGTGACCTAGCCCACCGAGGTAGGCCTATTAAATGGACCCCAGAGGGACTTTTGAGGGCAGACTGAAGACGGAAGGGATAGGAGGAACCTCTGGGGGCTCAAGGATTCAATTCTAATGTTAAGGAACTTAAATAATATCTAGTATTTGTCTCGTTAATTATAAAGGGTCGGGCACTGGGCTGCCTTCTTACGGTGAGTGTCTTTTTTATATTTAATATATTATCGTATTCGATGATTGAACCATGATTTCTGATATTGTTGTACCCAATCCTGCGATGCATGTCAGCTGAATTCGAACTAAAAATAGGGAGATGTGCCAAGCTAACAGTAGCCGTATATCATTCCTTATACTATAGCCTACCAAGACCCAGGCCCGTAACTAGGATTTTATTTCGGGGAAGTCTGTCATTCTACAATATATTAGTGCCAACATGGTAGTGTGCACAGCGTTGGTAGGGGAACCTGGTGGGACATGATAACGCGCTTTGGCAGTATAAGTCGAGTCCTGGTCACCTCCGATTTAATCGTGTGACTTTACCATGTTCCCCAAGTGGTTCGGAATCCACTATAATCAGGAGGTCCACCCTGTCAGTCAACTCCCCTTTCCCCGAGGTGAAAGAGTCTGCCCTTAGGGTGCCTCAAGTTAACAAACAGACTCACTCCCCCCGCCAGGCTGACAGGGTTGCTTAAAAAGCAGAAATGCTGAAAGCAGGCGTTAGAAACATCACAATATATTAGTAAGTATGTAGTTAGCGGCCGCCATACCAAGTTGAATCCAGCAGACCAGAGCAGGTTCAAAGCTGCAGATAACTTGGTCGTGTGCACAGTGCTGGTAGGGAAACATGGTAGGACTTGCCCTGGTCACCTCCAAACTAATCGTGTGACTTCACTGTGTTTCCCTAGTGGTTCAGAATCCACTATAATCAGGAGGTCCACTGTTCTATGGGCTGGCATAGGACAGTCAAGTTGGGGTCGCTCTATGGGCCCAAATATGAGGCCTAAGTCGTTATTAACCCGACGAACACTACTACTACAAAGTATGTAGTTAACACGTCTGGAAAGTTATATTCTACCTAGTGTATAGTCAAAAAATTTCGGAGGGAGCTGTAGCCCTTTACCCTCGTCCCTGGCTAAGGGCCTGCCAAGACCTTACAAAGGGTGGTTTACATATCTATTGTAAACCCTTTTCATGACTCCATATCCATATCTGAATGGGTCATTACGTATCCTGCATGTGATGCTTGAAGAAGATGCTGGAAAAAGAGACTTGACTGTGGTCATAAACCATTTATATTGTGTTTTAATCTCCACAGGGTTGACAGACCTCCATCAGCAGTCTTCTTTTTCATACTGACATCCGGTGCAGGCGCAGGCAAAAATTGATTGACCCTCAATGACTCTAAACTTACATTTACTTGCTGAGAAACCTTCTTCTGAGCAAATGTCTTCACATTGAGTACTTTGTCCTATCGAGCATGTCGCTGAAAAAAATAGTTGTACTGGACTATGAAATCAAAAATGGTAAACCTATAGCACAGCAACAAAAACATTTGGGCGCGCATTCAGCCGAATTCATAAAAGAAGAATAGACTTAAACTTCCCATAATTGTAGCATATGAATGTCTTTCTATTCCATTTCATATCTTAAGGCATGAGGTGTGAGGGAAATTTAAACAAAATGGGGACACTCACACCTTCAACACGAGAGGGGAGGCCTTCTAAGGCCAGCACCACGCACAGCCAAGAGTGGGCGCGACTGGATCCTATACTACGAGGATTCGCCTACCATAGAAAACTCCTAAGTGAACTGACCGTGGCGAGAAATGCTACTAACTTCCCTAAATTGCTTAGAGACCATCTCTCAGAGAAAGCTTTCAACACTGTCACTGAGGCACTAGCACAATGACAATGACAGAACTACCCGATTTTGAGGATATTTTGAATATTTTACTTTATACGTTCCTTTTTTTGTTCTTGATGATTACTTAACTTAATAGAAAAATTTAAATGAAAATTGATAGCAGTCACCGACTTGAACTTGTTTTTCCCTAGACTCATCAAACAAGACACCGGTGGCGCCAAAAATTCAAAAAATATTTTTCTATGTAGAAAATGTCACTTGTCTCCTAGGCGTATATAGTGACCTCTAAAAGTTACCTGGTGATAGCTTAGCTGATGCTACATGCTGATGATTGGCAAACAACATAGCGACGATTAGTGTTAATAGTGTTAAGGAATAGTACGATATAACAGACATGGCGATTTCGTATCTGGTACTGTACACAATGGCAGTCTGACTGAATTCCAGACACCCTTCTTATAGACGTACCACACGCTATCACTTCACGCTCATGACAAAACTGTCATCTGATAAGACAACCATAGAGTGTTAACCGAGCTTTTCACAACCCATACTCCATACTAAGCTTTTTTGATTAGTGACGTAGTATAAGGAAAGCTTTGTGATGGTCGAAATTTTCGATTCCGAGACTTCAACGGATTTACACATTCGAGGCCCCAGGAACCCAAAAAAGTGGTTTTTACTAAATGGCTGTCTGTCTGTCGCTCTGTCTCTCTGTCTGTCGCTCTGCCTGTCTGTTCGTCGATTTCCGGGCAAAGTACTCTGTCGATTTTGATGAAATTCGATAAGTAGGTTCACAAAAATCATACCCCGGGAATATTTTTTTTACTTTGGGCTAACTCAATTTGGCGAAGTTTATTCTCAAAAAACTCATAAAAAACGTCTAAACAAATTATTTCTCTAAAACGGCTCCAACGATTTCTTTTAAATTCACATATATTGTAGTTGTTAATATAATATAATGTTATATTATAATATTAATATATATAGTTATTAATGTTGATAAAATGCGGGGGGTCGCTTGCCCCTTGATATTTTGCTTCTGGGGGTAAAAAAATAAAAATAACTTAATTTTCATGAAAAATTACTAAAAAATAATTTTTCTGTGAAACCTTTCCATCGATGATTTCTACCTTCAGGCATGTTTTAGGTGTTAAATTGACTAACGAAACCGGACAGGTTGCTTTCCCAAAAAACTATTTGGTTTTGTGCCAAAAAAATGTTTTTGAAAAAATGATTGAAAATTCACGGTCAAATGCATTGCGTGCCCTGCCATTATTGATGTGTGGTAATTTGTTGGTCTGACCTATCTAGAATTTACCTCACCTCCAGCGACGACAGGTGGGCACTCCCCCCCCCCCCCCCCCCCCCGAGATATCGGAAATTTAACTATAGGAAAATTATTTACCATGAAATTACTCATTTTCTCTAGCTACTACTTGATAAATTGGAAAGCATTTTCGAGTAAACTCGGACCGGTTCTTTAAGATGGCGTAAGAATAAGAGGTTCTAATTTTGCTCATGGTAATTTATCATAATAACAATAAACATTAGTAGTCGCAATTTGAATATTGGCGCCAAAATCACAATGCGATGGCGACTCGTGCGCCACCTATGTTTTAACTTTCAGTAGCTGTAAAATATTATCAATTTTCAAACTAAAAACAAGCCTTCTTATCCTCATACTGTTCATATATTTTACTGAAGGAAAACGCCAGATACCGAGCTCGGGAAAGGCTGCACAGGCTACAGTAAGATAATATGTAAGTCAATTCATCTTACAAAATTTTCCCCTTATTTTTCTCTTTATTCATAAATGCTATCAGATAAGACATTCTCATATATGCAGATGACATGAATGTGTACAATGTAATCAAAACCCTTTCGGCTCTGGCCGATCAGGTATAGGGAGATTCAATGCAAGCTCAGACTCAGCTTTTCTTTTAGTTCTCTAAGCAGAGGCGGATACAGAGTTTTTTAAGGGGGGGGGGCACGGTCGAATTTGCCCCCCCCCCCCCCCATAGTATTGTCGCTAGTGCTCTTTGATGAGGACCATTGGCATCCTATAACATGTACACACAAGTCCGTAGCCATCAGAATTTTTTTTTGGGAGTGGCTGTGGCGACAGTGATCCTATATCTATTGTAAATTTATTTTTTGAGAATTCAATTGTATCTAGTGTATTCATTAGAGGTTGTGGTGGTGTTCCTCGTATATACTATGATAGCGTAGGCACATCAAACGTCAATTTATGGGAGGATTTAGTTTCGGTGCGAACACAGGTTAACTTACTTACATTCTTTTACATCGCCTTTGACCTCATGGAGGGTCGGTGGCACGGCAGCGGCATTTCCAAACAACTCTGTTTAGAGCGTCTTCCTTGTTCAGAGCGAGAGTCCTTATGCCTTCTTCGATTTTTATGGGGAGTGTGATTTTCGGTGTTCCCCGGGGGCGGGGTCCAGGGAGTGTCATGTTCTGTATACGCTTCAGGAGGGATGTTTCCTCTCTCCTCCCCACCACCTGAGTTTTCTTTCCCTCAGTTTCAGTGCGACATCAGCAGTTTTCATCTCCAGCCTTATGTCCTCATTTTGGCGCCGGTCTTGCACTCCACACGACCTTCGCAGCATTCTCATCTCCACCACGTGGATTTTGTGTTCATCTCGCTTCCTGACCGCCCAACACTCCGCACCGTCCATTTTGCGGATATACCGACTAAATCGTAATGGCATCATTACAACGGTTTAGATAGTATAGAAATCATATTGCATGTACTCGAAGAGGGGGGCCCGGGTTCTCCCCCGGGGGGAAAATTTCAAAATACAAGTGCGAAATAGTTGGGTTTGACTGGCCAATCTCATGAAAGTGTGACCATAAGCAAGAAAATAGACCCAAAGTTATAAAAGCTCGAAATCCGTTCAAAATAACATTTTTTTACCTTCAATTTACTTTCCATGAAATAACAGATCGATTTTAAGCAATATTTGGAAAAAAAGGATTGGCTATAACTTTTCAATAGACTGGGCTAACACAAACGGTCTGAGGAAGGACCGGTGATAGCTTATGAAGGGACTGAAAAGAAAAAACAGTTTCGTGAAACTTGAGTGGAAGTGCTCTTCTGATCGTCAGTCGGGGCATGCCCATCTCGTTCTTATTTTTTTTCTGTCTATACTTTTTTCATGTTTTCCTTGCATTTGAATGATTTGTCCAGTCCTGAAAATGTATCCCAGTCCTTGCTAATAGTGGAATGGCATAACCGGGACTGGAGTTACAAATCGGACATTTTTTTTTATTATTACGCGGAAGTTTGACAGATCATGACCAAGCTAAGTTATCCGGCGTATTTTACTTCAAAATTAATAAAATACTTGACAAATATTATGAGAAAAATTTGATATGATTTTATGGGAAATGGACTGGACTAACATCAAGGTATGACAAAGTCTGTATAAAGGCTCAGTCATAGTGCAATATTTTAATAAATAATAATAAAATTAAAAATTTGTGTTGTATACTACGTCAAGTAGGTAAGAATTACATTGAGCCCAATCCATATTACCGCTTGGGCACACTTTCATGAGAATGGCAGTTACGCATATAACAGCAGTAAAGTATTGAACAAATCTTACAAACGAATGCTGATGCATAAAAATAATATTGCATTTAACCCAAAGAGGGGGGCTCGGGGGTCTCCCCCGGTGGGAAAAATTTGAAAATGTAAGTGCAAAACGGTGGGGTTTTACAGCAGGAAAGCTTGCATAGAAATGCATATTTATATATTGCTCCAAACAGGGGGACCGGGGGAAAATGTTGGAGAAAAAAAAAGTTCGAAATAGTGAGGTTAATTTTACGATTTTAACTGCAGTAAAGTTTATAATTTACTAAGGAAGACCCTTGGCTACGGCCTTGATACGACAACATGTAGCTGTTTAGGTCGTTTCCTACTTCCTACAGACACTATAAAAAACTATTAAAAAATTGATACAGCTGCAGGTTGAACCATTTCTTACGTCATATTTCTTTAACCACGACGGCGGTATGCTTGCACCGCGTGCACGCATACACCCTTTACACGACACATTCAAAATTTGGCGCTCAATTTTCACTTCAATGTATTATCAGGGCTGGTTTTATGTTTTCTCCGCCCACGGGCATATGACAAGCTGCCGCCCCACGCCCCCCGACACAACCCTTGCTAAAACTTTTCTTAACCTTGGGTATATGCGAAAATATTACAATTTTCTGAGAGCTCACTCACACCGCGCTGAGCGGCCGCCGCCGCTACTTCGTGCGTCAGCATAGTGCTGCGTGCTCACCACCCACCAGCGCCGCTTCAAAAATGCTCATAATTTTCCGCCTCTAAAATCTGCCGCCCTGGGCACGTGGCCATGTTGCCCATGTGGTAAATCCGGCCCAGTGTAGGCTATTATACTTATAAATATATTGCATATGTTTTTTTTAATTTTAATTTAAATCAATGAAATATTTTTCACCGTCATTTTGCCACCCCTTCGGGGCGTTAAGGGGGGGTCGTGACCCCCCTGACCCCCCTGTAGCCGCCACTGACTCTAAGGTGGCTATTCCACTTGTCAATTTTTTTTCAGTGATGCTTACTGATTCGCACAGTCCACTGATCTTGAAAGCATTGATGAGAGCTTTGTAGCTCAAAAGTGTAAGTCTAAGTAAGGACTAAAAAATGCACCTCTCCCCGGAAATCTGCAGTAAAAGCTCTGAGGTCTTTTTGATATTGAAAATTTAATTAAATAAAATTTTCAATTTTATTTAAGAATTTTTTATATTGTAGTTTTAAATTATCGTTTATTAATGTTTTACCTAGTCTAAATAATTCTAAAATGGAATTAGATCTGTCCCATTGCGCCGCGGTGCCCCTATCGAGTTGTCACAGTGCCCTCAGGGCTCCGCCGTGCAGAGTTTAGAAACCACTGGCGTATACCACATAGCCTATCTAGCATACATTCTGTAGGTAGGTAGTAATTGGATAGGTCAGTAATAGATATCGTCCACATACTGTAAGCTTCTATCTATTATTTATCGGTAACAATTAGAGCGTATGGAGGGGGACTTTATATTTCAGCCAGCGCGAACACTCCTCGGTCGAAAGTGGTGTGTTCACTATATCTGAAACAGGTACATATACTGTATATATATATATTCCGCGTGCTCAAATACGTATTTTGATGTTTAATAGAAGAGTATAGCTTGTTTAGTACAGTATATTTCCAGATTTATGAATGAAAACGGCTTTATTTTATTTTTATTTTTATTTTTTATTTTTAGGCGCGGGACTCTTTCGAGTATTTGCGCCGGTCGGTGTGTGTGCGTTATAGTGTTGACATATTTGATTACTATTGGTAGTTGTGGTTTAGAATGGTTTTCTTGAGTTTGTCTACAGGTGCGGCATGACTCCGGTCTTGATTAGAAAGCTGTCTGCCCCGTGACCGGCACATGCTTGTCCCCAAATTAAGTGTGGTTTAGGCAACGAAAGTCTGCCCCCCTGCGTATATAGGGCATTCAGTAATTATTAAGCGAACTTTAGCCCCGAAGGGCCACTCCACCAGCTAGCCTCAACAATACAATGCTCGAGATTAAATAATCTACGGCTTGCGGTTTTTTCGTGAAATTTATTGGCATAGTAGAAAATACTGTATCTTGTCATAGGTAACAACAATTGGAGGTATAATAAGTACCTATTTAATGTTTTTAGAAAACTTGTACAGGCAGGGGAATTAGAGATATGAAGACATTGGAAAATTGGTTTCCACCCTATTCTGTTTGCTTTAGCATTTCTGCTCTAAGTAGCCCTGTCAGCCTGGCTGGGGGAGTGAGTCTGTTTATTAACTTGAGGATCCCTAAGGGCAGACTCCTTCACTACAGGGAGAAGGGGAGTAGACTGACAGGATGGACCTCCTGATTATAGTGGATTCCGAACCACTTGGAGAAAATGGAAATGTCACACGATTAATTCGGAGGTGACCAGGACTCGAAACGCACGTAGACTGCCTAAGCGCGTTATCATCATGTCCCACCATGTGCCCCTGCCAACGCTGTGCACACTACCAAGTTTGCTGCAGTTTGGAACAGGTTCTGTTCATGTTAATTTTACTTGTTATGGCCTCTTCTCCGCCCATTTATGCAAGTCTTCCTGTTTCTACTATCAGTATACAATACAATCTTTTGCTATAGGCTAGAAGTCCTCATAAGGTCGAAAAATAATATTCTGCGGATTACTTAAAGCAGACCCCTCATCCATCAATCTTTTTAGACTTGTTGATCTAAATAAAGAAATAAAACAAATTAGCAAGACAGGCCAGTACTGCAGTGATAGGGACTCAGACCTTGGCTCAAAAAGTAGCTGGTTTGAGTTGCACAGCACTTGCTACAGTTTCCAGCAAAGCTTCGGAGTTAAGTGCAAGAGACGAAGAGAGGTATAGGTATAACTTTACCACCGAAGTAGTATACAATATAAGTGAATTTTAAAGAAATCGTTGGAGCCATTTTTGAGAAATAATTTGGAGTTTTATGAGAATAAACCCCCCCCCCCTCCCAAATTGAGTTAGCCCCAAATACAGAAAATGATGCCGAGGTATGATTTTTGTGATACTACATGCCAAATTTCATCAAAATCGACCCAGTATCTTGCCCGGAAATCGATGAACAGACAGACCGACAGACAGACATTTCGTAAAAACCCTTTTTTTGTGTTCCTGGGACCTCAAAACGTGTAAACTCGTTGAAATCTCGGAATCGAAAATTTTGTCCATCACGAAGCTTTCCTTGTACTACGTATAAATTGGAAAGCAATAAGTCGACAATTATATTAAAATGTTATATATTATGTATATATGCTTGTTGCCTATACGGTACAATATAGGCCCACGCATACCTGCATGTAGCTACCGCGCTTTGTTTTCGGTAAAACGAAAAAAATGATTGGTGCTAAATCTCCATGTGGTGTTGGATGCGAATATTTTAACTGTAAAAAATCGCACAGAACGTGCCCAGTTTGTTTATAACCCCAATGATCCTAACAAGCGGTGACTTACAAGTAGAGTTGGCAACAAAGTTTTCGATCTACTTCATTGAAATGTTACAATTTAAGGACCGAGTATTGTATTTCTTAGAGGCAGCAATTTTATTTTATAGATATGTGAGGGGGGTCAATAGAAGCTTAACCTCAAGTTTGAGGGGTCGCCACCCTTGTCCCGCGACCGCCATATTGAAAAAAGGATGAAAACATTTTTTCGCGATATCTCTCCTACACTCGAGAGAGTTCATCCCAAACTTCAATTAAAACTGAGCTGTGCTAACGGGATGGTCCCTGTAGTGTAGATACGTCCCATGTCGCCTAAAATACATTTACAGTAAGAAACGCTTTAGCGCTCGCTCAATCGACAGTAACTGAGTTCGTGGGCCGTTATTCCACACCACAGAGGCATATTCGAGCCTAGAACGTACAAACGCATTGTAAAGCAGACTATATGTCGATGGGAGAGTGAAATGGAGAGGCATCCGGATTACAAAGCCAAGAACTCTGTTAGCAAACTTAACAATATCTTCCATGTGGGCACTGAATGAGAGGTCAGAGCTGAAAGTGATACCTAGGTCCTTTACAGATGAACTCCGTTTGGGAGTGCTCCTGTTGAGTATGTAGTTAAATGCTGCTATGGCACCTGTACCAAAGGTCACCACCTCACACTTGCCGCTATGGGTCGCCATTTTATTTAGAAGTGCCCATTCCGAAACTCTGCCAATGCAAAGCTGTAGTATCTCTGCATCCTCACTATCGGTAATGACATGACAGACCTTCATGTCGCCTGCATATAATAATACAAATGGCAAGAATGTGGGCAGATCGTTCATAAACCAACAAAATAGAAGCGGTCCAAGAATATGTCCATGGGGGACACCACTAAAGACGTTAAACGAGTCGGAGGAGGCACCTCTATAAGTCACAAACTGGGTCATACACGATAAATAGGATTTTAAGATTAGCACCAGATAATGTGGTATATCAAAATAACTCAAAAGCTTCATTATATGTAGAGCATGGTTAACATGATCAAAGGCTGATTTAAAATCAAAGTACACTGAATCTACTTGTTTTTGAAGTGAAAACTTTTTTAGGCGCACCACAGAAAGTTGAAGTGAAAAATTCATTAGACACAGATTTTAGATGGGTAGTGAATTGGACTGGTTCGGCACGCGACACGCGACATGCGACATGCTCGATAGGGTGAGGCGCACCACACACAGATTTTAGCAGGGTAGTGAATTGGACTGGTTCGACAGGCGACATTGGACACAAGACATGCGACATTATTTATGAGACATGTTGCGCATAGATCCATCTCAACTAACTGCTTCGACGCAGGAATAAGCGACCATCAATTAATTTATTAAGAATTAATTATAAATAATTTGTCTAAATCTATAGACAGAAATAAAATATGAAACACACAAGAAATATAGCCGAAGCTTTGTAACTGACTCTAAACATTCGTCCCCTCTTTGCGCTATTTATCTACTCTGGCACGCCGACCAACACAACACTCAGACCCGGAAATCCAGAGGTATGGAGTAATTAGTTATCAACACTAATTTATGGTTATGTCAATAATAATTGTCTAAATAGACACAATGGGAATTTTCTACGCTACTCTTGCGACGATTACCAACATTAAAAAGTTAAAAAATTCTGAAATTTACTGTACATTTCTTTTAAACAATTAATTGAATTAATACCACCACGTAACATGGTATTATATTAACCCCGGTAGTCTATTATAATCGCCGTGCTGATAATTTTGATAATTTACATTCAGTGGATATCTTTCTACCAGACAAATCCATCGGTACCAAAAACTCAATTTGAGAAATTTCTGGAGTGATTCTATAGGCCTACTACTCATATCAAAAGATTTAATCAAAATACCAGAATGTTTCAGTGTCAGTCAGTCTCGTATTTAATTGATGAGTATATTTATTCACTACCGGTATAAAAATACTTATGACTAAATGCGCTTTCCATATTGTATTTTAAACACGAAGTAAAAAATACATTTGTAACTTGGAATTCGTACCAACATTGTTCAAGGTGCTCCTAAACAGCTACGCACTAGAATGCACGCCGTACCCTGAAAAAGAAGGACAATTAATTAAAACTCTTATCTTAAGAGATTCCTTGGCTGATTTTTTTGGGGTATTTTTAAGAATTTAATTTTTAATATATATAATTTTCATTTTTCGGTTAGCGTATATTTTTTTTTAATTCGCGGCCTCGGTGGCAAGGTGTACTTGTGCAAACCTCTATACACCTTGGGGTCGGAGACGTGTTGTGACTCGACACAAGTACCTATTAGGTGACTTCGTGATGCGATTGAAGAGGATTGAGAGAACATTCATTAAATTGTCTGGTTGTAAGCGATTTGGACTCTGTACTTGGTTAAGTCGCATGTTTCATTGTGACAATGGTAAGCTTTCCTCAGCTTGTACATTATCGCTTGTAGTTGGTGTAGGTTGACATCGAGAACATATACTAGTTTGGCAATGGCAAAAAAATCAGACGGAAACAATACAAATAATGTCCAAAATCCATGGGGTCCTTGGCATTGGGTAGGGTAGGTCATAGGCCTGGGTCCATAAGAAGTCCTTCAAAAATTACAAATTACAATTTGTAACCTTTTAAAAACAAAAAACAAAATGTAAAACACAAACTTATTTTATCCATTTAAATTAATAATTAAATCAGGCACTGCACCTCACTGCGACCTCCCATAGCGAGCCGTCAATGATCAGCACAAAGCGCCTGAATGGATGTTCCGCTTCAAAGTAGTTCTCAAGTAGATACTCTTACCTAGGTAGGCTTAGTAATAGAAACAATATAAAAAAAAGTCCTTACTTACCCGGGGTAGTTTTGAGAACCACCACAGTCTCCACCGCCGAAGACTGAAGTCTGAAGTGTGGGGGAGCCACCTCCAATACCACTTAATACGTGTTGCCCGCCACTGGCGTAGTTCTGGCCGGCGTGACGCGTTGCCCGCTCAGCCTTTCTATATTTACCTCTCCGATTTTGGAACCAGACTTTGACCTGGGAGGAAAACAAGGAAGTGAATTAGAATATCTTATTTGCAATTGCAAATCAACGCTACATAAGATATATTTGTCTGATTAGTTTTGAGCGCTGAAGACTCTAAATCAGATAACAACACTCATGCATTGAATTTTACATATCTTAAAGCCTGAGGTGTGGGGGAAATTTAAACAAAATGGGGACACCCACACCTACAACAGGGGGGACCTTGCAAGGCCAGCACCATGCAAAACCCAAATATGAGCAACTGGTTTCACCTACCTTCAAAAACTCGCGATTGAACTGAGAGTGGCGAGAAATGCTACTAACTTCTCTAAATTGCTTAGAAACCATCTCTTAGAGAAAGCTTTCTACACTGTCACTGAGGCACTACCACAATGACAATGATAGAACTACTTTCGATAGCATATTGGTAGCTATCTCGTACTTGTGCGAGTCTCTACACACCATGCGATCGGAAACTTATTGTAACTAATTTATCTAATCGAACTTCAATTCAATTCATTATTATTAATTCGTTGGCTTAAGGCGCCCATTCCATTGACCGGCTAGGGCTATTTCCAAAACGGTGACGTGGTAGCAGACACTCAAGACTTAGGTAACGTCTCCACCGACCTCGCATTGCAGATTGCAAGTGACATTGACGGAAATGTTTGTTTTTCTTTTTATAGAAATCTATTAAAATGTTTGTAATTAACATATCCCATGAAGCCATTTTTTAATATTAGTTTGTCTGTGATTTTATTGTATGATCATTGATCAATTTTAACTATGGCATAGAGGAAAATAAACATTTCCGTCAATTCTGCAATGCGAGGTCGGTGGAAACGCCACCTAAGTCTTGAGTGTCTGCTACCACGTCACCGTTTTGGAAATAGCCCTAGCCGGTCAATGGAATGGGCACCTAAACGAATCTACAGGAAAATAAATAGGGGGAATTATCAAATTTACGCAAATATCCAAGGTTTTATAGTTTAAATATAAAAAATCCATTTCGGCTCTGGCCGATCAGGAGTAGGGAGATTCCGCAGACCCTGCCTTTCCTCTACGCTACCTACGCTATATGTGTACAATAATAAGGTGCCCATTCCACATACGTACAACGTCAATGAAAATTATGAAATTGAAGGGCATTTCAATTTTACTCTATGCCATTGTTAAAATTGATCAATGATCAATTGATAATAGAGTAAAATCACAAACAATGAAACAATCTAAAATTAAAAAATGGCGTCATGTGATATGACAAGTACAACTATTTTAATTGATTTCTCTAAAAAGAAAGCATTTCTGTATAAAAATTATAATAAGGATTAAATAATAAGGCAACGAAGAAAACAAATACAATTTCAAGAAACAAATGCAAACAAATTTCAAAAATTTGGCGCATACGCTTCAATTGAAAATTGTCAATTTTTGAAGAAACATATGGAATGGCCCCCATCAATGAGAAATTGAAATGTCCTTCAATTTCATAATTTTCATTGATGTTGTACGTATGTGGAATGGGCGCCTTACAAATAAAAAATACCACATTATTTTTTATTTCTCACAACATCAACACACAAAACACTCTTGTGTTCCACACTATGCCGACTATGAACTTTTATTTATCAAATTATTTGCACTTTGACTGGATGCCATCATAAAATGGTTGATTAGTCGTAAAAATTGATGATTACCATTATCGTATGTAATAATACGGACTTTTAGTCAGATTTTAATTCATTCATCTGCGACTGAGTTATGAATTATACAAGGTTTCAATCGGCCGCCATCTTGTAACTATCCACAATTTAGTGGATGTAGCTGGTTAACAAACTCGATCAAGACAATCGTCTGATCAATTTTTGTGCCAAGTTTCATCAAAATCGGATAATATTTACGGAAGTTAGAGTGTTTCATCCATACATATATATATATACACCAATACGAGTATATATATATGTACATAACATTTTGAGCGGAGGCTGGTTTTAGGCTCAGGGGGTAATGAAATAAAAAGTTGTGAAGAAATTATCCTCAAGTCGAACATTGGTCGCCATCTCAATAGGTAGATGAATCTCCCTAAACAATAAGACACAGATTTTCTATCTACCCGTTCTAGAACATGCAATCGTCCTATCAACCAATTCAGTGCTTTGGGATAGGAATGTTTCTGAAATTTAACCCTAGGACAAAATTTTCCCTCAGAAATCAGAATTGATCAATTATGGTACCCATAGGGCTACTAATCGATAAATTATAGGAAAACATGTAGGCTACTCGTACCGGTTCTTTAA
Source organism: Psococerastis gibbosa (assembly GCA_963971405.1). Classification (NCBI taxonomy): domain Eukaryota; kingdom Metazoa; phylum Arthropoda; class Insecta; order Psocodea; family Psocidae; genus Psococerastis; species Psococerastis gibbosa. Next base: position 1,235,812 of record OZ020490.1, on the reverse strand, counting down.
GGCGTTATAAATAAATAAATAATCGAACATAATATCAGTATAGTATCAGTACCATATATAATAGTAATGGAACAAAAAAAGTCCTTATTTATTTATTTATCATGCCTCAATTTAAGTGATATCATACAATAAGTTCGAAAGAATACCTGTATTTGGGATAAGCCTAGTGTTGCGGCAAGCTCGAACTGTTCGGTCCGTGTCGGGTACTGGTTTAGCTGAAATGCCTGGCCCAGATGTATTAACTGAAAAGCTGAATAACTTGTTCTTGGTTTCCTAATTTTTTTCAACATTTTACATTTTCCTTTTTCCACGTGTCCACTTTTTTCCACTTCAAATTTATCTGCAACACAAATTAATGCGTAAATTTAGAAACATTTTACAAGTGAACCATGCTTGTCAATTTATCAATTACTTTTTTTTCCCAACGCCTGCTTTCAGCATTTGTTTTTCTTCCAACCCTGTCAGCCTGGCAGAGGGAGTGAGTCTGTTTCTTAACTTGAGGCAGCCTATAGGGGGAGACTCACTCGAACTTCACCTCGGAGTGAAGGGTATGTTTTGCTGACAATTGTCCTAAATGGCATAGTAATGATTCACTCTGAGCAGCTAGGTCTAAAGTTAATGCACGTGTGTACCAGTGTACCTATAACCTGCTGTCATCAATTGTGCGTCATTATTAGCCAATCAGAGTGCTAGTTACATGTCTTTTAGACTACTGATGGGTAGGCTCCCTGAAGTGATAAAAGACATGTAACGGCGACTTAGAGAACAATTCGCAGACAAGCAGCTGACAATTCGTAGTTACCAGACTAAAGAAAATAGTAAGAGAGAACGGTTACAAGATGAGATTAGGATTAGGGTAAGTGTTGGTATTATACTAGTAATATATTATATTAATTATTTCATCATTTAAGTTCTATCTTTTATACAGCCTCGTATATGGTAAAGTAGACCATAACAGCTAGTTGAATGATACGCACTCAGACTGACTGGCAATGGCAGCTGAGGGAAAAAGAAGGCGAAGACTGGCCCAGGCTAACAGTAGAAGTGAAAATCCGCCAAGAGGATTGTAGGAGCATCTGCAGCCAATACACAGAATTGCAAGGAATGGAAGAAAACCTGCCGTATCGCTGACCCCACCGAGGGATAAAAGCGTAGAAAATGCAAGCAAAAGTAATGTAATAGCCCCTTACCCAATTTGGAATCCACATGAGTACATTGCGGCTCATAATCAGTTAAATGACGCGAGCCATCTCTAGCAGGGAAGGGGTATCTACCGAGAAAGGAATAACCGCAGGTGGGGTTGTACCGCGGCTGCGGCTTGAAAAACGAGCTCCCGTTGTTCAAACCTGACGGGGAGAGGAAGGAGGTGTTAATGTTGGAGAAGGGTTCGTTGTAGGGAGTGTGCGGCAGGATCAGGTGGTCCATGCTGTTATTAGACGACTTGGGGGTCCAGCTGTTAGTGATGCTGGACCACGAGCCGAACGTGGACCCCAGGTCGGTTAAGTTCACGGTCGAGGAGGCATGGTGTGCGACTGGTGGCTCCAACCCAACTGATTCCTCAGGATTGCCAGTCCACCAATCATGACCGCCGTTTTCAACGTTCTGGAATGCAATAAGATAAGAATTAGATGTTGTTTATGGATATCCACTTCGGTCTCAGCTTAGGGTTGAAAGCTACTACCTAGGCTACTTCCTTACTTCGCGGGTCCAGAGAGACACTTTCAACGATGGCTCTTATAAAATAATCTAATATAATACTAAAATTACTAAAAACTATTTTTTAGTCACTTTTCAAGAAAATTTAGTTATTTTTATTTTTTACCCCCTGAATCAAACTATCAAGGGACCACCGTATTTTGTTAACATTAATAAAAACTATACAATTACTACATTAATAAAAACTACAAGATTAATTATTGACCATCATTAGCATTACATGCCTCTATTAACAACAACAATATAGGCCTATTTGAATTTAAAAGAAATCATTGGAGCCATTATTGAGAAATAATTTTTTTTTTTAGATTTTTTTGAGTTTTAGTAGATAAAATCACCCCCCCCCCCCCAAACAGGAGGTAGCCCAAAATAAGGCATGATACATGGCAAATTTCATCTAAATCCGCCGATTAGTTTGTCCGGAAATCGATGAATGTCCGAATGAATGTCATTGTCAGAGCTACAGTTCCTGGGACCTCATAACGTGTAAATCCGTTGAAATTGAGGAATCGAAAATTCTTTTCATTACAAAGCTTTCCTTAAATACTAAGTATAAATTGGAAAGCAAAAAACACATGATTTTTGGGTACCTACAATACATGCAAAATGTCATCAAACTCTACAGTTGTTTGCCAACAAATCGACAGATATTTCGGAATATACACTTTTTTGGGTCCTGTTAAAAAGTTAAATCCACATAAATCCCGAAATGGAAAATTTTCGAACATCAATATCCGGTCCGAGTTTACTCGAACATGCTTTCTAATTTATCAATTAGATAGAGAAAATGACTAATTTCACGGTAAATAATTTTCCTATGGTAAAATTTCGGATATATCGGCGGGGGGGGGGGGGCACCTGACGACTGACGTCACTGGAGGTGAGTTACATTCTAGATAGGTCAGACTAACACATTAACACACAGCAATAATGGCAGGGCACGCAATGCATTTGTACGTGAATTTTCTATCATTTTTTCAAAAAAAATTTTGCACAAAACCAAATAGTTTTTTGGGAAAGCAACTTATCCGGTTTCGTTACTCAATTGAACACCTAAAACATGCATGAAGGTAGAAATCATCGATGGATAGGTTTTGCAGAAAAATTATTTTTTAGTCATTTTTCATTAAAATTGAGTTATTTTTATTTTTTTTACCCCCAGAAGCAAACTATCAAGGGGCAAGCGACCCACCGCATTTTTTCAACATCAATAACGACTACAATATACCGTATGTGAATTTAAAAGTTGAGCCGTTTTTGAGAAATGCTTTTAAGGAGTTTTTTCAAAATAACCCCCCCCCCCCCCAAAAAAATGAGTTACCCCAAAGTAAAAAAAAAAAAAAATGGTCCCGTGTTATAATTTTTGTGAACCTACATGCTAAATTTCATTAAAATCGACCGAGTGGTTTGCCCGGAAATACGAGACAGTACGACGGTAGAGACTTTTTAATGATGTCTGCTACCATATCATGACTTAATTTATATTATTAGGGTTGTCAGGTTTTTAACCGGACAGTCGGTTTTTCGAACCTCTGTCCGGTGAAAAAATAAATAGATGTTTGTCCGGTTTTTTCGCTCGAGTGTGAAAATGTTTTTTTCTGGAGGATTTGAATGAAAAATATTTCATTTTATAAATCTGATACTATGTACTATGACAGAAAGTTCCTCAAAATTCACTTAATTTAAGACCAGATACAACGGCCTTTCTTCCTAGAAAAATCTACACTAGACAGAATGGCCCATTGACACCCTGTCCGGTTTTTATGTTTTTTTAAATCTGGCAACCCTATTTATAATAGATAAGTTAAGTATCTACATAATAGTCTCCTTAAAACAAAACAATGGACAAAGTCAATTTTTCAAGTAAATTCGCCGGTGGAACGGTCGCCTAAGGCGTGTATTCCACTTGTCAATATTCCGTTATTTGTGATTAAAAAAAGTTGAGTTTTTTCCTTTAAGGAGACTATTATGTAGATTCTTAACTTATCTATTATAAATTATGTTATAATATGGTAACAGACTTTTTGTTAATCACAAATGACGGAATATTGACAAGTGGAATACACGCCATGCACAGGCCACCAAAGTGTATACCAGTATAGCACCAATGAAAAAAACAATCTTGCAATTAATCAGTCAATAAATTAGTTACCTGCAGCCAAGAGAATATGTAGGGATGAAATCTATCAGCCATTTCTCGAAATTAAAACACCTTCATAAGTTCATAAACGCAAAAGCAACGTATAAACTTCAGCGAATAAACCATTAACAATAGTAACCTAACTGGGCGCGCGCTAAGCCGTAAGCGTCAACAAGAAGACAAGTGACCACAGACAAAACTACCTCAATAATAATTCAGGAACGTGGCGGATGAGATTAGGGTGAACGGCCGAGCTGCCGGCGGCAGAACTGCTGACTGCTAAAAATCAGTTTTAAGATATCAACAGGATCTTGCCAAGTCAGGTGTTGTTTATATAATAGTTTTGTAGGCCAGCTTTGTTCAATATTGCCACTAACTTGTTTGCTTACTGCTTACTAGTCGTCTTCTCGTTACTTTGTCATGGTGTAAAGGCCTGGATTTTTCATTCATTTGAGCACTACGTGGGTGGTCATGCTGAATCAACGCAGTCAGCGTAATCTTGTTTGTTACCTATTGCCTGCTTGCAACCCTGTCAGCCTGGCATGGGAGTGTGGCTGTTTCTTAACTAGAGACATCCTATAGGCACAGTGGCGGCGCTACGGGGGTGCCCCCCCCCCCCCGAAAGTTTCTACGTCAGAATTAAAACTGGTTACAAGACAACAAGTAGCTTACTTTCATTATACCTACTCCCAGTGAAAAATGTTTGGTTTTTTTATTGGCCCCCATAGATGCCCCCCCCCTTATGCCTTAAAATTTCTAGCACCGCCACTGTATGGGCAGAGTTAAGTTCTGTTCCTCTGGAGAAATGGAAGTGGAGTTGACTGACAGTGTTTTGCCAACGTACCAAATCTAGGAGCAACGCCGTAGCCAGAGGTCTTGGGGGTATGATGAACCCCCCCCCCCCCCCCCCGGAAATATTTGTAGCGTGCACTGGATGATAGAATGTAGTTTTAAATATATTGAGGCTACCTCACTTGCGGATGGACACCCCCTCATAAAAACATTTCTGCCTACGGCCCTGTCTACGAGTAACTAGTGAAATACTGGCAGTAGGGAGTATTCTTAGGCTATATATCTTATAACTGTATAGTCTATGACAACCTGGGGGCCTATACTATATTGGTCGCCGCCTCAATAGATAAATGAAACTCCCTAAAAATATGTGTCATTACTATACGTACGGTACTTCTTGTGAATCTTGTCGGCTCTCGGGCTCAATAAAATTTATGTTTCCAGTTTACTAGCACTATTAGCAGGAAGGATTTAAAATGTAATTATTACTAATAGTACGATATTTATTTAATGTACAATATTACGATTTTTAAAGCTTATTCAAACTTTTGAGTGGTGATCAAAGCACAGGATTTCAATAAAATGGCAGTCTTGTGGTTTATATCTGCAAATAGAAATTAGCATTTATGTACAGATATATATTTCGTGTACATAGTATTTTTCCATATTAGTTATTAAAAGTAGGTTTATGTGTTAGTAATTATAGTAGGCTAATTAATCTTAGTTTGAGGGGTACATCACGCGAAAATCCTAACGGCGGAACTCTAAACCGTCAGGCGTTAGTGCTAAAAATATATACCAATAATGTTTAATCCGTAGTAATAAAGATTAAAGTCGCAGAAAAATTTGTCAATGGAACAAATTTGGTTGGTGCAAAAAACAGATTATTTCTGAACGTCTTCAGAAGATTACTGCTTCGCTACCGTGTATACTGTATAGGGAGGGGAAAGCGGTCCTCTTGCGTTGCGTCAGCGGCAAGCGAGCGACAAGCCACCACAGCGACAGAAATCTAATGATGTAGAGTCTGGGGTTTTGTGCCTACCTATTTGCCATCACGAAACATTTTTTCTCTGCGAAGGCTATTCCACAGGCCAATTCGCTTCACTACTTTGCTTCACTAATTCATTTGGGTTTTGAGATTTTTTGTTTGTTTTGTTTTAAGGAGATGTAGGAGTAGATAAGTTAAGTATCTGCATAATAGTCTCCTCAAAACAAACACAAAATCTCAAAACACAAGTGAATTAGTGAAGCAAATTGGCCGGTGGAATGTGGTTCATTTGTGACGTCATTTTGTAGATGGCAGCACCAGTTGCAATGATATCAAAGCGTTGATTTTTCCATAAGCCTCAACAATATTTTAAAATTATTTTATTTACGTATTATTTTAAAGTGATATTTTTCTATAAATCATGGAGAATATATATATTAAATTATATGCAGCGAAATAAGGTTCAGGCATAGTTAAAATATTATAAAAAATATTAAAAGAATTAATTAGATGCTAAGAGCTTAGTTTTCACATGCAAACGGCGGCCGTTTTGAATAATATGGATATCGGTTTGTCGTCAGCGAACCCAGTGACCAAAACTGTCCCTACAGAACCTCATTGCCGCCTGAAATAGTTTGTCGGCAAAATTTTTTTGATTTTGCAGGCGATAACATCATTAACAAAACTGGAAACAGGGGGACTAGGGTCTCCCCGGGGACTTTGTTTGAATAAATATCTGAAAATTTTCTGTTTTGTTAAACTTTGGGAGGGGGGTCCGGACCCCGCTGACTCCCCTTGGCTACGCCACTGACTGCAGGAAGGGGAAGCTATTAGACAGATTAGAGAGTGTATTGAAACAAATAAAAAACCTTGTTTAATGGTTGTAATCTGGTAAATGACAACTTTCATACATCCCTCCCCGCACTCCTCGACCTGGCTGTTCCCCTCCCCCCTCCCATCCCATTGGTTTAGAGCTTAATATCAGTTAATGTCTGGTAGAAACTTGTTAATCTGATGATGGTGTAACACCGAAACAGCTGTAACTAATTTTTAACTTTTAATAATATATATATTTTTGTGGAAATTGTGCAAATTTGTTTAATTTTATTACTCTACACACTAAACAAAATTTCTTATTGGTAGAACCTACGAAAATTAGCGTTGTAGCCAAACGTATTATCCACTAGTCTTGGCATTCTTCGCCAGGTTTTGCAACTTCTGCTGTGTCTGAAAGAGCAAACAAACAATTTAAAATTCACATTTGCAAAATTTAGCCACCAGGCCATATTTTATTTATAACCAGTGCCGGATTAACACTTGTGGGGGCCCCCTACCTACAATCATTGGCGTAAATTCACAAAATTTCTGGGGGGGGGGGGGCTTTAGGACCCCAAGACCTTGATCCCACGGAGAAAAATAATTGATGATAGGCCCAAATTAGTGTGGATTTACGCATTCTAAACCCAGTCAACAGTCCAAGGATACGATAAGTAAGATACTAAGACAAAGGCTGGACAGAATAAACATTGTTGCTTGCTGTTAGTTCAAGAATTAGAAAATAGTGAGGTAGGTTAGTAAATAGTAGGCAACTCATTCCGGCATACATCTTATGGACTATGGGCTACAGAGCTTATTTTGGCTTATATATTGTATATGTATATTTTGTAAAAGGGTAATTTTTGTTTGGTTACTGTAAAATTAATTATTGCATGTTTACAGTTTAAAAATATAGCATTTACAGTTATATTAAGTATCTACAGTCGTAATGCTGGATTTAACGTACAATAAAATAACAGAATGTTGTAAAGCACTGGAAGCAAGGAATGACACTAGATCGGAGTAGTTCTATTTAAATAGTTACTTTTCATGGAAAAGGTAATTTATTTATGTAATGAGTTTTATGTATGCACAAGGGCGATTAGAAAAATACTAATGGATAGATGTGATTGTGTGAATGGTTGCATGAAAGTTATGTTGGAGTGCGAACCAATGTTAGTGACAGCTATATACAGTTTTAATTTCCTCAACTTTGATTATGGCTGTGTCCTTTATTGACCTATGTATGATCGATATTGATGCCCCTAGTAGCGACCTTCCCGACATCCTTCTTGACCTTCCTCCTGTACCCTCACCCTCATGTATTCTTCAGCAAGCCTACTCTCGCCATCCTCGTCTCTTCCACTGTTGTCACATAAATGCAAGCTCCCTTTCAGCACACATTGACGAATGCACTTTTTTGTTTGAAAATCACTGTCATTCCCCACATTGTATTGCTGTCTCTGAAACCTGGTTGGTTCCGTCTCTGCCTGATACCAAAGCTACCATCTCCGGCTACAAACTTATTAGGTCAGATAGGATTGGGAAAGCAGGCAGAGGGGTGGCATTTTACATAAGGGAGGATTTGAGGTTCAAAGTTGTCGTAAAAGCTGCCCAGTGCAACCGACCTGAATTTCTAATTTATTGAAATTATGTTTAATTTTCAGAAAATTTTACTTGGCACAGTGTACAAGGCCCCCAACGTAGGTCATATTACAGACTTTGAAGACGTCATTCTTCAGCTCGTCCCATCGTATACTGACGTTATTATAATGGGTGACTGGAATGTCAATTTGGAGAAAAACGCAACTGATGTCCGCCGCGTGCAGAACATTCTCAGGATGAGTGGATTGTCATTGCTTCCTCTCCTCTCCACCCACGAATTACCTGGTTCGTCCTCCACAATTGACCATATTATGGTGTCACAGCGTCATAAAGCAGCATCCTTTGGGCAAATACCTATTGTTGAAATCTCAAAGCATGACCTTATTCACTTGTCATATTCGGTAAAGACCCCTAAATATGAACCATTTACAATCACACTCCGGGACTTTAAAAACTGCAATGTTCAAAATCTGAAACTTTCTGCTTTTTCCCTGCCATGGTCCGAAATTGATAGCCTACGTGGGTTCGATGCCAAACTTGAGAAGTTCAACCAGTTAACGGTGGATGTATTTGATGAGCATGCTCCATTTAAAATCATACGAATAAAAAACCCAAGGCGCCATGGATGACTGTCCAAATTCATGAGATGAGACGCTTCCGCGATGCATCGTTCTCCCTTTACAAGCAGGAAAAGACTCAAACCAATTTTGATCGTTATAAAGTCCTCAGAAATAAGGACAAGCAGTTAATACGTAATTCTTAGCTACGCTTCTACTACGGTCTGTCCTCTTCACTCAATTCGAAAAAAACATTAAAAATTCTCAAGGCATCTGGCATAGACAAAGTCCCTTCCTCCTTCTCCGGCGATTACGACTTAAATGCCCTTAACAATTTTTTTGTTGCCCCCCAATCACCTAATCCTAGTATCGTTCAGAATACTACCTCCACAATATCGCTTCACCCACCATTAGCGGGGCCCAGGTTCATCTTCAAGACCGTGTCCAGTAATGACGTCCTCCGCAGCATTAAACGCATCAAATCCAAGGCCATTGGATCGGATAATATATCCATACAAATGGTCTCTTTAATCAGCGAAGCCCTGATGGAACCGCTTACTGCTATCATTTATTTATCTTTTACTAAGTCTGTCTTTCCTTCTCATTGGAAGACAGCTCATGTCAGACCGCTGCCCAAGAAATCAAACCCTACCCAGAGTTCTGATTTCAGGCCAATTTGCATACTTCCAGCACTTTCGAAATGCTTAGAATACATTGCCCATGATCAGTTATCAAACTTTTAATTGAAAATGAACTCTTTGACACCCATCAGTCGGGCTCCCGCCCGTACCACATCACCAATACAGCTCTTCTTCATATAGTCGATGACATACGTTTTGCCATGGATAATCAGCAACTTACCCTTGTTGTGCTACTAAACTTCAGCCTCGCTTTCAATTGCGTCAATTTCGATGTACTGCTATCGAAACTTGAACATTTTTTCATCTCTGTCATGGCGCAGTTGCATGGATCAAATCTTACCTGACTTGTCGGTAGCAAACTGTTTTATGTAAATCTACTAAATCTGATCTTCTTCCCTTATCGAACGGTGTTCCACAGGGGGGAGTCATTGCCCCTCTCCTCTTCTCCTGTGCGGTAACTGATATTAAAAAGTGCTTTAGACACACTAAACATCATGGTTATGTTGATGACTATCAAACTTACCTACATTTCACCATTGCAGAAACTGTATCAGCATTCAACAAACTCAACGAAGATCTAGCACGAGTCTTTGAGTGGAGTGAGGTCAACCGCCTAAAGTTAAACCCCTCAAAATGTTAAGCTATCGTCTTCGGCACACACAAAATGCGAAATAAATTTTCAATTGAATATCATCCTGATCTGATGTTGGGCAATACAAAAATTTCCCTATCTCCCGTTGTTAAAAACCTTGGAGTGATGCTTGACTCCACCCTTTCGTGACACGAACAAGTATCCAGTATTTGTAGAAAAGCCTTTTTCAGCCTGCATTGACTAAGCTCACTCAAATACTTTCTACCCAAAAGACTCAAAATTCGGCTAGTTCAGTCACTTGTATTTCCACATTTCGACTACTGTGATAGCCTCCTTACTAATCTTTCCGTTGACTTGCAAGCAAGACTGCAACGTGCAGTTGTATTCGCTTTTGTTGCAATACCCCCTACAGAGACAGGGTCACCCCATTTTATGTTAGTATTCCTTGGCTTAAACTCGAAGGTAGAAGGAAGCTGCATGAAGGTACTTTAATTAATATATAAACTCCTCAATGGCTTTGCTCCTTCATACTTTCGGCCCTTTTTCCAGCCTCTGTCAAACCGTCACTACAACACTCGAAGGGACGATCTTCTCGTTATATCTACTCATTTAACCCAAACCTTTCATGCCTCCTTCCTCGTCTCGTTAGTTCCCCTGTGGAACTCCCTCCCCACCCACAAAAAAGAATCTTCCTCCCTTGCAATTTTCAAAGTTCGCTATCGGGAACATCTAATTAGACTAATACAATAGATTCACCCAGATCTGATGTGGTTTCGCTCTCCATGTGTGAATGAGTGTTCTCATTTTTTGTGTATTTGCAACTATTTTTGTATTTACAGCTCTGTAACAATAATTCACTAGCCCTCTAGTTGAGTGTAAGAAAGGGCCCGAAGGCCCTAACTCCGCTAGGGGAGCCTAGTGCAATAAAGAAACAATTATTATTATTATTATTACCCAGGACTGCGGTGGGCCCGGGGGTCTCCCCCGGAGAAAGAAAAATGATAAATAGGCCCAATTCATTGAGGTTTTTCGTTTATTTTACCCTGGGGAAAGGGGGCCTCCCCCGGAGAAAAAAAATGATAAACGGGCCCACATTTGTGAGGTTATGAGCATTTTGCAAGCAGTACAGTTGAGACTTTACCGACCTACCACCTCCCCCGAAGAAAAATTGTGAAGAAATAGGTCTGAAATATTGGGGTTTTAAGCATTTTGAGCAATATATTTTTGGGAAAGTACTTGGTCAATATGTTCATTTTTTTTCAGGCCGTCTTTCATGTCCATTTCCTTTTTCTTTAGTTTTAGAGTAGGGTCAATTGTTATAGGTCTTCATGTGGGGCTTTACAATTGAGGAGCAAACTTTCAAAACGGCACTAATCCATTTTCGTAAAATGTTCAGGAAACACGAAAAACATAATTATTTCTGATTTATTATAAGGGGAATATAAGTCTTTAACCCTTCAGAAGACTAGGTTAAATTTTTTTTGTTTTTGGTTTGATTAGCAATCCTGATTCAATTGACCTATGTAAAATAAGTTTACCAAGAATTAATTTCCCTTTCGCCTCCATGACGTCTTTGTCGCCAGAAATCCTGGGGGGGGGGGGCTACGGGTGCCACGGCGGGGGGGGGGGGGCTAAACCATTTTTTTTTTAAAACAATGCTTGCGTCTGTTGTGGCCTGTGGGTGTCATTTTGTAACGGTGTTTGTGTAGTGCCCTGAAGCCTTGGTCTTATAGTTAATCCAGCACTGTTTATGACGGAACATAAGTACGGTACGGTATGCTAAATGGAAGGAGTTCGAAAACTTTGACTAATTTGTGTTAAAAAAAGTTTAGAGGAACATTTATTCTGAAGGTTAATACATCTTTTGCACATCTACGATCATTGTCTAGCCGACATATCCTGTGAAGTTGGTTTTCTAATAAACGCAGACAATATGTACTGGTATTTATGATTGTTTCCTAATAAATAAATAAATGTCAGTGAAAACATAGCGCCTCATTCTAAATTACACATCAACGAATAAACTACAGCACTGCTTCGTGAAACTTACCCCCTTGCCCAAGAGGGCCCGCATCTAAAAAATTAATAAAATATTACTAATTTTGACAAAAAAATTAAAATAATTTTAATAATTTTAAAATAATTTAGTCAAAACATTATGTTTGTTTGTTTCCAACCTGACTTCAGCATTTCAGCTTTTAAGAAACCCTATCAGCCTGACAGGGGGAGCGAGTCTGTTTATTTACTTGAGGCACCCTAAGGGCAGACTCCTTCACCTCAGGGAGAAGGTGAGTTGACTGACAGGGTGGACCTCCTGATTGCAGTTGGGGAACATGGTAAGGTCACACGATTAAATCGGAGGTGACCCGGGCTTGACACGCACGTAAATTGACTAGTATACTATATCGGTATCGACATATCGGGACTCGGGATGCAGAACGGGACAACCGCTTTTGTCACGGGGTGGGACGCGGGACGGGAACAGGGTTTATTCCCCCGTAGCCCAGGGTAAATAAGACATTAAATTATAGATGAATGAAACCCATTGGAAATGGAAGATAATATGACAGACATTAAGGGAAAAATAAATTACGGACGATCTGAGTTCAGGAGGCTGGTAGGGGTGGTTTTTAAGGGTGAAATACGGTACTTCTTCATTTCCGACAAAACTACAAGTCCTATGGGAAAACGTCAAATAGAAAAAATGTAGATAATAAGAAGAACTACAACTTTGATGATTGTACTTTTTTCACATAACCTCAAATTTTACGAGAAAAATTCCAAAAACCAAGGTTTTAGTGTTTTATTTTTAACTTTCACAAAATAAAAACTTTTTACGTGAAAATTAGGGAGAACTTACTTTTTAATATTATTAATGCACTGTAATTTAAAAATATTAATTTTTTCAACTAATTTTGACTATATATGGAAAAATCACCCTAATTTTCAATCGAAAATTCTTACGTCAAAATGTAATTTTTTTTTTAAATTAGGTAGGCTTGAGATCTCTATTTTCCGACGGTATAAAGAACAATATACTCCACTGTGCAAAATTTTCGTAAAAAATGGCAAATACAAAATCGAAAAATGATGTTTCTAATATTTAAAACATAGGCCTAGTCCGGTCAATTTAGTTTATTTAAGCCCTATATTTATATCTGTGTCAATCAGCTCTAAAATAAAAATAGCAATATTTTCGTTCTTAATTAGTATGTTTAACGTTACATAACCAAAAAAAAATCGAATCATATTTTAGTACAATACTAGATGCAAGTTATTGTAGAATTGGATGACTAAATTGAACGGACTATATTTTAAATATTAAAGACATCATTTTTCGATTTGATATTTTTACCGTCGGAAAATAGAGATTTCAACGGACAAAAAGCCTACCTAATTTTTAAAAAAAATTTACATTTTGACGTAAGAATTTTCGATTGAAAATTAGGGTGATTTTTCCATATATAGTCAAAATTAGTTGAAAAAAATTAATATTTTTAAATTACAGTGCATTAATAATATTAAAAAGTAAGTTCACCCTAATTTTCACGTAAAAAGTTTTTATTTTGTGAAAGTTAAAAATAAAACACCAAAACCTTGGTTTTTGGAATTTTTCTCGTAAAATTTGAGGTTATGTGAAAAAAGTGCAATCATCAAAGTTGTAGATCTTCTTATTATCTACCTTTTTGCTATTTGACGTTTTCCCATAGGACTTGTAGTTTTGTCGGAAATGAAGATGTACCGTATTTCACCCTTAAAAACCACCCCTACCAGCCTCCCGAACTCAGATCACCCGTAATTTATTTTTCCATTAATGTCTGTCATATTATCGACCATTTCCAATGGGTTTCATTCTACTATAAATTAATCTTTTTTTTCACCATTTTTCAGGGGATCTACCCTGGGCTAGCGGTAATGAGTCAATTAGAATAATTATATTTAAGTAATGAGATCATAAGCCAATCAGCAATAAGTAATGCGAGCAGTTTAATAAATAGCAGCAGCCTATCACAACAGTTGACGTTACAAACCTAGGTATTGCTGACTCACTGCTTCTTGTTATAATAGGTTGCGTCTCACTATTCAGACTTCATTCACATCAAAGTTTGAAGAATGAAATCTGATTACTGAAGTTTGAGACAGCATAAAAATACAATACGTAGCAAAGTCTTCTGCTGTAGCTCTATATTATATGCAGTACCTTATATACAATAGTCAAATACAATACAATACAATACAAAAATTAGAGTCCCTGACCAGCCAGAGCCGGATCGACGGTGTCAATCCAAAAACCACACATTGGTAGTTCTAAAGGTGATTACTGAAGTTTGATGCTCAAACACTACAACAGTTTAACGGGAAATGAGAGTACAAAAGGCTGCGTTATAAATATTGTTGTACCCAATCCTGTGATGCATGTTATCTGAAGTCAAACTAAAAGTTGGTAGACTAGCAACAGCTAACAGATGCCTATAGTTTATTACTGTAAAATAAAGGCCTACTGTAAAGGTATAGTCATTAGTTTTTCTTTTAATTTCAATTGACTTACCTGCCGTTCCTGCAACAAAATAATAGCATAGTAATATTGTATATTCGAATTGCACAGTCTTGTAAATTAGTAAAGGTACACTCTGCATTTCACATTAGTAATAATTTAGCCTAGTTGAATTACAATATTATACGAAAACATTAGTGAATTCATTAAAGGCACTTCAAATTGAAAATGATAAAAAAAAAACGTCAATTACAATGTTACAAGTGGAAGTGGACCCAAAGGACAAGTCCTATGCCGGAACCCCCTTTACAAATATAAAGGTAAAAGTAAAGGCTAGTGTCAAAACAAATTAAAATTAATAATTAAGAAAAATAATTTTGCAGGAAGATATCTATAGTAATTGGGTAACTCATAAGTGTAAAAATCAAATTTCACGAGCATTTTGATTCATGATATACCGTACGCCTCTTTCTAACACCGATCGGACACTCCATGAGTTAAAGGCCGGGCTGTAGTCCGAATTTCAAGTACCTATTCCTTTGCGCACATGCTAATGTTAAGTCGATATTAACCTACTCCTAGGGTTAAAACTGTCAACAAACAAATTTTTAGTATTATATTAACCCCGGTATTAAAATCGCCATGATCGGCCCGCAATTCTAATAAGCAGTCGGTTACAAATATGAAAAACGTGCAAGCTGAAACCTTTAACTTTAACTCTAGAAGTAAATATTTCTTATGAATTCGCCTGCATCGGTTAATTGCAGAAAATTCGCCCAAATTGGAATTAAACACAATTTTCGTTCTTCCATTATTGCTTTCCAATTTATACGTAGTATAAGGAAAGCTTTGTGATGGTCGAAATTTTCGATTCCGAGATTTCAACGGATTTACACGTTTTGAGGTCCCAGGAACCCAAAAAAGTGGTTTTTACAAAATGTCTGTCTGTCGGTCTATCTGTCTGTTCGTCGATTTCCGGGCAAACTACTCAGTGGATTTGAGTGAAATTTGGCATGTAGGTTCACAAAAATCATACCTCGGGACCATTTTTTTTTTTTTGGGCTAACTCAATTTGGGGGGTTTTTATTTTCAAAAAACTCCAAAAAAACGGCTAAAAAAATTATTTCTCAAAAACGGCTCCAACGATTTCTTTTAAATTCTCGTAGATTGTATTCGTTATTAATGTTGACAAAATGCGGGGGGTCGCTTGCCCCTTGATAGTTTGCTTCTGGGGGTAAAAAAATAAAAAAAAATAAAATTTAATGAAAAAATGACTAAAAAATTCGAAACCTTTCTATCGATGATTTCTACCTTCAAGCATGTTTTAGGTGTTAAATTGAGTAACGAAACCAGATAGGTTGCTTTCCCAAAAAAATATTTGGTTTTGCCCAAAAAATTATTTTTTGAAAAAAATGATAGAAAATTCGCGCTCAAATGCATTGCATGCCCTGCCATTATTGCTGTGTGGTAATTAATGTGTTTGTTTGACCTATCGAGAATTTACCTCACTTCCAGTGACGTCAGGTGGACAACCGCCCCCCCCCCCCCCCCCCCCGAGATATCGGAAATTTAACCATAGGAAAAATATTTGCCATAAAATTACTAATTTCCTCTATCTATTAATTTTGATAAATTGGAAAGCATGTTCGAGTGAACTCGGACCGGTTCTTACAATTAGCATAACAAATTAATAATTAGGTAATATTAAGTTATATGATTTAATCACTTACAAGAAATTCTATAGCATGATTCTCTGCGCCTCGTGCCTGAAATTTAACAATGTTATTTAAGTCAAATTCATATTGAATCTTAATATATAAAAGCTAGTCGGGTTTGTTCGTCCACTTATAACTCGAGAAAGGCTGGACCGATTTTCATGGTTTTTCGTTTTTTGGATTTGTGTCCATCCCGAGTAGCAGAATAACTATTAAAATCATTCAAAACTGCACACTTGGTCGTTAGAAACAGTCCTAATTTTATATCTAATACATAATAATAATATAATAAAATTAACTAAATATATGCTCACTTAACGACTTAAGAATTGTTAAGATATATCAGCAGAGAGGGAGGTGTAAGTGCATAACTATCCGTAAGAAGAAATCCGATCTCCTGTGCTCGCTAATGTTTTTACTACGCAGCGGCACTGAAGATGTCGACCATAGATGTTGACGAAACGTTTGGAACTTCACTTTACAGCCCGGATTCTACTGGTTCTTCAAGAGAGAGAGGTTTCTCGAGAGAAATTCGTTCACGGAGTAAGTGCAGCAGGTTGATGCAATATACATATTATTCTTTATCGTATTTTCGAGTATTTCTGACGCTGAAGCGAGTCTTAGGCGCGTCAAGGGGAAAACCGTGCACCGTGTGTTGTCAGCTACATGACAGCCTCAGAAATCTTCTGATGCTGACTCATCGGGTTTTCCAATACGAAACACGTACCGTACTCATTTCCTACAAATTGCTATGAATTTGCCAGCGCGTAGCTTGCGTCGGAATCGTCCAAGCGCACCGGGCCCTTAATACATCTACTCTACACCCAAGTTACCATATTTTGTAAACGACTTCTTACCTCACGGGCCTGCAACAACCGACAATAACAAAATTAATTTATCTATCTTATCTACAACAGTATATTATACAAATTTGTACATTTTAGTTACTTATATATATATATATATATATATATATATATATATTTTAAATACCTATAACCTAGTAGTATCCATTATTTTGGTCATAACATAAGTAAATGCGCTAAGTTGAGCCGTACGTCACATTAGAACAATCCCTGCATTAATTATTTGAGGGGCTGTTTAGGGATGTAAGCCTACTTGTAGTAGTAGCCCATTGTACCGTACGCAGCCAACTGCTCTATCAGTTTTTCCAACAATATCAGTATTGTTTTCGGATGTATTTATGGCCGTTGACAAACCTCCACATGTCAGCCCACACTGACTACAAGTGACAAGGAACAAGCTGATACCAGCTTACCATTACAAGCATCAGGCGTTAATTCGTGAAAGAGCCAGAGTTAATTTAAAGATGCAAGATTTTGTAATCCTCGAGAGGGAGAAAGAGATAGATAAAAAGTGGTTTGCAGTTTTACATTGAAAGATTACTTACAAAGAAGTCTGAGAAAGCATCTACGGATCGCTTCTGAAATAGAAAAGGAATATTTTTCAAACAGTAATTCAAATTATATTATTTCCAATGCATGACACATTTCACATGAATGTATAGTAAAGTCTTCGAAGTAGCTGAGCTTGTGAGTAATGCTTTATGGACTCAGAGGCGAAGAAGCGAAAGTCGCTAATCTGTACTTCCTCGTGGTGAAGTTGGAAGTACATAGTGGCGACTGAGCAGATAGATTGTTTGAGCCGGGATAAGCGAAAAAAACAGTTTCTTTTTGTGCAGGGCACTTTTTGCTTTCCCATTTATACGCAGTATAATGAAAGCTTTGTGACGGTCAAAATGTTCGCTTCCGAGATCTTAACAGATTTCCACGTTTTGAGGTCCCAGGAACCCGAAAAAGTGGTTTTTACGAAATGTCAGTTCTGTCTGACTGTTCATCGATTTCCGGGCAAACTGCTCGGTCGATTTTCGATGATTTTTAACTTCAGGTATGTTTTAGGTGTTCAATCGAGTAACAAAATCAAACAGGTTGCTTTCCCAAAACAATATTTGGTTATGTGTAAAAAATTATTTTTAAAAGAAATGATTGAAAATTCACACTCCAATACAAATTGTGTCATTACAATAATTGTCAATTGTCAATGCATCCTGTCATTGCTACTACTGTCTACGGTTACAATGTATTGGTCTGTTAGTTCCAGAATATGCAATTGAGGTTTCGTGGGTTTTTAACATTTTGAGGTGGACAACATTGTGTCTACCTACTAATTTATCAATTGGAAAGCATGTTCAAGTGAACTTGGACCGGTTCTTCGTCCTGGGGTTAGAAAACTGGCCCGAAGGTGGGAGAACTCAATGAAGAGTAAACTGCATAACAATGCAGAAGGCAACGGGAAACCGCTGCACTGCAATTCCCTAGTACCGGCATCATTACTACAATTGCCATGATGATCACCTAAAAGAGGCATTAGAAGAAGAAGAAGCATTGCAAAGAATATATACATAAAAAAAAGACATTATAAGTAGACATCTCACTATCAGAAGGGTCTTTCATGTTTCTCTTAGAAGACAGGTACAAATGGGCATTAGCTTCTTACAATACTTCATAATTTATGTGGAAAAGCGTATTCCCCTAATTCATTGGCGCACAGCATGGGACTTTTCATGGTTGGAAATAACATTAAATTGACAATTTACCTTCTGACGATGAGGAGGTGTCGCATCTCTGGATGACCGAAGCATAGCTTCCTGTAAGAGAGAAAATTAATGAAACAAATAACGCAGTTATAAGTACCTAGTAGTAGTAGTAGTAGTTGTAAGTACATAGCTTATTCCTAAAAATGCGGCACAAAAGGGAAGTGCTATATTGATATTTGACTCGTACCCGCACTGTATGGTTGAGCCTGTTGCATTTTGACAGTAGTAGGCTTGTCTCAACGTAATAGATGGCCTTGTCACAGGCTTCCAGAAGATCCACGCGGGACATTGCTTCTTCAAGCCTCGAGCAGACAAGAAGATGGTTGACATCTTTTATTTGCAATGTGATGTTAAGCCATGTGATGAGGAGCGAAAAGCAGTGGCGGACGCAGCGACCGGCACTGCGGGCAATTGCCGCCCCCCCCCCCCTTTGGACAGCAGTTATATTCTTTGCCTCTAAAATCTAAGTGTTGCTGCACTCAAAATGCACAAAACCTCACTATTTCAGCCCAATTTTTTTAAAAATTTCTCCCCCTGTCCACAATTATATTGATTCTTTTTTGTAATATATAAGCCTTACCGCTCTCAAAGTGCGAAGAACTTCACAATTTCAGCCCTATTTTTCAAAAAATTTCTCCCGGGGGGGCAAGTGCCTCCCCCTTTTATGACGTCTGGGACCGCCTCTGGCGAAAAGTATTGCCTTCTGCATGTAATAACCCCAGGGAAGACAGAAGGACTGAGGGCTCCCGTCAGAAGAACATCCTGGTTGAGAAACCTGACGACTTCCCTTTTCAGAGCAGCCATTATGATCGACAATTTTCGATAGAAGGGGCATTAAAAGACGCAGAAGAAGAAGAATCTGCCTACAACGTTTATTGGGAAATGAGTCATCTGTATAAGTTATATATTTTGGGAAACTATTGGGAGTACGGTACGCTATCGGGCGCACTGTAAAACCCGTATTTATTGAATTAATATGACAGGACAACTAAAATAAATACCACATTTGCATAGTAGGCCTACGGGTAAAATTATGTACAGTACTTACAAAGAAGTTTGATAGTTCTTCTTCGTCCTCTTCTACTGATCTTTTCTGAAAGAAAAAAAAAATATAACTTTAAAATTATTTTTATAAAACTAATTAAATAATTAATTTAAAATAGGGGGGAAAAAACCGCTTAATTCAATGAAATGCTTGTGCTTCTTAACTTTTATCTCATAATACGACTTCACAACGCACGGATTGGACCCTATTTCAATTGAGTCCTACATACAAACAAGTCAACGAAACATTAACAATCGTAATCGTTGAGAAACATTCCAATCCATTGATCTTCTTCCTTTTTGGTGCAGGCGGTGAGGCTTTGGAACTCCCTACCGGATCCAATCAGAAATGAAAAAAGTTTAAATCAGTTTAAGAGGGCGTGTCACGATTATTTTATGAGTATGTATGTTGTATAACTATGGTGTGGAAATGGTCGCTTTTAGTTTAGTTTTTATTAAGTTTAAGTTTAAGTTTATTAAGTTTTATTATAAATAGTAGGTATTTAAGTTAATATTATGGGTTAATTGTAAGAGTGGGCCGAAAGGCCCAAAATTCGCCCATATGGAAAATAAAGACATTTTTCTTTCTTTCAGTTCAAACATTAATAAATTGCCTAAAAATAAATTTTTAACCCCCCTCCCACCGAAATCAAAACCTGGGCACGGCCTTGCGAGTAAGCAAATTTAACACACAACAACAACTTAACAATCATAAATTGATAAATATATTACTAACAGGCTATTCTCTGTTATTTGTTAAATAACTGTACTGTTTTTGCATTGCTTGAAAAAGCTTAAAAGCTGGTCTTTAAAATTGAAAATTCATTAAGATCGCCTATGGCATACCGATTTTCCGAGAACTCCCTTTAAAAGTGGGTTTTCCTTAGCGTCCTGTAAAGAAAAAAAATCATGCTTTTGCCTGTTACACTGCGCCAATGGTAAGCTTGTCCATTATCGCTTGTAGCCAGTGTAGGTTGACATCGAGGACGTAAACCAGTTAGCCAATGGCCTAAAATTCTTACGGAAACAATATATATATAATGTCCGAAATCCATGGGGTCATTGGCATTGGACAAGGGCCCAATGGACCACCATAAGTAGGTTCTTATAGAAACGTCATTCAGGGCATTATTATATTACACAAGCTAGTCTTTAAATTGATGGACCGTCAACTATTTTAAACTTCACTAATTATCACGTGAAATTTCTAAATTTAATAATATATTTATATAATATTATTTATATCTTATATTATATATAATATAGCTACTAAAATATTAAATTAAGAAAGATTTAATTAGGAGTTAGGGGTTAAATTACTTACAAACAACTTAGCTAGGTCTTGTGGTGAACGTTTCTGAAATAAGAGTACAATAAACCTACAATAATAGTTTAATTCTCAAAATAAATTCAGTTACATAAGTCGGTATACACATAGAAAGTTTATTGCTTTCCAATTTATACGTAGTATAAGGAAAGCTTTGTGATGGTCCAAATTTTCGTTCCGAGATTTCAACGGATTTACACGTTTTGAGGTCCCAGGAACCCATAAAAGTGGTTTTTACGAAATGTCTGTCTGTCGCTTTGTCAGTATGTCTGTCTGTTCATCGATTTCCTGGCAAACTACTAGGCCGATTTTGATGAAATTTTGCATATAGGTTCACAAAAATCATACCTCGAGACAAATTTTTTATATTTTGGGCTAACTTAATTTTTGGGGGGTTTTATTTTCAAAAAACTCCAAGAAAACGTCTAAAAAATGATTATTTCTAAAAAACGGCTCCAATGATTTCTTTTAAATTCACATATGTTATAGTTGTAATTGATGTTAACGAAATGTGTGGAGTCGCTTGCCCCTTGATAGTTTGCTTCTGGGGGTAAAAAAATAAAAATAACTCAATTTTCATTAAAAATGACTAAAAAATATTTTTTCTGTGGAACCTTTCTATCGATGATTTCCACCTTCAGGTATGTTTTAGGTGTTCAATAGGGTAAAAAAAACGGACAGGTTGCATTCCCAAAAAAATATTTACTTCCGTGCAAAAAATTATTTTTTTGAGAAATTGTGGAAAATTCCCGCTCCAATGCATTACGTGCCATGTGTCATTGTTACTACTGTTATAATGTATTGGTCTGTTCGTTCCAGAATATGCAATTGAGTTTTAAGGGTTTTTTAATATATATTGAAGTGGACCCCCCCCCTCCCCCTCGAGGGGTCTGAAATTTAACCAAAGGGAAATTGTTTCCTATGAAATTACACATGTCTGCATCTACTAATTTATAAATTGGAAAGCATGTTCGAGTAAACTCGAACCGGTTCTTTCCTTTGGGTCCCTTGCCATTGTGCAGCCGTTTTTCACGTAGAGGCAAATCTCAAATAGGAATGCAATGAAGTTACGGTAGAGATTTCCATGTAATATTTCTATGGTGAAATGAAAATTATGAATTTATTTGTTTTCCAGCATTTCTGCTTTAAGCAGCCCTGTCAACCTGGCGGGGGGAGTGAGTCTGTTTCTTAAATTGAGGCACCCTAAGGGCAGACACCTTCACCTCGGGGGAAGGGGAAGGGAAGGGAAGGGTGGACCTCCTTGGGGAACATATTAAAGACACACGATTAATTCAAAGGTGACCAGGACTGGTAGTTATCATGTGCCATCATGTTTTCTTTTTAGTTTTTATAAAAGGTTAATCGCGTATTCGCGTACAAACAATTTCATGAATGTATCCGATTAACCACTTCAATCGCCTCAGTAAGTAACCTCATAGGTACTTGTGTAGAGTTACGACACGTCTCCGAGTCTCCGACCGCAAGGTGTGTAGAGACACGCCGACTGTAGGCAAGTTCCCCCGGCAACGCTGTGCATTGGATTCAACAGGGTATGGCCGTTCGCATGAATGAATGAACTGAATTAATGACCGAGTATTATTAATGAAATTAATTAACATTTCATAGCGGTTCTACTGGGCTGCTTAATAATATTTTTGCTTTCCAATTTATACGTAGTATAAGGAAAGCTTTGTGATGGTCGAATTTTTCGATTCCGAGATTTCAACGGATTTACACGTTTTGGGGTCCCAGGAACCAAAAAAAGTGTTTTTTACGAAATGTCTGTCGGTCTCTCGGTCTGTCTGTTCGTCGATTTCCGGGCAAACTACTCGGTGGATTTGAGTGAAATTTAGCATGTAGGTTCACAAAAATTATACCTCGGGACCATTTTTTTTTATTTTGGGCTAACTCAATTTGGGGGGGTTTCATTCTCAAAAAACTCCGAAAAAAACGCCTAAAAACATTATTTCTCAAACACGGCTCCACCGATTTCTTTTAAATTCACATATATTCTAGTCGTTCTTAATGTTGATAAAATGCGGGGGGTCGCTTACCCCTTGATAGTTTGCTTCTGGGGGTAAAAAAATAAAAATAACTTAATTTTAATGAAAAATGACTAAAAAATAATATTTCTGCGAAACTTTTCTATCGATGATTTCTACCTTCAGGCATGTTTTAGGTGTTAAGTTGAGTAACGAAACCGGACAGTTTGCTTTCCCAAAAACCTATTTGCTTTTGCGCAAAAAGTTTTTTTTTTTTTTTAAATGATAGAAACTTCACGCTGAAATGCATTGCCTGCCCTGCCATTATTACTGTGTTGTAATGTGTTTTAAATATATTGAGGCTACCTCACCTCCAGTGACGTCAGGTGGACGCCCCCCCCCCCCCCCCGAGATATCAGAAATTTAACCATAGGAAAATTATTTACCATGAAATTATTCATTTTCTCTCCCTACTAATTGATAAATTGGAAAGTGTTCGAGTAAACTCGGACCGGTTCTTTAACCTGGGGTTACAAATGTACGCAGACAATGTAAGAGTAGCATTTTTAACCCCAGGCTAAATTATTATCAAGCGTAGTCCTACATTTAAATATAAAATTGAAGAGTGCGCAGACGTACCTGGCGTGTATAAATAACCTTAGTCTGGGGTTAAAAATGTAAAAAAAAAACAATTTTGAATAGTATTTTTCATTGTAAAATTTTGTTATTTTAATTTGTAATACCAGGTTAAGATAAGAAAATGTAATAACAATAATAGTAGGCCCTATTATTAAGCTTATTTTTTTTTTATGAATTTGACTATTTTCATAAATTTAGTCTACATTTTTAGGCTATAGAACTAGGAATATATTTTGAATTCTCTGCATTAAATAGGACTAGCAACCACTAAGCTGTAGGAACACGAACTCAAAGAAATTTTAATTGGT
Source organism: Psococerastis gibbosa (assembly GCA_963971405.1). Lineage (NCBI taxonomy): Eukaryota > Metazoa > Arthropoda > Insecta > Psocodea > Psocidae > Psococerastis > Psococerastis gibbosa. The sequence continues at coordinate 1,211,838 of OZ020490.1, read as the reverse complement.
ACAGATCTTCAGAAATTATGACATTATGTTTTTTTTTTTTTTTTTTTTTTTTCTTTTTTTGGCATTGTGGGTTCACATACAGCCATGGTGGGTAGGTGGGGTTAAAATTCTACGTGGACTTCCCTTAGAAAGTCATATATAGCCTGGTAGGAGTCACTTTTAGAGATCATGTGGGCATAATTAAAAGGGAGGACTGTCATTAAGGGGAAGATGCGATCAAGTAATTTGTTTCTAGCTATGATAAATTCAGGGCATTCCAATATAACATTATATTGTTTTCATATAGGCCTAGGCATTTTTATAACTTACCGATTTTGAAGAAAAGCTTTTCGTTGCATTTTCCACTCCTTTCTTTATATTATCCAGAACGCCAGACACTGCATTATCCTGAAATGATATAATTAATACATATACTATAAAATTTGCTTAATAGGGTAATATGCTTAAATTGCTTAATATAATACAACTACATGCAATTTAACAAAGTGTTAGTTGGACTTACATTGCCTACTGTGTTAATATAGTCATTAGAGGCAGCGGCCTCACAGCCATCGTACAATTGTGGAGCCATTTGTCAGAGAGTGTTCGGGAGTGGGTACTTACTTTTACTTTTACTACGCCTTTTCCTCATGGAGGGTCGGCGGCACGGCAGCGTCGTTTCCACATGGTCCTGTCCTGTGCTTCTTCAGTTGAGAGCCCCAATCTTTTCATGTCTTCGGCGATCTTTCTATCCAGTGTTAGTTTCGGCCTCCCTGGTAGTCTTCTTCCTGGCATCTCCAGTTCCATTACTCTTCTGTCTACGTGGTCTTCGTCTCTACGTAGTAAGTGTCCCCACCAGTTCAGCCTCTTTTCCCTCAGTTTTTCTTGCACGCAACACGTTCTCATCTCCTGCCTTATGTCCTCGTTTCTGCGTCGGTCTTTCAATGTTACACCGCAGGATTTTCTGAGCATTCGCATTTCTGCTGCGTGCATCATATCTTCTTCGCGTTTTCGCACGGCCCAGCACTCAGACCCATACACCATGCAGGGACGCACCACTTGCTTGTATATGCGTCCTTTTCGCTTCTTTGGCATTTTTCGGTCTGTTAAAATCCCGGACATGTCTCGAAACTTCGCCCAGCCAGATTTTATTCGATTTCTTACATCTTCTTGATGCTACTCCCATAATCAGTTAAAGTTCTGAGAATGACTGAGAGGACACACCTTTACCAATAGCCCACTATGCATTTGTCCTACTCTTGCTAGATTAGCTGGTTATGCATCGGAAGGTGGTTTTGGGCCACTACAAAACCAATAACTCAGATAATTAGTTACTTACCCCTGCATATGCTATACATGCTAAGGCCATAACGGCGCCAAACACCAGAAACCACCTCATAACTGTTACAATTACAATACCAATGAGCCTGCTAGGTACTTCCTAGTCGTCATATATCTGTGTATGCAGGTGCTGCAGTTTACCCAGGTGTCCCCTAGCCTAACACAATCAAATGCAATCCCGGGCTGTTGCATCAGCACCCAACTGCGCAATTGTAATTCAATTCCGGAATGAAGAAGAAGAAGAAGAAGAAGAATAAGAACCACTGTATCGGCTAGGGCTGAACTGCAGGCTACTAGTGGGGTCACAGGTGGCGGATAGTGAACGGCCATCAGATATGATGGTTAGCTGCGAATAAGATGAATAAGCAGTCCCCGACCAAGCAGTACCGAGTGGGGTCCGGATAAAGATCCCCCACCTAGCTCCTTGGAGCTAGGGCATGGGCACCCTTTTGTCCATGGGAGAGAAAAAGCTCCCTAAAGGCGGAAGAATTCAACAGAGGAGTCAACGGCATAAGGATGCAGAAGGCAACGGGAAACCACTGCATTAAAGGTCCTTCGGGGCATCCCTTGTATAATCATCATGAGCGAAAAGTTTTGTTTTCGCTCAAATGATCGCCAATCTTCAACGTTGAAGGGGCACGAGAAGAAGAAGAAGAAGTATCGGTACAAACCCAATTCATACACATTAAATGAAGTGAGCAAATCTACGATGTATCCACGACATATAATACGTATACAACCCATCGCTGCAACGTACTGTACTCCCAGCCTATACCGTACACCATAGGGTGTTTTAGTGTCGTTTAGTTGCTTTCCAGTGTATAGGTATACGTATAGTATAGCCTCTAGAAGCAGCAAGAAGGTATAAAGGGAATTTTTTGAAACACAATTTTATTGTTTTGTTCAGACCAGTAAGTTAGTAGGTGAACATATCAAAAGTTCTCACCCGTAGCCCTTGAGGGGAGGGGGGCTTTGAAGGGATACAATGTTTTTGTTCTTCACTTATAAACCGGAAACTGCGCACCCTAGCGATATTTCCACCCAACACCAAATTAACACCGATTAAATTTGCTACAAGAAATATTAAAGAAAGTTTTTCGATAACTTGCAAACCGCACTTCTCGAGATATTCGTTCGGGAAAGTCAGTAATTTTGGAAAATAACATTTTTTCTTAACAATTTTGACCATATAAGTGTATCTTCAACGATATAACCAAAAAATTAATGCAAGCCATAGGGCAGCAGAGCATTTAATTTAATTCGATAATTTAATTCAATAATTTATATTACGTTACTGTTTGATATACAGGTATTTTCCTTCAAAAGTTAAACCAATTCTAGTATTGAGAGGCGTCAAACGTATTGGCCGAAATATACATCAGTACGTACACACAGTGAGTGCCTACTGGACGGACGCCTAAATAGCTCTCTATATGGCCATTTTAAGGGGAACATGCATTCGTTGCTATGAACATATTTGGGCATTTGGCAAAAAGGCAAAAAGAGAAAAAAAGCATTAAATGAAAACGAGGTTTCTTGGTATTGAAAAGTCAAAAAAATAGAAATGTAAGTACCATTTCAGTCAATTTCTAGCTCTCATCGGTTGGAAAGTGTCTCTTCTTCGTCTTCGATTCCCCCTTCATTTTTTCCAATGTCTTCTCCATGCCCAAATTTAGATAATTTATTGTTAGTTTAGTTAATAATTTATTACACTCCAATGAAATCGATACTAAATGTGCTTGTTCTTCAATGTTGACCCACAGCTACCCCCCCCCCCCCCAGATGAGCTTATAGGAATTGGGAAATTCCAAATAATGAATTGCGTGTTAAACGATTTCAATTAGCATAGCAGCACCATTTGGTATTACATTTAGGCTGTCGTATTGGGGGGGGGGGGGGGGCTCTTGTGAGCCTTGCTAAAGTTATTTGGTTCTCCTTTTTGACTTATTTCATTTATTTTGCTTTTTTTTATTAATTGGTTTTAGGGCGACTGCAAGTTAGGGCTTGCTTATACGCCCACCGAGCCAATTGGTGTTTCGATTGAATATATTAATGGGTTACACTGCCCTTGTAATATGACCTTTAGTTCCTCTTCATTTGCTAAGCTTCCTCTTCTTCTTCTTCTTCGATTGGATGTATTGATATATTAATATAAAAGATTACACTGCCCTTGTAAGATTTTTATTTCCTCTTCATTTGCTAAGCCGTTTAAGTTGCACTGAATGAAACGAGCCATCAATATTCTTCGTCACCTTCCCCCCCAGCAAGGGCAATTGCCATTTCGATTTCAGTATCTGTTGTGTTTTGACTGGAATTTCCCCCGGTGTTTTTGCTGATCTTTTGCCTTTTGTTCAAAACTCGACGTACGTTTTTCCTCGGACTTACCAACTTGGTGGCTAACATCTTTCGAAGTGTGGTTCGTTTCGGGGAGGGCGTCACTGTTCTTAGAACAGCGTGTAGTTTCTCATATAGCTTGCCTATTTTTTTATTCATCCGTTTTAGTACCGAATCCAATTCCGTGCATGATGCACAGCTAGGATTGGGAGTTATTTTGGTTGGCGGTGCACTTTGTGACCTAACATTTTGTAGGATCTTCGCCATAGTGGTTACATTAGCAGAAGGTAAATTGACTGGTGTGTTCTGAGTGGGCACATTTATTGTACCAGCCTGCTTTATACTCTGTTTAATTATTTGGGCGTAGGTTGCATTAGCCTGAACAGTTTTAATTTCTTTCCGAGCTTCTGGCATTGTTATACCGTTTCTGATTGAGTACCGTTTTACTTTCGTCTCTTCCTGGTACTTAGGACATTGGTTAGAACGTACATCGTGGTCACCATTGCATGCAACGCATTTAAACGGTGCCTGGCAAGTCTTCTCGTCGTGGTTTACACCATCATGAGTTTCTGAGCATCTGGGGCAGACATGTTTCCGCGTGCATCTCATCTGGGTATGGCCGTATTGATTACATTTAAAGCATCTTAGTGCTGGAGAGTAGTAGGGCCTGACTTTGGTGCGCAGGAAACCTATTGGTATGGAGTCCGGAATTTTAACGTCCCGAAATACCAAAAGGAGGACTGGGGGACGGTCAGTAACGTCCGGCTTAGTCAGCCGCTTAACTTCAATGACATTAAAACGCGCTAGTTCTGCCAACAGCTCTTTCTCCTCTATTGAAGCTGATTCCCATCCTCTTATTACGCCTCATTCAAAGTTTAAATATTGGCGCAATCGTGGCAACTACCTTTTTACTCCCTGCATGGTATTTATTTGTTTAATAATTGATATCTTCGATCTTCTGCTTACCTGGGTATACATAGTTAAGCTATTGCGCTACATTAGTTGTGCTATTCACATATTTTTACTTAATCATTGCAACTCCAGTGCTTTGAAGTTTAGTAACATTATTCACGGTAATAACAATATTCCAGATTCATTTTTATAATAATTGAATATAAATTGGACCATGCTTGACATAAGCCTCTTTTTATAATTTCATATTTTAATAAAACTTGATTCAAAATAAATAATCTAATGGTCTAGACTTAATCTTTAATTAATTAATCTTTAATTGGCATCAATTTAGCTAAATGCTTGCTCCTTAAGCGAGACTTTATTATACTTTTATACTTTTGATAATGTTTGATCGTTCATTAACTGGTAGGAGTGGAATAAGTCATTTATACGGTCGTACAATTATGTAATATCGTTTCTTTTGCATTATAATAAACTTAAATTTATTAAATCTGTATTCTCCTTTCCAAGATAGGGTTCCCTTCGGATCAAGTGCGATGGATGGTCTGGCTGTGTTGGCCTATTTTCTAACAAGCCCCTGCCAATACCCGACGAGAGCTGCCGGTGCGCTCAAGTGCAGTAACTGGCCCACAAACCAGAAGTTGAAATTAGGTTTTAAATTTTTATTTAATTAAATAATTTAATTGGGGCAATTTTATAAAATAAAAAACTTAAATTTTTATTACCATAAATTATTGAATTTTTTGATCTAAAAGTTTTAAAGAAAAGATTAAATTACCTTAGGGATAACAGCGTAATTTTATTTAAGATTAGGTTAGGTCTGTAAGAAAATAAATATAAAGAATAACCAGCTACAAAAAATCCTATTAATATTAGACACATAAAATTTAACTTTCTTCAAGAAATTAAAGAATTAATTAGACCAATTTCTCTAAGCAAATTTAAAGACGGTGGGGCCGCTATATTTATAACACAACATAAAAATCATCACAAACTTATTTTTGGTAGTAAATGAATTATCCCCCGAACTAAAAGTAGGCTCCGTGGTCCAATTACAACAGGTTGCTTTCCCAGAAAAGTATTTGGTTTTGCTCAAAAAATGTTTTTTTTTATTATTTTTATTTTTTATTTAAATGATAGAAAATTCGCGGTCAAATGCATTGCGTGCCCTGCCAGTATTGCTGTGTGGTAATGTGTTGGTCTGACCTATCTATCGTGCTCTACAGAATCAAAAGCTCGGGCCACGTCAAGAAGTAGAGCCGCCACCTTTTTACCTGAATTAATACCAGAATGTACAAAGTTGGAGACATCGTTCAAAGCCATATCAGTACTCTTTCCGGGTTGGAAGCCATATTGTCTTGGGCTGAACCACGAATATTTTTTTAAGAAAAGATGTAAGCCTAACAGCCATCAATTTTTCAATGACCTTTCCCGGAACCTTAAGAAGGCTAATCGGGCGGTAACACTCAACGGCCGTGTGGTCACCTTTTTGGTGCAACGGTACAACCAGAGCGTCCTTTAGACTTTGAGGGAATAAACCCGATCCAAAACTCAGATTGATAATGTTGGCCACATAAGGACTAATGTATGCAGCAATATTTTTTGAAGTACGCGCTGGTTATAGTAAGTAAGTATATATATAATTGAACAATCATTAAAAATTGAAGCATAAATCCCCAGCACTAAGTACAAAAATGACTTGTCACGCTGGGGTCAGCCGTCTGCTCCTGCTGATTTTTTGGGCTTCAATCTCATAATACAATTTTTGACTTCCGCTGTGGATACTGGAAAGAGATATATGGATTTCTCGAAACTGGGAGAAAAGAATTGTTTAATTAAGCGGTGATTCCTCGGAGGCCTTTTTAATTTTGTCTTCAGGTACAGCGGGTAATTAACAAAATAATTATTTAAATGGTTAGCCGCATCTTTTCCGATGATCTGGTGCCCGTTATTTTTTAGAGTTAAAGAGGGTTGCTTTTTGGAAGCCCCAGAAATGTGCTTAATAATTTTCCATTGCTGCGAACTGTTCACACTCGCCTCCCTGAACTTTTTTTCGTAAAATTTCTGCTGCTCGAATTTGACTTGATTTTTTATGTTCTTTGTGAGGTACTTCAGTCTTTCAAGACTGCTAAAGTCTAAGGGTGCAACACTCTTCATTTTAATCAAGCGATATTTCTCTTTGATCAAAGAGTTTAACTCTCGTGATAACCACGGTTTACCGAGTTTTTTGTTCTTTGAAAGCCGTTTGGGAACAGTTGCTGCTTCAAAACAGCACAGCAATCTCGATTCAAAAAAGTTGTAAGCTAGATCAACGTCGCAGATGTCAAAAATTTCCTCAAAATTAGAGTTTAAAATAATTGCTGTAAATAAGTGTATGTCTTTATTGTAAAACACATTTTTAATCGGGGGGTAACTGCCTTTCATGGCCGATAAATAAGTTGCAATCATATCATGATCAGTAAACCCAGTTTTAATAACATCTGATGAATAGCTTAAGGAACAAGTTCTCAAAAAACCATGATCTAAACAGGCAGCCATACGTGTAGGTTCATTAACAATCTTTTTGAAACCATGAGCAGAAAGTAAGGCCTCATATTCCATCACATCATCATTATCCAGCAGCAAATCCAAGTTTATATCACCAGTCCAATAGGCGTTTTTGTTTTCAACCAAAGGAAGAAACGTTCTTAATTCAGTAATAAATTCCTTTTGAGTAAACCTATGCATACGATATACAAATTGGACTGTGACGTCAACATTATTGGTAGATACAGATATGCGTACAATATCAGCTGTTTTAAATGTTGTTTTTATCTGCTTAGCTTTAAGACTTTCTTTTATGTAAATTAAGACACCCCCGCTACGATACAACTCATTACAAGAACTAAAATGATTGTACCCATTTAATTTGTATAAATTAATTTCCGCCTCAAAAATCCAAATTTCACTTAATACAATAACATCAGGCCAATGATTCCAGGCATTAAATATAGCAATTAATTCATTTAAATTAGCTCTGATCGATCTAATGTTTAGACTATTTACCGACAAGTTTTTGACATTGCAGCAGTATTTAAAAGGACACGCCGTAAGATTAACATGGTAGCTAGTTATCAAGGGATCGTCCATAAGCTACAGTCAAGATTAACATAAGTAGTTCAACTTCACACTTACACAATTTTCACCAAGTCATACTCATTGAATACAGAGATCACGGAATTCGAATCCAGAGTTTTTTTCATCAAAATTCGGTTGTTCCTGTACCATGTCAATTTGTATTTTTTTTTTGTTTGGCGAGTTTTTTCGACTTCCAAAGGAGGTTTTTTGAAGTATGGGGAGATTGACTCGAAAACCCACACATTATTTCCTCTCCCATCCTGGAAAAGTTTCTTGTTCTTCGAATAGAGAATAATATTCCTGACTTGACGGCTGTTGAATTCTACTATAACAGGTTTAGGTACGGTGGTGCGTGAAGGTATGCGATACACAGCGTCGATATCTGAGTTGTTAATTTTTATGCCAGCTTGAGCCGCTATACCCACAATCATTGTTTCAAGATTTTCCATTTCCACTTCTGGGACGCCAAGTATCTACAGTTGACGCCTCCGTAGGTACTGCTCGTTAACGATTATTAGCCTGTCGCGCTGCTTAATCATCGATTCCAGCACTGTGACGCGTTTCTCCAACTCCTCCGAGTGCTGTACTTTTTTTGACATCTCGTCATACTGCTTGGATATGAATTCCTGCGATGCCACCAATTCATCTACACGAGCATTAATGGCCCCCAACTCAACGACGCTGCCGTGCCGCCGACCCTCCATGAGGAAAAGGCGTAGTAAAAGTAAGTAAGTAACTCAGCCTTCCAGTCTTTCCTCATGCCGTCTAACATCTCCTTCCAGTCGGTCCGCATCTGCTGCATGAGGCTTTTCACCTCCCCCCTAACAAGGGATAGTTCCGGCGGCGGCACCATATCACAGCTAGGAGAGGAGAGGGCTTTACCAGCTTTAGATTTAGATATACGGCACTGTACACAAAGCCACTGATCCTGCACTGACTCAGGCCTCATAGAGAAGATTACTTATTTGACTTGAGCACACTCAAAATAAAAAGCGTTCTGGCACTGGGAGCAGGTTATTTTATCACTACCAAGGGACTTATCACATGCGAAGCATACGGACATAATACACAATTAGAAAGTGAGTTTCTGAAAGACCCTTGTGCTAGCCAAGTGGTCACACAAACACACTGTTATCACCTGTAATAACTGGCTTTCAAGAGACCCGTCTTCTAACAATAATTTGCAAAAAGTATTTACGTTTTTTTTGGAATACCTGAATACGATAAGTCCACGTGACAACTCAGGGTGAACACAAACGGCTACCACTTCAATGTTTTCGAACAGCATTTTTATAGACACCAACTTAACCACTGATTTTTTACGGAAATTTGAAATATATAAGTAACTTTAAAAACACGTCTGACTGTGAGTGATACTCGCATACCAACACATATTATTACACGTCACCAATAATAGTCCCTTAGGACGTCACGATTCTCCGAGTCATTCGTGGTACCTTTCTTCCTTCTATAGTAGTGGTTCAATCATCGTATACAAGCAGATTCTGCGAGTGCCCTCAGAGGTGAGGTAGGTAGTGATTATTCCAAGGTTGGCGTTTACACAAGGTAGGTAACTCACTAAGGGATTTACACAAAAGGGGAGGAGGAGGAGGAAGGATGCACCCCCTCCGCCCCCCTAGCCACTTCCATTCTTATTCACTTGTCAAATTACATACAGTTTTATTACATTTCATATATAAGTCAGCACCGCACTCCTCCACAGAGGTTTCTCTTAGTGAAATCTCTCTACACCTTCCTTCGATGTTGGCTGTTCAGCAAGTGAGGCCATCAGCCGATTGCGAGACCGGTCTACAGCTTTCAGCAGGAAAACCGATAAGAAACTAAGTTGTATCGGTTTTCCTAAGCTTAGCTTGGCTGTAGACCGATATCACACCTGCTGATCCCAGCTATACCCGGAAAGTCGTTTCTTAACTTTGCTTTAACATATTTGGATCATGCTATGACCAAATAAAGGAAACTACCAAGTGGCGCATAAGAGCATAAGTGTCTCTTCTTCGTCTTCGATTTTCCCTTCATTTTCACCAATGTCTTCTCCATGGCACGGATACAGGGGGGGTTGTTGCCCCCCCCCCTAAAATGGGATTATAATTTATACCCTTATAGGAATTGGGAAATGCCAAATATGGTGATGAATTTCCAAAAAAAAGTTGAGCTATACGATGTAAATTAGCATAGCTGCACTGTTGTTTGGTATTGCATTTAGGCTGTCGTATTGGGGGGGGGGGGGGCTCCTGTGAGCCTTGCTACAGTTATTCGATTCTGACTTGTGACTTATTTTATTTATTTTGCTTTTATTTATTTTGGTTTTATTTATTTTGCTTGATGACGAGGTGGAGCTGCATCCACTCATGTAAGGTTCCTGTACGAGTAACAAGCTTTCCTATTTATAAATTAGGATAGGCGCCCATTCCATTGACCGGCTAGGGCTATTTCCAAAACGGTGACGTGGTAGCAGACATTCAAGACTTAGGTAGCGTCTCCACCGACCTCGCATTGCGGATTGCAAGTGACATTGACGGTAATGTTTGTTTTTCTTTTTATAGAAATCTATTAAAATGTTTGTAATTAACATATCCCATGAAGCCATTTTTTTATTTTAGTTTGTTTGTTTGTGATTTTATTGTATGATCATTGATCAATTTTAACTATGGCATAGAGGAAAATAAACATTTCCGTCAATTCTGCAATGCGAGGTCGGTGGAAACGCCACCTAAGTCTTGAGTGTCTGCTACCACGTCACCGTTTTGGAAATAGCCCTAGCTGGTCAATGGAATGGGCACCATAGGTACTGTAATAGTTCCTCCGTAAGTAATCGTCCTAGCGTTAAATTTAGGTTTAGCACTGAATTGATCGATTGCATAGTCAAGAATCGGCCGACCAATATGATACGATTCACCACAATGATAGTGGCAGAGTATACTACGTTTTGTATTGGGCCATGTTAATGTACCCTATCCATAAATTCAAATTTGTCAAAACCAAATCTTTGCTTCGGAAAGCAACCTGTTCGGATTTGGTACTCCATTTAACACCTAATACCTGTACATATCAGAAGTAAGAAATCTTCGATAGAAGGTTTCCACAAAAAACACATTTATTTAGTCATTTTTCATGAAAATAGAGATTTTTTTATATTTTTCCCCCGAACGTAACTATCAAGGGGCAAACGACCTATTGGATTTTGTTTGAATTAATAACGAATAGGCCTACGAATTTGTGGACTATAATAATATAAGAAATAGTATAAATAATTTTTTAACAACTTTTCCGAAGTTTTTGAGGGGTAAAACCCCCCAAAAATGAGTAAGCTGATATAAAAAATAAACCTTTTGAGGTATGATTTTTATGTACCCACATGCCGAATTTCACCAAAATCCACCGAGTAGCTGGCCCACAAATCTATGAACAGACAGACCGACAGACTGACTTTTTTGGGTCTCTGGGACCTCAAAACGTGTATATCACTTAAAATCAAAACTTTCTACCATCACTTGCTACATTTTTTGGCCATCTTCGGAGGGCGTGTAAGGCAGGGGGTCCCGGGGCTTCCTAGTTGGGTGTATGACAGGGCTTTATAGCCACTCCACTAGGTTGTCCTAGTAATAGGACGAAAGAAGTCAATATTTCTTATTGTTCGGATATCAATCTGACTTTGATTGAAAATGAATGAAAACTTATTCTTATTCTGATAGGTTTGTTAATAGTACCTATCGTCTGATTTGTTTTTCATATTTTAATATCGTATTAAAAAGGCGTAAGTAAATAATAGGCCTGCCTGTACATGGCATTCTTTTCCTATCGTGCAATGTCGGCAGGGCGCAGGCTTCCATCAAGTTACCCTCTATAATTTGTATCATCAGAATAAACAACTTGTCCACGAGCGACCAATAGCAAAATATGGGTAGATATACAGTACATTACATAATAGGCTACATAACTCTTTAGGAATAGCTTTCTACAGATTTATGAAGAAAGAAAGAATAAGTCAGGTGTCAATTTTCTGAACGTTGTATCGTTTGACTTTTTTTATTCGGTGTGAATCACAATTTTGGAGGCAGAAGGAAGTCAGATTATTCTACCATAGTGGTGGCGCATCTATGTCCGGATCGTTCTTGTAAGCTACTGAAATGAAATTAAAAATAATGTAATAATTAAATCCTAAAAGCTATTTCGCCATGATGTTCTCGATAATGCAGATGTAGCTGTCACAAGGATATATATGCACCTGTGCCCGTTCATATGAAAATTTGTAGGGAGTGGCTTAGACCTTTAGGCTTTCTTGCATATAGACTGATATAATGGCATCAAAGCCATATGTTTTTAAATAAGAAGATTTGTATAAACGCAACATATACAGTATAGATTCCCGGGGGCCTCCAACTGTGGAAATTTGTTGAAAACATAGACCCGAAATATTGGCAGTAAAAATTTAATTTTTACAGGCAAAAACTTTTTCATAAAACTGCAAACAGGCCTAGCCCGGCCGCTTCCCATTTTGAAAGCCGGGGATTTATTTTTTAAATATCGACCGACATCATATCAAACCATTTGAGCGCTGCCAAGTAGTCTTTCTCTAAACAACGAAAATCCCAAAATCGACCTTTTTGAGCTGCTCCTGTAGCGCACCAATGGCAGCCAGTTTAACGAAATTTTGCGGGTTTCCTATTGTTGGCCTTGTTAATAAAATTGCAAAATTTCATTTCTCTACCTAATCAGGGGCTGAGATCTGACACCCCAAAACGTCAAAAATGGCGGAATATGTAGGTTGATATATTGATACAAATGTTTGGAGAGAACCACTGTTCGTAGGAAGAAGAAATTTTTCACACTAAATGGCGGTAAGAAACTAATGAAAAAATTATGACATGAGTCCTAGCTTGTTTATTACCTGAACTATGGGCAAATTTGTTACTAATTCATATGTTTTTTTAACATTATTGGCCGCGGCTCATTCAATAAAGCAGGTAGGTTTTTTTCATAATTTTTTTATTGGTTTGGGACCATGTTGTATAAGTGTGCGTAAAATAGTCGGGTTTTCATATTTTGACAGCAGAAAACTACAGATTCCACCGACGAGAACTTATTCATATAGATGTTTTGCAATGAGGGGCCTAGACCCTAGGGATATCCCCGGGGAAATTTTACAATTAATAGGTGTAATATAGTGGTTTAGTAGATATAACATGAATTCGTAGCAAGACATTGATTGATGGAGTCTTTTATCACAGTAGCTTTCTCCATCCCAATACTGCCAATATGCATTTCGACACGGTGGGGAGGGATGTTTGAAACCCCTACACCCTCCATACCTACGTGGCTCTTTGCCCTTTGGGGACCAGTATTTATTTTTTTAAATTGAATGTTTCTTTAAAATTAACTTAACTATAGTAGGCTGATGGTGTGAATTACACTCAAGCACCGCCATACCCAGACGGGGGCAGTTGGTTTTAACACCTCTTCTAAAAAACTATTTGGGGTATTAGGCCAAGCGCCGGGTATTTTTTTTTTTAACATGATCAGGGGTGGGACTGAATATAAATCCAAGTTGGTGTCATGGGCCACGTCCAGAGGAGAGAGGAAACATCCCTCCTAAAGCGTATACAGAACATGACACTCCCTGGACCCCGCCCCTGGGGAAGACCGAAAATGACACTCCCCAGAAAAATCGAAGAAGACATAAGGACTCTCGCCCTGAACAAGGAAGACGCTGTAAACAGAGTTGTTTGGAAATGCCGTTGCCGTGCCGCCGACCCTCCCTGAGGACAAAGGCGATAAAAAAGTAAAAGTAAGTATTAATGGTATAAATGATAAATTAAACATGGTGGTAACTCATTTGTTGAGCATGAAATTTCCTATAAATTTCACTAAAAACTTTTTCCCGTAGCATTTATAATTTATGAGCTATAACGCTGAACGAGATGCAAATTTGACCAAGCTGCAGCTCCTAAACTATAAATGCTACGGGACAAATTTTCATTGGCGTGAATTCCCAAATTTTCTGGGGGGGGGGGCTTTAGGACCCCAAGACCTTGAAACCTTGAAATCGATAAATTGGCCCAAATTATTGAGGTTTTACGCTGGTTATACCCTGGAGAAAGGGGAGCCCCCCTCCCGAAAAAAAAACTGATAATTGTAAGGGGAAGTGTGGTTTTACAAATATTTTATCCTGAAGAAAGGGGGGCCTGGGGGTCTCCCCCGGAGAAAAAAATTGATGAATAGGCCCAAATTAAGGAGGTTTTACGCATTTTGCAAACAGTACCTTTGAGATTATACAGACGAATAAACCTACCACTGAGGGGGGCCCGGGGGTCTCCCCCGAAGAAATTGTTTTAAAAAATAGGTCTGAAATATTGGGGTTTTAAGCATTTTGAGTAATATATTTTTTGTGAAAGTACTTGGTCAATATGTTGATTTTTTTCATGATGTCTTTCAAGCGAAATAAACATGCCAAGAATTAATGTCCCTTTCGTTTTTGTGGATACTATGCCTTTCGTCTCCAAAACGTCTTTGTCACCAGAAATCCTGGGGGGGGGGGTGGCAGGACCCCCCTATTTACGCCAATGTTTGCAAGAGGTACAATTGAGTTATTATAACGACGAATAAACCTACCAATGAGGGGGGCCCGGGTCTCCCCCGGAGAAAAATTTGGAAAAAATAGCTCTGAAGTATTGGGGTTTTAAGCATTTTGAATAATAAATTTTTTGTGAAAGTACTTGGTCAATATGTTGATTTTTTTCATGTAAAATAATCATACTAAGAATTAGTTTCTCTTTCATTATTGAGGATACTATGCTTTTAGCCTCCAAAACGTCTTTGTCACCAAAAATCCTGGGGGGCTAAGCCCCCCCCCCCAGGACCCCCCTATTTACGCCAATGCAAATTTTCCAGTAAAATGTATCGGAAATTTTATGTTCTACAAATAAACTATCATCATTATTAATTTATCATTGACCAATAACTAAATATTTAGCAAAAACCACATTGTGGAACGATTGAAGCGCAACAAATAAAACAACTGTGCAATTTACAGAAAACAGTTTCAAATAGAACATATGGCAAATATTATTATCTGTAAGAATGATGGCTTCTGTTTTTAAAGTACCATGCGTGGTTCACGAGATATTCAATAAAACTTGTTTTACAAGATGGCGGCCGAGGATCTCCCCCCCCCCCTGACGCCCACTTGGATTTACATTTAGGGGACACTATTTCCAATCGAACAGAAAGGTATCAAACTCTAGTGGAACATTTTTAAGCAATACTGTTTGTAACATAAGCCTGTGGACGTGAACCCCCTGTCGTCACAAAGATATTTGTTGCCAGTGACCTGGACATGTATGCCTGGTAGCTGATGGGTAATACACCGTTCAGTGGAATTGGCCTCGACGCTATACCTACTGTAAAGTATATAAACTTACTCCTAATGTTTCACTGTCCATCAGATCTCCTTATAGGTCACCTCCCAGTAGACCCCCGACTAAGCCATCACCTCCCAGTAGACCCCCGACTAAGCCATCACCTCCCAGTAGACCCCCGACTAAGTCATCACCTCCCAGTAGACCCCCGACTAAGCCATCACCTCCCTGTAGACCCCCGACTAAGCCATCATCTCCCAGTAGACCCCCGACTAAGCCATCACCTCCCAGTAGACCCCCGACTAAGCCATCATCTCCCAGTAGACCCCCGACTAAGCCATCACCTCCCAGTAGACCCCCGACTAAGCCATCACCTCCCAGTAGACCTCCGAGTAAGCCATCTCCCAGCCGGTCTTCAAGAAGATAGTCATGCATGTCACTTCCCTGGAGTTCCAATAAGTCCTGAAAATTAGGTAACAAAGTTAATGTTTGCAGCCACTTCTTGGATTGTTTTTTTTAATCTTATATGAAGGTATCCGATTAACCTCTTCAATCGCCTCACTAAGTCACCCAATAGGTACTTGTGTCGAGTTACGACACGTCTCCGACCGCACATCGCAGAAGTACAAGCACGCTACCACCTTGCCGCCGAAGTCGCTAAATTGTTATAGTATTAAGATTCCAATGCTGTTTATGTCTACATTTCCATTTTCTGCAAGTGTATAAAAAAATCCCTTTCGGCTCTGGCAGATCAGGTGTAGGGAGATTCCGCAGCCCCTGCTTTTCCTCTACGCTACCTACGCAATGTGTGTAATAATTTTTTTTTTAAAGAACTGCATTAATATCCCAACCACATCAACACAAAAAACACTCTTGTGTTCCAAATTTCGAACCACAATGACGACTATGAACTTTTACTTATGAAATTATTTTCACTTTGCCTGGACGCCATCATGTTATCGTTGATTTGTAGTAAAAAGTGTTGATTACCATGATACGGGCTTTCAGTCAGATTTAAATTCATTCCTATACGACCAATATAAACTAATATGATATGAATTAGATGAGATTTCAATCGGCCGCCATCTTGTAACTAAATAATTAGGTGGTTTTAGACTCAGGGGGTCATTAAAGGAAAAGTTGTTAAGAAATTTTCCGAAAGTCGAACATTGGTCGCCATCTCAATAGGTAGATGAATCATCCTGAAACATTACTAACTCCTTCAAGTAAGACACCAACTAGAGGGAGACCTCTTCTTTTCAAACTTTTAGGGAGATTCATTTACCTATTCAGATGGCGAACAATGTTCGACTTTCAAACAATTTTTCACAACTTTTCATTTCATGACCCCCTGAGCCTAAAACCACCCTCCGGTCAAAATGTTATATATATATATACATACATACAGTATGTATGTACCTATATATGTATGTAATCGATTTTAGGAAACACTCTAACTTCCATAGATATTATTCATTAGTCATACGTTATGTGACTGAAAGCCCGTTGTTTTATCTAAGATAAGGATAGTTTACACTTTTTACGACAAATCTACGATTTCAAGATGGTGACCAGTCAATGTGAAAATGTTAAAACACGTGCACATAAGTTCAGTCGTCTACTAAGTGCTGTAAAAGGAGGAAGCAGACTGCCCTGTATTAACATAACTGTTCCAAAATACATTGCATCCACTGAATAATGGAAATTAATTTAATATCAGTGTTATAATACCATATTATACTACAATGTACTGAATAATGCCCAAAATGGGCTTCGTTTCCTTAGACTTTAAGTACAGTGACTATTATATTTGGTGGGTTCTACTACTGTAGTTGAACACTACTGTTTATTTTCAGTGCGAAATATTTTTTTGCATGTAAACCTGTATTGTTTGAAGAATTTATCCATTAGTTCATTAATAAATTACGTTTAAAAAAATTTTGGACTCCCCCCGTAATCAAAACCTGGGCACGGCCTTGTTCATAATTAGCCTATATTTATTCTGCCGATCCTGATTTAGTGAGGCGAAGCGGGTTCGTTGCTTTTATGGAATCTCCCTATACTTGATTGGCCAGAGCCAGTAAATATTTTTCTATGGCCAGAGCCGAAAGGGCTCTTTTTTTCACAATACAACAATGATAACCCCCTTTTGCAAGCCATATCATTCGTATTGTCTAGTACGATACAACATTAGCGCATTGCACCACCATCTTCTACCATCTACCATTCTACACAATGTCATTGCCCCTACAATTCGTTTAAAAATTAAAAATTGGATAAAATAAAATAAATAAATTATGCATTCAAACTTGAACTTGTTGGCATTATACAGTCAATAATTGAAGATAGTGAGGAGTAGGGTAGTGACAAGGAGATGAGCGGTCAGAAGAAGGAGGAGGGGGTAAACTTTTATGTTGGTGGTAGTTTGGTTTTTATCCATTGTGTAACTGCATCGGTAGTTTATTGTAATATGCTATGCCTACAAGTATATATTCAGATAGGTGATGAAATCTTGTGGTTCGAACAGTTAGTTGTGTGAAAGGATGTGTGTGGAGCCATCTTGTGTTGTGTGTGGAGCCATCTTGTGTTGTGTGAGTGTTGTACAGATTTTAAATTTTGTTTTTGACTGTGTACGAATATTTTTTTTATATATAATTTTTTAAGGCCTAGGACATCCGCTAAAACATACAGGTCTTTTGTTGGATATGTGGGGACCACTTAGTCCCACATGTGTAATAACCAGTCTGCTTCCAGCTTCACCTTTTTCCCGGTAGATGGCGCTGTTCACATTCAGATAATTCAATATTCCTCAATCTTCCTTTTACGTATTTATTTCTCTTATTCAATAATATCTTTAATCTACCCTCTGTGTCTCATCAGCTCCTTTAGCTGTGGACACAGAGTTGGTTTTTCTATATGGAAGCAGGCTGGATCAAATTCAATATTAATTGTAAGCATGTATCGTTCTCGTCTCACAGCTCATATTGTAACCACTGTGTGTTAAATTACTCTAACTTGAGTCGAAGCACTGCAATACAAACCAATTCAAGTCTACACTGCCTATTCAATTGCATCGTCCTTCGACAAGCTACATTGGTGACCCTCGACAACGGAACAAGCAGCCTTCCAGATTCCAGCTCCAGTTCCAGCCAGTTCCAGCTTCCAGCCAGTTCCAGTTCCAGCCAGTTCCAGTTCCAGCCAGTTCAAGTTCCAGCCAGTTCCAGTTCCAGCTTCCAGCCAGTTCCAGTTACAGTTCCAGCTTCCAGTTCCAGCTTCCAGCTTCCAGCTTCCAGCCAGTTCCAGTTCCAGCCCGTTCCAGTTCCAGTTCCAGCCTCCAGAACGTCTCATCCGGCCATAGGCGGTGGAAACCACCCCGGAGCAGCTACATTCACGGCAGCAGCACAGCCACAACCTGCAAGATGCCGCAGACCACAGACACAACCATTGCAGCTACAACCGCTACAGCTACAACCGCTACAGCTACGACCGCTACAGTTACAACCGCTACAGCTACAATTGCTACAGCCACAACACCGACACCCACGGCTACAACCAAGATGACAGGCCCTGCTAGTACGATGGCAGTCTCGGTCAAGTTTCCACCCTTCTGGACACAGTCGGCCAACCTGTCACCGGCACTGTGGTTCACTCAAGCGGAGGCTCAGTTCGCACTTGCTGGGGTCACAATGGAAACGACGAAATATTACCACGTCCTTTCAGCGCTCGACCAAAGTACCCTCAGCGAGATCTCAGATTTGTTAGCTGCCCCAGTACCAGTAAACCCATACACTGAGCTAAAAACGCAATTAATCCAACGAATGAGTCTTCCAGCAAGCAGTCGCATTCAGCTACTAATGTCGGAAGACTTAGGGGACAAAACTCCCAGCTCTTTTCTCCGGAGACTGCGGGCCCTCGCAGAGAAAGCCATATCAGACTCGGTTTTACGCACCATTTGGACGTCTCGCCTCCCGCACGCTATACAATTGGCAATCATCGGTCATGATCACCTGTCACTAGATGACGTCGCGAACCTCGCCGACAAGATGGCCACCATCAACTCAGCAACACGTGACCGGATTCTTGAGTGCACAATGGCCCCTGTGGACCTATTGAAGACGTTAACAGAGAACGTCGCGGCTCTACAGGCACAGTTCGCCGACAGATACGGACAACGTGCCACACAGCCACAGTTCCAGCAACAGTTCCGTTCACCAGCGCCTAAACAAGACCCAATTTGGTGTTTTTACCACCAAACCTATGGGAGGAAGGCCAGAAAGTGCCAGCAGCCATGCAG
The DNA here is from genome assembly GCA_963971405.1 of Psococerastis gibbosa. NCBI lineage: Eukaryota > Metazoa > Arthropoda > Insecta > Psocodea > Psocidae > Psococerastis > Psococerastis gibbosa. Next base: position 1,192,482 of record OZ020490.1, on the reverse strand, counting down.
ATTTCCGAAAAACGACGATCGCAGCCAGTAAAGGCAGGGCCTGCCTGCGCCACTACACACCTGCTTAAAACCTCACATCGCCTTCTTATCACGGACCCTTGCACCAAGATACGTTATCTCATTGACACAGGGTCCGACATCTGCGTTTTTCCACGTGCCCGTCTCAACCTACCGCTCCGTCGTACTCAACTCGAGCTGACTGCCGCCAATGGCACAATCATCAATACGTACGGAACAACAGCTCAACAACTGGACCTGGGATTACGACGCAGTTTCCGTTGGAATTTCATCATTGCCGATGTCACGCAACCCATCATCGGTGCAGACTTTCTCGCAGCCTCTAATTTGCTGGTGGATCTCCAGAACTCAAATCTGATCGACGGGACAACGCATCGCAAGGCGAACCTGTGTCAAAGCCCCTCCAAGCAACCTAGCGTTTCTACCTTAACAATACCGCACAGTACCCCGGCCAGTCTAAAAGTAATAATTGAGGAGTTTAGCGACCTCACGCGGCCGAGACAACCCACAGACCAGGTCAAACACTCCACGGTCCACTACATTAGAACGACAGACGGACCTCCCGTCTCCGCTCGCCCACGCCGGTTGGCCCCGGACAAGTTTATTATCGCCAAAAAGGAGTTCAACGACATGATCCAGACCGGCGTATGTCGTCCGTCCGACAGCCCATGGGCCTCACCATTACACCTAGTACCTAAAAGCGACCATTCATGGCGCCCATGCGGGGACTACAGACGGCTCAATGCTCGAACAATTCCTGACGCGTACCCAGTCCGCCACATCGCAGATTTCAGTGCAGAATTGCGAGGAAAAACCGTATTCAGCAAAATAGACCTGGTCAAAGCATTCACCCAGATACCAGTTTCCAATGGTGACATTCCAAAGACAGCAATAAATACTCCGTTCGGCCTTATCGAATTCCCATTCATGACATTCGGTCTTCGCAATGCTGCTCAAACCTTCCAACGCTTCATGGATAACATCCTACGCGACCTCCCGTGGGCATATTCATACATCGACGACGTACTGGTTGCATCGAGTGATAAGCAGGAGCACGAATCACACCTACGTCAACTCTTCCAACGATTCCGAGAATATGGCCTGGTCATTAATCCTAGCAAGTGTACCCTCGGCGTTGGGTCAATCAGCTTTCTTGGTTACCTCGTGTCAGCAGAAGGCACACAAGCCCTACCAGACAGGGTAAAGGCACTCACTGAATACCCTCTTCCAAAGACATTCAAAGATCTACGCCATTTCCTTGGCATGATTAACTACTACCAAATGCAGCCAACGAACAAGCACCACTCAACACGTTGTTATCTGGAGACAAGGTAAAAGGGAACGCTACGATACCATGGACAACAAAGCTTACCGAAGCTTTCAGCTCGTGCAAACACAGTCTGGCACGCATCACCCTACTCGCGCATCCAGATCATACGGCTCCGATTGCACTAGTCACAGATGCATCAGACACCAGTATCGGAGCTACAGTCCAACAACGGATCAACGATCATTGGCAGCCATTGGCATTCTTCTCACAGAAACTTAAAGAAAACCAACGAACATGGTCCGCCTACGATCGCGAATTGCTTGCGGTACACGACGCCATTCGTCATTTCCGATACTTGCTAGAAGCGCGCGCTTTTGTCGTATATACCGATCACAAACCGTTGACGCACGCTTTTCAGAATCCAAATACAAGTTGCTCACCTCGCCAAATGCGGCAAATGGAATTCGTCTCTCAATTCACCACGGACATCCAATACATCGCTGGGCAGGACAACTTGGCCGCTGATGCATTCTCAAGAATCGAAGCAATCTCTACTCCCGTATCTCCTGAGCAACTTTCTTCTGCTCAGAAAGACGACAGAGAACTCAAAGAGCTTCGGTCCAGTAGAAAGACGTCCCTCATCCTCGTTGATGTTCCCATTCCGGGCTCTGATTCAGTCCTTACGTGCGATTCTAGTCAAGACATACAACGCCCATTTGTGCCCAAACCATTACGTCGACAACTTTTCGAGCACCTACACAGCCTACATCACCCAGGAATAGCAGCGTCTGCTAACCTGGTTGGCCAACGCTACATATGGCCTTCTATCCGTAAGGATTGCCGCGCCTGGGCTCGTCTGTGTGTCAACTGTCAATTGTCAATTGTCCAAGATACATCGACACACCCTCACTGCGATTGGAACCTTTACTCAGTTGTCAGAATGGCGTAGAGGTAACGACTCGGACTATCATCCAGAAGGTGACTGGTTCGAGTCCCACCCGAATGCCAAAATTTTCTAGTGGTACAATTATTTATCTTCTGACTACCATGCTTCGGAGGGCATGTAAAGCCGGCGGTCCCGGCAGTCTTCCCTGACTGTCGATAGGTTAAACAGGAGGCTGTTGATGCAACCTGAAAACTCCTGTACCACGGGTAATACCACCCCGACACGAATTTACTTTACTTTACTTTTACCTTTACTCAGCCTGACCGACGGTTTCAGCACATACACCTCGACATTGTAGGCCCATTACCACCGTCGGAAGGCTACACGTATTTGCTAACACTCGTTGACCGTTTCACGCGATGGCCGGAAGCCGCTCCTATGGTGAACATCACCGATGAAAACGTCGCCAGAACCCTCATTTCCTGCTGGATCAGCCGGTTTGGGTGCCCGGAGACAATTACTACAGATCGCGGCCGACAGTTTGAGAGCCATTTGTTTGCTGACCTGGCCCGATTATGCGGATTAACCATGCACGGACTACCAGTTACCACCCTGCATCCAACGGCATGGTAGAGCGTATGCACCGCTCACTCAAAGCCTCCATTATGTGTCATGCCAATGACCAATGGACGGAAGCCCTTCCGCTAGTTTTACTGGGCATGCGCGCCACTCTTAAGAAAGATCTTCAAGCTTCTCCAGCAGATCTGGTCTATGGTGAACTATTAAAACTACCAGGACAGATGCTGACAACTCCTCCTTCAAATCAGAGTCCGGCGGACACTCTCATCTCACTTCGAAGGAAATTCGACTCACTACGCCCCACTCGCGTCAAGAGACACGGGGCTCATCAAACATTCATCCCACAAGACCTTGCCAAGGCCACGCACGTTTTCGTGAGACAAGACCACGTCCGTGCTTCCCTCGAACGTCCTTATGCGGGACCATTCCCTGTGTTAAGTCGCACCGACAAAACAGTTACGATTTCAAGCCGCGGTCGTGCGGTTACTGTGTCAATGGACAGGGTCAAGCCGGCCTACATTAATGCCAGTACAGACGAACCGTCTCACCAGTCTACGATCAACCCCCCGCATCAGCATCCTGCTCAAGATAAACCTCAGGAGAAGGTCTCCTCACCACTTCCTGCCACTGACGTCGTGCCGACACCACCGACTCGCACCACTCGCTCAGGTCGTCACGTCCACGTTCCACGACATTTCTCCGACTTCCAGTCTTAGGAGGGGGGTAATGTGGGGACCACTTAGTCCCACATGTGTAATAACCAGTCTGCTTCCAGCTTCACCTTTTTCCCGGTAGATGGCGCTGTTCACATTCAGATAATTCAATATTCCTCAATCTTCCTTTTACGTATTTATTTCTCTTATTCAATAATATCTTTAATCTACCCTCTGTGTCTCATCAGCTCCTTTAGCTGTGGACACAGAGTTGGTTTTTCTATATGGAAGCAGGCTGGATCAAATTCAATATTAATTGTAAGCATGTATCGTTCTCGTCTCACAGCTCATATTGTAACCACTGTGTGTTAAAGTACTCTAACTTGAGTCGAAGCACTGCAATACAAACCAATTCACGTCTACACTGCCTATTCAATTGCATCGTCCTTCGACAAGCTACAGATATAATGTCCCTTTTTTGTGTACAATTTTTAGGATTGTTCTTTGTATGGTACCTATTGACTTTGTCCGATACATTTTGCTAGGCACCTCCACAGGCTGATATTGCATCATTCACACACGCTGCATACGCATACATAAACATAGCGTAATAAAAGGATTTAATTAGAGGTTTTTGTGCATCGTTGCGAAGTTGGGCAAATTAATATATAATTTTTCATAGTTTGTTGGCAACCAGTTGAGTATAGGGTTCCCATTTCAATTGTTCATCTATTATGATGCCTAAGTATTTCGTGTGGTCAGTTTGAATCAACGAACGTGGCAGCGCGCGAGCCAAGTTCCTACACACCCCCGACATCATATCAAGCCATTTGAGCGCTGCCAAGTAGTCTTTCTCTAAACAACGAAAATCCCAAAATCGACCTTTTTGAGCTGCTCCTGTAGCGCACCAATGGCAGCCAGTTTAACGAAATTTTGCGGGTTTCCTATTCATGGCCTTGTTAATAAAATTGCAAAATTTCATTTCTCTACCTAATCAGGGGCTGAGATCTGACACCCCAAAACGTCAAAAATGCCGGAATATGTAGGTTGATATATTGATACAAATGTTTGGAGAGAACCACTGTTCGTAGGAAGAAGAAATTTTTCACACTAAATGGCGGTAAGAAACTAATGAAAAAATTATGACATGAGTCCTAGCTTGTTTATTACCTGAACTATGGGCAAATTTGTTACAAATTCATATATTTTTTTAACATTATTGGCCGCGGCTCATTCAATAAAGCAGGTAGGTTTTTTTCATAATTTTTTTATTGGTTTGGGACCATGTTCTATAAGTGTGGAAAGTTTCATCGATTTCTGTCAAGCGGTTTTCTCTGGGAGCATTTTACTTTTGCCCATTTTTTTAATCTGTTGATGTAGACCTCCTGTTGCACCCAGCTTAACACAATTTTGCAATTGTATCAGTCATGGCCACGCCCACAAATTGGTAAATTTGTATCGCATTACCTTTTCAGTAAACTTTACCTAAGGCAAAGACATGGGTGTAACTTCAATTGAGATAGACTGTCTACATCTAACCAAAAAAATGCTTTAAACCAGTATTACTGCCCCGCGTCACCCGACCCGCGTCACCCTCGAACATCACACTTTTCGTACATGCATCTAGTATTCCAGCCAGCGCTCATCGATTTATTAGACGTTGTCACGTCAAAAACCTATTTACAAACCGCATTGTCTCAAGAGAGGCTGAATAAAATTCTCATTTGTCCAGGGGGTACCCCATCAAATTAATCTAATGAGGCGACGAGGTAAAGCCTTAAAGCTCCATGATTCTATAGAAATTCGCTATTTTGGGACTATTTATTCTAAAAATAATGACAAAATAAAGTCTTCATCCGCAAAATCTAACATCTTTCGATGACAAATTGCGTAAAACCGCATTATTTCAGGTCAATTTATAGAAGAAATTCCCCGAGCCCCCCCCCCTTGTTTGCCATTATATTAATCGCCTGTAAAATACTGCATTATATATATTAATATATATTTTTATATAAATTACTGCATTCAAAAAGCGTAAAATCACACTATTCCAGGCCTATATTGTCTAAACATCTCCCCGGGAGGAGGTCCCCACAGGTCCCCCTTCAGGTCTCCCGAACCCTCGGGCTCTTGCGTAAAGGACACTAAGGTCACTAATTAAAAAGCTGCGTACGTCCATAACAACGGATTTCCCCTTTTTCTACAATTTTGTGAAAATAGGGGGAGGGGGCGCCAATTATACACCAACACCCCCCACCTTCAAAAACATATGCCACTGACGGCTGTTTATACATTTTACCATTGTTTTATTTAAGATTTACATACCGTTGCAGCAGCTGTGATGTACGCAACCGTCAAAATGGCGTATAGAAACAAAGTCCACTTCATTGTGATTTTGGTGACGTTTCAACGCAAAAGGTGGAATAGACGGTCACTGTGCGCCTTCAACAGTGCGATATCACTCTCTACCACAGCAATATATAGGCGAACCCCACTGAATGGCTCAAGGAAATTTTGACCGAAACCTGAACTTGAATTAGGCCGTCCCGGATGGCCAGCCTAACTACAGCATAAGCTGAAATTAATTAAGGTATAAGCTAACAACGGTTGTTCCAAGGGTGATGAGTGTTTTGCGTGATAAGTCACAACGAAGCAACAGGACCGGAAGCATGTGGCTCATCAAAATGTGATTTACAAATTTACATTGTCAAGGCTGACGTTGTAACTGTACTGCTTGCAAAATGCGCAAATCCTCACAATTGTGAACCATTTATCAATTTTTTTCTCCGGGGGATACACCCGAGTCCCCCTTTCCCCAGGGTATAATATGCGTAAAATCTCACTAATTTGGGTCAATGTATCAATTTCCTTCTCCGGGGAAGACCGCCGGCCCCCCTTTCTCCAAGGTATAATATACTAGTATTTTGTAAAGCCTCACTAATTTGGGCATATTTATCAATTTTCTTTCTCCGGGGAAGACCCCCGGGCCCCCCTTCCTCCAAGGTATTTAAGATTCGTAAAAGCTCACTAAATTGGGCCTATACATCACTTTTCGTTCTCCGGGGGAGACCCCCAGGCGCCCCTTTCTCCAGGGTATAAAATGCGCAAAGCCTCACTAATTTGTCAATTTTTTTTCTCTGGGGGTTCAAAGTCTTGGGGTCCAACAGCCCCCCCCCAGAAATTTTGTGAATTTACGCCAATGGGTTAAATGCAGTATTTAATTTTATTAATACGTATTACTTAGTAAATTTTGTAAAATCAATACTTTACTGCTGTTAAAATGCGTAAAACCCCACTATTTTGCACTTATACTTGCTAATTTTTCCCTCGGGGGAGACCCCCGCCCCCCCCCCCCTCTCTTTGGGTTACATGCAATATTATTTCTACATTATCTAAACCATCATAGTGATAGCATTGCGATTTAGTCCACACATCCGCAAAATGTTATAACCCGCGCTCCGTGTTCCGTGTAACCGTGTTCGCGCCGAAAAATAAATTGACGTTTGATGTGCCTATGCTATCATATATCACCATAACATCTAAAGAATACAAGACATGGAATTCTCAAGAAATAAATTTCTCAGTCTTGTCAATGCTCCCCCCCCCCCTTTTGAAAATTCTAAAACCTCCACTGGGGCTGGCTGCTATGTCTTTGACAACACAGTTCATAATCCATTTCATTCTCGCCAAAACTAAAACATAAAAAATTAATTTTTGAATGAATGAGTGAATGAATAACGACTTCATTGCAACAGTACAACTGGCGAACAATATGACTATATTTTTTTATGTTAACCATAGGTAATAGCTGTATACATAGTAATATAACTTAAATTATACGGAATATAAAACGGAAGGGGGGACAAGGGCGGATTTTGCCTCCAGACCCCCTGACCCCCCTTCTAGAAGCCGCCCTTGGAAGGGGAAAGGAGGAGGGAAAGGGGGGAGGTCCATTGTCAACAAGTTAGGTTTAGGCGCTATCGAAAATACATAATTTTACTTTTGTTCGAAACTGATTGAGTGATCCATTTCAATTTATTCTCTTACCCTAATCTGACATTCTGGGCCATGGCCCATACGCCACTGGACCAGATTTTAGGTTAAATGTCCCTTATTACGTTGTTATATGTTATATGATATAATTAATTGAATTAGGGTAAGTTGCTATTTCATTAATTTCAGCTCAGGCATCTTTTATTAGGTTTTGTGTGATTTCTCCATTTCATCGTGATTATTAATATATGAGTTTAGTGAATACACGACTTAAACTTTTGTTCCCCAAGATATAAGAGTGTTTTCGAATACTGTTTGTTTTGAGAAATATTAATATATTTCACCTTTTTATAATACACATTTAACTATTCAAAAATACTTTTCAATGCTTGATTTTTTCAGAACAGAACTCGCTTACTGTGGTCCCAAAGAAGAGATTGTCCCCCCAAAAATTAAAAAATTCCTTTTGGCTCTGGCCAATCAGGTGTAGGGAGGAGACTCCATGCAAGCGCATACCCCCGCTTTTCCTCTATTTTACCTAATGTACATGCCGGCCGCCATACCAAGTTGAATCCAGCGGACCAGAGCAGGTTCAAAGCTGCAGATAAATTGGTCGTGTGCACAGTGCCGGTAGGGAAACATGGTAGGACTTGTCCTGGTCACCTCCGAACTAATCGTGTGACTTCACTGTGTTTCCCAAGTGGTTCGGAATCCACTATAATCAGGAGGTCCACTGGAGTCCTATGGGCCCACACCGTGGCCTGGGACTGTGTCCAACCATACTACTACTACTACCTAATGTACATAGGCATAGGCCCTATGCAATTAAAAAGAACCGGTCCGAGTTTACTCGAACATGCTTTCCAATTTATCAATTAGTAGTTAGAGAAAATTAGTAATTTCGTGGTAAGTGGTAAATAATTTTCCTATGTCTAAATTTTCGATATCTCTGGGGGGGGGGGGGAGTTGTCTACCTGACGTCACTGGAGGTGAGGTAAATTCTAGAAAGGTCAGACCAACACATTACCACACAGTAATAATGGGAGGGCACGCAATGCATTTGACCCTGAATTTTCATCATTAAAAAAAAAAAAAAAAATTCCACAAAACGAGAAAGTTTTTTGCGAAAGCAACCTGTCCGTGTTCGTTACTCAATTTAACACCTAAAACATGCCTGAAGGCAGAAATCACCGATCGAAAGGTTTAGCAGATAAATTATTTTTTAGTCATTTTTCATGAAAATTGAGTTATATTTATTTTTTTACCCCCAGAAGCAAACTATCAAGGGGCAAGCGACCCTATGCATTTTATTAACATTAATAACGACTACAATATATGTGAATGTAAAAGAAATCGTTGCAGCCATTTTTGAGAAATATTTTTTTAGACGTTTTTTTGGACTTTTTTGAGAATAAAACCTCAGCAAATTGAGTTAGGACAAAATAAAAAAATAAAATTCTTGAGGTATGATTTCTGTAAACCTACATGCCAAATTTCATCATAATCGACTGAGTAGTTTGCCCGGAAATCGACGCACCGACAGACAGACAGACAGACATACAGACAGACATACAGACAGAGCGACAGACAGACATTTCATAAAAACCACTTTTTTTGGTTCCTGGGACGTCAAAACGTATAAATCCGCTGAAATCTCGGAATCGAAAATTTTGACCATCACAAAGCTTTCCTTATACTACGTATAAATTGGAAAGCAATAAAAACAAATCTTCATTCTTTTCCCGACCACAACATCAACACACAAGAAGCTATTGTGTTCCAAATTTCGAACCACAATGACGACTATGAACTTTTACTAATCAAATTTTTTTTTCTTTCACTGGACGTCATCATGAAATAGTGGATATTTCGTAAAAAGCAGCGATTACCATTATCGTGGATAATAATGCGGGCTTTCATTCAGGTTTCATTTCATTCCTCTGCAACCAATATTAACTGAGATATGAATTATGTAAGGTTTTAATCTGCCGCCATCTTGCAGCTAAATAGTGGATCTAGCTGGTTAACAAACTTGATCAAGACATTTGTATGTTCAATTTTTGTGAACGGTTTCATCGAAATCAGGTAATATTTACGGAGGTTACAGTGTTTCCTAAAATACATACATGTATATACATATACAGGGTGTTCCAGACCACCTGGACACCCCCTATATCTCGGTTATTACGAGGAGTTTTGAAATGCGTTAAAAAACTCGATATCCAAGTAGGGGTCGAACTACCTTATGGTGAAATCAAATGTTTTCTCATGGGGTCCAGAGGGGGGGTTCCAGGGGGGTCCCAGGTGGCATCTCGGAATTTTCAAATGCATAGGTATGTCGTGTCCCACATCAAAGCCATTTCAAACGGCTTTAATTTGATGCAACAATTATGTACCTAGCGTGAAAGGATCAGGCACAATTAATTCAAACTTGCCAAAAAATGTATTACTTCAATACTGTTATTTTAGAATAGATTCTCACTTGTTGCGTTTTCTCCCCGGCTTAGGGTTCTTTATGAGAGGTTGTAGGATCGAGGAATGAAGTTGTGAAATCATTAAAACAAAAAAATTAATCAACAGAAAGCATATACTCTTTAAAAGATAAGAATACCCTAATCAGGCGAGGATCTAGAATGAGACCAAGGAAGGGGCTAAGATTACATTTCGATTTTTTTTTGAAAAATAGGGCTGAAATATTGGGGGTATACGCATTTTCAGAGCAATAGGGGTTCTATATTATAGGTAATTAATACAATCGAGCACAAGGGGGGCCCGGGGGCCACCCCAGGGAGGAAATTTGTGAAAAATAGGACTTAAATAGTGGGGTCCTCAAAGGACCCTAATGGGGGGGTTATAGCCCCATAGGGTAAATCTGCGCCTGCCCCTAATGCATAGAAAAGCACAGAAAAGAAAGCACCTGGTAGCGCGTGGTAAATAAGCGTCCCATGAATAAGCAATCACTTCATCATAAGTATGTCACATCGTCTGGGGGTGAGGAGGGAGCGGAATCAGAACACCACCTTCCTGGGTTGTTTAGCCCATCTTCATCTTCCTCAAATCGGTACCACCTTCCATCTTAATTCTTTATGGCTTTGGCTTTCTTTTTTTAAAAGAATCCACATCGGGTTATTTCAAAAATATAAATTATAATTATAAATTTAAATATTTTAGTCCATCTTCATCAAATCGGTACCACTGCAACTCTTACCTTCCATCTTAACTCCTTATGGCTTTCTTTTTAAATCCAAATCTGGTTATCTCAAAAATTCTCAATCATTTTTTTGTAACATTTTTCAAACCACCGCAAATCGAACAGGCCGCCATCGTCTTGCCAAAACTTTTAAAAGCAATAATAATAATAATAATAATAATAAAAGTATTTTTTTTTAATAAATAGAAATAATAATAATTGATACTTTGTGAAACTAGAGATTTTGTATTTTTAAAAGGTCTGGTGATAAATAAATTGCAAATAACAATAAAAGATAGACAGAAATTAATTCATTTTAAACCGAATGTGATATTTGGAGGTTGGTTAATTGTACTAAACAAATATGGCGGCAAGTGACAGTAAATATGGTTAACTAAATAACAAAAATCAAATAACTAATTAAAAATATTAAAAATTACTACACTGGGCCGGAAGTCAGGTATATAACTGGATACCCTCATAAGAAGGTAGGGTACACGCCAGTGCCGGATTAACCCATGGGTTCTTGGGGCCCAGGCCCCCGCCCCCCCCCCCCAGAAATGCCTAAAATTCCGGCCCCCCAGAATGAGATATTTTTAGATTAAAATATAAAAAAATTAGAAATGAAGTTTTAAAATTGGGAAATAATGTTATTTTTTTTCCTCCGATGCTGGTAGGTAGATTTATGAATTTTAGAGGATGCTGCAACTTGCACCAGAGGCTGACGAAGCGACCTGCTATCGCCCCCTCCCCCCCTTTGGAAGGCAGTTATATTCTTTGCCTCTAAAATCTGAGTGTTACAGCACTCAAAATGCGCAAAACCTCACTATTTCAGCCCAAAATTTTCTCCCGGGGGGACCCCTTGGCCCCCTCTTGTCCATAATTATATTGATTCATTCTAATATATAAGCCCTATTGCTTTCAAAATGCGTAAAACTCCACCATTTCAGCCCTATTTTTCAAAAAAGTTCTCCCGGGGGAGAGCCCCGGGCCCCCTTGTCCATAATTGTATTGATTATTTGTAATATGTAGGTAAGCATTCTTGCTCTCAAATTGTGGAAAGCCTCAATATTTCAGCCCTCTGTCTCCTGGGCAACTTTTATTAAAATAAGTGCAGATGCACCAAATTATACCACACCTTCGAAAACCTATCGTTACGCCACCGACAAGTGCCTCTCCCTTTTATGAGGTCTGGGACCGCCTCGTCCGTCTCTGATTTACACCCACGCCCCCCCCCCATATCTTGTGCCCCCGGCTCCCCCCCCCCCAGTGGTTAATCCGGCACTGGTTCACGCTACACTGTGCTTTACGTAAAACATGTGTGAATACAGTGAGCTTATTTTCGCCATACATCTATACGCAATCTATCCTGAGGGCAGGGTATTTTCCCTGATGGTATGAAATGTAGCATCGTTATACCTTTGCATAAAAATGGTGACCCAACAGATTTCACTAACTACAGACCTCTGTACCTTACATCTGCTATCGGGAAAATTATGGAAGTAATTGTCCAAGACCGAATTATTAAATATTTAGATGTCATAAAATACCTATCTAAAAATCAACATGGGTTTCGAAAAAATCTCAGTACACAAACCGCCCTAGGTGCATACATGCAGACTATTAATGATCACCATGAGAAAGGATGGAAAGTAGCAGCGTGCCATATTGATATAAAAAAGTGCTTGATGTTGTTGACCGGCAAATTTTAATTAAAAGAATGAGGTCAGCTGGTATTAAAGGAAAGCCATAATGTGGGTAATGTCCTATCTCTCCAATAGAAGTCAAGTTACTAGAATAGGCCAAATGCATTTTAGCGATTGCAAGCCTTTGAACAATGGTATTTTGCAGGGTAGTGGCGTTGGACCTTTAAATTTCTCAATCTTCATAAATAAGCTGTTAGAATTAAACTCAATTGGAAAAATTATTGGTTTTGCAGATGACTGTGTTGTAATAGTGAGTGCACCTGATTTTGACACACTAAGGACTAATCTTGTAAACGATATGCGTGAGGTTCTATCATGGTTAAAAACCAATCGACTAATAATAAATAACGAAAAAACTGAAATAATTGAATACACATATAATCGAAATACTTCTGAATCAATTTGCGGCGATAGCCTAAGAATTATACTAATTCCAAAAATTGCATATGCATCATTCCTAAAGTGACCTGTGTAAAATACTTATGATTGATCATAGATAAACATATGTCATGGAGCCCATATGTCACTAAATTACACAGCCAGTTACGATCAATAATAAACCAATTGCTTTATAACATAACAAAATTCATGCCAAGTGCCCACCATGAATACTATTTACAATGCATTTTTTCTGTCTCGACTTGAATATGGTCTATTATTTTATGGTGGTGCTGCACCCACTTATTTACAAAAACTGATTACATCACAAAAAATGGCCATTCGTTTGATGTGTAAGAAGTCCAGATTGACACAGACCTCCCTTCTTTTTAAAGCAATGAAGTTATTGCCACTTCACTCCCTACATAAAAAAATAATTTTACTTTATGTCAAAAAATATTTAGAGTCTTCCCTAATAAAAACCGCTACCCGTAATACTAGAAATGCTGCGCTCGGGCTTGTCAGTCTCCCCAGCTACATAAGAAGTACGTCTAGACGGAGCTTTTGGTACCAAGCAAATGTCACATATAATGCTTATCAAAAAACTACCCGGGGGGTGCCAGGGCTTTAAATAGAAAACATATATTACTGACTACTGTGAGTCAATATTGTAGTATATAAAGGCCACATTGGAGTATAGCAGAGGCACTGCTGCCAGTTAATACTGCCTACTTAGCAGTTTATATATAATAACTGTAGGGTATAAATTTGTATTGTTGTATTATTGTATGTCTTACTTCATTAATTAATTTTGTTTTTGTCAACTTGAGTTGGTAGGTATCAGGTTAAGGGGGCCTACAAAATAATATGTTACGCCAATCATTTTAGAAAAATACACGAATTGTTATTATTGTTATTGTTGTTGTTGTTGTTTCTAACGCCTGCTTTCAGCATTTCCGCTTTAAGCAACCCTGTCAGCCTGGCGGGGGGAGTGAGTCTGTTTGTTAACTTGAGTTACCCAAAGGGCAGACTCTATCACCTCGGGGAAAGGGGAGTTGACTAACAGGATGGACCTCCTGATTATAGTGGATTCCGAACCACTTGGGGAACATGGTAAAGTCACACGATTAGATCGGAGGTGACCAGGACTCGACTTGTACTGCCTAAGCGCGTTATCATGTCCCACCAGGTTCCCCTGCCAAAGCTGTGCACACTACCAAGTTGCCGCAGTTTGAAACATGCTCTGCTTTAATGGAATCAACATGGTAAGGCCGTTGGCGAATTGTTATTACGAATTGTTATTATTATTAAAATTATTATAGGTACAGGTAGGATCAGCACAAATTACAATTTTATTCAGTTTCAGATCACCCCCTATATCTCGGTTACTATGAGGAATTTTGAAGAGTTGAAATGTACGATAGCTAAGTCATAGTTGAACTACCTTATGGTGGAATCAAATGTCCGAAAGGGGAGTTTCAGATGGTATCTCGGAATTTTCAAACGCAATGGTATGTTTGAAGAGCTTTTATTTGATGTTTAACACGGCATACCTTTTCATTTTAAAATTCTGAGAAACCAAACATGACCCCCCCCCCCCTGAAACCCCCTTTCAGACCTCCCGAAACAACATTTGATTCCACCATAAGGTAGTTCGACACCTACTCTGTTATCGAACTTTTTACAGCATTTCAAAATTCCTAAAAATAACGGATTTGTAGGGGGTGTCCGGTTGGTCTGGAACACCCTGTATATTTTGAACGGAAGGTGGTTTTTGGCTCAGGGGGTCATACAATAAAAAGCTGTGAAGAAATTTTCCGAAAGTCGTACATTGGTCGCCGTCTCAATAGGTAGATGAATCTCCCTAAAAGAGGAGAGGGTTCTTGCTTTGAAGTTAAACATGTTTAAATAGGTACAACTCTTTAACTGTGAACTTGCTTAGGTACTTCATTAAATAAATACCTACGAAATAATACAAATTAAATTATTATTTACGCTGACAATTTCAAATTTCGATGTAATTCTTTCACTCGCGAATGCAAGACCGTACCCAGGGTGGAACTGGGAGGGGAATGATTCTTTCCAAAATGAGTAAAAGCCCACAAATTTGCAACAATTTCAAAACATTTCTCCCATTGGAGTCCCCGGGACACTTCAATTAGTCTTGTGGAGTTAAAAATGTGACCAACCTCAATTTCTCGCCTATCTATTCTAGCATTTCCCCTCGGTTGACAATTATGTGAATCTTTGTCGGTAAAACCACTTCGCGTTTAATTTATCAAACAGTTTCCCCGGGGTAAACATCAATTATCTACGGTTAAATTTAAACCTTCCTCCTAAAAAATTAATAAAACAGACTGTTTCGCGCTTATTTTACCAAATTTACCCCCATAGGAGACCCCGAGACCCCCCGTTTGTAGTTAAATGAATCTTTTAATGTAAACTCTATACCTTACTGATAGCAAAAATCAGAACGCCAAAAACCCCACTGTTTCGTATTTATTTGATCAAAAATTTAAGGAGACCTCTTATTTATTTATTATTTGCCGGTTTTCTTGTGCATTATCCTTGGACGTTGAATACATCGTCGCTCTTTTTATTAAGTGTTACATCTGCACAAAATTGATTTTTTTTTAATGCACTATTTTTTTTTTTTTTTTCCGAAAAGCTGTTACATCTCAAAAAAATTTATTGACGAAGCTTAGTAGGAAGCGATAAAACAGTTTAATTAAACTTGGTTCCAAATCACAGTTGAAGCAGAAGACAGTTGCAGTAGCTATTACGTCAGGGCTTAAGGAAGTAGTACATAAAAACTTGTAAGTACGCTGGTACATTTCCGGAGAGTCCACTAAGACTTTGCAGATTATAAGACAATTTTGGTACAATGAAGCTACAATTTTGGTACAAAAGAGTTGCAACGTGCATTACAATTTTGACATATGTATATGGTGGGGGGGGGGGGAAATTGTTACAACTTGTTTCAAAAATTATTTGCTCGAAAACGTGAGTGAATTTGGTTACAAAAGTGAGCATTTTTAAAAGATAACAGTGCGAAGATTTTTATTTGAAAAAAAAATGGGTTAGGTAAGTGCAAAATTGAAGAGAAATAAAATACAACAACATGCAAAAACCGTTAATACGGTCTCCTGAAAATTACGTTTTCGGACACACAATATAACACTCCATAAAAACAGCTACGACATGGGAGCTATAATTATTTTACTACATTTCATAAAGTGATGTACTATTATCTATCTGAGAATCCCAGCGTAAAGCCTTGTGCGAAAGTCAAAAGTCTTGGAAAAAATGATGCCAAAGAAACATAGGACAGCGAGTTTGCATATAGCTACAAAACTTATGGAAGGACCCGCGCCAATGATATCTCTCCTCTTTTCCAACCCATGGTCTGTGTTGTCTCGTAACCTCTACTGTTTGTTGCTTTCCAATTTATACGTAGTATAATTAAAGCTTTGTGATGGTCGAAATTTTTGATTCCGGGATTTCAACGGGTTTACATGTTTTGAGGTCCCAGGAACCCAAAAAAGTGGTTTATACGAAATGTCTGTCTGTCGCTCTGTCTGTCTGTCTGTCTGTTCGTCAATTTCCGAACAAACTACTCGGTCGACTTTGATAAAATTTGGCCTGTAAATTCACAAAAATCATGCCTAGAGACTGTTTTTTTTCATTTTGGGCTATCTCAAATTGGGGGGGGGGGGGTTTATTCTCGAAAAACACCAAAAAAACGTCTAAAAAACTTATTTCTCCAAAACGGCTCCAACGATTTCTTTTAAATTCACATATAGTGTAGTCGTTATTAATGATGACAAAATGCGGGGGGTCGCTTGCCCCTTGATAGTTTGCTTCGCTTCTGGGGGTAAAAAAAAAAATAACTAAATTTTAATGAAAAATGACAAAAAAATAATTTTTCTGCGAAACCTTTCCATCGAAGATTTCTACCTTCAGGCATGTTTTAGGTGTTAATTTGATTAACGAAACCGGACAGGTTGCTTTCCCAACAAACTATTTGGTTTTGTGCAAGAAAAATATTTTTGAAAAAATGAAAATTCACGCTCAAATGCATTGCGTGCATGGCATTATTGCTGGGTGGAAATGTAATGTAATGTCTGACCTATCATGAATTTACTTCACCTCCAGAGACGTCAGGTGGACAACCCCCCCTCCCCCCCAGATGTCCGAAATTTAACAATAGGAAAATTATTACCATGAAATGACTCATTTTCTCTATCTACTATAATTGATAAATTGGAGAACATGTTCGAGTAAACTCGGACCGGTTCTTTAGTTAAGGGACCGCTTTGTGATGGTAAAAATTTTCAATGGATTTACACGTTCCTGAGGAGCCAGGAACCCAAAAAGTGTTTTATACGAACTGTCTGTCTGTCTGTTCATCGATTCCGCACTGGTCGCTGTTTTGCCGCGGTGAGGTCTCCCGATGTTCTCGCAGGCGGTTCCTACAGAGGGGAAGGGCCCACACCAGGGCACTCACAACTAGGCGACAGTTAATTGTAAATGAATTGAAATGAAAAACATCTTTATATTAAATGAGCTCTAGCCGCGAAGGGCTACTTTACCAGCTAACCTATTTACAATTTAAAATTTATTTTATTTCTCCCATTATTATCAGACGTAACATAACATTTTCATGAAAAAAAAAAAAGAAAACAATAATAGCAGAAGAAAAGATAGAAAATAATAACTCATTCATTCGCTCATTCATTCACTCCTAAGGAACTGATGGCAGGCTGTCCTAATACTCCCCTATTCTTCCACTGAGTTACGACACGTCTCCGATCGCATGGCGCCCAGAGACTCGCGCAAGCTCAAGTACGCCACCAGTCCACCACCTTGCCACCGAAGCCGAGACGGCGATTAGCGTGTGGTTTCAGGCACGTACTACAAATATATATAACTCTACATAGGCATCTCTTCGATTTACCAGAACCTCAATGACAATCCAGCGATCGATATTCTATGAGAAGTTTGGCTTTGTGAAAACAACTAATATTATTCCCAATGGCGGATCAAGAGAGAGGCGGGGACAAAACATTATACAGTATATTCGTATATATTTCACCTTTATTTATTTCGCTTTTTAAAAAGGTTAATCGCATATAGGCCTATATATATTTCCAACGGGTTTCATCCTACTATAATTTTCTTTCACTTTATACCATTTTTAAAGGCTTTTACCGTGGATTAATACAAACAATTTAATTTAAATGTATCCAATTGACCTCTTCAGTCGCCTCTGTATAGGTTAGCACTCTGGTTGAGTTATAATAGGTTGAGACTCGCACAAGTACGTTAGTACAAGCACGCTACCACCTTCCCATCGAAGTTTATAAGTAATCATACGATACTATCTGGAAGACTAATTTCCCTCTTAGAAGTTCACTCCACATCTAACAAAAGATGATTAGAATGATATGCTAAAAGGTGTAGGATACCCGCTGCCTTAAGCTCACACCACCCCCCCCCCCTCCCTATGGGTATGACGGCAAATTCGTAAATACGCCCCTGAACTGGTCTTCCTCCCTCTGTATAGCCGCCCTAGTTCCTCCTAAGCTGTGGTCCGTAGGTGTTCCACTCCAGGCCTGAAGTAGACCTACCCTGAGGAGTAAGGCTTCAGAATGATGGCGGGGGAAAAACTAAGTAACTAAGTAAGAAAAACTAAGACCTTATGACGTCATCAGGCAGGATAAAGAAAAATTGAAAATATAAATAAGAGTAAAATAGTAGGGTTTTACGCATTTTAATAGTTGTAAAGTATAGCTGTAGATTTTACAAAGCTTAAAAAGGAATGCTTATATTCATATTGCTGCAAAGGGAACCATGAATTATGAACCACGTCTTACAATGCTCGAGGCTGGGGGGGTGGGAGCTGGGGGGGGGGCACGGTCCAACGTGCCCCCCCCCCCAACTTTACGCTCCTGGCCCTACCATCCAGATACGTGGACCTCCATCACCAGCAGTGACCGACGTACACCTCGTGCCTACATTATAAAAATTATTAAATTATATTTATGATTATTTGTTGGCCTGTTATGAATAACGATGATGACAGCAGAGTCCTTTACAGTGTCATTTTGGCACATGTTGATGGGCTCCATACTTCCGGCCTGTTGCTCGTTGTAACTCAACACGCAAAAAACTCATCAGACCTCTGTTTGGATCACCCGTTCTTAGCTTATAGCTTAATTAATTTCAGCTTATGCTGTAGTTAGGCTGGCCATCCGGGGCGGTCTAATTCAAGTTCAGGTTTTGGTCAAATTTTCCTTGTGCCATTCAGCGGGGTTCGCCTATATATTGCTGTGGTAGTGAGTGATACCGCACTGTTGAAGGCGCAAAGCGACCGTCTAGTTGACATTTTGCGTTGAACCGTCACCAAAATCACAATGAAGTGGATTTTGTTTCTAGACGCCATCTTGATGGTCGCGTACATCACAGCAGCTGCACCGGTACGTAACTCTTAAATAAAACACAAGTAAAGTGTATAAGCAGCCCTTATTTTCGGATTAGACTCTCTCAATTTAAGAAAGGAAGACCCAACAAAAACACTCCGTGTAAAAACAGGCCAAGTTCCTAACACCGATCTTGCAAAAGGTTTAGCCATTCAAAGTAATGAGATCTTTAATTTGGCCATTGTTCACAGGATAACTTAGGCAAAAATGAAATGGTACTATATGTTACGGTGGATATATTTAGCATTTAATCTTTCTCAGTCAAAACATCGTGCACAACTGATTTCAATAAATACGAGAAAAGTAAACTTGCGGAGACAAACTAATGCATGCAAACTCTTGCGTGACACCTATCTAAAATCCTACACCGCCCACTGTTTCGAAATATCGAAACACGAATGAACACGAATTGTCTTAAACCTACGAACTAAAGCGGCAAAAACACTAGGCGGTTTGTGGGCCGCGTGTACGAGGCACTCGCGGTACGTACTGTCACTACGCGAACCCTCGAGTCATTACTAGGATACACCCGTTCAATTACTCCGATCGGCCATGACAAAGGCGACGATGCAAGTCCAGTGATGTAGACTAGAGCACCAACTTTAGGGTTGGGGCAATCGCGAGTCCACCTTTGACGCTGCATCTGGGAGTGGAGGTACTCGGAGCTCCACCGACGCCAGAAGAGCTGAGAAAGAGCTTGCACGCGCTTCCAGCGAGTTCCCACGCTGACATCACCATCAGCGAGGAGCGGTTCAGGCGGGGCGACTAACGGCCTACCAACTAGCAAATGTCCGGGGGTGAGCACGTCAGAATTTTCGCGAGGGTCGGAAGACATAACTCTGAGAGGTCGGCTGTTGAGGACGGCCTCAATGCGCGCGAAGAGCGTCGTGATCTCTTCAAAAGTCAAAATCGTACTTCCGATTTGGCGGTACATGAGTCGTTTCATCGACTTCACTGCGGCTTCAAATATGCCACCGAAATATGGGGCACTTGGGGGGTTAAAACTCCATTTCACTTACAGCGCGGCAAGTTGCGTATAAATTTCATGATAACTGGTTTGAAGGAAACTCATAACTTCCTTCAATTCGCGGGCACTTCCGTGATAGTTGCGACCGTTATCTGATATTATCTCGGCCGGAAGAGAGCGACGCGCACAAAACCGATGGAAAGCTGCCATAAACGCGGGGGTGGACAGCTCGGAAACTGCTTCTAAATGCACAGCCTTACTAGCCAAGTCTACAAACACACAGCAATATGTCTTGCGGCGCGGGCTACTGCGGCGGGTAGTCTCTTTAGTTTCGAACGGAACAGCAAAATCTGACCCGACGCGATAAAATGCTGGTGCAGGATTCACACGACTTGGCGGAAGGTCAGCCATCAGTGGCTGCGGCGGAATGGCGGACAAGCGGAAACCGGGGTTGCACAAGTGTATTCGATGGCGGATTAGCGAATGAGCGGCAATTATCCAAAATTTACGCTGAATGAAACTCAACGTTTGGCGGGGGCCAGCGTGCAGCAACAGTTTGTGATAATAATCACAAATTAGTGAAGCGAGATGACATATTTTAGGTAACAACAGTGGATGTTTGCTCTCGTTTGACAAAGAACTGTGACGTAAGCGGCCGCCCACCCTCAGAAGCCCCTCTTCATCAAGGAATGGCGACAACTTCGACAAATTGAGCGGGATCTTGTTAGAGCGAGTGGACTGTATTTGCGAGATTTCAGCGGTGAACTCAGCGGATTGCGTTATGCGGACGCAAGTGAGTAAAACGTCGTTTAACTTACGCACAGATAGCGGACCTTCACGTTTAACAACGTCGTGACGAGCGTTGTATACACGGTGACGAAGGCGAGCAATAGCGATTTGGAGGCGGTTCAAACAAGAAAACTTCTCAATTATACACCCCAAGGATTCGGACTTCATGGGTGAAGCGTGAATAGCAAGCGTGACGGACTTGCACTCGGGAATCTCTGCGGGCTCAGTTGGGGTAGCGATGTCCCAATGATCAGGACTGCGGCGGAGGAATGCAGGTCCATTCCACCAAATACGATCATCAATGAAGCAACGAGAGGCACAATCTGCGGCATTGAACTCGGAGTTGACATGAGCCCACTTGCAGTTGGCAGTGAGATCGGTGATTGCAACCACACGATTGGCGACGAAGGTGTTGAGAAGATGCGGAGATGTTTTCAACCACACGAGCACGATGGTAGAGTTGGTCAGCATATGGATTGACTCGAATTTGCGGTTGGGTGTTGCTTGAAGCACTGATTGTAGAAGTTGAGCAGCTAGCAAACTGCCTAGCAACTCTAAGCGAGGAACTGACTGAGTCTTAAGCGGTGTCGACACGACTCTTAGCCTTGATAAGATGAGCTTCTGCGGAATCACCACGTTGTACCTGCAGGTAAACACACGCGGCATAAGCGGAAATTGAAGCGTCACTGAAGCACACGAGACGCAGCGTAGCTCCATCAACATTGAAAGATCGCGGTACTCTAAGTTCTGGAACACGTGCCATCACACGTAGAAACTCGTCCCAGTCGGAGCGGAGCGGATCGGGAAGCGGATCGTCCCAACCAACACTTAACAACCAGAGGCGTTGAATGAAATGCTTAGCGTGGCAGATCATACCACACAAGAGTCCAAGTGGGTCGTAGCAGCAGCTGACGTAGCTGAGCACTGAGCGTTTGGTTGCGGGGCCGTCGAGCGGTTTCAAGCGGTAGCTGAACGAATCACTTTGCGGTAGGTAGCACAAGCCGAGGATTTTCAACATGGGATCACCATTGCTGAATTCAAGCGGAACCTCCTTATGATCATCAGGAAGGTCATCGAAAGCGGTCGGATGGCTTGAGCTCCATTTGCGGAGAGGCATGCACCCTGCGTCAAGAAGTTGGCTGAGCTCTTGACGTAGTTGCTTGGCGGAGTTGACAGAAGAAGACCCTCCAACATAGTCGTCCATGTAGAAGTCTTGAGCTAAAGCGGTTGCGGCATTTGGAAAGCGGTGAGCTTCGTCAACAGCAAGCTGGCGGAGCGTGCGTTGGGCGAGGAAACTGCTACTGGTCATACCGTACACGACGCAAGTAATCTCATACTCTCGTATAGGATCAGCGTTAGAAAAGCGCCAGAAGATTCGCTGATATTTTGCGTCATCAGTATGCATCTTTATTTGGCGGAACATCATCTTGATGTCGCTACACAGGGCGACATTGTGGAAGCGGAAGCGGATGAGAATGTCAGCGATGTCTGCTTGCAACTTCGGACCAGGAAGAAGCATCTGATTGATGGAAGTCCCCAAAGCGTCCTTGGCTCATGCGTTGAAGACACATCTAAGCTTGGTTGTTGTGCTCTCCTTCATGACGCAATGATGCGGAAGTAGGTACGGAGCCGGCACAGGTGCAATTTGCATGTGATTCTAATCAATGAACTCTTTCATGAATGCGGAATATTGATCTTTCACTAGCGGTTGGCGGTCGAGTCTTCTTTCAAGGGAAGTCAGACATTTCTCAGCGGAACTGCGGTTAGACAACTCATCAGGGTTTGACCCAGGGCGGAAAGGGAGACGCACTATGTATCTTCCTTCGGAGTCTCTAGAATGCGTTTTGACGAAATGCTCTTCAGCAGTGACGTCAACAGGATTAGCGGGTAACACAGGCATGGAGACTTGTTCAATGTCCCAAAAGCGGGCAAGCGTAGACTCAAGTGGATGCAAGCGGGTGACCATTGCGATCGAAGAGCGGGTGTGCGATTGTGGTTGTGGTAGATCTCCGAAGATGACCCAACCAAAGCGGGTTTTCTGAGCAGTAGGTTCACCAGGAATGAGGTTAGGTGACTCTGCCGAAAGGAAGCTGGCGTAAGCGTTCGCAGCAAGCAAGATATCAATCTTCTTTCTGCGGTGGAACTGCGGATCTGCAAGCGGAAGTTGGCAGAATCTGCGGTAGAGCTCATTCGGAAGTTCAGTAGTTGGCAGCTCTTCACATAAGCGGTTGACGACAGTAGCTTGCGTCGAATACGAAGCGGGAGGATTGAACCTTGAACACAAATTGAGCTGAACAACACCTTGTGAGTTGGACTCACGACATCCAAGACCAGAAATACTGCGAGCCTCATTTTTGCGGGATAATCCTAAACGGTCAGCAATGCGGTTTGACACTAATGTTCTTTGGCTGCAGTTGTCTAGAAGCGCTGTGACACTATGAAGATGTCCGAAAGAGTCACGAACAAAACAAGAAATCGTACCCAGAAGAATTTCACAATTAGATACACAAGGCAAAACACTGGCGGGATTCAACGAGGAAAAAGATGGCGATGCTTGCACAGGAGCGGAACTGGAATCAGAGAACACAGGAGTCTGTTCAACACGATGAGGCGGTAAGTGCAGCAGAGTGTGATGAGCACGCTGACAGGTTCTGCACATTGATTTGCTTCTGCAGTCTTTGACTTGATGTGAACCAAAGCAGTTATAACAGGCACGAACCGATTTGATAAAATCGACTCGGCCAGCTGGCGGTAATTCTTTGGATTTCTGACAGTGGAATGTCTGGTGTGGAGCACCGCAATATTTACATTGCGCCTGAGATGGCACCTTTTCCTGAGTAATATAGATCTTAGACTCTTTAGATTTAAGTTGAGGCAGGACAACAGTGGATTTAACGTCTAACTCCATTTCGCGGGTTCGAGCTCTTTTCTCGGCGTGTTCCATAAGCTCCTTGAGCTTAGGAAGATCTGAAGTATTTTCATTGTCAAAACTAGTCCTGAGTTTGCTATCACAATTATTGTAAGCAATTTGAAACAAAATAAGATCAGCCAAATCTGCCAGTTTGAGATTGACTAAAGCGGTCGACGATGTGCGGTGAACCTGGAGAAAATGCAACAAATCAGATTTATTTTCAAACTTCAATAACTTTTGAACATGATATGAAGCTATGCGGCGTTTATGAGCGTACCTCTTCTTAAGAGCGTCATAAGCGAGTTGGTAGTTAGCCCCTTCTAATACAAAACCCGCCACGGTGGCATGAGCTTCCTTAGCGGTATACAAACGCAAGTATTGCAACTTGGTTGCATTGTCCAAACCTGTCTGCGTGTGTACCAAACTGTCAAAAAGCGCAGCGAAATTCTCCCATTGGTCAATTGAACCATCAAAAATGGGAATCTGGATTTTCTGTAACGCGGGACCTGACTTAGATACAGGTACGGACGCGGATGCGGACGAGGGCGCGGACGCGGGCCATTCCGTGGCTGCTATACACTTCTTATTGATATGGTCAATAAGATCAATATACGCGGAAAATCCCCGTTAACTAAGTCTATTTTCTCCTTACCCACATTGAATGTAATAACCTCTAGTTGAAGGGTGCGGAACTGCTGGAGTGTTTACGGGGTGGTATACTTTTATGTTGGTTCGGTCTTTATCCATTGTGTAACTGCTCTTTTGAAACAATTGAAGTTTTTTAATGACTTTATTTGGATTGGTAGTTTATTGTAATAGGATATGCCTATATATTCAGATTGGTGTTGAGATCTTGTGGTTCGAACAGTTTGTTGTGTGAAAGGATGTGTGTGGAGCCATCTTGTGTTGTGTGAGTGTTGTAGAGATTTTAAGTTTTGTTTTTGATTGCGTACTAATATTATTGAGTTTTTTTTATATAATTGTTTAACGTCTAGGACATCCGCTAAAATGTATAGGTCTTTTGTTGTGTCCCCTTTTTATGTATAATTTTTAGGATTGTTCTTTGTACGGTATTGACTTTGTCCGTTACATTTTGGTAGGCACCTCCCCAGGCTGATACTGCATATGTTAGATGTGAGGTTAGGGTTAGGATTAGAGGTTAGAATAGAAAATTTCTTAACAACTTTTCCTTTAATGACCCCCTGAGTCTAAAACCACCTAATTATTTAGTTACAAGATGGCGGCCGATTGAAATCTCATCTAATTCATATCTTAGTTTATATTGGTCGCATAGGAATGAATTTAAATCTGACTGAAAGCCCGTATCATGGTAATCAACACTTTTTACTACAAATCAACGATAACATGATGGCGTCCAGGCAAAGTGAAAATAATTTCATAAGTAAAAGTTCATAGTCGTCATTGTGGTTCGAAATTTGGAACACAAGAGTGTTTTTTGTGTTGATGTGGTCGGTGTATTAATGCAGTTTTTTTTTTAAATTTTATTACACACATTGCGTAGGTAGCTTAGAGGAAAAGCAAGGGCTGCGGAATCTCCCTACACCTGATCGGCCAGAGCCGAAAGGGGGTTTTTTATACACTTGCAGAAAATGGAAATGTAGACACAAACAGCATTGGAATCTTAATACTATAACAATTTAGCGACTGCGGCGGCATGCTGGTAGCTACTTGTGCGAGTAGCTACACACCTTGCGGTCGGAGACGTGTCGTAACTCGACGCAAGTACCTATAAGGTGACTTAGTGAGGCGATTGAAGAGGTTAATCGGATACATTCATATAAGATTTAAAAAAAAAAAAAAAAAAACAAGAAATGGCTGCAAACATTTACTTTGTTACCTAATTTTCAGGACTATCTTCTTGAAGGCCGGCTGGGAGATGATGGCTTACTCGGAGGTTTACTGGGAGGTGACTTACTAGGAGGTATCCTGGGAGATGATGGCTTAGTCGGAGGTCTACTGGGAGGTGACTTACTTGATGGTATACTGGGAGATGATGGCTTAGTCGGAGGTCTACTGGGAGGTGACTTACTAGGAGGTATCCTGGGAGATGATGGCTTAGTCGGAGGTCTACTGGGAGGTGACTTACTAGGAGGTATCCTGGGAGATGATGGCTTAGTCGGAGGTCTACTGGGAGGTGACTTACTAGGAGGTATCCTGGGAGATGATGGCTTAGTCGGAGGTCTACTGGGAGGTGACTTACTAGGAGGTATCCTGGGAGATGATGGCTTAGTCGGAGGTCTACTGGGAGGTGACTTACTTGATGGTATATAATAATAATAATATATAATAATATAATTGAATACAATAATGCCATGTTACAGCGTTTTCTTAAGTCCATATCGCAAGGCAAGGGCCCGTGTGCGACTTATACTATCTGGCTATGGAGGGAGGGGGGGGGGTGTTTACGGGGTGGTATACTTTTATGTTGGTAGTAGTTCGGTTTTTTAGATTTATGTTTATGTCGCCGACTATTATAGGATTATGTTTATTTAGTAGTATATTTAAGCTATTTGTGAATCTTTCAGTATTGTTTATTGATGGTGATCTGTATATTGCGAGTAATTTGAGATCCTGCTCATCATTTGGTAATGTTACATTGATTAGGAGGGATGTGCAATCAGGCATGTTATGGGTTAGAGGTGAAACTTTAAATTGATTTTTGTAGTAAATTATCACACCATCGTTACCTTTTATTACCTAACTACATGCATAATTTCAGGTTTCCATTTACAGTAGAAATGCCTAAACATTATGATCCCAGTCACTCATCTATATATATATATCGTTCGTTTTTTCGGCTTTTTCGGGGGTTTTCAGGCATCTGTATCTCAGCCCCCTGTGAACCTGGAACCTTATTTTTTTAATATGTTACAGAGAAGTATAACTTTAGGAAAAATTCAAAATTTCATCGTCATAGGTGCATTTGGGGCAAAGCTACAGGGGCTCAAAAGTGCCAAATTTCACGTTTAAGCTCTTTCGTGTATAACTATGGGTCGCGCAACAGTCGGGCGGGTCTTGGAACTTGGCTCGTGCGCTTCCGCGCACGTTAATAATTTAAAAAGGTCATTCTGTCGGTATTATCAAAATCCAGTACGGCCCCATTAGAAAAGAACCGGTACGATTGAACCTGTACATGCTTCCTTATGTACCCATTAGGATTTTGCATTCCCTGTATTCCTCCCCATTCAATTGCAAGTTCTCTTCAGGAGAACCGCAGAACCATCTTCACAGCAAAAGGGTCCTCCAATCTGAAGCGTGCACCCTATGCGGTGAACCAAAAATAACTGCCCAGTCCTGACACTCGACCCAACGGGCAACGGCTTCTTGGAGACTTTGGTTGAGCAGGTAACCTCCTCGTCGTAACCGAAATTTGAGGATTCGAAAAAACGGGACATGGTGGGAATCATGCTCACGATCTATAGTGGAGTGCTGTAAGCTTCATACCTTGGAATCCAGGGACAGTCTGTGAATATTTATAAAAACTTTGAAAATGTGTTGTTATATAGTATATAGGAAAATGTTTAAAACAAAATTTTTTGCCCGCTCTCAATTTTTAACTACAGGATGTAGCAGCATAACTTCCTCTTTTTGCAATGCGCTCCATTCGGTCGGTTGGTGTCGTTGCAGAGTGTTTGTGGTCTCGTTCGTGAGCCAGGACTATACACGTTTGTCATAGGCCTCCATAGTTTCGAAGATCAAAACATTTAGATCACGTCCCCCATTCTCAATACATTGAGTATTAGTGGAGCGCCGTAACACAAAAAAATACATCAGCCTCGGAATTCAGGGACAGTCAGTGAATATTTATAAAAACATCGAAAATGTGTTTTTAATAGTATATAGACAAAAATTTTGCCCGCTCTCCCAAAAGTGCATAGTCCCGCCTCTCGAACGAGACCACTAACACTCCGCTACGACATCAACCGACCGAATGGCGCGCTTTACAAAAAGAGGAAGTTATGCTGCCACACCCTGTAGTAAAAATTGAGAGCGGGGTCAATTTTTTTTAAACATTTCTCTACATAGTTTTAGCAACACATTTTCAAAATTTTTATAAATATTCATGGAACATCCCTGGATTCCGAGGTTTAACAATTTTTTTTGTCTAAATGCACTCCACTACTACGCCTAGCCGGGGCGTCGTCTACTGTAATGCGTCTACTGGTAAGACGACGCCCCGCTTAGGCGTACATCGTGAGTTCGAATCCCGCCAAGTCCTTTTTTTTCATATCCCTTATTTTCGGGATTTCTCTCTTCTTTACTTTACTTACTAACTTAGGTACTCTCATCCTCCCAATATAATAGAACAGACAATAGTTTACAAGCTAATGCAAGAAGTTAACCTAGACTGGATACACTCTGTATCTCACGGCTGTTTTTCCTTGTTAAATCACAATCTGGCTAACTGAATATTAAAAATAAAATGTTATGCAATCAAATCTTCTTCTTAAAGTTACAATCGTAGCGATTGGTTGGCAGCAACTCCCTGCATATCGTCCTCCAGTTTACTCGGTCCTCGATCTTCCTCAAATCATATAGTATCAAATCAAGAGTAGAACTAAGAATCCAGGAGCGGAGTCAGAAATTGATTTGCCATTTTTTTAGGAAATAAAAACTGAACACTGGAGGAAATGGGAACGTATGTACCCTACTAATCAAATTGGTGGTGGCAATACAGTATCAATCAGATAAGTCTGATGAAATATTATCTAAATTAAACGCTCTTGATGATAAAGTTAGACCTCATGATAAGAGACTGACTACATATGAAAATCAAATCAGTGAGTTGGAAAAAGAAAATTTTAGAGCGGACCTATTGAAGAAAAAACTAACATTGTATCACCAGTAACAAATAAACAAAAACAAAAATATTGAGATTACAAGAATACAAGAGAGACATGGTGAAAATTTACATGATATCATGGAAACCCTAGCCAGGGAACTAATGATAAACTGTGAAGAGGGGGAGGTGGACAGCCTATATCTAGGATCTAAACTGGTAAATAAAAGGAATGCAATTCTTGTCCAATTTATATCTAAACGTGTAAGAGATGTACGGCTAAGAAAAGGTTACGGGTCTAATGAATAATAATAATATAATTGGAGAGAGTGATGATGAAAAAATTTATATTAACATACACCTGAATGCATGGAGAAATGAACTATATTGGAGAGCAAGAGAGGCGTAAAGAAAACATAACTACGGATACTGCTGGGTTGATTCTAATGGAAACGTGCATATGAGGAAAAACGAGGGCTCGCCTGTGCTACTAATTAAAACTCCAGCTGACATCCCAACTGGCATCAAAGCAATGAACTGACTACTCTTCTGTTCTTTGAATTAAGTAAGCTACCAATACAATAGTATACCGTAGCATACCATTCAATAGTAATGTATTACCTACCACAGAAAGAACTTTTATTTATTTTTATTATTTTCTTAGAAGATCAACTGGCTCTAACTTACTAGCACTCACCGAAATTCCATCAGAAAATTTCCAGAAAAATAGTCAAATGGATGTTATTTATACTGACTAAGCAAAGGCTTTTGACGAAGTGGATCATGAAATACTTATTTTCAAATTAAGGAAATATGGTCCTTCGAAAAATTGAATCAAATTACTTATCTCATATTTTTCGGACAGGAAACAATTTATTTTCTATGAAGGAATTTGCTCCGCACCTTTTATCATCCTTTCCTCTGTAATCCAAGGTAGCACACTTTCCTCTTTTTTTTATTCTTTTGGTAAACTACTTACCCCTGATAATCAAGCACAGTAAAATACTAAAATTTGTTGAAGACGTTAAACTGTTAAATGAAAATATAACCAATATAACTTAGATGATTGATTATTGCTTCAAAAAATCTAAACTCCCTATACGATTGGAGCAAGAAAAATTAGTTACACCTCAATATTGCCAAATGCCAATACATAACTTTTTCTCTTAAAACGTATCAAATTAATGTTACATATACAATTGATTCAGTAAATTTTAATAGAGAAACCTTAGTTAAAGATTTAGGTATGCTATTGGACTCGAAATGAAACTATAATAATCTTATTATTGATAAAATAACAAAGAGAGCCGACAGAACGTTGCCATTAGAAATACTCGAGGTACATTAAGTAACCAAAAAATAATTTAACTCCGTATGCAGGAGTATACTTGAATACGGTTGTGAAGTTTGGGACCCCTACACAAAGGGCAACATACAAAGTTTAGAAAAAGTACAGAAGAGGTTCATAAAATATGTATACTTAGACAAACGGGTGTCTACCCACAATTAATGCCTTACGCATCATTACTAAATCTCTTTCAGATGCCCACGCTTAAGGCCAGAAGATCAAAAATTGCAATAAAAGTCCTATATAATCAAGGCCGTAGCCAAGGGGGGCTTCATGGGGGTTAAACCCCCCCCCCCCCCCCGAAATGAAATGGCTTGACATTACATATAATTGGATTTTGAGAGTCAAAATGAAAACTACTATGTAATATCCAATGAAATTTCTGAAGACCCCCCCTGCGAAAAAAAATCCTGGCTACGGCCTTGTATATAATATATACCATTCACTCATTGATTTTGATTCATCAGAGACAGAGCTCTTAGAAAAACTTTTAATTAATACCTTAAATAGGCGATCCAGAAACAATGACCTTTTTTATCTTCAAACTCCCCGAATTAATATATGTGCAAACACTCCCATTTACAGGCTAACTATAAAATATTTAATCTTAATGCTACTATTGAGACATTACCGCGGTAACAAACGTAAATTTATTAAAACATTGGCAATATTCAATCCAATAGACTACCTTTTATAAGATTACCATTTATAAATAATAAAGACTTAGTTAAGATACATAAGAATGATATGTATTGGCAGATAGTGTTACTTTTTATTTTTATCATTACTTACCAACTAGATAACATGTATATACAACTTATCTCGTTATTCTTCACATTGTTATATACTGCTTATAATTATAATTCTATAACAGTTATGTATCACCCATGTAAATTATGATAAGTATAGTTAAGTAAGTTAAGTTAAGATTTGCATATTATTGGGCTTTGCCTGTTTGCAAATAAATGCAAATTTATTTATTTATTTATTCTTCTCACCCATTCCAGCACAAACACGCAGCATTCCATAGTATGATTTTTCGACTCCTTGACATCCCTATGAATGAAACCAACTATAATAATGAATTAAATACAATAAAACAAATTGCCCAAAATAACAATTTCAATCTCAATCTAATAGACAGAATCCTACGACATCACAAAATAAAACACAACCTCAAACTAATTTACCCCCCAGAGAGCTTAAACCCGGTAACCAATAAATCATATTTCAGGATACAATACATAGAAAAAATCACAGAAAAAATAAGTAACCTCATTTCTTCTACATCAGACAAAACACCAGCCCCGTACAACCGCAACAATTTGGCCAATAAACTCATGAACTGCAAAACCAAACCAGAAAAGGAAAAAGGCAATGGAGTTTATCGTCTAAATTGTAACGATTGTAACCCAATTTACATAGGCCAAACAGGCAGAAGCTTTAAAACTAGGGTCAGAGAACATATAACAGGTATAGGAGACACCAACACCAACAGCACATTCGCGAAACACCTTAACTCGGAAAATCACACATTCGATCCTCACAATTGGACAGCCCTACACAAAATAATGAAAAGTTACACTTTAAATTGTTTTGAAAATGTTGAAATCAAAAGAGCTTTACACAATAGGGAAAAATTAACAAACGACATAACATTCACACAATCATCCCCTCTAATAGATCTAGCTAGTAGGTTAGGAATAGGTAACCAGCCACGCTCCCTCCCGCCCCCTCCTCCCAGTCCTATATAAACCAAGGCTTCCTCTCCCTAGTCACATTTACATCTTCTCCTCGAGTTGAGCAAGTCTCAAATCGCAGATAGGGTGTAACTGTGCTAGTGGGTTTCCCTCTGTAGATGGCAGTTCTTGCCGAAAGAGCTCAGGGTTTTATACTAACACAAGTGGGTTTCTTAGACAAAGTTAATTTCTTAACGATTATTTGGGTTTTACTAATTCGGGTTGTTATAACAAGTTTTTCTAAAACTCTAAGTTTTTGTTATTTTTTGTTTATTGTTTTAAATTCAAAAAAGTGGAACTGTTGGTTTTGTAGATAGTGACGCTTTGGAACAACTATGTTCTGTACCACAAGGCTCAATCTTAGGCCCATTATTATTTATTTTATACACTAATCAACTATGCAACTTGCGGCTACATGGTACTTTGACTAGCTTCGCTGATGACACGGCACTCTGCTACTCTGCAAGGGACTGGAATGAGATACAAAAGTTTGTGACTGAGGATTTACAACATCTTAACACTTGGCCTTACAATTAATGTTAGTAAAACCTGTTTTCTGCCATACAATCTAAGAACAGGAAGTATAGATGAGCCCCTCGAAGTGAGATGCCATGCGTATAATTGCGACTTACAAAATCCAAATTGTCAATGCCCAGCTATCACTAAAGCACAAACGACGAAATACCATGGCGTCCACTTCGACAGTGATATGAAATGGAGCAGCCACTTAAAATCGATAAACGGAAAATGTCGAAATTTTTTAAGACAACTTTTTTACCTCCGCACGGTCTGCCCTCAAAAAATTTTAATCCAACTATACCACTCACTTTGTGAATCTCGGTTAGCGTATGGTATCCAAGTGTGGGGTGGGACCTTTGTTACAAATTTAAATTCACTTGTAGTTACCCAAAAATACCTTATTAGAACAATAGTCAAAAAACCTAGAACTTGGCCATCATTCCCCCTCTTTGCGTCTCTCGGTTTATTCCCGCTGCGGCACTTGTTCTTATACAAGACATTGCGAATTTTTTACTCTATCAGTGGGGACATGTTACAGAGACCCAGACCAGCAAATACTAGAAGAATTGAGCACCTTGTAGTACCAAGGGCATACATAGCAAATTTTACCAAATCCAACCAATATATAGCACCAAAATTATTTAACTTACTTAATATTTGTCCTGGGTCGCTGTCAATAAATAAATTTTCCAAATTCGTCCGGGAATGGCTGATGAGACGGTTAGAGGTGGAATCTTTATTTGAAATAGTGGGCTAGACTGTTATGTGTTTACGAGAGATCTGTTATTAATATGTAAGTGTAGTTTAATAAGTTAAATTAAGTCTAATTGATTTTTTTTTTCTTTTTTCTTTAGTTTTAGAGTAGGGTAAATTGTTATAGGTCTTCATGTGGGGCTTTACAATTATTGTATTTAAATTGTATTTAATACATTCATTCATTCAGTATTACCATCCCAAGGCATGATTTTTGTGAACCCATGTACCAGTGGTGGATACAGGGGGGGGGGGGGTCATGACCGAAGGGGTGGCAAAATGACGATGAAAAAGACTGCATTTGTTAACATTTAAATTTAAAAAAACATATTCAATATATTTATAAGCATAATACACAGCGCCGGATTTACCACCAATGGGCAACATGCAGATTTTGAGCATTTTGGAAGCGGCGCTGGTGAGTGGTGAGCGCGCAGTAAGATGCTAACGCGCACGAAGTAGCGGCGGCCGCCGCTCACCGCTGTGTGAGTGAGCTCTCAGAAAATTGTAATATTTTCTCATATACCCATACCATACCCAGCAAAGGTTTTAGGGAGGGTTGTGTCGGGGGGCGTAGGGACGGCAGCTTGTCATATGCCCATGGGCGGAGAAAACATAAATCCAGCCCTGATAATACACAAAAGTGAAAATTGGGCGCCAATTTTTGAATGTGTCGTGTATAAGGTACATGCATACCGTGGTCGTGGTTAAAGAAATATTTATATTATATTTATAACAAATGTTTCAGCCTGCATGAGCTGTATCAATGTTTTAATAGTTTTTTCCAGTGTCTGTAGGAAGTAGGTAACGACCTAAACAGCTACATGTTGTCGTATCAAAGCCGTAGCCAAGGGAGGGGGGGGGGCGGTAACATGAATGTCTTCCAAATGAATGTCGCAACTCGCATAACGAAGTGACTTATTTTCATGATTTCATGTATGTAGCCGCTTTGGCTCTATAAATCCATCAAAAATACTCACATTTATTTTTTTATTTTTTATGTTTACAGTTTTTTGGCATAGGTATTTCATATTTTAATTTTCTAACTGTCAAGTAGCCTTAACCCTTTAAAAATGGTAAATAGTGACATCGAATTATAGTAGAATGAAACCCATTGCAAATAGATGATAATGTGGCAGAAATCAGAGGAACAATAAATTGCGGGTGATCTGTGGTCGGGAAGTAGGTGGGGGTGGGTTTTTAACTTTTAAGGGTGAAATACTGTATATGTTGATTTCTGGCAAAACGACAAGTCCTATGGGAAGACGTCAAATACCAAAAATGTAGGTAATAAGAAGATCTACAACATTTGTAGTCACGCTTTTTTCACATAATCCCAAATTTTATGTGAGAAATGCAAAAAACCAAGCTTTTGGTCTTTTATATCTTTTACAAAAAAAAAATTTTCCACGAAATTTGGTGAAACCTTAACTTCGTATGTTCTAAATACACTGTAAAACTTTGTTAATATTAATTTTTTCACCTTATATTTTGACTAAATGTCGAGATAGCACCCTATAATTTTCAATCGAAAAATCACATGCCAAAATATCGATTTTTTTTTTAATTTGGTGAGTATTTTGTTCGTTGAAATCTCTACTTTCTGATGGTCTAAAACACAATAGAATATACACTACTGTGCAAAATTTTCTTGAAAAAATGCGAAAAACGATATTTTTAATATTTAGTAGGCTATAAAGGCCCTAGCCCGGTCAATTTAGACATCCGAAATTGCAATAATTCGCACGTAGCTGAAAATTTGCAGGACTGTTCAAAACACTGTTATAAGTTAAATCTAAACTATGAATCAGATCAGATCCCTATTTCTTTTAGGGAGATTCATCTACCTATTGAGATGGCGACCAATGTTCGACTTTCGGAAAATTTCTTCACAACTTTTCATTTCATGACCCCCTGAGCCTAAAACCACCCTCCGTTCAAAATGTTATATATATATGCATGTATATCAATTTTAGGAAACACTCTAACTTCCGTA
Organism: Psococerastis gibbosa; assembly: GCA_963971405.1. Classification (NCBI taxonomy): domain Eukaryota; kingdom Metazoa; phylum Arthropoda; class Insecta; order Psocodea; family Psocidae; genus Psococerastis; species Psococerastis gibbosa. The sequence continues at coordinate 1,157,504 of OZ020490.1, read as the reverse complement.
ATAGCCCAGGGTAGATAATTTTTTTAAGACATAAAATTATAGTAGCATGAAACCCATTGGAAATGGAAGGTAATAAATAAATAAGCGTTTATTTGCAAACAGACAAAGTCCAATAATATGGAAATTAACTTAACTTACTTAACTATACTTATCATAATTTACATGTGTGATACATAACTATTGTACAATTATAATTATAAGCAGTGTATCGTACATCTATTTTACAATGAGAAGATTAAAGAAATAAGTTGTTTCTGGATCGTCTATTTGGGGTATTAATTAAAAGTTTTTCTAAGAGGTCTGATGAATCGAGTAGTAAATGGAATATGTTATATTAGACTTTTATTGCAATTTTTGTTCTTCTTGTCTTAAGCGTGGGCATCAGAAAGTGATTTAGTAATGTTTTGTAAGGCATTAGTTGTGGGTAAACACCGGTTTGTCTATAGTACATGCATTTTAAAAATCTCTTTTGCACTTTTTCTAAATTTTTTATGTTGCCCTTTGTGTAGGGGTCCCAAACTTCACAACCGCGTATTCAAGTATACGCCTGCATAGGGAGTTAAATAAATTAAAAATTATTTTTTGGTTACTTATTATACCTCGAATATTTCTAATGATAAACCCCAGTATTTTGTTGGCTCTGTTTATTATTTTATCAATATGATTATTATAGTTTAATTTTGAGTCCAATAGTATACCGTACCTAAATTTTTAAATACGGTTACTCTATTAAGATGATTTACAGAATCAATTGAATATGTAATATTAATTTGATACGCTTTGAGAAAAAAAGTTATGTATTGGCCTTTGGCAATATTGAGGTGTAACTAATTTTTCTTGCTCCAATCGTATAGGGAGTTTAGATCTTCTTGAAGTAATAAACAATCATCTACATTGGTTATTTCTTTTAACAGTTTGACATCATCTGCAAATTTTAGTATTTTACTATGCCTGATTATCAGGGGTAAGTCGTTTACCAAAAGAATAAAAAATAGAGGAGCTAGAGTGCTACCTTGGATTACAGAGGAATGGATGATAAATGGTGCGGAGCAAATTCCTTCGTAGAAAATTAATTGTTTCCTGTCCGAAAAATATGAGATAAGTAATTTTATTAAGTTTGTCGAAAGACCATATTTCCTTAATTTGCTAATAAGTATTTCATGATCCACTTTGTCAAAAGCCTCTGCATAGTCAGTATAAATAACATCCGTTTGACTATTTTTCTGGAAATTTTCTGATAGAATTGTGGTAAGTGTACTGTAAGTACTGCTTTAATTCCTGCAACAGCTCATCGTATTTATCTGACATGAGTTGGACTGAGATTTTTACGTCTCTCATGTCCTCTACCATTGCATTAAAAGTTTAGTTAGCTCTTGATTGATGCTCGTAAGTGTATCATCTACTCCGCTGTCCTCTGTCTTAGAACCTCGCAACGTAGGTGCCATGCTCTGCTTTAGTTTGTATCTCCACAGTAAGTATACATCTTGGCTGGTTACTAGAATAGCAGATGTAACTAGTTCAGTGAGTCATTGTAGACGCTGTGACTATGCAGTGCTGGTGCGTACCGGTTCCTATGAACAAGCTATTCAATTCACTACTCACAGCTTTTGATTTCCCGATATTAACTCACAGCAGGTATTGTAATTCTTGCCGTATTAGTCGAAGCTCGGAAGCTAGGAGAAGCATTTACTATACCGATTACAGAATTATATTCAAAATTAAATTTTCACTGATTTTTCTTTTTAAAAACTATGAAAAAGGTACACAAATACAAAACACTTGTTTACAACATGAGGCACCGCCTTCTGATATGACAGACATTAAAGGAAAAATAAATTACGGGCGATCTCAGTTCGGGGGGTAGGTAGGTGTGGTTTTTAAGGGTGAAACACGGTAAATCTTCATTTCCAACAAAACTACAAGTCCTATGGAAAAACGTCAAATAGCAAAAAGATAGGTAATAAGAAGGTGTTCAACTTTAGTGATTACACTTTTTTCACATAACCTCAAATATTATGAGAAAAATGCCAAAAACCAGGGTTTTGGTTTTGGTTATATTTTTAACTTTCACAAAAAATGTTTTTTCACGTGAAAATTGGGGAAAACTTACTTTTTTATATTATAAATACCGTACACTGTAATTTTTTTGATTTAAAATATTAATTTTGTCCCACTAATTTTGACTATACATGGAAAAGGCAGCCTTATTTTCAATCGAAAAATCTCACGTCAAAACGTCGATTTTTTTAATAAATTAGGTAGGATTTTTGTTCGTTGAAATCTCTACTTTCCGATAGTATAATGAACAATACACACTACTGTGCAAAATTTTCTAAAAAAAAGCAATAAAGAACCGGTCCCGAGTTTACTCGAACATGCTTTCCAATTTATCAAAATTAGTAGATAGAGAAAATGAGTAATTTCATGGTAAATAATTTTCCTATGGTTAAATTTCCGATATCTCAGGGGGGGGGGGGTTGTCCACCTGACGTCACAGGAGGTGAGCTAAATTCTAGATAGCTCAGACCAACACATTACCACACAGCAATACTGGCAGGGCACGCAATATGCATTTCAGTGTGAATTTTCTATCATTTTTGCAAAAAAACATTTTTTTTTACAAAACCAAATACTTTTCTGGGAAAGCAACCTGTCAGGTTTCGTTACTCAATTTAACACCTAAAACATGCCTGAAGGTAGAAATCATCGATAGAAAGGTTTCGCAGAAAAATTATTTTTTAGTCATTTTTCATTAAAATTTAGTTATTCTTATTTTTTACCCCCAGAAGCAACCGATTAAGGGGCAAGCGACCCCACGCATTTCTTTTATATTAATAAATTCTACAATATATGTGAATTTAAAAGAAATCGTTGGAGCCGTCTTTGAAAAATAATTTTTTTTAGACGTTTTTTTTAGAGTTTTTTGAGAATAAACCCCCCCCCCCCCCAAATTAAGTTAGCCCCAAATAAAAACAATTGTTCCGAGGTATGATTTTTGTGAACCTACATACCAAATTTCATCAAGATCGACGGAGTAGTAATCGACGCACAGACAGACAGACAGACAGACAGACAGACAGATAGACAGAACGACAGACAGACAGACAGACATTTCGTAAAAACCACTTTTTTGGGTTCCTGGGACCTCAAAACGTGTAAATCCGTTGAAATCTCGGAATCGAAAATTTTGACCGTCACAAAGCTTTCCTTATACTACGTATAAATGGGAAAGCAAAAACCAAATTGACAAATGATGTCTGTTACGGAGTTGAATATTGGCGGGTGAGCGCCGCTAGCGCCAGGACAACATGGGGGGGGGGGGGTGTTGAATAATACAAGTATATTTAAAGCCCATTTGAATATTTCTTTTATTGTACATATCTTAATATGGTGTCAGAAAATGGCCAGTGACAGTGAAGAAGTCACAAAAGCCGCAAAGGCACAAATAATGAAAAACAAGCCCAAAATTACTGCATCTGTTGTCCATTTGGACTTGCAGGAGAGCAACCTGGACTTGGCGTGGACCAAATGGTACACTAGATTTAGAATATTTCTAAAGGCTTCTGCGCTTGAAGGTGAGTCAGATGACAGCAAGGTGGCATTGTTGTTGCATTATTTGGGTAATGATTGTAGGGACATTTTTTTCGTCATTCAATGTCGACGTTGACCTAGTTTCATACGAAGACCTTGTTCAGCTGTTCAAAGACCATTTCTCACCCAAAAAGAATGTAACTGTCGAGAGGTACCGATTGTTCTCGAGAAAACAGGGCGAGAATGAGTCAATTGATAAATTTGTCACTGATTAAAAAAAAATTGAGCTTGTCGTGTGACCTTGACAAATTGCGGGACTCATTGGTCAAAGACTGTATGATAGCGGGACTAAAGTCGGCTCACTCGTATATAAAAGAAAAATTGCTAATGGAAGATCCGAAGAGCCTTGATGATGCATTCAAATTAGTTAAGACAATGGAAAGAACAAGAAATGAGTCCATGGCATTCTCGCAAGAAATGGCAGTTAATGCGTTCAAAAAGCGTCCGATGAATAAAGAGGATTCACCAACGCCACCAAGGGCAAGACAGCAGTGTCCTCGTCAAGGTGAAACGTTTACTGGCATCCAACGACGGCGTTTTGAGGTTATTAATTGTAAATGGTGTACTTTAAGTCATAAACATGGGCAATGCCCTGCGTATGGAAAAGTGTGTGAAACCTGTGGAAAACTGAATCATAGCCGTCTGGCATGTAGTGCAAATAGGCCTATGAATCATTTGAATGTCGACTCTGAATCAGACTCTGACAGTAACACTCTATTAATGAATAGTGTTGACCTTCAGAATGATTCTAAGAACTCATGGGATGTCTTTATATACATCAACAATGTACAAATTAGTGTTCAGATTGACACTGGGGCTCAAGCTAATATTTTGCCTTTACATTTATTTAAAAAAGCTGGTTTCACTGCAGGAGATTTATCAAAAAGTTTTGCCAAATTGACCACTCTTAATGGAAATCTAACTGTACTAGGAATGTGTAAGTTGCCTTGTATTTTCAAAGAAAAATTGTACCGGCTAGATTTTTTTATTATCAAACAGTGTAGACCTATTTTAGGGCTCAAATCGGCTATGGAACTGAACTTAATTAATTAAAAGAATCCATCAGTTCAATGTTCAAGGCTATGATGACGTGTTCCACGGGTTAGGATGCATTCAAAAGGTCAAGGTAACCTTAGAAGTTGACAAAAATGTCAAACCAAACATTGACCCTCCAAGAAAAATTCCATTTTTACTAAAAGATAGATTTAAAAATGAATTAAAACGAATGGAAGGATTGGGTGTTATTGAAAGAGTTAGTAAACCTACTGAGTGGGTGAGCTCAATTGTTCTTGTAGAAAAGGCAAATAAGACTTTAAGGGTTTGCATAGATCCCAGAAACCTAAATGAAGCAATAATACGACCAAGACAATTCATTCCTGATATAGACACTGTTAAGTCAAACCTGGCGGGTTTTGTCACGTATTCTACACTCGATGCTAATTCAGGATTTTGGATTTTGCCTTTAGACGAGAAGAGCTCTGATTCGACTTGTTTCAATACACCGTTTGGTCAATACAAGTTCTTGAGATTGCCCTATGGCATTAATGCTAGTTCAGAGATATTTCAGTCAGTTCTTTATGAGTTATTTGGTGACATTCCTGGTTTAATCATCTATATAGATGATTTTTTAATTTACGGAAAGACAGAGCGCGATCACGACGAAACACGTGTGAAACAAGTGCTTGAAAGAGCCCGACAGGTTGGATTGAAATTCAATAAAAAAAAGTGCCAGATTGGTCAAAGAACAGTTAAATATCTAGGTAGCATACTTGATAAAGCAGGAGTACGCATAGATCCTAATTTCAAGAGTCCAGAAAATGTCGAAGACTTGCACCGATTTTTGGGTATGGTAAACTGGCTAAGCTCTTTTATACCTAATCTGTTACTGGAAAATTATAACTTGCGCCAACTATTAAAGAAAAATGTTCCTTTTGAGTGGCATGAAAGCTATGAAGCTGAATTTAACAAAATTAAGAATCTCCTAGTATCGGCCCCTTGTCTAAAATATTTTGACCATACCAAACCGGTAAAGCTCTCAGTGGACGCGAGCTCTTCAGCTTTGGGTTGTGTAATTCTGCAGGATAATCACCCAATAGCTTTTGCCTCAACATCACTGAATAGCTCGCAGCGCCAAAGGGCGCAAATTGAAAAAGAGCTGGCAATATGGTATGCATGCTCTAAATTCCATTGCTATGTTTATACAAAGTTGTCGTCGAGACCGACCACAAACCTCTCGTTACATTGTTTAAAAAGCAGTTTGACAAAATTCCTTGTAGACTTCAAAGGTTAATGCTACAGTTGCATAAATATTCTCTTGAAGTTCACTATGTGCCAGGAAAGGAAATGTTTATAAGTGATGCGCTCTCAAGAATGAAATATTACAAAACTTATGACATGAATGACAGCGTTTACATTCAAAAAGAGTTAAATTTTCAGGTGAATTTGTTGTTCTCTAGCCTGGCAGTCTCTGACAGTAGATTGAGAAAAATAAAGGCCGCAACTTTAATTGACGAAACTTTGTGCGTATTGAAAGAATACTGTCTGATTGGTTGGCCTGTAGCTAAAGAATTGTGTACTGACTTAGCGAAACCATATTTTCATGTCAGAGATGAACTTAGTCATGAACATGGTGTATTGTTTAAAGGTCGCTGTATCATCATCCCACAAGCTATGAGAAAGGAAATTATAATGATGACTCATGAGGGCCACTTATGATGTAACAAATGTTTAAGTAATAAAAATTTGAAATCGATTTTTTCAAGGCATGACATTCCTCAGACATGTTTTTCGGACAATGGTCCACCATTTTCTTCTGAACGATTCCGGCAGTTTACTTCGGAATGGGATTTTAATCGCGTAACCTCGAGTCCGCATTTTCCTCGTTCTAATGGCTTGGTTGAACGCACAATTCAGACAGTGAAAAAACTATTCAAAAAAGCTAAAGAGACAAATACTGACTATTATCTGGCTCTCTTGCAGTCTCGAAATGCTAATAAGGAGACTTTTGCCTCACCTGCACAGTTGCTGATGTCTCGTCGTTTGAGAACGACTATTCCATGCTCTAGAGATTATCTGAAGCCGAACATTGTAAATGTGGAAGATCATTTGAGGCGGGTTTCAGAAAACAATGAGAAAATGAGGAAGTATTATGGTGGTACTCATATTCTTCCTGAATTATCCGATGGCCAACAAGCAATTTTCAAAAAAGAACCCAACTCACAATGGTCTCCATGTAAAGTAATTGGTAAAGCTGAGACGCCAAGATCTTGTTTGATACAGCAGGGTGCCTAAGTGTACAGGCGCAACCGTGAACATATATCGCCCGGTCTGCCTGCAGCACTCAGAAAGTGTAAATGAGGCCTGTGCGGTTGTCGTCCTAGATCGGGATGGTGTATCAGCAGTGCCAGTTATTTCTCCTCCTTCGGTGGGCAAAACTACTAGATCTGGAAGGGCAGTTAAGCCTCCGACCAGATTTAGTTTTTCTGAATTCGACTAGAACTGATTTAAGTATTGTAGTTGAGAATTTTGTTCTAGTTAGCCTATCTAGTTATTTTGTAGTTGTTTGTTCTTAACTTTGTGTTAACTTTAGATTGATAGTTTCATGTTTGAGTTCGTATCATATCAATGTAAAAAAAAAAAAAAAAAAAAAAAGTAGTTGTTACGGAGTTGAATATTGGCGTGTGAGCGCCGCTAGCGCCAGGACAACATGGCGGGGGTTAAATAATACAAGTATATTAAAAGCCTATTTGAATATTTCTTTTATTTTACATGTCTTAAAATTGACAAATTATGTCTTTAATATTTAAAATATAGTCCGGTCAATTTAGTCATCCAAAATTACTCGCATATTGTACCAAAATATCATTCAATTTTATTTTTTTAGGTTATGTAACCTTAAACATGCTATTTAAGAACGGAAATATTACTATTTTTATTTCAGAGCACAGGCCTCGTTGTTTGATACCGAGAAGGTAGTGTTGGCGACCAAAGGATGCGCTCAGGGGGGTGTTCTCTCACCTCTACTGTGGAATCTGGTGGCCGATAGACTTTTGGTAACTCTGAATGGGGAGGGACTGTACACACAAGCCTTTGCGGATGACTTTGTCATAGTGGTGGTGGGTAAATTCATCGCTACTGTGATGGAACTAATGCAAAGAGCTATTAAAATAGTAGAGAATTGGTGTCTGGAAGAATCCCTTAGAGTTAATCCTGCCAAAACTCACATTATCCCATTTACTCGCCAACAAAGGGTGAGTGATAGGGAACCTCCAATACTATTTGGAGAACAACTCAAATGGGCGAAGGAAGTCAAGTATTTGGGGGTCACTTTAGACCGGACTCTTACTTGGAATGCCCATCTAAAGTCTAGAGTAATCCAAGCGAAAAACTGCATGTTTGCATGCAGGAGAGCGATTGGGAAAACTTGGGGGATAAGGCCTAGAATGACTTACTGGCTATATACGGCTGTCATAAGGCCTATAATCTCATATGCTGCTGTAGTTTGGTGGCAGAAGGCAAATCAAACCACAGCGAAATTAACACTAAATAGTGTGCAGAGGTTGGCTTGCATAGGAATAACAGGTGCAATGTCTACCACTCCCACTGACGCCCTAGATACCCTTCTGGATCTCCCATCATTAAATTTATTTATTATGGGGCAGGCCAGAATGAGTGCGTACAGATTGGAGCAAGGAGGACTCTGGGAAAATTCCCTCAGAGGACACTGTGCTATAAAAAACTCAATTACTGAGGAAGGCATTAGTATGCCATCTGATCAGATGTTGCCTGAATATGACTTTAGGAGGCCCTTCGAATCCAGAATCTTAACTCGAGAAAGCTGGACGGAGGGTACGCTGAGCCAGGAGGCTGGCACACTGGTATGGTTTACTGATGGCTCTAAGACAGCAAATGGTACGGGTGCGGGAATTAACGGGGTGAACCCAGTTAAGTCCATCAGCATAAGCCTGGGAAAATTTTGCACGGTTTTTCAGGCTGAGGTCTGTGCCATTGCTGAGTGCTTAAGGGAAATTCTGAGAATGGAATATGAGAATAAGACCATTCACATTTTTTCTGATAGCCAGGCAGCTATTAAAGCTCTGGATTCTTACTGTACTAAATCAAAGTTAGTACGGGATTGTAAACAGCTCCTACTCAGAGTAAGTAAAAATAATAAACTTAAGTTGGAGTGGGTGCCGGGACACTCTGGAGTAGAGGGAAATGAACGAGCCGATGCATTAGCAAATATAGGTTCGGACTCAATATTTGTTGGACCAGAGCCAACCTGTGGTATATCCTATGGAAGTGTACGCACTATAGTTGACAGATGGATCCAGACCAAGAAAATTGAAGCCTGGCACAATATGACAGAAAAACGAAGTCTAAAAAGACTTGGAATAAAACCATCAAAAAAACTTACCAAAAATTTGCTATTACTTGGCAGATTAGAAATAAGGAATATTGTTGGTTTGCTCACAGGGCACTGCCACCTAAGGCATCATCTGTATAAACTCAAAGTCCACACGGGCAGTAGAGAATGTAGATGGTGTGAAATGGAGGATGAAACAGCAGAGCACGTTCTCTTAGAATGTGAAGCTCTGGCTAAAAACCGTTTCAGGATACTGGGAATACCAGGGTCAGAAACGAAGACGATTCGTGAAGATCCAGTAGGAAAAACCCGCTCTTTCATCAAGAAAGTGGGTATATTCCAGACATGAATCTCCATGACAAAGCGGCTGCAATAGATCTCAAAGGTCGACGCAACGAACCTTACCTTAAGGAGGCACCGCAAAAAAAAAAAAAAAAAAAAAAAAAAAAAAAAAAATTTCAGAGCTGATTGACACATATATAAAGATAGGGCTTAGATAAACTAAATTGACCGGACTATGTTTTCAATATTAACGACATCATTTTCCGATTTGGGTTTTTGCATTTTTTAAGAAAATTTTGCACAATAGTGTATATTGTTCTTTATGGCATCGGAAAGTAGAGATTCCAACAAACAAAAATCCTACCTAATTTATTAAAAAAATCGACATTTTGACGTGAGATTTTTCGATTGAAAATTAGGGTGCCTTATCCATGTATAGTCAAAATTAGCAGTAAAAAATTAATATTTTAAATCAAAAAAAAATACTGTGTATTTATAATATTAAAAAGTAAGGTTTCCCCAATACTCACGTGAAAAAACATTTTTTTGTGAAATTTTAAAATAAAAAACCAAAACCCTGGTTTTTGGCATTTTTCTCATAATATTTGAGGTTATGTGAAAAAAGTGTAATCACTAAAGTTGAACACCTTCTTATTACCTATCTTTTTGCTATTTGACGTTTTTCCATAGGACTTGTAGTTTTGTTGGAAATGAAGATGTACCGTATTTCACCCCTACCTGCCTCCCGAACTCAGATCGCCCGTAATTTATTTTTCCTTTAATGTCTGTCATATTATCTTTCATTTCCAATGGGTTTCGTTTTACTATAATTTAATGTGTTTTTTTTCACCATTTTTCAGGGGATCTACCCTGGGCTATAAATATTATCTGATTTTGATGAAACTTGGCACAAAAATCGATCATACAAATGTCTTGATCGAGTTCGTTAACCATGTGATCCAGTAATTAGTTACAAGACGGCGGCCGATTGAAACCTTGTATAATTTATATCTCAGTAAATATTGGTTGCAGAGGAATGAATTAAAATGTGACTGAAAGCCCGTACTGTTATCTACGTCGAGTCAAAGTAAAAATCATTTAAAAAGTGTTATCACAAAAGTTGTAGATCTTCTTTTTAGCTACATTTTTGCTATGCGACGTTTCTCCATAGGACTTGTAGTTTTGTCGGAAATCAAGATATTATATCGTATTTCACCCTTAAAAACCCACCCGCACCCAATTCCCGAACTCAGATGCCGCGTAATTTATTATTATTTTAATTTCTGCCACAATTATTTTCCATTTCCAATGGGTTTCATTCTACTTAATTTGATGTCGTTACAAAAAATTATGTACCCTGGACTGATTATGCACACATTTTTTCAGAGAACCCCCCGTGACATTCTGTTAACTATGGGTCTGCAAATTTAAGAAAATGAAAAGCAACCCCCCGGTAATGTTTTTAAAATTATAGGTACAAAATCGTTGTACGAATTTTGGCAAAAAAATATTTTTTCAAGGGGGGTTAAAACCGCCTGTCCCCATCGGGCTGCAATATAATTCACATCCCAGGCTACTTGCCTATAATTCAGATACCCTAATTAAAAAGAAGCAATCAATAATAAAAAGTAAAGACTGGGCCCCTCTCTACACTAACTTAAAAATCGGAAAGCAAGTGTTTTTTTTTATAAAAGGTTAAATCGCATGCAAAACAATGAATGTATCCGATTAACCTCTACAATCGCTTCACTAAGTCGCCTTAGAGATACTTGTGTCGAGTTGCGACACGTCTCCGACCGCAAGGTGTGTAGATAATCGCACGATTACAAGCAGGCTACCACATTGCCACCGAAGTCACTATCAACCCACCCTCCAAATAAGAAATTTTGTAAACAAGCAGGAGCGGCGGGAGAGTAAAGAAGTAGAAATGGCAGAAGATAGGTTGCTTAAGACGCGAGTTGCATTTAGAAAGTTAGGACTTTAAATAGAAGTCAAATAGCAAGTAAAATGCGTTGAAAACCTATGCATGGTATTAAGTTACTGTAATGACATTACGGAATTTTCTATTCAGCAAGAATAGCCTATACAACTGATCGCACAAAATTAGTTTTCAGTAGCCTATAGACGTTAATGAAGAAGAGGTTAGTATAGCTTATTTCTACAATATATAAAATTCATTCATTCGAGAGAAATTCAAAAATTTTACTCTACTTTCCGTGTCCGGACCGTCAGATCATTTTCCAAAACTTTGCGGCCTTGATGGCGTTGTCGTTGCATACAAAAAGGTCAGCTACACTGCAAACAGTGCCCATGTCTCTGCATACGAGAAGGTGATCAGCAGTTTGGACCTCCCCGCAGTCACATAATTCGTCCTCAGTATAACCCCATTTCTTCTGCGTGTATCTGCATCTCGAGACTCCAGTTCTAAGCCTATTTAGTGTTCTCCACTCTCCGTAGGTTAGGTGGCTTCCCTTTGCTATTTCTTCATTGGCTTTGAAATTGGAGATAATCGGGAGTTCCTCCTCCCATAGACTAGTTCTCCGTATTTCGGAATTAGTTTCTAGTGGTTTTCGTCGTTTGAGGAAGCTGTTACGGGAGCGTAGACGTTCTGGCGGTCTTTCCTGCTGATACATTGGGTGCCTGGAGTCGTTTTCCTGTTTGGTCTTCTCCTTTTCTGCGGCTACTGTCCGTCTGATGTGAGGGGGCGCTATACCTACTATAGGGTAAACTTTGTAGGTTGGCGTTGGTTTCAAACAGCCAGAGATAATCCTTACTGCCTCATTCAGGGCAACGTCCACATGTCTAGTGTGCGCGGAGGCTTCCCACGCTGGTGCACAGTATTCTGCTGCCGAAAAACATAGTGCCAGTGCTGAGGTTCTCAGAAGTTCAGGTTGTGCTCCCCAAGACGATCCAGTCAGCTTCCGTAAAATGTTGTTTCTGGCGCTGATTTTGCCTTTAAGCTCCCTACAGTGTGTTCTGAAGGTTAAAGTTCTGTCGAGTTTAACACCTAGGTACTTCGGATACTGTTCATGCTCGAGGGGTATGCCTTCCCAGGTGATGTTGAGTTTCCTGTCTGCTTCCCTATTTTTGAGGTGGAATAAGCAAACTTGCGTTTTCTGGGGATTCGCTCGGAGAAAATTCTCTTCGTAGTATACTGACAGGGCTTCCAAAGCTTCGGTTAACTTCGTTTCTACTTCTTCGAAAGTTTTGCCTTGAGCAGCGATGGCGGTGTCGTCGGCATAGATGAAACTTCTAGTATCACGGGTTTTCGGTTGGTCGTTGGTGTATATGTTATACAGTAACGGTGACAAGACGCTCCCCTGTGGCAGACCATTTCTCTGGATTCTCCATCTGCTTTTTTTTCCTTCTAGGTTCACGTAGAATCATCTATTTTGTAGGATCGATTGAATAGTCTTTGTGAAGGCAACATCTTTTGTCATAGAGTAGACCTTGGAGATTAGTTTACGGTGGTTAACTGTATCATAGGCAGCCGAGAGGTCTACGAAAACAACTCCTGTCAGCAAGTTCTTCTCATATCCATTTTCAATATGCTGCGTCAGGTTTAAAACTTGGTTGTTACAAGATTTTCCTGGTCTGAAGCCTGCTTGTTCAGGTATTAACTTATTGTCTACGATAGCGCCTACTCTTGTTAGGATCAATCGCTCGAATGCCTTAAAGAGGTGACACAGCAGTGAGATCGGACGGAAATTCTTTGCTTCTGTTGGTTCTTTGAACCCGTGGAATTACAGCTTAGAATTTCATAGTAAAAGTAAGACCTTAAGATCTTTTATATGACTAATGTATTGCATATTGTATGATTTTATTGATTGATTGATTGATTGATTCTGCTGAACTGTGTTCGCGTACGTAAGTAAGTAAGTAACCTAACACAGTCCATGTCCATATCGTCATTCTTTCTTCTAAACCTAACACATACACACACAATATACAGTATAAGACGAAAATGCGTATTAAAAAAACTAAACAAAAACCTAAACTAAACTGACCCCTTGTTGGTTTTGTGTAGCCCTTGATAGTCAGAGAAATAATATATATACTGTATATTTACCTTAATTACAGTTTACGAAAACTGTGTAACCTATGTAAAAAATTGGGAATTTATAATTTTTTTCAATATTCCGTTCGTTTCCAAATCTTGAAATAACTTTGCCATTTTGTTAAACTAGAACCTACATAAACTCAACTGAATCGCGGTATATTAACTAGGGGATTCTCTGCCAGTGTTACGCGAACTATAGTAACATCCTGGTACTAATATAACAAAAGCTTTGGCCCTGATTACCCACTCGAATATTCATTCCACCCAATATTTTTTTAATTGAAGATCGAAACGTGTAGGCTAAATCCGTTGAACCCTTGCAATCGAAAATTTGGACCATTCCAAAGCCTTCTCGACACAAAGATATTTCAAATAGAAAATCAAGTAAAATGCGCAGGACAAGACGTTACCCAGGAGAACAAGCAGTATGTCAAGATCCCGTTCATAGGAGAAGTCAGTATGAAAGTAGGAAGACTAATAACCCGAACTCCTGACAAAGTTGTATCCTTTAGCTGCCCGCCCAACTTAGGAAAATTCCTCATCAACTGTAAGGATAAGGTGAACAATAATAGGAAATCAGGGGCTTATAAACTTTCTTGTAATGAATATAGTGGATATTGGACGGAGTGGGCGCAATTTTAAGTTTCGCTTACGTGAGCATAAAAATGCGATCGGTAAAAATGACTGTACCTCAGCTTTTGCGGACCACCTCTGCTATGGACTGAGGCAATCACGTCAAACCTCGGTCCCATTCAGGACCAACCAGTGATGACTTTCCCACTGTCACAGGGCAGCCAGGACGTGCTGCCCTGCGGCCAGCCGTCCCTTAGTCAGCGTCTTAGCGAACAAATTCTGGAGAAACAGGTACTGTCTTTCCCTTTTTCACAGGGCAGCCAGGACGTGCTGCCCTGCGGCCAACAGACCCTTAGTCAGCGTATTAGTGACCCAATGGACATAGTTAACTCTTCCCAGCCTCAGGCCTCCCTCGCTGAGGAAGTATCATTGACGGAGGAACATCAGCCTGAGCCAATGGACCAAGAGTTCCAGGTGGCCTCGCGTAAGCGGAAGAAAGGCAAAAAGCCTTCACCGGACTTCAAGAGGCCTATGCTTCAGCCTACAGCGGCAACCCCGAGCCAAGTAGAGGCCGTGACCTCCCTGGCTACGACCCAAATAGAGAACACGCCTATTGCGTACCAGGCCCCTAACGATCAGAGTCCAATAAAAATTTCCCCTATAACGGTGAAAATAGGTAACCTCCACCATACATATTCAATATTAGCTAAGCTATTTAAAACCCTAACATATACAGTTACAGCTAACACGGTCAGCGCAAACCTGGTGGCCGTCAGGACTGCCACCTTTGGGGACTACAACCACCTGGTTAAGCACCTCAAAAGCTACAGATTCGAACATTACTTAGTATCACATCCCGAAACGGTTAAACCATTAAAAGTAGTCATTCGGAAGTTGCCAATCTATATGGCAACCGACGAAATTAAGGCTAACCTGGTGGCACAAAACCTACCAGTTACAGGTGTCAGCCAACTACATACTTTGTTAGGTGCAAAGCAACCCCTGCCATTGTATCTAATAACTCTACTTAATACCCTAGAGGCACAGGAAATCTTGTCCCTAAAATCTGTTATGAACCTGTCGGTGCAAGTAGTGCCCTACCGGGCCTTCCGGCCTTCCTACAGTGCTACCGTTGCCAATCCTTTCAACATACATCCAGAAACTGCAGCATACAGAAGAGGTGCGTTGTTTGCGGTGAGTCCCACCGTAGCAACGTGTGTCCCAACAAAGGTACACAAAGGGCTCGCTGCGCCAACTGCGGTGAGGTCCACACGGCCAAATACCGCGGTTGTGCAGTGTACCTAAACATTAAAAGAGCGATGCAGGCTCGCAAAAGACAGCAATCAAACTCACATAACCCAAATCAGACCACAGTTCCAAACGCATGGGGCACCCCAAAACCTGGGGCTACACCCCTGCAAATCAACCTACCACCTCCAAACAGAACTAGGCAAGCTCCCAAACCACAGCCCCTCAACATTGGGCATGCCTTTCCGCCTCTGCCTCCCAAGAAAAAATCCCAAAATGTACAAGCAATTAAAGAAACCCTACTAAAAAATCAAATGCTCAGGCAGGCTGTGACATCCAAGACCAGACACTGCCCGTCTGGCATCCCTAACGGTGCAGCGCTGCAGACTGCTGGCAGAGGGATTTCTGAGACCGATCCGGCCATCCCGCGGGCCGGGGACCAAGTCGAAGGCCTTCCTGCCCAGCGGACACAGCCAAGAACCCGTATACACAGAATAATCGAAATACTGAACGCAGCTACATTTCTCAGTCAAGAAATTCTAAATGGGGGCTTCTCCATACAAGCGGCACTGCGCGAAGTAACAACCATCACAAACCAATTAATGAGCATCTCAATGGAACTGGCATTTGATGATGTCTAAAACTCCAACAATGAAAAACAGACTAAATGTAAAACCGACTAATTCCCCCAGAACACATATCATCACGACTCTCCCCTTTCAGCCACCATCACCAATATGCTGCGTGCACTGAATTTAGCTGCATGGAACGTGGGACGATACCTGCCCAACAAGAGAACCGAGCTAGAAACCTTCCTAGCTGACCACGACATCGATATTTTGCTCCTTAGTGAAACAACCATGACCTCGGACTCACTTTTCATTCAGGGATACACCTCAATACTTGACAATGATGGTGTAGGCACGACAATCATCCTAAAATCAAACATCAAACACTCAGTTATCAGGCCTCACCTTACCACACTACAGGCCCTGGGTGTTAGAGTACAGTACAAAGGAAAACCCATGGCCGTCTTCTCGATATACCAACACCCCAGCAGTCCCCACAATAGGCCGGATTACCTACAACTATTGAAAGCAGCTCCAATCTCGCTTCTAATGGGTGATTTCAACGCCCGGACTTTGGGGCTGTCACAACACTAACACACTAGGTAAAAGACTCACCGAAATGATACAGGCTCATGATATAGATCAACACGTTCCACTTACATGCACCAGACTACCACAAAACAAAAGGCAGCACCCGAGTGTCATAGATTTCTTGGTTGCAAAGGGATTAAACCAACCCTTGGAAGTCGTAACCCTGGATGAACTACACTCGGACCATCTGCCCATCATGACTACCCTAGACCCAGCTTGTGAGCTTAAAGAACAACGATAAAATGTCTCTAAGATTGACACGGGAAAATTCCATAGTATTCTCAACTCACAGCTCCAACTTTCAGAACACATGATCACCACACACGAGATCGACAACGCGGTCCTACATTGGACCACATCAGTCCAAAAAGCACTGACACAATCAGCGCCTACTATTAAACACCCTAAGGCCAGAATTCTACCAAAATACATAATAGAACTAACACAACAAAGAAATACACTACGTAAACAAAACTACAAAACGCCATGCCTATTTGTAAAGAGACAAATTAACGAACTACAGCGTAAAATTACAGAAAAAATAGGCATTTACAAACACTCGGAGTGGAGCTCCCGCGTTCTGCAGCTGACTACTAAGGATTGTACCCTATGGACCGAAACCAAAAGACTCCGACGCTCCCGTCAACACATCCCGGTCCTAAAAGACCAAGCTGGGCAAAGTATTGCGACCAATACCATGGAAAAGACGGAAGTCCTGGCAGCGAGCATAGCGGCAACGATGACTCCACACGCTGTACCGCAAGAACCAAACTTCACTACCCTGGTTTCCACCCAGGTTGCAGACTTCCTGACTAGAGTCCCGTGCCGCCGAATCGCGCAAACTAGCTTTACCGCGGTAAGCGGTGTCATCAAACGCCTGAAAAAAGGCAAGGCTCCGGGATTTGACGGGATAACTACCAATCTTCTACGGGTTCTACCGGACTCGGCCATCTGCTACATCACGGCAGTATTCAATGCTTGCCTTGAGATTTGTTACTTCCCGGACAACTAGAAGGAAGCAAAAGTTATAGTCCTACACAAACCAGGCAAAGACCCGACCAACCCAACCAATTACAGGCCAATTAGTCTCCTGGCAAATGTTAGCAAAGTATTTGAGGCTATAATCCTGAAGCGGCTCCAGAAAATTCTGGATGAAAAGGACATTCTGCGTCCAGAACAATTTGGTTTTCGCAAAGGACGTAGCACTCAGCACCAACTCGTAAGGCTAACCGAATACATCAAGAGGTCCGTCCTAGGGACACAAGAAGAAAACAGGTGCAGTGCTTCTTGATGTCGCCAAAGCCTTCGACTCAGTGTGGACAGATGGCCTACTTCGGAAACTTATAGTCCTACAAATTCCCGACAAGCTAATACATCTACTTTAATCTTAGGCCTACTTAACAGGCAGGACCCTCAGAGTGGACCTAAATGGGACCACGTCCGGTGTATACCCTGTATCGGCCGGGGTCCCTCAGGGAGGCCTACTTGGACCCGTCCTGTTTATACTATGCATACTATACTTTACCTAATTGGCCCAAAACCATCACTAACGTTTTCTGTTGCAGATTTAAACTAATGGATTTTTGTTTCAGAATCTGGTAATTAAAGCATACTGCACTTCCGAAGCATATACTCATGTAAACTAACATATCTTCAGACATATCTTCAACACTTCTATCAAACGTCAGGATCTTTACTATCAACCTATATTCCTTCCTCTACCTTTAGCATTTAACTAACCACTAACAACAAACACACATCACTCATGCAGACGCATGAAAAGGTTTTTTACCCTATGGGTTCGTGCCCATTCGGTCTTTTCCTTTTCCCTGTTCGGTACACATAAAACGTTAAGCTTTCCTGTTCAGATAAGGATCTAAATGCCTTCGGGCAGATCCTTCTACCCTTCTTTTCACGATTTTCGGGAGATGGCTCCGATACCCGAAACTGGACTGGTGTCGATACCAGGTCGGCCATCACCATTTCCGGAGCGAGGTTGGGGCTCCATTTTCAAAAAAAAAAAAAAAAAAAAAAAAAAAAAAAAAAAAAATGTGCTGCTGTTAGTCTGATGATGGATTTGATTTCATCCGAAACCGGTCACTATTAATGTATTTTACTGTGGATCATTGCATTCTTCTTCCTCTACTCATGATGTTCTCCAAGTTCCACGAAGTCACCAAGGAAACCCTCACAAGGATTTGTAAATGTCACATCTAAGTTGTAATGTTTAATGACAAAATTTTATGAATGTTTTTTTTTGTGTGTGTTTATTATTGACGATTGCCGAAAGGACTGTTTGTGTCTTAATGGATCAATAAATTCTATTCTATTCTAATAGTGGTCAGATAACAAAAATTCCGACACAGCCAAATTTTGGCATTAACCTTTGATGTCGTTTCAAAAATTATCTATCCTGGATTATTGGTATTTCACTTTCGAATTTTTCTGGGACCCATATTTTATTGGATCTAATATTCCTGTGTACTCGTATAATGGAGCGGATCCGTAAATATTATTTTTGAGGTGACTACATAGTTCGCCTAACACTTGAAAAGTCAACTTACGGTGATATTTCTACCGTGCCTCAGTAGGGGTCTTCACAGTGTTGGTGTTATCGAGTTAGATGTGCTAACCAAGTTAACACACAATCGTGAGTGGGCCTCGCGAGTGAGTTATCATGCTATATCGAAAACATATAACCAAAGAACTTCTAATAAAATATAACCCGTTAAACAACGTGGTAGTAGTCAGACATTCGTGGCACGGGTTTAAAGAAAGTGGCAGAACTCTGTTCTAGTGCCACATTTGTTTATATTTTTGGTTCTATTTGGTTATTATAATTTTAAGTATTTACGGTGATTGCTTGTGATAATAGATTATACAAATAAATTTAAATATATATATAAATTTAAATATATTACAATATTTTAAACGCGTGTTTCAAATCAATCGACAAAAACAATGATGGTGGCGGTCAAACCTGAGCTATCGATCGCAGCGCAAGGTAAATAACACACTTAACCAACTTAGAAGTGGGTTTAGGATAGCACGCTGGTTATCGGGTTACCGGTGTGTTAACTTAGCTTGATATAACACACTTAACTAGGTATAACTCGATAACATCAACACAGTGAAGACCCCTAGAATCATATTACCTACAATTATCTATTATTATTTTTGTTTGTATTCATATACAAATATATACTGTATATGTATACTATATATTAGGGCTCTATAGTAGACAGGTATTGTCATCCGCCATGTTGTATCCAGTATAAGTCTTGTGTATAAGCCAAGCATTGGGTGTTTACCTATTTATTATTTGAAATTTATCGTTGTTTATTTATTTTTATTTAAAAAACGTGCTACCAAGTAGGGAAGTGTATAATAATAAATTACTAAAACGTGTATTAGTTTTTTCAATTTTATTCAATTTTTTACTTTTCTTACAATACTTACCATATAGGAAATATTGGATACAACATGGCGGATGACAATACCCGGGTATATAGTGCCTTACTATATATACTAGTATTCAACAGGCTACATTGTTATTCTCTGTAGGCTACTGTTAACAATGGTGGAAAAAGATGCTGAAAGTCACATGACTAAATCTATTCTGTTTGTAATGTATGTACGCAATTAATTCTGAATATTAAGTTTGAAATTCAGAAAATATGGTAGATATACAGTACATTACGTAATAGGCTATATATAGCTCTTTAGGAATAGCTCTCTACAGATTTATATAAATCATAAAGAAAGAAGGAAGAAGTCAATTTTCTGAATGTTGTATCGTTTAACTTTTTTTATTTGGTGTGAATAACAATTTTGGCCGCAGGAGGAAGTTAGATAATGTTATTCTACCATAGTGGTGGCGCTTCAATCTCCGGATCGTTTTTCTAAGCCCCTGAAATGAAATTGAAAGTAATTAATGAGTGATTGAATGAATGAATAACAACTTTCTTGCAACAATACAATTGGTGAACAATAAGACTATAAAGCCCTTGTTTCATGTTAGTCATAATAATTAAATCCTAAAAGCTACAATATTTCGCCATGATGGTCAGGATAACGCAGAAGCAGCTGTCACAAGGATATGTGTACAAAAAATTGGTACAAAACGCAACATATAGATGCCCGGTCTCCAACGGTGGAAATTTGTTGAAAACATAGAACCGAAATATTGGCAGTAAAAATTAAAATTTTACATGCAAAAATTTTATTATAAAACTGCAAACAGGCCTTGCCCGGCAGCTTCCAATTTTGACAGCCGGGAAGTTATTTTTAGTTGCATATTTTGACAGCAGAAAACTACAGATTCGACTGACGAAGACTTATTTATAGATGTTCTGCCAAGAGGGGTATATATATATGTAAATTATAAATTATTATCATATTTATAATTATTCATTATGCTTAGTTTATTCCATTATTATTATGATTTACAAAATGGTGTTATGCCTAAAGTGGTGTTGAAAATGACTTTTATTCAATTCTTTTATAGGTATGTAAAACATCTTTCTTCTTTTATCTTTTATTTGTCAGTAATGCATAACGATGATGGCACCATTATCCTTGACAGTGTAATGTTGGTACATACTTCCTGCCCGTTGCTTCTGTTGTAACTCAACACGCCAAAAAATCATCATCGCTAATCTTATGCCTTAATTAAATTCAGCTTATGCTGTAGTTAGGCTCGCCATCCGGTACGGTCTAATTCGAGTTCTAGTTTAGGTCACATTTTTCTCATGCCATTCATTGGCATTCAACTCAAAAATGGCGGCGTAAACAGTGTTTCAATTTCTGTGCCAACTATTTAATTTAATTTCAGTAAATAAACCGTTTAAAATTAATAAAAACGTACCTAATTTGTAAAAAAAAAAAAAAGGTATAGTGATGAATAACGAAATAAAGAAACTACTGGCTGAAATGGGAAAATTTAGGACCGACTTAGCTAACGCACTAACTGCCAATGATAAACCTGAGGTAAGAAACGTTGAACAGCAGTTTATTGCATTTAGCGAGAAAGTTGAAAAGTGCTTGAGCAGTGTAAATAGTTCTATCATGAAAATTGAAGATAAATTGGACGAAATCGATCAATATGGAAGGAGAAATTGCGTACTTTTGCATGGATTACCAGAGCTGCGAGGAGAGGACCCACAAGAAATCGCAGTCAAAACAATAAAAGATAAGTTGGGAATTGATTTGGCTAAAGAAGCAATAGGCCGGGCACACCGTATTGGAAAATCGAGAACTTTGGGAATTGGTGCGAACGTTATGCAAACCAGGCCAGTGATAGTCCAATTTTTATCGTATGATTTTAAGCACATGGTTTTCACAAGTAAGAAAAAACTTAAAGGTACAGGAGTGACCATAACCGAGTCCCTGACGAAACGAAGATTGGAGATATTAAACGACCTGAAAAATAAATGTGGGAAGGAAAAGGTTTGGACACTGGACGGGGTCATGCATGTATTGGAAGGAAGTACTATTCACAAAATTCGCAGTATATCACAAGCCGAACTCTTTCTTATGAAGAAAGGACCAGCACTACCACAATTGTCAAAAACACAGGATGAGCTACAGACCACTCAAAAAAACACCTACGAGATGAGAAAAAGAAAATAGTTATTAGTATATCACATCACGCCTTTGGCCTACTAAGCACGGTGTGTCGGGTTGTCCAGTATAATGTAGTTCGTTCATTAATATAAAATGACAGTTCATTGGATAAGTACGGTGTGGAGCCCCAGTCATGCTTACAGGTCCAGCTGGGAACTTTGTTTTTACTTGCTGTGGTTAAGGCATGGCCGGCTCCAGGCTATGTACTGTAGGCAGATGATAAAATTACTCTGATCTCAACCTAACATTATATAGTGGATTTTTTACTGAACATCTATACTACTACTACCTCGATGGAGTATTATAGCATATGCAACTAAACCGTGTAAATGTACAGTTGAATAACTTAAGACTTTACTGCTTTACTGCATACTTATTTATTTACTATGGTATTTTCGAACTATGTACAGTATGAAGGTAATGCAATCCACTGTATATTATTAGGAATCATATTGGTATTATACAGTATAAACGGTCATAATATTTTAAAATGCACGGAAACGCTTAATGGAGGAATTTATGCGAAGTATTTATTTTAATTTATTTATTTTATTTTTGTTGCTTTGCTTTGCGATGAATGAATTTATAGGGATTTTAGACGTTTTGGAAACGTGGAAAATTTTATTAAATTTTTATTGTTCTTATTCGAGTGAATGTGAGCGTGAGTGGGCACCAGAAGTTGTGGGGGGTTCTCTTCTTGAATTTCTAGATTGTTCATTATTCATTGCAGGACTAATGTTTATCCTTTTTGATAATGGATAGTAAAAATATATTGAATATCGACATGTCAGGGGATGAAGAAGATGAAGGGGTGAATTCCTATCCTAGCCTTACTGCTGTTCCTTCGGTAGCAGTGCTGCTGGATTCTGAGCTAAGCAAACATGCGAGGGGATTTCATGTGAGTCACTTAAATGCAGAGTCGGTACTTGGTCACTTAGATGACATAACTAGCCTCTTCCAAAGTAGAAAATGTCATGCAATCTGTATCAGTGAGTCTTTTTTAAAACCGACCCTCCCAGACGCTATAGCTGCGATGCCTGGTTACAATATTTTCAGGAACGATCGAGTAGATAAGAAAAGGGGTGGAGTCTGCATTTTTGTCAGAGATGACCTAAAAGCTAAATTTTTATACTGTTCTGATCCGAAATACTCACCTAAACCTGAGATACTCTTCCTGAGTGTACGGGTAAATAATACTGATTTCCTTTTGGGGGTGGTTTACAGACCACCACAAGTTGGTAATTTGGTAAACATAGAAGAGGCCTTGGCTAGGTTTATGCCATACTACGCGGATATAATTCTTGTCGGAGATTTTAATGCGAACCAACAGACCAACACCCCTGATGTGAGACAGATAGCAAATATCATTGACACCTTCAATTTAGATATATTGGCCACTGATCCGACTTGTCATACGGTAAATAACTCAGTAAATGCCCACACTACTATAGATCTGATGATAACTAATAAAGATAAGGTGGCTAACTACGGGACATTTTCAGTACCTTTCATATCAAAACACGACCTTATATATTTAACTTATAAGTTAGACACACGGAAATACAGGCCGAAAATAATTGCTTATAGGGACTGGAAAAAATTGGACAGGTTGGCACTTACAATAGCGGCGGAGGCAACTGACTGGAGTGAAATACTTCACTGCAACGACCTGGAGAAAAAGCTGTACATTTTTAACGAACATGTACAAAGGCTTTACGACAGCGCTATACCACTTAAAACTGCCAGGATGACGCGACCAGCGGCTCCTTGGATGACAGATTCAATTAAACATTTACGAAAACAAAGAGATGCGTACCTTCGCCAGTATAGGAAATACAGCAAGGATGGGGACAGACAGGCATATAAAGTCATTAGAAACAAATTAACGAAAGAAATAAGAAACGCGAAGAAATGTTTTATTAGATCCAAAACACAAAATATGAGTATGAAGGAGGGCTGGGATTTCGTAAGAAGCTTGGGCATTGGGAAAACAGCGGTTGTAATAAAACATGATAGTGAATTAGATGTCAACCAGCTTAATTCTTTTTTTGTAAATTTAGGGGGAGTCATTGCAAATGAACAAAGGCAAAAGACTATAAATGACATAAAACAGTATGATAGGCATAATTTTGAACAATTTAAATTTAAACCAATAACAATTGAGGAAACAGAGAAAGCCATTTTAGACGTAAAATCCAGGGCTACTGGAATGGATAACATTAATATAAGATTTCTACATATTATTTTACCCCACATTTTAACTGCGCTGCAAGATATTTTTAATACAGCTTTTAGAGTGTCCGAATTCCCTACCATTTGGAAGCTGTCAAAAGTTATTCCTATTCCAAAAATAAAAAACCCCACGTGTAATGCCCATTGGAGACCCATCAACATATTATCGCCCACATCTAAGGCTCTTGAAAAATTAGCTGCGAAGCAAGTTACAGAGTATATGACAAATCACTCATTACTTGACCCATTGCAATCAGGTTTTAAAAAAATGCATAGTACAACAACTGCATTGTTGAAGATAACCAATGATATTCAACAAGCTATGGACGACACAATGCTGACTATCCTTGTCCTGATTGATTACAGTGCAGCATTCAATTCAGTAGATTTCGAAATAATTCTGACAATTTTAAAACATCAGTTTAATTTTTCGGTGGAGGCTTGCGCTTGGTTTGAATCTTACTTACGAGGCAGAAAGCAAAGGGTGCAAATAGGCAGGGAATACTCAGACTGGGAAAGCTTAGAGCGGGCAGTACCAGCAGGTTCCGTATTGGGGCCATTAATTTTTACAATGTATATTCAGTCTTTGTCAAAAATAATAAAGGGCAGATTCAAATATCACTGCTTTGCAGACGATGTGCAAATATACATACATTGTAAGCCCGATGATCTCGCCAAAACAGTTAATGATGTGTCTCAGCAATTGCAAGAATTAGCTAAATGGGCCCAATCACACGCATTAATAATAAATCCCCAAAAAACTCAAGTCATTGTATTAGGATCTAAACGATTACTTAACGGGGTTGACATTTTAACAGCACCATTAGTGCAATTAAATGGAGTCCCGATACCGTATAGCTCCCAAGTAAAGAATCTAGGAGTGATATTCGATCAATACATGAGTTGGGAAGCTCAAATAAAGAATACATGTAAAAAAGTTAATGGTACTATTCATGCAATGTATAGGTTAAAAAATATGCTAGATGTTAGAGTTAGACAGACCCTAATACAGACTATCATACTGCCTATTTTTGATTACGCGGATGTTTTGTATGGGGGTTTAAATGAAACACTCAATTACAAGCTACAGCTAAGAATGAATGCATGTATCCGCTACATATTCTCATTAAAAAAAGACTGCCATATCACCCCTTACTATAATAAAATAGGCTGGCTGAAGGCTAGAGAGCGAAGAGAAAAGCATGCACTGCTATACCTCTTTAAGATTTTACATACTAAAAACCCATCCTACCTATCATCCTTATTTTCATATTTATCAGACTACCATAATTTCAATACAAGAGCTTCAAACAAACTTTCCATCCCTAATCACCGAACTAACAACTACAACCATTCCTTTGTAGTGAATACCTCTAAACTTTGGAATTCCCTGACTGACGAAACAAGGACCGAGAGCAGCTTGGGGAGATTTAGGGCAGCCTGCCATCAATTTCTGGGGAATGTTGTGTGCGAGTAAATGAGTGAGTGCATGAATTTTTCTTTTCTTATGTTTAGGCTATCTTTTTTTTTTTTTTTTTTACAGGAAAACGATCTTTGTTCAAAAAAATTTAATGTAAACAAAAAATTGTGAAGGTTAGCTGGAAGAGTAGCCCTTCGGGGCTAAAGCTCGCCTGAAAATAAAGACGATATTTCATTTCATTTCATTTCATTTCATTTCATTTCATTGGTGTTCGCCTATATATTGCTGTGGCAGTGAGTGACACCACACTGTTGAAGGTGCCAAGCGACCGTCTAGTTGACATTTTGCGTTGAACATTCTCCCAAATCACAATGAAGTGGATTTTGTTTCTACACGCCATCTTGATGGTTGTGACATGACAGCAGCTGCACCGGTATGTAACTCTTAAATAAAACACCGAATAATAGAAAAGGTCTTTCCATCGGTGTTTTCATAGTCCATCTTCATAATAAAAGAACCGGTAGCCTACAAGTGAACCTGCATAGGCCTACATGCTTTCATATGACGCATCCATTGGGATTTTGTATCCCTTGACGATTCGTATAGCACAGCTCTCTTCAGAAAAACCGTAAAACCATCTGCACTGCATACAACAGCTTCGTGGACTTAGCCTGATGATGGGAGTAGCACCCATTCCCGAAGTGTCACTCCATCACTTGACATTGGGCTCTACCCTGATTATTCGTTGACTGTGGGGGTCCTTTCTCTAATCAATACTAGCACAGCCGACAATGTAAGTCCAACTAGCCCTTTGTTAAATATATTTAATTAATTAATTTAAACTGATTCATAATTTAGATTTAATTTATAATGACGTTTTGAACAATCCTGCCGATTTTCAGCTAGTACTTGTACCAGGCCCGTACCCAAGGGGGGGAGGCAAAGAGGCCATGCCCCCCCCCCCCCTAAATTTGATAAAAAAATAATAAATAATGTAATAGTTTTAGCTAAAACTACTAAAATCACTACGAATGTACCCATCATTTATAGAAAAATTTGTTCTTGCCCCCCCCCTCCCAAATCTTTTGCCTGACTTGAACTAGCACTTGCGAATTATTGTAATCTTTGACTCCTATATATATTTTTTTTTTAAAGATTAATCGCATACAAACAATTTAATGAATGTATCCGATTGACCTCTTCAGTCGCCTCTGTAGGTTAGTGCCCGTGTTGAGTTACGACACGTCTCCGATTTTCAAAGAAAATTTAGTGTGTATGGATTTTTACACCATCGGAAAGTAGAGATTTCATTTCAACGAACAAAAAGCTTACCAACTTGTTTTATAAAAAAATCGAGATTTTGACGTGAGATTTTTCGATTGAAAATTAGGGTGCTTTCTCAAAATTTAGTCAAAATTAGGTGAAAAAAAAATAAAAAAAAATAAATAAAAAATGTCAGTGTATTTAGAACATAAAAAGTTTCCGCCAAATTTTGTGATTTTTTTTTTTTTTTTTTTTTTTTTTTGTTCTAAAAGATAAAATTAAAAAATCCCTTTCGGCTAAGGTGTAGGGAGATTCCGCAGACCCTGCTTTTCGTCTACGCTACCTACAAGGGCGGATTTTGCCTCCAATTTAGGGGGGGGCGGTTCAGCGGGTAGGTTCAGTGGATTATAACATTAAAAAACATATTATTTTTAATTCCCACTGTAAACCCATTGTTATCTAGTGTAAGTTCATTTTTTTTTTGGGGGGGGGGGTGGTCCGGACCCCCCCTTAAATTCGCCCTTGGCTACCTACGCTATGTATGTAATAAAAAATAAAAAATACTTCATTATTTTCCCGACCACAACATCAACACACAAAACACTCATGTGTTCCAAACAATAAAATTACGACTATGAACTTTTACTTATTAAATTATTTTAACTTTGACTGTACGTCATCTAATCGTTGATTTGTCGTAAAAGGTGTTGATAACAATTATCGTAGATAATAATACGGGCTTTCAGTCAGATTTAAATTCATTCCTCTGCGACCAATATTAACTGAGATATGAATTATATAAGGTTTCAATCGGCCGCCATCTTGTAACTAAATAATGGATCTAATTAATATCTAAAAGCTGGTTAATGAACAAGACATTTGTATGATCAATTTTTGTGCCAATTTCATCAAAATCAGATAATATTTACGGAAGTTAGAGTGTTTCCTAAAATCGATATACATATATATATATATATAACATTTTGAATGGAGGGAGGTTTTTGGCTCAGGGGGTCATGAAATGAAAAGTTGTGAAGAAATTATCAGAAAGTCGAACATTGGTCGCCGTCTCAATAGGTAGATGAATCTCCCTAAAACCAAAAACTTGGTTTTTTGCATTTTTCATAAATTATGGGTTTTGGGTTATGTGAAAAACGTGTAAGTACTAGAGTTGAAGATACTATCACAAACATTTTTCCTATTTAACGTTTTTCCATAGAACTTGTAGTTTTGCCGGAAATCAATATGTGCCTTATTTCACCCTTAAAAGCCCACCCCCACCTACTTCCCGACCTCAGATCGCCCGTAATTTATTTTTCCTTTAATTTCTGTCATATTACTCTTCCATTTTCAATGGGTTTTAATCTAATTTGACGTCATTTCAAAATTTATCTTCCCTAGATGAGAAGTAAGGTTAAACGGAGGTTAACTCATTTTAGAAATAGGCAACTCATATGATATTGACCTAAAACAAACAAAAACCGTGGCGGATCTAGGGATTTTTCCAGCGAGAGGCCATCGCCTCAAGACATGGAGTACAACGAGTGTAGCCTCAAACAAAGCCCCCCCCCCCCAGCATACTATGCGCAGGTACACCTACAAAATTAGGAAGAGGTCATTCTATGAATATGGAGACGTCACATTAATCTTTATTAAAATTGTATTTACTTTATTTTTGTACTCATAACTTTTAAATTTTACAAAAATTAGTTGCAAAATGAATGACAGTGCCGCAAACGTTTGTTAATTACATTTTCAGAACCCTTTGGGAGGTGATACAATAGACGCTTCGGAAGGTCAACTGGGAGAGGATGGCTCATTCGGAGGTCCGTTGGGAGATGATGCCTTAGTCGGAGGTCTGTTGGGACGTGATGGCTTGAGCGGAGGTCTGTTGGGAGATGATGGTCTTGACTATTGAGGTCTACTGCGAGAGGATAGCGATCTTACGGTCTATATGGCCAAGGGCCTAAAGAAGGCTGCACCCAATAAAAGAACTTAAATAATACATATATGCAATATCATACAGTATATACTTACCTTAATCTCATCGTTACTCTCTCCCTCTTCTAAATCTTCTCATTGACTGGGAATCGTCCTCCAAGTCGCCGTTACAAGTATTTTATCACTTCAGGGAGTCTACCCATCAGTAGTCGAAAATACATTAGAATAACGTTCTGAATGGTTAGTAATGACGCACAATTGATGGCAGTAGGCCATATAGGTACATGCGTATATTACTTTTAGAACTAGCTGTCCAGAGTGAACCATTATTATAAAATTGAGGACAATGGTCAGCCCAAAAGACTTTGTCGGAGGTCAGCTTGAAGATTTCAAGAGTTTCACAAAGGCGGGCTGGTGTATGGAGACTTATTTGGAGGGGCGCTAGGAGATGACGGTGTATTCGGTGGATTTTGGGAGGTAACTTACATGTACAGTATGGACACACGTGTACAGTAGGGACATAGTGAATACTAAATGGTGTATTCCAGACACTTCAGACCAATTTGTTTCAATACATCAACTTCCATGCAAACGCCATGCCCAGGTCGCAGGCCAAGGCCGTGGCCAGGTTTTTATTTCGGACGGGGTTCAATTTTTTTTAACGTATTTTATTAATGAAAGTCCATTCTATTCAGTGTACAGCCCTTCTATTTCAGAGGGGGTCCAGACCCCTTGGACCACCCCCCCTGGGTACGGCCATGTCGCGGGCAACAAAAATCTTTGGGACGACACTATTGGTCATTGGGGGGCGTGCCACGAACACAGTCTGCAAAGCTACAAGCAGTACAGGCTAAAGTTTCTCCTTTAGCATTTGATACTCTGTTGCTTCGGAAATAACCACAGAATAGGCTGCTTGAAAAAGTTTTGAAACCCTATTTTAATGGAACAGTACCTAGATTTATTTTAACGTTTCAAAATTAAATTTAAAAAAAAAATTGAAAAATTAGTAATTTTTCCCATCAATGGTTAAAAAGTGGGTCATGACGGATTAGACGTCATTTGTGATGCCGCGGGAGCGGTCAGTGTGGTCACAATTGGCATGACGAAGATTGGACTGTGATGTCATTTTCATGTTTCCATGTTTTTTACCGTTGAGTACTTAAAGTACTTTCAACATATACTGTTGAAGACCAGGATTTTCTTCAGGCTTTACTGAATCTCTAGCACTTCAATGCAGTGATACTGTCGGTTGTGAAATGACTGCACACTTGTAGGTATCAAGAAGAAGTGACAGATTTAAAAAAATACAGACTAGACCTTTACTTAATGGCATTCGCCAGCAGAGGAATTCTATTGCTAAGCTAAACATAGTCGTGTTAATAGTTGGCTAAGGCTAAGTGGCCTTTGGAACATTATTTCAAACCAAGTCAACCATGAGATTTGCCACGAAACCTACAATATTTCTATGCAGAACTTGCAGGACCTATAATTTAAATTTTAAACAATATATATATATATAATAAATTTAAATAATAAATATAATAATATATTGAACAACAAATAAAACAATAAAGAAAGCATTTAATAAAACTATTAAATTTTAATTTCCCGCCAAAATGCCCCTATAAGTAGGCGTAGTCATGGCTTCAGTCTTACGGCACTGGCGAAATGCAACATGGTGACTCCATAGTTTTACTAGCTGCATGTTCTTACCGAAATTAGAGGATATGGAAAAAACTGGGCTTGGCGGGATTCGTACCCACGATCTACGCCTAACCGGGGCGTCGTCTTAACCGCTGGACTACAAGCCCCGACAAGTCCAGTAAATGCCAAATCCTCTACTTATGCTCTCATTGACATGATTCGTGTTGCTAGACAGGTAAGCACAACTACACAACTATCTAACCGAACAGGTCTGTGAGCTTACTTAATTGCATAAAGGCAATGCTTTATTCAATGTATGTAGTATTATTTTATGGTATACAAGCGGTTCCCGGTGCCTCCACCACTTGCGCCTCGCGGTCACTGCTCATGTAAATCAGGCAGCAGCTCGGCCTACGGCCTCGCAGTCACTGCACATGTAAATTAATTGTGCAATCCATCGCTCTTGTTTGACCGCCACCCATTGGCGTAAATAGGGCGGTCGTGGGGATGAGGGCCAAGTTCATAGGTCACATGAAAAATATATGGCTGCGTTTCAGATAACTTGGCCTGGCTCTTAATAAACAAAAAATAACAAAAACTTAGAGTTTTAGAAAAACTTGTTATAACAACCCGAATTAGTAAAACCTAAATAATCGTTAAGAAATTAACTTTGTCTAAGAAACCCACTTGTGTTAGTATAAAACCCTGAGCGCTTTCGGCAAGAACTGCCATCTACAGAGGGAAACCCACTAGCACAGTTACACCTTATCTGCGATTTAAGACTTGCTCAACTCGAGGAGAAGATGCAAATGTGACTAGAGAGAGGAAACCTTGGTTTATATAGGACTGGGAGGAGGGGGTGGGAGGGGGCGTGGCTGGTTACCTATTCCTAACCGACTAGCTAGATCTATTAGAGGGGATGATTGTGTGAATGTTATGTCGTTTGTTAATTTTTCCCTCTTGTGTAAAGCTCTTTTGATTTCAACATTTTCAAAAAAATTTAAAGTGTAACTTTTCTTCATTTTGTGTAGGGCTGTCCAATTGCGAGGATCGAATGTGTGATTTTCCGAGTTAATAAGGTTTTTCACGAATGTGCTGTTGGTGTTGGTGTCTCCTATACCTGTTATATGTTCTCTGACCCTAGTTTTAAAGCTTCTGCCTGTTTGGCCTATGTAAATTGCGTTACAATCGTTACGATTTAGACGATAAACTCCATTGCCTTTTTCCTTTTCTGGTTTGGTTTTGCAGTTCATGAGTTTATTGGCCAAATTGTTGCGGTTGTACGGGGCTGGTGTTTTGTCTGTTGTAGAAGAAATGAGGTTACTTATTTTTTCTGTGATTTTTTCTATGTATTGTATCCTGAAATATGATTTATTGGTTTCCGGGTTTAAGCTCTCTGGGGGGTAAATTAGTTTGAGGTTGTGTTTGATTTTGTGATGTCGTAGGATTCTGTATATTAGATGGAGATTGAAATTGTTATTTTGGGCAATTTGTTTTATTGTATCTAATTCATTATTATAGTTGGTTTCATTCATAGGGATGCTAAGGAGTCGAAAAATCAGACTATGACAGCATAAGCCTTTACCTTAAAGTTTTACATTCAGAATTATCTTTCAAACTTCACTTTTTAGAATGGACCACCTTCCAAGATCAAATATACACAAAAATTAGTGGCATCACTTACAAAAAACGCACAACACTAAATAAAAAAATAAAAGAACTGAGTCAAAACCAAAATAACAAATCCAACAGAATACATCACACATCACATCGCGACACGAAACATCAGATACGCGGGACGAACGAATGTTCCCAGTCTAACCCCCTTCATCGATCGATGCAGACTGGGGTAGGTTAAGGCCTCACGACTTCAGCGCAGACACTCACTACACTACCCACCGCAACACATAAATTCTATCCTCGTACCGTCAACTTATCTAACACGATTTTCAACACAAAAGAAGTGGAACTTCTCAACAAGGGCCTCAAGTATTGCCCCGATATAGGTCTAAACAAAAACACGTTAACCAACTTTATGTCAGACACTGAATTTAACCTAAAAGACCACAATAATGAAAAACACATAGCAGCAGACATTCTGAAAAACGTCAAACTTACACACAAAAACAATAACACTAAATCTATAAAAAAGAAACTAGCCCAAGATAACCTTACACTCACCAAGGCGGATAAAGGAAATTCTATTGTCATTTTACCTACCCATGATTATGTTTCTAAAGTCTTAGACCTCATTTCTGATGAATCCACATTCGTAAAACTTAAAGTAGACCCCACAAACAAATTCCAAAAAGCAACCAAAAAAGCCATTAAACAAAGCTCTAATACGATACCCCAAGATATAGCCTATAAATTTACCAACATGAACCCCGTAGCTCCTTCATTTTTTGGTCTGGTTAAACTTCATAAACCCAATCAACCTATCCACCCAGTAGTTTCGTATAACAGTGCCCCAGCCAGCAAAGTAGCTAGTTTTCTCAACAAACACATTCGCGAGCTATCAAACTTCACACTCCGCCACAGCGTCAAAAACTCATTCGAGTTGATTTCCCGCCTTAAGCACCTTTCCTTATCCAGCAATGCCAAACTCGTCTCTTTCGATGTCAAAAATCTGTTTACTAATATTCCCGTACCCGAAGTACGTAAATTAGTTGCCCAGTCACTCTATCACAATAATACCTCGAACAGCCTTATTTCTGAGACCCTCCTTGTGTTAGACACATGCACTCATCAAAACTATTTCCGTTTCGAATCCGACTACTACCAACAAAAAATAGGCCTACCTATGGGTTCTTCCCTTTCTCCCCTTCTTGCGGAAATTTTTATGGATAACTTCGAACACAAACTTCTACTCAATAAAAATCCCCTAGTTAAATGTATATCTTTCTGGACAAGGTATGTGGATGATATCTTCTGCATTTGGACAGGAAGTAACAGACAACTAGACAATTTCTTAAGTTTTATCAACACAATTCACCCAAAAATCCAATTTACCATGGAAGTAGAAGAAAACAACTCCCTGAACTTCTTAGACCTCACCATCACCAAAAATAATAGTACCCTAGACTTCAAGATATTTCGTAAAGAAACCCATAGCGATAATATAATCCCTGTTGATTCTTCTCACCCATTCCAGCACAAACACGCAGCATTCCATAGTATGATTTTTCGACTCCTTAACATCCCTATGAATGAAACCAACTATAATAGTGAATTAAATACAATAAAACAAATTGCCCAAAATAACAATTTCAATCTCAACCTAATAGACAGAATCCTACGACATCACAAAATCAAACACAACCTCAAACTAATTTACCCCCCAGAGAGCTTAAACCAGGTAACCAATAAATCATATTTCAGGATACAATACATAGAAAAAATCACAGAAAAAATAAGTAACCTCATTTCTTCTACAACAGACAAAACACCAGCCCCGTACAACCGCAACAATTTGGCCAATAAACTCATGAACTGCAAAACCAAACCAGAAAAGAAAAAAGGCAATGGAGTTTATCGTCTAAATTGTAACGATTGTAACGCAATTTACATAGGCCAAACAGGCAGAAGCTTTAAAACTAGGGTCAGAGAACATATAGCAGGTATAGGAGACACCAACACCAACAGCACATTCGCGAAACACCTTAACTCGGAAAATCACACATTCGATCCTCGCAATTGGACAGCCCTACACAAAATGAAGAAAAGTTACACTTTAAATTTTTTTGAAAATGTTGAAATCAAAAGAGCTTTACACAAGAGGGAAAAATTAACAAACGACATAACATTCACACAATCATCCCCTCTAATAGATCTAGCTAGTAGGTTAGGAATAGGTAACCAGCCACGCCCCCTCCCACCCCCTCCTCCCAGTCCTATATAAACCAAGGTTTCCTCTCTCTAGTCACATTTGCATCTTCTCCTCGAGTTGAGCAAGTCTTAAATCGCAGATAAGGTGTAACTGTGCTAGTGGGTTTCCCTCTGTAGATGGCAGTTCTTGCCGAAAGCGCTCAGGGTTTTATACTAACACAAGTGGGTTTCTTAGACAAAGTTAATTTCTTAACGATTATTTGGGTTTTACTAATTCGGGTTGTTATAACAAGTTTTTCTAAAACTCTAAGTTTTTGTTATTTTTTGTTTATTAAAATGAAATACCACGAAGTCACGAGTAATCTCATTATTTATGTTATCTGGCTCTTAACCTAAAAAATAGCACAACTTCACCTGGAGCGTCTTATTTTCACACGAATAGGCGACCCAGTAATTTTATCCTAGCCTTAATGACGGTATTGAAATATTGGTTCACAATGAATTAATGAGACTGCTTTTGAATAGCACAGTCCTAAAACATCATTTGCCAGGCCAAGTATCTAAAACGCAGCCATATATTTTGAAAAATCCTGTGACCTATAAACATGGCCCTCATTCCTATCTCATAACTTTAAATGGCCAAAGAACTTGGCCAAATTTAAGATCTCATTACTTTGAATGGCTAAACGTTTTGCAAGATCGGTGTTAGGAATTGGGCCCGTTTTTACACGGAGTGTTTTTGTTGGGATCTCATAATTTTTTGCAGTAGGTCTAATTGTGACATCATACTTTTAATAGAACACACGTAATGTACGATTGGATGTAGGCGAACTGCTAGACGGACGCTGCTGTTTGTAAGTTAAGTGGTGGCACCATGGTGTACACTGGCTGAGGACTCAATCTTTAATGCAAAGTCGGAAAGTCATGTAATCACCACGGTTAAGGTTAAGACAAGGATTTGATAATCAGAACAAGAAAATCACAACAAGAAAAACAACAACAACAGAAACAACAACACCAGAAACAACAACTACAACAACAACAGCAAAAAGGCATAAGGCACTACAAGCCGCATTAGTTTTTTATTTCTCCGCTGTTGTTCAGGTACGACAGTGAATATTTTGGATTTTGGAACTTTGCTGTTAGCTTTAGTATGTTACCTACCTACATGCAAAATTTCAGATCTCTAGGTCCAAGGGATGTCATATTAGAAAAAGCTCATAATAAGCACATTTTGCGCTGTAGCTCAGAAAACGGCAGCAGATATTTTGGATTTCATAATTTTTCTGTTGGTTTGAATAGATTACCTACACGCAAAATTTCTGGTTTCTAGGTCCAGTGGATGTCATATTAGAAAAAGCTCGGAATAAGCACATTTTGCGCTGTAGTTCAGAAACGACAGCAGATATTTTGGATTTCATAATTTTTCTGTTGGTTTGAATAAGTTACTACACGTAAAATTTCAGGTTTCCAGGTACAGTAGAAGTGCCTAAACATTTTGATCCAGTCACTCATCTATATATATATATATATAAATATACAAGCGGTTCCCGGCGAAGCCTTCGGCTGCTGCCTCCACCACTTGCGCCTTCCGCTGGCGGCAGCTCGGCCTTCGGCCTCGCGGTCACTGCTCATGTAAATCGGGCGGCAGCTCCGCCTTCGGTCTCGCGGTCACTGCTTATGTAAATTAATTGTGGTGGGTGTCGTCATGGGTGTCACCACACAACACACACGCAGCACCAACTGTCGGGATAAACGAAAATTAATGGTAGCGCAGTCTGCCGGATCCAATGTAAAAAATTCCAAAATCAAATTATAAATACATTCTCCAGTGGACGAAATGTTAATCTAAAACATCCTCGAATCTCCTCAAACACACACAACAATATTCACTCATTCACACATGGAGAGCGAAACCACATCAGATCTTGGCCAATCTAGTGTATTAGTCTAATTAGATGCTCCCGATAGCGAACTTTGAAAATTGGAAGAGAGGGAGATTCTTTTATGTGGGTGGGGAGGGAGTTCCATAGGAGAACTGACGAGACGAGGATGGAGGCATGAAAGGTTTGGGTTAAATGAGTAGGTATAACGAGAAGATCGTCCCTTCGAGTGTTGTAGTGACGGTTTGA
The DNA here is from genome assembly GCA_963971405.1 of Psococerastis gibbosa. Classification (NCBI taxonomy): domain Eukaryota; kingdom Metazoa; phylum Arthropoda; class Insecta; order Psocodea; family Psocidae; genus Psococerastis; species Psococerastis gibbosa. The sequence continues at coordinate 1,121,140 of OZ020490.1, read as the reverse complement.
CAGAGGCTGAAAAAAGGACCGAAAGTATGAAGGAGCAAAGTCATTGAGGATTTTATACATTCAAGTACCTTGATGCAGCTTCATTCCACCTTCGAGTTTAAGCCAAGGAATACTAACATAAAAAGGGGTGACCCTGTCTCTGTAGGGGGTGTAAGGTTAAACTTGGGAAGAGATAGAAAATACCAGCAGGCAACACACAAAACCGGATAAACTCCACGATCTATCTCAATCCAACTCCGCCTTAACAAGGGTGGCCTCAGCCGGTGCGTCGGTAGCTCAGGGACGGCAGAAAATAAGGGCGTGAGTAATAGGGCTTCAATCCAACAATAAGTAGAGTTCCCAACCTTAAGAGATAAGGAAGAAACCACAGAGAACAACAGGTTATTCATTCTAATTCAGTGGCGTTATATTGATACAATTCTTCTCGATATCACAATTAGACGGCTTCCGTTACAACTCCACCACCAAAAAGATAATGTCACAAAACAAAGCAATAAGACGGCGATCTAAGGAGAGCCTGAGAGAGGGATGTGGAGGACCATTCCAACCAGTACACTGGTTACAAAACTGAATCCTAGGCCTCCACCTCTCTCTCTCAGAACACCCTGATCAGCACAAAATTTGAAAATATAGACAAACAAAACTAGAGAGGTCCTGCCGGAAGGTCTTTTATAAACGATATTAAATTATGGTAAGCAAATGGTGCCTACCAGACAGTCTCTCTAAATGGTAATTACAAGTTAGTTCCCTACTGGGAGGAACGAGCTCTTCAGCCCAGAAGACGGAAAGCAACACTGGGTCTAAGAATCAGGGCGGCGAACCCCTTTCTCGACCCAATCCTACTTTCCCCCTCCTGGACCGAATCTCTACCCTCCCGATGACATAATTCTCTTACAACATTTTTAAAATTGGAACGGTACATCAGAATTAATACTGGATAAAACTTACATAAAACCGGCAATCAGGATTACCCATACAGGATTAGATTTGAAGTGAAAGGAAGAACGTTCTCGGCCTAGGACATCGTCCTCTGCCCGTTTAAGCCTTTAGCCCATCGCAGCTGATACCACTGCCGACGATCGCGGATTCCCCTCCCGTTCCTCGCTGTTCTGACCCATGATGGTTAGGTCACCACCGCCCATAGCCATCCATAAAGCCATAGGAAGACTCCTGGGGGACTCCTGGGGACTCCCTAAGAGACACATGTTCCAATTAAAATCAAGTATATATATAGACGCATCATAAATAAGAATAATTCGACTTCTGGATAATATAAAATTAAGAACAGAAAAGAACAAAGAATATAGATTTTATTTAAGGATGATAACTCGATTGATAATTGAAGGTGTTCTTAGAATAATAAGTAATAATATAATACTAATCTGTAGGTTTAGCTATAAGAGGATCTGATAATAAGCTAAATAAAATAATAATAGAAGTTATATACTCGTAATTTCTATAAGTATGATAAAATAATTCAAGTAATTAATTAAGTAATTTTAACAAGAGGTTAATTAATCAAAGGTTGGGTATCGGCCACTGATTTATATTCGTACTGAATCCAACATGAAAATATAAGAATGGTCAAGAAGAATAATCTCTCAACCACAGAAAGAATTAAAATAAGGGCTAATATTTATAAGTAATACGTTTAGACTATAGTTGACTATAATTAATGTAATAATAATATTGATGGTGTGGATTCACTAGGAATACTAATGCTGGCCTAATTAATCATTAAGTATAAGTTGAATCGATAATATAAATAATAACAAGTGTCTCCGCCACAGGGGCCCTACGGGCCCCACATGGCTCCTACACTTGCGCCTGCCGCGGGCGGCAACTCGGCCTTCGGCCTCGCGGTCACTGCTCATGGGCACTGATCATGGTGGGTATCGTCATGGGTGTCAAATGAATCCTCGCGTTGAGAGCTTTCCAATGAGCTATCACACACGATTGTAGCATGAATGGTACGGGAGTTATGAGTTAAAGAAGGAAGAAGAATTGAAAAAGGCGTGTTTGGGGGGGGGGGGGAGGACGGTTATTGGCTATAGTTGCCACTTTTTACTAAGAAATTACATGGGGGTGATGGAAAGATGGAACGCAGTGAAAGTTTACTTAAATACAGAAGAGAACCGTAGGAAACTCGGACCAAACGCAGCTCGGCCCTTCGGGCCTCGCCGTCACTGCTTCTGTAAATTATGTATTGTGGTGGGTGTCATGGATGTCAAATCAATCGTCGAGTAGAGAGCTGTCCAATGAGGCATCACACATCATGCTAACATGAATGGAACGATAGTTAAGAATTAAAGGAGGAAGAGGAATGGAAAAAAGGCGAGTTTGTGAGAGGGAAGAGGGTGGATGTTGGAAAAAATTTTAAATACTCGTTTCAAACCCTCATTTCAATTGCTTTTATGGACATGTAAGCCATTCATGTCCATTACAAATTTTAGGCTGTGGAATTGTTTTTCTTCTGTTTTTCGGTCTTATTACACCTAATTGGATATTAATTAATTTTACAGTCATGTCACCAATACAGGTTGCTGTAGAATTCTTAGCAATGCCAATGATAGTATGTCAAGCTTTCAAAAGCAGTATCCTGGGATGAAATGGTTGAAAAAATTATAATACCGTATGTAAAAAATATGGAAAATATCTCAATTGCTGCATTGAAACAGCACTAAGAATAGATATTGTAAAATGGGCCGATTTGATTTTTTAGATACCCTACGGTATGAAATAAAATATTATGTCATATAAATCTACATAACACAACATAAACCACGGGTAAATAAAAATTGAAATGAAATGGGATATTTCCCCGACTTTTCCTAACTTTTGTGTTTGGACCAAATTTTAAGGGGTTAGGGGGTGTGCTACCTTAGACAGTTTTTGATTGCAATTCTCAGTATTTAAGGATGAAAAAAAATTGGTTGTCTCTAAGTCGGTTGTAAAGGCGGTTTACGGACGATAGTTTAACGTGACAACGCCTAAATTAACTTAAATTTAATTAACTAATTAACTTAAATGATATATGGCTGGAAAGAGAAAGAAACGTGGAAAAGCCCGTAAAAGCCTTTAAGTAATTTTAATTTTTTATATATAGGTAGACAATAACGCGGCCGAAAGAGGCCTTTCTTGAGGAAAATCGTGCGCACCCCCTGGCGTTTTACACCCTCAAAGCCAAAAACACTTGCTTGATTATCAAAAGGCATATCATGCCATGAAAGAGGAAGAATGGACGAAGACATGGGTATAATTTAAATTATTAAGATAGGTCTTCTACATCAAAAAATTGCTTTAAACCCGCCCACGCAATTCAAATGGGATTGCCGGAAATGCGTCACTTTGTGTTCCACTCCCGTTTTAGGGGTGAAGGTATGAATTTGAAAATATGTGTTTATACTCGTTTGAAGCCACAATTAATACTGCTTCTAATGAGACATAAAAAATTATTTTCGGTTGAAAATTGCAGGCTGTCGAATTGAATATCAATTTTTTCGTCAATATGCACCGAAATTGAATATTAATTAATTTTACGGTCTTAAAAGGAGTATTCATGGTTTTAATTAGCCTATCTTTGCTGAAAATACTATAATATACATTAAGCAATAGTATGTGTTAGTTACTCCTGGGACTTAGTGGTGAAAAAAAATTATTTTGCCGAGAAAGCGGAAAATATTCATTTATCTATCACATAGCTGCATTGAAACAGCTTGAAGCATACGTATTGCGTGTGGGGGTTTTAAAATATTTTGATTTAATACAGTACATGTTAAAGTAATTCGTGATAAAAACATGCAGCTACAAAATGCAACATAAGCCACGGAGTAAATAAATACCAATATCAAACGGGAGATTTCCCCGACCTTTTCATGAAATTTTGGGTTTTGACCGAATTTTCAGGGGGAAGGGGGTTGAAAGTAGTTATATGTCTGCATTTGTTTAAAACCTGTATTTAAGCCGCTTATAATGAGGCAGTAACCGTGTTGCCCTAAGTTGGATATTACAGGCTGAATTATTTTTTAACTCTTTTTTCGTCTATATACACCGAAATTGAACATTTATACTTTTTACTGTTGAAAAGCAAAATAGGTGGCCTAAATTAGTTTGACACTGCTATAGATACTATAGTTAACATTAAGCAACAGTTTCCGTTGGTTATTCTAGGGAAAAGAGGGTGCAAAAAAAAATTGATGTTCGAGAATACAGAAAATAGTCATTTATCTATTGAAATTGAAATAGCTCGAAGAATACGTAGTGTATTAGGGGTTATTTGACTTTTTTGGTTAGCTTATAGTATAAGCTAAGATAATAAAAGATAAAAACGTCTACTAAACGCAATGTGGGTGGCTGAATATATTTTTTGTCTGTTTATTCGTGTTAATACACCTAAATTGAATATTACTTATTTTTAGGGTTTTCAAAGTATGCAGAATTACTTAAAATGACTCATCGTCGTTGCTACAGATATTTTGCCAAACATTAACCAATATAGTTTTTGTTATGGCTGCAAAAAAATTAATCTGCCGAGAAACCGGAAAATAGTCATTTTTCTATTAAGTAGCGGCATTGAAATAGCTCGAAGATTGCATATTGTATATGGGCCTATTTGACCTTATAAAATAATGTGTGATATAACCATCGACATAACACAACATAAACCACGGAGTAAATAAAAAATTAAATCAAATGAGATATTTCCCTGACTTTTTCTTGAAATTTTGCGTTTTGGTCGAATTTTCTGGAGGAAGGGGGTTAATGAATGTTATGTGTTTATATTTGTTTCAAACCTTTATACTTGCTGCTTATAATGAGCGAATAATTGTTGGCTTTACCTGTTTATTGCAGGCCGTATAATTTTTTGTCTATTTATTAGGGTTAATACACCGAAATTGAATATGAATTATTTTTACGGGTCTGAAAGTAAGACGGGTGACTTGAAACGACTCATCATTGCTATAGATACTTCGCTTAACATTTAGTAACCGTATTTGTTAGCAATTTCTGGTATTTAAGGGTGCAAAAAAGTTAATATGCCGAGATTCGGAAAATAGTTATTATTCTATCATACGGCGGTATTGAAATAGCTGGAAGACAACGTATTGTGTGTGGGGTTATTTGACCATCTTGGATTGCCTATTGTATTAACTAAAATATTGTATGCCAACGACATCAACAAATTACAACATAACCCACGGAGTCAAGAAATACCAAAATTGAACTGGAGATTCCTCCGAAATGTTCTTGATTTGTTTTTTTTTTTTACCGAATTTCAAAGGGAAGGGGGTTGTTGAAAGTTACGTCTTTATACTCGTGTCCAACCTATGTTTATGCCGCTTATAATGAAGTTGTAACCATTGGCTTATGTTGGATGGATATTACAGACTGTATACTTTTTATATATTTTTTCGTCAATATGCACCGAAATTGAATATTAATTAATTTTACGGTCTTGAAAGCAGTATAGGTGGCTTTAATTAGCCTAACTATGCTACAGATACTATAGTATACATTAAGCAATAGTACTTGTTAGTTATTCCTGGGACTTAGTGGTGAAAAAAAATTAATATGCCGAGAAACCGGAAAATATTTATTTATCTATCACATAGCTGCATTGAAATAGCTTGAAGAATACGTAATGTATGTGGGGTTTTTTAAACTTTTTTTGATTTACTCCAGTATATGGTAAAATGTAATGTGTGCAAAAAACATCTACAAAATACAACATAAGCCACGGGGAAAATAAATACCAAAATCGAACGGGAGATTCCCCCGACCTTTTCATGAAATTTTGTGTTTTGACCGAATTTTCAGGGGGAAGGGGGTCGAAAGTAGTTATGTGTTTGTAATCGTTTAAAACTTGTAATTAAGCCGCTTACAATAACCGTTGGCCTAAGTTGGATATTACAGAGTATGTATAAAGCACCGAAAGTGGACATGAAACATGCCATCAAAATACACATATATTCGAAAATTTGGGTTCTAAAATTGGGAAAATATGTTGATAATGTACGATAATTACATTAAACCGGTACAGTAGTATAATGTGTGATACATTTTTACAATATAAAATGCATATTATAGAAATAGGAAGCAAAGCATAGGCCATTTTTAACATAAAAACATGATGATATCCTCAATGTACCCAAAATGGTAGGCCTAAATTGGATGATTTGTTGATTGTTTGTTGACATTAGTAAACAACATGCGAAACTGCAAATTTACGATACATTTTTACCACGAAAAAGAAGGTAGATTTTTCGAAATTATCAAAAACGGGAATATTTTCAGGAATTTAGTGGGAAATTTCGTGTTTGACCCGATTTTACAGGGGGGGGGATGATGAAAACATCGCTTGTATACGCCCCTGAAAGCATCATTCATACTGCATTCAATGACACATTAAACATCCTCGCGTATTGAAAACTGCAGACAGTGGAATATTTGTAAGTGCAGAAACGGGAGAATTCTTTGAGTTTTTATGTGTCTCGACCGAAATTTCAGGGGGAAGAATACGTAATGTATATGGGGTTATTTGACCTTTTTAGATACCATATAGTATATGATAAGATAATAAAAGATAGTAGGTAAATCCTGGTAATTGTGGGTGCAAATAAATTAATATGCCGAGAATACGGAAAATAGTCATTTTTCTATCACTTGGCGGCATTGAAATAACTGGAAGAATACGTAATGTATATGTGGTTGTTTGACCTTTTTAGATACCATATAGTATATGGTAAGAAAATAAAAGATAAAAACGTCTACTAAACGCAACATAAACCACGGAGTATGTAAACCACCGAAAGTGGACATGAAATGCCTTAAAATAACACATATATCCGAAATTTTGGGATCGTAAATTGGGAAAATATGTTGATATTGTACGTTAAGTACATTAAACCGGTAAAGTAGTATAATGTGTGATACATTTTATCCATATGAAATGCATATTATAGAAATTGGAAGCAAAACATTGGCCATTTTTAACGTGAAACTTGAAGATATGCACACTGTACCCGAAATGGAAAGCCTAAATTGGATGATTTGTTGATAACTTGTTTACATTAGTAAACAACATGCGAAACTGCAAATTCAAAAAACATTTTCACCCGTAAAATAAGGGTAGATTTTTCGAAATTATCGAAAACGGGAAAATTTTTGAGAATTTCGCGTGAAATTTCGTGTTTGACCCGATTTTAAAGGGGGAGAGGGGATGATGGAACCACCCCTTGTACACTCGGGTGCAACCCCTATTTATAGTGCCTTTAGCGACCCCTTAACTATTCATGTCGGTTAAAAATTGCAGGCTGTGGAATTTTTTATCTCAAAGCATGCACGGCAGGGTATACCCTTTTCCCGCATGTAGGCCTCTTGCACACTCCCCTTACATACCTAGCTGTGGGGAAACTGGTAGACTGACAGCAATATAACTTACACAGCTGTAAAGAGCAAGGATGGTGAAAAGTAGCAAGGTGGTTTTAAATTTTTTGAATCAATTTTTTTCCCGCGGAAATTGCCCCCGAAAAACGGGTTTTTTCGTCGAAAACGGGCATTTTTTGGAGTTTTTACACTTTTTCACTTTGCTAATTATCTGGAAGCCGTCAGATTTTACATAGGTATGAGACCTGGGGGGAAAGTTGGGGAAAGGTTCGCCGAATAGCGCTACGAAGCCATTTTGGCCGCAGCGGATCTCAATTTTTTGTTATCGCGTTTTCCGCAGCATAGGAAAACCAATGTAAAATTGGCACTTTTTTGGCAATTTTGCAGGGGTTGGGGAAAAATGTCATAACTGGGCCAATTTTGGCCCGATTGGGATGATTCTATTTTCCCCCCACTCGACTTAGTCCTATCTATCTTTTAAGACCATTTGTCGAGCGGCAGCTCGGGCTGCGCCCTCGCATGGATTGATCGGTGAGTGGTCGTAGGTGGGTTCTATTAAGTTATAACAAGTGTCTCCGCCACAGGGGCCCTACGGGCCCCACATGGCTCCTACACTTGCGCCTGCCGCGGGCGGCAGCTCGGCCTTCGGCCTCGCGGTCACTGCTCATGAGCACTGATCATGGTGGGTATCCTCATGGGTGTCAATGAATCCTCGCGTCGAGAGCTTTCCAATGAGCTATCACACACGATTGTATCATGAATGGTACGGGAGTTATGAGTTAAAGAAGGAAGAAGAATTGAAAAAGGCGTGTTTGGGGGGGGGGGGGAGGACGGTTATTGGCTATAGTTGCCACTTTTTACTAAGAAATTACATGGGGGTGAAGATGGAACGCAGTGAAAGTTTACTTAAATACGGAGGAGAACCGTAGGAAACTCGGACCAAACGCAGCTCGGCCCTTCGGGCCTCGCCGTCACTGCTTCTGTAAATTATGTATTGTGGGGTGTCATGGATGTCAAATCAATCGTCGAGTAGAGAGCTGTCCAATGAGGCATCACACATCATGCTAACATGAATGGAACGATAGTTAAGAATTAAAGAAGGAAGAGGAATGGAAAAAAGGCGAGTTTGTGAGAGGGAAGAGGGTGGATGTTGGAAAACATTTTAAATACTCGTTTCAAACCCTCATTTCAATTGCTTTTATGGACATGTAAGCCATTCATGTCCATTACAAATTTTAGGCTGTGGAATTGTTTTTCATCTGTTTTTCGGTCTTATTAAACCTAATTGGATATTAATTAATTTTACAGTCATGACACCAATACAGGTTGCTATAGAATTCTTAGCAATGCCAATGATAGTATGCCAAGCTTTCAAAAGCAGTATCCTGGGATGAAATGGTTGAAAAAATTATAATTCCGTATGTAAAAAATATGGAAAATATCTCATTTGCTGCATTGAAACAGCACTAAGAATAGATATTGTAAAATGGGCCGATTTTATTTTTTAGATACCCTACGGTATGAAATAAAATATTATGTCATATAAATCTACATAACACAACATAAACCACGGGTAAATAAAAATTGAAATGAAATGGGATATTTCCCCGACTTTTCCTTTAACTTTTGTGTTTGGACCAAATTTTAAGGGGTTAGGGGGTGTGCTACTTTAAACAGTTTTTGATAGCAATTCTCAGTATTTAAGGATGAAAAAAAATTGGTTGTCTCTATAAGTCGGTTGTAAAGGCGGTTTACGGACGATAGTTTAACGTGACAACGCCTAAATTAACTTAAATTTAATTAACTAATTAACTTAAATGATATATGGCTGGAAAGGGAAAGAAACGTGAAAAAGCCCGTATAAGCCTTTAAGTAATTTTTTATATATAGGTAGACAATAACGCGGCCGAAAGAGGCCTTTCTTGAGGAAAATCGTGCGCACCCCCTGGCGTTTTACACCCTCAAAGCCAAAAACACTTGCTTGATTATCAAAAGGCATATCATGCCATGAAAGAGGAAGAATGGACGAAGACATGGGTATAATTTAAATTATTAAGATAGGTCTTCTACATCAAAAAATTGCTTTAAACCCGCCCACGCAATTCAAATGGGATTGCCGGAAATGCGTCACTTTGTGTTCCACTCCCGTTTTAGGGGTGAAGGTATGAATTTGAAAATATGTGTTTATACTCGTTTGAAGCCACAATTAATACTGCTTCTAATGAGACATAAAAAATTATTTTCGGTTGAAAATTGCAGGCTGTCGAATTGAATATCAATTTTTTCGTCAATATGCACCGAAATTGAATATTAATTAATTTTACGGTCTTAAAAGGAGTATTCATGGTTTTAATTAGCCTATCTTTGCTGAAAATACTATAATATACATTAAGCAATAGTATGTGTTAGTTACTCCTGGGACTTAGTGGTGAAAAAAAATTATTTTGCCGAGAAAGCGGAAAATATTCATTTATCTATCACATAGCTGCATTGAAACAGCTTGAAGCATACGTATTGCGTGTGGGGGTTTTAAAATATTTTGATTTAATACAGTACATGTTAAAGTAATTCGTGATAAAAACATGCAGCTACAAAATGCAACATAAGCCACGGAGTAAATAAATACCAATATCAAACGGGAGATTTCCCCGACCTTTTCATGAAATTTTGGGTTTTGACCGAATTTTCAGGGGGAAGGGGGTTGAAAGTAGTTATATGTCTGCATTTGTTTAAAACCTGTATTTAAGCCGCTTATAATGAGGCAGTAACCGTGTTGCCCTAAGTTGGATATTACAGGCTGAATTATTTTTTAACTCTTTTTTCGTCTATATACACCGAAATTGAACATTTATACTTTTTACTGTTGAAAAGCAAAATAGGTGGCCTAAATTAGTTTGACACTGCTATAGATACTATAGTTAACATTAAGCAACAGTTTCCGTTGGTTATTCTAGGGAAAAGAGGGTGCAAAAAAAAATTGATGTTCGAGAATACAGAAAATAGTCATTTATCTATTGAAATTGAAATAGCTCGAAGAATACGTAGTGTATTTGGGGTTATTTGACTTTTTTGGTTAGTTTATAGTATAAGCCAAGATAATAAAAGATAAAAACGTCTACTAAACGCAATGTGGGTGGCTGTATATATTTTTGTCTGTTTATTCGTGTTAATACACCTATATTGAATATTAATTATTTTTAGGGTTTTCAAAGTAAGCAGAATTACTTAAAATGACTCATCATCGTTGCTACAGATATTTTGCCAAACATTAACCAATATAGTTTTTGTTATGGCTGCAAAAAAATTAATCTACCGAAAAACCGGAAAATAGTCATTTTTCTATTAAGTAGCGGCATTGAAATAGCCCGAAGAATGCATATTGTATATGGGCCTATTTGACCTTATAAAGTAATGTGTGATATAACCATCGACATAACACAACATAAACCACGGAGTAAATAAAAAATTAAATCAAATGAGATATTTCCCTGACTTTTTCTTGAAATTTTGTTGATTTTTTGTTTACATATGTAAACAGTATGTGAAACTGCAAATTTACTTCAAATTTACTTGAAAGCAATGTGGGTGGCTGAAATTACCTTAGCATTGCTAAAGATACTATAGTAAACACTAAGCTAGTGCTTCCGTAGGTAAATCCTGGTAATTGCGGGTGCAAAAAAATTAATATGCCGAGAATACAGAAAATAGTCATTTATCTATCACTTGGCGGCATTGAAATAGCTCGAAGAATAAGTATTGTATATGGGATTATTAATCTTTTTCGGATAGCCTATTGTCTAAGATAAGATAATAAAAGATAAAAAGTCTACTAAACGCAACATTAACCATGGAGTATGTAAAGCACCGAAAGTGGACATGAAATATGCCATCAAAATACACATATATTCGAAAATTTGGGTTCTGAAATTGGGAAAATATGTTGATAATGTACGATAATTACATTTAACAGGTACAGTAGTATAATGTGTGATACATTTTTACAATATAAAAGAATATTATAGAAATAGGAAGCAAAACATAAGCCATTTTCAACATAAAAACATGATGGTATCCACAATGTACCCGAAATGGTAGGCCTAAATTGGATGATTTGTTGATTGTTTGTTGACATTAGTAAACAACATGCGAAACTGCAAATTTACGATACATTTTGACCACGAAAAAGGAGGTAGATTTTTCGAAATTATCAAAAACGGGAATATTTTCAGGAATTTAGTGGGAAATTTCGTGTTTGACCCGATTTTACAGGGGGAGGGGGGATGATGAAAACATCCCTTGTATACGCCCTTGAAAGCATCATTCATACTGCATTCAACGACACATTAAACATCCTCGCGTATTGAAAACTGCAGACAGTGGAATATTTGTAAGTGCAGAAACGGGAGAATTCTTTGAGTTTTTATGTGTCTCGACCGAAATTTCAGGGGGAAGAATACGTAATGTATATGGGGTTATTTGACCTTTTTAGATACCATATAGTATATGATAAGATAATAAAAGATAGTAGGTAAATCCTGGTAATTGTGGGTGCAAATAAATTAATATGCCGAGAATACGGAAAATAGTCATTTTTCTATCACTTGGCGGCATTGAAATAACTGGAAGAATACGTAATGTATATGTGGTTGTTTGACCTTTTTAGATACCATATAGTATATGGTAAGAAAATAAAAGATAAAAACGTCTACTAAACGCAACATAAACCACGGAGTATGTAAACCACCGAAAGTGGACATGAAATGCCTTAAAATAACACATATATCCGAAATTTTGGGATCGTAAATTGGGAAAATATGTTGATATTGTACGTTAAGTACATTAAACCGGTAAAGTAGTATAATGTGTGATACATTTTATCCATATGAAATGCATATTATAGAAATTGGAAGCAAAACATTGGCCATTTTTAACGTGAAACTTGAAGATATGCACACTGTACCCGAAATGGAAAGCCTAAATTGGATGATTTGTTGATAACTTGTTTACATTAGTAAACAACATGCGAAACTGCAAATTCAAAAAACATTTTCACCCGTAAAATAAGGGTAGATTTTTCGAAATTATCGAAAACGGGAAAATTTTTGAGAATTTCGCGTGAAATTTCGTGTTTGACCCGATTTTAAAGGGGGAGAGGGGATGATGGAACCACCCCTTGTACACTCGGGTGCAACCCCTATTTATAGTGCCTTTAGCGACCCCTTAACTATTCATGTCGGTTAAAAATTGCAGGCTGTGGAATTTTTTATCTCAAAGCATGCACGGCAGGGTATACCCTTTTCCCGCATGTAGGCCTCTTGCACACTCCCCTTACATACCTAGCTGTGGGGAAACTGGTAGACTGACAGCAATATAACTTACACAGCTGTAAAGAGCAAGGATGGTGAAAAGTAGCAAGGTGGTTTTAAATTTTTTGAATCAATTTTTTTCCCGCGGAAATTGCCCCCGAAAAACGGGTTTTTTCGTCGAAAACGGGCATATTTTGGAGTTTTTACACTTTTTCACTTTGCTAATTATCTGGAAGCCGTCAGATTTTACATAGGTATGAGACCTGGGGGGAAAGTTGGGGAAAGGTTCGCCGAATAGCGCTACGAAGCCATTTTGGCCGCAGCGGATCTCAATTTTTTGTTATCGCGTTTTCCGCAGCATAGGAAAACCAATGTAAAATTGGCACTTTTTTGGCAATTTTGCAGGGGTTGGGGAAAAATGTCATAACTGGGCCAATTTTGGCCCGATTGGGATGATTCTATTTTCCCCCCACTCGACTTAGTCCTATCTATCTTTTAAGACCATTTGTCGAGCGGCAGCTCGGGCTGCGCCCTCGCATGGATTGATCGGTGAGTGGTCGTAGGTGGGTTCTATTAAGTTATAACAAGTGTCTCCGCCACAGGGGCCCTACGGGCCCCACATGGCTCCTACACTTGCGCCTGCCGCGGGCGGCAGCTCGGCCTTCGGCCTCGCGGTCACTGCTCATGAGCACTGATCATGGTGGGTATCCTCATGGGTGTCAAATGAATCCTCGCGTCGAGAGCTTTCCAATGAGCTATCACACACGATTGTATCATGAATGGTACGGGAGTTATGAGTTAAAGAAGGAAGAAGAATTGAAAAAGGCGTGTTTGGGGGGGGGGGAGGACGGTTATTGGCTATAGTTGCCACTTTTTACTAAGAAATTACATGGGGGTGAAGATGGAACGCAGTGAAAGTTTACTTAAATACGGAGGAGAACCGTAGGAAACTCGGACCAAACGCAGCTCGGCCCTTCGGGCCTCGCCGTCACTGCTTCTGTAAATTATGTATTGTGGGGTGTCATGGATGTCAAATCAATCGTCGAGTAGAGAGCTGTCCAATGAGGCATCACACATCATGCTAACATGAATGGAACGATAGTTAAGAATTAAAGAAGGAAGAGGAATGGAAAAAAGGCGAGTTTGTGAGAGGGAAGAGGGTGGATGTTGGAAAACATTTTAAATACTCGTTTCAAACCCTCATTTCAATTGCTTTTATGGACATGTAAGCCATTCATGTCCATTACAAATTTTAGGCTGTGGAATTGTTTTTCATCTGTTTTTCGGTCTTATTAAACCTAATTGGATATTAATTAATTTTACAGTCATGACACCAATACAGGTTGCTATAGAATTCTTAGCAATGCCAATGATAGTATGCCAAGCTTTCAAAAGCAGTATCCTGGGATGAAATGGTTGAAAAAATTATAATTCCGTATGTAAAAAATATGGAAAATATCTCATTTGCTGCATTGAAACAGCACTAAGAATAGATATTGTAAAATGGGCCGATTTTATTTTTTAGATACCCTACGGTATGAAATAAAATATTATGTCATATAAATCTACATAACACAACATAAACCACGGGTAAATAAAAATTGAAATGAAATGGGATATTTCCCCGACTTTTCCTTTAACTTTTGTGTTTGGACCAAATTTTAAGGGGTTAGGGGGTGTGCTACTTTAAACAGTTTTTGATAGCAATTCTCAGTATTTAAGGATGAAAAAAAATTGGTTGTCTCTATAAGTCGGTTGTAAAGGCGGTTTACGGACGATAGTTTAACGTGACAACGCCTAAATTAACTTAAATTTAATTAACTAATTAACTTAAATGATATATGGCTGGAAAGGGAAAGAAACGTGAAAAAGCCCGTATAAGCCTTTAAGTAATTTTTTATATATAGGTAGACAATAACGCGGCCGAAAGAGGCCTTTCTTGAGGAAAATCGTGCGCACCCCCTGGCGTTTTACACCCTCAAAGCCAAAAACACTTGCTTGATTATCAAAAGGCATATCATGCCATGAAAGAGGAAGAATGGACGAAGACATGGGTATAATTTAAATTATTAAGATAGGTCTTCTACATCAAAAAATTGCTTTAAACCCGCCCACGCAATTCAAATGGGATTGCCGGAAATGCGTCACTTTGTGTTCCACTCCCGTTTTAGGGGTGAAGGTATGAATTTGAAAATATGTGTTTATACTCGTTTGAAGCCACAATTAATACTGCTTCTAATGAGACATAAAAAATTATTTTCGGTTGAAAATTGCAGGCTGTCGAATTGAATATCAATTTTTTCGTCAATATGCACCGAAATTGAATATTAATTAATTTTACGGTCTTAAAAGGAGTATTCATGGTTTTAATTAGCCTATCTTTGCTGAAAATACTATAATATACATTAAGCAATAGTATGTGTTAGTTACTCCTGGGACTTAGTGGTGAAAAAAAATTATTTTGCCGAGAAAGCGGAAAATATTCATTTATCTATCACATAGCTGCATTGAAACAGCTTGAAGCATACGTATTGCGTGTGGGGGTTTTAAAATATTTTGATTTAATACAGTACATGTTAAAGTAATTCGTGATAAAAACATGCAGCTACAAAATGCAACATAAGCCACGGAGTAAATAAATACCAATATCAAACGGGAGATTTCCCCGACCTTTTCATGAAATTTTGGGTTTTGACCGAATTTTCAGGGGGAAGGGGGTTGAAAGTAGTTATATGTCTGCATTTGTTTAAAACCTGTATTTAAGCCGCTTATAATGAGGCAGTAACCGTGTTGCCCTAAGTTGGATATTACAGGCTGAATTATTTTTTAACTCTTTTTTCGTCTATATACACCGAAATTGAACATTTATACTTTTTACTGTTGAAAAGCAAAATAGGTGGCCTAAATTAGTTTGACACTGCTATAGATACTATAGTTAACATTAAGCAACAGTTTCCGTTGGTTATTCTAGGGAAAAGAGGGTGCAAAAAAAAATTGATGTTCGAGAATACAGAAAATAGTCATTTATCTATTGAAATTGAAATAGCTCGAAGAATACGTAGTGTATTTGGGGTTATTTGACTTTTTTGGTTAGTTTATAGTATAAGCCAAGATAATAAAAGATAAAAACGTCTACTAAACGCAATGTGGGTGGCTGTATATATTTTTGTCTGTTTATTCGTGTTAATACACCTATATTGAATATTAATTATTTTTAGGGTTTTCAAAGTAAGCAGAATTACTTAAAATGACTCATCATCGTTGCTACAGATATTTTGCCAAACATTAACCAATATAGTTTTTGTTATGGCTGCAAAAAAATTAATCTACCGAAAAACCGGAAAATAGTCATTTTTCTATTAAGTAGCGGCATTGAAATAGCCCGAAGAATGCATATTGTATATGGGCCTATTTGACCTTATAAAGTAATGTGTGATATAACCATCGACATAACACAACATAAACCACGGAGTAAATAAAAAATTAAATCAAATGAGATATTTCCCTGACTTTTTCTTGAAATTTTGTTGATTTTTTGTTTACATATGTAAACAGTATGTGAAACTGCAAATTTACTTCAAATTTACTTGAAAGCAATGTGGGTGGCTGAAATTACCTTAGCATTGCTAAAGATACTATAGTAAACACTAAGCTAGTGCTTCCGTAGGTAAATCCTGGTAATTGCGGGTGCAAAAAAATTAATATGCCGAGAATACAGAAAATAGTCATTTATCTATCACTTGGCGGCATTGAAATAGCTCGAAGAATAAGTATTGTATATGGGATTATTAATCTTTTTCGGATAGCCTATTGTCTAAGATAAGATAATAAAAGATAAAAAGTCTACTAAACGCAACATTAACCATGGAGTATGTAAAGCACCGAAAGTGGACATGAAATATGCCATCAAAATACACATATATTCGAAAATTTGGGTTCTGAAATTGGGAAAATATGTTGATAATGTACGATAATTACATTTAACAGGTACAGTAGTATAATGTGTGATACATTTTTACAATATAAAAGAATATTATAGAAATAGGAAGCAAAACATAAGCCATTTTCAACATAAAAACATGATGGTATCCACAATGTACCCGAAATGGTAGGCCTAAATTGGATGATTTGTTGATTGTTTGTTGACATTAGTAAACAACATGCGAAACTGCAAATTTACGATACATTTTGACCACGAAAAAGGAGGTAGATTTTTCGAAATTATCAAAAACGGGAATATTTTCAGGAATTTAGTGGGAAATTTCGTGTTTGACCCGATTTTACAGGGGGAGGGGGGATGATGAAAACATCCCTTGTATACGCCCTTGAAAGCATCATTCATACTGCATTCAACGACACATTAAACATCCTCGCGTATTGAAAACTGCAGACAGTGGAATATTTGTAACTGCAGAAACGGGAGAATTCCTTGAGTTTTTATGCGTCTCGACCGAAATTTCAGGGGGAAGGGGGGAGGAAGAAGTCATGTGTTTGTATTTGCTAAATAGCTGTATTTGTGCCGCTTATAATGAAGCTATAATTGTTGGTCCTACTTGGATATTTAATGAAGCTATAATTGTTGGTCCTACTTGGATATTACAGAGTATATAATTTTTTAACTCTTTTATGGTCTTCATACACCAAAATTGAAAATGAATTTATTTTACGGTATTGAAAGCATTGTGGGTGGCTTAAATTACCATAGCATTGCTACAGATACTTAATTAAACATTATGCAAATGCTTCCGTAGTTAAGTCCTGGTAATTGTGGGTGCAAAAAAATTAATATGCCGAGAATAAGGAAAATAGTCATTTTTCTATCACTTGGCGGCATTGAAATAGCTGGAAGAATACGTAATGTATATAGGGTTATTTGACCTTTTTAGATACAATATAGTATAAGATAAGATAGTAAAAGATAAAAACGTCCACTAAACGCAACATGATCCATGGAGTATGTAAAGCACCGAAAGTGGACATGAAACATGCCATTATAATACACATATATTCGAAAATTTGGGTTCCTAAATTGGGAAAATATGTTGATATCGTACTTTAAGTACATTAAACCGGTACAGTAGTATAATGTGTGATACATTTTATCCATATAAAATTCATATCATAGAAATAGGAAGCATAACATTGGCCATTTTTAACGTCAAACTTGAAGATATGCACACTGTACCCGAAATGGTAGGCCTAAATTGGATGATTTGTTGATAACTTGTTTACATTAGTAAACAACATGCGAAACTGCAAATTCAAAAAACATTTTCACCCCTAAAATAAGGGTAGATTTTTCGAAATTATCGAAAACGGGAAAATTTTTGAGAATTTCGCGTGAAATTTCGTGTTTGACCCGATTTTAAAGGGGGAGGGGGGATGATGGAACCAACCCTTGAATACTCAGGTGCAACCCCTATTTATGGTGCCTTTAGGAACACATTAACTATTCATGTCGGTTAAAAATTGCAGGCTGTGGAATTTTTTATCTCTCAGCATGCGCAGCAGGGTACACCCTTTTCCCGCATGTTGGCCTCTTGCACACCCCCCTTACATACCTAGCTGTGGGGAAACTGGTGGACTGACAGCAATATAGGTTACACAGTTGAGAAGAACAAGGATAGTGGAAAGTAGCAAAGTGGTTTTAAATTTTTTGAATCAATTTTTTTCCCGCGAAAATCGTCCCCGAAAAACGCGTTTTTTCGTCGAAAATGGGCATTTTTTCGCATTTTTGCCCTTTTTCACTTTGCTAATTATCTGGAAGCCGTCAGATTTTACATAGGTATGAGACCTGGGGGGAAAGTTGGGGAAAGGTTGACCGAATAGCGCTACGAAGCCATTTTGGCCGCAGCGGATCTCAATTTTTTTTTATCGCGTTTTCCGCAGCATAGGAAAACCAATGTAAAATGTGCACTTTTTTTGGCAATTTTGCAGGGGTTGGGGAAAAATGTCATAACTGGGCCAATTTTGGCCCGATTGGGATGATTCTATTTTTCCGCCACTCGACTTAGTCCTATCTATCTTTTAAGACCATTTGTCGAGCGGCAGCTTGGGCTGCGCCCTCGCAGTTATTGATGAGTGAGTGGTCGTAGGTGGGTTCTATTAAGTTATAATAACAAGTGTCTCCGCCACAGGGGCCCTACGGGCCCCACATGGCTCCTACACTTGCGCCTGCCGCGGGCGGCAGCTCGGCCTTCGGCCTCGCGGTCACTGCTCATGGGCACTGATCATGGTGGGTATCGTCATGGGTGTCAAATGAATCCTCGCGTCGAGAGCTTTCCAATGAGCTATCACACACGATTGTAGCATGAATGGTACGGGAGTTTTGAGTTAAAGAAGGTAGAAGAATTGAAAAAGGCGTGTTTGGGGGGGGGGGGAGGACTGTTATTGGCTATAGTTGCCACTTTTTACTAAGAAATTACATGGGGGTGATGGAAAGATGGAACGCAGTGAAAGTTTACTTAAATACGGAAGAGAACCGTAGGAAACTCGGACCAAACGCAGCTCGGCCCTTCGGGCCTCGCCGTCACTGCTTCTGTAAATTATGTATTGTGGTGGGTGTCATGGATGTCAAATCAATCGTCGAGTAGAGAGCTGTCCAATGAGGCATCACACATCATGCTAACATGAATGGAACGATAGTTAAGAATTGAAGGAGGAAGAGGAATGGAAAAAAGGCGAGTTTGTGAGAGGGAAGAAGGTGGATGTTGGAAAAAATTTTAAATACTCGTTTCAAACCCTCATTTCAATTGCTTTTATGGACATGTAAGCCATTCATGTCCATTACAAATTTTAGGCTGTGGAATTGTTTTTCTTCTGTTTTTCGGTCTTATTACACCTAATTGGATATTAATTAATTTTACAGTCATGGCACCAATACAGGTTGCTGTAGAATTCATAGCAATGCCAATGATAGTATGTCAAGCTTTCAAAAGCAGTATCCTGGGATGAAATGGTTGAAAAAATTATAATTCTGTATGTAAAAAATATGGAAAATATCTCATTTGCTGCATTGAAACAGCACTAAGAATAGATATTGTAAAATGGGCCGATTTGATTTTTTAGATACCCTACGGTATGAAATAAAATATTATGTCATATAAATCTACATAACACAACATAAACCACGGGTGAATAAAAATTGAAATGAAATGGGATATTTCCCCGACTTTTCCTAACTTTTGTGTTTGGACCAAATTTTAAGGGGTTAGGGGGTGTGCTACTTTAGACAGTTTTTGATTGCAATTCTCAGTATTTAAGGATGAAAAAAAATTGGCTGTCTCTAAGTCGGTTGTAATGGCGGTTTACGGACGATAGTTTAACGTGACAACGCCTAAATTAACTTAAATTTAATTAACTAATTAACTTAAATGATATATGGCTGGAAAGAGAAAGAAACGTGGAAAAGCCCGTAAAAGCCTTTAAGTAATTTTAATTTTTTATATATAGGTAGACAATAACGCGGCCGAAAGAGGCCTTTTTTGAGGAAAATCGTGCGCACCCGCTGGCATTTTACACCCTGAAAGGCAAAAACACTTGCTTGATTATCAAAAGACATATCATGCCATGAAAGAGGAAGATTGGACGAAGACATGGGTATAATTTAAATTATTAAGATAGGTCTTCCACATCAAAAAATTGCTTTAAACCCGTCCACCCAATTCAAATGGGATTGCCGGAAATGCGTCACTTTGTGTTCCACTCCCATTTTAGGGGTGAAGGTATGAATTTGAAAATATGTGTTTATACTCGTTTGAAGCCATAATTAATACTACTTCAAATGAGACATAAAAAATTAATTTCGGTTGAAAATTGCAGGCTGTGGAATTGAATATCAATTTTTTCGTCAATATGCACCGAAATTGAATATTAATTAATTTTACGGTCTTGAAAGGAGTATTCTTGGTTTTAATTAGCCAATCTTTGCTGAAAATACTATAATATACATTAAGCAATAGTATGTGTTGGTTACTCCTGGGACGTAGTGGTGAAAAAAAATTATTTTGCCGAGAAAGCGGAAAATATTCATTTATCTATCACATAGCTGCATTGAAACAGCTTGAAGCATACGTATTGTGTGTGGGGGTTTTTAAAATATTTTGATTTAATACAGTACATGTTAAAGTAATTCGTGATAAAAACATGCAGCTACAAAATGCAACATAAGCCAAGGAGTAAATAAATACCAAAATCAAACGGAAGATTTCCCCGACCTTTTCATGAAATTTTGTGTTTTGACCGAATTTTCAGGGGGAAGGGGGTTGAAAGTAGTTATATGTCTGCATTTGTTTAAAACCTGTGTTTAAGCCGCTTATAATGAGGCAGTAACCGTGTTGCCCAAAGTTGGATATTACAGGCTGAATCATTTTTTAACTCTTTTTTCGTCTATATACACCAAAATTGAACATTAATACTTTTTACGGTTGAAAAGCAAAATAGGTGGCCTAAATTAGTTTGACATTGCTATAGTTAACATTAAGCTACAGTTTCCGTTGGTTATTCTAGGGAAAAAAGGGTGCAAAAAAAAATTAATGTTCGAGAATACAGAAAATAGTCATTTATCTATTGAAATTGAAATAGCTCGAAGAATACGTAGTGTATTAGGGGTTATTTGACTTTTTTGGTTAGCTTATAGTATAAGCTAAGATAATAAAAGATAAAAACGTCTACTAAACGCAATGTGGGTGGCTGAATATATTTTTTGTCTGTTTAATCGTGTTAATACACCTAAATTGAATATTATTTATTTTTAGGGTTTTCAAACTATGCAGAATTACTTAAAATGACTCATCGTCGTTGCTACAGATATTTTGCCAAACATTAACCAATATAGTTTTTGTTATGGCTGCAAAAAAATTAATCTGCCGAGAAACCGGAAAATAGTCATTTTTCTATTAAGCATCATTCATACTGATTGCAATGGTATATTAAGCATCCTCGCCTATCGAAAACTGCAGATTGTGGAATATTTGGAACTGCAGAAACGGGAGGATTCATTGAGTTTTTTTGTAATTCAACCGAAATTTCCGGGGGAAGGGGGGAGGAGGAAGTTATGTGTTTGTATTTGTTTGAAAGCTGTATTTGTGCCGCTTATAATGAAGCAATAATTGTTGGTCTTACTTGGATATCGCATACCATATAATTTTTTATCTGTTTTATCGTCTTTATACTCTAAAATCGAATATTAATTAATTTTACGGTATTGAAAGCAATGTGGGTGGCTTAAATCACCTTGGCATTGCTACAGATGCTGTATTAAACATTATGCAAATGCTTACGTAGTTGAGTCCTGGTAATTGTGGGTGCAAAAAAATTAATATGCCGAGTATAAGGAAAATAGTCATTTTTCTATCACTTGGTGGCAATGAAATAACTGGAAGAATACGTAATGTATATGGGGTTATTTGACCTTTTTAGATACCATATAGTATAAGATAAGATAATAAAATATAAAAACGTCTACTAAACGCAACATAAACCACGGAGTATGTAAACCACCGAAAGTGGACGTGAAACATGCCTTAAAAATACACATATAATTGAAAATTTGGGTTCTTAAATTGGAAAAATATGTTGATATTGTACGTTAATTACATTAAACCGGTACAGTAGTATAATGTGTGATACATTTTATCCATGTGAAATAAATATTATAGAAATAGGAAGCAAAACATTGGCCATTTTTAACGTGAAACTTGAAGATATGCACACTGCAACCGAAATGGTAGGCCTAAATTGGATGATTTGTTGGTTGTTTGTTTACATTAGTAAACAACATGCGAAACTGCAAATTTACAAAACATTTTCACCCCTAAAATAAGGGTAGATTTTTCGAAATGACCGAAAACGGGAATAATTTTGAGAATATCGCGTGAAATTTCGTGTTTGACCCGATTTTAAAGGGGGAGAGAGGATGATGGAACCACCCCTTGTATACTCGGGTGCAACCCCTATTTATAGTGCCTTTAGCGACCCCTTAACTATTCATGTCGTTTAAAAATTGCAGGCTGTGGAATTTTTTATCTCTAAGCATGCACAGCGGGGGGTACCCTTTTCCCGCATGTAGGCCCCTTGCACACCCCCCTTACATAGCTAGCTGTGGGGAAACTGGTGGACTGACAGCAATATAGGTTACACAGTTGAGAAGAGCAAGGATAGTGGAAAGTAGCAAAGTGGTTTTAAAGTTTTTGAATCAATTTTTTTCCCGCGAAAATCGTCCCCGAAAAACGCGTTTTTTCGTCGAAAATGGGCATTTTTTCGCATTTTTGCCCTTTTTCACATTGCTAATTATCTGGAAGCCGTCAGATTTTACATAGGTATGAGACCTGGGGGGAAAGTTGGGGAAAGGTTGGCCGAATAGCGCTACGAAGCCATTTTGGCCGCAGCGGATCTCAATTTTTTGTTATCGCGTTTTCCGCAGCATAGGAAAACCAATGTAAAATTGGCACTTTTTTGGCAATTTTGCAGGGGTTGGGGAAAAATGTCATAACTGGGCCAATTTTGGCCCGATTGGGATGATTCTATTTTCCCCCCACTCGACTTAGTCCTATCTATCTTTTAAGACCATTTGTCGAGCGGCAGCTCGGGCTGCGCCCTCGCATGGATTGATCGGTGAGTGGTCGTAGGTGGGTTCTATTAAGTTATAACAAGTGTCTCCGCCACAGGGGCCCTACGGGCCCCACATGGCTCCTACACTTGCGCCTGCCGCGGGCGGCAGCTCGGCCTTCGGCCTCGCGGTCACTGCTCATGAGCACTGATCATGGTGGGTATCCTCATGGGTGTCAAATGAATCCTCGCGTCGAGAGCTTTCCAATGAGCTATCACACACGATTGTATCATGAATGGTACGGGAGTTATGAGTTAAAGAAGGAAGAAGAATTGAAAAAGGCGTGTTTGGGGGGGGGGGAGGACGGTTATTGGCTATAGTTGCCACTTTTTACTAAGAAATTACATGGGGGTGAAGATGGAACGCAGTGAAAGTTTACTTAAATACGGAGGAGAACCGTAGGAAACTCGGACCAAACGCAGCTCGGCCCTTCGGGCCTCGCCGTCACTGCTTCTGTAAATTATGTATTGTGGGGTGTCATGGATGTCAAATCAATCGTCAAGTAGAGAGCTGTCCAATGAGGCATCACACATCATGCTAACGTGAATGGAACGATAGTTAAGAATTAAAGAAGGAGGAGGAATGGAAAAAAGGCGAGTTTGTGAGAGGGAAGAGGGTGGATGTTGGAAAACATTTTAAATACTCGTTTCAAACCCTCATTTCAATTGCTTTTATGGACATGTAAGCCATTCATGTCCATTACAAATTTTAGGCTGTGGAATTGTTTTTCATCTGTTTTTCGGTCTTATTAAACCTAATTGGATATTAATTAATTTTAGTCATGACACCAATACAGGTTGCTATAGAATTCTTAGCAATGCCAATGATAGTATGCCAAGCTTTCAAAAGCAGTATCCTGGGATGAAATGGTTGAAAAAATTATAATTCCGTATGTAAAAAATATGGAAAATATCTCATTTGCTGCATTGAAACAGCACTAAGAATAGATATTGTAAAATGGGCCGATTTGATTTTTTAGATACCCTACGGTATGAAATAAAATATTATGTCATATAAATCTACATAACACAACATAAACCACGGGTAAATAAAAATTGAAATGAAATGGGATATTTCCCCGACTTTTCCTTTAACTTTTGTGTTTGGACCAAATTTAAGGGGTTAGGGGGTGTGCTACTTTAAACAGTTTTTGATGGCAATTCTCAGTATTTAAGGATGAAAAAAAATTGGTTGTCTCTATAAGTCGGTTGTAAAGGCGGTTTACGGACGATAGTTTAACGTGACAACGCCTAAATTAACATAAATTTAATTAACTAATTAACTTAAATGATATATGGCTGGAAAGGGAAAGAAACGTGAAAAAGCCCGTATAAGCCTTTAAGTAATTTTAATTTTTTATATATAGGTAGACAATAACGCGGCCGAAAGAGGCCTTTCTTGAGGAAAATCGTGCGCACCCCCTGGCGTTTTACACCCTCAAAGCCAAAAACACTTGCTTGATTATCAAAAGGCATATCATGCCATGAAAGAGGAAGAATGGACGAAGACATGGGTATAATTTAAATTATTAAGATAGGTCTTCTACATCAAAAAATTGCCTTAAACCCGCCCACGCAATTCAAATGGGATTGCCGGAAATGCGTCACTTTGTGTTCCACTCCCGTTTTAGGGGTGAAGGTATGAATTTGAAAATATGTGTTTATACTCCTTTGAAGCCACAATTAATACTGCTTCTAATGAGACATAAAAAATTATTTTCGGTTGAAAATTGCAGGCTGTCGAATTGAATATCAATTTTTTCGTCAATATGCACCGAAATGCAGCTACAAAATGCAACATAAGCCACGGAGTAAATAAATACCAATATCAAACGGGAGATTTCCCCGACCTTTTCATGAAATTTTGGGTTTTGACCGAATTTTCAGGGGGAAGGGGGTTGAAAGTAGTTATATGTCTGCATTTGTTTAAAACCTGTATTTAAGCCGCTTATAATGAGGCAGTAACCGTGTTGCCCTAAGTTGGATATTACAGGCTGAATTATTTTTTAACTCTTTTTTCGTCTATATACACCGAAATTGAACATTTATACTTTTTACTGTTGAAAAGCAAAATAGGTGGCCTAAATTAGTTTGACACTGCTATAGATACAATAGTTAACATTAAGCAACAGTTTCCGTTGGTTATTCTAGGGAAAAGAGGGTGCAAAAAAAAAATTGATGTTCGAGAATACAGAAAATAGTCATTTATCTATTGAAATTGAAATAGCTCGAAGAATACGTAGTGTATTTGGGGTTATTTGACTTTTTTGGTTAGTTTATAGTATAAGCTAAGATAATAAAAGATAAAAACGTCTACTAAACGCAATGTGGGTGGCTGTATATATTTTTGTCTGTTTATTCGTGTTAATACACCTAAATTGAATATTAATTATTTTTAGGGTTTTCAAAGTAAGCAGAATTACTTAAAATGACTCATCATCGTTGCTACAGATATTTTGCCAAACATTAACCAATATAGTTTTTGTTATGGCTGCAAAAAAATTAATCTACCGAAAAACCGGAAAATAGTCATTTTTCTATTAAGTAGCGGCATTGAAATAGCCCGAAGAATGCATATTGTATATGGGCCTATTTGACCTTATAAAGTAATGTGTGATATAACCATCGACATAACACAACATAAACCACGGAGTAAATAAAAAATTAAATCAAATGAGATATTTCCCTGACTTTTTCTTGAAATTTTGCGTTTTGGTCGAATTTTCTGGAGGAAGGGGGTTGTTGGATGTTATGTGTTTATATTTGTTTCAAACCTTTATATTTGCTGCTTATAATGAGCGAATAATTGTTTGCTTAACCTGTTTATTGCAGGCCGTATAATTTTTTGTCTATTTATTAGGGTTAATGCACCCAAATTGAATATGAATTATTTTTACGGGTCTGAAAGTAAGACGGGTGACTTCAAACGACTCATCATTGCTATAGATACTTCGCTTAACATTTAGTAACCGTATTTGTTAGCAATTTCAGGTATTTAAGGGTGCACAAAAAGTTAATATGCCGAGATTCGGAAAATAGTTATTATTCTATCATACGGCGGCATTGAAATAGCTGGAAGACAACGTATTGTATGTGGGGTTATTTGTCCTTCTTGGATTGCCTATTGTATTAACTAAAATATTGTATGCCAACGACATCAACAATTGACAACATAACCCACGGAGTCAAGAAATACCAAAATTGAACTGGAGATTTCCCCGAAATGTTCTTGATTTTTTTTTTTTTTACCGAATTTCAAAGGGAAGGGGGTTGTTGAAAGTTACGTCTTTATACTCGTGTCCAACCTATGTTTATGCCGCTTATAATGAAGTTGTAACTTAAGTTGAATGCTTTTTATATATTTTTTCGTCAATATGCACCGAAATTGAATATTAATTAATTTTACGGTCTTGAAAGCAGTATATAGGTGGCTTTAATTAGCCTAACATTGCTACAGATACTATAGTATACATAAAGCAATAGTATTTGTTAGTATTCCTGGGACTTAGTGGTGAAAAAAAATTAATATGCCGAGAAACCGGAAAATATTTATTTATCTACCACATAGCTGCATTGAAATAGCTTGAAGAATACGTATTGTATGTGGGGGTTTTTAAACTTTTTTTGATTTACTCCAGTATATGGTACCACATCATGTGTGAAAAAAACATCTACAAAATACAACATAAGCCACGGTGAAAATAAATACCAAAATCGAACGGGAGATTCCCCCGACCTTTTCATGAAATTTTGTGTTTTGACCGAATTTTCAGGGGGAAGGGGGTCGAAAGTAGTTATGTGTTTGTAATCGTTTAAAACTTGTAACTAAGCCGCTTAAAATAACCGTTGGCCTAAGTTGGATATTACAGACTGTGTAATTTTTTAACTCTTTCTTGGTCTATATACACCGAAATAGAACATATATTATATTATATTTTCGGTTTTGAAAGCATCCGAAATAGAACATTAATTATATTATATTTTCGGTTTTGAAAGCATAATAGGTGGCCTAAATTAGCTTGACATTGCTATAGATACTATAGTTAATATTAAACTGTTTCCGTTGGTAATTCTAGGGAAAGAAGGGTGCAAAAAAATTAATATGCCGAAAAACCGGAAAATAGCCATTTGTCTATCACTTGGCGGCATTGAAATAGCTGGAAGAATACGTATTGTATATGGGATTATTTACCTTTTTAGGATAGCCTATTATATAAGATAATAAAAGATAAAAAGTCTACTAAACTCAACATAAACCATAGAGAATGTAAACCACCGAAAGTGGACATGAAACATGCCCTAAAAAGACACAAATATACGCAATTTTGGGATTTTACATTGCGAAAATATGTTGATATTGTACGTTAATTACATGAATCTGATACAGTAGTATAATGAATGATAGGTTTTATCCATATTAATTACATATTATAGATATAGGAAGCCAAATATATGCCATTTTCAACGTGAAACTTGAAGATATCCACACTGTAGCCAAAATGGTAGGCGTAAATTGGAACATTTGTTGATTTTTTGTTTACATATGTAAACAGTATGTGAAACTGCAAATTTACTTGAAATTTACTTGAAAGCAATGTGGGTTGCTGAAATTACCTTAGCATTGCTAAAGATACTATAGTAAACACTAAGCTAGTGCTTCCGTAGGTAAATCCTGGTAATTGCGGGTGCAAAAAAATTAATATGCCGAGAATACAGAAAATAGTCATTTATCTATCACTTGGCGGCATTGAAATAGCTCGAAGAATAAGTATTGTATATGGGATTATTAACCTTTTTCGGATAGCCTATTGTCTAAGATAAGATAATAAAAGATAAAAAGTCTACTAAACGCAACATTAACCATGGAGTATGTAAAGCACCGAAAGTGGACATGAAACATGCCATCAAAATACACATGTATTCGAAAATTTGGGTTCGAAAATTTGGGTTCTAAAATTGGGAAAATATGTGGATAATGTACGATAATTACATTAAACCGGTACAGTAGTATAATGTTTGATACATTTTATTCATATAAAATGCATATTATAGAAATAGGAAGCAAAACATAGGCCATTTTTAATATAAAAACATGATGATATCCACAATGTACCCGAAATGGTAGGCCTAAATTGGATGATTTGTTGATTGTTTGTTGACGTTAGTAAACAACATGCGAAACTGCAAATTTACGATACATTTTGACCACGAAAAAGAAGGTAGATTTTTTGAAATTATCAAAAACGGGAATATTTTCAGGAAATTTCGTGTTTGACCCGATTTTACAGGGGGAGGGGGGATGATGAAAACATCCCTTGTATACGCCCTTGAAAGCATCATTCATACTGCATTCAACGACACATTAAACATCCTCGCGTATTGAAAACTGCAGACAGTGGAATATTTGTAACTGCTGAAACGGGAGAATTCCTTGAGTTTTTATGTGTCTCGACCGAAATTTTAGGGGGAAGGGGGGAGGAAGAAGTCATGTGTTTGTATTTGCTAAATAGCTGTATGTGTGCCGCTTATAATGAAGCTATAATTGTTGGTCCTACTTGGATATTACAGAGTATATAATTTTTTAACTCTTTTATGGTCTTCATACACCAAAATTGAAAATGAATTTATTTTACGGTATTGAAAGCATTGTGGGTGGCTTAAATTACCATAGCATTGCTACAGATACTTAATTAAACATTATGCAAATACTTCCGTAGTTAAGTCCTGGTAATTGTGGGTGCAAAAAAATTAATATGCCGAGAATGAGGAAAATAGTCATTTTTCTATCACTTGGCGGCATTGAAATAGCTGGAAAAATACGTAATGTATATAGAGTTATTTGACCTTTTTGGATACCATATAGTATAAGATAAGATAGTAAAAGATAAAAACGTCCACTAAACGCAACATGATCCATGGAGTATGTAAAGCACCGAAAGTGGACATGAAACATGCCATTATAATACACATATATTCGAAAATTTGGGTTCCTAAATTGGGAAAATATGTTGATATTGTACGTTAATGACATTAAACCGGTACAGTAGTACAATATGTGATACATTTTATCCATATAAAATGCATATAATAGAAATAGGAAGCAAAACATTGGCCATTTTTAACGTGAAACTTGAAACTATCCACACTGTAGCCGAAATGGTAGGTCTAAATTGGATGATTTGTTGATAACTTGTTTACATTAGTAAACAACATGCGAAACTGCAAATTTAAAAAACATTTGCACCCCTAAAATAAGGGTAGATTTTTCGAAATTATCGAAAACGGGAAAATTTTTGAGAATTTCGCGTGAAATTTCGTGTTTGACCCGATTTTAAAGGGGGAGGGGGGATGATGGAACCACCCCTAGTATACTCGGATGCAACCCCTATTTATAGTGCCTTTAACGACCCCTTAACTATTCATGTCGGTTAAAAATTGCAGGCTGTGGAATTTTTTATCTCAAAGCATGCACAGCAGGGTATACCCTTTTCCCGCATGTAGGCCTCTTGCACTCCCCCCTTACATACCTAGCTGTGGGGAAAGTGGTAGACTGACAGCAATATAGGTTACACAGTTGAGAAGAGCAAGGATAGTGGAAAGTAGCAAAGTGGTTTTAAATTTTTTGAATCAATTTTTTTCCCGCGAAAATCGTCCCCGAAAAACGCGTTTTTTCGTCGAAAATGGGCATTTTTTCGCATTTTTGCCCTTTTTCACTTTGCTAATTATCTGGAAGCCGTCAGATTTTACATAGGTATGAGACCTGGGGGGAAAGTTGGGGAAAGGTTGGCCGAATAGCGCTACGAAGCCATTTTGGCCGCAGCGGATCTCAATTTTTTTTTATCGCGTTTTCCGCAGCATAGGAAAACCAATGTAAAATGTGCACTTTTTTTTGGCAATTTTGCAGGGGTTGGGGAAAAATGTCATAACTGGGCCAATTTTGGCCCGATTGGGATGATTCTATTTTTCCCCCACTCGACTTAGTCCTATCTATCTTTTAAGACCATTTGTCGAGCGGCAGCTCGGGCTGCGCCCTCGCAGTTATTGATGAGTGAGTGGTCGTAGGTGGGTTCTATTAAGTTATAAAACAAGTGTCTCCGCTACAGGGGCCCTACGGGCCCCACATGGCTCCTACACTTGCGCCTGCCGCGGGCGGCAGCTCGGCCTTCGGCCTCGCGGTCACTGCTCATGAGCACTGATCATGGTGGGTATCCTCATGGGTGTCAAATGAATCCTCGCGTCGAGAGCTTTCCAATGAGCTATCACACACGATTGTAGCATGAATGGTACGGGAGTTATGAGTTAAAGAAGGAAGAAGAATTGAAAAAGGCGTGTTTGGGGGGGGGGGAGGACGGTTATTGGCTATAGTTGCCACTTTTTACTAAGAAATTACATGGGGGTGAAGATGGAACGAAGTGAAAGTTCACATAAATACGGAGGAGAATCGTAGGAAAGTCGGACCAAACGCAGCTCGGCCCTTCGGGCCTCGCCGTCACTGCTTCTGTAAATTAAGTATTCTGGTGGGTGTCATGGATGTCAAATCAATCGTCGAGTAGAGAGCTGTCCAATGAGGCATCACAAATCATGCTAACATGAATGGAACGATAGTTATGAATTAAATAAGGAAGAGGCATGGAAGAAAGGCGAGTTTGTGAGAGGGAGGAGGGTGGATGTTGGAAAAAGTTTTAAATACTTGTTTCAAACCCTCATTTCAATTGCTTTTATGGACATGTAAGCCATTCATGTCCATTACATATTTTAGGCTGTGGAATTCTTTGTCTTCTGTTTTTCGGTCTTATTACACCTAATTAGATATTTATTAATTTTACACTCATGAAACCAATACAGGTTGCTATAAAATTCTTTGCAATGCCAATGAGAGTATGCCAAGCTTTCAAAAGCAGTATCCTGGGATGAAATGGTTGAAAAAATTATAATACCGTATGTAAAAAATATGGAAAATATCTCATTTGCTGCATTGAAACAGCACTAAGAATAGATATTGTAAAATGGGCCGATTTGATTTTTTAGATACCCTATGGTATGAAATAAAATATTATGTCATATAAATCTACATAACACAACATAAACCACGGGTAAATAAAACATGAAATTAAATGGGATATTTCCCCGATTTTCCTAACTTTTGTGTTTGGACCGAATTTTAAGGGGTTAGGGGGTGTGCTATTTGGAACAGTTTTTGATCGCAATTCTCGGTATTTAAGAATGAAAAAAATTGGTTGTCTCTAAGTCGGTTGTAAAGGCGGTTTACGGACGATAGTTTAACGTGACAACGCCTAAATTAACTTAAATTTAATTAACTAATTAACTTAAATGATATATGGCTGGAAAGAGAAAGAAATGTGGAAAAGCCCGTATAAGCCTTTAAGTAATTTTAATTTTTTATATATAGGTAGACAATAACGCGGCCGAAAGAGGCCTTTTTTGAGGAAAATCGTGCGCAGCCCCTGGCGTTTTACACCCTCAAAGCCAAAAACACTTGCTTGATTATCAAAAGGCATATCATGCCATGAAAGAGGAGGAATGGACGAAGACATGGGTATAATTTAAATTATTAAGATAGGTCTTCCACATAAAAAAATTGCTTTCAACCCACCCACGCAATTCAAATGGGATTGCCGGAAATGCGTCACTTTGTGTTCCACTCCCGTTTTAGGGGTGAAGGTATGAATTTGAAAATATGTGTTTATACTCGTTTGAAGCCATAATTAATACTGCTTCTAATGAGACATAGAAAATTAATTTCGGTTGAAAATTGCAGGCTGTGGAATTGAATATCATTTTTTTCGTCAATATGCACCGAAATTGAATATTAATTAATTTTACGGTCTTAAAAGGAGTATTCTTGGTTTTAATTAGCCTATCTTTGCTGAAAATACTATAATATACATTAAGCAATAGTATTTGTTAGTTATTCTTGGGACTTAGTGGTGAAAAAAAATTAATATGCCGAGAAACCGGAAAATATTAATTTATCTATCACATAGCTGCATTGAAATAGCTTGAAAAATACGTATTGTATGTGGGGTTTTTTAAACTTTTTTGATTTACTCCAGTATATGGTAAAATATAATGTGTGAAAAAAACATCTACATAATACAACATAAGCCACGGAGAAAATAAATACCAAAATCGAACGGGAAATTCCCCCGACCTTTTCATGAAATTTTGTGTTTTGACCGAATTTTCAGGGGGAAGGGGGTCGAAATTAGTTATTTGTTTGTAGTCGTTTAAAACTTGTAATTAAGCCGCTTACAATAACCGTTGGCCTAAGTTGGATATTACAGACTGTGTAATTTTTTAACTCTTTCTTGGTCTATATACACCGAAAAAGAACATTAATTATATTATATTTTCGGTTTTGAAAGCATATTAGGTGGCCTAAATTAGCTTGACATTGCTATAGATACTATAGTTAACATCGAACTGTTTCCGTTGGTAATTCTAGGGAAAGAAAGGTGCAAAAAAATTAATATGCCGAAAAACCGGAAAGTGTCTCCGCCACAGGGGCCCACGGGCTCCACATGGCTCCTACACTTGCGCCTGCCGCGGGCGGCAGCTCGGCCTTCGGCCTCGCGGTCACTGCTCATGAGCACTGATCATGGTGGGTATCCTCATGTCAAATGAATCCTCGCGTCGAGAGCTTTCCAATGAGCTATCACACACGATTGTATCATGAATGGTACGGGAGTTATGAGTTAAAGAAGGAAGAAGAATTGAAAAAGGCGTGTTTGGGGGGGGGGGGAGGACGGTTATTGGCTATAGTTGCCACTTTTTACTAAGAAATTACATGGGGGTGAAGATGGAACGCAGTGAAAGTTTACTTAAATACGGAGGAGAACCGTAGGATACTCGGACCAAACGCAGCTCGGCCCTTCGGGCCTCGCCGTCACTGCTTCTGTAAATTATGTATTGTGGGGTGTCATGGATGTCAAATCAATCGTCGAGTAGAGAGCTGTCCAATGAGGCATCACACATCATGCTAACATGAATGGAACGATAGTTAAGAATTAAAGAAGGAAGAGGAATGGAAAAAAGGCGAGTTTGTGAGAGGGAAGAGGGTGGATGTTGGAAAACATTTTAAATACTCGTTTCAAACCCTCATTTCAATTGCTTTTATGGACATGTAAGCCATTCATGTCCATTACAAATTTTAGGCTGTGAAATTGTTTTTCATCTGTTTTTCGGTCTTATTAAACCTAATTGGATATTAATTAATTTTACAGTCATGACACCAATACAGGTTGCTATAGAATTCTTAGCAATGCCAATGATAGTATGCCAAGCTTTCAAAAGCAGTATCCTGGGATGAAATGGTTGAAAAAATTATAATTCCGTATGTAAAAAATATGGAAAATATCTCATTTGCTGCATTGAAACAGCACTAAGAATAGATATTGTAAAATGGGCCGATTTTATTTTTTAGATACCCTACGGTATGAAATAAAATATTATGTCATATAAATCTACATAACACAACATAAACCACGGGTAAATAAAAATTGAAATGAAATGGGATATTTCCCCGACTTTTCCTTTAACTTTTGTGTTTAGACCAAATTTTAAGGGGTTAGGGGTGTGCTACTTTAAACAGTTTTTGATAGCAATTCTCAGTATTTAAGGATGAAAAAAAATTGGTTGTCTCTATAAGTCGGTTGTAAAGGCGGTTTACGGACGATAGTTTAACGTGACAACGCCTAAATTAACTTAAATTTAATTAACTAATTAACTTAAATGATATATGGCTGGAAAGGGAAAGAAACGTGAAAAAGCCCGTATAAGCCTTTAAGTAATTTTAATTTTTTATATATAGGTAGACAATAACGCGGCCGAAAGAGGCCTTTCTTGAGGAAAATCGTGCGCAGCCCCTGGCGTTTTACACCCTCAAAGCCAAAAACACTTGCTTGATTATCAAAAGGCATATCATGCCATGAAAGAGGAAGAATGGACGAAGACATGGGTATAATTTAAATTATTAAGATAGGTCTTCTACATCAAAAAATTGCTTTAAACCCGCCCACGCAATTCAAATGGGATTGCCGGAAATGCGTCACTTTGTGTTCCACTCCCGTTTTAGGGGTGAAGGTATGAATTTGAAAATATGTGTTTATACTCGTTTGAAGCCACAATTAATACTGCTTCTAATGAGACATAAAAAATTATTTTCGGTTGAAAATTGCAGGCTGTCGAATTGAATATCAATTTTTTCGTCAATATGCACCGAAATTGAATATTAATTAATTTTACAGTCTTAAAAGGAGTATTCTTGGTTTTAATTAGCCTATCTTTGCTGAAAATACTATAATATACATTAAGCAATAGTATGTGTTAGTTACTCCTGGGACTTAGTGGTGAAAAAAAATTATTTTGCCGAGAAAGCGGAAAATATTCATTTATCTATCACACAGCTGCATTGAAACAACTTGAAGCATACGTATTGCGTGTGGGGGTTTTAAAATATTTTGATTTAATACAGTACATGTTAAAGTAATTCGTGATAAAAACATGCAGCTACAAAATGCAACATAAGCCACGGAGTAAATAAATACCAATATCAAACGGGAGATTTCCCCGACCTTTTCATGAAATTTTGGGTTTTGACCGAATTTTCAGGGGGAAGGGGGTTGAAAGTAGTTGTATGTCTGCATTTGTTTAAAACCTGTATTTAAGCCGCTTATAATGAGGCAGTAACCGTGTTGCCCTAAGTTGGATATTACAGGCTGAATTATTTTTTAACTCTTTTTTCGTCTATATACACCGAAATTGAACATTTATACTTTTTACGGTTGAAAAGCAAAATAGGTGGCCTAAATTAGTTTGGCACTGCTATAGATACTATAGTTAACATTAAGCAACAGTTTCCGTTGGTTATTCTAGGGAAAAAAGGGTGCAAAAAAAAATTGATGTTCGAGAATACAGAAAATAGTCATTTATCTATTGAAATTGAAATAGCTCGAAGAATACGTAGTGTATTTGGGGTTATTTGACTTTTTTGGTTAGCTTATAGTATAAGCTAAGATAATAAAAGATAAAAACGTCTACTAAACGCAATGTGGGTGGCTGTATATATTTTTTGTCTGTTTATTCGTGTTAATACACCTAAATTGAATATTAATTATTTTTAGGGTTTTCAAAGTAAGCAGAATTACTTAAAATGACTCATCATCGTTGCTACAGATATTTTGCCAAACATTAACCAATATAGTTTTTGTTATGGCTGCAAAAAAATTAATCTGCCGAAAAACCGGAAAATAGTCATTTTTCTATTAAGTAGCGGCATTGAAATAGCCCGAAGAATGCATATTGTATATGGGCCTATTTGACCTTATAAAGTAATGTGTGATATAACCATCGACATAACACAACATAAACCACGGAGTAAATAAAAAATTAAATCAAATGAGATATTTCCCTGACTTTTTCTTGAAATTTTGCGTTTTGGTCGAATTTTCTGGAGGAAGGGGGTTGTTGGATGTTATGTGTTTATATTTGTTTCAAACCTTTATATTTGCTGCTTATAATGAGCGAATAATTGTTGGCTTAACCTGTTTATTGCAGGCCGTATAATTTTTTGTCTATTTATTAGGGTTAATGCACCCAAATTGAATATGAATTATTTTTACGGGTCTGAAAGTAAGACGGGTGACTTGAAACGACTCATCATTGCTACAGATACTTCGCTTAACATTTAGTAACCATATTTGTTAGCAATTTCAGGTATTTAAGGGTGCAAAAAAAGTTAATATGCCGAGATTCGGAAAATAGTTATTATTCTATCATACGGCGGCATTGAAATAGCTGGAAGACAACGTATTGTATGTGGGGTTATTTGTCCTTCTTGGATTGCCTATTGTATTAACTAAAATATTGTATGCCAACGACATCAACAATTGACAACATAACCCACGGAGTCAAGAAATACCAAAATTGAACTGGAGATTTCCCCGAAATGTTTTTTTTTTTTTTTTTTTTTACCGAATTTCAAAGGGAAGGGGGTTGTTGAAAGTTACGTCTTTATACTCGTGTCCAACCTATGTTTATGCCGCTTATAATGAAGTTGTAACTTAAGTTGAATGCTTTTTATATATTTTTTCGTCAATATGCACCGAAATTGAATATTAATTAATTTTACGGTCTTGAAAGCAGTATAGGTGGCTTTAATTAGCCTAACATAGCTACAGATACTATAGTATACATAAAGCAATAGTATTTGTTAGTATTCCTGGGACTTAGTGGTGAAAAAAAATTAATATGCCGAGAAACCGGAAAATATTTATTTATCTACCACATAGCTGCATTGAAATAGCTTGAAGAATACGTATTGTATGTGGGGGTTTTTAAACTTTTTTTGATTTACTCCAGTATATGGTAAAACATCATGTGTGAAAAAAACATCTACAAAATACAACATAAGCCACGGTGAAAATAAATACCAAAATCGAACGGGAGATTCCCCCGACCTTTTCATGAAATTTTGTGTTTTGACCGAATTTTCAGGGGGAAGGGGGTCGAAAGTAGTTATATGTTTGTAATCGTTCAAAACTTGTAATTAAGCCGCTTAAAATAACCGTTGGCCTAAGTTCGATATTACAGACTGTGTAATTTTTTAACTCTTTCTTGGTCTATATACACCGAAATAGAACATTAATTATATTATATTTTCGGTTTTGAAAGCATAATAGGTGGCCTAAATTAGCTTGACATTGCTATAGATACTATAGTTAATATTAAACTGTTTCCGTTGGTAATTCTAGGGAAAGAAGGGTGCAAAAAAATTAATATGCCGAAAAACCGGAAAATAGCCATTTGTCTATCACTTGGCTGGAAGCTGGAAGAATACGTATTGTATATGGGATTATTTACCTTTTTCGGATAGCCTATTATATAAGATAATAAAAGATAAAAAGTCTACTAAACTCAACATAAACCATAGAGAATGTAAACCACCGA
Source organism: Psococerastis gibbosa (assembly GCA_963971405.1). Taxonomy (NCBI): domain Eukaryota; kingdom Metazoa; phylum Arthropoda; class Insecta; order Psocodea; family Psocidae; genus Psococerastis; species Psococerastis gibbosa. The sequence continues at coordinate 1,083,872 of OZ020490.1, read as the reverse complement.
AAGTGGACATGAAACATGCCCTAAAAAGACACAAATATTCGCAATTTTGGGATTCAACATTGCGAAAATATGTTGATATTGTACGTTAATTACATGAATCTGATACAGTAGTATAATGAATGATAGGTTTTATCCATATTAATTACATATTATAGATATCGGAAGCCAAATATATGCCATTTTCAACGTGAAACTTGAAGATATCCACACTGTAGCCAAAATGGTAGGCGTAAATTGGAACATTTGTTGATTTTTTGTTTACATATGTAAACAGTATGTGAAACTGCAAATTTACTTGAAATTTACTTGAAAGCAATGTGGGTGGCTGAAATTACCTTAGCATTGCTAAAGATACTATAGTAAACATTAAGCTAGTGCTTCCGTAGGTAAATCCTGGTAATTGCGGGTGCAAAAAAATTAATATGCCGAGAATACCGAAAATAGTCATTTATCTATCACTTGGCGGCATTGAAATAGCTCGAAGAATAAGTATTGTATATGGGATTATTAACCTTTTTCGGATAGCCTATTGTCTAAGATAAGATAATAAAAGATAAAAAGTCTACTAAACGCAACATTAACCATGGAGTATGTAAAGCACCGAAAGTGGACATGAAACATGCCATCAAAATACACATATATTCGAAAATTTGGGTTCTAAAATTGGGAAAATATGTGGATAATGTACGATAATTACATTAAACCGGTACAGTAGTATAATGTTTGATACATTTTATTCATATAAAATGCATATTATAGAAATAGGAAGCAAAACATAGGCCATTTTTAACATAAAAACATGATGATATCCACAATGTACCCGAAATGGTAGGCCTAAATTGGATGATTTGTTGATTGTTTGTTGACATTAGTAAACAACATGCGAAACTGCAAATTTACGATACATTTTGACCACGAAAAAGGAGGTAGATTTTTCGAAATTATCAAAAACGGGAATATTTTCAGGAATTTAGTGGGAAATTTCGTGTTTGACCCGATTTTACAGGGGGAGGGGGATGATGTAAACATCCCTTGTATACGCCCTTGAAAGCATCATTCATACTGCATTCAACGACACATTAAACATCCTCGCGTATTGAAAACTGCAGACAGTGGAATATTTGTAACTGCAGAAACGGGAGAATTCCTTGAGTTTTTATGCGTCTCGACCGAAATTTCAGGGGGAAGGGGGAGGAAGAAGTCATGTGTTTGTATTTGCTAAATAGCTGTATTTGTGCCGCTTGTAATGAAGCATAATTGTTGGTCCTACTTGGATATTACAGAGTATATAATTTTTTAACTCTTTTATGGTCTTCATACACCAAAATTGAAAATGAATTTATTTTACGGTATTGAAAGCATTGTGGGTGGCTTAAATTACCATAGCATTGCTACAGATACTGAATTAAACATTATGCAAATGCTTTCGTAGTTAAATCCTGGTAATTGTGGGTGCAAAAAAATTAATATGCCGAGAATAAGGAAAATAGTCATTTTTCTATGACTTGGCGGCATTGAAATAGCTGGAAGAATACGTAATGTATATAGGGTTATTTGACCTTTTTAGATACAATATAGTATATGATGAGATAGTAAAAGATGAAAACGTCCACTAAACGCAACATGATCCATGGAGTATGTAAAGCACCGAAAGTGGACATGAAACATGCCATTATAATACACATATATTCGAAAATTTGGGTTCCTAAATTGGGAAAATATGTTGATATCGTACTTTAAGTACATTAAACCGTTACAGTAGTATAATGTGTGATACATTTTATCCATATAAAATTCATATCATAGAAATAGGAAGCATAACATTGGCCATTTTTATTGTGAAAATTGAGGATATGCACACTGAACCCGAACTGGTAGACCTAAATTGGATGATTTGTTGATAACTTGTTGACATTAGTAAACAACATGCGAAACTGCAAATTTAAAAAACATTTTCACCCCTAAAATAAGGGTAGATTTTTCGAAATTATCGAAAACGGGAAAATTTTTGAGAATTTCGCGTGAAATTTCGTGTTTGACCCGATTTTAAAAGGGGAGTGGGGATGATGGAACCACCCCTAGTATACTCGGATTCAACCCCTATTTATAGTGCCTTTAACGACCCCTTAACTATTCATGTCGGTTAAAAATTGCAGGCTGTGGAATTTTTTATCTCAAAGCATGCACAGCAGGGTATACCCTTTTCCCGCATGTAGGCCTCTTGCACACCCCCCTTACATACCTAGCTGTGGGGAAACTGGTGGACTGACAGCAATATAGGTTACACAGTTGAGAAGAGCAAGGATAGTGGAAAGTAGCAAAGTGGTTTTAAAGTTTTTGAATCAATTTTTTTCCCGCGAAAATCGTCCCCGAAAAACGCGTTTTTTCGTCGAAAATGGGCATTTTTTCGCATTTTTGCCCTTTTTCACATTGCTAATTATCTGGAAGCCGTCAGATTTTACATAGGTATGAGACCTGGGGGGAAAGTTGGGGAAAGGTTGGCCGAATAGCGCTACGAAGCCATTTTGGCCGCAGCGGATCTCAATTTTTTGTTATCGCGTTTTCCGCAGCATAGGAAAACCAATGTAAAATTGGCACTTTTTTGGCAATTTTGCAGGGGTTGGGGAAAAATGTCATAACTGGGCCAATTTTGGCCCGATTGGGATGATTCTATTTTTCCCCCACTCGACTTAGTCCTATCTATCTTTTAAGACCATTTGTCGAGCGGCAGCTCGGGCTGCGCCCTCGCAGTTATTGATGAGTGAGTGGTCGTAGGTGGGTTCTATTAAGTTATAACAAGTGTCTCCGCCACAGGGGCCCTACGGGCCCCACATGGCTCCTACACTTGCGCCTGCCGCGGGCGGCAGCTCGGCCTTCGGCCTCGCGGTCACTGCTCATGAGCACTGATCATGGTGGGTATCCTCATGGGTGTCAAATGAATCCTCGCGTCAAGAGCTTTCCAATGAGCTATCACACACGATTGTATCGTGAATGGTACGGGAGTTATGAGTTAAAGGAGGAAGAAGAATTGAAAAAGGCGTGTTTGGGGGGGGGGGGTGAGGACGGTTATTGGCTATAGTTGCCACTTTTTACTAAGAAATTACATGGGGGTGAAGATGGAACGCAGTGAAAGTTTACTTAAATACGGAGGAGAACCGTAGGAAACTCGGACCAAACGCAGCTCGGCCCTTCGGGCCTCGCCGTCACTGCTTCTGTAAATTATGTATTGTGGTGGGTGTCATGGATGTCAAATCAATCGTCGAGTAGAGAGCTGTCCAATGAGGCATCACACATCATGCTAACATGAATGGAACGATAGTTAAGAATTAAAGAAGAAAGAGGAATGGAAAAAAGGCGAGTTTGTGAGAGGGAAGAGGGTGGATGTTGGAAAAAAATTTAAATACTCGTTTCAAACCCTCATTTCAATTGCTTTTATGGACATGTAAGCCATTCATGTCCATTACAAATTTTAGGCTGTGGAATTTTTTTTCATCTGTTTTTCGGTCTTATTAAACCTAATTGGATATTAATTAATTTTACAGTCATGACACCAATACAGGTTGCTATAGAATTCATAGCAATTCCAATGATAGTATGCCAAGCTTTCAAAAGCAGTATCCTGGGATGAAATGGTTGAAAAAATTATAATTCCGTATGTAAAAAATATGGAAAATATCTCATTTGCTGCATTGAAACAGCACTAAGAATAGATATTGTAAAATGGGCCGATTTGATTTTTTAGATACCCTACGGTATGAAATAAAATATTATGTCATATAAATCTACATAACACAACATAAACCACGGGTAAATAAAAATTTAAATGAAATGGGATATTTCCCCGACTTTTCCTTTAACTTTTGTGTTTGGACCAAATTTTAAGGGGTTAGGGGGTGTGCTACTTTATACAGTTTTTGATAGCAATTCTCAGTATTTAAGGATGAAAAAAAATTGGTTGTCTCTAAAAGTCGGTTGTAAAGGCGGTTTACGGACGATAGTTTAACGTGACAACGCCTAAATTAACTTAAATTTAATTAACTAATTAACTTAAATGATATATGGCTGGAAAGGGAAAGAAACGTGAAAAAGCCCGTATAAGCCTTTAAGTAATTTTAATTTTTTATATATAGGTAGACAATAACGCGGCCGAAAGAGGCCTTTCTTGAGGAAAATCGTGCGCACCCCCTGGCGTTTTACACCCTCAAAGCCAAAAACACTTGCTTGATTATCAAAAGGCATATCATGCCATGAAAGAGGAAGAATGGACGAAGACATGGGTATAATTTAAATTATTAAGATAGGTCTTCTACATCAAAAAATTGCTTTAAACCCGCCCACGCAATTCAAATGGGATTGCCGGAAATGCGTCACTTTGTGTTCCACTCCCGTTTTAGGGGTGAAGGTATGAATTTGAAAATATGTGTTTATACTCGTTTGAAGCCATAATTAATACTGCTTCTAATGAGACATAAAAAATTATTTTCGGTTGAAAATTGCAGGCTGTCGAATTGAATATCAATTTTTTCGTCAATATGCACCGAAATTGAATATTAATTAATTTTACGGTCTTAAAAGGAGTATTCTTGGTTTTTATTAGCCTATCTTTGCTGAAAATACTATAATATACATTAAGCAATAGTATGTGTTAGTTACTCCTGGGACTTAGTGGTGAAAAAAAATTATTTTGCCGAGAAAGCGGAAAATATTCATTTATCTATCACATAGCTGCATTGAAACAGCTTGAAGCATACGTATTGCGTGTGGGGGTTTTAAAATATTTTGATTTAATACAGTACATGTTAAAGTAATTCGTGATAAAAACATGCAGCTACAAAATGCAACATAAGCCACGGAGTAAATAAATACCAATATCAAACGGGAGATTTCCCCGACCTTTTCATGAAATTTTGGGTTTTGACCGAATTTTCAGGGGGAAGGGGGTTGAAAGTAGTTATATGTCTGCATTTGTTTAAAACCTGTATTTAAGCCGCTTATAATGAGGCAGTAACCGTGTTGCCCTAAGTTGGATATTACAGGCTGAATTATTTTTTAACTCTTTTTTCGTCTATATACACCGAAATTGAACATTTATACTTTTTACGGTTGAAAAGCAAAATAGGTGGCCTAAATTAGTTTGGCACTGCTATAGATACTATAGTTAACATTAAGCAACAGTTTCCGTTGGTTATTCTAGGGAAAAAAGGGTGCAAAAAAAAAATTGATGTTCGAGAATACAGAAAATAGTCATTTATCTATTGAAATTGAAATAGCTCGAAGAATACGTAGTGTATTTGGGGTTATTTGACTTTTTGGTTAGCTTATAGTATAAGCTATGATAATAAAAGATAAAAACGTCTACTAAACGCAATGTGGGTGGCTGTATATATTTTTTGTCTGTTTATTCGTGTTAATACACCTAAATTGAATATTAATTATTTTTAGGGTTTTCAAAGTAAGCAGAATTACTTAAAATGACTCATCATCGTTGCTACAGATATTTTGCCAAACATTAACCAATATAGTTTTTGTTATGGCTGCAAAAAAATTAATCTGCCGAAAAACCGGAAAATAGTCATTTTTCTATTAAGTAGCGGCATTGAAATAGCCCGAAGAATGCATATTGTATATGGGCCTATTTGACCTTATAAAGTAATGTGTGATATAACCATCGACATAACACAACATAAACCACGGAGTAAATAAAAAATTAAATGAAATGAGATATTTCCCTGACTTTTTCTTGAAATTTTGCGTTTTGGTCGAATTTTCTGGAGGAAGGGGGTTGATGGATGTTATGTGTTTATATTTGTTTCAAACCTTTATATTTGCTGCTTATAATGAGCGAATAATTGTTGGCTTAACCTGTTTATTGCAGGCCGTATAATTTTTTGTCTATTTATTAGGGTTAATACACCGAAATTGAATATGAATTATTTTTACGGGTCTGAAAGTAAGATGGGTGACTTGAAACGACTCATCATTGCTATAGATACTTCGCATAACATTTAGTAACCGTATTTGTTAGCAATTTCAGGTATTTAAGGGTGCAAAAAAAGTTAATATGCCGAGATTCGGAAAATAGTTATTATTCTATCATACGGCGGCATTGAAATAGCTGGAAGACAACGTATTGTATGTGGGGTTATTTGTCCTTCTTGGATTGCCTATTGTATTAATTAAAATATTGTATGCCAACGACATCAACAATTGACAACATAACCCACGGAGTCAAGAAATACCAAAATTGAACTGGAGATTTCCCCGAAATGTTCTTGATTTTTTTTTTTTTTTTTTTTACCGAATTTGAAAGGGAAGGGGGTTGTTGAAAGTTACGTCTTTATACTCGTGTCCAACCTATGTTTATGCCGCTTATAATGAAGTTTTAACTTAAGTTGAATGCTTTTTATATATTTTTTCGTCAATATGCACCGAAATTGAATATTAATTAATTTTACGGTCTTGAAAGCAGTATAGGTGGCTTTAATTAGCATAACATTGCTACAGATACTATAGTATACATAAAGCAATAGTATTTGTTACTATTCCTGGGACTTAGTGGTGAAAAAAAATTAATATGCCGAGAAACCGGAAAATATTTATTTATCTACCACATAGCTGCATTGAAATAGCTTGAAGAATACGTATTGTATGTTGGGGTTTTTAAACTTTTTTTGATTTACTCCAGTATATGGTAAAACATCATGTGTGAAAAAAACATCTATAAAATACAACATAAGCCACGGTGAAAATAAATACCAAAATCGAACGGGAGATTCCCCCGACCTTTTCATGAAATTTTGTGTTTTGACCGAATTTTCAGGGGGAAGGGGGTCGAAAGTAGTTATATGTTTGTAATCGTTTAAAACTTGTAATTAAGCCGCTTAAAATAACCGTTGGCCTAAGTTGGATATTACAGACTGTGTAATTTTTTAACTCTTTCTTGGTCTATATACACCGAAATAGAACATTAATTATATTATATTTTCGGTTTTGAAAGCATAATAGGTGGCCTAAATTAGCTTGACATTGCTATAGATACTATAGTTAACATAAAAACTGTTTCCGTTGGTAATTCTAGGGAAAGAAGGGTGCAAAAAAATTAATATGCCGAAAAACCGGAAAATAGCCATTTGTCTATCACTTGGCGGCATTGAAATAGCTGGAAGAATACGTATTGTATATGGGATTATTTACCTTTTTCGGATAGCCTATTATATAAGATAATAAAAGATAAAAAGTCTACTAAACTCAACATAAACCATAGAGAATGTAAACCACCGAAAGTGGACATGAAACATGCCCTAAAAAGACACAAATATTCGCAATTTTGGGATTTTACATTGCGAAAATATGTTGATATTGTACGTTAATTACATGAATCTGATACAGTAGTATAATGAATGATAGGTTTTATCCATATTAATTACATATTATAGATATAGGAAGCCAAATATATGCCATTTTCAACGTGAAACTTGAAGATATCCACACTGTAGCCAAAATGGTAGGCGTAAATTGGAACATTTGTTGATTTTTTGTTGACATATGTAAACAGTATGTGAAACTGCAAATTTACTTGAAATTTACTTGAAAGCAATGTGGGTGGCTGAAATTACCTTAGCATTGCTAAAGATACTATAGTAAACATTAAGCTAGTGCTTCCGTAGGTAAATCCTGGTAATTGCGGGTGCAAAAAAATTAATATGCCGAGAATACAGAAAATAGTCATTTATCTATCACTTGGCGGCATTGAAATAGCTCGAAGAATATGTATTGTATATGGGATTATTAACCTTTTTCGGATAGCCTATTGTCTAAGATAAGATAATAAAAGATAAAAAGTCTACTAAACGCAACATTAACCATGGAGTATGTAAAGCACCGAAAGTGGACATGAAACATGCCATCAAAATACACATGTATTCGAAAATTTGGGTTCTAAAATTGGGAAAATATGTGGATAATGTACGATAATTACATTAAACCGGTACAGTAGTATAATGTTTGATACATTTTATTCATATAAAATGCATATTATAGAAATAGGAAGCAAAACATAGGCCATTTTTAACCTAAAAACATGATGATATCCACAATGTACCCGAAATGGTAGGCCTAAATTGGATGATTTGTTGATTGTTTGTTGACATTAGTAAACAACATGCGAAACTGCAAATTTACGATACATTTTGACCACGAAAAAGGAGGTAGATTTTTCGAAATTATCAAAAACGGGAATATTTTCAGGAATTTAGTGGGAAATTTCGTGTTTGGCCCGATTTTACAGGGGGAGGGGGGATGATGAAAACATCCCTTGTATACGCCCTTGAAAGCATCATTCATACTGCATTCAACGACACATTAAACATCCTCGCGTATTGAAAACTGCAGACAGTGGAATATTTGTAACTGCAGAAACGGGAGAATTCCTTGAGTTTTTATGCGTCTCGACCGAAATTTCAGGGGGAAGGGGGGAGGAAGAAGTCATGTGTTTGTATTTGATAAATAGCTGTATTTGTGCCGCTTATAATGAAGCTATAATTTTTGGTCCTACTTGGATATTACAGAGTATATAATTTTTTAACTCTTTTATGGTCTTCATACACCAAAATTGAAAATGAATTTATTTTACGGTATTGAAAGCATTGTGGGTGGCTTAAATTACCATAGCATTGCTACAGATATTTAATTAAACATTATGCAAATGCTTCCGTAGTTAAGTCCTGGTAATTGTGGGTGCAAAAAAATTAATATGCCGAGAATAAGGAAAATAGTCATTTTTCTATCACTTGGCGGCATTGAAATAGCTGGAAGAATACGTAATGTATATAGGGTTATTTGACCTTTTTAGATACCATATAGTATAAGATAAGATAGTAAAAGATAAAAACGTCCACTAAACGCAACATGATCCTTGGAGTATGTAAAGCACCGAAAGTGGACATGAAACATGCCATTATAATACACATATATTCGAAAATTTGGGTTCCTAAATTGGGAAAATATGTTGATATCGTACTTTAAGTACATTAAACCGGTACAGTAGTATAATGTGTGATACATTTTATCCATATAAAATTCATATCATAGAAATAGGAAGCAAAACATTGGCCATTTTTAACGTGAAACTTGAAGATATGCACACTGCAACCGAAATGGTAGGCCTAAATTGGAAGATTTGTTGATGGTTTGTTTACATTAGTAAACAACATGCAAAACTGCAAATGTACAAAACATTTTCACCCCTAAAATAAGGGTAGATTTTTCGAAATTATCGAAAACGGGAAAATTTTTGAGAATTTCGCGTGAAATTTCGTGTTTGACCCGATTTTAAAGGGGGAGAGGGGATGATGGAACCACCCCTTGTACACTCGGGTGCAACCCCTATTTATAGTGCCTTTAGCGAACCCTTAACTATTCATGTCGGTTAAAAATTGCAGGCTGTGGAATTTTTTATCTCAAAGCATGCACAGCAGGGTACACCCTTTTCCCGCATGTAGGCCTCTTGCACACCCCCCTTACATACCTAGCTGTGGGGAAAGTGGTAGACTGACTGCAAAACAGGTTACACAGTTGTAAAGAGCAGGAATAGTGGAAAGTAGCAAAGTGGTTTTAATTTTTTCGAATCAATTTCTTTCCCGCGAAAATCGTCCCCGAAAAACGCGTTTTTTCGTCGAAAACGGGCATTTTTTGGAGTTTTTACACTTTTTCACTTTGCTAATTATCTGGAAGCCGTCAGATTTTACATAGGTATGAGACCTGGGGGGAAAGTTGGGGAAAGGTTGGCCGAATAGCGCTACGAAGCCATTTTGGCCGCAGCGGATCTCAATTTTTTGTTATCGCGTTTTCCGCAGCATAGGAAAACCAATGTAAAATGTGCACTTTTTTTGGCAATTTTGCAGGGGTTGGGGAAAAATGTCATAACTGGGCCAATTTTGGCCCGATTGGGATGATTCTATTTTTCCCCCACTCGACTTAGTCCTATCTATCTTTTAAGACCATTTGTCGAGCGGCAGCTCGGGCTGCGCCCTCGCAGTTATTGATGAGTGAGTGGTCGTAGGTGGGTTCTATTAAGTTATAATAATAATAACAAGTGTCTCCGCCACAGGGGCCCTACGGGCCCCACATGGCTCCTACACTTGCGCCTGCCGCGGGCGGCAGCTCGGCCTTCGGCCTCGCGGTCACTGCTCATGAGCACTGATCATGGTGGGTATCCTCATGGGTGTCAAATGAATCCTCGCGTCAAGAGCTTTCCAATGAGCTATCACACACGATTGTATCGTGAATGGTACGGGAGTTATGAGTTAAAGGAGGAAGAAGAATTGAAAAAGGCGTGTTTGGGGGGGGGGGGTGAGGACGGTTATTGGCTATAGTTGCCACTTTTTACTAAGAAATTACATGGGGGTGAAGATGGAACGCAGTGAAAGTTTACTTAAATACGGAGGAGAACCGTAGGAAACTCGGACCAAACGCAGCTCGGCCCTTCGGGCCTCGCCGTCACTGCTTCTGTAAATTATGTATTGTGGTGGGTGTCATGGATGTCAAATCAATCGTCGAGTAGAGAGCTGTCCAATGAGGCATCACACATCATGCTAACATGAATGGAACGATAGTTAAGAATTAAAGAAGAAAGAGGAATGGAAAAAAGGCGAGTTTGTGAGAGGGAAGAGGGTGGATGTTGGAAAAAAATTTAAATACTCGTTTCAAACCCTCATTTCAATTGCTTTTATGGACATGTAAGCCATTCATGTCCATTACAAATTTTAGGCTGTGGAATTTTTTTTCATCTGTTTTTCGGTCTTATTAAACCTAATTGGATATTAATTAATTTTACAGTCATGACACCAATACAGGTTGCTATAGAATTCATAGCAATTCCAATGATAGTATGCCAAGCTTTCAAAAGCAGTATCCTGGGATGAAATGGTTGAAAAAATTATAATTCCGTATGTAAAAAATATGGAAAATATCTCATTTGCTGCATTGAAACAGCACTAAGAATAGATATTGTAAAATGGGCCGATTTGATATTTTAGATACCCTACGGTATGAAATAAAATATTATGTCATATAAATCTACATAACACAACATAAACCACGGGTAAATAAAAATTGAAATGAAATGGGATATTTCCCCGACTTTTCCTTTAACTTTTGTGTTTGGAACAAATTTTAAGGGGTTAGGGGGTGTGCTACTTTAAACAGTTTTTGATAGCAATTCTCAGTATTTAAGGATGAAAAAAAATTGGTTGTCTCTATAAGTCGGTTGTAAAGGCGGTTTACGGACGATAGTTTAACGTGACAACGCCTAAATTAACTTAAATTTAATTAACTATTTAACTTAAATGATATATGGCTGGAATGGGAAAGAAACGTGAAATAGCCCATATAAGCCTTTAAGTAATTTTAATTTTTTATGTATAGGTAGACAATAACGCGGCCGAAAGAGGCCTTTCTTGAGGAAAATCGTGCGCACCCCCTGGCGTTTTACACCCTCAAAGCCAAAAACACTTGCTTGATTATCAAAAGGCATATCATGCCATGAAAGAGGAAGAATGGACGAAGACATGGGTATAATTTAAATTATTAAGATGGGTCTTCTACATCAAAAAATTGCTTTAAACCCGCCCACGCAATTCAAATGGGATTGCCGGAAATGCGTCACTTTGTGTTCCACTCCCGTTTTAGGGGTGAAGGTATGAATTTGAAAATATGTGTTTATACTCGTTTGAAGCCACAATTAATACTGCTTCTAATGAGACATAAAAAATTATTTTCGGTTGAAAATTGCAGGCTGTCGAATTGAATATCAATTTTTTCGTCAATATGCACCGAAATTGAATATTAATTAATTTTACGGTCTTAAAAGGAGTATTCTTGGTTTTAATTAGCCTATCTTTGCTGAAAATACTATAATATACATTAAGCAATAGTATGTGTTAGTTACTCCTGGGACTTAGTGGTGAAAAAAAATTATTTTGCCGAGAAAGCGGAAAATATTCATTTATCTATCACATAGCTGCATTGAAACAGCTTGAAGCATACGTATTGCGTGTGGGGGTTTTAAAATATTTTGATTTAATACAGTACATGTTAAAGTAATTCGTGATAAAAACATGCAGCTACAAAATGCAACATAAGCCACGGAGTAAATAAATACCAATATCAAACGGGAGATTTCCCCGACCTTTTCATGAAATTTTGGGTTTTGACCGAATTTTCAGGGGGAAGGGGGTTGAAAGTAGTTATATGTCTGCATTTGTTTAAAACCTGTATTTAAGCCGCTTATAATGAGGCAGTAACCGTGTTGCCCTAAGTTGGATATTACAGGCTGAATTATTTTTTAACTCTTTTTTTCGTATATATACACCGAAATTGAACATTTATACTTTTTACGGTTGAAAAGCAAAATAGGTGGCCTAAATTAGTTTGGCACTGCTATAGATACTATAGTTAACATTAAGCAACAGTTTCCGTTGGTTATTCTAGGGAAAAAAGGGTGCAAAAAAAATTGATGTTCGAGAATACAGAAAATAGTCATTTATCTATTGAAATTGAAATAGCTCGAAGAATACGTAGTGTATTTGGGGTTATTTGACTTTTTGGTTAGTTTATAGTATAAGCTAAGATAATAAAAGATAAAAACGTCTACTAAACGCAATGTGGGTGGCTGTATATATTTTTTGTCTGTTTATTCGTGTTAATACACCTAAATTGAATATTAATTATTTTTAGGGTTTTCAAAGTAAGCAGAATTACTTAAAATGACTCATCATCGTTGTTACAGATATTTTGCCAAACATTAACCAATATAGTTTTTGTTATGGCTGCAAAAAAATTAATCTGCCGAAAAACCGGAAAATAATCATTTTTCTATTAAGTAGCGGCATTGAAATAGCCCGAAGAATGCATATTGTATATGGGCCTATTTGACCTTATAAAGTAATGTGTGATATAACCATCGACATAACACAACATAAACCTCGGAGTAAATAAAAAATTAAGTCAAATGAGATATTTCCCTGACTTTTTCTTGAAATTTTGCGTTTTGGTCGAATTTTCTGGAGGAAGGGGGTTGATGGATGTTATGTGTTTATATTTGTTTCAAACCTTTATATTTGCTGCTTATAATGAGCGAATAATTGTTGGCTTAACCTGTTTATTGCAGGCCGTATAATTTTTTGTCTATTTATTAGGGTTAATGCACCCAAATTGAATATGAATTATTTTTACGGGTCTGAAAGTAAGACGGGTGACTTGAAACGACTCATCATTGCTATAGATACTTCGCTTAACATTTAGTAACCGTATTTGTTAGCAATTTCAGGTATTTAAGGGTGCAAAAAAAGTTAATATGCCGAGATTCGGAAAATAGTTATTATTCTATCATACGGCGGCATTGAAATAGCTGGAAGACAACGTATTGTATGTGGGGTTATTTGTCCTTCTTGGATTGCCTATTGTATTAACTAAAATATTGTATGCCAACGACATCAACAATTGACAACATAACCCACGGAGTCAAGAAATACCAAAATTGAACTGGAGATTTCCCCGAAATGTTCTTGATTTTTTTTTTTTTTTTTACCGAATTTCAAAGGGAAGGGGGTTGTTGAAAGTTACGTCTTTATACTCGTGTCCAACCTATGTTTATGCCGCTTATAATGAAGTTGTAACTTAAGTTGAATGCTTTTTACATATTTTTTCGTCAATATGCACCGAAATTGAATATTAATTAATTTTACGGTCTTGAAAGCAGTATAGGTGGCTTTAATTAGCCTAACATTGCTACAGATACTATAGTATACATAAAGCAATAGTATTTGTTAGTATTCCTGGGACTTAGTGGTGAAAAAAAATTAATATGCCGAGAAACCGGAAAATATTTATTTATCTACCACATAGCTGCATTGAAATAGCTAGAAGAATACGTATTGCATGTGGGGGTTTTTAAACTTTTTTTGATTTACTCCAGTATATGGTAAAACATCATGTGTGAAAAAAACATCTACAAAATACAACATAAGCCACGGTGAAAATAAATACCAAAATCGAACGGGAGATTCCCCCGACCTTTTCATGAAATTTTGTGTTTTGACCGAATTTTCAGGGGGAAGGGGGTCGAAAGTAGTTATATGTTTGTAATCGTTTAAAACTTGTAATTAAGCCGCTTAAAATAACCGTTGGCCTAAGTTGGATATTACAGACTGTGTAATTTTTTAACTCTTTCTTGGTCTATATACACCGAAATAGAACATTAATTATATTATATTTTCGGTTTTGAAAGCATCCGAAATAGAACATTAATTATATTATATTTTCGGTTTTGAAAGCATAATAGGTGGCCTAAATTAGCTTGACATTGCTATAGATACTATAGTTAACATTAAACTGTTTCCGTTGGTAATTCTAGGGAAAGAAGGGTGCAAAAAAATTAATATGCCGAAAAACCGGAAAATAGCCATTTGTCTATCACTTGGCGGCATTGAAATAGCTGGAAGAATACGTATTGTATATGGGATTATTTACCTTTTTCGGATAGCCTATTTTATAAGATAATAAAAGATAAAAAGTCTACTAAACTCAACATAAACCATAGAGAATGTAAACCACCGAAAGTGGACATGAAACATGCCCTAAAAAGACACAAATATTCGCAATTTTGTGATTTTACATTGCGAAAATATGTTGATATTGTACGTTAATTACATGAATCTGATACAGTAGTATAATGAATGATAGGTTTTATCCATAATAATTACATATTATAGATATAAGAAGCCAAATATATGCCATTTTCAACGTGAAACTTGAAGATATCCACACTGTAGCCAAAATGGTAGGCGTAAATTGGAACATTTGTTGGTTTTTTGTTTACATATGTAAACAGTATGTGAAACTGCAAATTTACTTGAAATTTACTTGAAAGCAATGTGGGTGGTTGAAATTACCTTAGCAGTGCTAAAGATACTATAGTAAACATTAAGCTAGTGCTTCCGTAGGTAAATCCTGGTAATTGCGGGTGCAAAAAAATTAATATGGCGAGAATACAGAAAATAGTCATTTATCTATCACTTGGCGGCATTGAAATAGCTCGAAGAATAAGTATTGTATATGGGATTATTAACCTTTTTCGGATAGCCTATTGTCTAAGATAAGATAATAAAAGATAAAAAGTCTACTAAACGCAACATTAACCATGGAGTATGTAAAGCACCGAAAGTGGACATGAAACATGCCATCAAAATACACATGTATTCGAAAATTTGGGTTCGAAAATTTGGGTTCTAAAATTGGGAAAATATGTGGATAATGTACGATAATTACATTAAACCGGTACAGTAGTATAATGTTTGATACATTTTATTCATATAAAATGCATATTATAGAAATAGGAAGCAAAACATAGGCCATTTTTAACATAAAAACATGATGATATCCACAATGTACCCGAAATGGTAGGCCTAAATTGGATGATTTGTTGATTGTTTGTTGACATTAGTAAACAACATGCGAAACTGCAAATTTACGATACATTTTGACCACGAAAAAGGAGGTAGATTTTTCGAAATTATAAAAAACGGGAATATTTTCAGGAATTTAGTGGGAAATTTCGTGTCGTACCCGATTTTAGAGGGGGAGGGGGGATGATGAAAACACCCCTTGTATACGCCCTTGAAAGCATCATTCATACTGCATTCAACGACACATTAAACATCCTCGCGTATTGAAAACTGCAGACAGTGGAATATTTGTAACTGCAGAAACGGGAGAATTCCTTGAGTTTTTATGTGTCTCGACCGAAATTTCAGGGGAAGGGGGGAGGAGGAAGTCATGTGTTTGTATTTGTTGAAAAGCTGTATTTGTGCCGCTTATAATGAAGCAATAATTGTTAATCTTACTTGGATATTTCAGACTATATAATTTTTTTATCTCTTTTATAGTTTTCATACACCATAATTGAATATTAATTAATTTTACGGTATAGAAAGCACTGTGGGTGGCTTAAATTACCATAGCATTGCTACAGATAGTTAATTGAACATTATGCAAATGCTTCCGTAGTTGAGTCCTGGTAATTGTGGGTGCAAAAAAATTAATATGCCTAGAATTCGGCCTCGCGGTCACTGCTCATGGGCACTGATCATGGTGGGTATCGTCATGGGTGTCGTATGAATCTTCGCGTCGAGGGCTTTCCAATGAGGTATCACACACGATTGTAGCATGAATGGGACGGGAGTTATGAGTTAAAGAAGGAAGAAGAATTGAAAAAGGCGTGTTTGGGGGGGGGGGGAGGACGGTTATTGGCTATAGTTGCCACTTTTTACTAAGAAATTACATGGGGGTGAAGATGGAACGCAGTGAAAGTTTACTTAAATACGGAGGAGAACCGTAGGAAACTCGGACCAAACGCAGCTCGGCCCTTCGGGCCTCGCCGTCACTGCTTCTGTAAATTATGTATTGTGGGTTGTCATGGATGTCAAATCAATCGTCGAGTAGAGAGCTGTCCAATGAGGCATCACACATCATGCTAACATGAATGGAACGATAGTTAAGAATTAAAGAAGGAAGAGGAATGGAAAAAAGGCGAGTTTGTGAGAGGGAAGAGGGTGGATGTTGGAAAAAATTTTAAATACTCGTTTCAAATCCTCATTTCAATTGCTTTTATGGACATGTAAGCCATTCATGTCCATTACAAATTTTAGGCTGTGGAATTGTTTTTCATCTGTTTTTTGGTCTTATTAAACCTAATTGGATATTAATTAATTTTACAGTCATGACACCAATACAGGTTGCTATAGAATTCTTAGCAATGCCAATGATAGTATGCCAAGCTTTCAAAAGCAGTATCCTGGGATGAAATGGTTGAAAAAATCATAATTCCGTATGGAAAATATCTCATTTGCTGCATTGAAACAGCACTAAGAATAGATATTGTAAAATGGGCCGATTTGATTTTTTAGATACCCTACGGTATGAAATAAAATATTATGTCATATAAATCTACATAACACAACATAAACCACGGGTAAATAAAAATTGAAATGAAATGGGATATTTCCCCGACTTTTCCTTTAACTTTTGTGTTTGGACTAAATTTTAAGGGGTTAGGGGGTGTGCTACTTTAAACAGTTTTTGATAGCAATTCTCAGTATTTAAGGATGAAAAAAAATTGGTTGTCTCTAAGTCGGTTGTAAAGGCGGTTTACGGACGATAGTTTAACGTGACAACGCCTAAATTAACTTAAATTTAATTAACTAATTAACTTAAATGATATATGGCTGGAAAGGGAAAGAAACGTGAAAAAGCCCGTATAAGCCTTTAAGTAATTTTAATTTTTTATATATAGGTAGACAATAACTATCACATAGCTGCATTGAAACAGCTTGAAGCATACGTATTGCGTGTGGGGGTTTTAAAATATTTTGATTTAATACAGTACATGTTAAAGTAATTCGTGATAAAAACATGCAGCTACAAAATGCAACATAAGCCACGGAGTAAATAAATACCAATATCAAACGGGAGATTTCCCCGACCTTTTCATGAAATTTTGGGCTTTGACCGAATTTTCGGGGGAAGGGGGTTGAAAGTAGTTATATGTCTGCATTTGTTTAAAACCTGTATTTAAGCCGCTTATAATGAGGCAGTAACCGTGTTGCCCTAAGTTGGATATTACAGGCTGAATTATTTTTTAACTCTTTTTTCGTCTATATACACCGAAATTGAACATTTATACTTTTTACGGTTGAAAAGCAAAATAGGTGGCCTAAATTAGTTTGACACTGCTATAGATACTATAGTTAACATTAAGCAACAGTTTCCATTTGTTATTCTAGGGAAAAAAGGGTGCAAAAAAAAATTAATGTTCGAGAATACAGAAAATAGTCATTTATCTATTGAAATTGAAATAGCTCGAAGAATACGTAGTGTATTTGACTTTTTTGGTTAGTTTATAGTATAAGCTAAGATAATAAAAGATAAAAACGTCTACTAAACGCAATGTGGGTGGCTGTATATATTTGTTGTCTGTTTATTCGTGTTAATTCACCTAAATTGAATATTAATTATTTTTAGGGTTTTCAAAGTAAGCAGAATTACTTAAAATGACTCATCATCGTTGCTACAGATATTTTGCCAAACATTAACCAATATAGTTTTTGTTATGGCTGCAAAAAAATTAATCTGCCGAAAAACCGGAAAATAGTCATTTTTCTATTAAGTAGCGGCATTGAAATAGCCCGAAGAATGCATATTGTATATGGGCCTATTTGACCTTATAAAGTAATGTGTGATATAACCATCGACATAACACAACATAAACCACGGAGTAAATAAAAAATTAAATCAAATGAGATATTTCCCTGACTTTTTCTTGAAATTTTGCGTTTGGTCGAATTTTCTGGAGGAAGGGGGTTGATGGATGTTATGTGTTTATATTTGTTTCAAACCTTTATATTTGCTGCTTATAATGAGCGAATAATTGTTGGCTTAACCTGTTTATTGCAGGCCGTATAATTTTTTGTCTATTTATTGGGGTTAATGCACCCAAATTGAATATGAATTATTTTTACGGGTCTGAAAGTAAGACGGGTGACTTGAAACGACTCATCATTGCTATAGATACTTCGCTTAACATTTAGTAACCGTATTTGTTAGCAATTTCAGGTATTTAAGGGTGCAAAAAAAGTTAATATGCCGAGATTCGGAAAATAGTTATTATTCTATCATACGGCGGCATTGAAATAGCTGGAAGACAACGTATTGTATGTGGGGTTATTTGTCCTTCTTGGATTGCCTATTGTATTAACTAAAATATTGTATGCCAACGACATCAACAATTGACAACATAACCCACGGAGTCAAGAAATACCAAAATTGAACTGGAGATTTCCCCGAAATGTTCTTGAATTTTTTTTTTTTACCGAATTTCAAAGGGAAGGGGTATGTTGAAAGTTACGTCTTTATATTCGTGTCCAACCTATGTTTATGCCGCTTATAATGAAGTTGTAACTTAAGTTGAATGCTTTTTATATATTTTTTCGTCAATATGCACCGAAATTGAATATTAATTAATTTTACGGTCTTGAAAGCAGTATAG
Source organism: Psococerastis gibbosa (assembly GCA_963971405.1). Taxonomy (NCBI): domain Eukaryota; kingdom Metazoa; phylum Arthropoda; class Insecta; order Psocodea; family Psocidae; genus Psococerastis; species Psococerastis gibbosa. Next base: position 1,064,770 of record OZ020490.1, on the reverse strand, counting down.
GTGGCTTTAATTAGCCTAACATTGCTACAGATACTATAGTATACATAAAGCAATAGTATTTGTTAGTATTCCTGGGACTTTGTGGTGAAAAAAAATTAATATGCCGAGAAACCGGAAAATATTTATTTATCTACCACATAGCTGCATTGAAATAGCTTTAAGAATACGTATTGTATGTGGGGGTTTTTAAACTTTTTTTGATTTACTCCAGTATATGGTAAAACATCATGTGTGAAAAAAACATCTACAAAATACAACATAAGCCACGGTGAAAATAAATACCAAAATCGAACGGGAGATTCCCCCGACCTTTTCATGAAATTTTGTGTTTTGACCGAATTTTCAGGGGGAAGGGGGTCGAAAGTAGTTATATGTTTGTAATCGTTTAAAACTTGTAATTAAGCCGCTTAAAATAACCGTTGGCCTAAGTTGGATATTACAGACTGTGTAATTTTTTAACTCTTTCTTGGTCTATATACACCGAAATAGAACATTAATTATATTATATTTTCGGTTTTGAAAGCATAATAGGTGGCCTAAATTAGCTTGACATTGCTATAGATACTGTAGTTAATATTAAACTGTTTCCGTTGGTAATTCTAGGGAAAGAAGGGTGCAAAAAAATTAATATGCCGAAAAACCGGAAAATAGCCATTTGTCTATCACTTGGCGGCATTGAAATAGCTGGAAGAATACGTATTGTATATGGGATTATTTACCTTTTTCGGATAGCCTATTATATAAGATAATAAAAGATAAAAAGTCTACAAAACTCAACCTAAACCATAGAGAATGTAAACCACCGAAAGTGGACATGAAACATGCCCAAAAAAGACACAAATATTCGCAATTTTGGGATTTTACATTGCGAAAATATGTTGATATTGGACGTTAATTACATGAATCTGATACAGTAGTATAATGAGTGATAGGTTTTATCCATATTAATTACATATTATGGATATAGGAAGCCAAATATATGCCATTTTCAACGTGAAACTTGAAGATATCCACACTGTAGCCAAAATGGTAGGCGTAAATTGGAACATTTGTTGATTTTTTGTTTACATATGTAAACAGTATGTGAAACTGCAAATTTACTTGAAATTTACTTGAAAGCAATGTGGGTGGCTGAAATTACCTTAGCATTGCTAAAGATACTATAGTAAACATTAAGCTAGTGCTTCCGTAGGTAAATCCTGGTAATTGCGGGTGCAAAAAGATTAATATGCCGAGAATACAGAAAATAGTCATTTATCTATCACTTGGCGGCATTGAAATAGATCGAAGAATAAGTATTGTATATGGGATTATTAACCTTTTTCGGATAGCCTATTGTCTAAGATAAGATAATAAAAGATAAAAAGTCTACTAAAGGCAACATTAACCATGGAGTATGTAAAGCACCGAAAGTGGACATGAAATATGCCATCAAAATACACATATATTCTAAAATTTGGGTTCTAAAATTGGGAAAATATGTGGATAATGTACGATAATTACATTAAACCGGTACAGTAGTATAATGTGTGATACATTTTATTCATATAAAATGCATATTATAGAAATAGGAAGCAAAATATAGGCCATTTTTAATATAAAAACATGATGATATCCACAATGTACCCGAAATGGTAGGCCTAAATTGGATGATTTGTTGATTGTTTGTTGACGTTAGTAAACAACATGCGAAACTGCAAATTTACGATACATTTTGACCACGAAAAAGAAGGTAGATTTTTTGAAATTATCAAAAACGGGAATATTTTCAGGAATTTGGTGGGAAATTTCGTGTTTGACCCGATTTTACAGGGGGAAGGGGGATGATGAAAACATCCCTTGTATGCGCCCTTGAAAGCATCATTCATACTGCATTCAACGACACATTAAACATCCTCGCGTATTGAAAACTGCAGACAGTGGAATATTTGTAACTGCTGAAACGGGAGAATTCCTTGAGTTTTTATGTGTCTCGACCGAAATTTCAGGGGGAAGGGGGGAGGAAGAAGTCATGTGTTTGTATTTGCTAAATAGCTGTATTTGTGCCGCTTATAATGAAGCTATAATTGTTGGTCCTACTTGGATATTACAGAGTATATAATTTTTTAACTCTTTTATGGTCTTCGTACACCAAAATTGAAAATGAATTTATTTTACGGTATTGAAAGCATTGTGGGTGGCTTAAATTACCATAGCATTGCTACAGATACTTAATTAAACATTATGCAAATACTTCCGTAGTTAAGTCCTGGTAATTGTGGGTGCAAAAAAATTAATATGCCGAGAATGAGGAAAATAGTCATTTTTCTATCACTTGGCGGCATTGAAATAGCTGGAAAAATACGTAATGTATATAGGGTTATTTGACCTTTTTGGATACCATATAGTATAAGATAAGATAGTAAAAGATAAAAACGTCCACTAAACGCAACATGATCCATGGAGTATGTAAAGCACCGAAAGTGGACATGAAACATGCCATTATAATACACATATATTCGAAAATTTGGGTTCCTAAATTGGGAAAATATGTTGATATTGTACGTTAATGACATTAAACCGGTACAGTAGTACAATATGTGATACATTTTATCCATATAAAATGCATATAATAGAAATAGGAAGCAAAACATTGGCCATTTTTAACGTGAAACTTGAAAATATCCACACTGTAGCCGAAATGGTAGGTCTAAATTGGATGATTTGTTGATAACTTGTTTACATTAGTAAACAACATGCGAAACTGCAAATTTAAAAAACATTTGCACCCCTAAAATAAGGGTAGATTTTTCGAAATTATCGAAAACGGGAAAAATTTTGAGAATTTCGCGTGAAATTTCGTGTTTGACCCGATTTTAAAGGGGGAGGGGGGATGATGGAACCACCCCTAGTATACTCGGATGCAACCCCTATTTATAGTGCCTTTAACGACCCCTTAACTATTCATGTCGGTTAAAAATTGCAGGCTGTGGAATTTTTTATCTCAAAGCATGCACAGCAGGGTATACCCTTTTCCCGCATGTAGGCCTCTTGCACACCCCCCTTACATACCTAGCTGTGGGGAAACTGGTAGACTGACAGCAATATAACTTACACAGCTGTAAAGAGCAAGGATAGTGGAAAGTAGCAAAGTGGTTTTAAATTTTTTGAATCCATTTTTTTCCCGCGAAAATCGTCCCCGAAAAACGCGTTTTTTCGTCGAAAATGGGCATTTTTTCGCATTTTTGCCCTTTTTCACTTTGCTAATTATCTGGAAGCCGTCAGATTTTACATAGGTATGAGGCGTGGGGGGAAAGTTGGAGAAAGGTTGGCCGAATAGCGCTACGAAGCCATTTTGGCCGCAGCGGATCTCAATTTTTTTTTATCGCGTTTTCCGCAGCATAGGAAAACCAATGTAAAATGTGCACTTTTTTGGCAATTTTGCAGGGGTTGGGGAAAAATGTCATAACTGGGCCAATTTTGGCCCGATTGGGATGATTCTATTTTTCCCCCACTCGACTTAGTCCTATCTATCTTTTAAGACCATTTGTCGGGTGGCAGCTCGGGCTGCGCCCTCGCAGTTATTGATGAGTGAGTGGTCGTAGGTGGGTTCTATTAAGTTATAACAAGTGTCTCCGCCACAGGGGCCCTACGGGCCCCACATGGCTCCTACACTTGCGCCTGCCGCGGGCGGCAGCTCGGCCTTCGGCCTCGCGGTCACTGCTCATGGGCACTGATCATGGTGGGTATCGTCATGGGTGTCAAATGAATCCTCGCGTCGAGAGCTTTCCAATGAGCTATCACACACGATTGTAGCATGAATGGTACGGGAGTTTTGAGTTAAAGAAGGTAGAAGAATTGAAAAAGGCGTGTTTGGGGGGGGGGGGAGGACTGTTATTGGCTATAGTTGCCACTTTTTACTAAGAAATTACATGGGGGTGATGGAAAGATGGAACGCAGTGAAAGTTTACTTAAATACGGAAGAGAACCGTAGGAAACTCGGACCAAACGCAGCTCGGCCCTTCGGGCCTCGCCGTCACTGCTTCTGTAAATTATGTATTGTGGTGGGTGTCATGGATGTCAAATCAATCGTCGAGTAGAGAGCTGTCCAATGAGGCATCACACATCATGCTAACATGAATGGAACGATAGTTAAGAATTGAAGGAGGAAGAGGAATGGAAAAAAGGCGAGTTTGTGAGAGGGAAGAAGGTGGATGTTGGAAAAAATTTTAAATACTCGTTTCAAACCCTCATTTCAATTGCTTTTATGGACATGTAAGCCATTCATGTCCATTACAAATTTTAGGCTGTGGAATTGTTTTTCTTCTGTTTTTCGGTCTTATTACACCTAATTGGATATTAATTAATTTTACAGTCATGGCACCAATACAGGTTGCTGTAGAATTCATAGCAATGCCAATGATAGTATGTCAAGCTTTCAAAAGCAGTATCCTGGGATGAAATGGTTGAAAAAATTATAATTCTGTATGTAAAAAATATGGAAAATATCTCATTTGCTGCATTGAAACAGCACTAAGAATAGATATTGTAAAATGGGCCGATTTGATTTTTTAGATACCCTACGGTATGAAATAAAATATTATGTCATATAAATCTACATAACACAACATAAACCACGGGTGAATAAAAATTGAAATGAAATGGGATATTTCCCCGACTTTTCCTAACTTTTGTGTTTGGACCAAATTTTAAGGGGTTAGGGGCTGTGCTACTTTAGACAGTTTTTGATTGCAATTCTCAGTATTTAAGGATGAAAAAAAATTGGCTGTCTCTAAGTCGGTTGTAATGGCGGTTTACGGACGATAGTTTAACGTGACAACGCCTAAATTAACTTAAATTTAATTAACTAATTAACTTAAATGATATATGGCTGGAAAGAGAAAGAAACGTGGAAAAGCCCGTAAAAGCCTTTAAGTAATTTTAATTTTTTATATATAGGTAGACAATAACGCGGCCGAAAGAGGCCTTTTTTGAGGAAAATCGTGCGCACCCGCTGGCATTTTACACCCTGAAAGGCAAAAACACTTGCTTGATTATCAAAAGACATATCATGCCATGAAAGAGGAAGATTGGACGAAGACATGGGTATAATTTAAATTATTAAGATAGGTCTTCCACATCAAAAAATTGCTTTAAACCCGTCCACCCAATTCAAATGGGATTGCCGGAAATGCGTCACTTTGTGTTCCACTCCCATTTTAGGGGTGAAGGTATGAATTTGAAAATATGTGTTTATACTCGTTTGAAGCCATAATTAATACTACTTCAAATGAGACATAAAAAATTAATTTCGGTTGAAAATTGCAGGCTGTGGAATTGAATATCAATTTTTTCGTCAATATGCACCGAAATTGAATATTAATTAATTTTACGGTCTTGAAAGGAGTATTCTTGGTTTTAATTAGCCAATCTTTGCTGAAAATACTATAATATACATTAAGCAATAGTATGTGTTGGTTACTCCTGGGACGTAGTGGTGAAAAAAAATTATTTTGCCGAGAAAGCGGAAAATATTCATTTATCTATCACATAGCTGCATTGAAACAGCTTGAAGCATACGTATTGTGTGTGGGGGTTTTTAAAATATTTTGATTTAATACAGTACATGTTAAAGTAATTCGTGATAAAAACATGCAGCTACAAAATGCAACATAAGCCAAGGAGTAAATAAATACCAAAATCAAACGGAAGATTTCCCCGACCTTTTCATGAAATTTTGTGTTTTGACCGAATTTTCAGGGGGAAGGGGGTTGAAAGTAGTTATATGTCTGCATTTGTTTAAAACCTGTGTTTAAGCCGCTTATAATGAGGCAGTAACCGTGTTGCCCAAAGTTGGATATTACAGGCTGAATCATTTTTTAACTCTTTTTTCGTCTATATACACCAAAATTGAACATTAATACTTTTTACGGTTGAAAAGCAAAATAGGTGGCCTAAATTAGTTTGACATTGCTATAGTTAACATTAAGCTACAGTTTCCGTTGGTTATTCTAGGGAAAAAAGGGTGCAAAAAAAAATTAATGTTCGAGAATACAGAAAATAGTCATTTATCTATTGAAATTGAAATAGCTCGAAGAATACGTAGTGTATTAGGGGTTATTTGACTTTTTTGGTTAGCTTATAGTATAAGCTAAGATAATAAAAGATAAAAACGTCTACTAAACGCAATGTGGGTGGCTGAATATATTTTTTGTCTGTTTAATCGTGTTAATACACCTAAATTGAATATTATTTATTTTTAGGGTTTTCAAACTATGCAGAATTACTTAAAATGACTCATCGTCGTTGCTACAGATATTTTGCCAAACATTAACCAATATAGTTTTTGTTATGGCTGCAAAAAAATTAATCTGCCGAGAAACCGGAAAATAGTCATTTTTCTATTAAGCATCATTCATACTGATTGCAATGGTATATTAAGCATCCTCGCCTATCGAAAACTGCAGATTGTGGAATATTTGGAACTGCAGAAACGGGAGGATTCATTGAGTTTTTTTGTAATTCAACCGAAATTTCCGGGGGAAGGGGGGAGGAGGAAGTTATGTGTTTGTATTTGTTTGAAAGCTGTATTTGTGCCGCTTATAATGAAGCAATAATTGTTGGTCTTACTTGGATATCGCATACCATATAATTTTTTATCTGTTTTATCGTCTTTATACTCTAAAATCGAATATTAATTAATTTTACGGTATTGAAAGCAATGTGGGTGGCTTAAATCACCTTGGCATTGCTACAGATGCTGTATTAAACATTATGCAAATGCTTACGTAGTTGAGTCCTGGTAATTGTGGGTGCAAAAAAATTAATATGCCGAGTATAAGGAAAATAGTCATTTTTCTATCACTTGGTGGCAATGAAATAACTGGAAGAATACGTAATGTATATGGGGTTATTTGACCTTTTTAGATACCATATAGTATAAGATAAGATAATAAAATATAAAAACGTCTACTAAACGCAACATAAACCACGGAGTATGTAAACCACCGAAAGTGGACGTGAAACATGCCTTAAAAATACACATATAATTGAAAATTTGGGTTCTTAAATTGGAAAAATATGTTGATATTGTACGTTAATTACATTAAACCGGTACAGTAGTATAATGTGTGATACATTTTATCCATGTGAAATAAATATTATAGAAATAGGAAGCAAAACATTGGCCATTTTTAACGTGAAACTTGAAGATATGCACACTGCAACCGAAATGGTAGGCCTAAATTGGATGATTTGTTGGTTGTTTGTTTACATTAGTAAACAACATGCGAAACTGCAAATTTACAAAACATTTTCACCCCTAAAATAAGGGTAGATTTTTCGAAATGACCGAAAACGGGAATAATTTTGAGAATATCGCGTGAAATTTCGTGTTTGACCCGATTTTAAAGGGGGAGAGAGGATGATGGAACCACCCCTTGTATACTCGGGTGCAACCCCTATTTATAGTGCCTTTAGCGACCCCTTAACTATTCATGTCGTTTAAAAATTGCAGGCTGTGGAATTTTTTATCTCTAAGCATGCACAGCGGGGGGTACCCTTTTCCCGCATGTAGGCCCCTTGCACACCCCCCTTACATAGCTAGCTGTGGGGAAACTGGTGGACTGACAGCAATATAGGTTACACAGTTGAGAAGAGCAAGGATAGTGGAAAGTAGCAAAGTGGTTTTAAAGTTTTTGAATCAATTTTTTTCCCGCGAAAATCGTCCCCGAAAAACGCGTTTTTTCGTCGAAAATGGGCATTTTTTCGCATTTTTGCCCTTTTTCACATTGCTAATTATCTGGAAGCCGTCAGATTTTACATAGGTATGAGACCTGGGGGGAAAGTTGGGGAAAGGTTGGCCGAATAGCGCTACGAAGCCATTTTGGCCGCAGCGGATCTCAATTTTTTGTTATCGCGTTTTCCGCAGCATAGGAAAACCAATGTAAAATTGGCACTTTTTTGGCAATTTTGCAGGGGTTGGGGAAAAATGTCATAACTGGGCCAATTTTGGCCCGATTGGGATGATTCTATTTTCCCCCCACTCGACTTAGTCCTATCTATCTTTTAAGACCATTTGTCGAGCGGCAGCTCGGGCTGCGCCCTCGCATGGATTGATCGGTGAGTGGTCGTAGGTGGGTTCTATTAAGTTATAACAAGTGTCTCCGCCACAGGGGCCCTACGGGCCCCACATGGCTCCTACACTTGCGCCTGCCGCGGGCGGCAGCTCGGCCTTCGGCCTCGCGGTCACTGCTCATGAGCACTGATCATGGTGGGTATCCTCATGGGTGTCAAATGAATCCTCGCGTCGAGAGCTTTCCAATGAGCTATCACACACGATTGTATCATGAATGGTACGGGAGTTATGAGTTAAAGAAGGAAGAAGAATTGAAAAAGGCGTGTTTGGGGGGGGGGGAGGACGGTTATTGGCTATAGTTGCCACTTTTTACTAAGAAATTACATGGGGGTGAAGATGGAACGCAGTGAAAGTTTACTTAAATACGGAGGAGAACCGTAGGAAACTCGGACCAAACGCAGCTCGGCCCTTCGGGCCTCGCCGTCACTGCTTCTGTAAATTATGTATTGTGGGGTGTCATGGATGTCAAATCAATCGTCAAGTAGAGAGCTGTCCAATGAGGCATCACACATCATGCTAACGTGAATGGAACGATAGTTAAGAATTAAAGAAGGAGGAGGAATGGAAAAAAGGCGAGTTTGTGAGAGGGAAGAGGGTGGATGTTGGAAAACATTTTAAATACTCGTTTCAAACCCTCATTTCAATTGCTTTTATGGACATGTAAGCCATTCATGTCCATTACAAATTTTAGGCTGTGGAATTGTTTTTCATCTGTTTTTCGGTCTTATTAAACCTAATTGGATATTAATTAATTTTAGTCATGACACCAATACAGGTTGCTATAGAATTCTTAGCAATGCCAATGATAGTATGCCAAGCTTTCAAAAGCAGTATCCTGGGATGAAATGGTTGAAAAAATTATAATTCCGTATGTAAAAAATATGGAAAATATCTCATTTGCTGCATTGAAACAGCACTAAGAATAGATATTGTAAAATGGGCCGATTTGATTTTTTAGATACCCTACGGTATGAAATAAAATATTATGTCATATAAATCTACATAACACAACATAAACCACGGGTAAATAAAAATTGAAATGAAATGGGATATTTCCCCGACTTTTCCTTTAACTTTTGTGTTTGGACCAAATTTTAAGGGGTTAGGGGGTGTGCTACTTTAAACAGTTTTTGATGGCAATTCTCAGTATTTAAGGATGAAAAAAAATTGGTTGTCTCTATAAGTCGGTTGTAAAGGCGGTTTACGGACGATAGTTTAACGTGACAACGCCTAAATTAACATAAATTTAATTAACTAATTAACTTAAATGATATATGGCTGGAAAGGGAAAGAAACGTGAAAAAGCCCGTATAAGCCATTAAGTAATTTTAATTTTTTATATATAGGTAGACAATAACGCGGCCGAAAGAGGCCTTTCTTGAGGAAAATCGTGCGCACCCCCTGGCGTTTTACACCCTCAAAGCCAAAAACACTTGCTTGATTATCAAAAGGCATATCATGCCATGAAAGAGGAAGAATGGACGAAGACATGGGTATAATTTAAATTATTAAGATAGGTCTTCTACATCAAAAAATTGCCTTAAACCCGCCCACGCAATTCAAATGGGATTGCCGGAAATGCGTCACTTTGTGTTCCACTCCCGTTTTAGGGGTGAAGGTATGAATTTGAAAATATGTGTTTATACTCCTTTGAAGCCACAATTAATACTGCTTCTAATGAGACATAAAAAATTATTTTCGGTTGAAAATTGCAGGCTGTCGAATTGAATATCAATTTTTTCGTCAATATGCACCGAAATGCAGCTACAAAATGCAACATAAGCCACGGAGTAAATAAATACCAATATCAAACGGGAGATTTCCCCGACCTTTTCATGAAATTTTGGGTTTTGACCGAATTTTCAGGGGGAAGGGGGTTGAAAGTAGTTATATGTCTGCATTTGTTTAAAACCTGTATTTAAGCCGCTTATAATGAGGCAGTAACCGTGTTGCCCTAAGTTGGATATTACAGGCTGAATTATTTTTTAACTCTTTTTTCGTCTATATACACCGAAATTGAACATTTATACTTTTTACTGTTGAAAAGCAAAATAGGTGGCCTAAATTAGTTTGACACTGCTATAGATACAATAGTTAACATTAAGCAACAGTTTCCGTTGGTTATTCTAGGGAAAAGAGGGTGCAAAAAAAAAATTGATGTTCGAGAATACAGAAAATAGTCATTTATCTATTGAAATTGAAATAGCTCGAAGAATACGTAGTGTATTTGGGGTTATTTGACTTTTTTGGTTAGTTTATAGTATAAGCTAAGATAATAAAAGATAAAAACGTCTACTAAACGCAATGTGGGTGGCTGTATATATTTTTGTCTGTTTATTCGTGTTAATACACCTAAATTGAATATTAATTATTTTTAGGGTTTTCAAAGTAAGCAGAATTACTTAAAATGACTCATCATCGTTGCTACAGATATTTTGCCAAACATTAACCAATATAGTTTTTGTTATGGCTGCAAAAAAATTAATCTACCGAAAAACCGGAAAATAGTCATTTTTCTATTAAGTAGCGGCATTGAAATAGCCCGAAGAATGCATATTGTATATGGGCCTATTTGACCTTATAAAGTAATGTGTGATATAACCATCGACATAACACAACATAAACCACGGAGTAAATAAAAAATTAAATCAAATGAGATATTTCCCTGACTTTTTCTTGAAATTTTGCGTTTTGGTCGAATTTTCTGGAGGAAGGGGGTTGTTGGATGTTATGTGTTTATATTTGTTTCAAACCTTTATATTTGTTGCTTATAATGAGCGAATAATTGTTTGCTTAACCTGTTTATTGCAGGCCGTATAATTTTTTGTCTATTTATTAGGGTTAATGCACCCAAATTGAATATGAATTATTTTTACGGGTCTGAAAGTAAGACGGGTGACTTCAAACGACTCATCATTGCTATAGATACTTCGCTTAACATTTAGTAACCGTATTTGTTAGCAATTTCAGGTATTTAAGGGTGCACAAAAAGTTAATATGCCGAGATTCGGAAAATAGTTATTATTCTATCATACGGCGGCATTGAAATAGCTGGAAGACAACGTATTGTATGTGGGGTTATTTGTCCTTCTTGGATTGCCTATTGTATTAACTAAAATATTGTATGCCAACGACATCAACAATTGACAACATAACCCACGGAGTCAAGAAATACCAAAATTGAACTGGAGATTTCCCCGAAATGTTCTTGATTTTTTTTTTTTTTACCGAATTTCAAAGGGAAGGGGGTTGTTGAAAGTTACGTCTTTATACTCGTGTCCAACCTATGTTTATGCCGCTTATAATGAAGTTGTAACTTAAGTTGAATGCTTTTTATATATTTTTTCGTCAATATGCACCGAAATTGAATATTAATTAATTTTACGGTCTTGAAAGCAGTATATAGGTGGCTTTAATTAGCCTAACATTGCTACAGATACTATAGTATACATAAAGCAATAGTATTTGTTAGTATTCCTGGGACTTAGTGGTGAAAAAAAATTAATATGCCGAGAAACCGGAAAATATTTATTTATCTACCACATAGCTGCATTGAAATAGCTTGAAGAATACGTATTGTATGTGGGGGTTTTTAAACTTTTTTTGATTTACTCCAGTATATGGTACCACATCATGTGTGAAAAAAACATCTACAAAATACAACATAAGCCACGGTGAAAATAAATACCAAAATCGAACGGGAGATTCCCCCGACCTTTTCATGAAATTTTGTGTTTTGACCGAATTTTCAGGGGGAAGGGGGTCGAAAGTAGTTATGTGTTTGTAATCGTTTAAAACTTGTAACTAAGCCGCTTAAAATAACCGTTGGCCTAAGTTGGATATTACAGACTGTGTAATTTTTTAACTCTTTCTTGGTCTATATACACCGAAATAGAACATATATTATATTATATTTTCGGTTTTGAAAGCATCCGAAATAGAACATTAATTATATTATATTTTCGGTTTTGAAAGCATAATAGGTGGCCTAAATTAGCTTGACATTGCTATAGATACTATAGTTAATATTAAACTGTTTCCGTTGGTAATTCTAGGGAAAGAAGGGTGCAAAAAAATTAATATGCCGAAAAACCGGAAAATAGCCATTTGTCTATCACTTGGCGGCATTGAAATAGCTGGAAGAATACGTATTGTATATGGGATTATTTACCTTTTTAGGATAGCCTATTATATAAGATAATAAAAGATAAAAAGTCTACTAAACTCAACATAAACCATAGAGAATGTAAACCACCGAAAGTGGACATGAAACATGCCCTAAAAAGACACAAATATACGCAATTTTGGGATTTTACATTGCGAAAATATGTTGATATTGTACGTTAATTACATGAATCTGATACAGTAGTATAATGAATGATAGGTTTTATCCATATTAATTACATATTATAGATATAGGAAGCCAAATATATGCCATTTTCAACGTGAAACTTGAAGATATCCACACTGTAGCCAAAATGGTAGGCGTAAATTGGAACATTTGTTGATTTTTTGTTTACATATGTAAACAGTATGTGAAACTGCAAATTTACTTGAAATTTACTTGAAAGCAATGTGGGTTGCTGAAATTACCTTAGCATTGCTAAAGATACTATAGTAAACACTAAGCTAGTGCTTCCGTAGGTAAATCCTGGTAATTGCGGGTGCAAAAAAATTAATATGCCGAGAATACAGAAAATAGTCATTTATCTATCACTTGGCGGCATTGAAATAGCTCGAAGAATAAGTATTGTATATGGGATTATTAACCTTTTTCGGATAGCCTATTGTCTAAGATAAGATAATAAAAGATAAAAAGTCTACTAAACGCAACATTAACCATGGAGTATGTAAAGCACCGAAAGTGGACATGAAACATGCCATCAAAATACACATGTATTCGAAAATTTGGGTTCGAAAATTTGGGTTCTAAAATTGGGAAAATATGTGGATAATGTACGATAATTACATTAAACCGGTACAGTAGTATAATGTTTGATACATTTTATTCATATAAAATGCATATTATAGAAATAGGAAGCAAAACATAGGCCATTTTTAATATAAAAACATGATGATATCCACAATTTACCCGAAATGGTAGGCCTAAATTGGATGATTTGTTGATTGTTTGTTGACGTTAGTAAACAACATGCGAAACTGCAAATTTACGATACATTTTGACCACGAAAAAGAAGGTAGATTTTTTGAAATTATCAAAAACGGGAATATTTTCAGGAAATTTCGTGTTTGACCCGATTTTACAGGGGGAGGGGGGATGATGAAAACATCCCTTGTATACGCCCTTGAAAGCATCATTCATACTGCATTCAACGACACATTAAACATCCTCGCGTATTGAAAACTGCAGACAGTGGAATATTTGTAACTGCTGAAACGGGAGAATTCCTTGAGTTTTTATGTGTCTCGACCGAAATTTTAGGGGGAAGGGGGGAGGAAGAAGTCATGTGTTTGTATTTGCTAAATAGCTGTATGTGTGCCGCTTATAATGAAGCTATAATTGTTGGTCCTACTTGGATATTACAGAGTATATAATTTTTTAACTCTTTTATGGTCTTCATACACCAAAATTGAAAATGAATTTATTTTACGGTATTGAAAGCATTGTGGGTGGCTTAAATTACCATAGCATTGCTACAGATACTTAATTAAACATTATGCAAATACTTCCGTAGTTAAGTCCTGGTAATTGTGGGTGCAAAAAAATTAATATGCCGAGAATGAGGAAAATAGTCATTTTTCTATCACTTGGCGGCATTGAAATAGCTGGAAAAATACGTAATGTATATAGAGTTATTTGACCTTTTTGGATACCATATAGTATAAGATAAGATAGTAAAAGATAAAAACGTCCACTAAACGCAACATGATCCATGGAGTATGTAAAGCACCGAAAGTGGACATGAAACATGCCATTATAATACACATATATTCGAAACTTTGGGTTCCTAAATTGGGAAAATATGTTGATATTGTACGTTAATGACATTAAACCGGTACAGTAGTACAATATGTGATACATTTTATCCATATAAAATGCATATAATAGAAATAGGAAGCAAAACATTGGCCATTTTTAACGTGAAACTTGAAACTATCCACACTGTAGCCGAAATGGTAGGTCTAAATTGGATGATTTGTTGATAACTTGTTTACATTAGTAAACAACATGCGAAACTGCAAATTTAAAAAACATTTGCACCCCTAAAATAAGGGTAGATTTTTCGAAATTATCGAAAACGGGAAAATTTTTGAGAATTTCGCGTGAAATTTCGTGTTTGACCCGATTTTAAAGGGGGAGGGGGGATGATGGAACCACCCCTAGTATACTCGGATGCAACCCCTATTTATAGTGCCTTTAACGACCCCTTAACTATTCATGTCGGTTAAAAATTGCAGGCTGTGGAATTTTTTATCTCAAAGCATGCACAGCAGGGTATACCCTTTTCCCGCATGTAGGCCTCTTGCACTCCCCCCTTACATACCTAGCTGTGGGGAAAGTGGTAGACTGACAGCAATATAGGTTACACAGTTGAGAAGAGCAAGGATAGTGGAAAGTAGCAAAGTGGTTTTAAATTTTTTGAATCAATTTTTTTCCCGCGAAAATCGTCCCCGAAAAACGCGTTTTTTCGTCGAAAATGGGCATTTTTTCGCATTTTTGCCCTTTTTCACTTTGCTAATTATCTGGAAGCCGTCAGATTTTACATAGGTATGAGACCTGGGGGGAAAGTTGGGGAAAGGTTGGCCGAATAGCGCTACGAAGCCATTTTGGCCGCAGCGGATCTCAATTTTTTTTTATCGCGTTTTCCGCAGCATAGGAAAACCAATGTAAAATGTGCACTTTTTTTTGGCAATTTTGCAGGGGTTGGGGAAAAATGTCATAACTGGGCCAATTTTGGCCCGATTGGGATGATTCTATTTTTCCCCCACTCGACTTAGTCCTATCTATCTTTTAAGACCATTTGTCGAGCGGCAGCTCGGGCTGCGCCCTCGCAGTTATTGATGAGTGAGTGGTCGTAGGTGGGTTCTATTAAGTTATAAAACAAGTGTCTCCGCCACAGGGGCCCTACGGGCCCCACATGGCTCCTACACTTGCGCCTGCCGCGGGCGGCAGCTCGGCCTTCGGCCTCGCGGTCACTGCTCATGGGCACTGATCATGGTGGGTATCGTCATGGGCGTCAAATGAATCCTCGCGTCGAGAGCTTTCCAATGAGCTATCACACACGATTGTAGCATGAATGGTACGGGAGTTTTGAGTTAAAGAAGGAAGAAGAATTGAAAAAGGCGTGTTTGGGGGGGGGGGGAGGACTGTTATTGGCTATAGTTGCCACTTTTTACTAAGAAATTACATGGGGGTGATGGAAAGATGGAACGCAGTGAAAGTTTACTTAAATACGGAAGAGAACCGTAGGAAACTCGGACCAAACGCAGCTCGGCCCTTCGGGCCTCGCCGTCACTGCTTCTGTAAATTATGTATTGTGGTGGGTGTCATGGATGTCAAATCAATCGTCGAGTAGAGAGCTGTCCAATGAGGCATCACACATCATGCTAACATGAATGGAACGATAGTTAAGAATTAAAGGAGGAAGAGGAATGGAAAAAAGGCGAGTTTGTGAGAGGGAAGAGGGTGGATGTTGGAAAAAATTTTAAATACTCGTTTCAAACCCTCATTTCAATTGCTTTTATGGACATGTAAGCCATTCATGTCCATTACAAATTTTAGGCTGTGGAATTGTTTTTCTTCTGTTTTTCGGTCTTATTACACCTAATTGGATATTAATTAATTTTACAGTCATGGCACCAATACAGGTTGCTGTAGAATTCTTAGCAATGCCAATGATAGTATGTCAAGCTTTCAAAAGCAGTATCCTGGGATGAAATGGTTGAAAAAATTATAATACCGTATGTAAAAAATATGGAAAATATCTCAATTGCTGCATTGAAACAGCACTAAGAATAGATATTGTAAAATGGGCCGATTTGATTTTTTAGATACCCTACGGTATGAAATAAAATATTATGTCATATAAATCTACATAACACAACATAAACCACGGGTAAATAAAAATTGAAATGAAATGGGATATTTCCCCGACTTTTCCTAACTTTTGTGTTTGGACCAAATTTTAAGGGGTTAGGGGGTGTGCTACTTTAGACAGTTTTTGATTGCAATTCTCAGTATTTAAGGATGAAAAAAAATTGGCTGTCTCTAAGTCGGTTGTAATGGCGGTTTACGGACGATAGTTTAACGTGACAACGCCTAAATTAACTTAAATTTAATTAACTAATTAACTTAAATGATATATGGCTGGAAAGAGAAAGAAACGTGGAAAAGCCCGTAAAAGCCTTTAAGTAATTTTAATTTTTTATATATAGGTAGACAATAACGCGGCCGAAAGAGGCCTTTTTTGAGGAAAATCGTGCGCACCCCCTGGCATTTTACACCCTGAAAGCCAAAAACACTTGCTTGATTATCAAAAGACATATCATGCCATGAAAGAGGAAGATTGGACGAAGACATGGGTATAATTTAAATTATTAAGATAGGTCTTCCACTTAAAAAAGTTGCTTTAAACCCGTCCACCCAATTCAAATGGGATTGCCGGAAATGCGTCACTTTGTGTTCCACTCCCATTTTAGGGGTGAAGGTATGAATTTGAAAATATGTGTTTATACTCGTTTGAAGCCATAATTAATACTACTTCTAATGAGACATAAAAAATTAATTTCGGTTGAAAATTGCAGGCTGTGGAATTGAATATCAATTTTTTCGTCAATATGCACCGAAATTGAATATTAATTAATTTTACGGTCTTGAAAGGAGTATTCTTGGTTTTAATTAGCCTATCTTTGCTGAAAATACTATAATATACATTAAGCAATAGTATGTGTTAGTTACTCCTGGGACGTAGTGGTGAAAAAAAATTATTTTGCCGAGAAAGCGGAAAATATTCATTTATCTATCACATAGCTGCATTGAAACAGCTTGAAGCATACGTATTGTGTGTGGGGGTTTTTAAAATATTTTGATTTAATACAGTACATGTTAAAGTAATTCGTGATAAAGACATGCAGCTACAAAATGCAACATAAGCCAAGGAGTAAATAAATACCAAAATCAAACGGAAGATTTCCCCGACCTTTTCATGAAATTTTGTGTTTTGACCGAATTTTCAGGGGGAAGGGGGTTGAAAGTAGTTATATGTCTGCATTTGTTTAAAACCTGTATTTAAGCCGCTTATAATGAGGCAGTAACCGTGTTGCCCAAAGTTGGATATTACAGGCTGAATCATTTTTTAACTCTTTTTTCGTCTATATACACCAAAATTGAACATTAATACTTTTTACGGTTGAAAAGCAAAATAGGTGGCCTAAATTAGTTTGACATTGCTATAGTTAACATTAAGCAACAGTTTCCGTTGGTTATTCTAGGGAAAAAAGGGTGCAAAAAAAAATTAATGTTCGAGAATACAGAAAATAGTCATTTATCTATTGAAATCGAAATAGCTCGAAGAATACGTAGTGTATTAGGGGTTATTTGACTTTTTTGGTTAGCTTATAGTATAAGCTAAGATAATAAAAGATAAAAACGTCTACTAAACGCAATGTGGGTGGCTGAATATATTTTTTGTCTGTTTATTCGTGTTAATACACCTAAATTGAATATTACTTATTTTTAGGGTTTTCAAAGTATGCAGAATTACTTAAAATGACTCATCGTCGTTGCTACAGATATTTTGCCAAACATTAACCAATATAGTTTTTGTTATGGCTGCAAAAAAATTAATCTGCCGAGAAACCGGAAAATAGTCATTTTTCTATTAAGTAGCGGCATTGAAATAGCTCGAAGATTGCATATTGTATATGGGCCTATTTGACCTTATAAAATAATGTGTGATATAACCATCGACATAACACAACATAAACCACGGAGTAAATAAAAAATTAAATCAAATGAGATATTTCCCTGACTTTTTCTTGAAATTTTGCGTTTTGGTCGAATTTTCTGGAGGAAGGGGGTTGATGAATGTTATGTGTTTATATTTGTTTCAAACCTTTATACTTGCTGCTTATAATGAGCGAATAATTGTTGGCTTAACCTGGCCTTCGGCCTCGCGGTCACTGCTCATGGGCACTGATCATGGTGGGTATCGTCATGGGCGTCAAATGAATCCTCGCGTCGAGAGCTTTCCAATGAGCTATCACACACGATTGTAGCATGAATGGTACGGGAGTTTTGAGTTAAAGAAGGAAGAAGAATTGAAAAAGGCGTGTTTGGGGGGGGGGGAGGACTGTTATTGGCTATAGTTGCCACTTTTTACTAAGAAATTACATGGGGGTGATGGAAAGATGGAACGCAGTGAAAGTTTACTTAAATACGGAAGAGAACCGTAGGAAACTCGGACCAAACGCAGCTCGGCCCTTCGGGCCTCGCCGTCACTGCTTCTGTAAATTATGTATTGTGGTGGGTGTCATGGATGTCAAATCAATCGTCGAGTAGAGAGCTGTCCAATGAGGCATCACACATCATGCTAACATGAATGGAACGATAGTTAAGAATTAAAGGAGGAAGAGGAATGGAAAAAAGGCGAGTTTGTGAGAGGGAAGAGGGTGGATGTTGGAAAAAATTTTAAATACTCGTTTCAAACCCTCATTTCAATTGCTTTTATGGACATGTAAGCCATTCATGTCCATTACAAATTTTAGGCTGTGGAATTGTTTTTCTTCTGTTTTTCGGTCTTATTACACCTAATTGGATATTAATTAATTTTACAGTCATGGCACCAATACAGGTTGCTGTAGAATTCTTAGCAATGCCAATGATAGTATGTCAAGCTTTCAAAAGCAGTATCCTGGGATGAAATGGTTGAAAAAATTATAATACCGTATGTAAAAAATATGGAAAATATCTCAATTGCTGCATTGAAACAGCACTAAGAATAGATATTGTAAAATGGGCCGATTTGATTTTTTAGATACCCTACGGTATGAAATAAAATATTATGTCATATAAATCTACATAACACAACATAAACCACGGGTAAATAAAAATTGAAATGAAATGGGATATTTCCCCGACTTTTCCTAACTTTTGTGTTTGGACCAAATTTTAAGGGGTTAGGGGGTGTGCTACTTTAGACAGTTTTTGATTGCAATTCTCAGTATTTAAGGATGAAAAAAAATTGGCTGTCTCTAAGTCGGTTGTAATGGCGGTTTACGGACGATAGTTTAACGTGACAACGCCTAAATTAACTTAAATTTAATTAACTAATTAACTTAAATGATATATGGCTGGAAAGAGAAAGAAACGTGGAAAAGCCCGTAAAAGCCTTTAAGTAATTTTAATTTTTTATATATAGGTAGACAATAACGCGGCCGAAAGAGGCCTTTTTTGAGGAAAATCGTGCGCACCCCCTGGCATTTTACACCCTGAAAGCCAAAAACACTTGCTTGATTATCAAAAGACATATCATGCCATGAAAGAGGAAGATTGGACGAAGACATGGGTATAATTTAAATTATTAAGATAGGTCTTCCACTTAAAAAAGTTGCTTTAAACCCGTCCACCCAATTCAAATGGGATTGCCGGAAATGCGTCACTTTGTGTTCCACTCCCATTTTAGGGGTGAAGGTATGAATTTGAAAATATGTGTTTATACTCGTTTGAAGCCATAATTAATACTACTTCTAATGAGACATAAAAAATTAATTTCGGTTGAAAATTGCAGGCTGTGGAATTGAATATCAATTTTTTCGTCAATATGCACCGAAATTGAATATTAATTAATTTTACGGTCTTGAAAGGAGTATTCTTGGTTTTAATTAGCCTATCTTTGCTGAAAATACTATAATATACATTAAGCAATAGTATGTGTTAGTTACTCCTGGGACGTAGTGGTGAAAAAAAATTATTTTGCCGAGAAAGCGGAAAATATTCATTTATCTATCACATAGCTGCATTGAAACAGCTTGAAGCATACGTATTGTGTGTGGGGGTTTTTAAAATATTTTGATTTAATACAGTACATGTTAAAGTAATTCGTGATAAAGACATGCAGCTACAAAATGCAACATAAGCCAAGGAGTAAATAAATACCAAAATCAAACGGAAGATTTCCCCGACCTTTTCATGAAATTTTGTGTTTTGACCGAATTTTCAGGGGGAAGGGGGTTGAAAGTAGTTATATGTCTGCATTTGTTTAAAACCTGTATTTAAGCCGCTTATAATGAGGCAGTAACCGTGTTGCCCAAAGTTGGATATTACAGGCTGAATCATTTTTTAACTCTTTTTTCGTCTATATACACCAAAATTGAACATTAATACTTTTTACGGTTGAAAAGCAAAATAGGTGGCCTAAATTAGTTTGACATTGCTATAGTTAACATTAAGCAACAGTTTCCGTTGGTTATTCTAGGGAAAAAAGGGTGCAAAAAAAAATTAATGTTCGAGAATACAGAAAATAGTCATTTATCTATTGAAATCGAAATAGCTCGAAGAATACGTAGTGTATTAGGGGTTATTTGACTTTTTTGGTTAGCTTATAGTATAAGCTAAGATAATAAAAGATAAAAACGTCTACTAAACGCAATGTGGGTGGCTGAATATATTTTTTGTCTGTTTATTCGTGTTAATACACCTAAATTGAATATTACTTATTTTTAGGGTTTTCAAAGTATGCAGAATTACTTAAAATGACTCATCGTCGTTGCTACAGATATTTTGCCAAACATTAACCAATATAGTTTTTGTTATGGCTGCAAAAAAATTAATCTGCCGAGAAACCGGAAAATAGTCATTTTTCTATTAAGTAGCGGCATTGAAATAGCTCGAAGATTGCATATTGTATATGGGCCTATTTGACCTTATAAAATAATGTGTGATATAACCATCGACATAACACAACATAAACCACGGAGTAAATAAAAAATTAAATCAAATGAGATATTTCCCTGACTTTTTCTTGAAATTTTGCGTTTTGGTCGAATTTTCTGGAGGAAGGGGGTTGATGAATGTTATGTGTTTATATTTGTTTCAAACCTTTATACTTGCTGCTTATAATGAGCGAATAATTGTTGGCTTAACCTGTTTATTGCAGGCCGTATAATTTTTTGTCTATTTATTAGGGTTAATACACCGAAATTGAATATGAATTATTTTTACGGGTCTGAAAGTAAGACGGGTGACTTGAAACGACTCATCATTGCTACCGATACTTCGCTTAACATTTATTAACCGTATTTGTTAGCAATTTCTGGTATTTAAGGGTGCAAAAAAGTTAATATGCCGAGATTCGGAAAATAGTTATTATTCTATCATACGGCGGTATTGAAATAGCTGGAAGACAACGTATTGTGTGTGGGGTTATTTGACCATCTTGGATTGCCTATTGTATTAACTAAAATATTGTATGCCAACGACATCAACAAATTACAACATAACCCACGGAGTCAAGAAATACCAAAATTGAACTGGAGATTCCCCCGAAATGTTCTTGATTTTTTTTTTTTTTACCGAATTTCAAAGGGAAGGGGGTTGTAGAAAGTTACGTCTTTATACTCGTGTCCAACCTATGTTTATGCCGCTTATAATGAAGTTGTAACCATTGGCTTATGTTGGATGGATATTACAGACTGTATACTTTTTATATATTTTTTCGTCAATATGCACCGAAATTGAATATTAATTAATTTTACGGTCTTGAAAGCAGTATAGGTGGCTTTAATTAGCCTAACTATGCTACAGATACTATAGTATACATTAAGCAATAGTATTTGTTAGTTATTCCTGGGACTTAGTGGTGAAAAAAAATTAATATGCCGAGAAACCGGAAAATATTTATTTATCTATCACATAGCTGCATTGAAATAGCTTGAAGAATACGTAATGTATGTGGGGTTTTTTAAACTTTTTTTGATTTACTCCAGTATATGGTAAAATGTAATGTGTGCAAAAAACATCTACAAAATACAACATAAGCCACGGAGAAAATAAATACCAAAATTGAACGGGAGATTCCCCCGACCTTTTCATGAAATTTTGTGTTTTGACCGAATTTTCAGGGGGAAGGGGGTCGAAAGCAGTTATGTGTTTGTAATCGTTTAAAACTTGTAATTAAGCCGCTTACAATAACCGTTGGCCTAAGTTGGATATTACAGAGTATGTATAAAGCACCGAAAGTGGACATGAAACATGCCATCAAAATACACATATATTCGAAAATTTGGGTTCTAAAGTTGGGAAAATATGTTGATAATGTACGATAATTACATTAAACCGGTACAGTAGTATAATGTGTGATACATTTTTACAATATAAAAGAAATATTATAGAAATAGGAAGCAAAACATAGGCCATTTTTAACATAAAAACATGATGATATCCACAATGTACCCAAAATGGTAGGCCTAAATTGGATGATTTGTTGATTGTTTGTTGACATTAGTAAACAACATGCGAAACTGCAAATTTACGATTCATTTTTACCACGAAAAAGAAGGTAGATTTTTCGAAATTATCAAAAACGGGAATATTTTCAGGAATTTAGTGGGAAATTTCGTGTTTGACCCGATTTTACAGGGGGGGGGGGATGATGAAAACATCGCTTGTATACGCCCCTGAAAGCATCATTCATACTGCATTCAATGACACATTAAACATCCTCGCGTATTGAAAACTGCAGACAGTGGAATATTTGTAACTGCAGAAACAGGAGAATTCTTTGAGTTTTTATGTGTCTCGACCGAAATTTCAGGGGGAAGAATACGTAATGTATATGGGGTTATTTGACCTTTTTAGATACCATATAGTATATGATAAGATAATAAAAGATAGTAGGTAAATCCTGGTAATTGTGGGTGCAAATAAATTAATATGCCGAGAATACGGAAAATAGTCATTTTTCTATCACTTGGCGGCATTGAAATAACTGGAAGAATACGTAATGTATATGTGGTTGTTTGACCTTTTTAGATACCATATAGTATATGGTAAGAAAATAAAAGATAAAAACGTCTACTAAACGCAACATAAACCACGGAGTATGTAAACCACCGAAAGTGGACATGAAACATGCCTTAAAATAACACATATATCCGAAATTTTGGGATCTTAAATTGGGAAAATATGTTGATATTGTACGTTAAGTACATTAAACCGGTAATGTAGTATAATGTGTGATACATTTTATCCATATGAAATGCATATTATAGAAATTGGAAGCAAAACATTGGCCATTTTTAACGTGAAACTTGAAGATATGCACACTGTACCCGAAATGGTAGGCCTAAATTGGAAGATTTTTTGATGGTTTGTTTACATTAGTAAACAACATGCGAAACTGCAAATTCAAAAAACATTTTCACCCCTAAAATAAGGGTAGATTTTTCGAAATTATCGAAAACGGGAAAATTTTTGAGAATTTCGCGTGAAATTTCGTGTTTGACCCGATTTTAAAGGGGGAGAGGGGATGATGGAACCACCCCTTGTACACTCGGGTGCAACCCCTATTTATAGTGCCTTTAGCGACCCCTTAACTATTCATGTCGGTTAAAAATTGCAGGCTGTGGAATTTTTTATCTCTACGCATGCACAGCAGGGTACACCCTTTTCCCGCATGTAGGCCTCTTGCACACCCCCCTTACATACCTAGCTGTGGGGAAAGTGGTAGACTGACTGCAAAACAGGTTACACAGTTGTAAAGAGCAAGAATAGTGGAAAGAAGCAAAGTGGTTTTAATTTTTTCGAATCAATTTTTTTCCCGCGAAAATCGTCCCCGAAAAACGCGTTTTTTCGTCGAAAACGGGCATTTTTTCGCATTTTTGCCCTTTTTCACTTTGCTAATTATCTGGAAGCCGTCAGATTTTACATAGGTATGAGACCTGGGGGGAAAGTTGGGGAAAGGTTGAGGGAATAGCGCTACGTCGCCATTTTGGCCGCAGCGGATCTCAATTTTTTGTTATCGCGTTTTCCGCAGCATAGGAAAACCAATGTAAAATTGGCACTTTTTTGGCAATTTTGCAGGGGTTTGGGAAAAATGTCATAACTGGGCCAATTTTGGCCCGATTGGGATGATTCTATTTTTCCCCCACTCGACTTGGATGTATCTATCTTTTAAGACCATTTGTCGGGCGGCAGCTCGGGCTGCGCCCTCGCAGTTATTGATGAGTGAGTGGTCGTAGGTGGGTTCTATAGAGTTGTAATAACAAGTGTCTCCGCCACAGGGGCCCTACGGGCCCCACATGGCTCCTACACTTGCGCCTGCCGCGGGCGGCAGCTCGGCCTTCGGCCTCGCGGTCACTGCTCATGAGCACTGATCATGGTGGGTATCCTCATGGGTGTCAAATGAATCCTCGCGTCGAGAGCTTTCCAATGAGCTATCACACACGATTGTATCATGAATGGTACGGGAGTTATGAGTTAAAGAAGGATGAAGAATTGAAAAAGGCGTGTTTGGGGGGGGGGAGGACGGTTATTGGCTATAGTTGCCACTTTTTACTAAGAAATTACATGGGGGTGAAGATGGAACGCAGTGAAAGTTTACTTAAATACGGAGGAGAACCGTAGGAAACTCGGACCAAACGCAGCTCGGCCCTTCGGGCCTCGCCGTCACTGCTTCTGTAAATTATGTATTGTGGGGTGTTATGGATGTCAAATCAATCGTCGAGTAGAGAGCTGTCCAATGAGGCATCACACATCATGCTAACATGAATGGAACGATAGTTAAGAATTAAAGAAGGAAGAGGAATGGAAAAAAGGCGAGTTTGTGAGAGGGAAGAGGGTGGATGTTGGAAAAAATTTTAAATACTCGTTTCAAACCCTCATTTCAATTGCTTTCATGGACATGTAAGCCATTCATGTCCATTACAAATTTTAGGCTGTGGAATTGTTCTTCATCTGTTTTTCGGTCTTATTAAACCTAATTGGATATTAATTAATTTTACAGTCATGACACCAATACAGGTTGCTATAGAATTCTTTGCAATGCCAATGATAGTATGCCAAGCTTTCAAAAGCAGTATCCTGGGATGAAATGGTTGAAAAAATTATAATTCCGTATGTAAAAAATATGGAAAATATCTCATTTGCTGCATTGAAACAGCACTAAGAATAGATATTGTAAAATGGGCCGATTTGATTTTTTAGATACCCTACGGTATGAAATAAAATATTATGTCATATAAATCTACATAACACAACATAAACCACGGGTAAATAAAAATTGAAATGAAATGGGATATTTCCCCGACTTTTCCTTTAACTTTTGTGTTTGGACCAAATTTTAAGGGGTTAGGGGGTGAGCTACTTTAAACCGTTTTTGATAGCAATTCTCAGTATTTAAGGATGAAAAAAAATTGGTTGTCTCTATAAGTCGGTTGTAAAGGCGGTTTACGGACGATAGTTTAACGTGACAACGCCTAAATTAACTTAAATTTAATTAACTAATTAACTTAAATGATATATGGCTGGAAAGGGAAAGAAACGTGAAAAAGCCCGTATAAGCCTTTAAGTAATTTTAATTTTTTATATATAGGTAGACAATATCGCGGCCGAAAGAGGCCTTTCTTGAGGAAAATCGTGCGCACCCCCTGGCGTTTTACACCCTCAAAGCCAAAAACACTTGCTTGATTATCAAAAGGCATATCATGCCATGAAAGGGGAAGAATGGACGAAGACATGGGTATAATTTAAATTATTAAGATAGGTCTTCTACATCAAAAAATTGCTTTAAACCCGCCCACGCAATTCAAATGGGATTGCCGGAAATGCGTCACTTTGTGTTCCACTCCCGTTTTAGGGGTGAAGGTATGAATTCGAAAATATGTGTTTATACTCGTTTGAAGCCATAATTAATACTGCTTCTAATGAGACATAAAAAATTATTTTCGGTTGAAAATTGCAGGCTGTCGAATTGAATACCAATTTTTTCGTCAATATGCACCGAAATTGAATATTAATTAATTTTACGGTCTTAAAAGGAGTATTCTTGGTTTTAATTAGCCTATCTTTGCTGAAAATACTATAATATACATTAAGCAGTAGTATGTGTTAGTTACTCCTGGGACTTAGTGGTGAAAAAAAATTATTTTGCCGAGAAAGCGGAAAATATTCATTTATCTATCACATAGCTGCATTGAAACAGCTTGAAGCATACGTATTGCGTGTGGGGGTTTTAAAATATTTTGATTTAATACAGTACATGTTAAAGTAATTCGTGATAAAAACATGCGGCTACAAAATGCAACATAAGCCACGGAGTAAATAAATACCAATATCAAACGGGAGATTTCCCCGACCTTTTCATGAAATTTTGGGTTTTGACCGAATTTTCAGGGGGAAGTGGGTTGAAAGTAGTTATATGTCTGCATTTGTTTAAAACCTGTATTTAAGCCGCTTATAATGAGGCAGTAACCGTGTTGCCCTAAGTTGGATATTACAGGCTGAATTATTTTTTAACTCTTTTTTCGTCTATATCCACCGAAATTGAACATTTATACTTTTTACGGTTGAAAAGCAAAATAGGTGGCCTAAATTAGTTTGACACTGCTATAGATACTATAGTTAACATTAAGCAACAGTTTCCGTTGGTTATTCTAGGGAAAAAAGGGTGCAAAAAAAAAATTGATGTTCGAGAATACAGAAAATAGTCATTTATCTATTGAAATTGAAATAGCTCGAAGAATACGTAGTGTATTTGGGGTTATTTGACTTTTTTGGTTAGTTTATAGTATAAGCTAAGATAATAAAAGATGTGGGTGGCTGTATATATTTTTTGTCTGTTTATTCGTGTTAATACACCTAAATTGAATATTAATTATTTTTAGGGTTTTCAAAGTAAGCAGAATTACTTAAAATGACTCATGATCGTTGCTACAGATATTATATTTGTTTCAAACCTTTATATTTGCTGCTTATAATGAGCGAATAATTGTTGGCTTAACCTGTTTATTGCAGGCCGTATAATTTTTTGTCTATTTATTAGGGTTAATGCACCCAAATTGAATATGAATTATTTTTACGGGTCTGAATGTAAGACGGGTGACTTGAAACGACTCATCATTGCTATAGATACTTCGCTTAACATTTAGTAACCGTATTTGTTAGCAATTTCAGGTATTTAAGGGTGCAAAAAAAGTAAATATGTCGAGATTCGGAAAATAGTTATTATTCTATCATACGGCGGCATTGAAATAGCTCGAAAACAACGTATTGTATGTGGGGTTATTTGTCCTTCTTGGATTGCCTATTGTATTAACTAAAATATTGTATGCCAACGACATCAACAATTGACAACATAACCCACGGAGTCAAGAAATACTGCATTGAAATAGCTTGAAGAATACGTATTGTATGTGGGGGTTTTTAAACTTTTTTGATTTACTCCAGTACATGGTAAAACATCATGTGTGAAAAAAACATCTACAAAATACAACATAAGCCACGTTGAAAATAAATACCAAAATCGAACGGGAGATTCCCCCGACCTTTTCATGAAATTTTGTGTTTTGACCGAATTTTCAGGGGGAAGGGGGTCGAAAGTAGTTATGTGTTTGTAATCGTTTAAAACTTGTAATTAAGCCGCTTACAATAACCGTTGGCCTAAGTTGGATATTCAGACTGTGTAATTTTTTAACTCTTTCTTGCTCTATATACACCGAAATAGAACATTAATTATATTATATTTTCGGTTTTGAAAGCATCCGAAATAGAACATTAATTATATTATATTTTCGGTTTTGAAAGCATAATAGGTGGCCTAAATTAGCTTGACATTGCTATAGATACTATAGTTAACATTAAACTGTTTCCGTTGGTAATTCTAGGGAAAGAAGGGTGCAAAAAAATTAATATGCCGAAAAACCGGAAAATAGCCATTTGTCTATCACTTGGCGGCATTGAAATAGCTGCAAGAATACGTATTGTATATGGGATTATTTACCTTATACATATATACGTATACATATATTAGAAAATTTGGGTTCCTAAATTGGGAAAATATGTTGATATCGTACTTTAAGCACATTAAACCGTTACAGTAGTATAATGTGTGATACATTTTATCCATATAAAATTCATATCATAGAAATAGGAAGCATAACATTGGCCATTTTTATTGTGAAAATTGAAGAAATGCACACTGAACCCGAACTGGTAGACCTAAATTGGATGATTTGTTGATAACTTGTTGACATTAGTAAACAACATGCGAAACTGCAAATTTAAAAAACATTTTCACCCCTAAAATAAGGGTAGATTTTTCGAAATTATCGAAAACGGGAAAAATTTTGAGAATTTCGCGTGAAATTTCGTGTTTGACCCGATTTTAAAGGGGGAGTGGGGATGATGGAACCACCCCTAGTATACTCGGATGCAACCCCTATTTATAGTGCCTTTAACGACCCCTTAACTATTCATGTCGGTTAAAAATTGCAGGCTGTGGAATTTTTTATCTCAAAGCATGCACAGCAGGGTATACCCTTTTCCCGCATGTAGGCCTCTTGCACACCCCCCTTACATACCTAGCTGTGGGGAAACTGGTGGACTGACAGCAATATAGGCCATTTTTAATATAAAAACATGATGATATCCACAATGTACCCGAAATGGTAGGCCTAAATTGGATGATTTGTTGATTGTTTGTTGACGTTAGTAAACAACATGCGAAACTGCAAATTTACGATACATTTTGTCCACGAAAAAGAAGGTAGATTTTTTGAAATTATCAAAAACGGGAATATTTTCAGGAATTTAGTGGGAAATTTCATGTTTGACCCGACCCGGGAGGGGGGATGATGAAAACATCCCTTGTATACGCCCTTGAAAGCGTCATCCATACTGCATTCAACGACACATTAAACATCCTCGCGTATTGAAAACTGCAGACAGTGGAATATTTGTAACTGCTGAAACGGGAGAATTCCTTGAGTTTTTATGTGTCTCGACCGAAATTTCAGGGGGAAGGGGGGAGGAAGAAGTCATGTGTTTGTATTTGCTAAATAGCTGTATTTGTGCCGCTTATAATGAAGCTATAATTGTTGGTCCTACTTGGATATTACAGAGTATATAATTTTTTAACTCTTTTATGGTCTTCATACACCAAAATTGAAAATGAATTTATTTTACGGTATTGAAAGCATTGTGGGTGGCTTAAATTACCATAGCATTGCTACAGATACTTAATTAAACATTATGCAAATACTTCCGTAGTTAAGTCCTGGTAATTGTGGGTGCAAAAAAATTAATATGCCGAGAATGAGGAAAATAGTCATTTTTCTATCACTTGGCGGCATTGAAATAGCTGGAAAAATACGTAATGTATATAGAGTTATTTGACCTTTTTGGATACCATATAGTATAAGATAAGATAGTAAAAGATAAACACGTCCACTAAACGCAACATGATCCATGGAGTATGTAAAGCACCGAAAGTGGACATGAAACATGCCATTATAATACACATATATTCGAAAATTTGGGTTCCTAAATTGGGAAAATATGTTGATATTGTACGTTAATGACATTAAACCGGTACAGTAGTACAATGTGTGATACATTTTATCCATATAAAATGCATATAATAGAAATAGGAAGCAAAACATTGGTCATTTTTAACGTGAAACTTGAAAATATCCACACTGTAGCCGAAATGGTAGGTCTAAATTGGATGATTTGTTGATAACTTGTTTAAATTAGTAAACAACATGCGAAACTGCAAATTTAAAAAACATTTTCACCCCTAAAATAAGGGTAGATTTTTCGAAATTATCGAAAACGGGAAAATTTTTGAGAATTTCGCGTGAAATTTCGTGTTTGACCCGATTTTAAAGGGGGAGGGGGGATGATGGAACCACCCCTAGTATACTCGGATGAAACCCCTATTTATAGTGCCTTTAACGACCCCTTAATTATTCATGTCGGTTAAAAATTGCAGGCTGTGGAATTTTTTATCTCAAAGCATGCACAGCAGGGTATACCCTTTTCCCGCATGTAGGCCTCTTGCACACCCCCCTTACATACCTAGCTGTGGGGAAACTGGTGGACTGACAGCAATATAGGTTACACAGTTGAGAAGAGCAAGGATAGTGGAAAGTAGCAAAGTGGTTTTAAATTTTTTGAATCAATTTTTTTCCCGCGAAAATCGTCCCCGAAAAACGCGTTTTTTCGTCGAAAATGGGCATTTTTTCGCATTTTTGCCCTTTTTCACTTTGCTAATTATCTGGAAGCCGTCAGATTTTACATAGGTATGAGGCGTGGGGGGAAAGTTGGGGAAAGGTTGGCCGAATAGCGCTACGAAGCCATTTTGGCCGCAGCGGATCTCAATTTTTTTTTATCGCGTTTTCCGCAGCATAGGAAAACCAATGTAAAATGTGCACTTTTTTTGGCAATTTTGCAGGGGTTGGGGAAAAATGTCATAACTGGGCCAATTTTGGCCCGATTGGGATGATTCTATTTTTCCCCCACTCGACTTAGTCCTATCTATCTTTCAAGACCATTTGTCGAGCGGCAGCTCGGGCTGCGCCCTCGCAGTTATTGATGAGTGAATGGTCGTAGGTGGGTTCTATTAAGTTATAACAAGTGTCTCCGCCACAGGGGCCCTACGGGCCCCACATGGCTCCTACACTTGCGCCTGCCGCGGGCGGCAGCTCGGCCTTCGGCCTCGCGGTCACTGCTCATGAGCACTGATCATGGTGGGTATCCTCATGTCAAATGAATCCTCGCGTCGAGAGCTTTCCAATGAGCTATCACACACGATTGTATCATGAATGGTACGGGAGTTATGAGTTAAAGAAGGAAGAAGAATTGAAAAAGGCGTGTTTGGGGGGGGGGGGGGAGGACGGTTATTGGCTATAGTTGCCACTTTTTACTAAGAAATTACATGGGGGTGAAGATGGAACGCAGTGAAAGTTTACTTAAATACGGAGGAGAACCGTAGGATACTCGGACCAAACGCAGCTCGGCCCTTCGGGCCTCGCCGTCACTGCTTCTGTAAATTATGTATTGTGGGGTGTCATGGATGTCAAATCAATCGTCGAGTAGAGAGCTGTCCAATGAGGCATCACACATCATGCTAACATGAATGGAACGATAGTTAAGAATTAAAGAAGGAAGAGGAATGGAAAAAAGGCGAGTTTGTGAGAGGGAAGAGGGTGGATGTTGGAAAAAATTTTAAATACTCGTTTCAAACCCTCATTTCAATTGCTTTTATGGACATGTAAGCCATTCATGTCCATTACAAATTTTAGGCTGTGGAATTGTTTTTCATCTGTTTTTCGGTCTTATTAAACCTAATTGGATATTAATTAATTTTACAGTCATGACACCAATACAGGTTGCTATAGAATTCTTAGCAATGCCAATGATAGTATGCCAAGCTTTCAAAAGCAGTATCCTGGGATGAAATGGTTGAAAAAATTATAATTCCGTATGTAAAAAATATGGAAAATATCTCATTTGCTGCATTGAAACAGCACTAAGAATAGATATTGTAAAATGGGCCGATTTGATTTTTTAGATACCCTACGGTATGATATAAAATATTATGTCATATAAATCTACATAACACAACATAAACCACGGGTAAATAAAAATTGAAATGAAATGGGATATTTCCCCGACTTTTCCTTTAACTTTTGTGTTTGGACCAAATTTTAAGGGGTTAGGGGTGTGCTACTTTAAACAGTTTTTGATAGCAATTCTCAGTATTTAAGGATGAAAAAAAATTGGTTGTCTCTATAAGTCGGTTGTAAAGGCGGTTTACGGACGATAGTTTAACGTGACAACGCCTAAATTAACTTAAATTTAATTAACTAATTAACTTAAATGATATATGGCTGGAAAGGGAAAGAAACGTGAAAAAGCCCGTATAAGCCTTTAAGTAATTTTAATTTTTTATATATAGGTAGACAATAACGCGGCCGAAAGAGGCCTTTCTTGAGGAAAATCGTGCGCACCCCCTGGCGTTTTACACCCTCAAAGCCAAAAACACTTGCTTGATTATCAAAAGGCATATCATGCCATGAAAGAGGAAGAATGGACGAAGACATGGGTATAATTTAAATTATTAAGATGGGTCTTCTACATCAAAAAATTGCTTTAAACCCGCCCACGCAATTCAAATGGGATTGCCGGAAATGCGTCACTTTGTGTTCCACTCCCGTTTTAGGGGTGAAGGTATGAATTTGAAAATATGTGTTTATACTCGTTTGAAGCCACAATTAATACTGCTTCTAATGAGACATAAAAAATTATTTTCGGTTGAAAATTGCAGGCTGTCGAATTGAATATCAATTTTTTCGTCAATATGCACCGAAATTGAATATTAATTAATTTTACGGTCTTAAAAGGAGTATTCTTGGTTTTAATTAGCCTATCTTTGCTGAAAATACTATAATATACATTAAGCAATAGTATGTGTTAGTTACTCCTGGGACTTAGTGGTGAAAAAAAATTATTTTGCCGAGAAAGCGGAAAATATTCATTTATCTATCACATAGCTGCATTGAAACAGCTTGAAGCATACGTATTGCGTGTGGGGGTTTTAAAATATTTTGATTTAATACAGTACATGTTAAAGTAATTCGTGATAAAAACATGCAGCTACAAAATGCAACATAAGCCACGGAGTAAATAAATACCAATATCAAACGGGAGATTTCCCCGACCTTTTCATGAAATTTTGGGTTTTGACCGAATTTTCAGGGGGAAGGGGGTTGAAAGTAGTTATATGTCTGCATTTGTTTAAAACCTGTATTTAAGCCGCTTATAATGAGGCAGTAACCGTGTTGCCCTAAGTTGGATATTACAGGCTGAATTATTTTTTAACTCTTTTTTTCGTATATATACACCGAAATTGAACATTTATACTTTTTACGGTTGAAAAGCAAAATAGGTGGCCTAAATTAGTTTGGCACTGCTATAGATACTATAGTTAACATTAAGCAACAGTTTCCGTTGGTTATTCTAGGGAAAAAAGGGTGCAAAAAAAATTGATGTTCGAGAATACAGAAAATAGTCATTTATCTATTGAAATTGAAATAGCTCGAAGAATACGTAGTGTATTTGGGGTTATTTGACTTTTTGGTTAGTTTATAGTATAAGCTAAGATAATAAAAGATAAAAACGTCTACTAAACGCAATGTGGGTGGCTGTATATATTTTTTGTCTGTTTATTCGTGTTAATACACCTAAATTGAATATTAATTATTTTTAGGGTTTTCAAAGTAAGCAGAATTACTTAAAATGACTCATCATCGTTGTTACAGATATTTTGCCAAACATTAACCAATATAGTTTTTGTTATGGCTGCAAAAAAATTAATCTGCCGAAAAACCGGAAAATAATCATTTTTCTATTAAGTAGCGGCATTGAAATAGCCCGAAGAATGCATATTGTATATGGGCCTATTTGACCTTATAAAGTAATGTGTGATATAACCATCGACATAACACAACATAAACCTCGGAGTAAATAAAAAATTAAGTCAAATGAGATATTTCCCTGACTTTTTCTTGAAATTTTGCGTTTTGGTCGAATTTTCTGGAGGAAGGGGGTTGATGGATGTTATGTGTTTATATTTGTTTCAAACCTTTATATATGCTGCTTATAATGAGCGAATAATTGTTGGCTAAACCTGTTTATTGCAGGCCGTATAATTTTTTGTCTATTTATTAGGGTTAATGCACCCAAATTGAATATGAATTATTTTTACGGGTCTGAAAGTAAGACGGGTGACTTGAAACGACTCATCATTGCTATAGATACTTCGCTTAACATTTAGTAACCGTATTTGTTAGCAATTTCAGGTATTTAAGGGTGCAAAAAAAGTTAATATGCCGAGATTCGGAAAATAGTTATTATTCTATCATACGGCGGCATTGAAATAGCTGGAAGACAACGTATTGTATGTGGGGTTATTTGTCCTTCTTGGATTGCCTATTGTATTAACTAAAATATTGTATGCCAACGACATCAACAATTGACAACATAACCCACGGAGTCAAGAAATACCAAAATTGAACTGGAGATTTCCCCGAAATGTTCTTGATTTTTTTTTTTTTTTTACCGAATTTCAAAGGGAAGGGGGTTGTTGAAAGTTACGTCTTTATACTCGTGTCCAACCTATGTTTATGCCGCTTATAATGAAGTTGTAACTTAAGTTGAATGCTTTTTACATATTTTTTCGTCAATATGCACCGAAATTGAATATTAATTAATTTTACGGTCTTGAAAGCAGTATAGGTGGCTTTAATTAGCCTAACATTGCTACAGATACTATAGTATACATAAAGCAATAGTATTTGTTAGTATTCCTGGGACTTAGTGGTGAAAAAAAATTAATATGCCGAGAAACCGGAAAATATTTATTTATCTACCACATAGCTGCATTGAAATAGCTAGAAGAATACGTATTGCATGTGGGGGTTTTTAAACTTTTTTTGATTTACTCCAGTATATGGTAAAACATCATGTGTGAAAAAAACATCTACAAAATACAACATAAGCCACGGTGAAAATAAATACCAAAATCGAACGGGAGATTCCCCCGACCTTTTCATGAAATTTTGTGTTTTGACCGAATTTTCAGGGGGAAGGGGGTCGAAAGTAGTTATATGTTTGTAATCGTTTAAAACTTGTAATTAAGCCGCTTAAAATAACCGTTGGCCTAAGTTGGATATTACAGACTGTGTAATTTTTTAACTCTTTCTTGGTCTATATACACCGAAATAGAACATTAATTATATTATATTTTCGGTTTTGAAAGCATCCGAAATAGAACATTAATTATATTATATTTTCGGTTTTGAAAGCATAATAGGTGGCCTAAATTAGCTTGACATTGCTATAGATACTATAGTTAACATTAAACTGTTTCCGTTGGTAATTCTAGGGAAAGAAGGGTGCAAAAAAATTAATATGCCGAAAAACCGGAAAATAGCCATTTGTCTATCACTTGGCGGCATTGAAATAGCTGGAAGA
The DNA here is from genome assembly GCA_963971405.1 of Psococerastis gibbosa. Taxonomy (NCBI): domain Eukaryota; kingdom Metazoa; phylum Arthropoda; class Insecta; order Psocodea; family Psocidae; genus Psococerastis; species Psococerastis gibbosa. Next base: position 1,029,659 of record OZ020490.1, on the reverse strand, counting down.
ATACGTATTGTATATGGGATTATTTACCTTTTTCGGATAGCCTATTTTATAAGATAATAAAAGATAAAAAGTCTACTAAACTCAACATAAACCATAGAGAATGTAAACCACCGAAAGTGGACATGAAACATGCCCTAAAAAGACACAAATATTCGCAATTTTGTGATTTTACATTGCGAAAATATGTTGATATTGTACGTTAATTACATGAATCTGATACAGTAGTATAATGAATGATAGGTTTTATCCATAATAATTACATATTATAGATATAAGAAGCCAAATATATGCCATTTTCAACGTGAACCTTGAAGATATCCACACTGTAGCCAAAATGGTAGGCGTAAATTGGAACATTTGTTGGTTTTTTGTTTACATATGTAAACAGTATGTGAAACTGCAAATTTACTTGAAATTTACTTGAAAGCAATGTGGGTGGCTGAAATTACCTTAGCAGTGCTAAAGATACTATAGTAAACATTAAGCTAGTGCTTCCGTAGGTAAATCCTGGTAATTGCGGGTGCAAAAAAATTAATATGGCGAGAATACAGAAAATAGTCATTTATCTATCACTTGGCGGCATTGAAATAGCTCGAAGAATAAGTATTGTATATAGGATTATTAACCTTTTTCGGATAGCCTATTGTCTAAGATAAGATAATAAAAGATAAAAAGTCTACTAAACGCAACATTAACCATGGAGTATGTAAAGCACCGAAAGTGGACATGAAACATGCCATCAAAATACACATGTATTCGAAAATTTGGGTTCGAAAATTTGGGTTCTAAAATTGGGAAAATATGTGGATAATGTACGATAATTACATTAAACCGGTACAGTAGTATAATGTTTGATACATTTTATTCATATAAAATGCATATTATAGAAATAGGAAGCAAAACATAGGCCATTTTTAACATAAAAACATGATGATATCCACAATGTACCCGAAATGGTAGGCCTAAATTGGATGATTTGTTGATTGTTTGTTGACATTAGTAAACAACATGCGAAACTGCAAATTTACGATACATTTTGACCACGAAAAAGGAGGTAGATTTTTCGAAATTATAAAAAACGGGAATATTTTCAGGAATTTAGTGGGAAATTTCGTGTCGTACCCGATTTTAGAGGGGGAGGGGGGATGATGAAAACACCCCTTGTATACGCCCTTGAAAGCATCATTCATACTGCATTCAACGACACATTAAACATCCTCGCGTATTGAAAACTGCAGACAGTGGAATATTTGTAACTGCAGAAACGGGAGAATTCCTTGAGTTTTTATGTGTCTCGACCGAAATTTCAGGGGAAGGGGGGAGGAGGAAGTCATGTGTTTGTATTTGTTGAAAAGCTGTATTTGTGCCGCTTATAATGAAGCAATAATTGTTAATCTTACTTGGATATTTCAGACTATATAATTTTTTTATCTCTTTTATAGTTTTCATACACCATAATTGAATATTAATTAATTTTACGGTATAGAAAGCACTGTGGGTGGCTTAAATTACCATAGCATTGCTACAGATAGTTAATTGAACATTATGCAAATGCTTCCGTAGTTGAGTCCTGGTAATTGTGGGTGCAAAAAAATTAATATGCCTAGAATAAGGAAAATAGTCATTTTTCTATCTCTTGGCGGCTTTGAAATTGCTGGAAGAATACGTAATGTATATAGGGTTATTTGACCTTTTTAGATACCATATAGTATAAGATAAGATAGTAAAAGATAAAAACGTCCACTAAACGCAACATAAACCATAGAGTATGTAAACCACCGAAAGTGGACGTGAAACATGCCTTAAAAATACACATATAATCGAAAATTTGGGTTGTTAAATTGGGAAAATAAGTCGATATTGTACGTTACTTACATGAATCTAGTACAGTAGTATAATGTGTCATACACTTTATCCATATAAAGTATATATTATAGAAATAGGAAGGAAAACATTGGCCATTTTCAACGTGAAACTTGAAAATATCCACACTGTAGCCGAAATGCTAGACTTAAATTGTATGATTTGTTGACAGTTTGTTTACATTAGTAAACATCATGCGAAACTGCAAATTTAAAAAACATTTTCACCCCTAGAATAAGGGTAGATTTTTCGAAATGATGGAAAACGGGAATAATTTTGAGAATATCGCGTGAAATTTCGTGTTTGACCCGATTTTAAAGGGGGAGGGGGGATGATGGAACCACCCTTTGTACACTCGGGTGCAACCCCTATTTATAGTGCCTTTAGCGACCCCTTAACTATTCATGTCGGTTAAAAATTGCAGGCTGTGGAATTTTTTATCTCTAAGCATGCACAGCGGGGGGTACCCTTTTCCCGCATGTAGGCCCCTTGCACACCCCCCTTACATACCTAGCTGTGGGGAAACTGGTAGACCGACAGCAATATAACTTACACAGTTGTAAAGAGCAAGGATAGTGGAAAGTAGCAAAGTGGTTTTATTTTTTTCGAATCAATTTTTTTCCCGCGGAAATTGCCCCCGAAAAACGGGTTTTTTCGTCGAAAACGGGCATTTTTTGGAGTTTTTACACTTTTTCACTTTGCTAATTATCTGGAAGCCGTCAGATTTTACATAGGTATGAGACCTGGGGGGAAAGTTGGGGAAAGGTTGAGGGAATAGCGCTACGTCGCCATTTTGGCCGCAGCGGATCTCAATTTTTTGTTATCGCGTTTTCCGCAGCATAGGAAAACCAATGTAAAATGTGCACTTTTTTGGCAATTTTGCAGGGGTTGGGGAAAAATGTCATAACTGGGCCAATTTTGGCCCGATTGGGATGATTCTATTTTTCCCCCACTCGACTTGGATGTATCTATCTTTTAAGACCATTTGTCGGGCGGCAGCTCGGGCTGCGCCCTCGCAGTTATTGATGAGTGAGTGGTCGTAGGTGGGTTCTATTAAGTTATAACAAGTGTCTCCGCCACAGGGGCCCTACGGGCCCCACATGGCTCCTACACTTGCGCCTGCCGCGGGCGGCAGCTCGGCCTTCGGCCTCGCGGTCACTGCTCATGGGCACTGATCATGGTGGGTATCGTCATGGGTGTCAAATGAATCCTCGCGTCGAGAGCTTTCCAATGAGCTATCACACACGATTGTAGCATGAATGGTACGGGAGTTTTGAGTTAAAGAAGGAAGAAGAATTGAAAAAGGCGTGTTTGGGGGGGGGGGAGGACTGTTATTGGCTATAGTTGCCACTTTTTACTAAGAAATTACATGGGGGTGATGGAAAGATGGAACGCAGTGAAAGTTTACTTAAATACGGAAGAGAACCGTAGGAAACTCGGACCAAACGCAGCTCGGCCCTTCGGGCCTCGCCGTCACTGCTTCTGTAAATTATGTATTGTGGTGGGTGTCATGGATGTCAAATCAATCGTCGAGTAGAGAGCTGTCCAATGAGGCATCACACATCATGCTAACATGAATGGAACGATAGTTAAGAATTAAAGGAGGAAGAGGAATGGAAAAAAGGCGAGTTTGTGAGAGGGAAGAGGGTGGATGTTGGAAAAAATTTTAAATACTCGTTTCAAACCCTCATTTCAATTGCTTTTATGGACATGTAAGCCATTCATGTCCATTACAAATTTTAGGCTGTGGAATTGTTTTTCTTCTGTTTTTCGGTCTTATTACACCTAATTGGATATTAATTAACTTTACAGTCATGGCACCAATACAGGTTGCTGTAGAATTCTTAGCAATGCCAATGATAGTATGTCAAGCTTTCAAAAGCAGTATCCTGGGATGAAATGGTTGAAAAAATTATAATACCGTATGTAAAAAATATGGAAAATATCTCAATTGCTGCATTGAAACAGCACTAAGAATAGATATTGTAAAATGGGCCGATTTGATTTTTTAGATACCCTACGGTATGAAATAAAATATTATGTCATATAAATCTACATAACACAACATAAACCACGGGTAAATAAAAATTGAAATGAAATGGGATATTTCCCCGACTTTTCCTAACTTTTGTGTTTGGACCAAATTTTAAGGGGTTAGGGGGTGTGCTACTTTAGACAGTTTTTGATTGCAATTCTCAGTATTTAAGGATGAAAAAAAATTGGCTGTCTCTAAGTCGGTTGTAATGGCGGTTTACGGACGATAGTTTAACGTGACAACGCCTAAATTAACTTAAATTTAATTAACTAATTAACTTAAATGATATATGGCTGGAAATAGAAAGAAACGTGGAAAAGCCCGTAAAAGCCTTTAAGTAATTTTAATTTTTTATATATAGGTAGACAATAACGCGGCCGAAAGAGGCCTTTTTTGAGGAAAATCGTGCGCACCCCCTGGCATTTTACACCCTGAAAGCCAAAAACACTTGCTTGATTATCAAAAGACATATCATGCCATGAAAGAGGAAGATTGGACGAAGACATGGGTATAATTTAAATTATTAAGATAGGTCTTCCACATCAAAAAATTGCTTTAAACTCGTCCACCCAATTCAAATGGGATTGCCGGAAATGCGTCACTTTCTGTTCCACTCCCATTTTAGGGGTGAAGGTATGAATTTGAAAATATGTGTTTATACTCGTTTGAAGCCATAATTAATACTACTTCTAATGAGACATAAAAAATTAATTTCGGTTGAAAATTGGAGGCTGTGGAATTGAATATCAATTTTTTCGTCAATATGCACCGAAATTGAATATTAATTAATTTTACGGTCTTGAAAGGAGTATTCTTGGTTTTAATTAGCCTACCTTTGCTGAAAATACTATAGTATACATTAAGCAATAGTATGTATTAGTTACTCCTGGGACGTAGTGGTGAAAAAAAAATATTTTGCCGAGAAAGCGGAAAATATTCATTTATCTATCACATAGCTGCATTGAAACAGCTTGAAGCATACGTATTGTGTGTGGGGGTTTTTAAAATATTTTGATTTAATACAGTACATGTTAAAGTAATTCGTGATAAAAACATGCAGCTACAAAATGCAACATAAGCCAATGAGTAAATAAATACCAAAATCAAACGGAAGATTTCCCCGACCTTTTCATGAAATTTTGTGTTTTGACCGAATTTTCAGGGGGAAGGGGGTTGAAAGTAGTTATATGTCGGCATTTGTTTAAAACCTGTATTTAAGCCGCTTATAATGAGGCAGTAACCGTGTTGCCCAAAGTTGGATATTACAGGCTGAATCATTTTTTAACTCTTTTTTCGTCTATATACACCAAAATTGAACATTAATACTTTTTACGGTTGAAAAGCAAAATAGGTGGCCTAAATTAATTTGACATTGCTATAGTTAACATTAAGCAACAGTTTCCGTTGGTTATTCTAGGGAAAAAAGGGTGCAAAAAAAAATTAATGTTCGAGAATACAGAAAATAGTCATTTATCTATTGAAATTGAAATAGCTCGAAGAATACGTAGTGTATTAGGGGTTATTTGACTTTTTTGGTTAGCTTATAGTATAAGCTAAGATAATAAAAGATAAAAACGTCTACTAAACGCAATGTGGGTGGCTGAATATATTTTTTGTCTGTTTATTCGTGTTAATACACCTAAATTGAATATTACTTATTTTTAGGGTTTTCAAAGTATGCAGAATTACTTAAAATGACTCATCGTCGTTGCTACAGATATTTTGCCAAACATTAACCAATATAGTTTTTGTTATGGCTGCAAAAAAATTAATCTGCCGAAAAACCGGAAAATAGTCATTTTTCTATTAAGTAGCGGCATTGAAATAGCCCGAAGAATGCATATTGTATATGGGCCTATTTGACCTTATAAAGTAATGTGTGATATAACCATCGACATAACACAACATAAACCACGGAGTAAATAACAAATTAAATCAAATGAGATATTTCCCTGACTTTTTCTTGAAATTTTGCGTTTTGGTCGAATTTTCTGGAGGAAGGGGGTTGTTGGATGTTATGTGTTTATATTTGTTTCAAACCTTTATATTTGCTGCTTATAATGAGCGAATAATTGTTGGCTTAACCTGTTTATTGCAGGCCGTATAATTTTTTGTCTATTTATTAGGGTTAATGCACCCAAATTGAATATGAATTATTTTTACGGGTCTGAAAGTAAGACGGGTGACTTGAAACGACTCATCATTGCTATAGATACTTCGCTTAACATTTAGTAACCGTATTTGTTAGCAATTTCAGGTATTTAAGGGTGCAAAAAAAGTTAATATGCCGAGATTCGGAAAATAGTTATTATTCTATCATACGGCGGCATTGAAATAGCTGGAAGACAACGTATTGTATGTGGGGTTATTTGTCCTTCTTGGATTGCCTATTGTATTAACTAAAATATTGTATGCCAACGACATCAACAATTGACAACATAACCCACGGAGTCAAGAAATACCAAAATTGAACTGGAGATTTCCCCGAAATGTTCTTGATTTTTTTTTTTTTTTTACCGAATTTCAAAGGGAAGGGGGTTGTTGAAAGTTACGTCTTTATACTCGTGTCCAACCTATGTTTATGCCGCTTATAATGAAGTTGTAACTTAAGTTGAATGCTTTTTATATATTTTTTCGTCAATATGCACCGAAATTGAATATTAATTAATTTTACGGTCTTGAAAGCAGTATAGGTGGCTTTAATTAGCCTAACATTGCTACAGATACTATAGTATACATAATGCAATAGTATTTGTTAGTATTTCTGGGACTTAGTGGTGAAAAAAATTAATATGCCGAGAAACCGGAAAATATTTATTTATCTACCACATAGCTGCATTGAAATAGCTTGAAGAATACGTATTGTATGTGGGGGTTTTTAAACTTTTTTTGATTTACTCCAGTATATGGTAAAACATCATGTGTGAAAAAAACATCTACAAAATACAACATATGCCACGGTGAAAATAAATACCAAAATCGAACGGGAGATTCCCCCGACCTTTTCATGAAATTTTGTGTTTGACCGAATTTTCAGGGGGAAGGGGGTCGAAAGTAGTTATATGTTTGTAATCGTTTAAAACTTGTAATTAAGCCGCTTAAAATAACCGTTGGCCTAAGTTGGATATTACAGACTGTGTAATTTTTTAACGCTTTCTTGGTCTATATACACCGAAATAGAACATTAATTATATTATATTTTCGGTTTCGAAAGCATAATAGGTGGCCTAAATTAGCTTGACATTGCTATAGATACTATAGTTAATATTAAACTGTTTCCGTTGGTAATTCTAGGGAAAGAAGGGTGCAAAAAAATTAATATGCCGAAAAACCGGAAAATAGCCATTTGTCTATCACTTGGCTGGAAGGTGGAAGAATACGTATTGTATATGGGATTATTTACCTTTTTCGGATAGCCTATTATATAAGATAATAAAAGATAAAAAGTCTACTAAACTCAACATAAACCATAGAGAATGTAAACCACCGAAAGTGGACATGAAACATGCCCTAAAAAGACACAAATATTCGCAATTTTGGGATTTTACATTGCGAAAATATGTTCATATTGTACGTTAATTACATGAATCTGATACAGTAGTATAATGAATGATAGGTTTTATCCATATTAATTACATATTATAGATATAGGAAACCAAATATATGCCGTTTTCAACGTGAAACTTGAAGATATCCACACTGTAGCCAAAATGGTAGGCGTAAATTGGAACATTTGTTTATTTTTTGTTTACATATGTAAACAGTATGTGAAACTGCAAATTTACTTGAAATTTACTTGAAAGCAATGTGGGTGGCTGACATTACCTTAGCATTGCTAAAGATACTATAGTAAACATTAAGCTAGTGCTTCCGTAGGTAAATCCTGGTAATTGCGGGTGCAAAAAAATTAATATGCCGAGAATACAGAAAATAGTCATTTATCTATCACTTGGCGGCATTGAAATAGCTCGAAGAATAAGTATTGTATATGGGATTATTAACCTTTTTCGGATAGCCTATTGTCTAAGATAAGATAATAAAAGATAAAAAGTCTACTAAACGCAACATTAACCATGGAGTATGTAAAGCACCGAAAGTGGACATGAAACATGCCATCAAAATACACATGTATTCGAAAATTTGGGTTCTAAAATTGGGAAAATATGTGGATAATGTACGATAATTACATTAAACCGGTACAGTAGTATAATGTTTGATACATTTTATTCATATAAAATGCATATTATAGAAATAGGAAGCAAAACATAGGCCATTTTTAACATAAAAACATGATGATATCCACAATGTACCCGAAATGGTAGGCCTAAATTGGATGATTTGTTGATTGTTTGTTGACATTAGTAAACAACATGCGAAACTGCAAATTTACGGTACATTTTGACCACGAAAAAGGAGGTAGATTTTTCGAAATTATCAAAAACGGGAATATTTTCAGGAATTTAGTGGGAAATTTCGTGTTTGACCCGATTTTACAGGGGGAGGGGGGATGATGAAAACATCCCTTGTATACGCCCTTGAAAGCATCATTCATACTGCATTCAACGACACATTAAACATCCTCGCGTATTGAAAACTGCAGACAGTGGAATATTTGTAACTGCAGAAACGGGAGAATTCCTTGAGTTTTTATGCGTCTCGACCGAAATTTCAGGGGGAAGGGGGAGGAAGAAGTCATGTGTTTGTATTTGCTAAATAGCTGTATTTGTGCCGCTTATAATGAAGCTATAATTGTTGGTCCTACTTGGATATTACAGAGTATATAATTTTTTAACTCTTTTATGGTCTTCATACACCAAAATTGAAAATGAATTTATTTTACGGTATTGAAAGCATTGTGGGTGGCTTAAATTACCATAGCATTGCTACAGATACTTAATTAAACATTATGCAAATGCTTTCGTAGTTAAGTCCTGGTAATTGTGGGTGCAAAAAAATTAATATGCCGAGAATAAGGAAAATAGTCATTTTTCTATGACTTGGCGGCATTGAAATAGCTGGAAGAATACATAATGTATATAGGTTTATTTGACGTTTTTAGATACCATATAGTATAAGATAAGATAATAAAAGATAAAAACGTCTACTAAACCCAACATAAACCATGGAGTGTGTAAACCACCGAAAGTGGACGTGAAAGATGCCTTAAAAATACACATATAATCGAAAATTTGGGTTCTTAAATTGGAAAAATATGTTGATATTGTACGTTAATTACATGAATCTGGTACAGTAGTATAATGGGTGATAGGTTTTGTCCATGTAAAAGAAATATTATAGAAATAGGAAGCAAACCATGGGCCATTTTTAACGTGAAACTTGAAGACATGCACACTGCAACCGAAATGGTAGGCCTAAATTGGAAGATTTGTTGATAAGTTGTTGACATTAGTAAACAACATGCGAAACTGCAAATTCAAAAAACATTTTCACCCCTAGAATAAGGGTAGATTTTTCGAAATGATGGAAAACGGGAATAATTTTGAGAATATCGCGTGAAATTTCGTGTTTGACCCGATTTTAAAGGGGGAGGGGGGATGATGGAACCACCCCTTGTATACTCTGGTGCAACCCCTATTTATAGTGCCTTTAGGGACACATTAACTATTCATGTTGGTTAAAAATTGCAGGCTGTGGAATTTTTTATCTCTAAGCATGCACAGCAGGGTATACCCTTTTCCCGCATGTAGGCCTCTTGCACACCCCCCTTACATACCTAGCTGTGGGGAAACTGGTAGACCGACAGCAATATAACTTACACAGTTGTAAAGAGCAAGAATAGTGGAAAGTAGCAAAGTGGTTTTAATTTTTTCGAATCAATGTTTTTCCCGCGAAAATCGTCCCCGAAAAACGCGTTTTTTCGTCGAAAATGGGCATTTTTTCGCATTTTTGCCCTTTTTCACTTTGCTAATTATCTGGAAGCCGTCAGATTTTACATAGGTGTGAGACCTGGGGGGAAAGTTGGGGAAAGGTTGGCCGAATAGCGCTACGAAGCCATTTTGGCCGCAGCGGATCTCAATTTTTTGTTATCGCGTTTTCCGCAGCATAGGAAAACCAATGTAAAATTTGCACTTTTTTTGGCAATTTTGCAGGGGTTGGGGAAAAATGTCATAACTGGGCCAATTTTGGCCCGATTGGGATGATTCTATTTTTCCCCCACTCGACTTAGTCCTATCTATCTTTTAAGACCATTTGTCGGGCGGCAGCTCGGGCTGCGCCCTCGCAGTTATTGATGAGTGAGTGGTCGTAGGTGGGTTCTATTAAGTTATAACAAGTGTCCCCGCCACAGGGGCCCTACGGGCCCCACATGGCTCCTACACTTGCGCCTGCCGCGGGCGGCAGCTCGGCCTTCGGCCTCGCGGTCACTGCTCATGGGCACTGATCATGGTGGGTATCGTCATGGGTGTCAAATGAATCCTCGCGTCGAGAGCTTTTCAATGAGGTATCACACACGATTGTAGGATGAATGGTACGGGAGTTTGAGTTAAAGAAGGAAGAAGAAGAATTGAAAAAGGCGTGTTTCGGGGGTAGGGGGGGGGAGGACGGTTATTGGCTATAGTTGCCACTTTTTACTAAGAAATTACATGGGGGTGAAGATGGAACGAAGTGAAAGTTTACATAAATACGGAGGAGAACCGTAGGAAACTCGGACCAAACGCAGCTCGGCCCTTCGGGCCTCGCCGTCACTGCTTCTGTAAATTAAGTATTCTGGTGGGTGTCATGGATGTCAAATCAATCGTCGAGTAGAGAGCTGTCCAATGAGGCATCACAAATCATGCTAACATGAATGGAACGATAGTTATGAATTAAATAAGGAAGAGGCATGGAAGAAAGGCGAGTTTGTGAGAGGGAGGAGGGTGGATGTTGGAAAAAGTTTTAAATACTTGTTTCAAACCCTCATTTCAATTGCTTTCATGGACATGTAAGCCATTCATGTCCATTACATATTTTAGGCTGTGGAATTCTTTGTCTTCTGTTTTTCGGTCTTATTACACCTAATTAGATATTTATTAATTTTACACTCATGAAACCAATACAGGTTGCTATAAAATTCTTTGCAATGCCAATGAGAGTATGCCAAGCTTTCAAAAGCAGTATCCTGGGATGAAATGGTTGAAAAAATTATAATACCGTATGTAAAAAATATGGAAAATATCTCATTTGCTGCATTGAAACAGCACTAAGAATAGATATTGTAAAATGGGCCAATTTGATTTTTTAGATACCCTATGGTATGAAATAAAATATTATGTCATATAAATCTACATAACACAACATAAACCACGGGTAAATAAAACATGAAATTAAATGGGATATTTCCCCGATTTTCCTAACTTTTGTGTTTGGACCGAATTTTAAGGGGTTAGGGGGTGTGCTATTTGGAACAGTTTTTGATCGCAATTCTCGGTATTTAAGAATGAAAAAAATTGGTTGTCTCTAAGTCGGTTGTAAAGGCGGTTTACGGACGATAGTTTAACGTGACAACGCCTAAATTAACTTAAATTTAATTAACTAATTAACTTAAATGATATATGGCTGGAAAGAGAAAGAAACGTGGAAAAGCCCGTATAAGCCTTTAAGTAATTTTAATTTTTTATATATAGGTAGACAATAACGCGGCCGAAAGAGGCCTTTTTTGAGGAAAATCGTGCGCACCCCCTGGCGTTTTACACCCTCAAAGCCAAAAACACTTGCTTGATTATCAAAAGGCATATCATGCCATGAAAGAGGAGGAATGGACGAAGACATGGGTATAATTTAAATTATTAAGATAGGTCTTCCACATAAAAAAAATTGCTTTCAACCCGCCCACGCAATTCAAATGGGATTGCCGGAAATGCGTCACTTTGTGTTCCACTCCCGTTTTAGGGGTGAAGGTATGAATTTGAAAATATGTGTTTATACTCGTTTGAAGCCATAATTAATACTGCTTCTAATGAGACATAGAAAATTAATTTCGGTTGAAAATTGCAGGCTGTGGAATTGAATATCATTTTTTTCGTCAATATGCACCGAAATTGAATATTAATTAATTTTACGGTCTTAAAAGGAGTATTCTTGGTTTTAATTAGCCTATCTTTGCTGAAAATACTATAATATACATTAAGCAATAGTATTTGTTAGTTATTCTTGGGACTTAGTGGTGAAAAAAAATTAATATGCCGAGAAACCGGAAAATGTTTATTTATCTATCACATAGCTGCATTGAAATAGCTTGAAAAATACGTATTGTATGTGGGGTTTTTTAAACTTTTTTTGATTTACTCCAGTATATGGTAAAATGTAATGTGTGAAAAAAACATCTACAAAATACAACATAAGCCACGGAGAAAATAAATACCAAAATCGAACGGGAAATTCCCCCGACCTTTTCATGAAATTTTGTGTTTTGACCGAATTTTCAGGGGGAAGGGGGTCGAAATTAGTTATTTGTTTGTAGTCGTTTAAAACTTGTAATTAAGCCGCTTACAATAACCGTTGGCCTAAGTTGGATATTACAGACTGTGTAATTTTTTAACTCTTTCTTGGTCTATATACACCGAAATAGAACATTAATTATATTATATTTTCGGTTTTGAAAGCATAATAGGTGGCCTAAATTAGCTTGACATTGCTATAGATACTATAGTTAACATCGAACTGTTTCCGTTGGTAATTCTAGGGAAAGAAAGGTGCAAAAAAATTAATATGCCGAAAAACCGGAAAATAGCCATTTGTGTATCACTTGGCGGCATTGAAATAGCTGGAAGAATACGTATTGTATATTTACCTTTTTCGGATAGCCTGTTATATAAGATAATTAAAGATAAAAAGTCTACTAAACTCAACATAAACCATAGAGAATGTAAACCACCGAAAGTGGACATGAAACATGACCTAAAGAGACACAAATATTCGCAATTTTGGGATTTTACATTGCGAAAATATGTTGATATTGTACGTTAATTACATGAATCTGATACAGTAGTACAATGAATGATAGGTTTTATCCATATTAATTACATATTATAGATATAGGAAGCCAAATATATGCCATTTTCAACGTGAAACTTGATGATATCCACACAAAAACTTTGTGTTCCACTCCCGTTTTAGGGGTGAAGGTATGAATTTGAAAATATGTGTTTATACTCGTTTGAAGCCACAATTAATACTGCTTCTAATGAGACATAAAAAATTATTTTCGGTTGAAAATTGCAGGCTGTCGAATTGAATATCAATTTTTTCGTCAATATGCACCGAAATTGAATATTAATTAATTTTACGGTCTTAAAAGGAGTATTCTTGGTTTTAATTAGCCTATCTTTGCTGAAAATACTATAATATACATTAAGCAATAGTATGTGTTAGTTACTCCTGGGACGTAGTGGTGAAAAAAAGTTATTTTGCCGAGAAAGCGGAAAATATTCATTTATCTATCACATAGCTGCATTGAAACAGCTTGAAGCATACGTATTGTGTGTGGGGGTTTTAAAATATTTTGATTTAATACAGTACATGTTAAAGTAATTCGTGATAAAAACATGCAGCTACAAAATGCAACATAAGCCACGGAGTAAATAAATACCAATATCAAACGGGAGATTTCCCCGACCTTTTCATGAAATTTTGGGTTTTGACCGAATTTTCAGGGGGAAGGGGGTTGAAAGTAGTTATATGTCTGCATTTGTTTAAAACCTGTATTTAAGCCGCTTATAATGAGGCAGTAACCGTGTTGCCCTAAGTTGGATATTACAGGCTGAATTATTTTTTAACTCTTTTTTCGTCTATATACACCGAAATTGAACATTTATACTTTTTACGGTTGAAAAGCAAAATAGGTGGCCTAAATTAGTTTGGCACTGCTATAGATACTATAGTTAACATTAAGCAACAGTTTCCGTTGGTTATTCTAGGGAAAAAAGGGTGCAAAAAAAAAAATTGATGTTCGAGAATACAGAAAATAGTCATTTATCTATTGAAATTGAAATAGCTCGAAGAATACGTAGTGTATTTGGGGTTATTTGACTTTATGGTTAGTTTATAGTATCAGCTAAGATAATAAAAGATAAAAACGTCTACTAAACGCAATGTGGGTGGCTGAATATATTTTTTGTCTGTTTATTCGTGTTAATACACCTAAATTGAATATTAATTATTTTTAGGGTTTTCAAAGTAAGCAGAATTACTTAAAATGACTCATCATCGTTGCTACAGATATTTTGCCAAACATTAACCAATATAGTTTTTGTTATGGCTGCAAAAAAATTAATCTGCCGAAAAACCGGAAAATAGTCATTTTTCTATTAAGTAGCGGCATTGAAATAGCCCGAAGAATGCATATTGTATATGGGCCTATTTGACCTTATAAAGTAATGTGTGATATAACCATCGACATAACACAACATAAACCACGGAGTAAATAAAAAATTAAATCAAATGAGATATTTCCCTGAATTTTTCTTGAAATTTTGCGTTTTGGTCGAATTTTCTGGAGGAAGGGGGTTGATGGATGTTATGTGTTTATATTTGTTTCAAACCTTTATATTTGTTGCTTATAATGAGCGAATAATTGTTGGCTTAACCTGTTTATTGCAGGCCGTATAATTTTTTGTCTATTTATTAGGGTTAATGCACCCAAATTGAATATGAATTATTTTTACGGGTCTGAAAGTAAGACGGGTGACTTGAAACGACTCATCATTGCTATAGGTACTTCGCTTAACATTTAGTAACCGTATTTGTTAGCAATTTCAGGTATTTAAGGGTGCAAAAAAAGTTAATATGCCGAGATTCGGAAAATAGTTATTATTCTATCATACGGCGGCATTGAAATAGCTGGAAGACAACGTATTGTATGTGGGGTTATTTGTCCTTCTTGGATTGCCTATTGTATTAACTAAAATATTGTATGCCAACGACATCAACAATTGACAACATAACCCACGGAGTCAAGAAATACCAAAATTGAACTGGAGATTTCCCCGAAATGTTCTTGATTTCTTTTTGTTTTTTACCGAATTTCAAAGGGAAGGGGGTTGTTGAAAGTTACGTCTTTATACTCGTGTCCAACCTATGTTTATGCCGCTTATAATGAAGTTGTAACTTAAGTTGAATGCTTTTTATATATTTTTTCGTCAATATGCACCGAAATTGAATATTAATTAATTTTACGGTCTTGAAAGCAGTATAGGTGGCTTTAATTAGCCTAACATTGCTACAGATACTATAGTATACATAAAGCAATAGTATTTGTTAGTATTCCTGGGACTTAGTGGTGAAAAAAAATTAATATGCCGAGAAACCGGAAAATATTTATTTATCTACCACATAGCTGCATTGAAATAGCTTGAAGAATACGTATTGTATGTGGGGGTTTTTAAACTTTTTTTGATTTACTCCAGTATATGGTAAAACATCATGTGTGAAAAAAACATCTACAAAATACAACATAAGCCACGGTGAAAATAAATACCAAAATCGAACGGGAGATTCCCCCGACCTTTTCATGAAATTTTGTGTTTTGACCGAATTTTCAGGGGGAAGGGGGTCGAAAGTAGTTATATGTTTGTAATCGTTTAAAACTTGTAATTAAGCCGCTTAAAATAACCGTTGGCCTAAGTTGGATATTACAGACTGTGTAATTTTTTAACTCTTTCTTGGTCTATATACACCGAAATAGAACATTAATTATATTATATTTTCGGTTTTGAAAGCATAATAGGTGGCCTAAATTAGCTTGACATTGCTATAGATACTATAGTTAATATTAAACTGTTTCCGTTGGTAATTCTAGGGAAAGAAGGGTGCAAAAAAATTAATATGCCGAAAAACCGGAAAATAGCCATTTGTCTATCACTTGGCTGGAAGCTGGAAGAATACGTATTGTATATGGGATTATTTACCTTTTTCGGATAGCCTATTATATAACATAATAAAAGATAAAAATTCTACTAAACTACTACTACTACTAAACCATAGAGAATGTAAACCACCGAAAGTGGACATGAAACATGCCCTAAAAAGACACAAATATTCGCAATTTTGGGATTTTACATTGCGAAAATATGTTGATATTGTACGTTAATTACATGAATCTGATACAGTAGTACAATGAATGATAGGTTTTATCCATATTAATTACATATTATAGATATAGGAAGCCAAATATATGCCATTTTCAACGTGAAACTTGATGATATCCACACTGTAGCCAAAATGGTAGGCGTAAATTGGAACATTTGTTGATTTTTTGTTTACATATGTAAACAGTATGTGAAACTGCAAATTTACTTGAAATTTACTTGAAAGCAATGTGGGTGGCTGAAATTACCATAGCATTGCTAAAGATACTATAGTAAACATTAAGCTAGTGCTTCCGTAGGTAAATCCTGGTAATTGCGGGTGCAAAAAAATTAATATGCCGAGAATACAGAAAATAGTCATTTATCTATCACTTGGCGGCATTGGAATAGCTCGAAGAATAAGTATTGTATATGGGATTATTAACCTTTTTCGGATAGCCTATTGTCTAAGATAAGATAATAAAAGATAAAAAGTCTACTAAACGCAACATTAACCATGGAGTATGTAAAGCACCGAAAGTGGACATGAAACATGCCATCAAAATACACATGTATTCGAAAATTTGGGTTCTAAAATTGGGAAAATATGTGGATAATGTACGATAATTACATGAAACCGGTACAGTAGTATAATGTTTGATACATTTTATTCATATAAAATGCATATTATAGAAATAGGAAGCAAAACATAGGCCATTTTTAACATAAAAACATGATGATATCCACAATGTACCCTAAAGGTAGGCCTTAGGTAGGCCTAAATTGGATGATTTGTTGATTGTTTGTTGACATTAGTAAACAACATGCGAAACTGCAAATTTACGATACATTTTGACCACGAAAAAGAAGGTAGATTTTTCGAAATTATCAAAAACGGGAATATTTTCAGGAATTTAGTGGGAAATCTCGTGTTTGACCCGATTTTACAGGGGGAGGGGGGATGATGAAAACATCCCTTGTATACGCCCTTGAAAGCATCATTCATACTGCATTCAACGACACATTAAACATCCTCGCGTATTGAAAACTGCAGATTGTGGAATATTTGTAACTGCAGAAACGGGATAATTCATTGAGTTTTTTTGTAATTCAATCGAAATTTCAGGGGGAAGGGGGGAGGAGGAAGTTATGTGTTTGTATTTGTTTAAAAGCTGTATTTGTGCCGCTTATAATGAAGCAATAATTGTGGGTCTTACTTGGATATTACAGAGTATATAATTTTTTAACTCTTTTATGGTCTTCATACAACAAAATTGAAAATTATTTTATTTTACTGTATTGAAAGCATTGTGGGTGGCTTAAATTACCATAGCATTGCTACAGACACTATACTTAACATTATGCAAATGCTTCCGTAGTTAAGTCCTGGTAATTGTGGGTGCTAAAAAAATTAATATGCCGAGGATATGGAAAATAGTCATTTTTCTATCACTTGGCGGCATTGAAATAGCTGGAAGAATACATAATGTATATAGGTTTATTTGACGTTTTTAGATACCATATAGTATAAGATAAGATAATAAAAGATAAAAACGTCTACTAAACCCAACATAAACCATGGAGTGTGTAAACCACCGAAAGTGGACGTGAAAGATGCCTTAAAAATACACATTTAATCGAAAATTTGGGTTCTTAAATTGGAAAAATATGTTGATATTGTACGTTCATTACATGAATCTGGTACAGTAGTATAATGGGTGATAGGTTTTGTCCATGTAAAAGAAATATTATAGAAAAAGGAAGCAAAACATGGGCCATTTTTAACGTGAAACTTGAAGATATCGACACTGTAGCCGAAATGCTAGACTTAAATTGTATGATTTGTTGACAACTTGTTTACATTAGTAAACAACATGCAAAACTGCAAATTTAAAAAACATTTTCACCCCTAAAATAAGGGTAGATTTTTCGAAATGATGGAAAACGGGAATAATTTTGAGAATATCGCGTGAAATTTCGTGTTTGACCCGATTTTAATGGGGGAGGGGGGATGATGGAACCACCCCTTGTATACTCTGGTGCAACCCCTATTTATAGTGCCTTTAGGGACACATTAACTATTCATGTTGGTTAAAAATTGCAGGCTGTGGAATTTTTTATCTCTAAGCATGCACAGCAGGGTATACCCTTTTCCCGCATGTAGGCCTCTTGCACACCCCCCTTACATACCTAGCTGTGGGGAAACTGGTAGACTGACAGCAATATAACTTTCACTGTTGAGAAGAGCAAGGATAGTGGAAAGAAGCAAAGTGGTTTTAATTTTTTCGAATCAATTTTTTTCCCGCGAAAATCGTCCCCGAAAAACGCGTTTTTTCGTCGAAAACTGGCATTTTTTCGCATTTTTGCCCTTTTTCACTTTGCTAATTATCTGGAAGCCGTCAGATTTTACATAGGTATGAGACCTGGGGGGAAAGTTGGGGAAAGGTTGGCCGAATAGCGCTACGAAGCCATTTTGGCCGCAGCGGATCTCAATTTTTTTTTATCGCGTTTTCCGCAGCATAGGAAAACCAATGTAAAATTGGCACTTTTTTGGCAATTTTGCAGGGGTTTGGGAAAAATGTCATAACTGGGCCAATTTTGGCCCGATTGGGATGATTCTATTTTTCCCCCACTCGACTTGGATGTATCTATCTTTTAAGACCATTTGTCGGGCGGCAGCTCGGGCTGCGCCCTCGCAGTTATTGATGAGTGAGTGGTCGTAGGTGGGTTCTATTAAGTTATAACAAGTGTCTCCGCCACAGGGGCCCTACGGGCCCCACATGGCTCCTACACTTGCGCCTGCCGCGGGCGGCAGCTCGGCCTTCGGCCTCGCGGTCACTGCTCATGAGCACTGATCATGGTGGGTATCCTCATGTCAAATGAATCCTCGCGTCGAGAGCTTTCCAATGAGCTATCACACACGATTGTATCATGAATGGTACGGGAGTTATGAGTTAAAGAAGGAAGAAGAATTGAAAAAGGCGTGTTTGGGGGGGGGGGGGAGGACGGTTATTGGCTATAGTTGCCACTTTTTACTAAGAAATTACATGGGGGTGAAGATGGAACGCAGTGAAAGTTTACTTAAATACGGAGGAGAACCGTAGGATACTCGGACCAAACGCAGCTCGGCCCTTCGGGCCTCGCCGTCACTGCTTCTGTAAATTATGTATTGTGGGGTGTCATGGATGTCAAATCAATCGTCGAGTAGAGAGCTGTCCAATGAGGCATCACACATCATGCTAACATGAATGGAACGATAGTTAAGAATTAAAGAAGGAAGAGGAATGGAAAAAAGGCGAGTTTGTGAGAGGGAAGAGGGTGGATGTTGGAAAAAATTTTAAATACTCGTTTCAAACCCTCATTTCAATTGCTTTTATGGACATGTAAGCCATTCATGTCCATTACAAATTTTAGGCTGTGGAATTGTTTTTCATCTGTTTTTCGGTCTTATTAAACCTAATTGGATATTAATTAATTTTACAGTCATGACACCAATACAGGTTGCTATAGAATTCTTAGCAATGCCAATGATAGTATGCCAAGCTTTCAAAAGCAGTATCCTGGGATGAAATGGTTGAAAAAATTATAATTCCGTATGTAAAAAATATGGAAAATATCTCATTTGCTGCATTGAAACAGCACTAAGAATAGATATTGTAAAATGGGCCGATTTGATTTTTTAGATACCCTACGGTATGAAATAAAATATTATGTCATATAAATCTACATAACACAACATAAACCACGGGTAAATAAAAATTGAAATGAAATGGGATATTTCCCCGACTTTTCCTTTAACTTTTGTGTTTGGACCAAATTTTAAGGGGTTAGGGGTGTGCTACTTTAAACAGTTTTTGATAGCAATTCTCAGTATTTAAGGATGAAAAAAAATTGGTTGTCTCTATAAGTCGGTTGTAAAGGCGGTTTACGGACGATAGTTTAACGTGACAACGCCTAAATTAACTTAAATTTAATTAACTAATTAACTTAAATGATATATGGCTGGAAAGGGAAAGAAACGTGAAAAAGCCCGTATAAGCCTTTAAGTAATTTTAATTTTTTATATATAGGTAGACAATAACGCGGCCGAAAGAGGCCTTTCTTGAGGAAAATCGTGCGCACCCCCTGGCGTTTTACACCCTCAAAGCCAAAAACACTTGCTTGATTATCAAAAGGCATATCATGCCATGAAAGAGGAAGAATGGACGAAGACATGGGTATAATTTAAATTATTAAGATAGGTCTTCTACATCAAAAAATTGCTTTAAACCCGCCCACGCAATTCAAATGGGATTGCCGGAAATGCGTCACTTTGTGTTCCACTCCCGTTTTAGGGGTGAAGGTATGAATTTGAAAATATGTGTTTATACTCGTTTGAAGCCACAATTAATACTGCTTCTAATGAGACATAAAAAATTATTTTCGGTTGAAAATTGCAGGCTGTCGAATTGAATATCAATTTTTTCGTCAATATGAAATTGAATATTAATTAATTTTACAGTCTTAAAAGGAGTATTCTTGGTTTTAATTAGCCTATCTTTGCTGAAAATACTATAATATACATTAAGCAATAGTATGTGTTAGTTACTCCTGGGACTTAGTGGTGAAAAAAAATTATTTTGCCGAGAAAGCGGAAAATATTCATTTATCTATCACACAGCTGCATTGAAACAACTTGAAGCATACGTATTGCGTGTGGGGGTTTTAAAATATTTTGATTTAATACAGTACATGTTAAAGTAATTCGTGATAAAAACATGCAGCTACAAAATGCAACATAAGCCACGGAGTAAATAAATACCAATATCAAACGGGAGATTTCCCCGACCTTTTCATGAAATTTTGGGTTTTGACCGAATTTTCAGGGGGAAGGGGGTTGAAAGTAGTTGTATGTCTGCATTTGTTTAAAACCTGTATTTAAGCCGCTTATAATGAGGCAGTAACCGTGTTGCCCTAAGTTGGATATTACAGGCTGAATTATTTTTTAACTCTTTTTTCGTCTATATACACCGAAATTGAACATTTATACTTTTTACGGTTGAAAAGCAAAATAGGTGGCCTAAATTAGTTTGGCACTGCTATAGATACTATAGTTAACATTAAGCAACAGTTTCCGTTGGTTATTCTAGGGAAAAAAGGGTGCAAAAAAAAATTGATGTTCGAGAATACAGAAAATAGTCATTTATCTATTGAAATTGAAATAGCTCGAAGAATACGTAGTGTATTTGGGGTTATTTGACTTTTTTGGTTAGCTTATAGTATAAGCTAAGATAATAAAAGATAAAAACGTCTACTAAACGCAATGTGGGTGGCTGTATATATTTTTTGTCTGTTTATTCGTGTTAATACACCTAAATTGAATATTAATTATTTTTAGGGTTTTCAAAGTAAGCAGAATTACTTAAAATGACTCATCATCGTTGCTACAGATATTTTGCCAAACATTAACCAATATAGTTTTTGTTATGGCTGCAAAAAAATTAATCTGCCGAAAAACCGTTTTTTGGGTTTTGACCGAATTTTCAGGGGGAAGGGGGTTGAAAGTAGTTATATGTCTGCATTTGTTTAAAACCTGTATTTAAGCCGCTTATAATGAGGCAGTAACCGTGTTGCCCTAAGTTGGATATTACAGGCTGAATTATTTTTTAACTCTTTTTTTCGTATATATACACCGAAATTGAACATTTATACTTTTTACGGTTGAAAAGCAAAATAGGTGGCCTAAATTAGTTTGGCACTGCTATAGATACTATAGTTAACATTAAGCAACAGTTTCCGTTGGTTATTCTAGGGAAAAAAGGGTGCAAAAAAAATTGATGTTCGAGAATACAGAAAATAGTCATTTATCTATTGAAATTGAAATAGCTCGAAGAATACGTAGTGTATTTGGGGTTATTTGACTTTTTGGTTAGTTTATAGTATAAGCTAAGATAATAAAAGATAAAAACGTCTACTAAACGCAATGTGGGTGGCTGTATATATTTTTTGTCTGTTTATTCGTGTTAATACACCTAAATTGAATATTAATTATTTTTAGGGTTTTCAAAGTAAGCAGAATTACTTAAAATGACTCATCATCGTTGTTACAGATATTTTGCCAAACATTAACCAATATAGTTTTTGTTATGGCTGCAAAAAAATTAATCTGCCGAAAAACCGGAAAATAATCATTTTTCTATTAAGTAGCGGCATTGAAATAGCCCGAAGAATGCATATTGTATATGGGCCTATTTGACCTTATAAAGTAATGTGTGATATAACCATCGACATAACACAACATAAACCTCGGAGTAAATAAAAAATTAAGTCAAATGAGATATTTCCCTGACTTTTTCTTGAAATTTTGCGTTTTGGTCGAATTTTCTGGAGGAAGGGGGTTGATGGATGTTATGTGTTTATATTTGTTTCAAACCTTTATATTTGCTGCTTATAATGAGCGAATAATTGTTGGCTTAACCTGTTTATTGCAGGCCGTATAATTTTTTGTCTATTTATTAGGGTTAATGCACCCAAATTGAATATGAATTATTTTTACGGGTCTGAAAGTAAGACGGGTGACTTGAAACGACTCATCATTGCTATAGATACTTCGCTTAACATTTAGTAACCGTATTTGTTAGCAATTTCAGGTATTTAAGGGTGCAAAAAAAGTTAATATGCCGAGATTCGGAAAATAGTTATTATTCTATCATACGGCGGCATTGAAATAGCTGGAAGACAACGTATTGTATGTGGGGTTATTTGTCCTTCTTGGATTGCCTATTGTATTAACTAAAATATTGTATGCCAACGACATCAACAATTGACAACATAACCCACGGAGTCAAGAAATACCAAAATTGAACTGGAGATTTCCCCGAAATGTTCTTGATTTTTTTTTTTTTTTTTACCGAATTTCAAAGGGAAGGGGGTTGTTGAAAGTTACGTCTTTATACTCGTGTCCAACCTATGTTTATGCCGCTTATAATGAAGTTGTAACTTAAGTTGAATGCTTTTTACATATTTTTTCGTCAATATGCACCGAAATTGAATATTAATTAATTTTACGGTCTTGAAAGCAGTATAGGTGGCTTTAATTAGCCTAACATTGCTACAGATACTATAGTATACATAAAGCAATAGTATTTGTTAGTATTCCTGGGACTTAGTGGTGAAAAAAAATTAATATGCCGAGAAACCGGAAAATATTTATTTATCTACCACATAGCTGCATTGAAATAGCTAGAAGAATACGTATTGCATGTGGGGGTTTTTAAACTTTTTTTGATTTACTCCAGTATATGGTAAAACATCATGTGTGAAAAAAACATCTACAAAATACAACATAAGCCACGGTGAAAATAAATACCAAAATCGAACGGGAGATTCCCCCGACCTTTTCATGAAATTTTGTGTTTTGACCGAATTTTCAGGGGGAAGGGGGTCGAAAGTAGTTATATGTTTGTAATCGTTTAAAACTTGTAATTAAGCCGCTTAAAATAACCGTTGGCCTAAGTTGGATATTACAGACTGTGTAATTTTTTAACTCTTTCTTGGTCTATATACACCGAAATAGAACATTAATTATATTATATTTTCGGTTTTGAAAGCATCCGAAATAGAACATTAATTATATTATATTTTCGGTTTTGAAAGCATAATAGGTGGCCTAAATTAGCTTGACATTGCTATAGATACTATAGTTAACATTAAACTGTTTCCGTTGGTAATTCTAGGGAAAGAAGGGTGCAAAAAAATTAATATGCCGAAAAACCGGAAAATAGCCATTTGTCTATCACTTGGCGGCATTGAAATAGCTGGAAGAATACGTATTGTATATGGGATTATTTACCTTTTTCGGATAGCCTATTTTATAAGATAATAAAAGATAAAAAGTCTACTAAACTCAACATAAACCATAGAGAATGTAAACCACCGAAAGTGGACATGAAACATGCCCTAAAAAGACACAAATATTCGCAATTTTGTGATTTTACATTGCGAAAATATGTTGATATTGTACGTTAATTACATGAATCTGATACAGTAGTATAATGAATGATAGGTTTTATCCATAATAATTACATATTATAGATATAAGAAGCCAAATATATGCCATTTTCAACGTGAAACTTGAAGATATCCACACTGTAGCCAAAATGGTAGGCGTAAATTGGAACATTTGTTGGTTTTTTGTTTACATATGTAAACAGTATGTGAAACTGCAAATTTACTTGAAATTTACTTGAAAGCAATGTGGGTGGCTGAAATTACCTTAGCAGTGCTAAAGATACTATAGTAAACATTAAGCTAGTGCTTCCGTAGGTAAATCCTGGTAATTGCGGGTGCAAAAAAATTAATATGGCGAGAATACAGAAAATAGTCATTTATCTATCACTTGGCGGCATTGAAATAGCTCGAAGAATAAGTATTGTATATGGGATTATTAACCTTTTTCGGATAGCCTATTGTCTAAGATAAGATAATAAAAGATAAAAAGTCTACTAAACGCAACATTAACCATGGAGTATGTAAAGCACCGAAAGTGGACATGAAACATGCCATCAAAATACACATGTATTCGAAAATTTGGGTTCGAAAATTTGGGTTCTAAAATTGGGAAAATATGTGGATAATGTACGATAATTACATTAAACCGGTACAGTAGTATAATGTTTGATACATTTTATTCATATAAAATGCATATTATAGAAATAGGAAGCAAAACATAGGCCATTTTTAACATAAAAACATGATGATATCCACAATGTACCCGAAATGGTAGGCCTAAATTGGATGATTTGTTGATTGTTTGTTGACATTAGTAAACAACATGCGAAACTGCAAATTTACGATACATTTTGACCACGAAAAAGGAGGTAGATTTTTCGAAATTATAAAAAACGGGAATATTTTCAGGAATTTAGTGGGAAATTTCGTGTCGTACCCGATTTTAGAGGGGGAGGGGGGATGATGAAAACACCCCTTGTATACGCCCTTGAAAGCATCATTCATACTGCATTCAACGACACATTAAACATCCTCGCGTATTGAAAACTGCAGACAGTGGAATATTTGTAACTGCAGAAACGGGAGAATTCCTTGAGTTTTTATGTGTCTCGACCGAAATTTCAGGGGAAGGGGGGAGGAGGAAGTCATGTGTTTGTATTTGTTGAAAAGCTGTATTTGTGCCGCTTATAATGAAGCAATAATTGTTAATCTTACTTGGATATTTCAGACTATATAATTTTTTTATCTCTTTTATAGTTTTCATACACCATAATTGAATATTAATTAATTTTACGGTATAGAAAGCACTGTGGGTGGCTTAAATTACCATAGCATTGCTACAGATAGTTAATTGAACATTATGCAAATGCTTCCGTAGTTGAGTCCTGGTAATTGTGGGTGCAAAAAAATTAATATGCCTAGAATAAGGAAAATAGTCATTTTTCTATCTCTTGGCGGCTTTGAAATTGCTGGAAGAATACGTAATGTATATAGGGTTATTTGACCTTTTTAGATACCATATAGTATAAGATAAGATAGTAAAAGATAAAAACGTCCACTAAACGCAACATAAACCATAGAGTATGTAAACCACCGAAAGTGGACGTGAAACATGCCTTAAAAATACACATATAATCGAAAATTTGGGTTGTTAAATTGGGAAAATAAGTCGATATTGTACGTTACTTACATGAATCTAGTACAGTAGTATAATGTGTCATACACTTTATCCATATAAAGTATATATTATAGAAATAGGAAGGAAAACATTGGCCATTTTCAACGTGAAACTTGAAAATATCCACACTGTAGCCGAAATGCTAGACTTAAATTGTATGATTTGTTGACAGTTTGTTTACATTAGTAAACATCATGCGAAACTGCAAATTTAAAAAACATTTTCACCCCTAGAATAAGGGTAGATTTTTCGAAATGATGGAAAACGGGAATAATTTTGAGAATATCGCGTGAAATTTCGTGTTTGACCCGATTTTAAAGGGGGAGGGGGGATGATGGAACCACCCTTTGTACACTCGGGTGCAACCCCTATTTATAGTGCCTTTAGCGACCCCTTAACTATTCATGTCGGTTAAAAATTGCAGGCTGTGGAATTTTTTATCTCTAAGCATGCACAGCGGGGGGTACCCTTTTCCCGCATGTAGGCCCCTTGCACACCCCCCTTACATACCTAGCTGTGGGGAAACTGGTAGACCGACAGCAATATAACTTACACAGTTGTAAAGAGCAAGGATAGTGGAAAGTAGCAAAGTGGTTTTATTTTTTTCGAATCAATTTTTTTCCCGCGGAAATTGCCCCCGAAAAACGGGTTTTTTCGTCGAAAACGGGCATTTTTTGGAGTTTTTACACTTTTTCACTTTGCTAATTATCTGGAAGCCGTCAGATTTTACATAGGTATGAGACCTGGGGGGAAAGTTGGGGAAAGGTTGAGGGAATAGCGCTACGTCGCCATTTTGGCCGCAGCGGATCTCAATTTTTTGTTATCGCGTTTTCCGCAGCATAGGAAAACCAATGTAAAATGTGCACTTTTTTGGCAATTTTGCAGGGGTTGGGGAAAAATGTCATAACTGGGCCAATTTTGGCCCGATTGGGATGATTCTATTTTTCCCCCACTCGACTTGGATGTATCTATCTTTTAAGACCATTTGTCGGGCGGCAGCTCGGGCTGCGCCCTCGCAGTTATTGATGAGTGAGTGGTCGTAGGTGGGTTCTATTAAGTTATAATAACAAGTGTCTCCGCCACAGGGGCCCTACGGGCCCCACATGGCTCCTACACTTGCGCCTGCCGCGGGCGGCAGCTCGGCCTTCGGCCTCGCGGTCACTGCTCATGAGCACTGATCATAGTGTGTATCCTCATGGGTGGCAAATGAATCCTCGCGTCGAGAGCTTTCCAATGAGCTATCACACACGATTGTATCATGAATGGTACGGGAGTTATGAGTTAAAGAAGGAAGAAGAATTGAAAAAGGCGTGTTTGGGGGGGGGGGAGGACGGTTATTGGCTATAGTTGCCACTTTTTACTAAGAAATTACATGGGGGTGAAGATGGAACGCAGTGAAAGTTTACTTAAATACGGAGGAGAACCGTAGGAAACTCGGACCAAACGCAGCTCGGCCCTTCGGGCCTCGCCGTCACTGATACTCGAAAATTTGGGTTCTAAAATTGGGAAAATATGTGGATAATGTACGATAATTACATTAAACCGGTACAGTAGTATAATGTTTGATACATTTTATTCATATAAAATGGATATTATAGAAATAGGAAGCAAAACATAGGCCATTTTTAACATAAAAACATGATGATATCCACAATGTACCCGAAATGGTAGGCCTAAATTGGATGATTTGTTGATTGTTTGTTGACATTAGTAAACAACATGCGAAACTGCAAATTTACGATACATTTTGACCACGAAAAAGGAGGTAGATTTTTCGAAATTATCAAAAACGGGAATATTTTCAGGAATTTAGTGGGAAATTTCGTGTTTGACCCGATTTTACAGGGGGAGGGGGGATGATGAAAACATCCCTTGTATACGCCCTTGAAAGCATCATTCATACTGCATTCAACGACACATTAAACATCCTCGCGTATTGAAAACTGCAGACAGTGGAATATTTGTAACTGCAGAAACGGGAGAATTCCTTGAGTTTTTATGCGTCTCGACCGAAATTTCAGGGGGAAGGGGGGAGGAAGAAGTCATGTGTTTGTATTTGCTAAATAGCTGTATTTGTGCCGCTTATAATGAAGCTATAATTGTTGGTCCTACTTGGATATTACAGAGTATATAATTTTTTAACTCTTTTATGGTCTTCATACACCAAAATTGAAAATGAATTTATTTTACGGTATTGAAAGCATTGTGGGTGGCTTAAATTACCATAGCATTGCTACAGATACTTAATTAAACATTATGCAAATGCTTTCGTAGTTAAGTCCTGGTAATTGTGGGTGCAAAAAAATTAATATGCCGAGAATAAGGAAAATAGTCATTTTTCTATGACTTGGCGGCATTGAAATAGCTGGAAGAATACGTAATGTATATAGGGTTATTTGACCTTTTTAGATACAATATAGTATAAGATAAGATAGTAAAAGATAAAAACGTCCACTAAACGCAACATGATCCATGGAGTATGTAAAGCACCGAAAGTGGACATGAAACATGCCATTATAATACATATATATTCGAAAATTTGGGTTCCTAAATTGGGAAAATATGTTGATATCGTACTTTAAGTACATTAAACCGGTACAGCAGTATAATGTGTGATACATTTTATCCATATAAAATTCATATCATAGAAATAGGAAGCATAACATTGGCCATTTTTATTGTGAAAATTGAAGATATGCACACTGAACCCGAACTGGTAGACCTAAATTGGATGATTTGTTGATAACTTGTTGACATTAGTAAACAACATGCGAAACTGCAAATTTAAAAAACATTTTCACCCCTAAAATAAGGGTAGATTTTTCGAAATTATCGAAAACGGGAAAAATTTTGAGAATTTCGCGTGAAATTTCGTGTTTGACCCGATTTTAAAGGGGGAGTGGGGATGATGGAACCACCCCTAGTATACTCGGATGCAACCCCTATTTATATTGCCTTTAACGACCCCTTAACTATTCATGTCGGTTAAAAATTGCAGGCTGTGGAATTTTTTATCTCAAAGCATGCACAGCAGGGTATACCCTTTTCCCGCATGTAGGCCTCTTGCACACCCCCCTTACATACCTAGCTGTGGGGAAACTGGTGGAATGACAGCAATATAGGTTACACAGTTGAGAAGAGCAAGGATAGTGGAAAGTAGCAAAGTGGTTTTAAATTTTTTGAATCAATTTTTTTCCCGCGAAAATCGTCCCCGAAAAACGCGTTTTTTCGTCGAAAATGGGCATTTTTTCGCATTTTTGCCCTTTTTCACATTGCTAATTATCTGGAAGCCGTCAGATTTTACACAGGTATGAGACCTGGGGGGAAAGTTGGGGAAAGGTTGAGCGAATAGCGCTACGAAGCCATTTTGGCCGCAGCGGATCTCAATTTTTTTTTATCGCGTTTTCCGCAGCATAGGAAAACCAATGTAAAATTGGCACTTTTTTGGCAATTTTGCAGGGGTTGGGGAAAAATGTCATAACTGGGCCAATTTTGGCCCGATTGGGATGATTCTAAATTTTTCCCACTCGACTTGGATGTATCTATCTTTTAAGTCCATTTGTCGGGCGGCAGCTCGGGCTGCGCCCTCGCAATAATTGATCGGTGAGTGGTCGTAGGTGGGTTCTATAGAGTTGTAATAACAAGTGTCTCCGCCACAGGGGCCCTACGGGCCCCACATGGCTCCTACACTTGCGCCTGCCGCGGGCGGCAGCTCGGCCTTCGGCCTCGCGGTCACTGCTCATGAGCACTGATCATGGTGGGTATCCTCATGGGTGTCAGATGAATCCTCGAGTCGAGAGCTTTCCAATGAGCTATCACACACGATTGTATCATGAATGGTACGGGAGTTATGAGTTAAAGAAGGAAGAAGAATTGAAAAAGGCGTGTTTGGGGGGGGGGGGAGGACGGTTTTTGGCTATAGTTGCCACTTTTTACTAAGAAATTACATGGGGGTGAAGATGGAACGCAGTGAAAGTTTACTTAAATACGGAGGAGAAACGTAGGAAACTCGGACCAAACGCAGCTCGGCCCTTCGGGCCTCGCCGTCACTGCTTCTGTAAATTGTGTATTGTGGGGTGTCATGGATGTCAAATCAATCGTCGAGTAGAGAGCTGTCCAATGAGGCATCACACATCATGCTAACATGAATGGAACGATAGTTAAGAATTAAAGAAGGAAGAGGAATGGAAAAAAGGCGAGTTTGTGAGAGGGAAGAGGGTGGATGTTGGAAAAAATTTAAATACTCGTTTCAAACCCTCATTTCAATTGCTTATATGGACATGTAAGCCATTCATGTCAATTACAAATTTTAGGCTGTGGAATTGTTTTTCTTCTGTTTTTCGGTCTTATTACACCTAATTGGATATTAATTAATTTTACAGTCATGACACCAATACAGGTTGCTATAGAATTCTTAGCAATGCCAATGATAGTATGCCAAGCTTTCAAAAGCAGTATCCTGGGATGAAATGGTTGAAAAAATTATAATACCGTATGTAAAAAATATGGAAAATATCTCATTTGCTTCATTGAAACAGCACTAAGAATAGATATTGTAAAATGGGCCGATTTGATTTTTTAGATACCATACGGTATGAAATAAAATATTATGTCATATAAATCTACATAACACAACATAAACCACGGGTAAATAAAAATTGAAATGAAATGGGATATTTCCCCGACTTTTCCTTTAACTTTTGTGTTTGGACCACATTTTAAGGGGTTAGGGGGTGTGCTACTTTAAACAGTTTTTGATAGCAATTCTCAGTATTTAAGGATGAAAAAAAATTGGTTGTCTCTATAAGTCGGTTGTAAAGGCGGTTTACGGACGATAGTTTAACGTGACAACGCCTAAATTAACTTAAATTTAATTAACTAATTAGCTTAAATGATATATGGCTGGAAAGGGAAAGAAGCGTGAAAAAGCCCGTATAAGCCTTTAAGTAATTTTAATTTTTTATATATAGGTAGACAATAACGCGGCCGAAAGAGGCCTTTCTTGAGGAAAATCGTGCGCACCCCCTGGCGTTTTACACCCTCAAAGCCAAAAACACTTGCTTGATTATCAAAAGGCATATCATGCCATGAAAGAGGAAGAATGGACGAAGACATGGGTATAATTTAAATTATTAAGATAGGTCTTCTACATCAAAAAATTGCTTTAAACCCGCCCACGCAATTCAAATGGGATTGCCGGAAATGCGTCACTTTGTGTTCCACTCCCGTTTTAGGGGTGAAGGTATGAATTTGAAAATATGTGTTTATACTCGTTTGAAGCCACAATTAATACTGCTTCTAATGAGACATAAAAAATTATTTTCGGTTGAAAATTGCAGGCTGTCGAATTGAATATCAATTTTTTCGTCAATATGCACCGAAATTGAATATTAATTAATTTTACGGTCTTAAAGGGAGTATTCTTGGTTTTAATTAGCCTATCTTTGCTGAAAATACTATAATATACATTAAGCAATAGTATGTGTTAGTTACTCCTGGGACTTAGTGGTGAAAAAAAATTATTTTGCCGAGAAAGCGGAAAATATTCATTTATCTATCACACAGCTGCATTGAAACAGCTTGAAGCATACGTATTGCGTGTGGGGGTTTTAAAATATTTTGATTTAATACAGTACATGTTAATGTAATTCGTGATAAAAACATGCAGCTACAAAATGCAACATAAGCCACGGAGTAAATAAATACCAATATCAAACGGGTGATTTCCCCGACCTTTTCATGAAATTTTGGGTTTTGACCGAATTTTCAGGGGGAAGGGGGTTGAAAGTAGTTGTATGTCTGCATTTGTTTAAAACCTGTATTTAAGCCGCTTATAATGAGGCAGTAACCGTGTTGCCCTAAGTTGGATATTACAGGCTGAATTATTTTTTAACTCTTTTTTCGTCTATATACACCGAAATTGAACATTTATACTTTTTACGGTTGAAAAGCAAAATAGGTGGCCTAAATTAGTTTGGCACTGCTATAGATACTATAGTTAACATTAAGCAACAGTTTCCGTTGGTTATTCTAGGGAAAAAAGGGTGCAAAAAAAAAAATTGATGTTCGAGAATACAGAAAATAGTCATTTATCTATTGAAATTGAAATAGCTCGAAGAATACGTAGTGTATTTGGGGTTATTTGACTTTTTTGGTTAGTTTAGAGTATAAGCTAAGATAATAAAAGATAAAAACGTCTACTAAACGCAATGTGGGTGGCTGTATATATTTTTTGTCTGTTTATTCGTGTTAATACACCTAAATTGAATATTAATTATTTTTAGGGTTTTCAAAGTAAGCAGAATTACTTAAAATGACTCATCATCGTTGCTACAGATATTTTGCCAAACATTAACCAATATAGTTTTTGTTATGGCTGCAAAAAAATTAATCTGCCGAAAAACCGGAAAATAGTCATTTTTCTATTAAGTAGCGGCATTGAAATAGCCCGAAGAATGCATATTGTATATGGGCCTATTTGACCTTATAAAGTAATGTGTGATATAACCATCGACATAACACAACATAAACCACGGAGTAAATAAAAAATTAAATCAAATGAGATATTTCCCTGACTTTTTCTTGAAATTTTGCGTTTCGGTCGAATTTTCTGGAGGAAGGGGGTTGTTGGATGTTATGTGTTTATATTTGTTTCAAACCTTTATATTTGCTGCTTATAATGAGCGAATAATTGTTGGCTTAACCTGTTTATTGCAGGCCGTATAATTTTTTGTCTATTTATTAGGGTTAATGCACCCAAATTGAATATGAATTATTTTTACGGGTCTGAAAGTAAGACGGGTGACTTGAAACGACTCATCATTGCTATAGATACTTCGCTTAACATTTAGTAACCGTATTTGTTAGCAATTTCAGGTATTTAAGGGTGCAAAAAAAGTTACTATGCCGAGATTCGGGAAAT
The DNA here is from genome assembly GCA_963971405.1 of Psococerastis gibbosa. Lineage (NCBI taxonomy): Eukaryota > Metazoa > Arthropoda > Insecta > Psocodea > Psocidae > Psococerastis > Psococerastis gibbosa. The sequence goes on along the minus strand of OZ020490.1, from coordinate 997,110 downwards.
AGTTATTATTCTATCATACGGCGGCATTGAAATAGCTGGAAGACAACGTATTGTATGTGGGGTTATTTGTCCTTCTTGGATTGCCTATTGTATTAACTAAAATATTGTATGCCAACGACATCAACAATTGATAACATAACCCACGGAGTCAAGAAATACCAAAATTGAACTGGAGATTTCCCCGAAATGTTCTTGATTTTTTTTTTTTTTACCGAATTTCAAAGGGAAGGGGGTTGTTGAAAGTTACGTCTTTATACTCGTGTCCAACCTATGTTTATGCCGCTTATAATGAAGTTGTAACTTAAGTTGAATGCTTTTTATATATTTTTTCGTCAATATGCACCGAAATTGAATATTAATTAATTTTACGGTCTTGAAAGCAGTATAGGTGGCTTTAATTAGCCTAACATTGCTACAGATACTATAGTATACATAAAGCAATAGTATTTGTTAGTATTCCTGGGACTTAGTGGTGAAAAAAAATTAATATGCCGAGAAACCGGAAAATATTTATTTATCTGCCACATAGCTGCATTGAAATAGCTTGAAGAATACGTATTGTATGTGGGGGTTTTTAAACTTTTTTTGATTTACTCCTGTATATGGTAAAACATCATGTGTGAAAAAAACATCTACAAAATACAACATAAGCCACGGTGAAAATAAATACCAAAATCGAACGGGAGATTCCCCCGACCTTTTCATGAAATTTTGTGTTTTGACCGAATTTTCAGGGGGAAGGGGGTCGAAAGTAGTTATATGTTTGTAATCGTTTAAAACTTGTAATTAAGCCGCTTAAAATAACCGTTGGCCTAAGTTGGATATTACAGACTGTGTAATTTTTTAACTCTTTCTTGGTCTATATACACCGAAATAGAACATTAATTATATTATATTTTCGGTTTTGAAAGCATAATAGGTGGCCTAAATTAGCTTGACATTGCTATAGATACTGTAGTTAATATTAAACTGTTTCCGTTGGTAATTCTAGGGAAAGAAGGGTGCAAAAAAATTAATATGCCGAAAAACCGGAAAATAGCCATTTGTCTATCACTTGGCTGGAAGCTGGAAGAATACGTATTGTATATGGGGTTATTTACCTTTTTCGGATAGCCTATTATATAAGATAATAAAAGATAGAAAGTCTACTAAACTCAACATAAACCATAGAGAATGTAAACCACCGAAAGTGGACATGAAACATGCCCTAAAAAGACACAAATATTCGCAATTTTGGGATTTTACATTGCGAAAATATGTTGATATTGTACGTTAATTACATGAATCTGATACAGTAGTACAATGAATGATAGGTTTTATCCATATTAATTACATATTATAGATATATTTTCAACGTGAAACTTGAAGATATCCACACTGTAGCCAAAATGGTAGGCGTAAATTGGAACATTTGTTGATTTTTTGTTTATATTTGTGAACAGTATGTGAAACTGCAAATTTACTTGAAATTTACTTGAAAGCAATGTGGGTGGCTGAAATTACCTTAGCATTACTAAAGATACTATAGTAAACATTAAGCTAGTGCTTCCGCAGGTAAATCCTGGTAATTGTGGGTGCAAAAAAATTAATATGCCGAGAATACAGAAAATAGTCATTTATCTATCACTTGGCGGCATTGAAATAGCTCGAAGAATAAGTATTGTATATGGGATTATTAACCTTTTTCGGATAGCCTATTGTCTAAGATAAGATAATAAAAGATAAAAAGTCTACTAAACGCAACATTAACCATGGAGTATGTAAAGCACCGAAAGTGGACATGAAACATGCCATCAAAATACACATATATTCTAAAATTTGGGTTCTAAAATTGGGAAAATATGTTGATAATGTACGATAATTACATTAAACCGGTACAGTAGTATAATGTTTGATACATTTTAATCATATAAAATGCATATTATAGAAATAGGAAGCAAAACATAGGCCATTTTTAACATAAAAACATGATGATATCCACAATGTACCCGAAATGGTAGGCCTGAATTGGTTGATTTGTTGATTGTTTGTTGACATTAGTAAACAACATGCGAAACTGCAAATTTGCGATACATTTTGACCACGAAAAAGAAGGTAGATTTTTCGAAATTATCAAAAACGGGAATATTTTCAGGAATTTAGTGGGAAATTTCGTGTTTGACCCGATTTTACAGGGGGAGGGGGGATGATGAAAACATCCCTTGTATACGCCCTTGAAAGCATAATTCATACTGCATTCAACGACACATTAAACATCCTCGCGTATTGAAAACTGCAGACAGTGGAATATTTGTAACTGCAGAAACGGGAGAATTCCTTGAGTTTTCATGTGTCTCGACCGAAATTTCAGGGGGAAGGGGGGAGGAGGAAGTCATGTGTTTCTATTTGTTGAAAAGCTGTATTTGTGCCGCTTATAATGAAGCAAGAATTGTTGGTCTTACTTGGATATCACAGACCATATAATTTTTTAACTCTTTTATGGTCTTCATACACCAAAATTGAAAATTAATTTATTTTACGGTATTGAAAGCATTGTGTGCGGCTTGAATTACCATAGCATTGCTACAGATGCTATACTAAACATTATGCAAATGCTTCCGTAGTTAAGTCCTGGTAATTGTGGGTGCAAAAAAATTAATATGCCGAGAATAAGGAAAATAGTCATTTTTCTATCACTTGGCGGCATTGAAATAGCTGGAAGAATACGTAATGTATATAGGGTTATTTGACTTTTTTGGATACCATATAGTATAAGATAAGATAGTAAAAGATAAAAACGTCCACTAAACGCAACATGATCCATGGAGTATGTAAAGCACCGAAAGTGGACATGAAACATGCCATTATAATACACATATATTCGAAAATTTGGGTTCCTAAATTGGGAAAATATGTTGATATCGTACTTTAAGTACATTAAACCGGTACAGTAGTATAATGTGTGATACATTTTATCCATATAAAATTCATATCATAGAAATAGGAAGCATAACATTGGCCATTTTTATTGTGAAAATTGAAGATATGCACACTGAACCCGAACTGGTAGACCTAAATTGGATGATTTGTTGATAACTTGTTGACATTAGTAAACAACATGCGAAACTGCAAATTTAAAAAAACATTTTCACCCCTAAAATAAGGGTAGATTTTTCGAAATTATCGTAAACGGGAAAATTTTTGAGAATTTCGTGTGAAATTTCGTGTTTTGACCCGATTTTAAAGGGGGAGGGGGGATGATGGAACCACCCCTAGTATACTCGGATGCAACCCCTATTTATAGTGCCTTTAACGACCCCTTAACTATTCATGTCGGTTAAAAATTGCAGGCTGTGGAATTTTTTATCTCAAAGCATGCACAGCAGGGTATACCCTTTTCCCGCATGTAGGCCTCTTGCACACCCCCCTTACATACCTAGCTGTGGGGAAACTGGTGGACTGACAGCAATATAGGTTACACAGTTGAGAAGAGCAAGGATAGTGGAAAGTAGCAAAGTGGTTTTAAATTTTTTGAATCAATTTTTTTCCCGCGAAAATCGTCCCCGAAAAACGCGTTTTTTCGTCGAAAATGGGCATTTTTTCGCATTTTTGCCCTTTTTCACTTTGCTAATTATCTGGAAGCCGTCAGATTTTACATAGGTATGAGACCTGGGGGGAAAGTTGGGGAAAGGTTGGCCGAATAGCGCTACGAAGCCATTTTGGCCGCAGCGGATCTCAATTTTTTGTTATCGCGTTTTCCGCAGCATAGGAAAACCAATGTAAAATGTGCACTTTTTTTGGCAATTTTGCAGGGGTTGGGGAAAAATGTCATAACTGGGCCAATTTTGGCCCGATTGGGATGATTCTATTTTTCCCCCACTCGACTTGGTCCTATCTATCTTTTAAGACCATTTGTCGAGCGGCAGCTCGGGCTGCGCCCTCGCATGGATTGATCGGTGAAAAAAATATGGAAAATATCTCATTTGCTGCATTGAAACAGCACTAAGAATAGATATTGTAAAATGGGCCGATTTGATTTTTTAGATACCCTATGGTATGAAATAAAATATTATGTCATATAAATCTACATAACACAACATAAACCACGGGTAAATAAAACATGAAATTAAATGGGATATTTCCCCGATTTTCCTAACTTTTGTGTTTGGACCGAATTTTAAGGGGTTAGGGGGTGTGCTATTTGGAACAGTTTTTGATCGCAATTCTCGGTATTTAAGAATGAAAAAAAATTGGTTGTCTCTATAAGTCGGTTGTAAAGGCGGTTTACGGACGATAGTTTAACGTGACAACGCCTAAATTAACTTAAATTTAATTAACTAATTAACTTAAATGATATATGGCTGGAAAGAGAAAGAAACGTGGAAAAGCCCGTATAAGCCTTTAAGTAATTTTAATTTTTTATATATAGGTAGACAATAACGCGGCCGAAAGAGGCCTTTTTTGAGGAAAATCGTGCGCACCCCCTGGCGTTTTACACCCTCAAAGCCAAAAACACTTGCTTGATTATCAAAAGGCATATCATGCCATGAAAGAGGAGGAATGGACGAAGACATGGGTATAATTTAAATTATTAAGATAGGTCTTCCACATAAAAAAATTGCTTTCAACCCGCCCACGCAATTCAAATGGGATTGCCGGAAATGCGTCACTTTGTGTTCCACTCCCGTTTTAGGGGTGAAGGTATGAATTTGAAAATATGTGTTTATACTCGTTTGAAGCCATAATTAATACTGCTTCTAATGAGACATAGAAAATTAATTTCGGTTGAAAATTGCAGGCTGTGGAATTGAATATCATTTTTTTCGTCAATATGCACCGAAATTGAATATTAATTAATTTTACGGTCTTAAAAGGAGTATTCTTGGTTTTAATTAGCCTATCTTTGCTGAAAATACTATAACGTACATTAAGCAATAGTATTTGTTAGTTATTCTTGGGACTTAGTGGTGAAAAAAAATTAATATGCCGAGAAACCGGAAAATATTTATTTATCTATCACATAGCTGCATTGAAATAGCTTGAAGAATACGTAATGTATGTGGGGTTTTGTAAACTTTTTTTGATTTACTCCAGTATATGGTAAAATGTAGTGTGTGCAAAAAACATCTACAAAATACAACATAAGCCACGGAGAAAATAAATACCAAAATCGAACGGGAGATTCCCCCGACCTTTTCATGAAATTTTGTGTTTTGACCGAATTTTCAGGGGGAAGGGGGTCGAAAGTAGTTATGTGTTTGTAATCGTTTAAAAGTTGTAATTAAGCCGCTTACAATAACCGTTGGCCTATGTTGGATATTACAGAGTATGTATAAAGCACCGAAAGTGGACATGAAACATGCCATCAAAATACACATATATTCGAAAATTTGGGTTCTAAAATTGGGAAAATATGTGGATAATGTACGATAATTACATTAAACCGGTACAGTAGTATAATGTGTGATACATTTTTACAATATAAAAGAAATATTATAGAAATAGGAAGCAAAACATAGGCCATTTTTAACATAAAAACATGATGATATCCACAATGTACCCAAAATGGTAGGCCTAAATTGGATGATTTGTTGATTGTTTGTTGACATTAGTAAACAACATGCGAAACTGCAAATTTACGATACATTTTTACCACGAAAAAGAAGGTAGATTTTTCGAAATTATCAAAAACGGGAATATTTTCAGGAATTTAGTGGGAAATTTCGTGTTTGACCCGATTTTACAGGGGGGGGGGATGATGAAAACATCGCTTGTATACGCCCCTGAAAGCATCATTCATACTGCATTCAATGACACATTAAACATCCTCGCGTATTGAAAACTGCAGACAGTGGAATATTTGTAACTGCAGAAACGGGAGAATTCATTGAGTTTTTATGTGTTTTTATGGGAAAATAGTCATTTTTCTATCACTTGGCGGCATTGAAATAACTGGAAGAATACGTAATGTATATGTGGTTGTTTGACCTTTTTAGATACCATATAGTATATGGTAAGAAAATAAAAGATAAAAACGTCTACTAAACGCAACATAAACCACGGAGTATGTAAACCACCGAAAGTGGACATGAAACATGCCTTAAAATAACACATATATCCGAAATTTTGGGATCTTAAATTGGGAAAATATGTTGATATTGTACGTTAAGTACATTAAACCGGTAAAGTAGTATAATGTGTGATACATTTTATCCATATGCAATGCATATTATAGAAATTGGAAGCAAAACATGGGCCATTTTTAACGTGAAACTTGAAGATATCGACACTGTAGCCGAAATGCTAGACTTAAATTGTATGATTTGTTGACAACTTGTTTACATTAGTAAACAACATGCAAAACTGCAAATTTAAAAAACATTTTCACCCCTAAAATAAGGGTAGATTTTTCGAAATGATGGAAAACGGGAATAATTTTGAGAATATCGCGTGAAATTTCGTGTTTGACCCGATTTTAATGGGGGAGGGGGGATGATGGAACCACCCCTTGTATACTCTGGTGCAACCCCTATTTATAGTGCCTTTAGGGACACATTAACTATTCATGTTGGTTAAAAATTGCAGGCTGTGGAATTTTTTATCTCTAAGCATGCACAGCAGGGTATACCCTTTTCCCGCATGTAGGCCTCTTGCACACCCCCCTTACATACCTAGCTGTGGGGAAACTGGTAGACTGACAGCAATATAACTTTCACTGTTGAGAAGAGCAAGGATAGTGGAAAGAAGCAAAGTGGTTTTAATTTTTTCGAATCAATTTTTTTCCCGCGAAAATCGTCCCCGAAAAACGCGTTTTTTCGTCGAAAACTGGCATTTTTTCGCATTTTTGCCCTTTTTCACTTTGCTAATTATCTGGAAGCCGTCAGATTTTACATAGGTATGAGACCTGGGGGGAAAGTTGGGGAAAGGTTGGCCGAATAGCGCTACGAAGCCATTTTGGCCGCAGCGGATCTCAATTTTTTTTTATCGCGTTTTCCGCAGCATAGGAAAACCAATGTAAAATTGGCACTTTTTTGGCAATTTTGCAGGGGTTTGGGAAAAATGTCATAACTGGGCCAATTTTGGCCCGATTGGGATGATTCTATTTTTCCCCCACTCGACTTGGATGTATCTATCTTTTAAGACCATTTGTCGGGCGGCAGCTCGGGCTGCGCCCTCGCAGTTATTGATGAGTGAGTGGTCGTAGGTGGGTTCTATTAAGTTATAATAATAATAATAACAAGTGTCTCCGCCACAGGGGCCCTACGGGCCCCACATGGCTCCTACACTTGCGCCTGCCGCGGGCGGCAGCTCGGCCTTCGGCCTCGCGGTCACTGCTCATGGGCACTGATCATGGTGGGTATCGTCATGGGTGTCAAATGAATCCTCGCGTCGAGAGCTTTCCAATGAGCTATCACACACGATTGTAGCATGAATGGTACGGGAGTTTTGAGTTAAAGAAGGAAGAAGAATTGAAAAAGGCGTGTTTGGGGGGGGGGGAGGACTGTTATTGGCTATAGTTGCCACTTTTTACTAAGAAATTACATGGGGGTGATGGAAAGATGGAACGCAGTGAAAGTTTACTTAAATACGGAAGAGAACCGTAGGAAACTCGGACCAAACGCAGCTCGGCCCTTCGGGCCTCGCCGTCACTGCTTCTGTAAATTATGTATTGTGGTGGGTGTCATGGATGTCAAATCAATCGTCGAGTAGAGAGCTGTCCAATGAGGCATCACACATCATGCTAACATGAATGGAACGATAGTTAAGAATTAAAGGAGGAAGAGGAATGGAAAAAAGGCGAGTTTGTGAGAGGGAAGAGGGTGGATGTTGGAAAAAATTTTAAATACTCGTTTCAAACCCTCATTTCAATTGCTTTTATGGACATGTAAGCCATTCATGTCCATTACAAATTTTAGGCTGTGGAATTGTTTTTCTTCTGTTTTTCGGTCTTATTACACCTAATTGGATATTAATTAACTTTACAGTCATGGCACCAATACAGGTTGCTGTAGAATTCTTAGCAATGCCAATGATAGTATGTCAAGCTTTCAAAAGCAGTATCCTGGGATGAAATGGTTGAAAAAATTATAATACCGTATGTAAAAAATATGGAAAATATCTCAATTGCTGCATTGAAACAGCACTAAGAATAGATATTGTAAAATGGGCCGATTTGATTTTTTAGATACCCTACGGTATGAAATAAAATATTATGTCATATAAATCTACATAACACAACATAAACCACGGGTAAATAAAAATTGAAATGAAATGGGATATTTCCCCGACTTTTCCTAACTTTTGTGTTTGGACCAAATTTTAAGGGGTTAGGGGGTGTGCTACTTTAGACAGTTTTTGATTGCAATTCTCAGTATTTAAGGATGAAAAAAAATTGGCTGTCTCTAAGTCGGTTGTAATGGCGGTTTACGGACGATAGTTTAACGTGACAACGCCTAAATTAACTTAAATTTAATTAACTAATTAACTTAAATGATATATGGCTGGAAATAGAAAGAAACGTGGAAAAGCCCGTAAAAGCCTTTAAGTAATTTTAATTTTTTATATATAGGTAGACAATAACGCGGCCGAAAGAGGCCTTTTTTGAGGAAAATCGTGCGCACCCCCTGGCATTTTACACCCTGAAAGCCAAAAACACTTGCTTGATTATCAAAAGACATATCATGCCATGAAAGAGGAAGATTGGACGAAGACATGGGTATAATTTAAATTATTAAGATAGGTCTTCCACATCAAAAAATTGCTTTAAACTCGTCCACCCAATTCAAATGGGATTGCCGGAAATGCGTCACTTTCTGTTCCACTCCCATTTTAGGGGTGAAGGTATGAATTTGAAAATATGTGTTTATACTCGTTTGAAGCCATAATTAATACTACTTCTAATGAGACATAAAAAATTAATTTCGGTTGAAAATTGGAGGCTGTGGAATTGAATATCAATTTTTTCGTCAATATGCACCGAAATTGAATATTAATTAATTTTACGGTCTTGAAAGGAGTATTCTTGGTTTTAATTAGCCTACCTTTGCTGAAAATACTATAGTATACATTAAGCAATAGTATGTATTAGTTACTCCTGGGACGTAGTGGTGAAAAAAAAATATTTTGCCGAGAAAGCGGAAAATATTCATTTATCTATCACATAGCTGCATTGAAACAGCTTGAAGCATACGTATTGTGTGTGGGGGTTTTTAAAATATTTTGATTTAATACAGTACATGTTAAAGTAATTCGTGATAAAAACATGCAGCTACAAAATGCAACATAAGCCAATGAGTAAATAAATACCAAAATCAAACGGAAGATTTCCCCGACCTTTTCATGAAATTTTGTGTTTTGACCGAATTTTCAGGGGGAAGGGGGTTGAAAGTAGTTATATGTCGGCATTTGTTTAAAACCTGTATTTAAGCCGCTTATAATGAGGCAGTAACCGTGTTGCCCAAAGTTGGATATTACAGGCTGAATCATTTTTTAACTCTTTTTTCGTCTATATACACCAAAATTGAACATTAATACTTTTTACGGTTGAAAAGCAAAATAGGTGGCCTAAATTAATTTGACATTGCTATAGTTAACATTAAGCAACAGTTTCCGTTGGTTATTCTAGGGAAAAAAGGGTGCAAAAAAAAATTAATGTTCGAGAATACAGAAAATAGTCATTTATCTATTGAAATTGAAATAGCTCGAAGAATACGTAGTGTATTAGGGGTTATTTGACTTTTTTGGTTAGCTTATAGTATAAGCTAAGATAATAAAAGATAAAAACGTCTACTAAACGCAATGTGGGTGGCTGAATATATTTTTTGTCTGTTTATTCGTGTTAATACACCTAAATTGAATATTACTTATTTTTAGGGTTTTCAAAGTATGCAGAATTACTTAAAATGACTCATCGTCGTTGCTACAGATATTTTGCCAAACATTAACCAATATAGTTTTTGTTATGGCTGCAAAAAAATTAATCTGCCGAAAAACCGGAAAATAGTCATTTTTCTATTAAGTAGCGGCATTGAAATAGCCCGAAGAATGCATATTGTATATGGGCCTATTTGACCTTATAAAGTAATGTGTGATATAACCATCGACATAACACAACATAAACCACGGAGTAAATAACAAATTAAATCAAATGAGATATTTCCCTGACTTTTTCTTGAAATTTTGCGTTTTGGTCGAATTTTCTGGAGGAAGGGGGTTGTTGGATGTTATGTGTTTATATTTGTTTCAAACCTTTATATTTGCTGCTTATAATGAGCGAATAATTGTTGGCTTAACCTGTTTATTGCAGGCCGTATAATTTTTTGTCTATTTATTAGGGTTAATGCACCCAAATTGAATATGAATTATTTTTACGGGTCTGAAAGTAAGACGGGTGACTTGAAACGACTCATCATTGCTATAGATACTTCGCTTAACATTTAGTAACCGTATTTGTTAGCAATTTCAGGTATTTAAGGGTGCAAAAAAAGTTAATATGCCGAGATTCGGAAAATAGTTATTATTCTATCATACGGCGGCATTGAAATAGCTGGAAGACAACGTATTGTATGTGGGGTTATTTGTCCTTCTTGGATTGCCTATTGTATTAACTAAAATATTGTATGCCAACGACATCAACAATTGACAACATAACCCACGGAGTCAAGAAATACCAAAATTGAACTGGAGATTTCCCCGAAATGTTCTTGATTTTTTTTTTTTTTTTACCGAATTTCAAAGGGAAGGGGGTTGTTGAAAGTTACGTCTTTATACTCGTGTCCAACCTATGTTTATGCCGCTTATAATGAAGTTGTAACTTAAGTTGAATGCTTTTTATATATTTTTTCGTCAATATGCACCGAAATTGAATATTAATTAATTTTACGGTCTTGAAAGCAGTATAGGTGGCTTTAATTAGCCTAACATTGCTACAGATACTATAGTATACATAATGCAATAGTATTTGTTAGTATTTCTGGGACTTAGTGGTGAAAAAAATTAATATGCCGAGAAACCGGAAAATATTTATTTATCTACCACATAGCTGCATTGAAATAGCTTGAAGAATACGTATTGTATGTGGGGGTTTTTAAACTTTTTTTGATTTACTCCAGTATATGGTAAAACATCATGTGTGAAAAAAACATCTACAAAATACAACATATGCCACGGTGAAAATAAATACCAAAATCGAACGGGAGATTCCCCCGACCTTTTCATGAAATTTTGTGTTTGACCGAATTTTCAGGGGGAAGGGGGTCGAAAGTAGTTATATGTTTGTAATCGTTTAAAACTTGTAATTAAGCCGCTTAAAATAACCGTTGGCCTAAGTTGGATATTACAGACTGTGTAATTTTTTAACGCTTTCTTGGTCTATATACACCGAAATAGAACATTAATTATATTATATTTTCGGTTTCGAAAGCATAATAGGTGGCCTAAATTAGCTTGACATTGCTATAGATACTATAGTTAATATTAAACTGTTTCCGTTGGTAATTCTAGGGAAAGAAGGGTGCAAAAAAATTAATATGCCGAAAAACCGGAAAATAGCCATTTGTCTATCACTTGGCTGGAAGGTGGAAGAATACGTATTGTATATGGGATTATTTACCTTTTTCGGATAGCCTATTATATAAGATAATAAAAGATAAAAAGTCTACTAAACTCAACATAAACCATAGAGAATGTAAACCACCGAAAGTGGACATGAAACATGCCCTAAAAAGACACAAATATTCGCAATTTTGGGATTTTACATTGCGAAAATATGTTCATATTGTACGTTAATTACATGAATCTGATACAGTAGTATAATGAATGATAGGTTTTATCCATATTAATTACATATTATAGATATAGGAAACCAAATATATGCCGTTTTCAACGTGAAACTTGAAGATATCCACACTGTAGCCAAAATGGTAGGCGTAAATTGGAACATTTGTTTATTTTTTGTTTACATATGTAAACAGTATGTGAAACTGCAAATTTACTTGAAATTTACTTGAAAGCAATGTGGGTGGCTGACATTACCTTAGCATTGCTAAAGATACTATAGTAAACATTAAGCTAGTGCTTCCGTAGGTAAATCCTGGTAATTGCGGGTGCAAAAAAATTAATATGCCGAGAATACAGAAAATAGTCATTTATCTATCACTTGGCGGCATTGAAATAGCTCGAAGAATAAGTATTGTATATGGGATTATTAACCTTTTTCGGATAGCCTATTGTCTAAGATAAGATAATAAAAGATAAAAAGTCTACTAAACGCAACATTAACCATGGAGTATGTAAAGCACCGAAAGTGGACATGAAACATGCCATCAAAATACACATGTATTCGAAAATTTGGGTTCTAAAATTGGGAAAATATGTGGATAATGTACGATAATTACATTAAACCGGTACAGTAGTATAATGTTTGATACATTTTATTCATATAAAATGCATATTATAGAAATAGGAAGCAAAACATAGGCCATTTTTAACATAAAAACATGATGATATCCACAATGTACCCGAAATGGTAGGCCTAAATTGGATGATTTGTTGATTGTTTGTTGACATTAGTAAACAACATGCGAAACTGCAAATTTACGGTACATTTTGACCACGAAAAAGGAGGTAGATTTTTCGAAATTATCAAAAACGGGAATATTTTCAGGAATTTAGTGGGAAATTTCGTGTTTGACCCGATTTTACAGGGGGAGGGGGGATGATGAAAACATCCCTTGTATACGCCCTTGAAAGCATCATTCATACTGCATTCAACGACACATTAAACATCCTCGCGTATTGAAAACTGCAGACAGTGGAATATTTGTAACTGCAGAAACGGGAGAATTCCTTGAGTTTTTATGCGTCTCGACCGAAATTTCAGGGGGAAGGGGGAGGAAGAAGTCATGTGTTTGTATTTGCTAAATAGCTGTATTTGTGCCGCTTATAATGAAGCTATAATTGTTGGTCCTACTTGGATATTACAGAGTATATAATTTTTTAACTCTTTTATGGTCTTCATACACCAAAATTGAAAATGAATTTATTTTACGGTATTGAAAGCATTGTGGGTGGCTTAAATTACCATAGCATTGCTACAGATACTTAATTAAACATTATGCAAATGCTTTCGTAGTTAAGTCCTGGTAATTGTGGGTGCAAAAAAATTAATATGCCGAGAATAAGGAAAATAGTCATTTTTCTATGACTTGGCGGCATTGAAATAGCTGGAAGAATACATAATGTATATAGGTTTATTTGACGTTTTTAGATACCATATAGTATAAGATAAGATAATAAAAGATAAAAACGTCTACTAAACCCAACATAAACCATGGAGTGTGTAAACCACCGAAAGTGGACGTGAAAGATGCCTTAAAAATACACATATAATCGAAAATTTGGGTTCTTAAATTGGAAAAATATGTTGATATTGTACGTTAATTACATGAATCTGGTACAGTAGTATAATGGGTGATAGGTTTTGTCCATGTAAAAGAAATATTATAGAAATAGGAAGCAAACCATGGGCCATTTTTAACGTGAAACTTGAAGACATGCACACTGCAACCGAAATGGTAGGCCTAAATTGGAAGATTTGTTGATAAGTTGTTGACATTAGTAAACAACATGCGAAACTGCAAATTCAAAAAACATTTTCACCCCTAGAATAAGGGTAGATTTTTCGAAATGATGGAAAACGGGAATAATTTTGAGAATATCGCGTGAAATTTCGTGTTTGACCCGATTTTAAAGGGGGAGGGGGGATGATGGAACCACCCCTTGTATACTCTGGTGCAACCCCTATTTATAGTGCCTTTAGGGACACATTAACTATTCATGTTGGTTAAAAATTGCAGGCTGTGGAATTTTTTATCTCTAAGCATGCACAGCAGGGTATACCCTTTTCCCGCATGTAGGCCTCTTGCACACCCCCCTTACATACCTAGCTGTGGGGAAACTGGTAGACCGACAGCAATATAACTTACACAGTTGTAAAGAGCAAGAATAGTGGAAAGTAGCAAAGTGGTTTTAATTTTTTCGAATCAATGTTTTTCCCGCGAAAATCGTCCCCGAAAAACGCGTTTTTTCGTCGAAAATGGGCATTTTTTCGCATTTTTGCCCTTTTTCACTTTGCTAATTATCTGGAAGCCGTCAGATTTTACATAGGTGTGAGACCTGGGGGGAAAGTTGGGGAAAGGTTGGCCGAATAGCGCTACGAAGCCATTTTGGCCGCAGCGGATCTCAATTTTTTGTTATCGCGTTTTCCGCAGCATAGGAAAACCAATGTAAAATTTGCACTTTTTTTGGCAATTTTGCAGGGGTTGGGGAAAAATGTCATAACTGGGCCAATTTTGGCCCGATTGGGATGATTCTATTTTTCCCCCACTCGACTTAGTCCTATCTATCTTTTAAGACCATTTGTCGGGCGGCAGCTCGGGCTGCGCCCTCGCAGTTATTGATGAGTGAGTGGTCGTAGGTGGGTTCTATTAAGTTATAATAATATAAATAAAATAGAAAATAACTTAAAAGAAAACAATAAAAGTTGCTAATAATTGGACACGAAATTAACCAAGGATTCAAGTCTGAGTCTCGTTTGGACATCAATTGACAAGTCCTGACACTTTTCGACAGCTGGACTAAGTTTCCGTACATTCGGACCACGGCTATTCTTCCTTAAATTCGGGACCTATGTCTAATCTCGAGTTCGGTTTTGGCAATCCTTTCTATATTCGAAGACAGCAATTTGTTTGACATTCAGGGCCGGGTTACATTCTATCCGAATTATGTTCAGTTTCTTTTAATTGGATGTCGGTAGCTAGTTCATAAGGTTAGAATATTCAGAAAATTTTATAAGTCCTTTGCCAAACCTTCACATTTCAGCTAAGTCGGAATTCAAGATTGGACAAAATCAGGACCGGTTTCAGCTCTGTTAAGAATCGGCGCTGACGTCAGCCAACCTATCCCAACAAGCTCGTAACTTGTCCATTCCCGATCGGAGCGATGGACAATATCTCTTCCTGCACTCAATTAAAGAAAATTCGACTTACCCATAAATGGGGAATCCTCTGGCGACGGTTAGATGTTACCCTTTCCTCTCTTCGCCCTATCCATCAGAAACGTCTGTACCTTAAAGAAATATCTGGATTCAACGACAATATCTACATACGCATTTACTGACTCCAATTCGACTGAAAATGGACACACCCCGCTAATCCTAATTCTTGGCTTTTCACGTATCAATTTTCTGGAAATTATAATTCGACATGGACGGTCTTCCACTCCTAAAATTCGTTTTACGTACTTCTTTCGGGAATAACGGTAATGTACATCATATGGTCCAATAGATTCAGTCGGTAGTATATCACATAACAATTCGACAGACCAATCAGCTGGCACCCAATGGCGTCTACTAGCCGGAATTCCCGCGGAATTTTAATAATTCGTCGAATTTTAAGGTTTAGGGATCACTGCAATTTAGTTTTATTTAATTCCCATAAGGAATTATAGCGATATTCTGTATTTGGATATTATACTTATGCGCTTACATGATTCCATTCTATGTTTAGACCTTACCCAATGCTAGTAATATAGCGGAAAATTCTAATTAGTAGATCGAGACTAAATTTTGGTTTCAATATGTGTGGACCATTATTCTCTACATAATTTCTATTGGGTAAATAAGGTTATTTTAATAATTTATGAAGTTATAAGGGATTAAAGGTGATGATTCCATGAGGTCAGCTGATTATTATAAGTTGAAGATTTCTTTGTAACTTATTAATTATATATAAAGGTTTATTTACTCACCACTTAAAAAAAAAAGGAATTGGCAGTCGGTTCTTCAATATCTCACTATGTCCTGGTCTCTCAGTTACATTTTGAAAATCACTTAATGTTTAATGGAGGCTATGACCGTCTCCGTTCAAGAACTGGGTGATAAGGTGCCCATTCCACATACGTACAACGTCAATGAAAATTATGAAATTGAAGGTGGTAGCAGACATTAAAGACATACTAAAAATTCTGCTACCACCTTCAATTTCATAATTTTCATTGACGTTGTACGTATGTGGAATGGGCACCTAAAGACGGCCCAATTTACCGCCTTCAAAGACAATAACTTTCTGCATAGAGGGCGCTGGCTTCGTTCGCGCCAAAATTTGTTATTAGTTTTAGCCAAGGAGTTTCTTTACAACTTAAAGGAGTCTGCTTGAAGTAATTGTCTTAAATTTCCTTATCGGTAGAACTTGACGGGTTATCGCCTCTTGGGGAGGGAATTAACGATATTTTTGGAAAGATTCGGAATTCGGAACGAGATTTCCATGCCATGATTTCTAACCGCTAAATGTAATTTGGAATATTTTAAAGGAATTATCTAATTCAGCGTTTCGACCCCTAACGTCGGAATGAAATGATCGGTGACGGAAAATAACCGTTACACAATGACGTCCTATCCTGTTGGATCACTCTAAGTCGCCGACTGAGGGATTCTTCGAACCTTGGACCATGGAACCCTAACCAACGATGTATCACTTCAACAACCAACCTCTCCTAAGAACGATAGATGGATCCCGAACGCACCTTTACCCATCGGATTCCGATGTACGAGAGTCATCAACCTTACCATTCTTACTCTGGATGACGTCCTAAAATTTGAAGTTATATTGTGAAATAAAATCAACTATTTCGACGCCTGGATGACGTCCTAAAATTCTATGTTGAGCTACGGACGAACGTTAATACAATATGAGTTATACAGTTATGCTATGAATCCTTTCAATTCTGATATATGCCACTTTCCTGCACCTTTCCCGTTCATAGTCTCTAACACATACTGATTCGGACCCAGTCTTTCTCGGACCGTAAAGGGACCCACATATTTCGGCAATAACTTCGCAGTCACTCCTGCCGTCTTATCGGACTTCTGGTGATTCCTCCGAAGAACTAGATCCCCTGGTTCAAACGTCTCTTCCTTTCTTCTCAAGTTGTAATGCTTGGCTTGGGATTCCTTCGCTCGCTTATGGTAGTTTTGTACCCTGTCTAGTAGTTCCTTCATTTCCTTGGTGAGTTGTTGCTCGTATTCAGCCGCATTAAATTCTTCCAAATCCGAGTGAGCAGTGGTGTGGTGTATATCGTAGAAGCCCTTTAACTCTCTTCCCAAAAAGAGTTTACTTGGAGTTTGACCGGTCGCATCATTGGCGGAGGTTCTGAGTCCATAAACAACATAAGGTAGGTATAAAGCCCACTGTTTCTGCTCCTCTTTGACGTATATTGACAACATGGTTTTCAAATTCCTTATCTGTCTTTCCGTAGGGTTTGCCCTGGCATAGTATCTCGGTATATACCTTACAGCAATCTTGCGTGCTTTACAATAATTTTTAAATATTTTTGAGATGTACTGAACGCCATTGTCTACTAGCAGGATCTCGGGACACCCATACTGCAAGACTACGTTCTTGGCGAAAGCTTCCGTGACGGTTTTCGCGGTTACCGTTCTCAAAGGGACGGCTACTACCCATCTACTGGCTGTACATTGAAATAAGCAGATGTACATATACCCACCCGCAGTTTTTACTAATGGTCCCACAATATCACTAGCCCAGATGGCTCCGGGTTGGATCATGCAGTCTCGCACTTGCATTAACCCTTTTGGGGGTTGGTTGGAGGCTTTATGTAACTGGCAGTCCTTGCATTTTTTTGTTCGTTCTTTGAGGTCTCGGCTGATTCCTGGCCAGAAGTATTTCTGTGTAATCTTCTTTAGAGTTCTAGCAATTCCGGGATGGCCACTAGTCGCATCGACGTGTTCACTTTCCCAAACTAGGTCTCTGAAATCGGAGGGCACTACTACCACTTTCTTGTAATGCTTATCCCCTCTGGGTTTTATTAGTTTGTATATAATTAAGTCCTTCACTGAGAAGAGAGGATACGACTCTGGATTATGTTGTATTCGGTCTCTAAGTTGGAGATACCATGGATCGGTAATTGAACTGAAATCCCATTCTGGAGCGTCTTGGATTGGTGCTAGAGCTGCAATCTCGACGCGAGATAAGGCATCGGGTACTGTGTTCCGTACATGTGGATGCAGTGACAATCCACTCATCCTGAGAATGTTCTGCACGCCGCGGACATCAGTTGTGTTTTTCTCTAAATTGACATTCCAGTCACCCATTATAATAACGTCAGTATACGATGGGACGAGTTGAAGAATGACGTCTTCAAGGTCAGTAATATGACCTACGTTGGGGGCCTTGTACACTGTGCCAAGTAAAATTTTCTGAAAATTAAACATAATTTCAATAAACAGAAATTCAGTAGGGTTGCACTGGGCAGCTTTTACGACAACTTTGAACCTCAAATCCTCCCTTATGTAAAATGCCACCCCTCCGCCTGCTTTCCCAATCCTATCTGACCTAATAAGTTTGTAGCCGGAGATGGTGCTTTGGTATCAGGCAGAGACGGAACCAACCAGGTTTCAGAGACAGCAATACAATGTGGGGAATGACAGTGATTTTCAAACAAAAAAGTGCATTCGTCAATGTGTGCCGAAAGGGAGCTTGGATTTATATGACAACAGTGGAAGAGACGAGGATGGCGAGAGTAGGCTTGCTGAAGAATACATGAGGGTGAGGGTACAGGAGGAAGGTCAAGAAGGATGTCGGGAAGGTCGCTACTAGGGGCATCAATATCGATCATACATAGGTCAATAAAGGACTCAGCCATAATCAAAGTTGAGGAAATTAAAACTGTGTATAAGTATAGGTGTCACTAACATTGGTTCGCACTCCAACATAACATTCAAGCAACCATTCACACAATCACATCCATCCATTAATATTTTTGCTTTCCAATTTATACGTAGTATAAGGTAAGCTTTGTGACGGTCGAAATTTTCGATTCCGAGATTTCAACGGATTTACACGTTTTAAGGTCCCAAGAACCCAAAAAAGTGGTTTTTACGAAATGTCTGTCTGTCTGTCTGTCTGTTTGTCTGTCTGTCTGTCTGTCTGTCTGTCTGTTCGTCGATTTCCGGGCAAACTACTCGGTCGATTTTGATGAAATTCGGCATGTAGGTTCACAAAAATCATACCTCGTGAGCATTTTTTTTTTTTGGCTAACTCAATTTGGGGGGTTTTTATTTTCAAAAAACTTCAAAAAAACGCCTAAAAAAATTATTTCCCCAAAACGGCTCCAACGATTTCTTTTAAATTCACATATATTGTAGTTGTTGTTAATGTTGATAAAATGCGGGGGGTCGCTGGCCCCTTGATAGTTTGCTTCTGGGGGTAAAAAATAAAAATGACTAAATTTTAATGAAAAATGACTAAAAAATAATTTTTCTGCGACACCTTTCTATCGATGATTTCTACCTTCAGGTATGTTTTAGGTGTTAAATTGAGTAACGAAACCGGATAGGTTGCTTTCCCAAAAAAGTATTTGGTTTTGTAGAAAAAAATGTTTTTTTGAAAAAATGATAGAAAATTCACGCTCAAATGCATTGCGTGCCCTGCCAGTATTGCTGTGTGGTAATGTGTTGGTCTGACCTATCTAGAATTTACCTCACCACCAGTGACGAGTGACGTCAGGTGGACAACCGCCCCCCCCCCCCCCCGAGATATCGGAAATTTAACCATAGGAAATTTATTTACCATGAAATTACTCATTTTCTCTATCTACCAATTTTGATAAATTGAAAAGCATGTTCGAGTAAACTCGGACCGGTTCTTCAAATCGCCCTTGTACATACATAAAACTCATTACATAAATAAATTACCTTTTCCATGAAAAGAAACTATTTAACTAGAACTGCTCCGATCTAGTGTCATTCCTTGCTTCCAGTGCTTTACAACATTCTGTTATTTTATTGTACGTTAAATCCAGCATTACGACTGTAGATATATAATATAACTGTAAATGCTATATTTTTAAACTGTAAATAGGCAATAATTAATTATACAGTAACCAAACAAAAATTACCCTTTTACAAAATATACATATACAATATATAAGCCAAAATAAGCTCTGTAGCCCATAGCCCATAAGATGTATGCCGGAATGAGTAGCCTACTATTTACTAACCTACCTCACTATTTTCTATTTCTTGAACTAACAGCAAGCAACAATGTTTATTCTTGTCCAGCCTTTGCCTTAGTATCTTACTTATCCTTGGACTGTTGATTCCTTGTATTCGGCCTCGTTTTGTGCCCAGTGTCAGACAATCCTTGTGGCAATTTTGCGTTACCCATGTGATTAGTCCATAAATTTGTAGCCTGTGTCTCGGTCTTGATTTTATGATATTTGTTCCCAATCTTCTCTTGAATAATACCGTCGAGTGTCCAACAATTTTCTTTTCCGAGCTTATCTTTCAAATCATTTAACAATTTAATTCTTCATTTGGTGAGTGATTCTGTGATTGTGACACCAGTCCCTTTTAACTGTTTTTTAGCACCATACACCATCCACTTGTATCGGTATGTAGCAAACTGTACGATGATTGGTCTAGTGGGTACTTTGTCTGGACCCATGTAGCGTACTTTTCTAATACGATGAGCTCTTCCTACCGCCTCTTCCGTAATGTTTACGCTTAGTCTATTCGCAAACAATTTTCTAGCAATCTCTGCTGAATTTTCTTTTTCCTATTGTGATTCAGGTAGACCATGTAGCAATATGCAATTTCTCCTACCGTGCTGCTCTAATTCATCAACTTTGTCATCAATTTTCACCATCATTTGAGAGAAAGAAGCCAAGCACTCACCCACTTTTTCCACCTTTTTTACCACTGAGGGGGCCCGGGGGTCTCCTCCGAAATTTTTTTTTTGAAAAAATAGGTATGAAATATTATATATGAATATGTTGATTTTTTTCATGATGTCTTTCATGTGAAATAAGCATACCAAGAATTCATTTCCCTTTCGTAATTGTGGATACTATGCTTTTCTCCAACATAACGTTTTGGTCACCAGAAATCCTGGGAGGGGGGGGGCAGGACCCCACGATGTACGCCAATGTTTGCAAGCACTAAGCAGTTCAATTGAGATATTATAACGACGAATAAACCTACCATTGAGGGAGGGGCCGGGGGTCCGGAGAAAAATTTGGAAAAAATAGCTCTGAAGTATTAGGGTTTTAAGCATTTTGAGGAATAAATTTTTTGTGATAGCACTTGGTCAATATGTTGATTTTTTTCATTTAAAATAAGCAAACTAAGAATGCATTTCCCTTTCATTATTGTGGATACTATGCCTATAGCCTCCATATCGTCTTGGTCACCAGAAATCCTGGGGGGGGCTACGGGTGGACCTGGGGGGGGGGGCAAGTCCCCCCCCCCAGGACCGCTCTATTTACGCCAATGCTTGTGGAAGGGCTTATTCGCTCGGTAGTGTAATTAGTGGGGGGGGGGGGGGTTAAATGTCGAAGAAGAGGCCTGTGGCTCTTAGTGTCTGTAGGATGTTATCTGTGGCTGTTGTTTTGTTTCCTAGCGCTTCAGAGAGGGAGGAAGGAGCTCGTAGGACGGAGGTTCGTTGGACCTAGTAGGTTAGGCAGTCGAGAAGAAGGTGAGCTGTTGTGAGGGCCACTCCTGTGCATAGGGGGGGGGGGGGCGCCTCATTCCTCATTAGGTGTATGTGAGTCAAGTTTTTTTCTTCTGTCAAAATACGTTAACTCCCCATACTTCAATTTCTATGTTTCTTTTAAATGTATCATATAGTTCTCCTTTGGGGTCCTTTGGGGTCCCCCTACCACCAATTACTGTACCATGCCCTGATATAATGCTGTCAATTATATTATATTTAGGGTCTATTGTTTCATAACATTCCCACAGGGCGAGCCACCGGGCTTCTCTGTTGCGGCTACACAAATCGTGGTGTCATCGCTGATACTGCAAAATGTCGTATGTCCAAAGATGCGATTCACACACAGCCTTACAGCTTCACACACCATGGCGACTAAAATACATGAATACACCTAGTAGCAAACGGTCGCTTGTCAACAGCCAATAGGAAGGAAGCAGTAAATAAATTGAAATAATAAATAAAGAACCGGTCCCAGTTTACTCGAACATGCTTTCCAATTTATCGATTAGTAGAGAGAGAAAATGATTAATTTCATGGTAAATAATTTTCCTATGGTTAAATTTCGGATATCACGGGGGGGGGGGGTCGTCCACCTAACGTCACTGAAGGTTACGAAAATTCTAGATAGGCCAGACTTATACATTACCACACAGCATAAATATCAGGGCACGCAATGCATTTGAGCGCAAATTTGCTTTCATTTCTTCAAAAAAAATTTTTGCACAAACCCTAATAGTTTCTTGAAAAACCAAACTATCCGGTTTCATTACTCAATTTAACACCTAAAACATGCCTGAAGTTAGGAATCATAGATAGAACGGTTTCGCAGAAAAATGTTTTTTTAGTCATTTTTCACTAAAATATAGTTACTTTTATTTTTTTACCCCAGAAGCAAACTATCTAGGGGCAAGCCACACCCTGCATTTCATTAACATTAATAATGACTACAATATATGTGAATTTAAAAGAAATCGTTGGAGCCGTTTTTGAGAAATAATTTTTTTTAGACGTTTTTGGAGTTTTTTGAGAATGAAACCCCCCCAAATTGAGTTAGCCCCAAATAAAAAAAATAGTCTCGAGGTATGATTTTTATAAACCTACATGCCAAATTTCATTTAAATCGACTGAGTAGTTTGCCCGGAAATCGATGGACAGACAAACACACGGAGCGACAGAGCGACAGACAGACAGACAGACAGACATTTCGTATAAACCACTTTTTTGGGTTCCTGGGACATCAAGACGTGTAAATCCGTTGAAATCTCGAAATCGAAAATTTCGACCATCACAAACTACTATAAACTACTATAAACTACTACGTATAAATTGGAAAGCAATAAGACAAAAGTTAGACAGTTTTTTTTTACTCCTCAAAAGTAGCCTAAGCTTTTTTCACATCCGACATTTTGCAGTATTGTGACGGACGCTCTTATGCATAAGTTGGTGGTTTTCCTCCTTCATTTGGTTATAGCATGATCCAAATCTGTTAAAACTAAGTTATTGGTTGACTTTTCCGGGTGAAGCTGAGGTCAGCAGGAGTGAGATCGGTCTACAGCTATAAGCTAAGTATAGGGAAACCTATACGTCTTAGCTTTCTATCGACTTTCCACGTCACTTAAAGGATGGCTTGCTAAGAGGAAGGTCCTGAGTTCTGTCGAAAGACATCAGTTTAAATTGTGAACAGTTGAGTATTGATTAAATATGTATAAGTGTCTACGACATCTTACAATGTGAGTAGAAATACCAAAGCCTTGGGGGGGGGGGGTACTCCCTTCCGCCTCCCTTCCTCTTAAACTCGTAGTGAAAATGATTCAACCATAATTTGCAAACCGGCCTGCCTTGGCGGCGTCAGAATGCCCCTCACGCTTAAAAGGTAACAATTCAAGTAAGGGAAGATGGATGATGCCATCAATCAAAATGAACTTTTCATCGTAGTAACTTATTCTTTTCCAATTTATACGTAGTATAAGAAATGCTTTGTGATGGTCAAAATTTTCGGTTCCTAGATTTTTACAAATTTACACGTTTTGAGGCCCCAGGAACCCAAATAATAAGTGGTTTTTACGAAATATCTGTCTGTTTGTAGCTCTGACAATGAACAGATATTCATCGACTTTCGGGCAAATGACTCGGTGGATTTTAATAAAATTTGGCATGCAAGTTCACAAAAATCATACCTCGGGACCATTTAAATTATTTTATTTTGGGGGAACTCAATTTTGGGGGGTTTCATTCTCAAAAAACTCCAAAAAAAAAACTCCAAAAAAATTTATTTCTTCAATACGGCTCCAACGATTTATTTTAAATTCACGTATGTACTAGTAGTAATCGTTATTAATGTTAACTAAATGCGGTGGGTCGCTTGCCTCTTGATAGTTTACTCCTGGGGGTAAAAAAAAAAATCGATGTTCATGAAAAATGACTAAAAAATAATTTTTCTGCGGAAACTTCCAATCGATAATTTCTACCTTCAGGTATGTTTTAGGTGTTAAATAGAGTAACTAAACTGAACAGGTTGCTTCCGCAAAAATGTATTGACTTTTTGATGAAAAAAAAATTATAGAAAATTCACGTTCCAATACATTGCGTGCCATACACCAGATTGAAAGATGGAGTTTAAGAATTTTTGTAAACCTACATGCTAATTTCATCAAAATCGTCCGAGTAGTTTGTCCGGAAATCGATGAACGGGCAGACAGACAGACAGACAGAGCGACAGACAGAGTGACAGACATTTCGTAAAAACCACTTTTTGGGTTCCTGGGACCATTAAACGTGTAAATCCGTTGAAATCTCGGAATCGAAAATTTCGACCATTGCAAAGCCTTCCTTATACGCCTATTACGTATAAATTGGTAAATTGGAAAGCATTAAACGGACATGGCAATCGCTCCACTCAGAGGCGTAAAGTTTTAGAATGATGGCGGGGGCAAAACTAAGTAGACCTTATGACGTCATCAGGCAGGATTTTAGGAAAAATTGAAAATATAAGAGCAAAATAGTAGGTGCTTATATTGCTCCAAAGGCGACCATGAAGTACGAACCACGCCTTACAATGCTCAAGGCTGGGGGGTCAAGTTGGACCCCCCCCCCCAACTTTACGCCCCTGCTCCCACTTCAAATTATTTTATAATCACTAGCCCCAAGTCTACATATTTAGATGCATTTTACATATCTTAAAGCCTGAGGTGTGGGGGACATTTAAACAAAACCGGGACACTCACACCTCCAACAAGAGGCAACGGGGAGACCTTGTAAGGCCAGCGCAACGCAAAGCCAAGTTTATACTACAAGGTTTCGCCTAACTTAGAAAACTCCCGATTGAACTGAGAGCGGCGAGAAATGCTTCTAATTTCCCTAAATTGCTTAGAAACCATCTCATAGAGAAAGCTTTCTACACTGTCACTGAGGCACTAGCACAATGACAATGATAGAACTGCCAGATTTTGACGATATTTTGACGATTTTATTTTATACTTTACTTGTATTGTATAATTTAACGGAAAATATATTGTATTGTATTGTAACCAGGATGTAAATGAGTCTTTCCTTAGCAGTAAGTCCTGATTTCACTGAAAGTGTTCTAGCTGATCCGCTGATAGTGTGGGCTAGTCGGAATGTTGTCAGGCCAGGGAATCTTTACAGGTGAGACGAGGGAAGATGCCGGCCTTACAGTAACAGCGACGATAGGTGCAAACATGTGGCTGTGCCTGGGCGATATCGGTCCATAAGCAAGAAAGCTTCAGGCCCTTCAAATTTTCACATGGCTCAAGCTTGAACCCCCTTCCCTGTAAAATCTTTATCTACGTGCCTATCTCCTTGTGGCAGCTAGCGTTATCCAAAACGTCGTGGCAAAATAGCTTTTCGAATTACTTTTATTTATTTATTTTATTTTTATTCCAGAACGTTGAAATAATCATCTGGAGTTAGATGTCGCCGCTGTGGTTGAATAACATATCTAACTTCCTTCTGCGGCAGAACCTTCCATTCAAAAAAGGTGGAAAAGAATATTTTTGACTAAGGATCATGACGGTTTAATTGTAGAAGTGGACCGGAAACCAAAAATATGCCCCTATTCTTTCTTCTTCTTACTTCATGATTTAAATCAATCTGTATAAGAATAGATTAGAATAGAATAGAAAATTTATTATATGCCAACAACAGAAATAAATGGATCCAATAACGAAGGCATTTACAATAACAACATAGCAATTAGCAATTTACAACACAGAAATATTTAACAGTTAGAATTAAAAGTAATTACGTAAGCATTCGGTTGCAAGGTGGTAGCGTGCTTGTCCTTGTGCGCGCCATGCAATCGGAGACGTGTCGTAACTCAGCACAAGTAATAATTTACTCATTGAGGTGACTGAAGAGGTTATCCAAACTGGATTCATTCATTAAATTGTTTGCATGTCATTAACCTTATGGCCTCCGATGGCATAGTGGTAGCTTGTTCGTACTTGTGCGAGTCTGTACACACCATGCGATCGGAAACTTGTCGTAACTCAACACAGGTATTACCTATAGAGGCGACTGAAGAGGTTATTGTTTGCATGCAAATAATCGTTATTTTAAAAAAAAAAACACCTTAAAAAATCCTTTCCAGTTATTATGTGCATGCTAAACTTTAAATTACCGTCACCTACATTGTGCTGTAGGCTCGCTCAGGGACAGGTGTTGGTATATAATGAGTGACTTTGAATTCTGCGACCTGCAGACATTGCACGAAAGGAAAACAATTTCATACACAAGTATGACAATATTTGAACCATTTTAATGCGGCGTTAAAACTTAGCCCGACATTTATCCAGCCATAACATGTGAATACGTGCTTCTGCTACAAGACAAGATTAGGACCGACTCCATTTCATGTTACATAACATATGCACCAAAAAGTTTTGTAGCGAGATTCCAGCTGCGGGCCTATACTGTGGCGATTAGTATTACCTTATTCCCGGGGTTAAAAATGTAAACAAAACAATTTTGAATAGCATTTTCCATTATAAAATTATCTTGTTTAAATTGTTAATCTCAGTTTAGGATTAAAAATAATTGCCATAGAGTGGGCCCGCTGATTCAACTGAGATGCTCACCTAAATTAATGAAATGAAATGAACAAACGACTTTATTGCAAGCAAAACAAAAGGCGAAATATAAGACTATAAAGTCTTGTTTTCATGCTAACCTTAAAAACTAAAACATTGTATTATTAATGAATGAAAATTAAATGGAGAAGAAGAAAAAATAGAGGAATAGTGAACAAAAGAAGGATAAAATGTATATGGGGGGGGGGGAGGAATTTAAAACCTTAATTGGTGAAAATAAATTAAATACAGGAAACACCATTATATATATATATTTCTTTATTTTCATTAATTCTATTTAATAACGTTGTCATCAACATTACAGGACCGGAGAGAGTCTTCTCAAGCGTTATCTAAGATATATTGTTTAATTATTTTCTTAAAGCTACTGAGTGAACTAGCTGCTGCCCTGATCTCCAATGGTAGGTGGTTCCAGTGGCGAATCGAGTATAATACCGTAGATTGAATGAGTATAAATAATACAACATCACTATAAAAAATTTCCCAGAACCCCCACCCGGGGACACTCCCGCCCATCAGTTTTGCTACGAGGGTGAATTTTAAAGGAATATAACCAGGTATTAAATATCACGTGGTCAAAAACTTATTACTACTTTTCAATATCATCTCCCATTAGTTCCATTCCCTTTGGCCCACCCAGAGCTTCCATCCCACTGATAAGAACCGGTACGAGTGAACCCGTACATACTGTCCTATTTATCAAGGAGATACCGAAATAGGTAATATGAGTAGTTGCAAGGTACACATTTGTCCTAAGGTTAAATTTCTTTTGCTACGACTTTCCCTATCCTAAAGCACCGAACTGAGCGATGGACGCTAGCATAGTCTACACCGGGCATACCAATGTACTGATCATGATGATCAATAACACAACTCAGTAATAATGGCAGGGTATGCAATGAAGTATCTTTTTTTTCAAAAATAATATATTATTCAAAACCAAACTTTGCTTGAGAAAGCACGCTGTTCGATTGTGTTACTCTTTTTAACACCAATAACATACTGTACCTTAAGTTAGAAAGTCCCGAAGGCAAGGTTCCATCGAAAAATTATCTATAAACTTATAGTTTGTCCTAAAAAATCGTGATTTGTCACCCACTGAGCTGCGGTCCGAAACGTTAATTCATACTTTCGAAAAACGTTCGATTTTCAGTTATATCCTGGAAAAGAATTGTTTCAAACGCAATACGCATGCAATGATAAGTATTTATTTACATGTACCACAAGGTATTTTGGTATTTAAATCAGTTATATGCATGAGAAATACAATATTTAAGTAAATAACAATATAAATAATAAATAAAATAATACAATATATAGGCTAATAATTTTACAGTAATATATCAGGGCATATTACCTTACATTAAAACAGTAAACATGAGATAGAAAGAAAGAAAGAAAAGAGAGAAATAAAAAGAAAAAAACAAAATCTAATAATTTACGGAATTTACAATAATTGATGTTAGAGGGACTCGAATAGATTAACCCGCGTTGGGCTACTTATTAATTTATAACTGTTAAGAATGTTAGAATAATACTAGTACATAAAAATGGAAGTAGACATCTAATAGAAAAAAAAATAGAAAAAGAAATGACAGAAGAAACACATTGCAGAGCGATATAAGCCGACTATTCCACATGTCAATAATTGATGAGATTTTTGTTTTACTCTATGTCATTATCCATTTTAACTAATTTTAAAATTGATCAATGATCATAGAATAAAATCACGCTTTTCAAACAATAACAAACAAAAATTATACACCGGCGTCGTCTGGATAAGATAAATAATTTTAATTAATTTCTAATTTCTAAACATTTCATAATTTGGATCATAACATTTCAAGCGGATTTTAAAATTAAAAAAAAGACTTCCAAATTTGAAAAAATTGAAAACAAAAATGGTAAATTATTTAAGAAAAATGGAATGAGGCGTAAAAATATAAATGATATTATTTCCGTCAGTGACATTATCGAAACTGAAGTAAAATTGACAAGTGGAAAATTTATAGCCTAAGTAGTGACAGTAAATAAATTTGTTACCTACTTAAATTTAGTACAAGTACTAATCCCCCCCTATTAAACGCTCGAACATTGTTCCAAGAATACGGTTGCAAGATAAATTCGAAAGTGTAATACAGAAATTCAGATTTAAATCTTAAATTTCTTTTTCTATATTCATCATAAATATTCCTAATATTTCTTCGATCGAATAAAGCTAAAACTTTTTTTTCTTTAGTTAGGTATTGTTGGACGTTTCCCATTCCACTATATCCTAATCCATTGAAAGTGTGTTCGATTCATTGGGCAGCAGTCTCCTTCAGATAATCAGATGCATACAAATGCATTTTTTCTGCATGGTTTAAAATCCATTGAAAATGTGTTCGATTCATTGGGCAGCAGTCTCTTTCAGATAATCAGATATATACAAATGAATTTTCTCTCCATGGTTTAAAATCCATTGAAAGTGTGTTCGATTCATTGGGCAGCAGTCTCCTTCAGATAATCAGATATATACAAACGCATTTTTTCTGCATGGTTTAAAATCCATTGAAAGTGTGTTCGATTCATTGGGCAGCAGTCTCCTTCAGATAATCAGATATATACAAATGAATTTTCTCTCCATGGTTTAAAATCCATTGAAAGTGTGTTCGATTCATTGGGCAGCAGTCTCCTTCTGACAATCAGATACATACAAACGCATTTTTTCTGCATGGTTTGAAATCCATTGAAAGTGTGTTCGATTCATTGGGCAGCAGTCTCCTTCAGATAATCAGATGCATACAAATGCATTGTTTCTGCATGGTTTAAAATCCATTGAAAATGTGTTCGATTCATTGGGCTAACAACAAGTAAGTCCCTAGCTAAAAATATCCATTTCTCATAGACATGTCGAGAAACAATTGAAGGCACACAATTTGTATAGTTACTCACTTCTACCGAATTCTCAAGGAAGAACATGTGCCCTACTTTCGTCGGGCTAAAACGTATGTCCAGATTTGGCATTTTTCTTTTTAAAGAATACCACAGCAATCCCCTTCAGACAATCAGATACATACAAACGCATTTTTGCTGCATGGTTTAAAATCCATTGAAAGTGTGTTCGATTCATTGGGCAGCAGTCTCCTTCAGATAATCAGATGCATACAAATGCATTGTTTCTGCATGGTTTAAAATCCATTGAAAATGTGTTCGATTCATTGGGCTAACAACAAGTAAGTCCCTAGCTAAAAATATCCATTTCTCATAGACATGTCGAGAAACAATTGAAGGCACACAATTTGTATAGTTACTCACTTCTACCGAATTCTCAAGGAAGAACATGTGCCCTACTTTCGTCGGGCTAAAACGTATGTCCAGATTTGGCATTTTTCTTTTTAAAGAATACCACAGCAATCCCCTTCAGACAATCAGATACATACAAACTCATTTTTTTCTGCATGGTTTAAAATCCATTGAAAGTGTGTTCGATTCATTGGGCTAACAACAAGTAAGTCCCTAGCTAGAAATATCCATTTCTCATAGACATGTCGTGAAACAATTGAAGGCACACTATTTGCATAGTTACCCACTTCTACCGAATTCTCAAGGAAGAACATGTGCCCTACTTTCGTCGGGCTAAAACGTATGTCCAGATTTGGCATTTTTCTTCTTAAAGAATAACACCACGAACCAGCCAAGCAGTCTCCTTCAGATGTAAAAATATGCATTTTTTCTGCATGGTTTCAAATCCATTGGAAGTGTGTTTGATTCATTTGGCTTACAACAAGTAACTACTTGGCCAAAAACATCCATTTCTCGTAGATATGTCTAGAAAAGATGGAAGACATAATTTGCATAGCTGGGAGTTAAAATTAAATTCCAGAAGCTTTTTCTACGTATTAATTGCATGTTCACGAAAAATGTTGATATGGACCCAATAGGGTAACACAACAGAAATGCAATAGACCTTAAAAAACAGCGTATCTGGTTTCATTATGACTGGCATTAGAAAATAGGCATCGCGGATTACAGAAGTGAATTTGGGACTTCACAATAAACGCATAAAAGCCGGTTTTGATGCGAGTATTGTGAATTTTTACTCTTAGATTTATTTCGTACCGGTACTCAAATTATATTGTATTTTACTTCAAAATAAACTATAGGAATACTGAATTGAAGATTGTGAATGCCTTGTACCTAAATAAATCCATGAACCATAAACTTATAATTTTTACAAAGTACAATTGTCCTTAAGATTGTATATTGTCACACACTCAGCTAACGTATACAACTTTAATGCTTACTTTCGGAAAAAAATCGATTATTATATTTAGTTAGGGCCTACGCTGGGAAAGAAATTTGTCAAACGCAATACGGATTAAATAGTATTTATTTACATGTACGATTGTGTATATAAATAAGTATTATAGGCCTAAGTAAATGATAAATACAATATTTAGGTAAATAATATATAATAATAATATAATATAATATAATTATATTCAGCATTATATCAGACCAACAGCAAATTTCAATGGTGGTACGGGATCCCAAAGACATAAACAGTGTTGGGGCCCCCTATTAATTTGTGACAGTTAAGAATGTAAGAATAATACTTGTAGGATTAATACAAATAGATGTAGAAATTAAAAAAAAAATAGAGAGGAAAACACATAACAAAAACACAGAACACAATACAAAAAATAAACATGAGAAAGAACACAGTCCAGAACGATAAAAGCAGGTACAGGAATTTAGACGTAAATGCAGTAAAAGTACTGATCTCTCCGATTACGCACTCGAATTTTGTTTCAATATTCGAACAACTATATACATATAAGTCCAAGAAACATTCGAAAGATACCGAAATTCAGATTCAAATCCTATCCTTCAACAGATGTACATTCCAAACGTTTCTTCGATCAAATAAGTATTGGGTGGAATAAATAATTTAATATTCGAGTGTTTAACCAGAGGCTAATACTTTCTTTCATTAGTTATTATTGGTTTTTTCCCGTAACCATTCAACTAAAAAGTTGCTAACTTCTACCGAATCCTCCAGGAAAAACATATGGCCTACTTTCGTTGGGCTAAAGCGTACGTCAAGATTTGGCATTTTTCTTTTTAAGGAATAACACCAGGAACCAGATAAGCAGTCTCCTTCTGATATAAACATATGAATTTTAGCTGCATGGTTTAAAATCCATTGGAAGTGTGTTCGATTCATTGGTCTCACAACCAGTAGCTCCCTGGCTAAAAATATCCATTTCTCGTACACATGTCGAGAAACAATTGAACACACACAATTTGCGTAACTGGGAGTTAAAAATAAATTCCAGAAGCTTTTTCTAAGTACTAATGGTAAACGACCCTGCATGTTCACGAAAATTGCTGATGTGGACGCAATAGGGTAATACAACAGGAATGCTATAAACCTTAAAAACAGCGTATCTGGTTTCATTATGACTGGCATTAGAAAGTAGGCATCGCGGATTATAGCAGAGAATTCGGCACTTTGCAGTAAATGCATAGTTATATAGCAACTCGTTGAATGGTCAACACAAACTACATTTACTCCATTTAAGTATCTACGAAATAGTTCCTTTTTCATTTCAATTTGGTTTTCTAGAGTCATCTTTTCTTCAATATCTCGGTTTCTAATTTCATCGGCGGTAAAGCCAACCAGTCCAACTGTCCACACAGGGAAGCCGGTCTTGATATGAGTAGTGCGGGCAAACTCATCGTAAAACTCGGGGAATCCTGGGTTGCCGGTACTAATAACAAGTAACGTGGCCGGTCTTGTTTCCTGAATGCGACTTGGAGAATGTCCACCCAAAGAAATTATTTTAAGCGCAGAACCATTGTATTTGACTGTCTCCTCTTCTTTCACTGTGCTATGATAGCTGTTTCCCTCGTATATCATCATATTTGACATCCTGTTAATTACAAGAGAGACATTAGGTATAATCAATTAAAAGTAGAATACCTATAGAACCTATTGTTAAATATACCATATTATTGAGAAATTAACCGTATAATTAACAATTCATTATTGAAGTGTACCTTGCGTTTGAAAGCTGGATTAATATATATTCTTGTGACGCAAGAGCTGAGTAATTTGAAATAGTAGAAAGTACAATTGCACTGGACAATATATAATACGCCGCGGTGTAGAGCTGTCAAACTTTAAATACAAGGCCGCTCCCAGGTTTAGATTTCGGGGGGGGGGGGGGGTCCAAATTTTTTTTACTTAATTAAATAATGAATTAATGGATAAATTTTTCAAAATTCATTTCGTGGGGGGGGGCGGACCCCATGAACCACCCCCTCGGGCACGGCCATGTTTATATTATATATCTTGTCTGATAATGTAACATAACATTGTGTAGGAGGGAAAAATACACTGCAGATGTTAAAACATGAGCTCCAATGTTTTCTTATTTATACGATACCGTGCGTTGTTTTGGTGATGGTGACAATTTTTTATTTCGAAATTTCAGTGAATTTATATGTTTCGAGGTCCCAGTTTACGATGTGAAATAATCTTTAAAAAATCATGTTTCGTGAATTCTGTAACTCAAGTTTTGGGAGTTTACCCTCAAAAAATTCCATAGAAGACTAAAGAAAATCTTCTTCTCCAAAATGGCTGCGATTTCCTTTAAATTCGTATTGAAATCTTTGTCAATATAAACAAAACGCAAGAAGTCACTAGTGCGCTGATAGTTTGGTTCTGGTGGCAAAAAAAAATCACTACCTATTACATTACATTACATTACCACTACATATACAATGTTCACCTTCCGGAAAATTTCGTCACAACTTTTCATTTCATGACCCCCATAAACCACCCCAGTTCAAAATTCATATATATATATATGCATAGACTATGTATGGTGTGTACATGTAAATATGTAGCTATATCGATTTTAGGAAACACTCTAACTTCCGTTGATTGTATCCAATCTTGATGAAACTTGGCATACAAATGTCTTGATCAAGTTCGTTAACCAGCATGATACGCCATTTTGTTCCAAGAAGGCGGCCAATTCAAACCTTATATAATTCATATCTCAGTTATTATTGGTCGCAGAGGAATGAATTAAAATTTGACCGAAAGCCCGTATCATTATCTTCAATAATGGTAATCTCCACTTTTTACGACAAATCAACGATTTCAAGATAGCATCCAGTCAAAGTGTTGCTGTTGTTGTTTTCAACGCCTGCTTTCAGCATTTCTGCTTTAAGCAAGCCTGTCAGCCTGGCGGGGGAGTGAGTCTGTTTGTTTACTTGAGACTCCTTCACCTCGGTGAGAAGGGGAGTTGACTACTGGCAGGGGTGGGCCACTGATTATAGTGGATTCCAACCACTTGGGGAACATGGTAAAGGCACACGATTAATTCGGAGGGGCCAGGACTCGACACGCACGTGGACTGACTGGTATAGTCACAGCGCGTTATCATGTCCCACCATGTTTCCCTGCCAACATGTACACACTACCAAGTTTCAATAGAGGCGGCCTTAGGGGTGGCGAACAGGGCAATCGCCCGGGGTGAACCCAAGTAAATTTTTAAAAAATATACATTTTTGTAACTACGAGTCGCATTTTTTTATTAAAGCCGTTTGATTTTGATCAATAATTTAATATAATTTATTAGGGTTCATGGGCCGATTTGGCTTTTGTGCTGATATGGGCATTGCCCTTGTCGCGGACATAAATAATTATTGTATGTATAGTGTGGGGGGGGGGGGGATGTTCACTAATAAAACCATGATGATTTTTTTTTACAATTAAAATAATGTACTATCTTATCCTTGACTAAAATGTTAACCATAATTATTTTAATTTGTTTTACCTAATATGCACAAAATAATCTTTTCAAGTACGCGCGCGCGGATATAGGCATTTGTCTCAGTCGCCTACTGGTAAATCCGTCACTGTTAAGGTTATTTGATTCTAAAAAGCATAAAACTAACTAAATGTTTAAAAATAAAAAGAACCGGTCTGAGTTTACACGAACATGCTTTCCAATTTATAAAAATTAGTAGATAGAGAAAATGAGTAAAGTCACGGTAAATAATTTTCCTCTGGTTAAATTTACGATATCTCAGGGGGGGGGGGGTTGTCCACCTGACGTCACTCGTCACTGGTGGTGAGGTAAATTCTAGATAGGTCAGTCCAACACATTACCACACAGCAATACTGGCAGTGCACGCAATGCATTTGAGCGTGAATTTAACTTTAATAAAAAAATAATAAAAAATTAAAATTATTTTAAAAAAAAACATTTTTTGTACAAAACCAAATACTTTTTTGGGAAAGCAACCTGTCCGGTTTCGTTACTCAATTTAACACCTAAAATACGCCTGAAGTTAGAAATCATAGATAGAAAGGTTTCGCAGAAAAATGTTTTTTAGTCATTTTTCACTAAAATTTTGTCATTTTTATTTTTTTACCCCCAGAAGCAAACTATCTAGGGGCAAGCCACACCCTGCATTTTATTAACATTAATAATGACTACAATATATGTGAATTAAAAATAAATCGTTGAAGCCATTTTAGAGAAATAATTTTTTTATACGTTTTTTGGAGTTATTTGAGAATAAAAACCCCCCAAATTGAGTTAGCCCAAAATAAAAAATTGTCCCGAGGTATGATTTTTGTGAACCTACATGCCGAATTTCATCAAAATTGACCGAGTAGTTAGCCCGGAAATTGACGAACAGACAGACAGACAGACAGGCAGACAAACAGACAGACATTTCGTAAAAACCAATTTTTTGGGTTCCTGGGACCTTGAAACATGTAAATCCGTTGAAATCTCGAAATCGAAAATTTCGACCGTCACAAAGCTTTCCTTATACTACGTATAAATTGGAAAGCAAAAACAGAACATACTACAAAATAATTATTTGGATTCCTTATTGAAAGGGGGGGTTTTAAAGAACGGAACAACCAGAAATAACGCTGGTTTATCAACTTTCTGACGTCATCTCTATCGTTGTCACGTCATGTGAGAGGTCTTTCAGTCTTTCTCAGATTGAAATTAATTAAAAAAATCAAAATTTGCTCTCAAAGCCTTTAAAACCCAACTATTTCAAGCCAACTTTTCTAATTTTTACTGCTCTCGAAATGCGTAAAACCCCATTATTTCAGACCTTTTTCTAAAAACAATTTCATCCCCGGGCCTCACTTGTTTGCAATTGTATTTGAATGGCAGTTATATTCTTTGCCTCTAAAATCTAAATGTTACTGCTATCAAAATTCGTAACATCCCGCATTTGTTCAAAGCATCTCACCCCTCCTCATGCGCAAAGGACACCATTAATTTAAAAGCTGCGTGCGTCCGTGTGAACGGTTTTCCCATTTTTCTACACTTGTTTGAAAATGGGGAGGAGGCCAAATTATACACCCCCCCCCCCCTCACTTCGAAGACATATCGTTATGCCACTGCTCCCCGTGTTTCATTTCGTTGGTCAAGTCTAGACAAAGGGCCTCGCAATGGCTAAGCAAGTTTGCCGCAGTTTGAAACATGTTCTGCTCTCATGGCAAAGCAGTTGGCAATTTTCCATTACATCTTATAAACTGATTAAATAAAATTATAAAAACTAAAATTAATTAACCATATTAATATAATATAATTATGTTAAGTAGAAGGAAATCGTTGCAACGGTTTTTTGGAGTTTTTGGAGGGCAAACCCTCTCAAAATTGTAAGTTCGCCCAAAATTAAGGAAAACGGCCCCAAGGTATGAATTTTTAACACCTAACTTACATGCCAAACTTCATCAAAATCCAGTAGTAGTAGTGGTAGTAGTAGTTTGCCCACAAATTAAAGAACAGACAGACTAACAGATAGGTAGGCAGGCGTTTTCTAAAAATCTCTTTTTTGGGCTCTTGGGGCGTCTAAACTTGTAAATACACTGAAATCTTGAAATCAAAAATTTGGAAAATCACAAAGCACTTCTACTACGTATAAATAGGGAAGAGCCAGAGCTCAGCTGAATAGTTATATACAAAATTGACTTACCTATCTCTTATGAAGACTAATGCTCGACTGAGGTCTGAGACGTCCAGTGTCTGTTATATAAGGGGTGTCTTCATAAATACGTTATAACCGTATTAGTCACCACTATACTTATCAGTTCAATGGTCAGATGATGAACAAGTTTAACTCAGTAAGCTGACCCAGTGGCGTAACGATAGATTTTCGAAGGGGGCAGTTTTTCATTTAAAATGAATAACAAATTCAAATTTAATTAAAATGTAGAAACATATTTTTGAAATTGTGCGGTTTTACGAATTTTGATAGCAGTTACGTTTTGATTTTACAGGCGGAGAATACTACTGCTAACAAGCCCCCCCCCCCCGGGAATATTTTAAATTATTCCATCAGCAAACTGGAAACAGGGGGGCTCCTGTTTTGAATAAATAGGTACAAAATAGTGCGTTAATATAAAATGTTTTTTTTTTCTTGCTTTGGTCTCAGCAAACTAAGTTATCATTAAATCGTAATCTGTTGCCTCCGTTACGTCTGCTTTAATAGACAGCACTCTTAAATCCAGTAATCGTTCCTGTTCGCCGGAATTTCTTATGTCTTTAAACTTAAAGCTAGGACTATACGGGCGCTGAAAACGTAGCGATTCAAACGCCAACGTCGGACGAAAAAGATTGCCAACTATACGGGCGCTGAAAACGCCGCGTTTTGAAACGTCAACGCAATGCAATTCTCGACTATACGAGCGCTGTGTACGTAACGCTGGAGGTGAAACGGCGGGAATTTAATTACTCGACTCGAGCTGCAACGCGAATGGCCCGACGCAACCCGTCGTGTAACTAATGCCGGTTTACGCGCCCGGTTGCGTTAGTGACGCTGACGCTGTGGTTACGCGTCCTCATACGACGTTTTCACCGGTCGTATAGTCTACCGCATGGAAGTTCCATAGCCGCAGTCATCGAGCATTGACGCGACGTTAGAATCGCTACGTTTTCAGCACCCGTATAGTCCTAGCTTTAATGTACGCGAGTGCGAACACTGCGCGCCCGCGGATATAGGCATTTGCCTCAGTTGCCTATTGTTAAATCCGCCACGGCTAATGTGTACATTATTGCAATGTTATATGTTAGCATATATACAGCACTGACGTTAAATTCAATTTGGTTGAAAAGCTAACATCCTCCTCGTTATAACCGATATTCGAAGACGTAATATGAACCAAAGGACCCCGCAATAAGAAACGCTTGTCAATGACACGTTATTTCTATACGCTCATATTCAAAAATTTCGTTGGATATTATATAGCAGTTTTATTTTTCCTCCCAAAATCCGTTTAAACGCATGATGAACCCCCATGAACCCCCCCCCCCCCCCCCGTGGCTACGGCCTACCCAATATATATTTATTAGAGACAAATGAACCTTGACCGCGAAGGGTTGTAATCATGTTTGCTTAATTGACGCAGTCAAGGGTATGAAGTTCATTTGTCCTATTACAAGTAAATATTATTACACATTTTAGTCTCTTTAAATAAATAAATAAATATTGGCTTTTTCATCAGCTACTAAGCCAACCTATTGGAGTTAGGACCAAAACTCAACTAGGAGAGCCGGGGGCATGCCATCCTAAGCAGGGCCAGAAAATGTAGCGAGTGTGGGACTCGAACCAACAACCTTGCGACTGCCTGTCTTTTCCTGCTGTAACCATACCATTGGTCATGGCTTCATGGACATGGCAAAATCAAACCACATGAGAATTTTTCTCTGAATAATCCAAATTATGGCTACATTCAGAAGCCCGTATTCTCTAACATGTTGCTTTACAGGGGCTATGTAATCCTGTCCCACTGCAGCAATGGAGATAGTACTGGACTTCCCACCCCTCCATGATGCAGTGGAAACTTCAGCAGAAATGGCATTACTAGGAGTGGAAGGGCAATTAAGAGAGACTCAGCCTCTCTGACTACGTCTGACCACTGCCTGGATGTGCCAAGCGATAGAATCCATCCAAAATACTGTTTTAGGAGGGAATTCGAAACTATATTAGGGACAATGAAAGAATGCTGCGAATCAGCAGGAATTCTCAATAGTCACACAATCAAGTGGTATACTGATGGCTCTAGGCTAGGAAGTACCAAACCAAGAACAGGCCTTGGCGTCTTTGGTCCTGGGGCTAAATATCTGGAGTCTCTTAGGGAGACAACTATAGTCTTGCAGATTCTGCAAGGAAGGTGCGGAGGACCTGCGATGCGATGCGATGCAATCGCACGAAGAAGAGCAGCATGCTCGGAAAGCTTGCAGTTACATGTAAAAGACCTACCACTTCTGAATCCCCTCAAGATCCTGGCTCTCGTGAGGGAGATAGGCCTCGAGAAAGTGATGTAGAAGTGATGTAGATACTTTGTTGTAGGGGGCACAATAGGCCAATAGGCTTAAGTGCACACAGGTAACACCTGTACCCCATTTTATATAAAAAAAAAAAAAAAAAAAAACAACCTTGCGGGTGAAAATCGGATTCTGTATCACTACTCAACATGGCCGTTGAGGCCTTTTATGACTTTTAAAACTTACTGTCACTCATGGTAAATTAAAAAAAAACATGAAATAGGTACAGTTTTACGTTAGATATTTGTCGATCGAAACTATTAGTTCGCTTGGCATACATTAAAGATTACTCTACAATATAATATTTGAGTTTAAGAGAAATCGTTCTAGTCGTTTTTATCATAACTTATTGTATGTCCTGTTCCTCCTGTTTGTGTCAGAATATGCTCAGAAATTGCCGACTTTTTTGGCTCTAGAAGACGTCAGTGTTATGATTGTGTCCTTCTATTTTGGTTTCAATAAGGCACTATGTACCCGGGTATTGTCATCCGCAATTTTTCATCCCATATTTCCTATATGCTAAGTATTGTAATTATTTTTAAGAAAAGTAAAAAATTGAGTAAGTAATTGAAAAGTAAAAATTGAAATAAACGAAAACAAGTTTAGTATTTTTTTATGAAACACTTCCCGAATTGGTAGAACGTTTTTTATATAAAAAATAAATAACCAACGATAAATTTCTAATAATAAATATGTAAACGCCCAATGCTTGGCTTATACACCAGACTTATAATGGATAAAAAATGGCGGATGACAATACCTGTCTAATATAGAGCCCTAGGTTTCAAGCTCGTTATGTAGTACCCACTGTATGTAAACCTCACCATCCTCCAAACACCTGCTGTCGTCAGTGTGTCCCTATACTATCTTGGGCTGATCTGAAAATACTATTTATGTAGTTGCCTTGTAGGCATGTAAATGGTCATATTCCAAATGGGTTTGTTATGCATATATACCTAGGTACATAACGACTGCAAAAAAACTTGTGTGAATTATAACAATTCGTTGCAGCAGTAATAATTATTCGTTTCTTTTCAATTTTTTGGGTGTAACCAAAGACCGATTTGACGACTGATACTTTTCATTTAAGCATTTAAGTGACGCCTATTATTAAATCGACTGACGAGTATAGCCTATGTGAGCCGATTCAATAAAAAAATTATAAAAAAATAAGCGTCACTGAAATCATAAGAATAATAGATTAAGGTAAATATTATGCGAACCCAAACTAGAAAAAAAATTGTGGGCCTGATGCTGGACTTAATTGAAATCCATTAGTTTTCCCATAAATCGAATCAGAGAGCGAAATACAGACAGACAAACAGTAATGTCGTGAAAAAATATTTTCTTCAAACTCAATAGGCCCATTGAAATTTCGAACTTCACAAAGCTTTCCTTATACGCA
The DNA here is from genome assembly GCA_963971405.1 of Psococerastis gibbosa. Lineage (NCBI taxonomy): Eukaryota > Metazoa > Arthropoda > Insecta > Psocodea > Psocidae > Psococerastis > Psococerastis gibbosa. The sequence continues at coordinate 956,690 of OZ020490.1, read as the reverse complement.
GTACCTACTCGCGTACAAATCAAGTAGAAAGGCATAATCGAATAATCGTTAATATCTGTAATAAATATATAATGTAGTAATATTATTTATAATAAGGTAATAATAATAATAATTACACCTTGCCTTTCAGCTGCACTCACTATAGTTTTAGGCAAATGGTGTTGTTTTAGATCAAGTTTACAAGTAGTTTGAAATTTCTATATGCTTCTTTCTTGTTTTAAGTTGTAAATTGTTCATTTGTTTTTCATTTGTGCTTTAATAAAACTTTTTATGTATTCCGATGTTTTCCGTGGAATTTTCAGATCAATTGTAGTCCATGTTTCTTCGGTTTTCCAGTCTCTGTGAAAATTAGTCGATGTTTCATGTAAAAATTTTGTATAATGTACGAATGATGAGAAAAAACCTTGTACAAATAGTAACATGGCCGCCTTGCTAAGCATTTTGGCATAATCGGATATCAAACGTGTTGAACTTAGGCGTGTATTCCACTGGTCAATATTCCGTCACATGTGATTAAAAAAAGTTGATATTTTTGTTTTAAGGAGACTATTATGTAGATACTTAACTTATCTACATAATGGTCTCCTTAAAACAAAACAAATGACGGAATATTTACCAGTGGAATACACGCCTTAGGGGCTTGTCCTAACATTGGATTTTTATTAGTCTGATAAGACACTATTTTCCATATACCAACATGAGTCGTAGCCTACTCTACTATTATATCTTTTTCATAGTGTCACACAAGCGGAATATGAACTAGTTCAGTATTCGCTCATTGTCCACTGCTCCATCAATCTATTTTTGATGTCATTGTCAGCAGTATGGCCTGTAGCCGGGCCTCCTTATTAGTGGCGGTTTGATTGGAGGGATTAAACTGGATGATAGCCTGGAAGAATTAAAGATTATCTTTCCTCTAATGTCGAGGTATCTCTTTTCTTTGTTATATACATAATCCAGTCCTTCTACTAGGCTTCCAGCAAATAAGAATCATTGGTACTGCATATAGCTGGAATCCACGGGGCCATTTGTCTGTAATTTGGACTTGCAGCAACTTGCCATTGTTCCAATCTGAACACAGTTTACCCAATATACCACCATCATGTTCACTTTATATTGCAGTAGGCCTATTACATGGTAGCTTATATAAAACAGTGACATAAAAATGTTACCTCCTCGTTATAACTGAAATTAGACGATTTAGAAAAACTGGGCTTGACGGGATTCGAAAACACGATTTACGCATAACCGGGGCGTCGTCGTAACCACTGGATCACAACCCCCGGCAAGAACGGTTGATGTACAGGACACAGAACGATCGGAAAGTCCAAGGGCAGATGCATGTTTGCTCGCAGAACGCCGAGGTGATCGCAACATTGACTAAGGGGCTGAGGGCCTCCAGTTCTTCGTTTTGTCGCAATTACAGTTTCTCTGCTCGTAGTGACCTACGTAACAATTGATTTCCCTTCCGGAACAGGGGCTAAATTAATGCGATTCCGAAAGGCGTGCTGGGTTCCAATCACAAAACACCAGCTCGAAAAGTAGAACTCAGCGGGAAAACGCACGCTCTTCAATGTTCCAACGCATGATGGCACCCGAACTGTACCTCGAAAAGAACATTATAACCCTGTCTCTCGAACGAGACCATTAGCACTCCGCTACGACCACAACCGACCGAATGGCGCGCATTACAAAAAAGGAATTTATGCTGCCGCACCCTGTATATCCTCTACTTATATGCTAGTATTGACATGATTCGTAATGTTAGACAGGTTAGCACAGCTATGTACACAACTATCTAACCGAACAAGTCTGCGAGCTTACTTTAAAGCCATGCATTTACACATTATATTGCAGTTAGGCATAGATCGTAGGTTCGAATCCCGCCAAGACCAGTTTTTCTTTATCCTCTAATTTCGGTTATCAATCAAACAATCAAATCAATCAAAATATATTTCCAAAAATACAATTTTTACAGGTTTTGTCACTTCCCTATGGGCTATGCCCGTTTTAGGGTGAAAATTTTTACAATATTCTAAATACTGATCTAATATATGTTCACTGGTTTCAATTACGATAATGATAGAGATTGCCAGTAACCTGTCAGACTTGCCTCAGTTGTGGGTCCGATGGGAGTTGGTAATCGTCAGAAACGGTCGTTGAGGCGGTCAGCTATAAAAATAATACCATAACCACAGCGAAGAAAAAATTCTTCATAGTAACACGATACACCTATGAGCAGTTACAAAAAAAAACTCGTCTTGCTTCCTACAGTTTACTAACCATTTTCTCACCTATTGTGGCTTATTACTGGCTGCTCTACGTCCACGGATGATTGTCTGCAAAAAAATATTGAAAATATAATCTGTAATAAATATTATGCACAATTTCTATAATATTAATGCATTCTAAAATATCGAAGGCAGCAACTCCGTTATTTTATTTTATTTTTTTTTTTTATTAATTTAAGGGCGCGAGGCCACGCTTGTGGCATATGCGCCAAGACTCTAAGTTGTCTTAGTAGTTATATCGCTTTTAGAAGCTCTGTGTGGTGGAGAAAGGCTGAAAGTGAGACGACATTACTAACGTCGTCTCCCACAACTCCGTTATGTACCGTAAGCAAAAAAATTAGTCAGTTGTACCAAAATTGTATGAAGTCCAATAAACTATTAAATAGTCAAGCTGACATATTGGTACTATTGCCACTTCCACTATACGGGACGTCAGGCATGTTTACTGCGGGAGGCTTGGGGGTAAACCCCCCCCCCCCTTCTCAAAATTTCTTCGACTTACACTAGATACAATAGATTAATGACACGACGCATCAGTCCTCGCGCTTTGGTAGGGCCCACGCTGCCAATAACCTTGTGTATCAAGAAACCTATACTGTTTCGTCCCTCATATATGGGTAAATTTTCACCCTCTAGCACCCTTCTACTTTCAAAATTGTCCCTGCTTGGATTAAGTTCAAAAAGTCTTTATCCGTGAAATCCAATGTTCTGAAGGACCTGGGTCTGCTTATAGTGACCCGTAGGTCCCTTGTCCAATGCCAACGACCCCATGGATTTCGGATATTATTTGAATTATTTTGGTATGAATTCTCGGCCATTGTCAAACTGGTATAAGCCCTCGATGTCAACCTACACCGGCTAGAAGCGATAATGGACAAAGTGAGGCTAGCTTGCTATTGACGCAATAAAATAGGCGAAAACATGACTTAACCAAGTATAGATACGAGTCCTGCGAAATCTAATCTTTATAGCTGCCAAAATGCCACTATTTTGGCTACATTTTCACCAATTTTCGCAATATACAAACCTGTTGAATTAAGTTAATACTTACTCTTCTCCACGGATAGGTGTACCCTCCTAGTAAATCCTGAAAATTGTTAAGTTATTGCTGAATAACCGGATAAACGTGTTAATAAAAGAGATAAGAACAGCGGCCGGCTATATACTGTATATGGTATAATCGTTATCGAATCCTTAAATTATTTCGTAAATTATTGTAAGTCATTATATATGTCAATATATAATGGTATAATATAACACTGACATTAAATTAACCTTGATTGAAGAGGTAACCTCCTCGTTTTAACCGAAATTAGAGGATATGGAAAAAACTAGAAAATAAGAACAAGAAAATATATTAATTTAATTTTAAAAAAATAGAGAGAGAGGTATTATTCCTTATTCAAAAAAAAATTGTATTTTTTCAAAAAATTTCAAAAATGATTTCTGAAGTTTTTCGGGTGTTTCAGGGGATATAACCCCCCAACCGAAATTAGACGATATGGAAAAATCTCCCCTTTGCCTCTTGTTGTAGGTGTGATAATGGCCGTGCCCAGAGGGGTGGTCCAAGGGGTCCGGACCCCCCCCCCCCCCCCGAAATAATATTTTTTATGTAAACCTGTATTGATTCAAGAATACATCTATTAATTAATTAATAAATTTCGTTAGAAAATGGACCCCCCACCCGAAATCAAAACCTTGGCACGGCCTTGAGTATGGTTGTCCCCATTTTGTAAAAATAAATGTTTACGACTCCATTGAATTTTTTTAAAGTCATCATTATTGCTTCCGTAATACTATAACTTGAGTAAACTTAAGCATGTTTTCGTTACAATTAATAGTCTACTTACTCCTCCAAGAAGATCACTTCCCTGCCATGAATTCCCGACCCAATCCTGCAATTATGGTAAAATGATAAAACAGAGAATGTTATGGTACGATACCGTTTCAACCTTAAAATATATTTTTTTTTAAATACTCAAGAATTTAAACTTAGTGGAACTCGGTACACACGGACGTTTCTCATAGTCGCGATTTGGCGGCGTCTTTTCCATTGAAGCCATAGGACTAGCGGACGATTTCGGAAGCTGGCGTGCAGCCGCCCACTTGAAAGTGCTCGGTTTTTCCCTAAACACGCCAGATCATAGTAATCTTCTTAATTAGACTCTGTGGTTTTACTACCAAGCCATATTCCTTCAATGGAAAAGACGCCAGCAAATCTCTACTGGGAGAATCCGTACTGGGCGTTAGTTGGTATGCAGAGAATTTGCAACGATTTTCAAATGTCGGGCACAGATTATAATAATATAAAATAACATAGAAGACGGGGCTCAAACTTAATTACAATGACTATTTCTAGAACTCCCCGAAACCAAATTCCCCTATAATATTATATAATAATAGGCTACTAGTAATTCTCGGCTCAGTCTATTTTTTTGACACTATTCTGACTACATTTTTAAATACTTACTTCTCCTAGTGAAGGATATGTGCTTCGAATTGGATAACTCGTGCTCCGAACTGGATAAACTGTGCTGCGAACTGGATAGACCGAACTGCGCACTGGATAGCTTGGACCAATTATGCTCTGAAATATACATGTACGTATGAAATAACGTAAAATCATAATTTGTTACTTACACAGATTCAGACATATGCTTATTATTAAAATCGCAGAACAGATGTTAGCTTAGCTTAACCAAAGATGGAAATGAGTCAATAGATAAGCATAAAATCTACAGTATAATATTACGTATTTGTGTCTTACCCGAGATGACTGAATGAACTTACGAGCAGGCTCGTAGAAACGAGTAATAGTCTGAAATAAAATTTAAAATTGTTGTTCCATTGCATAGCTTCATTTCTCACAAAGTTGCCCAAATCAGGAACAAGCCACCAAAAATGAAACCTTGTACGTTTTCTGACAAATGACCTGACCCAACCTATAAATAAATCTTATACTTCAGGAGTCAATTTTGACACCAGTGCCGGATTGACCCCTTGAGGGCGGTGGTCACAAGATATTTTGTTTGTGGTGGCCGAAATTTTGGGCATTTTTGCGGGTGCCGTGAGCCTGTGCCCCAAATACCCATGGGTTAATCTGGCACTGTTTGGCACTGTTCCGTAGGCCCGTAGGCCCGGACAAACGAAGTTCAGAGACTCAACATGATAGGAAAACATTTCCACGTCGCCTTGGCTCACCAACGGGTCGAGGTCGTTACATATAGCTTATATGAAAGCAAGTTTACAAAGTCAGCATGGAGAAAATTGTGTTTGTTGTTGTTGTTGTTGTTGTTCTTTGTTTTCCAATGCCTGCTTTCAACATTTCTACTTTTAAGCAACCCTGTCAGCCTGGCGGGGGAGTGAGTCTGTTTATTAACTTGAGGCACCCCAAGGGCAGTCTTCTTCACCTCAGGGAGAAGGGCAGTTGTCAGACAGGGTGGACCCCCTGATTATAGTGGATTCCAAGCCACTTGGGGAACACGGTACAGTTACACGATTAATTCGGAGTTGACTAGGACTCGCCACGCACGTAGACTGACTGGTATAGTCTCAGCATGTTATCATGTCCCGTCATGTTCTTCTGCCAACGCTGTGTACACTACCAAGTTTACCGCAGTTTGGAACACGGCCTGCTCTAACGGATTGAACTTGGTATGGCCGTTGCAGAAAATTGTATGGACTGTTTACTTGTATATCCCTCTCATCGAACCAAGTTCTACTGTAGCTAACGAGAACAAATTTTGGTATTCTCAGTTACTTACCCCTGCAGTAACAGTGGTCATGGCTGCCACCAGGGCGCTCAGTACCAGAAACCACCTCATTACTATTGAGGTTTGGACCTGATGTGGGCTATACATTCATTACAGACAGGTAATTTATCTATGTATGCAGCTGCGCCTCGCTAATTGACTGGAAGCTTGCGTTAAACAAAGGGATTATGCATTGCCAATGCAATCAGGGAGGTTTTGTTTATTGGGCCAGTGCAATCGAAAAAGGCGTCTAATAAACTAGCTGCAACTCGAAAATGGTCAGTTAACCTACACGACGATTTTTGGTCTGCAATGTTATTCTTAGACAATAGAAGCGTCTTGAAGAATGTATTTCATCACAACAGCTCCCGTCAAAGGGCAGGAAGGAAATAATTTTTTTTTCAATTTTATGTAGTAATATTACACACCCACCCTGTTGTTTCCGATATACAGTATGTTAATATGAATGTGTTTTTTTAGTGGTAGGTTTATTCGTCGGTAAAATCTCAACTGTACTTGCTTGCGGCAATCCTCATGAATGTCAACCATTTATCAATTTTTTCTCCGGGGGATACCCCCAGGTCCCCCTTTCCCAAGGGTACAATATGCGTAAAACCTCACTAATTTGGGCCTATTTATCAATTCTTTTCTCTGGGGGATACCCCCGGGGCCCCTTTCTCCAAGGTATAATATATTTTGTAAAGTCTCACTAAATTGGGCCTATTTATATCAATTTTCTTTCTCTGGGGAGACCCCCGGGCGCCCCTTTCTCCAGGGTATAAAATGGGCAAAACCTCACTAATTTAGGCCCATTTGTTCATTTCCTTCTCCGGGGGATCAAAGTCTTGGGGTCCTAAACCCCCCCCCCCCCCCAGAAATTTTGTAAATTTACGCCAATGGGTTAAATGCAATATTAATTTTATGAATACGCATTACTTTGTAAGCTTTGTAAAATCCATACTTTACTGCTGTTAAAATACGAAAAACCTCACTATTTTGCACTTATGTTTACAAATTTTTCCGCCGGGGGTCACCCCCGGGCCCCCCGTTTCGGGTTTTATGCAATATTATTTCTACATTATCTAAACCATCATAGTGATAGCATTGCGATTTAGTCCGCAAAATATTATAAGCCTGTGTTCGCGCCGAAGCTAAATCCTCCAATAAATTGACGTTTGATGTGCCTATGCCATCATATATCCGAGTAACACCATATCATCTAAAGAATACACTAGATACAATTGAATTCTCAAGAAACATATTTACACTAGATAGCCTAGGATCACAGTCTTGTCAATGACCCCCCCCCCCCTTGAAAATTCCAAAACCGCACTGTGTTGAATTACTTCAAGTTTCCGATCACATGGTGTGTACAGACTCGTACAAGTACAAACAAGCATCGAAGGCCGGAATTGTGTGCTGTGTGAGTTGTGTGGAGTGGCAAACTGCTTTCAGGACAGACCGAACCGACGGACAGACAGACCGAACTGGCAGACAGACATTTCTTAAAAACCACTTTTTTTTATTTTCCTAGAACCTCAAAACGTGTAAGCCCACGAATTACAATGCTTTCTTTATAGTAACGTATAAATAGGAATAGCAATAACTGTCTAACTGAACAATAGCGTCTACGGGCTACCTAGGCCCATTCATTAATCAATTGAATAGTAGTAGTATGGTTGGACACAGTCTCAGGGCCCATAGGACAAGGGACCTCCTGATTATAGTGGATTCCGAACCACTTGGGAAACACAGTCAAGTCACACGATTAGTTCGGAGGTGACCAGGACAAGTCCTACCATGTTTCCCTACCGGCACTGTGCACACTACCAAGTTATCTGCATCTTTAAACTTGCTTTGGTCCGCTGGATTCAACTTGGTAAGGCGGCCGGCTCCCAATCAATTGAATAAATCATGCAAATTATGTTCATAGCTCTAGTGAGGAAACTTTTTCATTATTTCAAACATTTGTTAAAATGATGTACGTATTGTATTTTCCACCAGACTGTACAGACCACATGTGTTACGTGCTTTAATTGTCAATCACTTTCTTGCCACGACTTATTCTGCACCAATATGAAAATTGCACTGATATTTTTGGGTGTATGTGTGACGTACATCGCTGCTTCCGTAAGTAAAAACTTTTCTAATAGCCTACAAGACCATTAGTGGCTGGATTTATAAGACTACAATTCTATGCCACTCAACGTTATCCACTGGTGCGGTAGATTCTGCAATACGTACATTTTGCAATACATAGAAGACCATTATAGCCTAAAGACCCGATTTCTAACTACAATTCCATGCCACTGGTGCTGTCTCTCCCACGCATGTCCATAGATTCGGTAATACATACAATATTATTAGCTACATATCCTGTATTGAGTCATAAAGTCAATCAAAACATTACCTACTTAGTCTGTAATAGTACTGATGATAATAATAAGTCGCATTATTCCAAAGTTATTCAAAAAAAAAAATGTTAATATAGCCAAAGGCCCATCTAGGGGCCCATCTCAGAATTGTCTATGGGGTCCGTACTTTCCCTTTCACTGTTGCAGCAAAATTTGACCACATACCGGTATTGTATACCTGTAGTTGTTGTGGAAATAAATAATTACATTAATTATTTATTTGAATGGAATTAAATAGGTATTTTCCCCTGAAATACAATAAATAAATAAATAAATAAATAAGGACTTTTTGTTCTATTACTAAGCCAACCTAGCGGAGTTAGGGCTATAAAGCCCTCTCTTACACTCAACTAGGAAGGCCCGGGACCGCCTGCTTTACATGTCCTCCGAAGCATGGCCAGAAAATGTAGCAAGTGTAGGACTCGAACCAACAACCTTTCGGGTGAAAGTTGGAGTCCGTACCACTACTCTACATGTCCTCACTACAATGCAATATTACAAAATCTAAATAGTTATGCATAACAGGTTATGTATAAATGCGCAGATTATAATAATGTGGAAGTGAAAGGTCCCCTTAAGGTCATCACAACGATGAAATCACAATTCAATTTGTAAAATATATAATTCAGTCGCTTCCTTTATAAAAATGGGTGCATAGATTTCAATGGAAACTTAAGGCCTAGACTCGAAATTAATGCAGTTAATGAAGAAATTTCATGAATTATCTAAATGCTTTGTGCGCATGACCCGTGCTCATAAACCTGAAAATTCCGAGTTCCCAACAGTAACTTCATAAAAATCTCCTGTTTAATACGCCTGTACCCGACGACCAAAAACAGAAACCTCACTCCTCGATTTAATGTTCGAAATGCTTCCCCACACTGAAATTATTTTATTAATAATATAGGGCCAAGCACGAGTCGTTTTACTTACCCTGTATGTCTTATTAATTTCAGAGCAGAAATAGTCGACAATTGTCCTCTCAGGTAAAACCTTTTCTCTAATCAGGGCGGCTTGTCGTAGGCACTGCATTAAAATAAATAAATAAACATAAGCTTAAACTTCACACACACAATTGGAGTATACGATATGCTTACGTTTCTATTAATAAAACATCTGAGCATCAGCAGGTGTGTCCGTGAATACCTCGCATTTCAAAAGCTAAACATAGTTGCGGGTTGTTGTCGCAGAGGTACCTACCTACCCCTAAAATCGGCAAGGTACTCATCCCCGGCATTCCCAGGGTTGCCGTTTTGCGTGAAAAATCACGAAATGCGTGTATTTTCAGAGCATGCGTGATGTGCGTGTAAAGTGCGTGTATTTTAGACAAAATTGATTTTATAATTAAATAAAAATATTGAAATTTAAACCAATAAAATAATAAAAAAATTAAAACCCAGGAAAAATGAAGAAAAAAAAATGCCGAAAAATGCTGTTTACCTCACCTGATCTAGGACCACAGACCACAAGTGACAAGACCCCAACACAACTCCAAAAATCAAATTCCAAATCTACTCGGCCGGCGGGCGGCCATTGTGATTTGCCCATTATTTCATATTTGTCTGCCTCTGCGCCACATGGGCGCAAAATCGAACAAGATAATAAACATGCATACATATTATAGAACAAAGAAATGCCACGTGTGAGAGGTCTTTCTCTGATTGAAAATTAATAAAAAAAACTACTTATTTACGAACCACAATGTCTGAAAAGAGTTTGAACTCTTTTGTTCAAGCGAATAAGGCGACCACACCTTAAAACCCCACGATTTTATAGAAAGTCAATATTTTGGGCCGAATTATTTAAAAAGTAATAACATAATAAAGTTCTCATCTGAAAAATCTAAACATTTTTGGCAAGATGCGTAAAGCCCCGTATTTCAGGTCTATTTAACAAACATCTTCTCCCGGGGGAGACCCCTGGACCCCCTCGTTTGGAATTAGCCTATGTTCATCGCCTGTAAACATCGAAACGTTACTCCTATCAAAATGCATGAAACCCACCATTTCATGCTCATCTTTCAAGAATTTGCTCGTAATTGGATTCATTGCCTGTAAAATCTAAACATTAACCTATCAAAATGCCTAAAACCCCACTGTTTCAGACCTATTTAAAAAAAAAAAACACCCGGGGAGACCCCGATCTCCCTTGTATGTAGTTATATTCATCGTCCGTACAATTGAAACATTAGTCATATCAAAATGCGTAAAACCCTTACCATTTCAGCCCTATTTTTAAAAAAAATTCACCCGGGGGGGACCCCCGGCCCCCCTTGCTTGTAATTATATTCATTGTCTGTAAAATCATCAAAACGTAACAACTTAATAAAGTCGTTATCTACAAAATCTAAACATTTTTGGCAAGATGCGTAAAACTCCGTATTTCAGGTATTTTACAAAAATCTTCACCCGGGGGAGACCCCCAGACTCCCTCGTTCGTATTTAGCCTATATACATTGCCTGTAAAAATCGAAACATTACTCCTATCATCATCATATATCATATATCCATCATTTCAGGCTTATTTTTCAAAAATTTTGACCGGGGCCCCCCTTGCTTTTATTTATATTCATTACGACCCTTGGGGCCCCCGTTCACGTCTCCCGAACCCCCGGGCCCCTGGGCGACGGACAGTAATGTCATTAATTTAAATGCTGCGAAAGTCCTTGAGAACGGTTTCCCCCTTATTCTACACTATCATGAAAATGGGGGGGGGGCGAATTAAACACCGCCACCCTCGAAAAACTATCGTTACGCCACTGGAAGTAAGAAAAATAATTCACACAGATTTTTCAGCCCCACTACAAGCTAAGCATAGAAGTTGTTAGATAAAATTAGCAAAACAAATGACATATTTTTTAGTTACCATATTAAAAAATTTAATATAAATTATGTATTATATATATATATATTATATTAATATGCATATATATTAGCCAATTAGTTGCTTGCGTGATATGTCGTGAATTTTGAACGTCAGTGGCGTGATATTTCATATGACACGTCCGGCAACACTGGGCATTCCCCGCACCCTGCATTCAGTCTTAATATTGTATCGGCTGCGATAGGTTCTATATTTATTTAATTATTTACCTATTGTTAATCTACATTGATGTTATTAGTTGTGGTTGTAGTGTTCTCGTGTTTATGTTACTATTCGTTATATTAAACAGTGTTTATTGTGCTCGCCCCTGCTGTGATTCTTGCGGATACTCTGCAAGCCACGGACTCCAGCAGTAGATAAGTAGCGTAGCCTATTCACTCAAAACACATACACCCAGACACCTTACAGCACCACACTATACATTACATATTATAATAGGTCTACCTACTGTACTACACCTTCACCGAGTAAGCAGAGTACGGTAGGCTTATTCTCTTATTTCTTATTCTCTGATCAAATCATATTATTTTCATATAGTCCACTCTCTTTTCATAGGTACCTAAACCTTCAGGAGCGTAATTTGGAGTTCCTAGTTATTAGCTTATTAGGATACGCCCCTGTTGTGAGTTAGGTACTTATTTTTATTTACTGAGTTATCGCAGAAAACCACAAGGTGCTTCAGGAGTAAAAGTTTTTCATCGTAAGTCATGCTGAATTTATAATTCCAAGCATTTCACGTGTCAGCTACGTATATTGATGTTCTGCGCATTGTCCGTAAGCAAATGCTATAGCATATAATAAGTTAATATAATTGGTTATTAATATGAAAAAGAGCACATCCTCGTGCCATTTACCTTTTACTTATCAAGTAATTTTACTTCCCTTTATGAATGAGGCTGATTGTTGCTGTCCATATATAGGCATGTAAAAATATTTTTATTACCCAAATTACGCAGATCAGAAAAATAGAAATCTCTATAAAAGCGTAACTAAACAACAATAATTGCACAGTATTTTATGTTTATTTATTTACCGACTTCTTTTCTTATTGTTTATATTCGTGACTCCCAGACTTGTCCCCCTTTACGGCTTTACCCCTAATGCGCTGAAGTAAATACTCATGTTATAGATTCCAAAGGTGCCATCTCTGAATACGAGTAAAGGCGGCCAGTCTCCGTTTTCCACCGGGCAAGTAAGCCAGATTCTTTTTCCTCCACAAATTAATCCTTCAAGTTATAGTTAGAGAAAAGATAGGACTGAGCTACAGGCATGGCCGTCCACAGCTATGGGCAGATGGGTTATCTGACCCACCTGGATTGACCCGGAAAAAATGGTGCCAATCAGGCACAAAACATAATTACTATGAATATATGTTTTTTTTTTTAAATAAAAATCAAGAAATTTAAAAAAAAAAATGAACTTTTCTAGACTTCTGCCATTGTACACTCATACAGATTTTCTTTCTCATATTGATGTTTTTTAAACTGCCCAATTGGCCACATATATTAAACATAGTAAATATGAGGATTCATCGTAATCATTGATTTTTAATTTATAATATTACTTTACCCCATATCTGCCCCCCCCCCCCGCTCCTAACAAAAAAAAACTGTGGAATTTTCCTTCTTTTTTTTTTTCTTCTTTTTTCATTCGCTCTTGACCCACCTCATATTTCATCCTGCGGACGGCCATGACTGCAGGCTTCTAGCGGGGTCGCAGATGGCGGAGGAACTCAATGAAGAGTCAACGGCATAAGGATGCAGAAGGCAACGTGAAAGCACTGCGTTGAATTTCCCTAGTACAGTCATCATCACTAAATATATTCGAAACTTTACACCCATGACTTTCTGTTGGGGCGTCCGTCAGTACGGTATATACGCGCCTAAGATTGTCTAGATGGTAATGAGAGTGTTTTTAAACTAATCTTTCTTCTGAGGTCACAGTCTCACCGATTGGTTGCATACTGTATACGTATATAATTGTTTACTCCAGAAAGTCAAATAATGTTTATTTTGCAGTCGAGCGGTCCTCAAGTTCAAGGCCAGCCCCAGAAACAACCACAACTACAACAGCCCCGAAAACAACAGCAGAAGACAACGACTGCGTCCCCGGATAACGATGATGCTGCCGGCAAAAATGAGCCCGAATAAATAAAATTAATTATTATTGTCGCCTAGTATTTTGCCTGTATACCCAAAACTGAACAGTACCTAGCTGGTACTATTGTGGAGGAGGCCATTAATTCAACAGCTCCCACGAATAACGTTTTAACTCTCATTTTTTTCATAACTGAGTTAAATTTGTATTATATAGGTATAAGTTCTGTGGAGTTAAACAATGATCTACAGGCAATTCCCCGCCAGCCAGTATTTTTAGTTATTGAATATTCCGCCAGATGGCTTCTTAATACTCTCTGCAAAGTATGTGTGCGCGTAACAATTTAGGCTACTAGCCTGCCTTTGACATTTTAATCACTCATGAACCTTTTTGAAAATGAGGCAGAGCATATTTTAAGGAAGCTCCATATTTTAAGGAAGCCCATTGCCCCCTACTTTTAGGCATATATTGCATTATTGCCCCACGGAAATTGGGCACAAATTTCAAATTCCAAGACTAACAAAACTAGAAATGAAAACAAAAGAAAAACATAGTCAAAACTTACGTTGTCCGTCGTATTTACGGTGCCAATTTTGTTTTTAACGTTTTGCTTTTTGAAATATAAATGGTTTAGGTAATCTTGAAAAAGTGTGATTATTTAGAACTAGGTATACTAGGTACCCGAAATTAGGGGATATGGAAAAAACTGGGCTTGGCGGGATTCGAACCCGCGATCTACGCCTAACCGGGGCGTCTTCTTAACCGCTGGACCACAAGCCCCGACAAGTCCAGTAAATGCCAAATCCTCTACTTATGCTCTAATTGACATGACGGTTAAGACGACGCCCCGGTTAAGCGTAGATCGTGGGTTCGAATCCCGCCAAGCCCAGTTTTTTCCATATCCTCTAATTTCGGTTATAACGAGGAGGTTACCTCTTCAGTCAGAATGGCGTAGAGGTAACGACTCGGACTATCATCCAGAAGGTGACTGGTTCGAGTCCCACCCGAATGCCAAAATTTTCTAGTGGTACAATTATTTATCTTCTGACTACCATGCTTCGGAGGGCATGTAAAGCCGGCGGTCCCGGCAGTCTTCCCTGACTGTCGATAGGTTAAACAGGAAGCTGTTGATGCAACCTGAAAACTCCTGTACCACGGGTAGTACCACCCCGACACGAATTTACTTTTTTTACCTCTTCAACCAAAGTTAATTTAATGTCAGTACCATGTAATACTACAATGTAATACTAGGTAGCCATTAATAAAAATAATAGACTAATCTGAACATATTTATGGAGTGGGGGGGTGGATACAAGCGAAATTTACACTATATAGAATAGGATTTCAATTTGTGCCACCCAGTGAAAATTCCTTAAAATATGCTATGAAATTAGGGATATACAACGTTTATTGAGGGAATTATTCAATTATAGTAGTCAATAGCCAGAGGGTGGGGGGGGGGGCGTCCGGACCCCCTGGCTGCGGCCTTGTGTGTGAAAGGGTATAGAATATGGATTCAGAGTCAAATCGAGTCTTGATCCGATTTAATTCTCGTATGGAGTCCGTGCTTCTGATTTTGTAATTGTTGTTCAATGTAAGTTATTATAATATATTTTATATGTGTATAAATGTATTTTATTACATATTGCATATATGTATATTCTATATTTGCAGACTGCCATCAAAAACGTGCCTTTCTGGAGATGTTTCGTTGTTACACCACGTGATTACAAACCACATTATTTGTCCTAATGTTACTTGTCAAATATAATATCACAATACAAATACATATGACAAATAGCAAAGTTCAGCAGTCAATGTTTGTCCGAACCATAACAACGACATATATTATACTTTGACTGCGTAGCCTATATTAGATTTCTCTGTGCAACAACTCTTCATAAAATAATACCACACAATCTTAATATGTATATATTATTTCAACTGTCCGTGTGTATGAATCCAAACTCCTCTCAAACGACTGGACCGATTATGACGAATATTGTTGTGTGTGTTCAAGGAGATTCGAGGATGGTTCTAGATTATCAATTTCGTCCACTGGAGAATGTTTTTATAATTAATTTTAGTAGTTTAAGTAGTTGTTGATTTTTGGAATGTTTTGCATTCACACATTAACCGACATCTATGCGGTACGGAAAGCGTTCCGTTTATCCAGTTGGCGCTACCATCGCACCATCTGACTGAAGCCATGACCACGACTACTTATAGGGGCATTTTGGCGCGACATTCAAATTTAATAGTTTTATTAGATGTTTTCTTTATTGTTTTCTTTGTTGTCTCATATATTATTATATTTATTATTTACATTTATTTATTGTTTAAAATTTAAATTAAAAGTACTGCAAATGGCAAAAGGCTCAATCTGCTCCTATACTAGCCTATATAGCCGAAGTCGGGTGGCTTCAATCCCAATGTTTACGATGAGTCTATAGTTTTACTATGTCTGTGGTGTGACCACTGTTAATTTACACGAGCAGTGACTGCGAGGCCGTAGGCCGAGCTGCCACCTGTTTTACATGAGCAGTGGGCGCGAGACCGAAGGCGCAAGTGGTGGAGGCTTGTATAATTATAATATTTAATATAAATAAATAACAATAGAAATATAATAAACAAACCAAAACTCCTTCGCTTCAACATTCTTATTTTCTTCTTGGTCATGTTACGATTTTTTAAACCATTAGCCTACTTTAATACAAAATAGGCGCAACTTTTGCAGACATTTAAACTTTCTTAATTATTTAATTTCTTAGCAATTGCCATTGGTGGGGATTGCACGTCTCTATGTCCTCGAAAACGCTGGAAGGATGAGTTGGAAACTGACCTTCGCGAGTTGGAAGTCCGTAGATGGTGGAGCGTTGTACAAAAGAAGTGTTGTTGAGCAGGCCAAAGCCTATCAACGGCTGTATAACCAGTCAGAAAAAGTGTGTCTCTATGCAGGTAAATCATCCGACGCCAAAGCTATAAGTTATCGTATTGCATACACGTATTATATATCGTAATAATATTCCGTAATTGAGTTGCTTATTATATTATATAGGGTTAAGAGTTCATTGGTCCTGGCTACAGCAGTATCATATGCTAAGTGCGTAATCGCCATGCTTATGGCTGCCTTCTGTTGGGCCAGCTGTCTCGCATTAGGCTAATTTAGAGAACGTTCCTGATTCTGTTACTGTTGCCATACGATGAGGGCTGTCTTTTTGCTCTTCGCTGTGGCTATCTCTGTGACATCTACGCTAGCTTCTGTAAGTATATATGAACTCCCATTACCAGGACTAGGCTATTATCAATAATATCAGCCTCCCTAATTATTATTTGAAGGACTTTCTGTGTAAACATATACTTGAACCTTGTCTTATGCCAAAGACCACACATTTTTGGACAATAGTGGTTTTGTCACATTAGGAATTTGTGGCCAGTGGCAAACTATAGCATATAGGCCTATAGGAACAATATTCGAGTGTGTAGTGGGGTGGACCATAACAAAATTATGTGAAATTAACTTTACCCCACATACAAGTCTCTATAGATTACTTAGTTCTGAGGTTGATATTTTATGTGTAAAATGTATTGTATTACCTACTTACTTACGTCCTCGATGTCAACCCACAGGCCACACCAGAGACATACCTAACTTAACACAATGCCATAGGCGTGAGCGTGTCTGAAACAAGTTCGGATACGAGTCAGCAGCCTACCAAAAGTACAACACAACGATAATCATGACTATACCTGTATTATAAAAAACTACTCAGACTAGATTCCGATCTTGTGTGAGTCGGGGACTGGTGAGAAGTTATTTGGCCAGTTACTCACATACCTTTGAAAATACCTGTGTATATAAGACTTATTTTATTTCATACAAGTCAATTTGTCTATTTCTTTTGGGGACTTTGGCCAGGCCCGCCACATATCACCTGCGCGGTCCTGCGTCCTCCTTCACCAGTCGTTGACGCCAAGGGTCACCAGATCCTCCTCACCCTCCTCGAAGTCGTCCAGCCAACGTTTCCGTGGTCGTACCGCTCCTATTCTCCCTTGAATATATTTGTAGCAGAAATTTAATTTGATTTTTGTTCCCACAGGAGGATGTTGAACGGACTTCTAGACAAGCGCTTCCAATTTTACTGCCGCCAGGACAGGTAGGCTCATGGGCTGTCCCATACTTCAAATAAGTGGTAAGAAGCAAAACGGGCAAAGTCCACAAATTTCTGAAATTGAGTTTTGGACTCCAATAGATTCGTCTGGTTGAAATCTATCAAATGAATTTATTATCAGATGCTAATTCTGGCAAATAAGAATAAAATTATAAATAACTGTGCACATAATTCCACAAAATAACATTTTTAATATATGTAGCTGTTTCGGTGTGACACCATCTACACTTTTTTTTTGTGGAATTAAGTGCAAAGCTATGTATAATTTTATTGCTTTCCAATTTTTACGTAGTATAAGGAAAACTTTGTGACGGTCGAAATTTTCGAGATTTCAACGGATTTACACGTTTTGAGGTCCCAGGAACCCAAAAAAGTGGTTTTTACGAAATGTCTGTCTGTCGCTCTGTCGCTCTGTCTGTCTGTGCGTCGATTTCCGGGCAAACTACTCGGTCGATTTTGATGAAATTTTGCATGTAGGTTTACAAAAATCATACCTCGGGAGAATTTTTTTAATTTGGGGTTAACTTAATTTGGGGGGGTTTTATTCTCAAAAAACTTCTAAAAAAACGCCTAAAAAAATTATTTCCCAAAAACGGCTCCAACGATTTCTTTCAAATTCACATATATTTTAGTTGTTGTCAATGTTAATAAAATGCGAGGTCACTTGCCCCTTGATAGTTAGCTTCTGGGGGTAAAAAAAATAAAAAAATAACTAAATTTTAATGAAAAATGACTAAAAAATAATTTTTCTGCGAAACCTTTCTATCGATGATTTCTAGCTTCAGTTATGTTTTAGGTGTTAAATTGAGTAACGAAATCGGACAGGTTGCTTTCCCAGAAAAGTATTTGGTTTTGTACAAAAAAATGTTTTTTTTGAAAAAATGATAGAAAATTCACACTCAAACGCATTGCGTGCCCTGCCAGTATTGCTGTGCGTTAATGTGCTGGTCTGACCTAACTAGAATTTACCTCACCTCCTTTGATAAATTGGAAAGCATGTTCGAGTAAACTCGGACCGGTTCTTCTTATTTGCCATGGATCACTTCCAGTGGCGGCGCGACGGGGGTGCCCAGGAGGCCTGGCCCCCCCCCAACGGTTTCTCCTGCCCCTCCGGGGCCCCCCACTTTTGAGATATTTTACATGTTGTTAAATTGCAGTATTAGTGAACGGTATACCTACTCCCAAATGAAAAATGTTTTGTTTTTTCATTGGCCCCCCCAGATAGAAGTCATGCCCCTCCATGGCCCCCCCGCCTTAAAATTTCTAGCGCCGCCACTGATTACTTCCACGAAGCCACTGGAGAAATTCTCTCATGGCTAATTTTAGCATAGCCCGGCGTGAAACTACAATAGTTCAAATACTTATTAGCCACAGGGCACTTAGCTACAGCATTTGGGCTCTCCTGCAGCCCTATTATGGCGATATGGGATTACTTAATACCGATGAGGTTTATTCAATTGTTTTAAACCAATTAGTGCAACCTGCGCGGGAAATTGATAAATTCATTTTCAGCTATATTTTTGGTGATTTTGCAATTTGTTCTCCCTTAGATGTAGACACATTACGCAATATGAAATTCATACTATAATTTATTTCAAATTTCTACCTGTACACTTTAATGTTTATTAGTATTTCCTTCAATGGCTTCAATTATAAAACAATGCAACCATTCTCTTTCATTCCAAATTTTTTATCAATTTGAACTTCCCGCGCATATTTTAACACCATCACGTGACACCTTAATACTGCGGTATTAAAAAATAAATCTCTATTATGCTAATTCCAAATCACCATAATCGTTCCTTCAGTATAATTACTGAAATAGACTTTGCCCGTTTTGCTTCTATACCACTCAAATAATGACTTTACTTATAAAGGCCATATTTGTTCAGGATAAAAAAAGATACAATCGACTTGAACGCATGGCAGGCCTAAAGGGTATTTTCTTATACAAAAAAAGATCGTAAGTTGAGCTCTCACTACTTAAAAGTGCTTCTAAACGCATTGTCTTTCACAGTTCCGCTTGGAAGGCCCGGTCAGATGCATCTTCGTGCAACATTCAACGTTCCTCAGTTTCTCATAAAAGACAGGCATACGTGAGCACCCAATTGGGTCAATGTATATCTACTTACAGTATATCATGAAGTAAACGAGTATAAGATTGTAAGAGTAAATAATATATTGTATATAAGCCTATGTTATAATTAAACATCACGCTCATAATTGATAATAGTAGGGCCTATGTTAAGGCCAACTTCCAGTAGGAATTGGCCTAACATACGAGCACATAATATAGTTATTATATTTAGACATTACACAGCATTATACAGGTTGCTCATATAATCTGATTAAATTCGTGAATGTGGCCTTAATCCGCCACTGCCTTCTCCACTGAGGTAGTGATTGGGGTTGCACTGGAGAGGGGGACCAATCGGCTCACAGTATTGAAAAATGGGGCGTCTGCCCATATTTTGATTATTTTCTTAAATATAACGAGACTATATAAATATAACAGCAAAAGCTTCCAGGGTCGGAGTCAAATGTAGAACCAGTAGAATCCGGGCTGATGGGCATTTGCGTAGACGTCTAAGATACAATTTTAGAAGTCTACGCAGTTCCACTGAAGATGTCGACCGCAGATGTTGACGAAACGTTTGGAAGCTCGCTTTCATTTCGACCACGCCCCATCAGCCCGGATTCTACAGGTTCTTCATATAACGAGACTATTTTTTAAATCCAACCTGTGTGGTTCCATCCCTCCAACTGTCCAACACCAAGATCACAAGCCTTCCCCGTACTCCGAGTACGAGCGGAAACAGCCTAAACGTATTCTCCCCTATTCGCCATGTGCATGTAAAATGAGCATTTTCATAAATTGCAATCCCACCGAATATATAAGATGACTGTACATGTAAACACATTAGTATTATGAACAATAGCCTTGTTTTACAAATACCCTTTTTGTTCACGTTGCATAGCCTTGTTTCTGTAGTAGTGTAAAACTTACTGGATTTATTTACTGCGAATTTATGGCCCGGTTCGCACGAATAATTCGGTCATTAGTGGAGAAATTTGCCATGGGGGCAAATTGGAAATGGTCTGAACCTGACAAAACCGCAGTCTATTAATAACAATAATGTTCTGAAGGACTCTTTATTAACGTAGGCCTATTTATGCCTACAATACCAACGACCCCATGGATTTTGGACAATATTTGCATTATTTCCGCATGAATTTATTGCCATTGGCTAACTGGTATACGTCGTCGATGTCTATCTACACCAGCTACAAGCGATAATGGACAAGCCGATACAAGCTTACCATTGATGAATGAAAGAGGTGGAGCAGGGCTTCACCGAGTTCAGGTATGAATCTACAAAGAAGTCCACTATGTGCTTGTCGCTGGTTGATCGCTGCTATAAAAATCTGTTGACGTGCATCAGTAGACTGCGGTTTTGCTCCCGACATCAATCATTTCTCATCAGATCACTGGCGATCGAATCGTTGGTGCGCTTAAATTACGTATATTTTACAACTGTTTCAGTCTCTTCTTGCCTTGATTATGCTGGCCAAAGCCGTAAAATTTATCCTGGTGAGTTACCTGCTTATATTCGGATTACAACGAAATTATCTTCATTAAAGTTACTGTACGTCGTATTGTAGTGTTAGTTAATACGAAAGTCGATAGGGCCCTGAGACCCACAGAGTACTCATTACCACTGCTCTACGATATTTTAGCGTTAGTAATTTCTTTTATCTTTTTTTCTTTTTAATATTCAGTTATGGTCAATTTCACCGTGGTAATACAGCTAAATAAGTACTTCAATTCAATCTATACAACGATAATAAATGCTATGTAATAGTGATATGCTAAAAATTGCCGATAGTGGGCAAACGTAGAGGGAAATTTCCAAAGAAATGTGATAATGTTGTAGGGTTGCAAATATTTGAGAAAGAAAAATAAATTAACAATTCAACAGGTAAGACTGACAACAAAATCGAAGACGCAGAAGTTCTGCGTACGTGACCCTAGATACCTATCGACATCTTAAGAATTATATTTTGACTGTGTTTAGTTTTCAGCTGTCAGTTGACTTTTTATTGATGTATTTATTCATTTGCAGACGCTGATATTGCCTGGACACCCGGTAATTGCTCAATTGTAGCTCATAGGGAAAGAAGAACAAGCCTTTCGGCTTTACCAATCAGGTGTAGGTAGATTTCATTAAAACACCGACCGGCAGTTTCTCCATACCTTATAAATGATATAACACCATAACTTCCAAAGAATTCAATAGATACAATTGAGTTCCCAAGAAAATAAATATACACTACACATAAACACCCCCCCCCCCCCTCTTGAAAAGAAATTCTGTCTGCACATCTGGTGTACATGATAAAGGCTGGCAAACAGCCGGTGTGAATGTGCAAATTCTGGTCTGATAGATGTTTTGGCTAGTTAGAATTAGAATTTCTGGGTGGGTAGTACTACTGTAGTTTTAAGTATCCCATCAATACGTTCTTGCACGAAACCAATACAAGTAATACGTGAAATCCCCTAAGGAAGGAGCAAGACTTGAACCTCAATGCCTCAAAAATCTAACTTTTGAATTTATTTTCACAGCGCAGTCGAGATATTTCTCTGGTAAGTTATCTATACATTGCATAATATCTTAATTGATATTGATTGATAATTTTTCTATATCCTCTAATTTCTGTTATAACGCGGAGGTCACATCTTCAGCTAAAGTGAATTTAATGTCAGTGTTATGTGTACCATATAATACTGCAATGGTAGTAATTGTTTTGAAACACTGAATATTTTCGTGAAAGTCGACATGTCTTACTTTACCTTATATTCAACTTAACTCAGCTTAATGGCAATCAGCTTCCTGTAGCGCGCATGTTTTTCAATTGTCTTGAATAATCTCTTTGTTTTAGCCCCTGCCTGGGGTAAGTTCTTATTTTTAATTAATTTTGCGAACAAAGATGAGTTATTATTGTGTAGAGAACTGAATTCAATGTATATGCGCCTAGTCACTAGTGCGTTATCAATTTTGGGCCCTAACAAGCATCACTATTACCACTATCATCACTTCATCATTATTTTATGTACTATTAATTCTGACTAATTATTTCGTGTTTAATTTGATCACAATATCACTGCTTCCGGGAAAGTATAGGCGTAGGCTAATGTTGGGACAAACAATAAAGTCTACCTATTAGAGACTATTGCACTGTATACAAGTAGTCTTGCTTATTAAATACTATATACACAACCTACTATTTGCGATATTTACTATATATCTTGATCGCTTGACTCAAATCAAAGAAAGGCTTTCTGAATTTGGTTCCCATTGAACCCTCGCTATGGAAACTGCTGCCATACCTTCAGTACACGACCTTGACTGGATAACTTGGACGACGCTGAACTTGCTGAGAACGGGGGTGGCGGTGACGAGGAGAAACCGATGCTGCGGATGTCGCATACGAGTGCGAACAAGTACAGGATACAGCCCACCTACCTAAGTTTTTTACCCGACGACAACCTCTGGAAGGGCAACCAGGCTGCCGTTGACGTGGCCAAGTATTGATCGTTAACATTAATTTTTGAATCACTTAGGCACGAAAACGTAGAAGTAAGTGTACGAGCGAGCCATAACGTTATCCGGTAGCGGTGTGTATTTTCTTATGGGCGATGAACCATCACTCTGATTTGCATAACGTTAGGCGGTAATTCCGTGACCGTACAACGTCGCTATAGGGATCCCATATTGGACAGTTCATAGCCATATGCAGCTGCGACTTTGTTCGATGAATGGACATTGAGTTTTAGACTGGAAAACTAAAAGAGCCGGTCCGAGTTTACTCGAACATGCTTTCCTATTTGATCAATTAGTAGATAGATAATATGAGTAATTTCATGCTAAATAATTTTCCTATAGTTAAATTTCGGATCCCTCGATGTCCCCATGACCGTAGCCAGATTGGGGGGGGGGGGTTCATCTGACATCCCTGAATGTGAGGTACCTTCATAATATTTTAAAATCCTTAAAACTCGCTCCATTGTATATAGTGTACGCTGCAAACATGGGGGGGGGGGGGATGGGCCCGGATCAGTTCAGGATCTTGGATTTTTATTACTGGGGCGCCAATAAGGTGCATAAATGGAATGGCCTTTCTCTGTCAAGTTGTGGTAAAGAATTGGGGCAGCACTACTGGCAGGGGGGGGGGCTAGAGTCAATGGCGTATCCGGAATTTTTTTTGGGGGGTCTGGTTTTCATGCAACATCAATACATAAATTTTGCCCAATTACGATAGGCTTTCGAAGGGGGCAGTGTTTCATTTGGCACTTCCCCACCCCCGATTTTTTAAAATATTACAAAAATATAGAAAAGCCGTTCTCATGGACTAATTAGGGGCATGATTTTAATTTCCCTTGCCCAGGCCGAAGGGGGGCCCGGCGGTTTCCCCCGGGGAAAGTTTCTTAAAATATAGGCCTGAAATGGTTTGTCGGCAAAAAAATTATTTTGGAGACGATAACTTTATTAACATGGAAACAGGTGTCCATTGGGGGGGGGGGTCCAGACCCAGCTGACCCTCCCCCCTTGGCTACGCCACTAGCTGGAGTCCCCCCTGAGGAAATATTTAATGAGGCAGGTGCGGAAAAAAAAGGTTTTTCCTACCAGTATTTTAAATGTTTACTTGTAGCTGCAATTGTAGGTATCTCCCATCTTTACGGAGCATATCCTATCAACAACGAATATTTTTCTGTTCACGTATCAGACTTAACAGATTTAACAGGATAAATCACGCATGAATGCCCTATTTTAGTATTTAATATTTCTTTACAGTGCTGGTGGATAAATAGGCTAAAGTACAAAATCTGTACAAAAGTAAAAAATGCTAAGTTATGCAACTGTGTTGTATATAGTCCAGATCCGGAAATTCGTGCCTTTCCCAATGGATTTGACTTGATAATTCACCCTTGACCCTAGATACCTAGTCCCAATGTACCTACATAAAGGCGAAGTTGAAATAATTCAAATTTATTATTAAATCAAATCAAAACAACATTTACAATATTAAAAAAGAAATGGAGTTATCTTTTAAAAATCAAGATTTACGGTACCTATTATTTTTCGCCTATTTATTAAAATTCTCCCTCCCTGGGGGATATCCTCTGGCTCCCCTGTTTGCAGTTACCTATACTTACATAATAATTATATTAATAACTTTCTTCTATAATCTAAAGTTTTTTTTCGGTGTCAAAAATTGATAACAATGATTACGTTCACGCAACAGGCTTTCAAAATGAATTTTATAAACAACGCATGGATGCCCTATTTTATTATTTAATATTTTTTAACATTGTTATTTGCTGGTGGATGAAATTAATTGTCTAAAATTATAAAAACTGCAAATGTTTAGTTATGCAATCGTGTTGTATACAGTCCAGATGTGAAGATTCATGTTATATCATTATCATGAATTAAATAATTATATCCTCCACAACTGCATGAGATCATCGACAGGTCACTTTATCAGGGGGAACGAGTTCTAATTGAAAATATTCAAGTCAATTTAATTGATATGCAACTTGACAAGGGTAAGCAATAAACTCAAAGAAATCCAGCAAATTTGGAGCAGCCTATAACTCAAAAAAGAAAACCGCTTTGGGTATTTCGTTGACCCTTGAAAACAATTTCATGACAACTTTTCACAAAATAAATTTCAGAAATGTGGTTTGAATATCGTAAGCCGCTAATAGATACCCCGTTAATGCCGCGTATATAGTCTACGATATAATATAATTATTAACAATATAATTCATTTTCCAAAAGCATCATACACTTTATTTTACTTTTTAGTGATATTTGTAGCCTACCTACTTTTAAATTAAATATAGAATTTTTTACATTAATTTAATTTTTATTATTATTATTTTAAATTGTTGCGCAAAAAATCAATAGTCATCATATTAAATTGCGGCGACCCCCCCCCCCCACCCTGCCCCAAATAAAAATTCGGCTGAGCCCGTCCATACAGTCCAACCGACGGTTCACTGCGGTTTCAAGCCAATCAGATGGCCGTGATTTCGCGCCAATTCTATTGCATTGAACCGACTTGAACACGCCATTATAGTAAACCTAATATATTAATTATCAATTAATTAAGTCGGTTTGCAAACTTTTTACTTAACTAGGAGGCTTCGTATGCCGCATACTTCCACCTTGAACCCAAAACAAAGCAATAATAGCGATTAATATTGAAGAAAACTGGAATTTAAAAATTACCGGATAACGTTATGGCAGGCTGGTGCTACGCGTGTCCGCCTAGCATTATGGCCCGCCCGTATAGGTGTAGAATAAAATGTAATAGGTTGTGTACAGGTGTATAGTTTAGTATATAGTATAATACAGTTATACTAGTAGTATGTAGGAATGATTTATTTTTGCAGGGCGGCATAAATTTCCATCAATTTACCGCGTCATACCCGGTATGTGTCACTTAATTATTTAGGCAGTTCTTAATTTATTATATTGTACAATGCAGTAATATGGTAGATATGGGTGGTTTCAGGAATAATTGTCGTTGCATGCCATCCCAACTATGACCGCCAAGCCCAATTTTTTCAATACATCCTCTAATTTCGGTTATAAGGAGGAGTTTACTTCGTGATCTATAATATATAATAGGTATGGTACTACAATATCGTCCCCCTAAAGTCAGAAGGGCGTACCACCAAAAAAAAAAAATTTCAAGGGAATTGCGTTTCTGTGCCTGTATACTATAAGCTTTTGAAACAACTTGATAATGGTACTCGGCGAGTGCCCACATTTGTGAAAGGCTATGACAGCAACACGATCTTATCTTTGGCCCCATTCCATGGTCATTTCTTTCACAAAGTGTCACTTGTAACATATAAAATTGAAGGTAATTTCATGAGGAATAACAATATAGCATTTGTTTACAAGCAAGTTTAAATTTAAATCCAGAAATTCTATGGAAAGTTGAGTGACAGTACTTAATGTCCAACTAGGTATAGGTAGTTTGCTTCAAACTGTCAGATATGCCGTCCTAATCGAAAAGTTTAGCTTTATTTTTCAAGATTGAATTTTATTTCGTACATGTCAATGTAGAGCCCATGGCAAGGCCACTACATCAGCAGCCTGATCGAGGCGATTATAATACCGGTATTTATTTAATCCCCTGGTAATAAAAATGCAAACAAGATAATTTTATAATGGAAAGTGCTATTCAAAATTTGTTTGTTTACAGTTATAATCCTAGGGTATTTATTTAACCCCGGTATTATAATCGCCTCGATCAGGCTGCAGATCATTAGTCATAACTCAATTTTACCAAATATGTTGCCTGTCTGACTTTAGAGTGACGGTATATTGAATAAAGCATTGTCTTTAATAAAGCGAGCTCAAAGACCTGATCGGTTAGATTGTTGTGTAGCTGTACTACCTGTCAAGCAATACGAATCTTGTCAATAAGGGCATTTAAGTAGAAAATTTGAGGAGAGGCAACAGCCTTGCTTGTACTTATAGCGGTTCGATAGAGGGCAGTTTTGAACATCTTTTTATGACCTGTCCCAGCTTCAATGTGCCACGCTCGGTGCTTTTTAATAAATTAACTACGCAGACCCCAGTTCCTTTCTCATACATTCAGCTCCTGAGTGACGTCTCTGTGTTTAGCATCCTAGACGAATTTATTACTGATTGCAATATTGACATATAAATGAATATAACTTCGTTCATGGCTGAATGTTTTCAAAGCCAAAAAAAAAGTAGAAAATTTAGTGGACACTGTACTTGTCGGGCTTGTGGTCCAGCGCAGCGCAGCGGTTCCCCGCTAATTGGCAGGCTTAAATTGTGGGTTTGAACCCCGCCAGTCCAGACCGAAGTCCAATTTTTTCTATACCCTATAATTTCGGTTATAGCTTCAGGTATGTTTTAGGTGCTAAACAGAGTGGCAGAACAGAACAGGGTGCTTTTCAAAGCAAGGTTTAGATTTTGAAGAAAATTTATTTTTTGAAGAAATTATCTATAAAGCCCCAATGCATTGCATACCATGTCATTATTATTGTGTCGTATTATATGATTGGCTTGTCCATTCTAGACAATGCAATTGTTCCATCAATGAGGCCAGTACTTGAGGATAGGGAAAATCTATACATTTAACCATGGTACAATTATTTACAAAGCAACTATTACGGTGCCCATCCTAATTGCTAAATAGGAAAGCATGTACGAGCTCACTCGTACTGATTCTTATTAATAAGGAGCTACTGTATAGGTATATTAACAGAACTGACGATAAACTCAACCCGTTCTTTATTTTACAGTAAAATAACAGATGAATCAGTCCTAAAACTGCTGCACAATTAAACTAGCTCAAATGCAAGACGGAAAGGAGAAAGAAGAAAACTAGCGAATAAGCAAAAATTATAGTAATATAGATAGATAATATAGAGTCTTTGTCGTATGTTTCCTAATCTTCTTAATCTTACTGTAAATAAATAAAAATTTGCTTTTTTGTTGTATTACTAAGCCACCCTAGCGGAGTTAGAGTTACGAAGCTCTCTATTACACTCAAATATAGGTACGGAAGATATGGAAAAATTATGGTAGTGGTGTCGTGTTTGTATATATTCATTCAATGCACTAAGAATTTAATTCGCATTCTATATAATATTTACAATTATTAAGGACGCGTTCGGGATGCAACCGATAGTGTTACCTTTCAGGTAGACGTGTCAGGTGTTCTATGTAGAAGAGATGGGATCTAGACTCCAGCCCAAGGCCGTAGCCAAGGGGGGTTCATGGGAGTTCAACCCCCCCCCCCCCCCCGAAATGAAAAGGCTTGATACTTAATAGAATTGGATTTTGAGAGGAAAAATAAAAACCACTATGTAATATCCAATGAAATTTCTAAACCCTCCCCCCCCCCCCCCCCCCCCGAATAAAACATCCTGGCGCTAGCCAAGGTAATTTTTTGAATTTCTCGTGCCTTTTGCCACGTATTCGTGGACCAATCAGAACAAGTTTTGACCACATGTAAACATCAAAAATCCTGTCATGGCTCAAAGGCGTGTTCTGATTGGTTGAAAGATGACGTAGGCTGAAGCTCTGATTTCTGACGCAGACAGCAATGTAGACTAAACCTTTTTTACAGACATCTGTATTGCTTACGGGCCTTTTTCGCGCCCTATTTGCTGAGCCCAGGCTTATGTACGCGTTCGTTGTTGCCAATTTCTTCTCCAGAGGTTGTGGGCCCAATCTAACGTATCTACTTGCATCGATCACATGGGAGTTAGGCTATAGCTGTACCAGCTTCTCACTACCTTCCCACAATTTTTTCTGTACTTGAGGTTCTATTTTAACTCTTATTGGTTTGAAACAGATGTAGAAATCTCCTGACTCGCCTTCTAACTCGTCTTCATCTTCCACGGCCAATTGCAGTACTTTGTGAGCTCCCTGAAACAAAATTAAGCACGATTATATAAGAGGCATCATGTTTGTAATATTGATTTTGCAATTCAGTTTTTTGGGTCATTAACGCCGATTCTTCTTCTTCCTCTTCTTCTTCTGACTCTACATTCCTTGATGAGCTTTGGCCTGCTCGACAACACTCCTCCTGTCATCTCGTTACTGTACAACTCTACTCCCAACTCGCGAAGGTCAGTTTCCAACTCATCCTTCCAGCGTTTTCGAGGACGTCCCGTCATTCTTCTTCCTGTCATGCTTGCTTTGTACATCTTGTTCGGCATGCTGTCGTCTGACATTCTTACCACGTGTCCCGGCCACCTTAGGCGTTGCGCTTTTATAAACCGGACAATGCCTTCTCCGTTGAGTATTGCGTCTATTTCGGCGTTGGTTGTTAGACGCCACTCTCCGTCTTCGCATAGTCGGTCCATAGATCCTCCTTATTATGTTTCTTTCAAATACTCACAGTTTGCTTGCGTCATTGACAATAAGATTCCAGGTTTCTAGGCCGTATGTTGCACGTTGTCGCCTATTAGTCTTCGGTATTTCACATCAACCCTTTTGAAGCGCGTTACGGCGTTAGCATAAATTATTATTCACAGAAATGGTAAAATTACCTTCCAGGTAGGCTCGGATTAGAAGGCAAAAATTGGCATCGCTAGCAGGTACAGCCAGCCATGTTTCAAGGTTTTGTATTCACGATGAATTCCAGTTCTGATTAACCCCGGACACACAATACCAACATCAACTTTTTTGTCCTTTAGACGGTCTGCAAGCTCCCTGGAATTCATTAAAATAGAACTACAAAGTGCAATAATACTGTATATATATAATAGACTACATATATAACTAACTTCTTACCTACCTTGTAACTGCCAATGCTTTCTCGGCCGGAGTCAGATGAAGAAACGGTAGAACCGGGCCCAACCACCGAAGGACAACTTGGTCTCTTCCTTTGACAGCCTTTGTCAATTCCCCCAACATTTTACCGCTGTTTACCTTTTGGCTATAGGTATTCTAATAATAATAATAATAATAATAATAATAATAATAGTTTATATTTGAGTCATCAACAGATCAGGTCCACAACGATGACACTTACATGGTACAGTACACGCAACCAAAAAATACACAGAAAGGCTTTAAAAAAAACAAAATAAGTAATTGACTAAGAATACTGAAAAGTTCTACATACCTATAAATCAACAATTCACCCTACGGCACAGGCCTGCTTATAATGCCCGAGATAGCTGTCCCGAAGGATGGAAGGCTCAGTGCAAATGGATCAGGAACATTGAGTTTGTTTATAACCCCAATGATCCTAACAAACGGTGACTTACAATTAGAGTTGGCAACAAACAAAGTTTTCAATCGTGTATTCTTGATATGGACCCTGAGGTGAACTCTTTCGAGTATAGTAGGGCTGTCCAGATGACTGTTAATTAGCTTATAAAAGAAAATACAGTCTGCAGCCATCCTCCTACACTCAAGAGAGTTCATCCCAAACTCCAATTGCAACTGAGCTGTGCTAACGGGATGGTCTCTGTAGTGTGGATACTGCCCATGTCGCCTGAAATACATATACCGTAAAAAACGCTTCTATTTTATTACCTTTCTGTATATGGTTAAGTCATGCTTTCACCTGTTTCATTGCGTCAATGGTAAGCTTGTCTCAGCTTGTCCATTATCGCCTGTAGCCGGTGTAGGTTGACATCGAGGATGCATACCAGTTTGCCAATGGCCAAAAATTCATCCGGAAACAATACAAATAATGTCCGAATTCCTTGGGATCGTTGCCATTGGACAAGGGACCAATGGGCCACTATAAGTAGGCCTGGGTCCATGAAAAGCCCTTCAAAATTACAATCATACACACAATCATAATCAACTCCGAAATGCGTTTACCTGACACACCGGTTAGCTTAGTTAGTACTTAGTCCCGTCCTTTGTCATTTCCTTTTACATTTTACCGCTATTTGCCATACGTACTCTATGGTTATAGGCCCAATTAATTTTATAATCTTTAGCCCAGTTCTTTCTGGATGCTCTATTTCCGGGGAAAATGTGTATTTAATCTTTTACCAACAATAGTTTTGAATGAATTACCGATGCTTTAGGACAGTACAGAGTGTGCTGGAATGGGTTGATAGTTATCTGCCATGGTAGTACATAGCCAGTTTTGAGTTGCAGTAGCAGGAGGCTGCCGTGAGCCAGTTGGTGCGGCCACCAGCTATTAAGAGGTCCAAGCTGAAGTCGTGGAAGCGTATTTTTCCAAACGCATACGTCAAAGACGAGACTACCACGATCCTGCAATGGTAGTAAAATTGAGTAACGCCTTCAAAAATATAATTATGTAATCTTGCATATGAAAAGTGACCACCTTGCCGCCGAATCCGATATAATTCCATAGCAAAATCTGCCGATCGTAGAGCTGTCAATTAGGAGGCAGCCAATAGAAGATAGTACAGTAGGTTGAACGATGCGAGACGTTGAAGGGGGTATATTTTCTACTAAATATTTTCAGTTTTAGTAGGAGTTGCGTTTTTGATACAATTTGAAACCCTACGACAAATTATTACCCATGGAACTGCTGATATTATTATAATAATTCATAAATAGGAGAGAAATCGTGTACAGGTCCACTCATACCAGTTATTATACATAAATTAAAATAAATAAGGACTTTTTATTGTTTCTATTACTAAGCCAACCTAGCGGAGTTGGGGCTATAAAGCCCTCTCTTACACTCAACTAGTAAGGCCCAGGACCGCCTGCCCTACATGCCCTCCAAAGCATGGCCAGAAAATGTAGCCAGTGAGGGACTCGAACCAACAACCTTTCGTCTTTCGAGTGAAAGCCGGAGTCCGTACCACTACGCTACATGTCCTGACTATTAATTATTATTGTGCAGTTAAAAGTTTTTTATGTTCGTGTAGGCCTATATAGCACTGCTACTCACCAACTCCCCATTGCTAGTCATTGTCCGTATATTAGCGATAGCTTGTTCAGCAGCCTGCTTATTACGGCACGCTAAGATGACCGCGGCATCCATCTCCGCCAGCTGTTTCGCACATTCTTTTCCAATGCCAGAGTTGGCGCCCGTTATAAGGAATACCTTACCCATTTGGGACTATCTGATTTTGTAGACATTTATGAAGTAAATGTCGTAGGCGCGCAATTGACAAAGCAAAACAATAAACAATACGATAACAACACAAAACAATAAGAGCATAGTAGTACGGATGTTGGGAAGGTTGGAAGGCTGGTGTTTGCTATAATATGGCAATAAGAATTTTACATATCGCTCAAATTATTTGCACGATGACTGTTGTTTTATTAACACTTGCACAGATTGTCTCAGTCAACTTACACCGTGGTACACTTGAAGAACAAGTTCCTGGGAGCTTGGAAACTAGAAGAAACTAGCCTGGCAACCCGGCCTACTAAATACGTACGTCAAATTAGTTCAAAGAACCGGTCCGAGTTTACTCGAACATGCTTTCCAATTTATCAAAATTAGTAGAGAGCGAAAATGAGTAATTTCATGGTAAATAATTTTCCTATGGTTAAATTTCCAATACCTCGAGGGGGGGGGGGTTTTCCACCTAACGTCACTGGAGGTGAGGTAAATTCTAGATATGTCAGACCAACACATTACCACACAGCAACACTGGCAGGGCACGCAATGCATTTGAGCGTGAATTTTCTATCATTTTTCAAAAAAACATTTTTTTTTTACAAAACCAAATGCTTTTCTGGGAAAGCACCCTGTCCGGTTTCGTTACTCAATTTAACACCTAAAACATGCCTGAAGGTAGAAACCATCGATAGAAAGGTTTCGCAGAAAAATTATTTTTTAGTCATTTTTCATTAAAATTTAGTTATTTTTATTTTTTTACCCCCAGAAGCAAACTATCAAGGGGCAAGCGACCCCCCGCATTTTGTTAACATTAATAACGATTACAATATATGTGAATTTAAAAGAAATCATTGGAGCCGTTTTTGAGAAATAATTTTTTTTTACCTTTTTTTGGAGTTTTTTGAGAATAAAACCCCCCGAAATTAAGTTAACCCCAAATAAAAAAAATGCTCCCGAGGTATGATTTTCGTAAACCTACATGCAAATTTCATCAAAATCGACCGAGTAGTTTGCCCGGAACTCGACGGACAGACAGAGCGACAGAGCGACAGGCAGAGCGACAGACAGACATTTCGTAAAAACCACTTTTTTGGGTTCCTGGGACCTCAAAACGTGTAAATCCGTTGAAATCTCGGAATCGAAAATTTCGACCATCACAAAGCTTTCCTTATACTACGTATAAATTGGAAAGCAATAAAGCACCTGCGTAATATCTATTCGCTTCACGTGCCCGGACCATTGCAGTCCAGTACCGGATTTGGCCTAGTGCCCTGGGCCGGTATTGTGTGGGGGCCCTTTCTCGGGCAGAAAAGTCCTGCACCCTTACAAGACGAGGCAACTTGCTATACCAGTAATATTTAAATACAACTGCAACGCCAAAACATCAATGGTCTCCCCTAGATCGCAAACAGTTCGGTTTAGATGACCCATAGAGAGTGTATGGGGCCAGGGGTGAAATGAAGAAGCTCGTGCGTCGACGCATGCCGAAGACCAAAGATGAGCTACAGGCTGCTTTCTTGAATGGTATGACTGCTAATCGATGCAGACAGCTCGTACACGTTGACACGATGCCCAATCGAATAAAAGCCGTGCTTGCAAATAAGGGTGGAATCACCCAAGTATTAATTGTGTTGGTTCAATTTACGGTTTTTGCAATGGTAAAATAAAATTATTAAACTCAATTAATGCATAACTGTTTTCAACTAATTTTTTTAGGAAGTTGAAGCTAAAGGGCTATATTTAACATTTCAATGTGAAAAGTTATAAACCAAAAAAAAACTTGAGCTGGTTAGGGTCCCATATTAATTCATGTATATTAATAATTATTTATTCAAGAATCTAGGGTGGATTTGCATTTCATGTATACATACATACATCTTTCAGACAGTTAACACTCGGGCGTATCCAGAACGCGCCCTTTGCGAACACAATAACACAACACAGTCAAGTCACATGTTATTATTTATTTACTATAGTTAGCTGACCCGTAGGCTAAGAGTTCATTGAAGAGTATTAAATAAAACGGATTCTCGAGGATTTAAACATTAATATATTTGACAGATGTCAGGGCAGAGAGCCGACCAGGCGACCACACCACATTACACACAGTAAACAAAAACATTTTTTTCGCGGTCGCGGATATATGACTGATGCAAAAAAAAAAAAAAAAAAAAACTGATAAAAACAATCCCTGATGCGGATTATATATCATGGTAAAATTGTAATGATAAAATGTACGATAAGCTCGACGATTTCTCGTTTCTAGCCTAGCCGTTTCACGGGCTGCCTCTCTATCAGATAATTGACTCGCGATATTCCGTTGCCGAATTCCATTACGGCTCCGCTGGGAAAGATTAGATCTTCTAGGACGCGGCATTGCTATTAATAGTAATACTGAATGTGCACTCGCATAAAACCACATAAAACCACCTGACAAAACGACAACAACAACAACAATAAATAAAAAAATCGCTCTTAATTAAATTTGACACAGGGATCTAGAGCTCTACAGATGCCGACCAATCACAAGCAAGCATTGTGTGTTAAGCCCTTTTTCTACTCAACACTAGAGGGTGGGTCGTTCTTACTGGAGCCGTTCCTATGAAAAAAATTACAAAAATATTAGGTTCTTGAGGAACGCAATGCAAAATGGAAATGGAACCATTTTTCCACGTGTAAACTGTAAACACATCAACAGATCAGCTGTAAGATATAACAAAAAACAATATATGTAGCCTCCATTGGCCATTTGCTTCCGTCCCCCCGGCTTGGCATTGGAAACTGTTTTATAGCACGTACTGTATTTGTGTATTTAAAACGTTCAAAATGAGTTTTCTGTGCTGGTTTTGTGGAGTAGTATTTCAATTCAACAACACATTAATGTGACATTTACGTACTTTCCATAAAAAGGATAACTGTGACACACCGACACATTCAGTTTGAAGAAATTCTTTCTACGGCCCTATCTGCCCTGATTGTAAAGAGGTGGTTGTAACATACGAAAAGTTACGCGAGCATATATTGAGGCCGCTCACTCCATTGGCATATCTTTCAGAGTGGAAACGTTTAACGTTTAAGACAACGGAAGGTAAGTTCAATGTGTTGTGTTGTTCTTTAAATGCTAAGTTACATACTGTGGAGCTAGGGCCTATAATAGGTAAAAACATAAGCTACACCTACCCCAAGCTTGTGTTGACCTAACTGATTATCATTTCTCGCTGAAATCAGGGCTTTGCAATCAAAGGCATAAAGTAATTACTCTGGCAGTAATTTTCCCTTATTAAAATTTTTGGCAACACGTTAAGGGGAATTTCTTTTTCATTTGGTCAAATACATTCTGATTATATAACGGTTATGGGCTATAGCCAGTATGAGTTGAATTTTCGATCCTCAATGCTGATGGCTGTTCTTTTGCCTCTTACTGTTCTACTTCTACATTACGTTTTAAAAAAAATACATTACAATTAGGAAAGCAAATGTGCTTTCCGGGTCAGGTTGGCTAGATAATTTGTTTTAAACACTTCATAATGTAGTCAGTGATTTGGGTCAACTTCGACATCAGCTAGGAAGGCTACTAAACGGTGTAGGTTAAACTGAATTTTGTATGTTCAGACTCGCCGGACTTAAATATTTAAGCCTAAAATGCTAGAAAAGGCTGTGAACATTTATTGAATGTAGGGCCTATTGCTTATTTAATATGGAATTTTAACACAATAGACATTTTTTAAATTAATTCCTTCTTTTCAGATTTTACTACCGGGCGCCTTGGCATTGAGTCGGAAAACCCACATAGCCTGTCTGAGTCTGGTCTGGAACAGTTAAACCACAGAACAACATAATATATAAATAAACTATGAAACAGGGAGTTGGTTTGATGCATAAAAAAACACGTAGGCTACACATTTTACAAAATTACAGTTGATTTTACAATTTTGTTCTTGATTATATTGTAACTTATTGAAATATTGACTGGTTTTTAAAACTCATTAAAATATAACTGCAAAGGCTTTCACGGCCGGAGTCGAATG
This sequence comes from Psococerastis gibbosa, assembly GCA_963971405.1. NCBI lineage: Eukaryota > Metazoa > Arthropoda > Insecta > Psocodea > Psocidae > Psococerastis > Psococerastis gibbosa. Next base: position 920,416 of record OZ020490.1, on the reverse strand, counting down.
AGGAAGTAAGAAGGAAGTATAAATTTCAGAGCACAACCTCCTGCCCTCACAGTCGCTGCTGAGCCTCCGAGATACAATCTTAGAAGTCTACGCAGTTCCACTGAAGATGTCGACCGCAGATGTTGACGAAACGTTTGGAAGTTCACTTTCACTTCGACCACGGCCCATCAGCCCGGATTCTACTGGTTCCTCATAACTCATTAAAACTTAGACCTACGGGCTACGCATGTAGGCCTACCATATCCCCCTTAGCAAAATTTCTTTACCGGTACCTTCCTTTTACCCTATCTTGAAGCTTCAATTAAGTTAGGTACTCATATTGCGATTGCAATGAATCCTCTATAAATGCTATATAAGTAAGCCCTATTTGACTACTTGTACGTACCACAGGACTAAATATTATAATATACCTATTATGTATCCTACTTGGATCATCCTTAAGCAGCTAAGGGTCGACTGTACGCAGCTTGGAAAGCAGTACCTATAAGAATTAAGTAGGCAAACCTAATTACAGGACAAAGGTTGTCTTTCGTAGACTACCGCACCTTCAGTAGCCACTAGGTATCTTATGGTATAAGTATAACCTGATGTTGCAGTGAGGCCACATTAAATAAGTTTTACTGCAATTGCTAGGCCGAGTCTATAAAATATAACTCTGAAACTTTCTAAAATATCACTAAAGATATAGAAATAGAAAGGTTCACCAGTGGCCCCTAATCCACCAATCCACGTGTATTCCGGATACCCCCATTTTGCATTGCGTTCCTCAAGAGCCTAATATTTTTGTATCCGTTGCAACTGGCTCCTAGCTCATGGAACGGCTCCAGTAAGAACGACCCACCTCTAGTGTTGAGTAGAAAAAGGGCTTAACACACAATGTGTCCATGCTTGCTTGTGATTGGTCGGCATCTGTAGAGCTCTAGATCCCTGTAAATTTGACAGCCTGGTGCACAATGCCAACGTATTACGTAACAAAAAACGTCGTCTGCTTTAATTAAACATGGCCGGCGGCCACCATGACCCTTCAACTCTGTTTATTTTCATCGAAATTAATTAATCTAATTAATGTAAATTGAATGATTTTAATAGTTATTCTGCTATTCGGGATGGACACAAATCCAAAAAACCAAAAACCATGAAAATCGGTCCAGCCTTTCTCGAGTTATAAGAAGACGAACAAACCCGACTTTCTTTTATATATTAAGATTATTTAAACACCATAGTTAGTTCGCCTGCTGGAGTACATATATAGGTTGTGGTATTGATACATACAGTAGATTCAGCCCTTTTCTTAAATCCTCCCATTACTCAATTGAAGGCACCCATGAACATATAAACATATGGGCTCGCAACAGCCTACCAGTCAGCAGGATTCCCCTGGGTATTTGCAATGTTCCCAAAATTAAAGTTTCAAATTCAAATTTCAGGTTCAATTTTTTTTTTTTTTTTTTTTTTAGATCTAGGATGGGAAAATTCAATTACCTTAGCGTAATGTTAAGTATAAATAATGAATGAATGAATGTATTAAATATTTAGAACAATTTAAATACAATAATTGTAAAGCCCCACATGGAGACCTATAACAATTTACCCTACTCTAAAACTAAAGAAAACGAAAAAAAATCAATTAGACTTAATTTAACTTATTAAACTACACTTACATAGTAATAACAGATCTCTCGTAAACACATAACAGTCTAGTCCACTATTTCAAATAAAGATTCCACCTCTTCCCGTCTCATCAGCCATTCCCGGACGAATTTGGAAAATTTATTTATTGACAGCGACCCAGGACAAATATTAAGTAAGTAATACCATCCATAAACCTGTTAAAACTGGTAAAGAACGACAATACATGACACGTTCTGTGCCTAAGTTAGGTACTATCGTACTTTTATACGATAAATGCAGGTCCACAAAGTTATTTAGTTGTTGTAAATTTTCTCTTCAACGGTTTTTAATACTCGTATGGATCGCATAGGGGATATACTATAGCTGAACCAGCTTCTCGCTGACTTCCCACAGCTTATTTTGTACTTGCGGGTCCATTTTAACCCTTATTGGTTCGGTGCGTTTGAAAAACATGTAGAAATCTCCTGACTTGCCTTCTAAATCGTCTTCATCTTCTACGGCCAATTGCAGTACTTTGTGAGCTCCCTGCAACAAAATAAGCAGAACAGTACAAATACAAAACAAAGGCAGACAGTATATGGTTTTTTTTTAGTGAAATTTTCTTGGTTTCAATTTGACAAAGTGGGCACACCCACACATACAACAGGAGGCAAAGGGGAGACCTTATAATAATAATAATAATAATAATAAATCCGTGTAATTTCTTTACATTTTTTCTCGGTACATATATAAAGTAGTGCCCAGCATCACGCACAGCCAAGTGTGAGTGACTGGATCCTATACTACTTAAGGATTCGTGTACCTCAGAAAACTCCCGATCGAACTGAGTACGGCGAGAAATGCTACTAACTTCCCTAAATTGCTTACAGACCATATCTTAGAGAAAGCTTTCTACACTGTCCCAGCGCAGTAACAATGACAGAACTACCTGATTTTGACAGTATTTTGACGATTATAATTTATACTTTCTTGGTGATTATTTGCTGTACTTGTTGATTACTTGATTGAATTATTTAACAGAATGGGTATATTTATTTATTTATGGTACGGCTTTGAAATTATGTTACGAAAACGTTTCGTTAACACCTATTAGTCTTTTATAGGTATCTTACATTTATTCGATGAACGCGAAGAGGAGCAGGTATCCCTTACTCATGGACGGATGGCTGCCCCCCCCCCTATACGCCAAATTTAGTACCGTAAATCTATTGTAAGTTAATTTATTACGCTCTAATTTAATCGATACTACATACTGTATATTTTTCTGTTTTGAGCCCCCCCCCCCCCAAATGGGCTGAATCCGCCCCTGCGCCTACTCCCCTTCCCTTGCCAGAGGAAAACACTAGGCTTTAATTCTTCGATAGGGGCCGGTATGCCCTTCGAGGACAGACCTAAAGGCAACTTCCATTTCTAATTTTCGGGAGGGGGACAGTTTGGACTTGTTCAAACAAGGTTCTGGGCTTAGGCACAGAATCTGGTTGGGCCCCACCATTTTGAGGACGAGGGAGCGGTCCTGTTTTCTCTAACTTTTCCTTCTCTCCTTCCAGGTATCTTACACAATTATCCATTTTCATGTTTGCATAACTATGTATAGTATTTACCTTCCAGGTAGGCTCGGAGTAGATGGCAAAAACCGGCATCGCTAGCAGGTACAGCCAGACATGTTTCAAGGTTTTGTATTGACGATGAATTCCGGTTCTGATTACCCCCGGACACACAATACGAACATCCACGTTTTTGCCCTTTAGCCTCTCTGCTAGCTCCCTGAAATTCAGTAAAGGCAGCTCTTACCAACGTTGCTAAAGCTACAAAAAGTACCGTCCATAGGAAGCCGCCGTGTTTTTCTCCTATTCATGTTTGCTTCCTTTAGATTTCAGATCTTCCTCCAGGTGGCTCCCCCTTATTTATTAGGTTAATATTTCTAGGACTTTTTTATTGTCCCAGGCCCACTTATTGTGGCCGACAGGTCCCTTGTTCATTGCCAACGACCCTATGGATTTCGGCCATTATTTGTATTGTTTCTGTATATGTATATATTATTGGCCATTGCCAAAAACTGGTATACGCTCTCGATGTCAACCTACTCCGGCTAATGGACAAGCTGAGACAAGCTTACAATTGACACAGGTGGAAGCATGACTAAGGCGCCCATTCCATTGACCAGCTAGGGCTATTTCCAAAAACAGTGACGTGGTAGCAGACATTCAAGACTTAGGTTGCGTTTCCACCGATCTTGCATTGCAGAATGCAAATGACATTGACGGAAATTAGAATTTTTCTTTTTAAAGAAATCTATTAAAATGTTTGTACTTAACATATCCCATGACGCCATTTTTTAATTTTAGTTTGTTTGTTTGTGATTTTACTGTATGATCATTGATCAATTTTAACTATGGCATAGAGGAAAATAAACATTTCCGTCAATTCTGCAATGCGAGGTCGATGGAAACGCCACCTAAGTCTTGAATGTCTGCTACCACGTCACCGTTTTTAGAAATAGGCCTAGCCGGTCAATGGAATGGGCACCTTAAACAAGTACAGATATACGGATACGAGTCTCCCCATAACTTGAGTCCGTCCTGACATACCATTGTGAACGATTGGAACCATACAACATTTTAATGAAGAACCAGTAGAATCCGGGCTGATGGGCCGTGGTTGAATTGAAAGTGAACTTCCAAACGTTTCGTCAACATCAGCGGTCGACATCTTAAGTGGCGCTGCGTAGACTTCGAAGGTTGTACCTCGGTGGCTCCGTAGCGAGTGACTGGGTAGGGGGCAGCGCACTGACCTTCATACCTGGACGTTCTTGTTGTGTTGAGAGCGAGCAAATCCTCGCTCTCAACACAGCATGCCCCTCTGGGGAATTTCCATTACCTTGTTTTTCCCAATTGGCTGGCGTCATCCTTTTTGTTGTTGTTTTGTTCTATTAAATACCTAGCGGTTGATAGTTACCTGCCATGGTAGTACATAGCCAATTTGGAGTTGCCGTAGCCTGCGTTGAGCCAATCTTTGCGGCCACTAGCTCTCAAACGGTCCAGATTGAAATCGTCGAAGCGGATTCTTCCAAACGTATACAACATAGACGAGACCACCACGATCCTGCAATAATAACAAAACTGGAACCTTTGCATGCATTTTGGTATGTCATCTTGCAAAAGGTTATAATCTTCTTTCTTTCTTTCTTTTCCCTGTCCAGTATTCCCTGGACAAGGAGCATATATTACAAAAATACAATACATAATAATACCATCCCGCATTCCCAAGCTAGCGCTTATTTGGGACAAAAGACTCATACAGTGCTGCTAAACAAGGCTTAATAATTTATTTTTGTTATTTATTTATAATGTTTATTTTAATAATAATAATAATACGTGTATTTAACCAAAAAAAAAAAAAACATTTCACATTCTTCTAATAACCGGTGCCACAAAGCCAATAAAGGCGCGTTGGGATCACCGCATAATTCACTTTATTATGTTAGTTTTTTAATCAGTATCAGTGAGTAGACTTAAAATATAGTTCTTAATTGCAGACAATGTTATATTTTCTAGGTATCCGGCCCTGATCATATCATTATAGTAACTCAAACCTCTATAGTTGACAGAATTTCTGCTGTGTGTTAATTTGTAATTAGGAACCGTAAGGAAACCACGTCTTGTTTGCCTAGTGCTTATGTTATTAGCAGAAATTCTGTCACCTTGAACGTTACTCAAGTTACTCACAACCATTGTTAGTAAAATTTTCTTGTACAATAGTTCAAATGGCAAAATTCCTAACTCCTTAAAAATTATCCTCGTACTAACATTGTACCCTGTTTTATTGAGCATCCTCATGGCAAATTTTTGGCAAGTAACAATTTTTTTAGTTTAGTAGACCGAAAAATGGAAAAGAAGCCAATGTATAAGGCAATGGCGAGACCCCTGCGGCGGTGGGGAGGACAGAGGAGAAGCTCGTCACTGACGAAGATGGAGGTACCCTGACAGACAGGCGAAGAGACGATCAGGGTAGAGCTGAAAACTGCCGGCACCCCTTACAAGCTTAAACCGGTTACCTACCTATTGCTTGGGTTATGTGCAAAGGTGAAGGGAAATTCACCTCGTGAAAAGGGTAGAGGAGTTTTTGGTCCTAGCGACCTAGCAGGAAACTGGAAAATGTGGAGGTCAAAAATGATGCTGCCGAGAAAGATCCGGGAAGATTAGGAAGAACTCACTCAATCCCTCTAAGATGCATTCGATAGAGGAATAACGTACCACGTAAACCCCATCATGACATGTGGAATAGCGGTACAGTCTTTGTCTGGTCATGCTTCGGAAGGTATGTAAAGAAGGCGGTCCCGGGCTTCCTAGTTGAGTGTAATTCATACCCCTAACTACGCTAGGTTGGCATAGTAATATATACAAAAAGCCAATATTTATTTATGTATTTATTTCTATAAAGTACATAGGTACATAAATAGTATACCGCAATTGTGAATTGACCACTGTTACAGAAAAGGTGCAATTCATTCATGTTAATAACATATTACTTTTTAAGGGTTCTCACCTGCTAGGAGCAGACTCGACAAGTTTGGGTAACAGCAGTTGGGTCAGCAGAAAGTGGGACAGGTAGTTGACCCCGAAGTGTATTTCAAATCCGTCAGCAGTCTTGGCATTTTCCACTGTAGGTACAGAGACACCAGCATTGTTGATGAGCACGTCTATTTTGGGGTATTTTTTGAGAATTTCTTCAGCGAATTGGCGTACTGAGGCAAGCTCAGCCATGTCGACGTGATGAAATATCTGCATGTCAGAATAATCAAACCTACACTTATAGGGTGTGGGGGGGGGGGCGGCCGCCCTGGGCGCAGACCACAGAAAAAAAGCAATTTACATTTTGATTTGAAGGTCTGGCTGAAGGCTGAAGACCAATAAAGTCAGCATAATTTACTTTGTTCCCAAAGTGGTTCGGAATCCCCGATAATTAGGAGGTCCACCCTGTCAGTCAACCCGAGGTGAAGCAGTCTGCCCTTAGGGTGCTTCAAGTTAATAAGCGGACTCACTGCCCCCAGGGACATGGTTGCTTAAAGTAAAAATGCTGAAAGACAAACTACCTTTATGGAGCAATTTGAATAAGCACATCATGAAATATCTCAACAATCTATATTTTGTGCTGTCCACTTTTTTTTTCTTTTTTTTTCTTTTTTTTTTTTTTTCTTAGAAACGACCGTTTGCCCTGGGCCTCACAGACTCTCGTAACTCCTCTGATGTGAGTAGGTACATCTGTTTAGAAACATATCTAGAAATACGAAGTCAGTAGAACTCAACTTTGCTGCCTCCAAAGCATGGCCAGCAAATATAGCAAATGTGAGACTCGAACCGACAACCTTTTGGGTGAAAGTCGGAGTCCTTAAGCCTATTGGGCCTATTGCGCCCCCTACAACAAAGTATCTACATCACTTCACTTCCTCGAGGCCTATCTCCCTCAGGAGAGCCAGGGTCTTGAGGGGATTTAGAAGCGGTAGGTCTTTTACATGTAACTGCAAGCTTCTCAAGCACTCTTCTTCGTGTTATTACATCGCAGTGAAGGAGGATGTGCTCGGGGTCCTCCGTTCCTTTATTGCAGAATCTGCATGCTCTAGACCAGCGGTTCTCAAACTGTGGGCCATGGCCCACTGGTGGGCCATGGCCCACTGGTGGGCCACAGCACCCCGTCAGGGAAGAATATATTTAAGAATTTCGGGAAATTCGTGGCTTATGACATTGGGAACGGGAGCTAAAGCTCGGAAAATATTGATTCCATTTCCGACATCAACGGTCCTTCTCAACGCTTCTTAGGTTGAAGTCGAAGGGCCGAAACAAACTAAAAGGATTCGACGAGGAGCTGAGAGTGGTTATTTCACAAAATATTCGTTCGAACATCAAAAATATTGCCGCTTGAAAAATAAGCAACATGGGTTTTGATATGGATTTACTTTTCCTTGTAAACTGGGTAGGGGGGCCACGGACAATTGGCTTCTTTAAAGGTGGGCAACGGCCCTAAAAGTTTGAGAACCACTGCTCTAGACTGTCTGACACCTATATTAGTTAGATGTCCATTGTAGCCCAGAGATGTATACTGTAATTGGTATACTGTAGTTGTCTCCCCAAGAGACTCCAGATATTTAACCCCAGGACCAAACACACGAAGGCCTGTTGTTGGTTTTGTACGTCCTAGCCCAGAGCCAACAGTAAACCACTTGATTGTGTGACTATTGAGAATTCCTGCTGGTTCGCAGTATTCTTTCTAAGCTGACGCCATGGTCGGTGCACACCCAAAGGTCGTCTTTGGTCTCAGTGGTGAAAGGATTAGCCAATAGATGTTTCCACTTAGCGTTGTCTAGGGTACGTTCGATCGGTTTTTTATCCACGGTTTTTATGGCACGTATATAAAAAGCGATCTTTGGGGAGGCTCCTTCCCTGTACCCCAACTCACTATCTTACCTTAGCTTATCTTATCTTACCAATTCACCACTGCTCGTCAAAGTTCGTATATCAGCAATAGCTAGTTCAGCAGCTTCTTTATTACGGCACGCTAAGATGACCGTGGCGTCTTTCTCCACCAGCTGTCTCGCACATTCTTTTCCAATGCCAGAGTTGGCACCCGTTATAAGGAATACTTTACCCTTCTGGGACTTTTTGATTTTGTAGACATTTAAAAAGTAAATGTCGTAGGCGCGCAGTAGACAAATCAAAACAAACAATATTAGCACGTCCAGCATGGTGGCGCGGTCGTAGCGAAACTGTAAGTTCGTAAAAATCACGCAGTTAGTGCCAAACAACTGTATAAATAAGAGACATTAATTTGAAGTTGTTGGAGAATTTCTGGTGAAGTCATGGCTCATTTTGGTTAGACATGCCAGACAAAGCCATGGTTTTCTGTTTGCAAAAAACATTCACAAGAATTTGTAATATTTGCAGAAGCCAACAAGAAACCATGGTAAGGGTCTTCAGGAAGCCTACGGCCATACCAAGTTGGGCCAACCTGTGCAAAGCGTTGGCAGGGCAACATGGTGGGACATGATAACGCGCTGAGACTATACCAGTCAGTCTGAGTGCGTGTCGAGTCCTGGTCACCGCCGAATAAATCGTGTGACTTTACTAAGTTCCCCAAGTGGTTCGGAATCCACTATAATCAGGATGTCCACCCAGTCAGTCAACTCCCCTTCAGACCCCTTCTCCTCGAGGTAAAGGAGTCTGCCCTTAGGGTGCCTAAAGTTAATAAACAGACTCACTCCCCCCGCCAGGCTGACAGGGTTGCTTAAAGCCGAAATGCTGAAAGCAGGCGTTGGAAAAAAAGGAAGTCATGATTTTTTTTTCTCTTATAAATTTAATAAATAATCTTCTTCGTCTGGTTGCAAGCCCGTAAGTAAGTAAGTTATAATTTACATATTTTACTTTTAAAATGCTGTAATCAATCTGTAAGCAGTCTATATAGAGACTTGGTTGCGTTGGAGTAATCTGTAACCAAAGTGGCTGCAATTTTCTTGCAACTTTGACCGCAACTCGGTACCCCATTTTATTTTGATTTCAATTACTTTGTCCTTCCTGAAGACCCAAATAAACAAATAAATCATTGTTCTGAGTCATGCCACAGAGGGATAGAGGCTTCTGGCCGAAAATCAAGCTGGCAGCAGGCCAATTCGTAGCTCTAATTGATATTATACCTTCCTATACAGTAGGTACTTGCTTGCTCCTCGTATTCACTTTTATCCGAAACTTTGCCTCGGTTACTTGATCTACATTGAATTTGATAACTAACGAATTGCTCCCCCCCTCCTACTGCTATTAATAGAAATGCTGCAATGGAATAATATCTAAAGTGAAGGCTAATGAAAGCGGCAGCTTTTATTTTTGTGAACAAACATTGTAGCCGTCAAAATGGGTGATACGCTGCAGGGCTGGAATATATAGCATACAAGATATGCCCACAAGTTCGAAAAATATTTTAAATTTTCTATTGTGTCATTAAAATATTTTGCATTCCCCCTGATTGCACATTCTAATATTGTCCCATTATTAGATACAATACAATAAATATGGGTCAAAGAAAAATTGCAACACTTCAATACCAATATGCAAAGTCAAATCGTCAAATCGCGGATAAATATTGTATTAGAGTGTGTAATCAGTGCCAATTGTATCGTGTTTTCGAGTTAGTTGTCATTATAACCCATAACTTTCCCTTGTAATAGTTTTTTTCCGTTCAAAAAATTCTATAAAAAGTCATTCATCTTAGAATACACACATATCACAATTTCAGTAATTAAAACAAGTTATGACGTCATTGTCAAATGTAATTAGTTAAGTAATGTCAAAAATTCAGAATCACCTGCACAAATATGACTATGCAGTCGTGCATAAGTAAGCTATAAAGTTCATCGACAAGGGAAAAGAACTACTGTTGAACGAGCTGTTCACTGACTTGCCACAACTTCTTCTGAACTCTGGCATCCAGAGTTACAAAATGTGGGTCCTTGGGACGGAAGTACATGTAGAAATCTCCTGATTTCCCGTCCAAATGTTCATCTGTGGCCAATTGAACAACTTTTTGGCCCCCCTGCAACAATCAGGTACCGGTACAGTAAATACTAAACGAGGGCACCCATCTTTTTGTGCCTCAGCACTCACATGCTCCACAGGGTCCATTGCAAGGCATTACAGATACTTGTCTTTTTCCTATACTTGGGGATAATATTGCAAAGGATACCTTTTCGTTAGAAATCCAAATTGACGGCCTGATTTTTTGGACACATCGGCAAAAAGTCCATTTGATTTGGTAAATCTCTATAATCCGGTTTCAATTTTAAATTCTTTGTTATTCTGATATGTTTTCGGAAACCGCGGGACAATCTAGCGTTCCCATCCCCTTTTTTCAATGAAAAAAGGTTAAAACGCGTACAAACAATTTAATGAATGTATCCGATTAACCTCTTCAATCGCCTCACTAAGTCACTAAGGTACTTGTGTCAAGTTGCATCACGTCTCCGACCCCAAGGTACTCGCACAAGCACAAGCACGCTACCACCTTGCCACCGAAGTCGCTAAATATTTGGAGACACGGGCGGGACGTGTTGCTTTAAAACGGAACGAAGCTATGCTATACTGTATATTATTAATATATTTAGCACCTTCCAGGTTGTCTCCCCAAACAAGAAAAATAATGGTATCGATATTAAGACCATCCAGTCTATATGAAATGACCGATACTCGCTATGAATCTTAGTTCCAATTAGACCCGGGCAGACACTTCGAACGTCCACGTTTTTCCCCTCTTTTTGCAGTCTCTCTGCTAGCTCCCTGAAATATAGTAATGGTAAATTAATTAATAAAATCATGTTCCTCAATGTTTCCCTGCTAACGCTGTGCACACTACCAAGTTTGCTGCAGTTCTGAACAGGCTCTGCTCTGGCGGACACAATTTGGTATAACCTCAAAAACTGCCAGTTGTACCATTACTTGAGGAATCAATCAAGTTCCATATACACCTCCGATGAGCTGCCCAGCAAGTATATCTCCACGGCGAGTTTACGGCATTTTAGCCACTTTCCAACCATCACTGTAGCTCATCCAGTTGTCCGATTGACCTCTAATTTTGCATTCAGGCTTTAAATACAGCACAGTACCCCAATTTAAAAACTCAGCAGTCTAGCATGATTGGTTGGGAAAGAATACTTTTGTGAATGTACTAGCTATCTATAGGCTACATAAGCCACCTAAAGCTTTTATTGCGGAGCTTACTGACCTTGTAGAAAATAAATTGAATGGGAAAACTATTATAATTGGTGATATAAACTTAGATTTGATAAAAAACTCTACGACTAAAGCTGAATACTTGAATGTGCTAATAAGTAATGGGTTCATCCAATGCATAAATCTAGTAACAAGAGAAGAGTTTCGGGAGGGTGTGCTTAAACAATCATGCATTGATCATTGTTTTACAAGAAACATGAAAATAGTAGACTCAATTGTTATTTATACTAAAATTTCAGACCATTATCCAATTGTCATAGATTTGCAATTAAAGGAGCGTATAAAAATCTGCAACGTGCAGAAAAAAGTGCGACGATGTAACGAAAATGAAATAAACCTTCGTATAAAGAACGAAAAATGGGAAATAAGTAATTTGAATGTGATTGACCCATCTGGAAAATATAACAGACTTAAAGAAAGTTTTGCTCAAATTTACCAAGAAGCCGAACGGCTGGAAAGAATTTCAAAAAGTCGACCAGAATCGACGTGGGTTACGAGGAAAATAAAAGTGGAAATGCTGAAAAGAGACAAGTTGTTCGTAAAGTGGAAGAAACAAAGGAATAATTGGGAGAATAAATTATTATATAATAAGCAAAGAAACTATACAAACAAACTTATAAACAGTGCTAAAGCTAAATCAATATACATGGAATTGAAAGGTGCACGGAATGACATTAAAAAAACCTGGAATATAATAAACAAGATTACTGGCAGGAAAAGTAACACATCAATTGATGAGACGGTGGAAAGATAAGATTACAGTGACACAGCGGAATTGTTTTTGAAAACTTTTATTTCTGAAATCAAAAATACTGTAGTACATTGTAATAGACAACTCACAAAAATAAATGAAATTAAAAAGTCGGAAGCCGTACTTAAATGGAAGAAAACTACACCCGAGACTATTAATAACATTATATGTGAAATGAATAATGGAAAGTCACCGGGTACAGACAAGATAAGAGTAAAAGATTTAAAGAAAAATGTGAAACTAAACCATATCATTGCGGAGGTGGTAAATGATTCTCTGGCGAAAGGAGAAATACCAAATGAATTTAAATGGTCCATAGTGACACCTATATATAAAGGGAAAAAACACGATGACCCAAAAAATTATAGGCCAATACCAATTCTAAATACAGTAGAGAAGGTGCTTGAAAAAGAAGTTCATCGGCAGATCACCGACTATCTCTATGAAAATAAATTGCTAAGTGAACATCAATATGGATTTCAGAAAAATAAAAGTGCAGAATTATGCCTGAGTGAATTTTGTGACTATATAAATGGGCAACTACACATTAATAACCATGTCTTAGTACTTTTTATTGACTACTCAAAGGCTTTTGACGTTTTACGCAAAGAAGTGGTACTAGCACAATTGAAAAGCTTGGGAGTAGAGGATATCGAGATGGAATGGTTTGAAAACTATCTGACGGGGCGTCAAGTTGTCGTGAAAGTGTGTGACTCAACAAGTAACCCCGGAGACTGGGCAACAGGCGTACCACAAGGTAGTAAAATTGGCCCAATCCTCTACTTAGTAGCTACTAATAAAGTACTGCAAACATTGAGGAAAGGCAAGGGGTTTATGTTCGCCGATGATACGGCTATAGTAGTGGCTTGTAAGGAAATTAACAAAGCCAGTAGCATTCTCCAAAAACTAATTAAAGATATTCAAAAGATATCTCATGATATTGGGCTCACCATAAATTGTGCAAAGACCAAAATAGTACATATAAGAAAAAGGGGGCCTAAACAACGGAAAAGTAAGTTCACTTTCCATAAACATGAGTGCTTACACAATGATGAAAGCTCAACAAGATGCGAATGCAGCGATTTCATAGATATAGTTGAGGAGCATAAATATCTTGGTGTTTGGATTGATGGGAATTTCAACTGGCAAACACAAATTGACTCAGTGTGTAAAAAGCTAAGATCGGCAAGTGGAGTACTACATAAATTGAAATATGGAGTTCCTTTGAAAGCTAGAAAGATGGTGTACCATGCACTAGTGGAATCAGTTATCAGTTATGGGATCACATCATGGGGACGTGATAATAACACTTACATACAAAAAATACAAAAAATACAAGATAGAATTATAACTAATATGTATTCGGAAAAATTTAACAAAAAATACAATGATACATTTTTGAAATATCAACATGCTGAATTATTAACGTGCAATAAAATCTTAAAATTTAAAATTATAAAACAAAATTATTTCGACGATAAATATAAAGCAGCGGACAAAACTAGATATACGAGGTAACAACAAAGGTTACAGATACCAATTACATACAATAAATATGGGGACAGGGAAAATAATGTGCTAATAAAAAAATTGTTCAATGAAATCCCCCAAGCTATAAAAAATGAAGAAAAAATTGGGAAAGCAAAACAAGTAATAAAAAAATGGTTGCTAGAGACTCAATAGGAAAGACCTATTGAACCCACAATACCCTTAAAAAGTTGCAACATTTAGTGAAGAAGACGCCACCCCCGACAAGCGGAAGCTTCGGGGTGGTCGTGAATTGTAATTAGTCTATTTTTATTTTGAATTAATATAATCCCCTAGCTGGTGGAGTAACCAGTTAGGAAAAAAAAATATATTATTATATGCTCATTGCAGAAAGCTAGAGTGAGTACTATATAATGGTTTATTATTATTAATTATTATTAATTATATTTATATCTTGCAGTGCCACTGCACTATGATCGCTCGATAAGCGGAAGCTTGAGCGTGATAATGCTGATTAATAACAAATTGTTCTCAATATATGCACCTTGTCCGGGGTTACCGGTCAAGGAAAAAAGTGAAGTGAAAGTGATTATTATTATTATTATTATTGTTATTATTATTATTATTGCAGTATTCTGGTAAAATTATTGCATTGTATTCTTTTCTATTGATCTTGGTCTTGATCTCGATTGCACCCTTTTGGGATTTAATAAACAAAAAATAACAAAAACTTAGAGTTTTAGAAAAACTTGCTGTAACAACCCGAATTAGTAAAACCCAAATAATCGTTAAGAAATTAACTTTGTCTAAGAAACCCACTTGTGTTAGTATAAAACCCTGAGCTCTTTCGGCAAGAACTGCCATCTACAGAGGGAAACCCACTAGCACAGTTACACCTTATCTGCGATTTGAGACTTGCTCAACTCGGGGAGAAGATGCAAATGTGACTAGGGAGAGGAAACCTTGGTTTATATAGGACTGGGAGGAGGGGGCGGGAGGGGGCGTGGCTGGTTACCTATTCCTAATCTACTAGCTAGATCTATTAGAGGGGATGATTGTGTGAATGTTATGTCGTTTGTTAATTTTCCCTATTGTGTAAAGCTCTTTTGATTTCAACATTTTCAAAACAATTTAAAGTGTAACTTTTCTTTATTTTGTGTAGGGCTGTCCAATTGTGAGGATCGAATGTGTGATTTTCCGAGTTAAGGTGTTTCGCGAATGTGCTGTTGGTGTTGGAGTCTCCTATACCTGTTATATGTTCTCTGACCCCAGTTTTAAAGCTTCTGCCTGTGTGGCCTATGTCAATTGCGTTACAATTTAGACGATAAACTCCATTGCCTTTTTCCTTTTCTGGTTTGGTTTTGCAGTTCATGAGTTTATTGGCTAAATTGTTGTACGGGTCTGGTGTTTTGTCTGTTGTACAAGAAACGAGGTTACTTATTTTTTCTGTGATTTTTTCTATGTATTGTATCCTGAAATATGATTTATTGGTTACCGGGTTTTAGCTCTCTGGGGGGTAAATTAGTTTGAGGTTGTGTTTTATTTTGTGATGTCGTAGGATTCTGTCTATTAGATTGAGATTGAAATTGTTATTTTGGGCAATTTGTTTTATTGTATTTAATTCATTATTATAGTTGGTTTCATTCATAGGAATGTTAAGGAGTCGAAAAATCATACTATGGAATGCTGCGTCTTTGTGCTGGAATGGGTGAGAAGAATCAACAGGGATTATATTATCGCTATGGGCTTCTTTACGAAATATCTTGAAGTCTAGGGTACTATTATTTTTGGTGATGGTGAGGTCTAAGAAGTTCAGGGAGTTGTTTTCTTCTAATTCCATGGTAAATTGGATTTTTGGGTGAATTGTGTTGATAAAACTTAAGAAATTTTCTAGTTGTCTGTTACTTCCTGTCCAAATGCAGAAGATATCATTTTTTTAATAATTAATAATTTTATATATTATATAATTTTTTTTTTCTTTTCCTTGTCCAGTATTCCGTGGACAAGGAGCATATATTACAAAAATACAATACATAATAATATACCATCACGCATCCCCAAACTAGCGCTTATTTGGGACAAAGGACTCATACAGTGCTGCTAAACAAGGCTTAATCATTTTTTTTGTTATTTATTTATAATGTTTATTTTATTTTATTTTTATTTTTATTTTGTTTTTACTTGTTTTTTAAATGTCTTTTTTGTTATTATTAACTCCCATTGACCAGCCATCTTATAATTATAACAATAATAATACCTACCTGCCGTGGTAGAATATTGCAAGTTTCGAGTTACTGTAGCCCTCCCCGGGCCACCCATTGCTACCTCGACCTCTCATTCTGTCAGCGTCAAGATCTGCCAAGTCAATGCTTCCAAATGACGACATGACCGAGCCGACATTCACGATCCTGTAAAGAATACATAAATGCTGTAGTGCAATACAAATACTTCCACAGAATACAATAGTATGGATACTAAACAGGGGCACACCTTTAATAATGACCGCTACACACGAGTTAGGGATCCCCTAATAGCCAAATACCATCTTGAACATGTATTATAGACGTCTAAGGGTAGATTTGAATATCCAACAGATATATATATAAATGAATTTGTTCATGTCTTCTAGATATCTTACAGATAGCTCGAGTCAACCCGCGTAGACATCTTGACATCAAGCGTCTTAAAAACGTTTAGATGATGCAGACATTATTTCCATTGACGTCTACAAAACTATTTCAGATATCGGATGTAGATATTCATATCTAAGTCTAGATATCTGATAAACATCAATATCTTCGCTGGCTATGAGGGGGCCCAGCAAATGGGGCTAAGAATAATAATTAGTTACCAAGTTCCCTTAAAGACGTCAATATTATTGAAAAGGGTCAAGGCATTGCTCCAGGGGTGTTGTCTTTACTCCGTAAGTGAGTTCATGGAGTCCTTAAACTGGATTATGTAAAATTTTAAGGTTGGGTATTGTATTTGTGATTATAGGTTTTTATTTATTATTTATTTGTAGTTTTGATGGTGCCGAACACATACTGTATTTCTACTGTAATATTGTATTGTATTGTACGTAGAGATAAAAGCAATATTTTTGTTCCTTTTTTAGGTTCTTCCTATGGGGTTATAAGCGTTGTAACAATCATATTGTGCTCCCTGCTGACCATTGTTACTGCTTGTTCCTCAAGTATAAGATAAGATAATGTCTACATTGGCAAGCTTGTTAATATTCCTATACACTTCGAGCCCATCCAAAATCCCTCATTTCTCACCTGCTAGGAGCAGACTCGACAAGTTTGGGTAACAGCAGTTGGGTCAACAGGAAATGGGAAAGGTAGTTGACCCCGAAGTGGATCTCAAATCCGTCAGCAGTCCTGGCATTTTCTGTTGGGGGCACCGCCACCCCTGCATTGTTGATAAGGACGTCTATTTTGGGGTATTTTCTATTGATTTCTTCGGCGAACTTCCGCACTGAATCCAGCTGACTCAAATCTACTTGGTGGAATATCTAGAAATATACTTTAATTTTTGTAAATAATGGCAGCTTTCGGCAGCGCCATTTAATACTAATTTATTGCAATATATTAGGCTTATTATACATTAATTATAACCTTTGACCAATAATGATTTATGAAGGGAAAGTGGATTGGTTGCTACTTGACCCCACACAGCTCATTAATTAGGCGTTAAAATAGGTTGACTTTTTTCTCATTTTAATCGGATTTGTAGAAGGATGTTAATTTGAAAAACAATTTCTAACCTAAAAAAGGTTAGTTGGTAGAGTAGCCCCTTGGAGCTAATATCTACAGACGCTTTTCATTTCATTTAATTTCATAATGACCTACAAAAAACGTAATGTCACGGTTCCCCTTCGGTTTAGGTACATAAACTATAGGCATAAGTGTTTTCTATTATTTTTTTATATAATCTTTCAAAAAGGAAAAAATTTAGTCTAGGGAAACTTAGATTGAAACATCAAACTTTATAGCCCTAACTCCGCTAGGTTGGCTTAGTAATAGAACAAAAAGTCAATATTTATTTATTTATTGAAACTTAATTTTGACTGACGCCCCAAAAGTCGCTGAAAACAAATTTCCAACACACGTATACAATATTCACAGGCTACACAACCAGATTCTTGTAATTTTGATGTAAGCAAAATCCAACCATTCACTTACCAAGTCTCCATTGCTCGTCAATGCCCGTATATCAGCGATTGCTTGCTCAGCAGCCTGCTTATTACGGCACGCTAAGATGACCGTGGCATCCACCTCCGCCAGCTGTCTCGTACATTCTTTTCCAATTCCAGAGTTGGCCCCCGTTATAAGAAACACTTTACCCTTTTGGGATTTACATGTGTAAATTTTGTAGAAATAAATGTAGTAAAGTCGCTGTAGGCATATTAGAACAATAAACCAAAACAGGATTTGTAGCATGCCTGTAGGCTAAGGCTAATTGAATGCCGCGGATATACTGTAGTTTGTAAGCGCGTAATAGCCAATATTCACAGATTAATGCATAGCAACTGTGTAAATACTGTAGTGCCTAGCGGTGCACCATTGTTTCATATTTGACTAAAATACAGTAAGTCTTGGCACGAACTATAAGTTATAATCCGACCGGTACCAGTCCTAAACATTCAATAAAATATTAGCACGTTATTTTGGGCTCAAATTATTTCATTTTAGTCCTAGAATTTAACGATTTTCCTGTCAGAGCCATGGGGGTCCATGGAAAATCATAAAATAATCTAGTGGTCCACGGACAAAAAAAGGCTGGGAACCTCTGCACTGTTGGTTTGAAATTAATTTTAATTCAATATAAACAAAAATATCTTTTACGAAAATAGGTACAAAAGAACTTGGTCTCTTTTGAACTCGAGCAGGTCAGTTAACGGAGGATATATCCACGTGACCAGCAAAGTTCTAAGAGATGTACTGATGTATTAGCTGTTCGCTGACTTGCCACAACTTCTTCTGCACTTGCGGCTCCATTTTATTTAGAAGAGGTTTGGCGCGCAGAAAGTACCCGTAGAAATCGCCTGATTCTCCGACTAAATTTTCATCCGTGGCCAACTGCAAAACTTTATGTGCTCCCTGCAACAAAACGTTATTGACAATTCTAATGTCTTATTTACTCAGTGGCGGATCCAAAAGGCTATCGAGAGAATGGGGCCCTGGTGTCCTATTCAAGTATTTCGAAATTCATATGCTAAACTTTTAACTCGCTTTTCTGAAAACATTGCCTAAAATTGGTAGAACCCATCTATTATTGTATTATATGCCTAGGTATGCTTTGTGACATTTCTAAAGCCTACTCTAGCTAACCCAGGGCAGTAGCCCTAGCCGGTCGGTGGAATGGGCGCCTAAGTATATTTTAGGGGTTAGGCCTTCCCAAACTTGGTTCCATTGTGTCAATGGTAAGCTTGTCACAGCTTGTTCCTCATCGCGTGTAGATTTACGAGGACAAGGTGTAGCCTACGTCCGTAAAAAAACCTTCTAATAATAAAATTATGTACCTTCCAAAGGGGCTCTGAGAAAAACCAAAACACGGGCGTGGTCATCAAGTTAAGCCAGAAATGCTTGGCATTTCTGTACTCTGCGTGAAGTTTGGTGCCAATGGCACCTGGACAGACGGCGCGAACGTCTACGAATCACAGAATCAAACAAGTACAGTAATGGGCGTTCGCGATAAAGTCGCACTATACTTTTCCAGTAATAAGGAAGCGTGGAAATAAAAACGGGGTTAAGCACCAAAAATTGGAAATTCGTTTTATCACTTAAATACGACCCAAGTGACATGGCCAATGTCCTGTAAACAGTATGGCAAGTTTGTCATATGATGTTATGCATTATGGCATAAAGAAATCGTGGATGACAACTCAAAATAATGATATTATATAACCGAGATGCAAAAAATTTTACTTGGCAATGAAGTAGGCTTAAAGGCCAAACAACTAGAGTAATTATATGTGTTTTAAAAATTGATTTTCGGCAAGATTTATCGTTTCCTAAAGCATTGGATTGTACGGTAGGAAAATGTAGTGGTAGTGTACGAGTATACTGTAAAATGCCCTGACAGAATGCGGCAATTAGCGACTTTTTCTTAAACGATCAAAACTTGGTTGGTTGAGCAAGCTTAACATTTACGGTTTTCTTACTCTACTGAAATCATATCAGTAGTTGAGAAGCATCAACGGTAGTGTTTATCACCAAAAGGCAATATACGACCTGTATTGCTCTGCAAGTTCAACATCAGCAGAGGCGGCCTTAGGGGGTGGCGAACGCAGTGGCGTAGCCAATAGGGGGGTCTGCGGGGTCCGGACCCCCCCCCCAAAAAAAAATTAGCAAAATAGCAAATTTTTTTATATATTTATCTAAAAAAAAATCGCCCGTCCCACTTTTTCCAGTTTTGTTAATAAAGTTAACGTCTGCAAAATCAAGATTTTTTGCCGACAAACTATTCCAGGCCTATCTTTTAAAAAATAATCCCCAGGGTAGCCCTCGGCCCCCTTGCTAGCTGTAATATTCTTCAAATTGTAAAATATAAACATAACTGCTTTCAAAGTGCGTAAATTCCACTATTTTGGGCCTATTTTTTTTTTTCAAAATAATTTCGGGGAAGACCCCCGGGCCCCCTTTTCTCGCAGTAGGTCTACTAAACCTAAACAGTATTAGAATACGTTACAAGCCGTACATATGCTTCAAAATGAGTAAAACTCCACAATTTCAGGCCTATTTCATAACATTAATAATGACAACAATATATGTGAATTTAAAAGAAATCGTTGGAGCCGTTTTTGAGAATTAATTTGTTAGACGTTTTTTTGTAGTTTTTTTAGAATAAACTCCCCCCCCCCCCCCCCGCACAAATTGAGTAAGTAAATAAAAAAATAGACCCGAGGTATGATTTTTGTGAACCTACATGCCAAATTTAATACAAATCGAGCGAGTACTTTGCCCGGAAAACGATGAACAGACAGTGCGACAGACAGAGCGACAGACAGAGCGACAGACAGACAGACATTTCGCAAAAACCACTTTTTTGGTTCCTGGGACCTCAAAACGTGTAAATCCGTTGAAATCTCGGAATCGAAAATTTCGACCAACACAAAGCTTTCCTTATACTACGTATAAATTGGAAAGCAAAAATGTTACTGCTTAATTGGTACCGTAGGCCTGTGGTGCTATACCAGAGTGGTATATATAGCATTCGTTCCCACCAAAAATAAGTTTGAATTTACCTTGTTCAACAATGCAACTTAAGTCGATAATCTGGGCTACTCCAAAATGAAAAAAAAATATGTCAAGTCGACACCTATCCTTTCCTCGCAGAATCTAGTTTGTCATAAATCAAAAAAGAAATTGTATATAGACGAGATAAAAAAAAAAGTGGTGCGATATGCCTTTGACCATAAGTTAATTTTGACCTTTATATTTATCTACCGTACTGTATATACAACCCAATCAGAGTAATAATTTTTTTTTCCACGTGAAAGTTATCCATTGTGTGTTAATTGTTAAGTTTATTATCATGCTTAACTTCCGTAACTGAACCTCAAGCTCCATATAGGAGGATCGCTTCCCGCAAAAAATATATTTTGCAATTTCTGGGGCCACTCGCCACGTCTCCAATGACCTTCTGCCATTGAAAAAAACCTACCGGTGCCGCCAGGATTCAAATAATATTTTTGGCGCGCGGGAATGTCCTATCTCTGCTACATATACTGTACCCATCACTACTTTGAAATTGACATTTCAACCGATACCAAAGGACGCTTCACCATACTTTATTCCAACTCACCAATTCTCCTTTACCAGTGATTGTCCGTAATATCAGCTATTGCCTCCTCAGCAGCCTGCTTATTACGGCACGCTAAGATGACCGTTGCATCCATCTCCGCCAACTGTTTCGCACATTCTTTTCGAATTCCAGAGTTGGCGCCCGTTATAATAAACACTTTACTCTTTTGGGATTTTTTACATGTGCAAATTTTGTAGAAGTATAGATGTAGTAAATACGCAGTAGGTAAAATACAGCGATGGACAATAACAGAATGTGCGATATAACACTGCCGTTTTGAACTTCAATGTGTCATTTTAAGTCTAAGTATTAAGCAGGAACATATCAGGTTTTGGTTTTGAAGGACTACCTACAGTTAATATGGCCGGCGTCAAGGACGGATACAGGGGAGGGGTAGGGGGGGTAGCTGCCCCCCCCCCCCAAAATTTGGTAAATCTATTGTAAATGGATCTGATTTAATCCATCCTACATATGTTTTTCCTATTTTGACCCACAACTACCCCCCCCAAAAAAAAATGGGCTGGATCCGCCCCTGGCCGGCGTCAATTTTTTTAGTCTCTAGGGAAGAAGAGGAACACTGGAGGTCTATGAAAAAGAGATGGAGCGGCTGCGTGTGAATTGCGGGGTTTGGATTTTTTTCTCGAACGGGGAGAGGTGACTTCCGGGCCTATATTGAGCTCTAGTGAGTTGAGGGGACAACAGTGCTAAAACTCGTAGATAGCAGGCTCATTCTCGGCACAGTCACACACTCACATGCATCAGTCAGAAATATTCATCCAGTTCAAATAGAATTCGGGAAAAAAGAGAAAAGAAAGCCATCATTAAACCATATAAGGTGGTATGCAATGGGACCAACCAAAGCTGAACGAGTTAATTTTTGCTTTCCAATTTATACGTAGTATAAGGAAAGCTTTGTGATGGTCGAAATTTTCGATTCCGAGATTTCAACGGATTTACACGTTTTGAGGTCCCAAGAACCCAAAAAAGTGGTTTCTACGAAATGTCTGTCTGTCGCCCTGTCTGTCGTTCTGTCTGTCGTTCTGTCTGTGCGTCGATTTCCGGGCAAACTACTCGGTCGATTTTGATGAAATTTGGCATGTACGTTTACAAAAATCATATCTCCAGACTTTTTTTTATTTTGGGCTAACTCAATGGGGTTCATTTGTGACGTCATTTTGTAGATGGCAGCACCAGTTGCAATGATATCAAAGCGTTGATTTTTCCATAAGCCTCAATACTATTTTAAAATGATTTTTAATTACGTATTATTTTAAAGTGATATTTTTCTATACATCATGGAGAATATATATATATTAAATTATATGCAGCGAAATATGGTCCAGGCATAGTAAAAACATTATAAAAAAATATTAAAAGAATTAATTAGATGCTAAGAGCTTAGCTTTCACATGCAAACGGCGGCCATTTTGAATAAAATGGATATCGGTTTGTCATCAGCGAACCTAGTGACCAAAACTGTCCCTACAGAACCTCATTGGGGGGGGGGGGTTTATTTTTCTCAAAAACGGCTCCAACGATTTCTTTTAAATTCATCATGTATATTGTAGTCGTTATTAATGTTAATAAAATGAAGGGGGTCGCTTGCCCCTTGATGGTTTGCTTCTGGGAGTAAAAAAATTAAAAATAACTAAATTTTAATGAAAAATGAGTACAAAATATTTTTTCTGTGACATATTTCTATCGATGATTTCTACATTCAGGCATATTTTAGGTATTAAATTGAGTAACCAAATCAGACAGGTTGCTTTCCCAAAAAACTATTTGGTTTTTTTCAACAAAAACAAAAAATTAATGATAGAAAATCCGCGCTCAAATGAATTGCGTGCCCTGCCATTATTGCTGTGTGGTAATGTGTTGATTTGACCTATCTAGAAATTACCTCACTTCCAGTGACGTCAGGTGGGAAGCACTTAACCGTAGGAATATTACTGTATTTACCATGAAATTACTCATTTTCTCTATCTACTAATATATAAATTGGAAAGCATGGTCAAGTAAACTCGGACCGGTTCTGTTTAGTTGAGTGAAAGGCCCCAGCCAGAATTTTTTTTTTTGGGGGGAGGGGTCCATCTGACCGGAGGTGAGGTAATCTTTAATAGGTAATATGTTTAAAACTCCATTCTATGTAGTGTACAATGAAAAAATTCCCGGGGGAGGGGGGGGGGAGGATGGTTCAGTGCCGACTATGCCGTTTAGGTTTAAATTATCCCTAGGGTTAAAATTGTAAACCAAACCATTTTGCTTTCCTATGTATAGGCCTACGTAGGCCTAGTAACATAAGGAAGCTTATTAAAGCTTTGTGAAGGTCGAAATTTGCGATTTCGGGATTTCAGTGGGTTTACATGTTTGAGGTCCCTGGCACAAGAAGAAGTTGTTTTTTCGAAATGTCTGTCGGTCTGTCTGTCCGTCTATTTGCGGGCAAACTGCTCAGTGGTAAAAATTATACCTCAAGATCATTCTTTGCTTTCCAATTTAAACTTTCAGATTGAACTTTGGCAAGTAGGTTACCAAAATCATGCCTAGACACCTACCTGCATACCTAAATACGAGTGCATACCCTGCATTTGTGCCACACTGTAGGTACAGTACACCTCAATGAAAGAAAACGTGTAATGAAAAAAACAATACAAATTAATTGCAAGGCTGTACCTATATTACAATTTCCCTGCTCTGAAACAAAGTTTAATTAAATTAAACATACCACAATTATTAAACTTACAATACAATACAATAAACTTACATTACAATAGAACCGATACGATCGAAGCCCTACATGCTTGCATATATAAATGAATTAGTATATGTCACCGAGATAGACAATATGAGTAGTTCGGTGTTAAATAATTGACCTAAGGTACCATTTCAGTTGCCTCGACATTCCCTATCCCAAAGCACTAATAATTGATGGGACGATTGTGCCTTTGCGTAAATAACAACCCGCAAACCCCGCAGTGCGATAGGGGGGGGGCAGAATTGCTGGGGGAGCACTTGGGCTCCCAAAAATAATAAAATCATTTAGAAATGTACCGTAATTAAATAAAAATATTAAATTTCAATTTGTTATCCATGTTGACTATAATTCCACTATCGGCTATCACTCATAAAAAAGATGAAAAGGACAAGGTAGGGCGCACCAAAGGTCTTGCAGGGGGGGGGGGCAGCAGAAGATATTCACGCCACTGGACTGCCACCCAGCGTGCTATGTACCCGGATATCTCCGCGAGGACCACTAATTAGTACTGATCTTTTTCGGAAGTTCCCCAAGACTAATGGACCAGCTGTTCACTGACTTGCCACAACTTCTTTTGAACGCGCGGGTCCATTTTATTTAGAATAGGTTTAGCCCGTTGAAAGTACATGTGGAAATCGCCTGATTCTCCTTCTAAATTTTCATCTGTGGCCAATTGCATAACTTTATGGGCTCCCTGCAACAACAAAAAACTATTATCCATCAGATTAATCCAATGTCTAGTTCAGTGGTCCCCAAACTGTGGGAACTCTAGTTCAACTGAACATTTTTCTCGCCATCAAAATACTGACACTACCCAGTCTTTACATCCTAAGATGTATTATGCTCTGAAGGGGGTGCGATACTAAATCAAACTTTTTCTCCCGAGAAAATTCAAGAAATGGCAGAAGGCTGGTACTAGTGGTACTACAGCCGCATCGGCTTTAGCTCTATGAAAATGACGTTTTTTATCGATAAAAAACTCTATTTAACAAATTACCCCTTTCTTTGAGGGAATTAACAAGTGTCGGCCAATTTAAGAAAGCACTAAAAATTTATTTGATGGACAGTGCATTTTATTCAGTACAGGAATTTCCGGAGCACTCTTCGTATTCTTAGGCAATAGTATGCGTATGTACTCTATGTGTGTTTATTTTTATGACGACATCCTATAATGTAATTGTTTTATGGATAATATAATTTGATTTGATTTGATTTGATTTGACTGAAATTGGAAAGGACATTTCTAGTTCTGCAACTATGTTCGTTTTTTAATGCAACTTTAATTTAAAAAATTGTATTAGAATATCTTATAATGTACTGACTTTGTAGAGTTGAGGCTTGCTCGCAATAATTCTAATAGCTTCATCTTGCTAATAGTTTTAGGCCTAGCAAGATGGATAGTGGATAGGCTACTTAACAGGTATGTGCAAGAAATATAATACTTTTTTTTCCTGAAACGTAGCCTAATTTAAATAATTTAAAATTGTTTGTTTTTGACTCACTCAGACTTTTCAGACACTTCAGACTCACTTCTCCTGTCAGGCTGACAGGGTTGCTTGAACAGAAACGCTGAAAGCAGGCGCTTGAAAACAAAAAACAATCAATTAGGTAGGTAGGTACCTATATTATAGTATTCTGTGGTACCTACCTTCCAGAGGGGCTCTGAGATTAACCAAAACGCTGGCTGAGCTATTATGTACAGCCAGCTATGCTTTAAAGTTTTGTATCCTTCGTGAATCTTGGTACTGATCAGTCCTGGGCAGACGGCGCGAACATCTACGTTAGCCCCCTTCAGTCTCTCTGCTAGCTCCCTCAAATGAAAAAAAAACAACAATAAAAAACCATATAAGTACCTATAGAAGACGTTCAATTGCAGGGTTGAAGGTGGTTCTCGTTAAGTTTCAAAAACCTGTTCTTCTGCGATAATGTGGCCCCACGAGATAGCTTGAGGTCATTGTTATGGAAGCTATCTTTGGGGACGTATTTGCTCAAAGAAAAGGTTTCTGGGCTTTGGTGAGAACTACCCAGTAGCGTCATTTTAATATTAGGCCATTAGGTACGTATACATTTTAAGACAAGGTTGTAACAATGTCATTGTATTCTAGGATCAAATTCGTATTTTATTTTTAACCACAGAGGGGGCAGTTGACCTCCCTTGGGGCCCCAAACTGACATCCCTGAAACGGCCCTATAAAAAGCTATACAGGAAGCTATCGTACTTTATTATTTCTAGACGTTTTTATTGGCACAGGCTTATACTGTTGGTCCAGGAATTGAATATAGGCTTACATGTTACATGTCCAATGTGTCAATCCACAACGAATACTAGCGTCAACGAAGCTGAGACATGCTTACTGTTAGTGCTGTATAACAGGCTTGGGCGTGACTTAACCAAGTTCAGGCATGCGTCCAGTGCCGGGTTCGGCCGTGAGGGGGGCCGGAATTGTATGGGGGCCCATCTCGGGATGAAAAGTCTTATCTATTATGCTCTTAGACGAATATTCCACTATCAATATTATAAAATGAAGACACAGCATGCAAAATAGAATAGAGTAAGGCCATTAATAATTAACGCCACGGCACGTTCCAATTTCTCGCAATATACAATACAATGCGAGTATAATATGGCGATAAGTTTAAATTTGCTAAAGTTTTTTTTCAAATCTATTATAATTTTGTATTTTGCGGCTTCTTGTGGGGGCCCCCTTCTTTTTTTTTTTTTTGGCGGGACTCTTTCGAGTATTTGCGCCTGTCTTTGTGGGTGGGGGCTGTGACGCTCTTATGCGCCACTTGGTTGTTTTCCTTCCTCATTTGGTCATAGCATGATCCAAATATGTTAAAACAAAGTTAAGTAACGACTTCCCGAGCATAGCTGGGCTCAGCGGGAGTGAGATCGGTCTACAGCCAAGCTAAGCATAGGAAACCCGATACAACTTAGTTT
The DNA here is from genome assembly GCA_963971405.1 of Psococerastis gibbosa. Classification (NCBI taxonomy): domain Eukaryota; kingdom Metazoa; phylum Arthropoda; class Insecta; order Psocodea; family Psocidae; genus Psococerastis; species Psococerastis gibbosa. The sequence goes on along the minus strand of OZ020490.1, from coordinate 893,273 downwards.
CTTATCGGTTTTCCTGCTGAAAGCTGTAGACCGGTCTCGCAATCGGCTGACAGGAATCACTTGCCAACCGCCAAGCTCTGAGGAAGGTTAAAAAACTGCTGCAAAGTGTTTATCATTTATGTGTAATATGGGAGGTGAGTTAGTGCAGTGAATAATCTAAAAAGATATGTGAGCTAAAAGAGGAAGCAGCTAGGGCCTAGGGGGACGAAGGGGGATGCCTCTCTCTTCCCCCCTCCTCATTTATAAGTGAATTCTCCAAGAGTTGCCCTCCCCAGAAAAGATTGCCGACCGAGGTTATTCAGTAGCTGCCCTCCGCAATATATTCGTCGATCGCCTGCCTCTAATGGCGTGCGTGTGTATCTACGACTTCCTACTGTCCTACGTCCGGCCCTTTCCGACGAATGTCCTTATTAATCACAATGGTCCACAGAGACGATATGTATAGATTAATGGTAGGGTGTCTATAGTGAAATAATAATAACTAAAAAGTAAATGCGTTTTTCCTTAGCAGTAAGTCCTGAATCCACTGAAAGATGTTGAAGCAGATCAGCTGTTTACACAGGCCAATAGTGGGAATGTACGGTCGAGCATTCTGGGCAAGACGAGCGAAGATGCTGGCCTTACAGGGCCCTGGGGCTATGACCCCCCCCCCTGGCCCCGGCACTGCATGTGTCTACAGGAACCTAGAAACTAACTTAACTAAAACTATTACTAGATACGGCGGGAAACTGTTCGCAAGGCAAATAGGCAATACGAAGCCTAGGTAGGTACCTACGTACGTCTTGTTGATTATTTGATTGTATAATTTAACAGAAATATATATTTATTTTTTGTTTATTATTATTTATACCTGGTATGGTAGATCATGGCTAATTTGGAGTGGCTATAGCTTGCTATAGCAAAAAAATAATTGTGGCCAAAACTGGTCATGGGCTGGTCAGCATGGAGATCTTCTAAATAAATTCGACCAAGTGAAGACATCAATGAAGCAACATTTACGATCCTGCAATAAAAATAAAAAGGTTGGTTCCACATCAGATTCATTTGAAAACATTTGTACCTGACAGTGGGGGTCATGGGCGTCAAGACCCCCCCCCCCCAATTTTAAAAAGGGGGCTAAATGACAAATTGTTTTTTTTCAAACATTAAATATGAAAAGTGTTATTGTAATGCATGTTTTAATGGTTTCGTCTCGTTCTGTATGTAGCCTATAGTAGCCCATATATACCAACCAGAATTGTTCGGAAAACTAAATCAGTTACTTAAATCAAATACCGTATTGTTTTTATTCTCAGTTTATACCTGAGGCGGAATTTTGAGGGATGGCCCTCCACAAAATAATAATTATGGTACCTGATGATAAATATAGGCTATACCCAAGGACGGATACAGGGGGGTAGGGGGAAGTAGCTGCCCCCCCCCCAAAATTTGGTAAATCTATTGTAAATTAAGTTATTACGCTCTAATTTAGTCGATCCTACATAAGTTTTTCCTATTTTGACCCTCAGCTACCCCCACCCCCCAAAAAAATGGGCTGGATCCGTCCCTGGCTATACCGGGCAATTATCAACCGTAAGCATCATGTCGCTTGGTTGCCGCTATTCATTATTGCAGGCGTAATACCGAAATATTGGCAGCTATTGTGATATGTCATAACTTATTGCATATTAATATTATCTTTATGAGATAGCGAATTCTAAAAAAAAAAATATATAAAATGGTATTACGTCATCAGACTTCCCAGGCTTTCTTCGCAACAATCAGATAGATGCTATTAGTCCAACATAACAATTTTATTCTTCTTGTTTTCGTATTAATTTGTATGTTAGTAGGCCTACTTAGTGCTACATTGTGATGGTCGAAGTTTTCGATTTCAGTGGATTTACAAGTTTTGACGTTCCAGGAATCAGAAAAAAAGTGGTTTTTTATGTCTGCCTGCCGATTTGCCGATATATGAGGGCAAATTAAAGTAATCATTGGATTTTAATTAAATTTGACATGTAGGATGACAAAAGTTGTGTCTCAATTTGGGTAACTCAAATTGGGGGCCTACGGCTAAGCCGTTTTTAACGCCTTCAACTATTTTCTTTAAAATTAATTTAAAATTAAAAATTAAAAATTAATTTACACACTATGTTTTTAATGTTAACACTACCTAACAGATCGCTTGCCCCTTGTTTGCAGATTGCAGATTACGATATTGTGGAACGTTATTTTTGTAGCAAACAAATTAAGTGAATGGTGGGTCTATAAAATATAGGGGAAGTGGATCAGCAGGAAACAATAACCTTTGTGCTAAAATTCTCACCTGCTAGGTGCTGACTCGACTAGTTTGGGTAACAGCAACTGGGTCAGCAAGAAGGGGGCCAGGTAGTTGACCGCAAAGTGTATCTCAAATCCGTCAACTGTCCTGGCATTTTCCGTTATGACCCCTGCATTGTTGATGAGCACGTCTATTTTAGGGTATTTCTTCTTGACTTCATCGGCGAATTTACGTACCGAGGCAAGCACAGCCATGTCTACGTGGTGGAATATCTGCAAATTTCTCTCATTGTTAAAATTAACTTTGTATAGTTTTACGAATAAAATTAAATTAAAAATTCACAACCGGTTTCGGCTCACGCCATCGTCAAGTGCGATTGAAAACAGATAAAACAAAAGGTATGCAAGCTAAAACAAAATAAAACTCATTGTCAGGATAACCCACAGCATCGCATAAAGTAAACAATTTAAATTGAACAACAATTGAACATTAACCAATGGAAGCGCCAACAAGGGGGAACTAGTTAAGTCTAGTTAGGAATATTTTAAGGAAACACAGGAATAAGTTGACCCTCTCTTTAGTCTATGGAGCGAGCCAGACTTCTGAACCAGAAAAAGGGTACGTTAAGTTACCATATCTGGGTAGGATTAGTTTGGAGTTGGCCTCTTGGATTGATGGAGATAGGGTCGATAAGAATGTGTCATTTTATTCTGTGGACTCGTTGGGTAAGCAACTGATTAATTGTAAACCTAAATTGGAGAAAGGGAGGAAATCAGGGGTTTATCAACTAGACTGTAATGATTGTGGTAGCTTATATATTGGACAAACTGGGAGAGGGTTTAAAGAAAGAATAGCGGAGCATAGACGGGGGGGGGGGGGGTAGGAAAACCCGACATTCAGTCCGCCTTTGCCCAACGAATAAACACCCACAACCATGCCTGTGATTTCGATAATTTTAAGATCTTACATGTAGCCAACAAGGGGAAACTTCTTGATAATTTAGAAACCATTGAGATTAGGGAAGCTATGGTTAAAAACAAATCGTTACTTAATGACATAACCTTTTTAAGTAGTTCCCCCTTGTTGGCGCTTCCATTGGTTAATGATTAATTGTTCAATTTAAATTGTTTACTTTATGCGATGCTGTATGTTATCCTGACAATGAGTTTTATTTTGTTTTAGCTTGCATACCTTTTGTTTTATCTGTTTTCAATCGCACTTGACGATGGCGTGAGCCGAAACCGGTTGTGAATTTTGAATTTTATTTTATTCGTAAAACTATACAAAGTTAATTTTAACAATGAGTGACAGCAAATTTTACAAAGTTACTAAGGAGACTATTATGTTTACTGCAAATTTCCCGCCTTTTGTAGTGGGAACTTAAAAGTAGCCTAAGTAACATACTTAAAAAATGGAAGAAATGTCAATATATATCCGGGTGTTTGGCCACTAGAAATTTAATTGTTATGGAAGGCACAGAAAGTGCGCAAATACTCTGTGTTTTACTTCCAGGACAGGGCACAGTATTACAACTTCGACATTGACATTTTAGCCAACACTAAAGGACGCTTCATCGTACTTTATCCTAACTCACCAATTCTCCATTGCTAGTTATTGTCCGTATATCTGATATTGCCTCTTCAGCAGCCTGTTTATTACGGCACGCTAAGATGACTGTGGCATCCATCTCCGCCAACTGTCTCACACATTCTTTTCCAATTCCAGAGTTGGCACCCGTTATAATAAACACTTTACCCTTTTGAGATTTACATGTATAAATTTTGTAGAAGTAGATGTAGTAAAAACGCAGTATGCAGAATACAGCTATTAACAATAACAGAGTGTGCCACATAATGCACAATATAGCTCTACCCTCTACATAAGGCAATAACGGACTACTCTCAACTGCGTAATTATAGAGTTGTTGATAAGATTGAAACTGACGATCAAGGCAACGACTTCACAGGGTGCAATGAGAAAAAAAAAACAATTGACCTACATGACATTAGCAGTGACAGCATGTGATTGATTACATAGCTATAACCTTATTATTGTATTATACGAAACTATTGAATATAAAGTACAACATTATACAATATTCAGTTACCTACCAGGGGTGGATCCGCGGAAAATTTAGGGGGGGGGGGAGTCCGGGGAGTGTCACAAGTTGTATGTGTAGGTGTGCAGTCTCTACCCCCACCCTCCCGTTTTTGTAAACAATATTTTTACTATCTTATGAATTTAATCATTTAGGGGAGGGGGCCCCATGGACCCGCCGTTGTTACCTATGAAACTTCTTCTTCTTTTAATGCCTCTTCTATCGATAATTGGCGTACACCATGGCTATTTGGAACTTGGAGACTGCTGCTCTGAAAAGAAAAGTCAAACCACTGCCTGAAGTTTTTAAACCAGGATGTTCTTCTGCCAGGAGCCCTCTTTCCTATTGGATTATTGCATGCCAAAGGTGATAATCTTCGTTTCATATTACATGGTCACAGTATGTTAGTTTCCGTTTCTTAGCCATCAGCAACAACTCAGCTTCTGAATTCGTGACACTGGGGTATAATACCGAGTTAATTTTTTAATATCGCATTAGTAAGGTCTCACGTGACGGTATTTATTTTAATAACCCCAAGGTGTAAGCCATTGATTTAATTTTTTAAACAAAAGAGTGCACAATACGCGGGATATTCAAATTATTAAATTATTGGAATGCAAGAGAATGGTTTCATTGTTTTAGAATTGAAGGAATTACTAATTAACATTATAATGTAAAAGTAGAATTTTTGAACATATTTCGAATTTTAATTATGGCTATTGAGGTAACATCTAGGGAAGAAAAAATTGAAAACTCACCAAAAATATAACCGAGGATCAATTTGAATTTCTAGCGCATTTGCACTCATTTGTTTCTATGTTATTATTATTAGTACTTCTTTTTGATTTGTTTACAACAATTGAATGAGCCCCGGTGTTACGCTAATCCCAAATCGTCACAATAGGGCTGGAGGTTGTCTTAGAGGAGGAGGGACCTCCGTAGGGAACATGGACGCTGTGCTCAGGCTTCAAAAGAGGGGAGTGCGATACATGCTAAAACTGGGACCCCGTGACAGTTGTCGCTCTCACTTCAAATCATTAAAAATCATGACAGCCCCAAGTCTGTACATATTTAGCTGCACCTTACATATCTTAAAGCCTGAGGTGTGGGGGACATTTAAACAAAACGGGGACACACACACCTATAGGCTACAACACGAGGCAACGGGGAGACCTTGTAAGGCCAGCGCACAAGGCACAGCCAAGTGTGAGCGGCTGGATCCTATACTACAAGGTTTCGCCTACCTTAAAAAAAACTCCCGATTGAACTGAGAGTGGCGAGAAATGCTTCTAACTTCCCTAAATTGCTTAGAAACTATCTCTTAGAGAAAGCTTTCTACACTGTAACTGAGGCACTAGCACAATGACAATGACAGAACTACCTGATTTTGACGATTTTATCTTATACTTTACACGTATTGTATGATTTAAAGGAAATATATATTGTATTGTATTGTATGTACTCATGAATCTTTTCGGGTCTGGGTGGGTCTTCATACAATATTGTATACTGTGGGAAAATATCACTACCCTCTGTTCTCCATTTGCATGCATTACGGGCATTTTTTTCTTTAAATGAAAGCAGAATACGTGAATAAGCTATGCAATGCATTTAGACCTGCAGTACTATTTTTTTTTTTTTTTTTTTTACCTTCGTGGGGCCTACTCGTTTGAGTTCCTATAAGCGTCGACCTAGAAGGTCTTTTGCTTCCACGTTTGCCGTCTACGCCCATCTTATAACACCAGTCTTTTTGATAAATTCTAGTGTTTTTGTGATGGGATTAGATCGGATGGTTTCCTCTTCAGACCTAGGGTGGCCAAGAGTTTGGTATCGAGTTTGTCCCAGCGCTTCACATTCAAAGAGAATGTATTTAGCTGTTTCTTCTTCAACTTCACACAGTCTGCATCTACTGTCGTTTTTCACGCCAACCCTATGCATGTGTTTGTTGAAGTGGCCGTGGCCCGTAAGCGTGCCAACCACCCTTCTAGCTTGCTCTCTACTTAAAGAGAGAAGCTGATCGGTGAGCTTTTTACTAGGACCCGGAATAACCTTCTTAGCAAATCTGCTTTCCGGGACTTTGCAGTACTATAGCCTACGCAAGCGAAAATAGGAAACGTTTAATAAAACTCCAGAGTAAAATCAGTACAAAACTTTTATTGACAATTTTAATATGTTACAGGCTAGGAACACATATGCGACCAAAAATTTTACAAATATACTTAATTTGTACAAAATAATAATTACATAATGGTGCCACATGATTTCGTTAAGACATTAAGAATTTATTGCATTTGTATTAACAAATTAATTTTACATAAACATTATTACATTAGCCTAGAATATAAAAATACTGGTAGCCCTAATTTGAGAATGAATAAAATACCATTTTGTGCGGGATTCGAACAAAATGTGATAAGATTTAAATAATTAGAGGGATAAAATATCAAAGATGCGTTAAAAATTTCGATTGAAAGTTGGGTCGATAGCCTACTTGGGTATTTAGCTTATGTAGGAAATAGGCCTATTATATCTTAAGAGAAAAATAAAATATAACACACTAAATATTTTAATGCAGTATAAATTAAATAAAACACTGATATGAAAGGTTTTACAGAGGCAATCAACTTAGAGGGCTTGTGTCATTTCGACTTCTTAGTTGAGTGTGAACGAAGTACAATAGAGTGCTCGGTTGCTCGTCAATTACGATAAACAATGAGCGATAAAATTTAATTTAATTTTGAAAATTAGTGCTGACTCTGCTAATGTCAGCAAATATTCTTGTCGCTCATTGGTGGGCGTAATTGACAGTTTTTTGACCATGTTATATTCGAATGCCCTCTAAACTCCTTCAGACTTAAATGATACAGGTGCACATAGTACGCGCCACTGTAGTAGAACAGCCAAGTCGCTGTAAGACTAAGCTAATGGTCGAGAACTGTGAGACTGACGCACATATCATTAAGGCTGACAAATTCGTTTCTCTAAGATACGCTACTGTAGTGTAAGCATTCCTTTGTTATATCAATTCTTATTAGGATTCAACAGTCCCAGTCCCAACTATAAGCAGCCGAACCAGTTCACCTAATACGCTAATAGGTACGTCTCATTAAGTTGGTGTAGGCGTACCTATATTAGTAGGACCTCGGGCTAAATCATATCGCCTTGACGTCTTATGTTAAACATTAGGTTCTATTGATATGCGTGGTATGTGTTGCCTACAGCACTGTTAAAAAAAAATTATTTAGTACAGATAGTTAAAAAACAAGATCGTAATCCCATAGCGTGTATATAAATTGAAAACCTAGGCTAAAACTTACTGAGCGACTTTGAAAAAGTACAAAAATTCACATCCAAGAGATTGTCAAAATGTGCTAAAATTCGTGGTACCGTTAACATTATCCCTAAGTACCAACAACACAGAATATTGCATTACTTTATATGGTAGTGTACAGCGTGGAGGGCTTTTAAGTTGCAATGTAACTACAAAAATATAACAACTAAGCCTATTTTATTTACAAGATGTACAATAAAACATCATCAGACCTTGTGAGATCAAAAAATAGCACTATAGTACGTCGCTAGTCAGCTCTAGTGTCAGGTACAGGAATACAGCTGTCGCTGTGTTAGCTAACTGCTGAAAGCGGTGGAGACAGGGTCTAAAACTAAGGTAAGTAAAGATAAAGAAGTACCTATACAGAATGGCTGGTAGATACAGCAGCCCGTTCGTAAGTTAAGGTGGGGTATACTAAAGGTTTTCTTCACTTTAGATTCACTAGATTAAAGTATGGCCCTGACGAGAGTTCTATAAAGGAGAGATGGGACGTTCGCTGCCGCCATTTCATTATTTATTTCTGGTGTCACCTGCTACGTATTCTTCGACCAATGAAATCACGCCTTGGACACTTCCAATCAATAAAAAAATCTTGTCGAGGCTGCAACGCGTGCTCTGATTGGTCAAAAGAAGGCTTTGCCCTGATTGGTCGAAGAAGACAAAGCAGGCACACCAGAAACAAAAGAATTTCCATGGTGGGAGCATCCGTCCTGTCTTCTATGTAGAACTCTAGCACAGGAGTGGAGTCCAACTAAGACCATATTAAGGTAGTAAGTATTGGTGCAACTGTAGAAGGTTCGTAGTACGGGCCATGAGACATCTTTTAATAAAGCTGTGAATCCTACAAAAGATATTTTCAACCCACTCTAGCTTGGTTACCTACCGAGGAAGTCATTAATTATTACGAATATGAAAAATAAGTATGGGCTTATGGTAGGCTGTGTAGCCTCGTCATAAAACATGCATAGCATGTCTTAAGAAGCCAACCTATCAAGAACGTCCCTTTCGAAGAATCCCGTCAAAACCGGTGCACCTTGGGGTACCCTCAGACACTAAAAAAGACACGTAGCAATCAGTCAAAGCGGGTCCGTCAAGCTAAAAACACGAATGTCTTCCAAGTTTCAAACCATCGTGACATTCCGCTTTTTCCGCGTATCCCCACTATTAACCGAACTTAAACTCCCCTGCAAACTGGGGTTAATAGGACTCCTAATATACTGCGGGTAATTGGGCTGGATACCGGAGACACTACTTCGCACCCCGCCATCACTGTACAAACTCTCCTCCGGCAGAGGCGGCACGGGAGGGGGCAATTGAAACTGCGGGCCCAAATGCCGGTTGGTCTCCTCCATAGGCGACGTCCGCCTCTCGTGCTCGTGGAGCAGTTGTGAAGCGGTCCACGACTGGAATGGGCTAAGAGTGCGTATCCTACCTGTTGTACCGTTAGAGATTTGACTAGTGACGTACCCCGGGGGGCTATTGTAAGCGCTCATATTGCTAGGAGGCCGTTGCTGGCTTATATTACGGGCCTGGGCTATAATGTAGGCCTCTTCGGGGGTCTGCATGGTCGAGTACCTGGACCGTTCGTCGACGTATCCGTACTGGTCGGTGGGCTGGTGATACTGTTCGGCGGGCTGGTGGTACTGTTCGGTGTACTGCAGGGTAGGCGCTGCGTCTTGCTGTAGTGTCGAGTGGGAGGTGTTGGATGAAGAGGTTGAGGAAGTGCTGTGTGTGCGATTGTCGAGGGCAGTTGGAGCAGAAATAATGTTGATGTTTGATGGCTTGTTCTTTTCGGGTGATGACTTTGGCGATTGCTTGCCTGAAATCAAAGATAAAACCTATTGCAACTATTTGTATTGTAGGTAGGTACCTCTAAGGATCAAGCACGTTAAAAGTCACCGACTACAGGTGGCAGCATGCTTGTACTTGTGGGAATACACACCTTGCGACTAACTCAACTCAACACGGATACTAGCCTACAGGGATGACCGAAGAGGTCATCGGGTACATTCATTAAATTGTTTGTACATGCGATTAACCTAAATAACAAGATAAAGATACACCTATTATAAAAGACTTAAAGGCTTCTGCTGAAGTCCTGTTTAACATGAGACTTTCATTGACATTGCTTATGCTATTAGGCATGTAGGACTTATTTCACGGATCGTAATTAGCTTAGACGATTCATTATCAGACAGGTACGACTGGAGGAGATTTCTACTGTAGGCGCAAGAATTACCACTCGATATCACACTGATTAGGAGTTGGGAAGTTAAATAGCAATAAAAAGGTATGTTAAATCATGTATAACCCATGCTAGGCCTATTACAGCCAGTGACATAACAATGAAGATGCATTTATGGTGCATGGGCTCACCTTTGTCAGCTCCTGGATGCTTCCTTCTAGCAATGCAGAAGTAACAGTACACCAACGCGCATACCAGCAGAAGGATAATACCAATAGCAATAGGGATGATGAGTTCCAGTCGGAAGTCAGCCTGCGCAATGCGTGGAACTACCCCATCCGTTCCTTCGCCAGAACTGTCACCCCCTAAACTGAACCACCCTCCACCAGGCGGTTCCGTCGGAACAGGGGGAGGCGGTGGTGGAGGCGACGGCATGAGAACTCGGACGTAGTTCGACAACGGACCCGGCAGAGTGGATTCATGGCTGAACGGGTAGGCGAGGAGAGCAAAAAACAGCGGCTGATCAAGAAGCATCCGTTCCTGACTAAAATCCAGAGTGTATGTTGTCTCAATCCCTGCCGACAAGGTAAACGGGGCCCCGTGCGACCAGGAGGGAGTCTCAATAGGACTGGCGAGGAGAGTCTCCAGAGAGGGTGAATAGTGGAGGGCGTAGCGTGCGACGTCGAGCCCACCCATATCAGGAGCGGTCCAAGTGAGTCGAGCGCGGAGTTCCGACATCATGTGCTCGACTTTGAGGTCGAGGACACGACCAACGTTGGCTGCCTGGATGTCGTCGATATCTTCTTGGGTGAAGGTCAACGTCATGCGGGGCAGGATGCGTTGGAAGGGTGAAAGTACTCGTACGGAGGGTGCTCGCATTACGCTCCCGCAACATGGTTCACCTGAAAATATTAAAGAATTAGACACACGTACCTTAGAGACATCAAGACTGAGCTGTGGTAAAATATGCAGTATTGATGTGAAAGTGAGGAATTGTAAGAAATAGGCTAGAATTCAATAGATATGCAGTGCTCAGGAGCATATAAGGAGCCTTGCTACTATTGCAGAACCCGACCAGTAGACAGATATATATAGATAATATAATTATAATACATAATATAATAATACAGATATTTATATATAATATACCGACATACATATACGGTATTCATATATTATATTGTATATTTGCATAGGAAGCCGACCTCTTGGGAATTTTTTCCAAGCCTTAATATGTGTAGGATAGTGTTCTACGATACTTATATTTTGCGACAGAAACAAAAATCAGGTCACCAGAAATGGTGTCAACCATGCTGTGAATGATTGGTATAGTAGCCTACCTAATTTAATCAATTAGTAATTTAAAAAAAGTTCGGTGCTTACCAGTTTCAGGAATTACAAAGCCATCTGTCCAGGAATAAGCGGTGTTGCCATTGTCAACAGCAGAGACTTCAATGGAATAGCTGCCAGGACCTCCAGCGACTGGGCTCCAGTACCGCGAATAAATGCCATCACCCTTCATTACGTCAGGATCTGCAAACAATTATGAGTTAGTGTTAGCAACTAGGCCTACACCTATAGATTTGTTCATACAGTGATTTTGTTTAGAAAAGCCTGCAGTGAAGAGTGAAGAGAAATAAGGTTAAGTCAAGTACGGTATATATAAGACGAGTAGCCTAATCAAATCCACCTTTCTTTCAAAAGACGAAAAGGTTTCAATTAGCAAGCTGCTTTTTAAACTCAGCTATAGGCCTTGCCAATTAGCCGTGATAAGAAATAGGTTGTAAAAAGTGGGTCACTGGAATTAGGATTACCTCCACATCCAGTATCCTGGAGCTGAAATCGCTGTCTATATCGGTTAGTGTCGTTGTGGCTGTTCTTCGTTACGATGACTTCAACACGGGCTCCAAGCACAGGCCACTGTCCTCTCTTTACTTCAACGAACAGTACAACAGGACGGGCGGGCTTCCTACTCTTGATCTAAAACAAAACCAAAGATACAGTTAAACAAATGCACACTCGCAGGAAGCGTCTAAAGAATAAGATATCCATTGCCAGATTTGTTTGAAATCCAGCTGAACTTGTGAGAATGCGAATTCTTCTCAAAGTCGGTCCTTCCAAAGAATATAATATTTATGACCTAAGCGTTGCACCTCTGCAAGGTAAAGGATGTCATAGGATAGACGTAGTAGAGAACGTTAGAATTTGTCACCTTTAAGAGACCCTAGGCTGTTTGCAGCTATACGTGAGAAAGGGGTGCAGTTGAATGTTGTGTTCCAGGGTTTTTGTGCTTTAATGCTATCTATAACAGATAATCCTACTGCAGGTGACGCATTCCTAATACTTCAGGGCATTGGGCTTGACATGGAATCCTACACTATCGCATCACGTCAAATTCCAACGTGTTTTTCATCTGGAGGAAGACACAGATCTCAACTCCACCTCTCACTTTTAAGACTGCCTTCTCTTAGATCACCCCTGCACTCAAGAGGACTTGATTGATGATCCAGATAGATAGAAGCTGCTAACTTTTGGAACAGCTAATTGCAAGATTTGAAAAGAGAAGTTCATACCTTGCTTTTTCTCAAGTCCTCAATGGTTAACTTGTACGCGTTTTTGGAAGAATTGAGCAGCTGAATCGGCGAATCCACGTCCAAACTCCTTCCGAGGTTATTGTTACTACCGACTTCTTCAGACTTGAGTGCCAACTCCCTGTGAAGTCTCGAGGTCACTCTCATAGGTTTATCGGCTGTGGTATGCTCCTGGGCCTCCCGTCTGTGTCTCGACCGTCCTTGATCCGTCACCTGATTGCTCCATAGCCTCGCTCTAACGACAGGCGCTGTGGGTGTGCGTGGAGAAGCCATAACCTGAACAAAGTGTGGCTGGGGGTTTCCAGTAAATCGTTCGATCGTGTATGACCAAGTTCCAGTCTGAAAAGAGAGTAACAGTAAAATTCAAAGGCGGTGACACTTTGTATTATTGGACTTTGTCTGTTTGCAAATAAACGTTTATTTATTTATTTATTTATTTATTTATCTCAACAATCGTCTATGCCACCAGAATTCCATGCCTACCTCGTTAATATTGGTGATGATCCGCATAAGCTTAAACTGCAGCAGAGAATCCGACCTCCCCGTGTAGATCTTTTGAGAAGGACTCACGAGCTGAATGGCCTTGAGCAGAGGGTTCTCGATGGAGTGCGTGTAGATGACGAACTCGGCTGGCTCGCCCAGAGACTCTTCCAGAACGAAGCTGCCAGTTATGGAGGAACGGCCATCATCTACAAGCTCACGACGATGAATCTATAACAAAGAATTTATACTAATTACTACAAAATAATTAAATAGTCATAACTCTCTTACATCAACATGTTTAAATGACTATAATAAGGGAAACAGAGGAGTTAAACAATTCGATGCAAAGAGAGAAGATTGCTGTTGAACTTGAAACCTCAGAATCTGGTCATTTGACGGTCTATTGAAAGGCAATCCCAAAATTCCACCAAGTCATTCAGGACACTCTTAGGCGGGGTTTCCACATACGTCAATGGTAAATATGGTTTTAACGTGGTAGCAGACATTTTTAGTATGTCTTTAATGTCTGCTAAAACGTCAATACCACAATTATCATTGACCATTGACGTATGTGGAAACCCCGCCTTACTGAGGTACCAATTAAGAATTATATTATAAGTAGGTTTCAAGAAGAAGACCAAGACGTACATGGACAGACCAGTTCCATGAGGACCTTTTCCTGCCTGGCGACCAGTGGCGGAGCCCGCGGAAGGTAGACTATTGTTAGTGTGGCCAAAAGTCCCACTGGGCTGACTGCGCCAATTTAATGTCCTGTAAGTAGGCTTCTTCTTCTTCAATCTTGTGCATACGCAATAGAAGAAAGATAAACTTCCAGTTCTATAATAATAATGGCGAAGAAACTTACCTCAATCGGTAAACTATCAGGGTTGCCTTGAAAATATTGCGAAGTAATGGAGAAAAGAACGCTGCTCAAATCGAAGTATGTCGTAAGTAGAGACGTCATCTGATTGTATTTTTGCTCGTTGATTGTAAATGCTGAGCCACCTATCAACAAAATACACACCTTAGTATGTGTAAGAGCAATAGCCTGCCTCCTAGGTCCTGACTATGCCATGTGGGTTTGCTTTTCAGCTTTTCAAACAGTAGGCTACCGTACTTGTCATTTTATTAATTTGTTCCATTGTCAATTTTAATTTAATGACTAGTCAAAATTTTATAGCTGCCCCAAACCCCAAAAAAATTCTAACCCCTAGAAAACTGGCTTAATGCCATTATAGGTTTCAACGTGGTTGATAGCAAAGCTAAGCCGACTATAGCCCTCTTCCTTGTTAACGGTAACTAATTGGGAATCAAACCGTTGCCCATGAATAAATTTTTGTGACGAGTTCAGCACACAGTAGCCCATTAACAAGCAGCTGCTGCGCTGCTAAAAAGTTGAAATCAAGTCTTAGATTTCAGCAGTTTCAGCAAAGCTAATCCTATTTCAGCCTACCGATAAAATGCCTGAAAAAATTTACGAACGATGAGAAACAAATTGTGAATTAAACCCTTGCCAAACAATAAATTTCTGTGGCGAAGTCAGCACACAGTAACTCTTTAACAAGCAGCTGTTGCGCTGCAGAATTTCCCTGGCAGCAAATCCCATCCACTCGCGGTCAAAGCCACAAGAGTAACATTACAGTGCGACCCAATCGACGGTGTGACAGGGGGTGTGGAGGGGGCTGGCCCCCACGGAATTATTCCAGCTTTATTGCATGGGATCAAAATTTATATCGCTGGTTAATGGAATCTTTGAATAGTCAATGCTGTTTGCGTTCAGAGTTAATTCAGGATTTATATTTAACACTATTGAGCTAGTGTACGCATTAGAATAGATAGATTAGAACCTCACTCATGACCACTGCTCCATTCGGGATGAGGGGGTCGTAAACATACTTTTTTTCTCTTAAGACCATTTATACTAACTTAGGTGATTTTTTACTGGTGAATGCAAACGGTGAACCCAGCACCGGCAGAAATACATTTCTTCGTGTCGTGTTACGAACCTCAACCTTCTGTCAAACCTCTACCACCTTGACTATTCTGACCCAGCTCTAAACCCGGCCTGGTGTCAATAAAGACACATGTAGAGTAGTGGTACGGACTCTGACTTTCACCCGAAAGGTTGTTAGTTCGAGTCCAACACTTCCTACATTTTCTGGCCATGCTTCGGAGGGCATGTAAAGCAGGCGGTCCCGGGCCTTCCTAGTTGAGTGTAAGAGAAGGCTTTATAGCCCTAACTCTGCTAGGTTGACTTAGTAATAGAACAAAAGTCTTTATTTACTTTATTTAATAAAAAGGAGCAAACTGGAAATGTTGAACATGTGGAATCCACAGCTGCAACACCCATACATAGAAATAGTGACCTAACCCACACCAAAGACGAATAAATATGAAAAAAAACCTAATAAACCCCTTGTTGGAAAAGCAACTCACACGATGGTCATAGGGTTCATCACCTAGCGGCTAGTATTGCGTATATATTGAAAAACATCGTCAAATCTGAATGCTTCCATTAGTTGGACAAGCATTTTCCCATTGGCAAATAGTGACAAATTTAGAAATTTACCAGTAATTGAGGCAAGCGTGTCCAGCGGATGCGCTCGCAGCACTGCGGGGTAGTTGATGGTCGCTACCCGAATACGCGTTCGTTTCGCCCGTTCCAGAAGGTCTTCCAAAGTGAACGGCTTGTCTGTTCCAGGCGCTACTATCACAATAACTGAACTAGCGGGCCCTGCTGTTGAGCGTCTATCCTCGAGCATCTAAAGTGAAACGAAAACACAATAGTACAACAATCAAAGGCTCACTATAATGATGTCCCTAGAAACAAGCGAAGGGGCAGAGAACTCCTCTCTCTGTAAAATTAAGATCCGTGCCAATGGAGGGAATAAAGTAACGTAGAGAAAAATTGAGGCCCAGACCCTCCTCATAACACAGCATAAGGATGAGTAGGAACAAATACTGCCCTATTCCAAGCGTCTATGACGAAGCTTACCTCAACAGCTTGTCGCAGACCACAACTTATACAAGCTGGAGCCCTAGCGTCTCCAGTAGTGAACGGAACATCAGACGCTACCCTATCGCGAGCGTTAGGACCGTTCAGAAGGGTTAGGTCGTGAACCTTCTGAGCGTAGGTGTCGTTGACGAGCACCAAACCGATCTCGGTGTTGCCTGGAAGGTCGTGGACGGTCCACTTGCGGATGGCGGCTCGTAAGAAGGACCAGGACTCGCGGATGTGCATGTCCTTGGTGTTCTCGACGACGAGGACGTAGCGGGTGAGTTGACGCCGCACGTAGTGAAACACGGGGGTCGTGTTGGTCGTGGGGCTGTCGTACATGCTGAAGTGCCTGCAACAGAATCGAAAAATGAAAGTGGACGGCAGAGCAAGGAGCTGGATGTCTGCTATCATTTTGGTACTGATGGATCAGCAACACCAAGTTTTTTACCGATTTTATTAATGTATGCTTATGTAATTACAGAAATAAACAAAGTGTCTCGTTCCTATTATTGGCCCTCGTTACAGTCTCATCGAGGGACAGGGTGAATTGTTGCCTAACTGCACCATTAAGCTTTCTCCAACGTCCATTCTATATACGTTCTAATGCCACTCACACCAAGACAACAGTGGCAAGCTAGGTGTAATCTAATTGGGGTCGCTATCCTGTGACACCTCCACTGCGAGGAAGGACTGGACACAGAACAAAGACGCTTTCTCACAAAGTGAGAAGAAAAGAAAATCAGAAAAGTTATCGGCAAAGACTTACGGTATCTTAACTCAGCACAAGTATTAATTTACTCATTCATATCAGGCGACTAAGAGGTCATTAGGATAAATTCATTATATTGTTTATTGCTTTCCAATTTATACGTAGTATAAGGAAAGCTTTGTGACGGTCGAAATTTTCGATTCCGAGATTTCAACGGATTTACACGTTTTGAGGTCCCAGGAACCCAAAAAAAGTTACGAAATGTCTGTCTGTGCGTCGATTTCCGGGCAAACTACTCGGTCGATTTTGATGAAATTCGGCATGTAGGTTCACAATAATCATACCTCGGAACGATTGTTTTTTTTTAGGCTAACCCAAATTGGGGGGGGGGGGTTTATTCTCAAAAAACTCCAAAAAAAAACGTCTAAAATAATTATTTCCCAAAAACGGCTCCAACTTCTTTTAAATTCACATATGTATATTGTACTTGTTATTAATGTTGATAAAATGCGGGGGTCCCTTGCCCCTGGATAGTTTGCTTCCGGGGGTAAAAAAATAAAATTAACTAAATTTTCATGAAAAATGACTAAAAAATAATTTTTCTGCGAAACCTATCTATTGATGATTTTTACTTTCAGGTATGTTTTAGGTGCTAAATTGAGTAACGAAACCGGACAGGTTGCTTTCCGAGAAAAGTATTTGTTTCTACAAAAAAAAGGTTTTTTTTTTGTTTGTTTTTTAATTATTGAAAATTCACGCTGAAATGCATTGCGTGCCCTGCCAGTATTGCTGTGTGGTAATGTGTTGGTCTGACCTATCTAAAATTTACCTCACCTCCAGTGACGCTAGGTGAACCCCCCCCCCCCCCCCCCCCCCGAAAAATCGGAAATTATTTACAATGAAATTACTCATTTTCTCTATCTACTAATTTTGATAAATTGGAAAGCATGTTCGAGTAAACTCGGACCGGTTCTTAGTGATTAACCTTTGAAAACAAATAAATTACAAATAATTAAAGAAGTTGATAGGTTGCAGAGGATCCTACAGCATCATTATGATGATGAGACGAAAATGTCGGGTTTAGGATTGCAGGGAAATTATATTTTAAACATACGGTAGCAGAGGTGTAGCGTGAGACGTGGTTAATTCCGGTAGGGTGGGGGAGATCTAATTGATAATTCGGTAGGGTTAGGCCTATATAGTGCAAGTTTCATCGTATACGGTATGGACTTGAAGCACCCCCTCTAAATTTTGAAACAATCTAGCAAACTTACTTTAGAACTTTCGTTTCCTTTCCAAGCCCTGAATTATTTATGTAACTACCATTACATAAAGTTATAAAACTCGATGCGTGCCCAAAATGGCCGTTAGTTATATAGTAGGTATTCAGCACAAGCTATTTCCTCACGCGAGAGCCGCCGCCATGTTTATTTCAGATTGAAAACAAAGCTCTGCAGCTATCAATACCATTGCTGGGTGCTTCCACGAATACCAAAATTACCCCCACCCCCCCTTTCCAGTCCACCCTTTATATGTTTAGACCATTCCCTGCTTATTTCCATATGATTGCGTGTCGGGCCGCTTCAGTTTTCCGGATATAAACTTTGTTCTTGGGAAAAATATAGGATTACTACCAGTTTTCAAGGGAATAACGGATCGTTAAATAGGGGGCAACGGTTACAAAGAAAGCTTGTACCATTGGTAAGCAAAACAAACTTGTATGGCTAATTCTGTTCTATTTGCTTTTTAAGGACCGCAACCTGGGAACTGACAATTCGTTTACAATTTGCCCGATCCAACCTGGCCCTCACTGACACCAATCAGTTATTAAATATGCTGATTTGTAAAAAAAATATGGACACTGAGGATGTTGGGTTGTCGAGTTACAAAAGCCTATTATATTTTATGTTGATATGTTAATAATATAATAACGAAGGCTTTCACGGCCGGAGTCTAATAAGGGGACAGAAGATGCCGGGCTAATAGGCCGTAGTCGATTTGAAAGTAGGCTTCCAAACGTTTCGTCAACAACTGCGGTCGACATCTTCAGTGGCACTACGTACACGTACACTTTTTAAGGTTGTATCGTGGAGGTACCGTAGCAACTGACTGACTAACTGGTGCAGGTATGGTTAGTCAGTCAGTTGCTACGGTACCTCCGCGATACAACCTTAAAAGTGTACGTGTACCTAGTACCACTGAAGATGTCAACCGCAGTTGCTGAAGAAACGTTTTCAAGCCTACTCTCAAATCTACCACGGCCTGTTAGCCCGGATTCTTCTGTCCCCTTATGTTAATAATGTTGAGAAATACACGGAGAAAAAAGAAGAAAAACTGTGGCCAAATGGCGTCAGTGACGGGCACATATTGTACTTGTTAATGTATGGGAAAACCGCGCACTTTCGAGCGGTCAGCTTCACGCCACATCTTCTGCTAGCCCTTAGGCTACAGTGGAAAAGACGTCGGCGAAGCGCGCCTGCTAGAACAACGTGAGGTAAGAAGGTAAGATATTTTAATTTAACTGTGAAAAACGGAAAAACCGTTGCTTCTGCGCCTCCGAGATACAATCTCAGAAGTCTACGCAGTTCCACCGAAAATGTCGACGAAACGTTTGTAAGTCGACCACGGCGTATCATTCCGGATTCTACTGCTTCGTCACTGAACAGATTTTGTTTCTACGAGCTGTGACGTCCCGGTTTATCAAGTCTATTACATGGCACTAAATGGTATTTTAATTAGGAAATTAGGTACGGTAAGTAAGGAGTAGGTAAAAATACTTCAACAAATTTCAACCACAGTTTAAAAAAGCACAGCCCGAATTGCCCCCTACGGGAACTTGTGCTGGTTGGCAATTTGCAAGAATTTTCTCTTTCAAACCCACTTACCTATCTGCAAAATCCCGATGCTTCAGTATAACATCCATGGCACTCCTCCTATCACAAATCCTATTTTGCTTGGTCGGCGCAAAAGCATCGTGCGTCTTATCGTCGCAAAACTTGGCGACTTTACTGGTGGCGGCGAACAGCACACTTCTGGTGGCGTCGGCGTGAACTAGTCGAGTGGTATTGTACTCGGAGGGCATGCCCGTCTGTCCCGGGTCGCAGATGTTGCTGATTTCCCGGTCGGAGCAGCCTGTAGTCTGCGGCACGTCCCGGATCCCGTGGAAACACTGCGGGTAAACCGGGTCCGAGTTGTAGCCTAACTCGTCGAATACGCCGTACCGGAATTTGCCCCATTCCCGCATTAGAACGGTTCCTGAAAATTAAAGGTTTTAAGGTATTGGTACAATTGATACAATTGAACGAAGTAATTTTACTATAAATAGAGTATTTTCGTACACAAAACCCTAGAATAAGGACCTAAATCCCAACGCTTTCATTGATTGGGCGAGATCGGGTCCGTGTTCAGATTGATTGGGCGCAAGCATTTTTCTATAAAAAAGGTGTCCCAACCATCTGCACAAACGCATTAATCATATTTTACGGTTGCCTATGTTAACAATTGCAGGCGTAGCGCGGAAATAGTGCCAGTAATAAAATTGTGCAATGGCGCAGCAGAAGATTTAAAGATTTAAAGAGCACTTTAAGGGTATTGTTCAACGCTACATTAATTTCTATTCAAAAAATCCGTTGAAATCTCGGAATCGAAAATTTCGACCATCACAAAGCTTTCCTTATACTACGTATAAATTGGAAAGCAACTAGTGTCACATTTTCCTCCCCAAGCCATCAGAGCATGCTGAACAAAAGATATAGCCAAGGCAGAAAAAACCAGGTAAATGACGTTACGATACGCTATGTTTCTTAGTCTTCAAAATACATAAAGCACTTTTTTAAGCCTTTTAACAGTAACATTTATTTGCTCATCCCAGCTCATTCTGAAGTCAATTTTGTGACACCATGATATTTACTTTACTCAGACGAACATTAGTGCCATTGCAATGTTGTTTTATGTACAATTGTGAGCATTTCAATAGGTTATCCCTTTATGTTGCAACTATGAGCAATATAATTTGACTTATCAGCATTGAGAGACAGTTTATTATGGTATGATTCAGCCATAGTTTAAGTAAACTCATATCATGGTTAGCTAACTTAAACGTTTCTTCCGACGCATAACCCTCAAAGTAAACCGCCGTATCATCAGCACAGCAGAGCAACTTCCCCCTATGTTCCAGAACCTTGATATCATAGTAGATATTAAACAGAAGTGGTCCAATTACTAAGCCTTGTGGTACACCCGCATGGTCCCACTTTTGAAGCCCCTGACAGCCTGTCCAATTTTAACACATTGCATACAATCCACTAAATAGCATTTCAATATCTTATGCCCATTTCTAATAGCCTATCTACTAAAATTTGATTATTTATAGTGTCAAAACCTTTTCTCAAGTCTAAAAAGACAGTTAAGAGCTTTATATAGCACTCCAGACTCCAGAGCATCATAACACAATAATGTTGCAAGATCAAGAATGGGGTCAACAGAGTTGCGTCATTTTATAATAAAACTATACTGCTGTTCATGGATAGTTACTATTCGAGGACAAAATGATGCCATCACTAAATCTAAACGTTTTCTCATCAGTAGCGACCAGTCTCTCTCCCTGACGAACCCCAACTTACCTAGCTCCTGCGGCTTGAGCAGCGACTTCTCACTGATGTAGATAAAGTCTCCCTGGTCGCCACACCCCCCACTCTGCTGCGTCCACACGTTGTCCTTGTGTACGGGGTGGCTTCGTCCCACCACCACGTCCGTGTCGAGTCCCTCCCCCTTCAGGACCACCCCTGGCCGCGCACAGCTGTCGGGCCAGTGGTCGGGCAGGCCGATGGTCACCTCACCGAGGAACGCTCGGCCGTCCAGCGCCTGGTACAGGGAACTGGAGGCACTAGTCAAGGCAGTCTGCAAAGAGAGAGAGATACCAGTTAGTTTGGGAAGAAATTTGGTTAAGCCCATTTCTGTTAAACGCTTTAAAATATAAAATAAAAAGTAGGAGGAACCTTGTGGAACGCAGAAATTGAATGGTTGGCTGCTAACTCTAAGCCCCAAGGGGCATTCGAAAGAGCTTACAGAATAGATAACCCAAAAATACCACAATTTATTTATATTTTTAAACGAAACTGTCAGAATACACATACATAGAGTGGTGGAGTTGCTGACTAAGCACAAAGACATTGAGTGACAGCACATGGGAGATATTTTGCCAAAGGAAGCATCGGGCTAAACAGATAGCCGCAAGCAATATTGGATCTGTCATTTCATCGATGTGCCTTGTTATGTCTACTGACAAAGACTGCCAAAGGAACACACATATCATGGCCTACTATTAGAAAGTACGATTGAGATGGGGGGGGGGGGTCTTCTCTAATAAGGTCCAGAAAATTGGGCTCTATCGACGGTAAACACAATTGTACCTTTTTGAAAGTTTTTGCTAAGTTCACAACCAATAGCAAATGGTAAATTTTACTTCAGAAAGTTTGCACAAATAAAGTTTTCTGGAAGTTAGTGCTGAAAATGTAGGGTAGCAGGCGGGGCCAACGGCCGTACCAAGTTGAACCCACTACAACAGAGCATGTTCAAAACTGCAGCAAACTTGGTAGTGTGCACAGCCTTGGCGGGGGAACATGATAACTTTCTGAGACCATACCAATTCGTCTAAGTGCGTGTCGAGTCCTGGTCACCTCCGAATTTATCGTGTGACGTAATTATGTTCCCCAAGTGGTTCGGAATCCACTATAATCAGGAGACCTACTCTCTCAGTCAACTCCCTTTCTCCTTGAGGTGAAGGAATCTGCCCTTAGGGTGCCCAAGTTAAGAAACAGACTCGCTTTCCCCGACAGGCCAATAGGGTAGCTAAAAACAAAAAGCTAAAAGCAAGCGCTGGAATACAAACAACCTGTACAATAGGGGTCCATTGATGCCAACAACCCTATGGTTATTCAGATATTACTTTATTGGTATTGTTTCCTCATTATTTTTTGGCCGTTGGCAAACTGGTACACGTACTTGATGTCAATCTACACCGGCTACTAGCGATCATGAACAATCTGAGACAAGCTTACCATTGACACAATGTAACAGGAGTAAGCGTGAATTCACCAAGTTTGGGTACGAGTCACCTACGTAGTAGTGTTACCTCACTTATATTAGGCCTACCAACTTTTGAATGTCTGTTACAGCCATGCAGGAGGTATATAAAATTAGGTCTACAGAGGGGGGGGGGGTTCCAAGGATTAGAATAGAACTTTGGTGTAAGCAGGAGCTTATTACTACAAGTACGAAACTGCCTTACGGCTTATTATAGGAGGCATTCCAAAAATAGTATTACATGGCTTTTCTGGGGCTATGAGGAGTGTAAAGAACAGAATCGCGTGTACCGAAGAATAGCTGCGACAGGCACAGTACCTACCCAAAAGTAATAAAAAAAAAATGACAAAGAAAAGAAATCGGTGACAGTTAATCTCAGTAAAATAGAGACACTAAAATTACAATCACCATAGAAAGAGCTATTAACTTTTTACAGCAGCTATTAAATATTTTTATTAAAAGCCAAGTCATTTAAAAACGAAATGTCATTGTAGCATAAAAACCCGGGACGGAGTATTTCTAGGAATGTTTTTTGTATTAAAGATGGCCTATGAAAGAACGCTCCAAATGCGGGCAGTCATTTGGATTTTCAAGGTTTTATATGTTTACAACTGTCTAGGAGTGGTCTAGTTGGCACAGAATTGGATTAGAAATCGGTAGAACGAGGTGTGTTCAAAGTACAATGAAAGGCAAATTTATTTTTATTTTTTATTTTATTTAAAAAAAAGGATAATCGCATACAAACAATTTAATGAATGAGTAACCTCTTCAATCGCCTCACTAAGTAACGTAATAGGTACTTCTGTCAAGTTACGACACGACTCCGATCGCAAGGTGTGTAGAGACTCGCACAAGTATAGTACAAGCACGCTACCACCTCGCCACCGAAGTCGCTTCCTCCCTCTTATATTGGCTCCTTCCATTGTGCCCACAATGATGCTGTGTACCAGATTTTCGTGTCTTAATAAATGCCCTACCTACTTTAATCTTCTACATTCAGGAATATTAGGATCTGTTTATTATTTTTCGTTAATCTTCAAGTAATGCCTCAAACTGAAGCATTTAAAGTACCTAAAGTAAGTAAGAAAGTCATATTAAATACCTTCCACTTCTCTTGGGGTAATACCAGGTGCGGGAGATTGCCTTGGCTGGAGCAACGGTCTCATGTCTACTATTAGAAGTCATGGTGGGTCCTAAGTGGGACGGAAAGTACAAGAACATATAGTACATAGTACTAATATTGGTGTAAGAGAGGCCATATCTACATTTTTTTGCCAATAAAGACTTTATTATTATTATGATTAAGTAAAACCCAGGGAGAGAACTATAATTTCTAGACAGTCGGTTAATTGATAAAACTAGAGCAGGAACTAAAGCTATTCAAGTGGAACAAGTGGGGTGGAAGCAGGAAAAGAGATATCGCGTTGCCGTGAAACCTCAAGACCTGACGCTACCCTCAATGAACCCTCTCCGTGCTCCCGGCTACGGCACATCATTGTGCAGGGCTTCCCGCATCCATATATACGCCTTCCTCTACGTGAAAATTAATACCCTCCCCCCCCCCCACACACCCCGTGTCTTGCGGCTGCGACCGTTATTATAAACGGAAAGACCACAAAATTAACCACAACAATGCTGTCAATTGCCTCCTGAACATCAACAATGTTATTAGTTTATTGTTATCAAAACTTCGTGTCGTGGTGACAACTCTGGGTTACACACGTAAGGTTATAGGTTGAAGTAAGTAAGTAATGTAATTGTATTTTTTTTTGAAGGACCTTGTGTGGACCGAGGCCAACTTAGTGGTCCATAGGTCCCTTGTCCAATGCCAACAACCTATTGGATTTCGGACATTATTTGTATTGTTTCTGTAAAAAAATTTTGGCTATTTTTGGCCATTGGCAAACTGGTATACGAGCTCTTGATGTCAACCTACACCGGTTACAAGCGCTAATGGACAAGCTGAGACATGCTTACCATAGACGCAATGAAACAGGCGAAAGCATGACTTAACCAAGTACAGATACGAGTCAAGTAAGTAAGTAAGTAATGCCCTCAAATCGCATCGACGGGTGGAAGAACCCCAAACATCCAGGAAGAAATAGGACCAGGATCTCAACTACCGCACCCTACCTGGTGGAACCTCAATAGGCTAAGAATGGGGCAATGCCAGACGCCAAAATTTGTACGGAAACAATAAAGAAAATTCAATAACGACGTTGGCATGGCAAGGTTCAATCAATGGGCCTCTGTAGGTAGACTTACGTCCATAACAAAACCTTCTTCTTCTTCAGCCAACGCCCGTCCTTAGCTGGTAGACCATTTGACACAGTTTCGATTAGTAGAGCTGGGCCAATCTCTCCTGTATCCTGTGCCTCAAACCAAATAAAAAATCCTCAAAAGTATCATAAAATGCAATATTCGAAGTCTCCATAGTGCTACACCGAAGATGTCGACTGCAGCTGTCGACGAAACGTTTATAAGTTCACTTTCCAATCGACCGCGGCCCGTCAGCCCAGATTCTTCAGTTCCATTGTGTTTTTTCTTGATGAATCAATCACGCCAGCTGTATTGAGGGCATTTTGGACCGGCAGGCAGTAATAAGCAGCCTTAGGTGCCTGAAAGGCGACCTGATTGGCTACACTACCAGAGGACAATATGGCAGGTACCTTGCGCCTGTAATAATAGACCACGTACCTCATCTACTGTACGGTGCCTTCCTTTCTCCGCATCTGTGTGATTTTCGATAATAAAGACATCTACTTTCTATCGATGTTCCAATAATCTTATAATAAAGCGATAATTTTGATATTATCAGTGAATATGGAGCAAATCTAACCGCAGGGTTCGATACAATTCAATGTCAACATGTTGGCCAACCTTGGTATTGATGTGTTATTGGCTTTATACATCAATAATTTGGCTGTTTCTGGTATTGATAGTTATACAAGGGGAAAGGCAGTGGCGAAGAGGGAGGTAGGGGGCATGGTAGTAGCCAGAAGGGGGGGTTGAGGGGGTTTGGGCTCCCCCCCCCCCCGAAATGTTTTCAGCGTACACTAGATAGAATTGACTTTTAAACATACCTCACCTCCGATGGACCCCCGAAAAACATTTCTGGCTACGCCCTTGTTAGGGGGGGAGGGAGAGAGAGGGGTGTACAGTCAGCTCAGGTTTTGTGTGATTTTCTGATGTAACTTAAGAGCAAACCGGAGGCGCCGATATTACATTTCTGTGCAAACTTCAATTTCTCATGAAATATCGAACGTAGAACAATGAAAAAATGCTGAGTCGCAAGAAGAATTTTTTCTCCTAATTTTGATATATAGTATGTTGCAATCATCAATACCGATCGGCTATAGTTAGTGAACTTGATACGCAAAAAATAACGGTCACTCAGGAGTTCAAAGTTGAAGGAGTTCATCAATTGTGGCGAATTTGGGTTAGTTAAGGCCACATACTATATATCAAAATTAGGAGAAAAAATTCTTCTTGCGACTCTGTATTTTTTCATTGTTCTGCATTCCATATTTCATGAGAAATTGAAGTTTGAACAGAAAATGGAATATGGGCGACTCCGGTTGTCCCTTAAATACTTAAGAGACCATGTGAAAAATTTATTTTAAAGGAGATATCGATCGTAGAGTCATAAATAAAAGGCGCCCATTCCACCGAACGGCTAGGGCTATTTACAAAAACAGTGACGTGGTAGCAGACATTCAAGACTTAAGCGGGGTTTCAACCGACCTCACATTGCAGAATTGACGGAAATGTTTATTTTCCTCTATGCCATAGTTAAAATTGATCAATGATCATACAGTAAAATCACAAACAAACAAACTAAAATTAAAAAATGGCGTCATGGGATATGTTAAGTACAAACATTTTAATAGATTTCTTTAAAAAAGAAAAATTCTAATTTCCGTCAATGTCATTTGCATTCTGCAATGCGAGGTCGGTGGAAACGCCACCTAAGTCTTGAATGTCTGCTACCACGTCACCGTTTTTGTAAATAGCCCTAGCCGGTCGGTGGAATGGGCGCCATATCAGAACTGCGTGCCTCTGGTGATGGGTCAAATGCCACAGCACCCCTTTATCGAGTACATTTTGTATGTATTGTAATTCCATGGCCTTATTTCTAGTTCTTCACGGCATATTCCGAGGATTCCCCCGCAAGTCGTGCCCTGTCGCTACCGGTCGTGACCAGATTTCAGAGCTGAGGCGTCATTTGCCCAAATACTCTGTCGCCAGCAGGTCAAAGACTCCTCTGGCGACCCCGTACACATAGACCAACCCCGTCATCATACACTGCGGCCATAATCAAGCTCTAATATGGGGTTCTTATATAGGGGGGTTATTACAGGGAAATGATATCTATGGGAATAAGGTTTTCATTGCTTTTAATTATTATGTAGTCTGTGTGACCGAATACAATATCGTGGTATCGTGACGGTATGGCGTACCAAATTTGTACCGTATTACAATACGGTATGGCATAAGGCACTGGCTACGTGGATTAATTAAAGAAATTTGAGTCTGGCCGTGAGAAAATGCTCCCCGAAGGTCTCGCAATTTATAATAGATTCCATGTCTGGCTTACGAGCAAATGAACCCCCCCCCCCCGCTTTTTCGTTTTTTTTTTGCTACTTTTCACGAAATTTCAATTTGTAGAGTCATAAATGAGATGTTATAAAGTAGAACAAATGTTCCTCTTTATTTTGATGCATAGTACATGGGCGTGGGCGACACTAATTGGCCACAGTTTTGGAACTTCTGCAGCCTGACATCAGCAGTGTTATTTTTTAAGTTGACTAACTGTGGCCGATCGGTAATGTACAGGAAAGCGCAGGTAGAGCAATATTTTCTATAATTTATGACACGTCATTTATGGTTATCTACGGGCGATGTTTCACGAGAAATTTGGCCCTTTAGAGTTTATTATATGTAAACCATACAAAAGCCCCACCTCAAAGTTTGACAGCTTCAGGTATCTAATTATTAAAGAAGCATCTTCAAAACAATGCAATGAGGTTCAAGAACACTGCTTGTGGTGACAATTAGAAACATGTTTTTTTTTTTTTTTTTTTTTTTTTTTTTTTTTTTTTAATAAGTTAAATGATGTCAAGAGCTTATTTTGGACCCATCACGGGCCACGGCCTACCGGGTCCACGGTATTTTTGTCTCTCAAATGAACTTGTATGATTATATTATATTGATTGATATTAACTCACCAAATTTGAGTTAGACACTTAACGTAAACCCTCAGTGGTGTTCTGGGAGAAGCTTACCATTGACACAATGTAACAGGCGTCATGGTAACTTATGGCAAGTTCGAATATGAGTCGCCACCAACTAGGGGTTCCCAACCTTTTTTGTCCGTGGACCACTAGATTATTTTATGATTTTCCGTGGACCACCATAGCTGCGACAGGAAAATTGTCAAATTCTTGGATGATTTACAATTACATGCTAATATTTGATTAAATGTTTAGGGCTGCTATCGGTTGGATTTTATAGTTAAGTGCCAAGACTTACTGTATTTTACTTCAAACTTCCAATATCTCAGCTGAGGTCCTTGGACCACAGTTTGGGAACCCCTGAACTAGACTATGCCCAAATCGCAATGACGCTGCACATAAAATAAACAATATAAAATGTATTTATTTACAGCAGTGATTTGTAACATGTCCAAACAATAGACTTCAGCAGACCGCAATACCTGGTGCCCATATGCCATATGTCGGTACTTCCGATATCCTAAGAAAATCACCACCACGTATGTGTATGCACGGGGTGGGCAGTCTTTCAGGTATAGTGATATGTAACCTGAGTTTATACCTAATTGGCTAGGCTAATCGGATTGAGCATTCTAGGGATTACTGGCCGGTGAACGACTGTACGTTAGCCCTTAGGGCGTACCTAGATGTCTTCATGGGGCTGATGGTAACGGTATCATAAAAATGTGAAAACTGCATTCATCCCGGATGCATCATTAAGTTTCTTTACACCACGGTCCATCTGCCCGAATCTACATACTGGCTTGAGGTTTTAGCTGAAATACAGCCTAGCGCTGAAGAAAAATTCGAACTTAGGTACCGCAGGTACCAAAAATATGTTGTAAACAAATAAATACAGTGTACCGTTAGGTGTAAGTGAGGGCCGTAGGCCCTAATATCAATGTATTTACATTATTATTTTTTTCAAGACTTAATTATTATTTATTAATATAGATAAATACGGAAGTGATTTGTTATTTTAGTTAAGTTGGAGGCCCGCTAAAATTGTCCATTATTATAATAATCATAATTCGTGTATTTTCTTAATTTTTTTACGTCAGGAAAACAAAAGTCCGCTTCACATTATGCATTTCACATATGCAGCAATGTACAGCGCTTCATCAGCCAATTTACCCAAACTAGCCCCTAGGACGAGAAAACGACAAGGGAAAACGTTAATTACAAATAACCTTCACGTCCCTAAATAATTAAAAAACAATGTCCTGATGAAATGGACCTCCTCCGTGGGTTTTTTCTGATATTGTTTGCGTATTATATGCATTTTCGGCCATTGACAAAGTGGTATACGCCTCGATGTCAACCTACACCGGCTAAATTGTAAGTGATGTCGTTTTTGGACTTTGCCTGTTGGCAACACATTATTATAAGCTTATTATAAGCGATATATATACGCGATAATGGACAAGCTGAGACGATTTTACCTTTAACGCATTGATACAGGCGAAAGCATGATTTAACCAAGTATAGATAAGAGTCTAGTAAACCCGAACGAAAAAAAAAAAAATACAGAAGCTTTAAGTTCAAAAAGACAACAATGTAGATGTGGTGGAATAATACAATGGTAAAAAGATGCCATGAGAAAAAATATTTAGTGAGTTTTGAGAAGATATATTTGTGAGACTACGGTCGTGCGGGGGTTGATTACCATTTCAAATAAGGTCCATAATTCTCGGGAGGTCGTGCCTGCATTATAATGGCCTGGTCTGTTTTAAGGCTCCGAGGTGAAAAGAGTGAAGCAGACCTAATAATAGGGATGTACCTTGTACCTGAAACTAGAGGCACGTACCTAAACTGATTGGCTTATGGCTCTGGATTGAAAATTTTATTGTTTTAAAGAAATAAGGAGTACGAAGGTTTCAACTTTCAACGTCATTACAATTTTGGTATTTTCCTATGACAGATACGCATATTTTTGAAGAATTTAAATTAGAGTATGTACCTAGTCCATACATGAAACTATAGTCATGCATCTAGAACTGATTGACTTACGGATTCTACTGTACTACATTTGAAAAATGGTTTCGTTTTGAAAAAATAACGAGTAGGAAACGAAGGTTTAAAATAAAATACAATTTTTTAAACTTTTCTACGACCAATGCGTAGCTTCGCTTAGTTAATACGCATTGTTATGAACAATTTTGTCCTGGGTCGCTGTCAATAAATAAATTTTCCAAATTCGTCCGGGAATGGCTGATAAGACGGGAAGAGGTGGAATCTTTATTTGAAATAGTGGACTAGACTGTTATGTGTTTACGAGAGATCTGTTATTAATAAGTAAGTGTAGTTTAATAAGTTAGATTAAGTCTAATTGAATTTTTCTTTTCTTTAGTTTTAGAGTAGGGTAAATTGTTATAGGTCTTCATGTGGGGCTTTACAATTATTGTATTTAAATTTTTCTATATTTAATACATTCATTCATTTAAATATTCTGTTATTATAATACAGTAATAAATTTATTTTTATAGGTCATAACCGGTTGGGTTTAGCCCTTACTGCAGGCTTTGGTTTATTGTAAGCCGTCTTGAATTATTTTTTTAAGTTGAGGTTTCACACTGGGTCTTTCTGGTAGTAGTAGTAAGGTTTGACACAGTCCCAGGCCACGGTGTGGGCCCATAGGACTCCAGTGGACCTCCTGATTATAGTGGATTCCGAACCACTTGGGAAACACAGTGAAGTCACACGATTAGTTCGGAGGTGACCAGGACAAGTCCTACCATGTTTCCCTACCGGCACTGTGTACACGACCAATTTATCTGCAGCTTTGAACCTGCTCTGGTCCGCTGGATTCAACTTGGTATGGCGGCCGGCGGTCTTTCTGGTAACATCTTTCCTTAGCTGAGGGCGCTGTGTCAGTCCCTGGACTATTTATTTATTTAATGTCCATTAGAAGCTGACGCAGGTTTTTTTCAAACCCATAGAGCAGTCTTATCACAAATTATTCTGTCTTTCACAAGAAATATACTATATTAAATCTATAGAAGCGTTCATTCAGTTTAGTTCTGGCCACTTCAGCACCTACGAAAGTGTCAAATTTGTCACGTCAGAAACATTCAGAGAGCTTCGGATAGCCCGTAGTCCCTCCCGCCAGAAGCACGGCAATGGTACAGGATGTGGTTCGCAGTTTCTTCTTCTAGTTCGCAGAACCGGCACTTCACGTCCTGCATAGTGAGCATTCTTGCCAAGTGTCGACAGAAAGGTAGTCCCTGCCCTGTGGGCCCTCACCGTTACCTGAGACTGCCAAATTTACTACTACTAGTCCCTGTATATCATTCGCCTCCATTGCGAATAACCACTCAATAGCAGTATCACTAACTTACTAACTCGTTTCAAACCTACAAGTTAGTATTGCTTTACTTAATATTGTATTGTAAAATAAAACGAAGTCATTATTTATTTAATATTAGAGCGAACGAAGTTCAACATAATGCCCACTCGAAATGGCTAGCTCAGCGCATATATCAATTTTAACGACGGGACCCCCGCTCTCATTTCTAATACTACAAAATATTCAAATCTCCCGCCTTTTTTGCTTAAATAAAACATTTTTACTGCTTTTCATGCTGTGATCTCTGTGATTGAAAAAGACCCGAATGTTTTTTTCTCCCGATGGGGCCTGCCTGGGGGGTTTACGCCTTTTTTGGAGACACCCTTTTTAATGTTTCATGTCCTGCTATGTACCACGCTAGGGAGGGGACGAGGGTGCATACTTGATGGGTAAGTTTGTGAGACAGGCGTCAGGGCGTGTCTCGGATGGGCTGTAAAAACTGAGTTTGACGGCCGTTTTTTTTGGGGTAGTTTTAAAAGCTTTTTTTGCCAATTTAAAATATGGCCTGGTAGGTAAATAGACTGGCACGTCAAACCATTAAGGATTCAGTCCTGGTGAGGCAAAGAATTTGGCTACTGCTCTAAAGGTCGGCGACAGACCTGCCAGCCGCGCATTTCTTCTACTTGGAAATACTGGGAAGACTGGGGAGGCTGTCTGAGGTGTTTCCCTAAGAATGATGCACCGAGCTGCCACCTCCAGTAAGACACAGCAATGGGCGGTTTATAGCTTGTTAACAATAATTTTCCTAACAAGTAGACATGCCGTAATACAAGTGTATAGATTGCCGAAATTCACCAACAAGAGAGAGTATAACCGATGAACTTTTACCTCCAACATCAATTACGTTCGATATATTCACGTAGCCATGCATAACCATCTTCCCATAACATATTGCACAACATATACTGTACTAAAACTCTATTGTACCATCCATAAGGTCATTCCCTTGCGCAGCCCGACGGAATCGTGCCAGGGCGCATCACGATCTTGAAAACTACAACAAACCCCAACCTTAAAACACCAACAGTATTAAACTAATAAATGCCGAGAGAACAACCATCTTAGAATAAAGCGGTAAATTGCAGCTATTTATGATAAAAACCAAGAGCAAGTACCTAAATGAGAGCGGCAGCTAGGTACTTTTTATTCTGGTTATGTATCAGCTCATGCTCTAGATATGTATCGGTTGTTTTTTAAATGTTATATTTTTTTTTTTTCTTTGGTCCGTTGATGGGCTAATGATTGGTCTGACACCTTGCCATTAGGTTTAGGCTAGTTGTAGGTTTTTGTTGTTGTTGTTGTAATTAGGGTCATATACCGTGTTATCTGACAGATTGCCCGCGGGGTGTTTGTGTTAAAAGTTTGTTTTAGTTGCCGAGCGAGAGCTACTGGCAAATCAGTGGCGGATCCAGAGTGGGCGGGCGGTCGCCCCTTGTGATTTTAAAACTTTATTTGACTACAAAGTTCTAAACAATGGCGGCGACGGCCCCAAAAATTGTTTTTCATATTCATTGATCTATATATATTATATATCTATATTCATATTATAACCACATGTTGAATCCAGTTTTATCATAACATCCTCAGTGTTTACACAAGTGTTTTCACATTTTGGCTCGAAAGTTTTACTGTACTAACCAGGCTCTTAACCATTTCACTACATACAATAGGATCGCAGCCCCCTCCCCCCCCCCCAAAAAAAAAGAAAATCCTGGTACGGGCCAGGTATTTACTATTGATGTATTGCCAGTGTCAGTTTAATATAAAATCTCCGGCATTCTGCGTGACCCGAACCTACAAACGTTCGAGTGAAAGTCAGAGTTCGTAGCACTAAACTGCTAAGACCCCACATTCCAGAAGGGCTGTTCTGTACATTAAACGGGGTAAAAAGTGAGGGAGCCGTAAGATTAAGGGTCGAGTCGTTAAGAATGATAAATGTTGTCCCACTATTTACGTATTCCCAGTGTCATTTCAATATAAAAACTCACCCGGCATATCCCTGAACGTGATTTATTGAGCAAGGGGTGGCTTAAGCGAGGCTGTCAGCAAGAACATGTGTGCACTTCTCAGCTAAGCAGGTTTTATTGTTAGACGTCCGTCATAGGCTTCGGAGTAAAAAAAATCTGGATAATGCAATAGAATATTATAGGGGTTGCTATCTAGAAGTACATTATTACATTGAATTATCGACTTCGATGGCCAGGTGGTAACGTGCTCGCACTTGTGCGAGTCTTTACACGCCATGCGATCGGAGACGTGTCGTAGTTCAACACGGGCACTAACCTATAGAGGCGACTGAAGAGGTCAATCGCATACATTCATTAAATTGTTTGTATGCGATTAATCTTTTTATTTTGAAGAAAAAAAAAATTACAATGTGTGATACACTTCGGCAGGGATTGATCCAGCCCATTTTTTTTTTTTTCTGTGGGTCAAAATAGGAAAAACCTACGTAGTATCAATTAAATCAGAGCGTAATAAATTTAACTACAACGGACGTACTAAAAAATTTTTGGGTGAACCCGTACACACCTTCATTTTATCTATCCCAACTACTCGTATATTGTTTCACTAAGGCAGGTAGGCGGTTTTGTACCTGTAATAAGGTTCTGCGTTCACCAAACTACACATATGGAGTACTAAATTTTCCGTAGAAGTCCAGATACACCTCAAACATATTCATATCATATTTAAATGCTTCAGATTTATTATATCGTTCTTTAAACGTATCCATAGGCCTCATCTCACTGCATGTACATTATTTTTTTCAATCGAGAATTTATTATTATTATCTTTCCTGCGCACAGGCGCTGTAAAAGTCAGAGAAGGAGCCCACTAGTTTTAAGTGGCAATTCCACTTGTCAATTTTTCTTCAATCATTGATGAGATTTTTTCTTTACTCTTATGTCATCTCATCAATTATTGATGCACAAATGACGGAATATTGACAAGTGGAATAGCTGCCTTAGCATAATGTAGGAAATGGGAAGTGTGAGGTTACGATACCTGTGGGCTTATTATGCCGATTAGTATAGACTTACTCCTGGGGTTAAAAATGTAAAAAAAAAACAATTTTGAGTAACACTTTCCGTTTTAAAATTATCTTGTACTTACTTTTTTATTCCCAGGTTAAAAACAATTGCCATAATAGGCCCGCTGGACTAAATTATAAAATATTGCATAATTGGACTTATTTCAGGAGCTGACACAGCTACCTGATTTAAAGAAGGTATAAGTAATAACATAGCCTAAAGCTCGTGACTTTTTAAATCAATTAATTAAAAACGCACGAGTATTATAAACAAAGAAAACGTCGGAAACATAAATAATTTAATAGTTCCATTACACTGTTATTCTTTCTCAGAACTAGACACGAACCATTAAAAGTTTGAGATAAGAGCTTCAAGATGGCGGCCAAGCGAGACAAAAACCGATAATGGTCGATAATGTGTCCTGTCATAAACCAGGCTACAAACAAATAAAAATAAATCATAAACCCGAGACTAAAAGGATTAACCCGAGGTTAAAAATAAAGGATTAATTTTGGGGCTGTCTACGCACACCCTTCTTAACACGATGGAGGACTTTACTGACAAGACTAATGTGTTTTACCGAGTTAACAACCGGCAAAAAATCTCTCAACCCTTTTGCGTTTAAATCTGACGAGAAATGTGTCAGTATGTAGTGGCATAAGGTTGTTGGTTCGATAGGCACTAAGTGCGTTGTTTTTGGTTATGGTGCGCCAGGTGCGGAAGCTCAGACTTGATCAGGGACGGATCCAGCCCATTTGGGGGACGGGGGGTGGTAGTTAGGGGTCAAAATAGGAAAAACATATATGTTGGAACGATTAAATCGGAGGGCAATAAATTAACTTATATTTACTAAATTTTGGGGGGTAGGTGATCATGCATCTGTCCATAGACGTGGTTATGGTTTTAGAATAGCCGAGGGATCTCCACCAACGTTGATAAGGACAGGTTGTTGGCCTCCTCCTTAAGGGCAAATCGAACACCCCCCTCCCCCACGTGTTTTTTGTACAAAGTCTAAGGAAACATCCATTGTGTAGTTATAAGTATCGCATCCCTCTACATTTCACTACATGATGTATGTCAATATTACACCAAGATTACATAAAATGTATCGCTTCACTAAATACAAAATTAAATTTAATTCAAAATGTATGAGGAATTAACCAGCCCAACTGTGTTCCCACGGGCTAGGACCGGTGATGATAGGCCGATGTCGTTCTAAACACGTACTTCCAAACGTTTCGTCAACATCTGCTGTTGACATCTTCTGCGTAGATTTCTAGGATTGTATGTAGGCAGTATGTTGAGCCTCAGCAGGAACTGAATAGTACGGTTTCAGAACGACTACGGCCTATCATCCCACATTCAACTGCATCATCATGTTAATAGGAGTTGAAACGGACACAGGCACAGTGCTTGCCATTGTACAGCAGAAATTACCATTTCTCTTGTGTCCGAAGAAAAGTAAAACTGAAAATGTCGTTCAGGTTTAACTATTAGTCTGAATGCCAGAAATCGACACAGTACTGGCTCCACTAATAGCCTTCTTACACCAGAAATTGCCGTCTTTCTCCGAACAAAAGTAAAAGTGACTTACGACAAATGCAGTTACGGAGATTATTAAACAATTGGATGTTATTAAATAACACGCGGCGGCAACGCAGCGGCAGGAAATTGAATAGATCACTTTCCCCATTATAGGAGAAATCTCCGCGAGCAGCATAATCGTCGTCTTTAACGAAAATTTCAGACTCGGTTTCGTTTTTATTGAAAACGTTGGGGTTTAATTCGATTTGATTCAGTTATGGTTTGTACGTGCAGCAGAAAAATCGTTTACATGGACATCTTACATCTGGAAATCTAGCATTACAGTTATGACTTAGATTGCAATTGGCCATGTCAAAACACAGTGCTTCTTTTTGGAAACTCTAGCTTGCAGCAACTTGTCAGTCAGTCGGCTTCATGTTTATTGAAAACGTTGGGGTTTAATTCGATTTGATTCTGTTATAATTTGTACGTGCAGCAGAAAAATCGTTGAAATGGACGTATTACGTCTGGAAATCTACCATTACAGTTATGACTTAGATTGCGATTGGCAATATCAAAACACAAGGCGAATTGACCACCCAATCATAGCAGGCAATTTTAAAGCAAAGCTAATAAATAAAAACTCCCGTCAGAATGAAATATTGAAAGAAGCAACTAATTAATACAATACATACAATAAAGCAGCTGTAAAAAACAGGCTACACAATTTAAAAAATTTACACGATTCAGTAAGTTTATTATACAAGAGACGAGCATGGCGCAGATATTTCAATTTTCAATCGGAATTCTCGTGCATTTTGCAAAAGTAAACATTTGTTCAGCTACAGTAAATAAAATGGCAGTGCTGAACAAAAATGAAAAAGTCAATTACATTTTTTTCCATATTTCTGCTGACGGCTCAGTGGAAAAATTGTGAAAAACAGTAAAATAAATCAGCAAAGACAAACCTCCACAAGTTTATTCAAACTTTATCCATTCGTGTCGCAATATTTTATGTTTGCCCCATCGGATAAAGGGTTATTACTGTGCGGGCGCTGGAACTTGTGTCGAAAACTAATAGAGGATTTTGAAAGAAGTTTATCTGATAAAGAGATACCACTGCACTCACTACTCGGCAGATTTAGATTAGGTAGGGTTGTTCCGAGACCTTATGGAAGGCTAAAAATGTTACGTAATATTTTGGAAAAAAGCGGGGGTGTAGTCGATTTATGAATTCTGTTCATGGGCGGATACAGGGGGGGGGGTGACCCCCAAAAAAATAGTAAATCTGTTGTTGTATGATACTTTATTACGCTCCAATTTAATCGATACTACATATGTTTGTTCTATTTTGACCCACAGCTACCCCCCCCCCCCAATGGGTTGGATACGTCGCTGATTCTGTTGTCATGTGAGGCTATGAAAATGACCATGACGCATGCCCGTTGAGAATTGAGGTGGGATTTCTTTTAGTTAATGAGATATTTTAAGGAAATCCACCCTTACCCCTTGTCTTCTAACATAAAATGGGAAAGGCCGTGAAAAGGCCTATCAATCAGTGAGGGTTCGATAACATAAAAAAAGTCATAATAATAATAATAAACTAAACAAACTATCATATGAACTGCTGGTGTCTAAGTCTAAAACTTTAAAATACACTCAAAAAATTTTATTGTAAATATAACCCGACAGGGCTTACTGCAACACGAAATTTCGTGTAACTTTTGGACGGCACGAATAGGGTGTAAATCCTACTAAATGAGTTGTGTTAAATACGTAGAGTAATTGTTACAATAATTGGGATAGATATTACCCATACAAGTTTGGTAAAAATTACACTAGTTGTGTAAATGTGATTGAGTAATGCTTACTAAATTATCTGTGTTTATTTTACACAACTCTTATGTAGATTGAAACATACGACATGTGTATCTTCTACCCAACTATTTGAGTACTATCTAGTTTAGGCTACCTGTTTGGGTTCATGCTACTCAACTACTTGGGTAAAATCTAGCCGACCTTATTGTGTGGTTGTAACACAGCAATATATATGCATTGGGTTGGATTTGAACACACGTTGTGTAGAATTTACAGAAGGCGTTGGGTGTTACTGGTACCCTCGGTTAGGGTTGCACCTAGCTTACTCAAGAGATGTACCGTAGGGCGGTTACCATGGTGACGTTCAGTTGTTAGCTTTTTATAAATTATTCAGCATTTGTAATTAACGTTAGAGCCTCAAATAAATTTAGCGGGTCTAACGTTAATTACATATTCTGAATAATTTATAAAAAGCTAACAACTGAACGCCACCAAGGCAAAGGTCCTACGGTCCATCTTCTCATTAAAAAACTGATTATTCGCGATTTTTTTTCAAAGTTATTTCCATTTCATTTGGCAGTCACGAATAGGGAGTTTTTTTTAAGTAAGGCAAGTAACACCCAAACCGCAGGTTTCTTTCACTATCCCACTCAGTTTCATCGGTAAATTCTTCACACTGTGAACAAACACAACAAAATACATACATAACAACAACAACAGCCTAATTTAGTGACATTCGCATGTCTCGAACATATCATGTAGGTAAAAGTTCTACACTCACAAACATTAGCTGCACGTCCGGAAAATACGAAAGTGACGTCAACCATTCGATGTATCAGGAATAATATTCGACAGTTGATACAAAACAAAAAAAGGATTGAGACAAACCAAATAAGAATACAATATGATATATTGGCATATAACATATAATGAACAAAACTAAGCATTACATTTTACCGTAATTATCAAAAGGGATTTCTTGTTGTCCTTCAACTCTTAGCATTTCTTCTGTCATGTCTTCGCCATCAGAGAACAATGCTGACACGAAATTTTGAGAACTAAATATATCCATTTTGAACTTTAAACTTAACAAACTTTCACTTTACATTAAATTTGAAGAGGCCACACTAAAAACACTTCTCCTTCTTCTCCCCCCCCCCTAGCGCCATTTCCTGAATTCGGCCCTGTCGAACGTTAACGCCTTGAGCTCGGCAATTGTTTTCCATCTTGCTCCGGCGAGTTGTTCAATCCTTTCCTCGAGAGTTGTCCTCGGTCTGCCGATGGTTCTTCTTCCTTGTGGCCTTGCTTCCGCCAATCTCCAGGTGGTCCTGTTCTCGTCCATCCTTTAAACGTGGCCGAACCATTGCAACTGCTTGTTCTCCTTTCTTCTCTCTATGGAATCCACTTGCAGGTCTTGCCTGATGCGGTCATTTCGGATTCGTTTCCATCTTGTTCGACCAGCAATCCGTCTTAGACACTTCATCTGAGTCCCGTTTATTTTACTTAGGTCACTTGTTGTAGGTGTCCAGCTTTCGCTCCCAAAGAGGAGAATCGGCTCCAAGATGATTTGTTGGACTCTGGTCTTTGTCTTCCGTTCGAGTTCTCCTTACTGTTGTATTTTGGACTCGGTTTCGGTCTGGTGTTTGCCTGTCTGGTTCACTGCTGTACCCAGATAATTGTAGTTTTGCTGGAGAGTCTGCTATTAGGACTACGTCATAGGCAAGGGCTTACACGTACGCGTGCCTAAGTCGCCACAAACCGACCAACGATCGATCAGTTCTTGCCTTGCACGTCTTCATTACTTCATCCATAAAAATCAGGAATAATAGTGGGCTTAAACTGTCCCCTTGTTTTACCCCTCTTTTCATGGCAAACGAACCTGACTTCTCGCCATCTAATCGCACTACTCCCTCCATTTTTTCGAACATTGACTGAATTGCGCTGAAACTAAAAACACCTGAAGGAAAATAAAGTCCAAAAGTTTGACAACCGGCTACCGCACTTGCTAATAGACATTCAATGACTGGGAAGAGGCCCGGGAAGCATCAGGGCTCAGGCATCGCGGGTATAACGGTATTTCAGGTTTGCAGGTGTCACCCCGCTGTAAATTTTACACGACCCTCGCGTGGATTCTATCCAAGTTGTGTTAGCATTACACAACTTGTATTAAGATTTCAACGGTTTTTCGCCAAATAACAGTAGTTTGTTGCGTTTCATCGTGCTATTATTAAATGTTATCATGTACAATAATATGTATATTAATATCCCTGATATTATGGGGGTAGTTGGGGGGGGGGTCCTCAGTGATACGCCACATATTATTATAATTACATGGCAAAGCTACAAGACTGCGTTACTAGGGGAATGAGGGGAGGGGGTCTAAAATATGAGATTGAAATAGGAGTAGGCCGTTGACATGGCCGCGTTTGGATGTTTTAGATATGTAGAATTTGAAAATTCTACATACAGTAGATCTATTACGGGCGAGACCGTCGTTCGACTTCATGGAAAATTTATGCATTTATGCACTAAATTGTCATAAAATTTAGTCTCAATTGTACACTGAGAAGTAGTGTAGAATTTACTCGATTTCGTGTGATTTCTGCAAATGATGGGCTTATGTTTAAACAAATGTGTGTAACTTCCAATCAATTTTATGTAATGTATACATTTTACACAACTCCGTGTAGAGCGTTCCCGCCAGAATTCAAATTTGTTAAGTAAACATTTAGGATTAACGTATAAATTCAAATTAAATTGTTATCAGTTGATAGTAGACATACCAATGAAAGCAATAGAAGTCATAGACAATGTTAAAAGAAAATTTCAATCACGATTTAGTAAGAAGTTCAATATTGAGAGGTGATTGTAACATATTGCATGCTTCATAGCCTAGGTCCTATGTCTTTCAAAAGAAAATCAAAGGACTAGTCTGTTGACTTTCAAAATGAGCTCCTATAACTCTACAAATGGTAAATTTACTGTTCATTATTAGCTACTTTGGCCACAGCGGTCAAGTGGCATGGGTATTAGGCTACTGATGAGGTTTAATACGGGACGGGCCATGAGTCTAAATTCCTACGTGTACACCTTTGCCTATCTCAGTTTTTGACAACACTTTAAAATACGTAATTATGAACCGATTTTGATAAACTTGGCAAGTAGAGACTTCTCCTCAATACCTAGACTATGATCATTGGCATGATACCTACTAATATAATAGGGTAATAGGCATATGGCAATAATGTAGGAAAGTGTGGGACTCGAACTGACAATTCTTTGATTGGCAGTGAACAAATATCGCTGCATAAATAGTACAGATGCAAGGCCGTGCCCAGGTTTTGATTTCAGGAGGGGTCCAAATTTTTTTTAACGTAATTTATTAATGAATTAATGGATAAATTTTTCAAACCATACAGGTTTACATACAAGAATTTATTTCGGGGGGGGGGGGGTCCGGACCCCATGGACCACCCCTCTGGGGACGGCCATGTACAGATATACTGTATATCACAGGTTCGTGTAGATTTCACCTAAGGGTTCTGTAGACTAAACAAAAAATATGCATTCGCGTATATGGAGCACAAGTGGTGCGGCTATGACAACACAAGTAGTCATTGCAACTTTAACACAAACTGTAGACTAACATTTACACCATTCTCTAGTGCTCATATTAACCAAATAGTTCAGATTTTACCCAACTCCAGCCACCAACGCAATTTTTGTAAAAGGTACATAGCAGCGTTGTATTTTCAGCCCCTTTTATTCGTGTGATATTTACTCAATACCCACGGCTAGAAAGTACACTGAACACCGAGTAATACTGACCCAATTTTTGGCCTGCGTTAACACTAGTTTCGTGTAAATAGTCACCCTACACAAAATAGGTTGGTAGAACCCTATCATTGTGTAATGCTTACACTAATGACTTTACACATATCATTTTGTTGATGGAAACCAATTGCTACTCTTAGTTTAAAACAAATTTGGGTAATCTTTACTTTATTGGGTAATATCCAAACAAGTCCCGGCTTACACAGCGTGTGTAAGAAATATTTTTTTCAGTGTAGTGGAAACGCTACAAAAATGATTTAAAAGTGAAAAAAGATAGATGGGAATAGAAAACCTGGACAAAATTGCTAACTGTCCAGAAAATTCGAGAGGAATTACGAGGGCCTTTCCAAGGTTTTCATATTTCATAGGATGGACATTGAGAAAAATATTTTCCTCACTGGAAAAGATGAAGTTTGCCTGCTGCCTTGCGGCAGCTAATAATTTCGGTTTTTCATCTCATTTTTTTCTTTGTTGGAATCAGCATAAAAGGAAAGGCTGTGATTCATTAGCCTAGAAAGATGATTTTTGTGTTAATTAAGAGCGAGGGTTTTCAATTTTTCGTTTTGTTGAAATGTTATGAAAGTTTATAAACTTTCTAAAAAATATCATGCAATTGTTTCCTTTTTTTCGTTTTCAATTATTTTATAGGTCATAGGTCCATTTCTAATGATCCCGACCAACTTGCACTGAGTCTGCCTGCCTTCGCAATGTACGCATTATATTATCAATCAATCAATCAAAAGGTGTATTAGAAAATACAAATACACAATACTGTAGGGCCAGATGGCCCATAACAGACTAAAAAATAAATAAATAAATAATTTAAAACAAAATATTAAACCCTTGAAAAAACCGACTAACATTATATTACATGGGTCTTAGAAAGAAATTAAGGAAAGAAAAAACTTGTCCTTTCGGCCTACTCCTACAATTATTAACCCATATTAAATATAATA
Source organism: Psococerastis gibbosa (assembly GCA_963971405.1). NCBI lineage: Eukaryota > Metazoa > Arthropoda > Insecta > Psocodea > Psocidae > Psococerastis > Psococerastis gibbosa. The sequence goes on along the minus strand of OZ020490.1, from coordinate 850,748 downwards.
ATCATAATATTACAAATGTAACAGAAAAATAAGGAAGAAATTAAAACTAACAAACCATTAACACAACATTCACACACCATACAATCCTATAAAATAGTCGTTACAAGCACCCTTAAACTTCTTTAAACGTTTCCAAAGACTATTTCACTTAAGTGTTTATTCAAATGTTACTTTATTTCGTGTTTTTCCTTAATTTCATTGTACTTCATAAGTACTGTGTGCTTTTTATTGTAAGCCCAATTGTTCTGGTATGATGGCATTGCTATTTAATTCTTATTTTTTTATTTTACTTACTTATTTAAAAAAAAAAAAAGGTTAATCGCATACAAACAATTTAATTAATGTATCCAATTGACCTTTTCAGTCGCCTCAATGACGAAATAATTACTTGTGCTGAGTTACGACATGTCTCCGATCGCATGGCGCGTAGAGACTCGCACAAGTACAAGCACGCTACCGCCTTGCCGTATATTCTCATAAGTATAGGAAAAAAAGGAAGAAAACTGTAAAGCCCGGTGCACACGGACTATTCTTGCAGTGATGATTTGCAGACGATTTTTTCATGGTAGGAATAGGGCTAGTAGAAGATTTCTTGGCAATTTACGAAGAGAGTGCACAGTTTTCCCCTAGAGAGGCCAATCATAGATATCTTCTGAAGTAGACTATGTAATTTCCTTGAAATCTTCTGCTAGTGCTATACTTACGATGGGAAAACCAAGGGACCCTCCGAGAGATGTGGCAGTGGCGACTTTCCGAATGGCGACGGGACACGATTTCCTTCAGAAGCACTTGCACAGGATTGGGGTGGTGGACTCACCATTGTGCCCCCTGTGTTTTACATCTGAAGGAACTGCAGAACATCTCGCAACCTGCGACGACCTTAAGGACGACATCTGCGAGGCAACTTTGGAGGGACGAGCTTTTTTATACTGGGCGGCACGGCGTCGGAACGCCGAAAGGCCACGTACGGGCGTTGGCTGATGTAAGAAGTAAGTAAGTACAATGGGAAAACCGTCGGAAAATCGCGGCTGCAAGAATTGTCAGTATGCACCGGACCTAACTGGCCAGCTAGCATAGTCGAACCCCGAGAACGATGACTGTCATGGTGGGGCCACGTCGAAAGAAGGCAGTCAAACTACTAAAACCAAACGGACAAAACATATCTGAGGGAAGAAGAAGACGAGGACGGCCCAGGCTAACGGTAGTCCGCGAAGACCGCACAATTTAAGGATCAACTGCTGCCGAAGCACAGAACCGCAAGGAGTGGAAAGGAACCTGCCGTATCGCTGACCCCACCTAGGGACAAAAGCGAGGAAAAAGCAAAAGCGAAGCAAGTACCACGCCTAACAATCAGCAACTCAACATATTATAAATAAAGTACATTTGCAGCGCATTCCAATTAAAAAACAAAAGCCCCTCCGTAGCCACCTACCCTCATAAAGCTCTTCCATACAAATGAAAAATATTTTCATCCCCCACCCCCTCAATAATACGGATTACAACGCCATATAATAACCCCTACAAAACAAAAATATTTCCAATAATATCCAGCCAACAGCATAGTAATCCCCATACTGCGTCCGCAAAGCACTTAGGGCACTTATACAGAGCAGCCCATGCAACATAAATCAAAACTCTGCTAATACGTACTCGGATTTGGGGGCTAGACCGAGAAAAAGAGGGTCGTATTTCTTAATAAAGACAATTTTATTAAGCATATGACGCATGGGCGAGTAGTCATAACACTTTAGGACACCCTCCCGACATACTTAGGTCATAAATTAAATGTCAACCCCCTGGGCTCTTCTTTTCTATCACTTAAGAGTGCCCGAAAAGGCAGGCAGCCTGAAGTTTAATGCTTCTAATTTTTTATTTAATTAACTAATCAAATTATTAAAAATTTGGCTCATTTAAGTTGTACAAGACTACTTCATGCATCATTATAATAGGAAATATTAAGTTTTTGGTACCTTAGTTGAGTCATAAAAACCATTGGTGACTAAAATTTCACGCAAACTCCTTGTATTTTTGGAAAAACAGTAAAACTAAAAATACCCGATTGCATGATGCACGAAGTAGTCTTTTACGACTTAAATGAGCCAAATTTTTAATAACTTGCTGAGTTAATGAAAAAAGTATTTAATTTTGGGGTGCCGGTTTTCTACGTAGCATATCCTCTGAAGAGAATTAATAATCACTACTTGGCTTACTTACCAAACTATGCCACAGAGCTAGCAAACTTGAAATTTCAAGCCAAGAAGTACACAAGGGAGCAAGCAAACAGTATGGCAAACAGTGAGAGATGAGCTCAGTTGTTGCTTACCACCTAATAAGCCGCAATGGCTTGCCAATATTACCGCCAACATCTTTCTTACCTGGAAAAATAAAAATAATCATTTTAGCACTCAAAATCATCGGCAAATAGCAGATGGAGTGAAGGACGTTTACTATAATACATAAATCCTGGTCCCTGTCTAGGGTACATTCTGAAATGATGAAAAAGGGTGCAGTATTAATAAAGTAAATAGTATTGCGGATGTGAAGCAGTCCCGCGCTTTGAGGGGCACCCCCCCCCCCCCATGTACATCCTAAACCAATAAACTAAAAATCACCCCTCCCCGCCGCAGTATCGGCACCCCCAAGATGTCCTGATTGCGATATGAATCAGCGAGACACGGGGGGGTGATACAGCTGAATAATTTACAAAAAGGGGCGGGTGGCATAGGGGTGCAATACTTCTTCCTTTTAAAATTAAAAACCCTCCTGACTATTGTACAAACATGCCCTAGTTTTAGGTTTCTGATGGTAGCAGAGATTTCCTCATGAAAATTAAAATTAATGAAACATCCAGACCGTAATAAAAATTGAAAAATAAGAAAATCAAGATTATCTTCCCAAAATTTACAAATTGGTTTTTCGATAATAGAAATCTGCAAGAGATTCTTTTTTTTTACTGCAAGACTATTTGGTCAGCTACATGCCCAACAGCTGCGTTTTTCGCACTGGTGAAGTATAATGACTAAAATTACTATATATTGTGTTGATATGATACTTGAAGTAACAGATCTGAAATAATATATTATTTTTAAGCACTACTCATGTATTTCATTACAACCCCTATCTGGAACTGTCACTGCTAGTGAATACATTCCAATAAAGACTCCCTTCCTACTCAAATAAAACTATCCTATTATACATCCGAAGCGTAATGAAAAACTTTAGGAAGTGCCTAGGTGGTATTCGAACCAAGAACCTCTTTAACCCCCCTTACTACATCGTAAATAAATTTTTTTATATATTTATGTTACACATTATACAATACAAGTACAAGAAAGTTCCGTTCTAAATAAGTAGATAAGAACTTAACCAATGTATTAAGTCCCGGTCCATGAAAGTAGGTAATAATGGACGGCACCCACATCTACCAATGTCCAGCATAATTTTAAATTAAAAAGTATTCGGCCTGGCTGTGCCGTGGTGTATTCCTCCCATTAACTTCCCAAGCGTTGATAGGAACAGCCCATACTGTTGCCATGGGTAGACAGAACCTGTCAGATATCATCCTTATAAAATAAAATGCAACCCCTAAGTTGCACCCCCATAGAACGTCTGATTGCTATATGAATCAACGCGACACAAGGGGTTGGGGAGACGACAGTGCTTGTGAATAATTTACAAATAATTACTGTATATTGCAGGGGGTGAAATCTACCCCTACTGCATCGCGTTTTGAGGTAAAGGCAGCTGCCAAGTGTGGGTAAAAAGTAACACAACGACGACTTAGGTCATTTTTACATCAATTTAAATGAAATTAAATTTAATTCAAGCCCAAATTCATTTATACTATCAGTTTCCCGCCGTTTTTCAAAAATGCTTCTTAGAAACATTTATGAAGTGTAGTAGGGTACGTTTTGGTGTTGCAATAATATGTCGATTTGAGTTTGTTTAAAAGAAATCGATGTAACAGAAAGAGTAGCGAAGATGTAACCAATGGTTAGCATATGACTTGTCAGGCATACTGACCAACATTTGCCACAGAGCTAGTAAACATGAAATGCCGAACTAGGAATACACTAGGGAGCATGCAAAGTACGTTCTACACTCACACGCTTGCCACATTTTCTGCTCATGGTTCGGAGGAGATGTAAAGCATGCGGTCCTAGGTCTTTCTAGTTGAGTGTATGGAAAGGTTTCATAGCACTAACTCCGCCAGGTTGACGTAGTAAGGGAACAAAAGTCATTATTTGTTTACTCGTATTTATGGGAAACACATACTTGTTTTAGTTCACTTAAAGCCCAGAAGGAAGATTGTAACAATCGCTATCAAATTGTAACGAACAATAACAACTATTGAACGCTTGGGCAACCAACCCCTGATAGTTTTTTTTTTTTTAAGAAAGAAAGAAAAATTAGAAATATATTATCAAATAAAGTAAATAGGCTACCTTAATAATACAATACATCCTCACAGACTCTACAATGAAAGGAACATGTTTCCATGTTTAACACACATCGTGAATACACCCAATGCCTATTCATTGAAGTACATTGAGGGGTTGAAAGCACCCCTGGCACACAGGAGACAATTTGCATGAAAGGGTTGACAGGGGGTCGTTTTCTTTTACCGTTATCTCTTTATCGGATTTATTTATGGAGGGGGTAAATCTTCTTATCTTGCACGGAATTAATTAAAGATTATTACGCTCTCCATTATGTTTGGAATATATGTTGTCTTTCAGGCAGAAATAAGAACCTTTCAAAAATATTTTCAACAGCTGCTGCATTTTCCAGTGGGTAGGTATTTAATTAATTAGTTAAGAATAGGGGTATTGAATGTACGGTAGAGTGGAAAAAATAAGGTAACATAAGATAAAAATGAAGAATAAGCAAAATCTACATTGTATTGTACTATACTGCAGAGTAGACCGTGCCACTACTAATTACCTTCACCCCAATGGTTACATTGCCTCAATGGTAAGCTTGTCTCAGTTTGTCCATTAGTGTAGGTTGACATCGAGGACGTTTAGCAGTTTGCCAATGGTCAAAAATGCATATGGAAACAATGCAAAGAACCGGTCCGAGTTCACTCGAACATGCTTTCCAATTTATCAAAATTATTAGATAGAGAAAATTAGTAATTTTATGGCAAATATTTTTCCTATGGTTAAATTTCCGATATCTCGGGGGGGGGGGGGGGCGGTTGTCCACCTGACGTCACTGGAAGTGAGGTAAATTCTCGATAGGTCAAACAAACACATTAATTACCACACAGCAATAATGGCAGGGCATGCAATGCATTTCAGCGCGAATTTTCTATCATTTTTTTCAAAAAATAATTTTTTGGGCAAAACCAAATATTTTTTTGGGAAAGCAACCTATCCGGTTTCGTTACTCAATTTAATACCTAAAACATGCTTGAAGGTAGAAATCATCGATAGAAAGGTTTCGCATTTTTTAGTCATTTTTTCATTAAAATTTAGTTATTTTTATTTTTTTACCCCCAGAAGCAAACTATCAAGGGGTAAGCGACCCCCCGCATTTTATCAACATTAAGAACGACTTGAATATATGTGAATTTAAAAGAAATCGTTGGAGCCGTTTTTGAGAAATAATTTTTTTAGACCTTTTTTGGAGTTTTTTGAGAATAAAACCCTCCCAAATTGAGTTAGCCCAAAATAAAATAAAAATGATCCCGAGGTATGATTTTTGTGAACCTACATGCCAAATTTCACTCAAATCCACCGAATAGTTTGCCCGGAAATCGACGAACAGACAGACCGACCGACAGACAGACAGACATTTTGTAAAAACCACTTTTTTGGGTTCCTGGGACCTCAAAACGTGTAAATCCGTTGAAATTTCGGAATCGAAAATTTCGACCATCACAAAGCTTTCCTTATACTACGTATAAATTGGAAAGCAATAATGTCCGAAATCCATGGGGTCGTTGGCATTGGACATAGTAGGTCTCGGTGCATAAAAAGTCCTTCAGGAAATAATTTTTATTATGGCTCTACTCTCTACTATATTTCCTGTGGATATAAACTTTTTTTTTTTCACAAAAAAAAGTGTTCCGATTAGCTCTTAATTTGTACTAATAATACAAATTTAGTTGAAATATTGCATTCGGCAATAATAGAAGGTAAGCAATCCCAAACAGTTAGTACAATAATAATGGAAAATATGCAAAAATAACGCAGTAGCAACGAAATTGGCAGCCTCGGGGGATATTCCATGAAAACCCCCGATTAATAAATAAATATAAAATTACTACACCCCCGTACTGTATTTGCACACCAACCAGTTCATAAAAAATAAATAACCCTTACAATGGCACCCTACCGAACAAACAAACGAGTGGAAGTAAACACATGCAATTTTCAATTAAATTAAGGATGCAGGGGTCGCGAATTGCCCCGGCAGACGGTACAAGAATGCTAATAAGTCGAGCACCCCATAGCTCATCAGTCAACAAGGAGGGTTGGTCGGGGAGAGTCGGGGACTGGGGTTACGGTAGGAAAGAAGCCGAGTCGCTGATATGGTGCTTCTTTATGACACAATATATCTACGGTATTTCATTGCTTATAGCATTTTTGTGAATTTCAATTCTTTCAGTTGGAAAAATGTTTCGAGGAAATTATAATGCTCGGCTTCGCAAGTTATGTTTCTGATAAATGTGGAAATTTTCAATATGTGATTTAGTTTAGTTATTTACCTTACAATGCGCAGAACAGCGTTTCGTCTATTTTTGTTTACATTTTTAAATAAATAAATAATGACTTTGTTTTATTACTAAGTCAACCTAGCGGAGTTACGGCCATGAATTCCTCTCTTACACTCAACTAAGAAGACCTAGGACCGCATGTTTTACACCCCCTTCGAAGCATGGCCAGAAATTGTAGCGCATGTGTGGGGCTCGAACCAACAACCTTGCGGGTGACAGTCAGAGTCCGTACCACTTATCTACATGCCCTGTACATGTACTTTTAAGGATTTAAATTTAAATTTAGACCATCGAAAAGGTTTCCTTATAGTAATACGTACAGTATAAATATGAAAGTAATAAACACAACCAACAATTTCCCCCTACTGATATAATAGTAATGGATCTATACTAGTTATGAGCAGAGATGAGCGTGCGGCCATTACGTGTAGTGCATTTTTTATAGTGAAATTGAACGGTTCGGTAATTGTCGGGATGAAATCCGCTCAGTTACGACCTTTGCTCATTGACAGGCAGCCTGGGAGGTGGGCCCGAGCCATCTTCAACGAAGAAAGTGCGCACGATCTCTTACAAAGATCGAAGGAGAGAGTGTATAAGTGACATTTCCTATCTACAAATGGTCGTGGAAATAGAACAACGGGATGATGTTGCTATAGTATATGATTGTCTTGCTTCGGGAAATTATTGCCTTTTAGTACAGGAAATTGTAGATATTGGAAATTCGTGAAAATACGGTTTTCTTGTATTTATTTTCTTTCTGAGAGAAATGTTTTTTTTTTTCATTAATATTTTTTTTAAAAATAGTATTTCAATATACAATAGTTACTAATATTTGTGGCCTGTGCAGTAGAAATATAATAAGATGTTGTATATTAGGAGTAATGTACATCAACGATGCGCATGCCTCACTAAGGCGCCCATTCCATTGACCGGCTAGGGCTATTTCCAACAACGGTGACGTGGTAGCAGACATTCAAGACTTAGGTAGCGTTTCCACTGACCTCGCATTGCAGAATGCAAATGACATTGACGGAAATTAGAATTTTTCTTTTTATAGAAATCTATTAAAATGTTTGTACTTAACATATCCCATGACGCCATTTTTTAATATTAGTTTGTTTGTTTGTGATTTTACTGTATGATCATTGATCAATTTTAACTATGGCATAGAGGAAAATAAACATTTCCGTCAATTCTGCAATGCGAGGTCGGTGGAAACGCCACCTAAGTCTTGAATGTCTGCTACCACGTCACCGTTGTTGGAAATAGCCCTAGCCGGTCAATGGAATGGGCACCTTAGAGAGAAGAAAAAGAAGCCAAAGACTAAACCAAAGTACTTCGATCGGATAGTTGTAGCTTGTACGTACTTACGTACATCATGCGATCAGTGACTTGTCGTAACTCAACACAGCTATTACCTACAAAGGTGAAAAAAAAAGTTGTATCCACCAAAATTTTCGACTTCGATGGCCAGGTGGTAACGTGCTTGCACTTGTGCGAGTCTTTACACGCCATGCAATCGGAGACCTGTCGTACTCATCACGGTTAATAACCTACAGAGGCGACTGAAAAGGTCAATCGGATACATTCATTAAATTGTTTGTATGCGATTTATCTTTAAAAAAATAAATAATAATAATAGCGCCTGTTATAATCTGCAGTGAACTTGGCAGTGGGCTCAGCGCTGGCCCGGGACCCCCCGCTTTACACGCCCCCCGAAGCATGGCCAGAAAATGTAGCAAGAGTGGGACTTGAGCCAGCAACCTTTCGTGTCAAAGTCAGAGTCCGTACCACTACTCCCCATGTCCTGACCTTTCAGGCCTTAAGATAGGCTATTATGTCTACATGCAGTTACCGTAACTTCCATTAACAGAAGCGAAATCGGTGTAAGAACGGAGCTGCGGTGTTAACTTTGGTGCTATAATTGGTTTGTGGGAGGCCGTCGATATTTCAAACTTGAAAACTTTTTCAATTTGCCGCGTAAACCCATTGCGGACCATTACCCAAGCTCCCCCCTCCTGCTGATTTTGGGGGTAGCTCACCCCATGACTCCTTCTGCTCCCCACCTCCTTGGCTCTCTACGCTTGCGGTCTGCCCCCTTCACAGTCAATGACATCGTAATAGTGTGACAGACAGCAAAATCCAAGCTGGTGGTCATTAGTCGATCTGAAGGCGTACATCCAAACGTTTCGTCAAGAGCAGTGGTTGACATCTTCAGTGACACGGCACTGCGCAGATTCCATCGGTTGCTGCCAATCCTCCAAAATACGATACCATCTTATGATCTATGAACTCAACGTAGTGCCACTGAAGATGTCTACCACAGGTAGTGATTGAACGACTGAAAGTACAGTGGAAGATCGACCACGGCCAATCAGCCCGGAATCTTCTATTCAATAACCTCCAGTTGTACTGATAATTCCTCGACTGTTCCGGTTGTTATTTCTTCTAGAAACCTCTTTCTCTGGAGTACCCGGGCCATTTGTGTACTCTCCTACTTGTCAGAACCGTTGCAGCCATTCTATTGACTCTTTTCAGTGTCCAGTACGTGCGGCCGCGTCCGAAGAGAGTGGCCAATATTGGCAGTCGCCGCCAAGTGTCACCTCAGGTACCTGGAACCGTTAGCAGTGAGTGGTGGCCCACTGCCCAGACAGGTGTGCCTGCCTGTGACGGCACGTAGATCTGCGCGCTCTCTTTACAATGTGGAGCACTGCCGAACCTGTGAGCTACCTGAAATGGTGACTCTTGGAAGGTGGCAACGTGAAAAAGATGACAGTAGCGAGATTCGAACCTAGGTCTGCGCCCTTTTATCTGCCTGTGACAGCACTTAGACCTACGCGCTCTAATTACTATGTGGAGCACTGCCGGACCTGCGAGTTACCCTAGGTTAGAAGGTAGGGTAGCCCTTCCGGGCTAAAGTTCGCCTAGTAAAAGACGTGAAATGGTGACTCTATGGACCCATGGATGTGGAGGGTAGCAAGAGGCAAAAGACCTGAGGTCAGGTAGAGGATCATCCGTGTTAACCACGGCTCTATTTTGGGATATTGTGGGTAGCATCATGCAGTATTTCTCCTACTGATGAAGGTCATAACCCTTTTAGGGGTGGTTAAACACAAGCCCAGGGATTGTTTTTTGCCTCTTCAAGTCGTCTTCAACTTTATAGCCCAGATTTCTACCGACTGAACTATTCCAGTACTAAACTAATCCCACAGCCGATGTGTATTTTCCAATCAATTATTCAGCTTCCAGTCTCCCTAAAGCCCCGTACACAGTACACACGGACGATTCCAAAGCCAGCGATTCGCTGGGAAATTTATCATTGGAACAAGTGGGCTGTTATAAAATCCCAGAGTGTACTACAGGAGATATCCGTCTCTGGTTTCCCCATGACACACCAGCGACACTCCAGCGACCTACAAGTCTTCTGAAGTACGTTCAGAAATATATTTTTTTTAACCAACCAATCACCAATGCAGTTGTTCCATGACAATTTTCTCAGCGAATTGCAGACGTTCAAATCGTCCGTACTAGGCCTAAAACTCTTAAGTTTTCATTGAAATAAAGGACGCTTGTGCAGTACAATAATATTAAATTGACATTAATTAAACAGCGTATTCTGTATTGAGCTGCAACAAAGAGCTATGTGTACCTTGTGATTCAGGTATGTAGAGCTGCACGAGTAATAAGAGATAAGGCATGGTTTTACAGCTTCGCTATCTAAATGGAAATTTCTCAATGTCAATGTCTCTACTTCGTGTACCTCCCATAATTAAATGACTCAGTTACTGCAGCCTATTATTGTACTGTAATTGAAGTTTCTTACAAAGAACTCGTATAGACTCAAAATGGGAACAAGCCGACTTTTATGTAGCAAGCTCATCATAAGATGGTCATTTTGTTAGCAACGGGTCATGGCTACCTTCAAAAAAACCATAGGTGTAATAACAGCGGAACCTATCTGCCCTTTATGCGACACCCGGGAACATATGTGCAGAAAACACCTTAAGACGTGCCCATCTCTCGTCAATAGCAGAGGCTCACCAGATTATGTGTTGTACTGGGCTGCTCACTTGAGAATGACAATTTGTCGAAACCGGTCGTGACATAATTTTTATATGTTTTTGTGTAAAAAATTTTTATCAAGTCAACTTTTATTATAATGTGTTCGAAATATTACAAAGGAGACTATCTTATATACGAATTACGGATACATTCACTTAATTGACAATTGTCGGTATGCTCTTTATGCTCGTATATATAAAGGAGTAGTTGGCATGTTCGTCCCAGCCCTGTAGAGATGGCTTCACCATACACCATGTAAAAATACTATTTTAAGGAGGATTGGAACCAGGCACCCATCGTATGACAGCCCTTTGCTAGTAATTGCTCGTGTTCTGTATGGGAACTATACAGGGGAGTAGCGGGCGTGTCCGTCCCACAGTCTTGTGTAATGGCTTCACCCATTACTCTGTTCCTTGCGGGCACTCTAACACTCATTTTTTACCTTTTTTTTATATTTTTAGTTTCATTATCAAGTCTGTATGGTATGTATTTGTGAATACTTTCCCATCGTTAGTGTTTTGACTAATTTTCATTGTTTTTTGGTTTGTTTGTTTTTTTTTTGCAAAAATTCTGGATGAAACTAGTTAACATGTTATAAGTAGGATTCATATAATTTTTTTATGTACCCTGAAAAGACTGACGTGTTTAATTGGATATCTTTTGGGGATAATTTTTGCAAGGAAGTCAGAGGATAAACGACTTGATGTCGTGTATTATTAAAAACAGAATGTAGTATAGTAGGTACATGTAACTGACAGAGGGAGTCAGATAGAGAAGATGTCAAAGAAAAATAAAAAGTAATTGAAGGAGTGATAATGCTTGCAGCAGAGAAGAAGACGTACTTGTAGATATAGCATTGGAGTAAACGTTATAAGTTAGTTTTGTTAAGAAAGACAGACATGCTGTGTTGGAGGGTGAACGATTTGACATTGATTAGAGTAGAATATGCTGCTACAGCGGTATCTAGCTGACTGAATGAGGCAGAGTGAGAAGATATCGAAGAAAAGGAAAAAATAATGGAGGGGGATCATAATGCTTGCAGCAAAGAAGAAGACTTACTAGAAGATATAGCATTGAGTAAACGTTATTAGTTAGTTTTGTTGAAAGACAGGCATGCTGTGTTGGAGGGTGAACGATTTGACATTGATTAGAGTAGAATATGCTGCTACAGCGGTATCTAGCTGACTGAATGAGGCAGAGTGAGAAGATATCGAAGAAAAGGAAAAAATAATGGAGGGGGATGATAATGCTTGCAGCAAAGAAGAAGACTTACTAGAAGATATAGCATTGAGTAAACGTTATTAGTTAGTTTTGTTGAAAGACAGGCATGCTGTGTTGGAGGGTGAACGATTTGACATTGATTAGAGTAGAATATGCTGCTACAGCGGTATCTAGCTGACTGAATGAGGCAGAGTGAGAAGATATCGAAGAAAAGGAAAAATAATGGAGGGGGATGATAATGCTTGCAGCAAAGAAGAAGACTTACTAGAAGATATAGCATTGAGTAAACGTTATTAGTTAGTTTTGTTGAAAGACAGGCATGCCGTGTTGGAGGGTGAACGGTTTGACGTTGTGTATCATTTAAAGGGCGAACAGGATGCACGACCATACCTCACGAAGTTCCGTGACCTCTTTAAGACCTATCACTCCTGGGCTTTCCTCAGTGTACTCTTCTAGGATCTTCAGCCTTGGTTGGGAAATCGAGTTGATGAGAACGACAAAGCATATGCTAGAAAAAGCCCCGATGCCGATGGTTTTTGAAAACACACTAACGAAGCAGTAAAATCCGGGGTGATAGAGTTGCCTCGAAACCTCCTAGAAACAATCCTAGAAGTCTAAGCAGTGCCACTGACGATGTAGACTGCAGATGATGACGAACCGTTAGGAAGTACGCTTTAAGATCGGCCCACAATCTACTCTTATCAGGGGCATCCAACCTCCAATATCCAACACAAAAACATATCTAAGGTTGGAGGGACCGCGACTTAAGTACATATGCAGAAATGTGCCCCCGCGTAAGGGAAAATGATAAATCCAAAAGACTGGGGAGGGGCGAATGATCTCACTGTCAAATGTGCGAGTAGTTTTTACCAGTTTTAAATAAATAATTAATTAATAAATATAGATATTCATAAATCACAATCGCCGCCACTAACAGTCCTCAGGATTCGGCTCAAGGAACAGCTAATTTCAAATATAATATATGCTAGAATTTTTTTGAATCGCCCCATGCTTGTGTGTGTGAGTGAGTGCTTATTTAGTTCAAATGGTACTGTAAATTTTACTACTGTGTTTGTTGCCAACCCCTCTAACTCCGCTAGGGTGGTCTCAGCTGAAAATAAAGTCATTATTTATATATATTCAAATATAAATATTCGGAGCAACAAGTCGTGCTAATCTGGTTTTCATTCCTAGATCTACTGTATGTCGCCTAGAAAGTCATACATAACAACTAAAATACTAACTTACTGACTAATGACTTATTTTATCACAGATAAACGAGCACCTCCACTGAAACTTTGAAGGTTACGGTAAAGAATTTAGAAGGTTCAGTAATTATGAAAGTTTGCAATGTTTACAAAAGCCACAGACACTGTTTGACAAACTTTAATAATTTATACAAGGAGTAATATTAATATTTAATTTCATACTATTAAAGTGGCATGTCAATGTCATGTAGTCTACAAATTTCGGTCAAGTTAGCAAAGTGAGCGTGGGGGGGGGAGTAAAGTTTTTAATTACTAAGACAGACTTAAGATTGATGCTTTGCTTAATTAATTTTGCCCTGCCACTCTCACAACATGCAAAGTTCTACGAAGTTTATTTATTTCTTGGAATCACAAGTCATACCTGGTTTTGATCAGTGCCTGTATAGGCTTGCATGTATTAGAAGTACAATGGTAATTGGTAACTGGTGAAGGTGAAGGTTTTCACCCAAAAGGTTGTTGGTACGACTTGGTTCTATACATTTTCCGCCAGGTTATATATTCTTAATGAAATGCAGAATCAGAAAAAGGAGGTTCTTGCAATACACAGATAGAAATATCTTGAACGGTGAGACTTTTATGAGAAGATAGAACCCCCCCCCCCCCCCCATAATTGTGTAATAGCCTACGGTACCCCGGATGTGCAGAGATCGTGGTTTCAAGTCCCGCAGTGTCCGCGGTTTTTTCTTGATAAGACATTCTTGACAGACTATTTTCGGTTAATGACCAAGTCCTAATCTGTTTAATTTACCAATATTCGATTGTAGTACCTTTACAAGACAGAAAGTCCATAAAAAGGATTATCGACAATTCGAAAACCCCCAATCAATCGGAATCGAATATGTCCCTATTGTTGTAAGTTCTTAAGGCCTCCTTCTTTTGGATTGACCTGTAAGTTGTCCATGAATGAGGGTGTTTAGAGAACTTATCGACAAAGACCCGTATTAATAAAATACCTGCACAACACTCGTTCTATTCCACACCAGGTACAACCTGCAGTCATATAAAAGACTTAAGATATCATACCAGAAATGAATGACACGGTCAGTATTGCCACTTGAGAGAATAAGCCAGTCCCTCTTCAGCGACAATGGACCCTTTTTTCAGGCCCTTTTTCGTTCTTCGGGGCCCTCCGCCATGTTATTCTAACCCACCCGCGGCTAATGAAAACACGACATTACGATCATTGTATTTTATTTTCGTTTTTTCCTCGCGGCTCCTTTTATTGTATTATTTTAGTTCAATATTCGTTTTTTCCCTCGTTCAACGGCTAAATGACGCAATTTTTTCAAGTAGCTTGGATAATGCAATGTAATCCTCACCGTGTTGTAAAGTTAAAGCAACTTCTTTTTCTGGCTCTTGATGAGCTTTGGCCTGCTCAATACTCCTCCATTCATCTCAGACTATTGACAGAGCAGACAGCCGAAAAAGTAAAGTAATTCATTATTGGGCTATTTCGGCTCTTGGCCAGAAGAAGGAATTCATGGATCAACTAAAGGAGGACACATGAGCTTGAACGTACTAAGATCTGAAGAAGATCCGAAAGAGTTGGAGGATGAAATTATGCAGAGAGTTGCTGCCAACCAATCGTGGCCTCAGAAGGAAGAAGTGTTTTCACATTTTGGTTCGAATGATTTCACAAGAAACTAAGTTTTGTGCATTATTCTTTCAAAGCGAGTCACAGAACACCCGCTTTGGGCTGCATATCCCCCTTTGAAACCTCAAAAAGGTAAAAACTGGATAGTCAATGCACAATATACTTAGGGGAGGATTTTTATTGAAAATCAGGTGGGAGTCGGATTTCCTGTCAAAGAATCCCCCCTTGCCACCCCCCCCCCCCCCCACCACCACCACCCTACCTGCTCTTTTTACCCAGTAAAATCCATTGAATTTTTCTAATATTTTCCAACGCGCAAGATTTTTCAATCTCTTTGGACAGGTTCCGGAAATAATGGTATGCCTCGTATTTTTTAGGGGTTCCAATTGGTTAGTTCAACATAAACCTTGTACTTTGGTTTCACAGGCATTTACGGGTAAATATCGTATTACAAACTGTTATAAAGCACTGTACATGTACATCAGGACATGACGAGTGGAGGTACAGACTCCGGCTTTCACTCGAAAGGTTGTTGGAAGGGCCTTTTTTCCCTTTATTGGCTTTGTGGCACCGGTTATTAGAAGAATGTGAAATGTTGTTTTTTTTTTAATACACGTATTATTATTATTATTTCTACAGTTACTGCAGCCTTTGGCGTATTGTAACGCGAGCTGTCTCACATTGCGTCCCTCTGCTTTCACCTTCCCTTAGCCTATTATGCTCTGTTGTCATTTATAATGGACAGTTATCCTTTTCAGGACATGTAGAGTAGTGGTACGGACTCCGACTTTCATTCGAAAGGTTGTTGGTTCGAGTCTCTCACACTTGCTATACGTTTTCTGGCCTTGCTTCGGGGGGCATGTAAAGCAGGCGGTCCCGGGCTTTCCTAGTTGAGTGTAAGAGAGGGTTTTTTAGCCCTAACTCTGCTAGGTTGGCTTAGTTATAGAACGAAAAGTTGTTTATTTATTTATTTATAATCGGACAACTACGTTGAACACGGCTATTTGGAGACTACCTGTATAATATATATAGAAACAATTAGGCAGATATTGGGCGCACAGCGATGGAATCGGCCAGATTCAGATTGCTTCAAGACATATAGATTTCAGCCAGAAGCACTGACAAGCTATGTCATTGGCTTCTAGCCATGCCCCCCCCCCAAAAAAAAATTGGTCAGATGGTCATTGTATTGACAGTCTCACAGGTGAATTACTACGGATATATCATTTATAAAAATAAAAAAAAATTGGTCTTGCCCCCCCCCCCCAAAAAAAATCCTGGGTACGGGCCTGGAAACAAAATTTCATTTAAAAATTATAAGAAATAAACTCCTTATAATTTTTCATAAAAATATTTTACTAAAACCATTTTAAACTAATTTTGATAATAAATTGAATTAATTTATTTAATAACTAGAATTATGGTTAAACGACTAACTTTTCATTTCTAATTATATATTAAATATTATTTTTTCTACATTAATTATTATATTATATAATTATATATAATTAAATCAAACCCATTCGAGATAACCTTATATAAATTTTTATATTTAAACCCTGATACAAAATATAGGTTTAATTTTTAAAATATAGGTTTAATTTTTAATTAAAAATTATTTTAACTAATTCCATTTTTACTATTTTTAATATAAACTTCTTTTTAAAAAGTAAGCTAAAATTATTTTACATGGGGTGACTTTTACATTAGAGAAATATTACAAAAGTCTCCAGCCCATGAAATGCCAATGAATAAGATGAATACAGGAAGTAAAAGTTTATCTCAGCTGTATAAAAATAAGTCGGCTAGTTGAGAAATGAAATATGGATTTGGCTTGGGTACATCAATCATAATGCTTACTCAGCAGTAAATCCCCCCTTTAATGACAAAATATCGCAGCAGATGGCAGAGTGCACGTGCGGTGGTTTGGCTTTTTAAACTTTCTGCAAGATGCTGCACCCTTCGCGTGCTGGAAATACTAAATTGATACTATAAATTATTTTATAGGGGAATTGTCAGTTCTATCTGTACTACTGATCGTTTAGCATAGAAAGTTGATTTTCATTAAATTTTTGAATACATACAGTATGTATTTCGCTTTGCCAACGACCATAACAATTTGAATCCACAAGATCAGAGCCAGCTAGGGGAGCCTAGTGCAATAAAGAAACAATTATTATTATTATTATTATTATTATTAGTTCTAAACTGCAGCAAACTTGGTATTATAAACAGCGTTGGCGTTGGTTAATATGGATATACATGATTACGCGATGAGACTACCAGTTAGTCGACGTACGTGTCGAGTCCTTACCACCCAATTAATCGTGTGACTACCATGTTCCCCAAACGGTTCGGAATCCACTATAATTAGGAGGTCCACCCTGTCAGTCAACTCCCCATCTCCCCGATGTAAAGAAGTCCGTCCTAAGAGCGCCATTAGTTAATAAACAGACTCACTTTCCCCCCTAGGCTGACAGGGTTGCTTACAGCAGAAAGCGTTGAAAAACAAACAAAACGTTTTGGAAGCACTTCGCCATATGGCAACTATTGTACAATGTACGCATACAAAACATTTAGGATCTAGTCTTGATTTTTAGTGTTTTAGTTTTTAGGGTATAGCATGAAAACAAGACTTTATAGTCTTATTGTTCGCCTTTTATTTATTTTCAATAAAGTCGTTTTTCATTTCATCTCATTCATTTATTTTATTGGTTATTGTGTTGCATTGTTTAAGTTTGTAGATTGAACGCCTAACTACTGTTTTACTATGAATCAATACAGTGTATATACTATTCTAGGACTGGTAGAGGATCATCTCTCTTAACTACTGCTCTATTTGCGATGTTCAGGAACATGCCCAGCAGCCGAGTTTTCCCCTAACGGTCAAGTTATTGTACCCATTACGGTTGTGTGAACTTAGGCCAGGCGGAAATTTTCCATTTATAACTAGTTTGGAACCTCGGACTTACTTTTCTTAGTCTTCTTCTCTACCAACTAGATTATTCCTTGCATTGCCGTATAATAAGGTATGTGAGTTCGAATCCCGCCAAGTCCAGTTTTTTCAGTTTAGTATGTACCCTGCACACCTTCGGTTAAGGGGGCCTACAATATCTGTAGAAGTGTACTGTATGTTGCTTACCTAGCTAGTCTGGATGT
Source organism: Psococerastis gibbosa (assembly GCA_963971405.1). Classification (NCBI taxonomy): domain Eukaryota; kingdom Metazoa; phylum Arthropoda; class Insecta; order Psocodea; family Psocidae; genus Psococerastis; species Psococerastis gibbosa. Next base: position 832,720 of record OZ020490.1, on the reverse strand, counting down.
GACGTGATAATACTAACGATTTCATCGCCAAACTCTTACCTAGAAAAACAAAAACCATTATTTAATATTTTATAATATAATATATATGCCTATTTAGATCAACATTGTCGGGTAAAAAGTAAATGCGATAGAACTGTTCATCCATAAAATTTATTTAATAAATATCCATAAAAGTCTACAAAGTAAGTCATATATTTCTGGAATGCATCAACAGCTTTTTCCTTCTAGATTATCTTATTTCATAGATAATCTATTTACTCATATAGGCCTATACTAATGTATTTTGTATTATCAAAGTATCTATATTTCACGAGGTTCTGAAATAGCGAATTTGCGAATAGACACTGTTTAACGAGAATTTAATTAATGAGGTTCATTTGTGACGTCATTTTGTAGATGGCAGCACCAGTTGCAATGATATCAACGCGTTGATTTTTCCATAAGCCTCAATACGATTTTGAAATGATTTTTAATTACGTATTATTTTAAAGTGATATTTTTCTATAAATCATGGATCAATTATATGCAGCGAAATAAGGTCCAGGCATAGTAAAAATATTATAAAAAATATTAAAAGAATTAATTAGATGCTAAGAGCTTAGTTTCCACATGCAAACGGCGGCCATTTTGAATAATATGGATATCGGTTTGTCGTCAGCGAACCTGGTGACCAAAACTGTCCCTACAGAACCTCATTAGATCTCACGCCATGGTGTTTTCTAAAAATTTGGAAAGGTCCCCCATAATGATCCCCGGGAAAGTTTTTTTTTAATAATTCTTTCTTCTTCATTTAATTTTTCTTAATCTTTCTTGTCTTCTTTTAATTATTGTTTTTCTTGTTTATTTCCGTTCATGCCTGCAGAAGTACAATAATCTCACCTAGTCCTATATCACGCACCCAATGACCCCCATACAAAATTGGCCAAAGATTGAATTGGAGCAGAAGCAGTGCGGAACTGTACAGACCACAGACCACAAATGGAGTGACGGCAAGCAAAAAATTGGCCTTGCTAGGGGAAAGTCTATATAACGCTGTGGTCAAATACTACAGCTTCCTGCTCCGTTGTTATGCAGCAATAGCAAGGACCATTGACAGAGCAGACAGCCGAAAAATAAAGCTAATTAATTTTATTATTGGCTAATTTATGGGCAGTCCTTACAAAGGCCCTGTAAACATTGGCCGATGGTAAGCCTGCAAATGAATCGTTCCCATACTCGGTTAAGTCGAGCTAACACCTATATATTGTAGCATTATACGGTATATAATACTGCCATTCAACTAACTTACTTAGCTTATTTAACTAACTAACAATCTCCTAGTTATAACCCAAATTAGAGGATTTAGAAAAAATTGAACTTGGCGGGATTCGGAAATCTGTGGTTCAAATCCCGCACAGGCCAATTATTTTTTTTAATTCCCTTATTTCGGAGCTATGTAACAACTGGCACTTTTTTTTTGTAAATACATTTACTTTACACAATTAATCCAAGGTTTGCCAACATCGACTGCCAGCATCATCTTAAGAAAATAGACAATGATAAACATGTTGTGTGTATTGGCGTATCTCCTTAGGTTCACAGCGTTGCTTTTTCATTATTTAACCAGCTTTCTTTTTGATCGCCTTGATAATCAATTTCCCGATTGGTTTGATCAGAATGGTGACGAGGATTTTAGCGAGTGGCTGCGTCACAACCTTGCCCAGTGGCTTCAGCAGCATCTGTCTGACCAACAACAACACGGGCATGAGTGGACCCAGGACCAGCAGCAGTACCGGCGACAGCAGCAACAGCAATGTCGTTACAACTATCCGGCGAGATATGTCATGTTCTTGTTCACTATCCGTCTCAATCTGCAAAGACATTTATTACCTTTCAAGCTTAGAGACAATCAGTCACTCCACAACACGAATTTTGTGCAGATATAGACGATAAAGTAAGAATTAAGGTGTCATAAAGTAGAAAAAATGTTCCTGTGAATTTTGACATGAAATTATCACAATTAACCGTAGTTTTGGAAAGCGTGGACCTAACATGAGACTTTATTCCCGCCTTCAAAAGCTATGGTCAAACGGTGTTAGTTTCGGCTACACAATATATAACGTGGAAGAACATTCCTTCTACTGCCTCTACTCTCTTTAATCTTTTTAATTCCTGAATAATTTTAAATTGGACAGCAGGAATGCATAAAATTGCACATTTCAATTGCAAGGTATTTAGTAGAGAAGGAGGATAAAACCCTTTACTATGCATTGAAGTCAAAGGTGCCTTTTTCTCCTAAACAAACAAAGTCATTGCTCATTAGTAATGCTGTTTCTCTTTCTCACACTATATACGTTCATGTTTTTTGGCTTCAAACACCAGCTGGACTCAGCAGTGAAGTGAGGGAAAAAAGGCACTATTTAATCCGACCCCTCACAACTAGAAGGGATAACCAAGAGCACGGCCACGGGGTCAGGGTTGATCTTCTTACAATATTTAATTAAGTATTGGGAAAAGGCGTATTACCCCTATTCTTCATGAGAGCAATTTCTTAGAATGAAATGACTGCAGAATAAGGACATCGACTACACTTTAACATAGCTAATTAGTTACCATTAAAAAATTATAATATATACTGCATTATAACAGTACTAGTACTATACGTACGTAAAAAGAAATTTGTCTTTATTTTAAAAATTTACAAATGTTGTTCTTTTAGGGTTAGCATGAAAACAAAACTTTATAGTCTTATTATTCGCCTTTTGTTTATTTTCAATAAAGTCGATTTTCATTTATTCATTCAATGTTTGGCCTTTGGGTCCACTCTTACAATTGACCCATTTTAATACTTAACCGAAATTAGAGGATATGGAAAAAACTGGGCTTGGCAGGATTCGAACCCACGATCTACGCCTAACCGGGCGTCGTCTTAACCGCTGGACGACGCCCGGTTAGGCGTAGATCGTGGGTTCGAATCCCGCCAAGCCCAGTTTTTTCCATATCCTCTAATTTCGGTTATAACGAGGAGGTTACCTCTTCAACCAAAGTTAATTTAATGTCAGTGTTATATATACCATATAATAATACAATGTAATTAATACTTACCTCAGAAGCATTGGTAGGAGCTATAAAACTAGCTACAAAAACCAAATAGTAAGATACCAGAAATGATGCCTTCTTTACTGCCAGCATGTCCCTGTAAAATTGTTTTCTGACTAGTTGTAAGCCAATCATTGCCAACTGTTACACACTTCAATTACTTTGTCGTCATGGTAATATAACTACTTGCACTTGCATTCGCAGTATTTTACAGCACCTGTGTACATTTTATAAGACAACTAAACAACTTATCACGACAACAAAAAGGGTTAAGTTTTGAGAACGATTTAATTAATTCTGAAGCATTGAAGCATTCAAATAGGATATGAGCGTATGTGTCGTATACCTGGTGTTCTAAAAGGAAACTGTAAATGCCCCATACATGTAGTTTGGTGCACACCGGGCCTTCTTACAATAAAACATTACAAATTACCACAACAAAAACGATAGAAGAGTAACGTTTTAAGAGCGTTTTAATTAAATCTGAAGGATTCAAAGAAGACATGGACATGGGCATGTAGAGTAGTGGAACGGACTCCAAGTTTCACCCGAAAGGTTGTTGGTTCGAGTCCCACACTTGCTGTATTTCCTGGCTATGCTTCGGAGGGCATGGAAAGCAGGTGGTCCTGGGCTTTCCTAGTTGAGTGTAAGAGAGGGCTTATAGCCCTAACTCCGCTAGGTTGGCTTAGTAAGAGAACAAAAAGTCAATATTTATTTATTTAAGACATGAGCATATTTTGCTTATCCCTGGGGTTCCAAGAAAGTTGTAGATGCCTCATATGTGTAGTTTAATGCACGCGTTATAACAGGTACAACACCGAAATTAGAGGGTATGGAATAAACTGGACTTGGCGGGAATAGAACCCACCTTAACCGGACATCGCGTGGTCTTAACCGCTGGACGTGGGGTCGAATCCCGCCAAGTCCAGTTTTTTCATATCCTCTAATTTCAGTTATAACGAGGACGTTACCTCTTCAACCAAAGTTAATTTAATGTTAGTTTTATATATACCATATAATACTACAATGTACAGGTACAAAACCGCTGAGCGGCCTTACCGGAATAATTTAGGTGGGAAGTAGAGAGGACACGGCCCAACAGGTCTGTTCCGGACCAGTGCATTTCCCGTGCATGCTCAGTGCCAATGCACTCAGCATTTACAATATCGCAAGCTATACTCCGCTAAAGCCTTGCTTTATACCAATTTAATTAGAAGCCAGGGGTGGCCAAAACTATTGCTATCTCTCATAGTCGCGAAATGTAAGAAGAATGCTCCGCAGTTTACGAAATTATGAAACAGCGAGAATTTAAGTTTTATTATGTGATTCTTGCTATGATGAACTAGATAGCCTGATTTTGTTTATCGGCCAGACCGACAATATGCGTTTACAAACTATAAACTACCCCAACACCAGAATTGAGAGACAACCTGGAAGACTTGCTGCAAACCAATCGGCAGATGGCGATTAATGAAAAGTAAGACATCCCAAATGAAGCCGAGACCGGGTTAGAAAAAGGTGCTGGTCCTCGAGCGCCGAGACAACTTAGAACGCCTATTATTTCCATTATTATGAATCAATAGCGATATATTCTATTCTAATAGGCGAGAAATGCTACTCACTTCCCTAAATTGCTTAGAGAGCATCTCTTAGAGAAAGCTTTCTACACTGTCATTGAGGCACTAGCACAACGACAATAACAGAACTACCTGATTTTGACGATATCTCGACGATTTTACTTTATACTTTCTTGTCAATTACTTGTATTGTATAATGTAAAAGAAATATATATTTATATATATACAAATGATGGCGCCCACCCCAAAAGTATTTAGCCATTTTCAAAATCAATTTTAAACTTCCGATAACTCACACTTTAAAACAGCCACGTGGACACTTCAAAACGCGTGTTATACACGTGTCCCAGCGGCAGTGAACATTTCTTATAGTGACGTCATAGTGCATTCATTCCATTGTATATCAACTAATTAATTCCAAATATGACGTCAGAGTTCCATTTATCGGGTAATTAATTCCATTTACAGCAACAATGGCCGCCGTCTCTCACAACTGTGTCGTACAGTACACCAGAATTAATGTCTTCCACAGACATTACTAGTTTGAAAGTCTCACATTGTTATGGAAAGTGAGAGGTTTTCATAAAATTATGAATAAATTAATGCTGCATTTGAGTCTACTTAAGTTTTAGGTAGGAGAGTTGGGACATTCGCAAGTGCCATGGGTATTTTTTCACCCCTTTCTGGAGCCACATTAAATTGGCCTTGGTGGCAGGGTGGTAGCAGCGTCCTTGTACTTGTGCCAGTCTACGCATCTTGCGTGTTGCAACTCGGCACAAGTATACCTAGTAGGCTACTAAGTGACAGGACTGACGAGATCAATCGGATACATTCATTAAATTGTTTGTACTGAACCCACCAGATTAATCTAGAAAGCAAGAGAAAAATCTGTAATTGTGGATTTGAACTTCTAATCTTTCTGCTCAAGGCCCACGAACTGAAGTTTAAACCAGCGTCCGGTCCAACTGAAAGCTTATTTACACGGACTCCATCCATCTTGCTGGTGTTCCTGCAGGCCACAACCAATCGTACTGAACCCATCAGCTCAACCTAGAAAACAGGTGGAAAATCTCTTCAATTTGAACCCAGCCGCGTAATCTAGAAATCACGAGAAAAAACTCTGATTTTGAGGGTTTGAACTTCTCTTCTTTCGGTTTACAGCCCACTCCGCTATCAACTGAACCATTCCGACCCATGGGTACAACATAAAACTCAACCATATTTTACAGGGGGGCCATCCATCTTTCCGGCGTTCCCACAGGCCACAACCCGTCGCACTGAACACCAGCTCCCCGAATCAATTCTTCAAGGTGCCCCAAAAAACTCGCGGTAAGAATTTTTCAATTACGAGTACGGATTCGCTCTGCTCCGGCGCGGGTAATTGTTTTTGGGGCGAATTTGCCCCCAGTACTACAGGTAATTAGTTATTGAGTCAACCTATTTATATTGTCTATGGGATCGTGACCGAGAAATATCGAGTGTAATGAGAAATGTTAGGTGGTAACATATTGGGTTTTAGGGGCGCCTTCGAATACGGTGCGATAAACCGTCAGAGAAGTTCATTTATTAAGGGAGTGGACCTATTTATATTTGGGTTTGGGGTCGAACAAAGCGAGATCAACAGACAAGTAGGTAACTTGTTAGCAGAGTAAGCCTATTTATGTTCAGTGCTAAGGCGCTTATTCCACCTACGTCAATAGTCAATAGTAAATGTGGTATTGACGTGGTAGCAGACATTAAAGACAGTCTTTAATTGTCTGCTACCACGTCTATACCACATTTACTATTGACTATTGACGTAGGTGGAATATGCGCCTAAGAGAAATATTCAGTGGTAACATATTGGGTTTTATAGGGGCGCCTTCGAATAAAGTGCTATGAACCGGATCTTCCAGTTAGTTTACTTAATATATCAATTCATTAGTTTTCATTCGAAATAAGGTCCTATAAACGATGTCAGCAATTATGCGACAGTCAAACATAGTAATAAAAATGGCTTCAAGGTCAATTTATGGTCCTAGGTCCATAGAGTAGAGAGATGGGCTAAACGTTTTGTAATTGTAATTTTTGAATGACTTTTTATGGACCCAGTGGCCCATAGGTCCAATGCTAATAACCCCATGAATTTCGGACATTATATTTTGTATTGTTTCCGTATGAACTTTTGGCCATTGGCAAACTGTTGAACGTTCTCGATGTCAATCTACCCCGGCTACAAGTGATAGTGGACAATCTGAGACAAGCTTACCATTGACACAATGAAACAGGCGAAGGCATGACTTAACCGAGTACAGATACGAGTCTATCAGAACGCTTAGGTACTGATCGGATGGCGTTTAAGCCACTGTACTTCACAGTGTTATTTGACACATTTTCAGCGATTGTGCATTAAACTTTAAATTTAATCTCTTTGCATGGGAACCACCGGGGGCTTTTCTCTATATCCGTGACCGGACAAATTCAGACCAATCAACGTGGAGCTAGAGATAAAAGCCATAAAGCCCGGCTGATTACTGTCATCTAATTGGCTAATGGCCAGGACATGTCCGGGGCTAAGTGACACAATGAGTTATCTCCATTAGGGGGCTAAGAGCTTCGTGACTCGCTCATTACCCCGTAAATGGGCTCTATAGACCCATAATGCATAGTTTGATGGCATTTGCTGTTAATCGGTCTGCATTTTAAGTGCTTTAAAGAGCAAGAAAGAAATATGAAGAGAATGGCTTTTGGATGTTGTCTTTCACGTAATTGTATCATGGGGTCATATAAAAAGTTATTGGGGTCCGGCAGAACACCCAAGCGGCAGCCCTCCGAACTATATTGCGTTGCCATGGTAACAAAGGCTTTCACTGTTCCCAATAAATATGTAAATTAGTGTAATACAAGTTGCTACATATAGACAGTGCCCTAAACAACAAACCAAAGCAAATAAACTTGTTGAAATGTTTGGCGGGAAATCGTAACATGCCATGGCATTAATGATAAATCGCCTTACTCCATTCTATTTTTTTTTCCATCCTATAATAATAATAATAATAAATAAATGTATTTCGTTTCTTCAATATTACATATACAGTGATATAATGAAGTAGGGGTGGCCCAAAGGATTTCTCCCGTGCTGGGGCCCCCTTAATACTAATAACTAAGCTAAAACTAAACTAAACTAAAACTAAAACTTTATCGATAATAATTAATTTTATGTAGACTCTAACATCACTAAGTAAGTAAATAAGTAAGATCATATACTAAGATGAAATAATATAAATGTTTATCACTCTGTTGAATCCGGGGTTGTTATGCTAGCGCGCTATTGCTGGAAGATTTGTTAGTTGATTATGGGACAGATGAAAACTAATTTTACTAACGAATTTTTTTTTTGGTCGTAGATTTTTTATGAACTCAGGAAGGCTGTTATAGAATGGAACTGATAGGTAAATGTGCGAATGTTTGAAAAGGGTAGTGTTATGATTGGGGATCTGAAGATTGCGACCAACACCAAGTCTTGTGCCACAGTCATGTTGAATTAAGTCTGATTGGTTGTTTGCGTCTAGTAATTGTTTGTACCTGTATAAACAAAGCTGTCTTGCGTAAGTGATTGTGGTGGTAGGTACGTTAAATTCGTCATAGAGCAGTTCCGATGGGTACCTATAGTGCTTTTTCATGGCAACTTTAATTACGCTTCGGAGGGCTGTTTCTAGTGGGTCCATGATTGTAGAATGTGCTCCGCCCCATGCTAAGATGTTATATTGTACAAGTGATTGGACTAGTGCGAAGTAGATTTGTCTTATAACGTCACGGTTTACAATATTCCTTAGTCTTTTGAATTTGTACAAGGTTTTTCTTATCCTTTTGACAGTTAATAATATGTGCTCACTCCATCGTAAATTGTGGTCTATAATGGTCCCTAAGTATTTGTATTTATCAGTTTTAATTATTTCTCGGCAATTGTAACAGTTGTTTAGAGCACAGTCATGCCCATGAAGTATCAAGTACTGGTTTTCAGGTTGCCCAACAACCGTGTTGCTGAAAGCCATGTACTCCGTTTTATTAATGTTAAGGGTAAGTAAGTTCTTGTCTAGCCAATCTTTAACCTTGCGCATTGCGGTGGTTGCCTTTTGATAAGTGTCGTTCCACGTAGGACCGTTGAAGTACAATACTGTGTCGTCGGCGAAGCCTATCAGTGTACCTTCTGTGTCCAGTTCCAGTAGTTGGTTATAGTAGACGAGGAAAAAAAGGGGACCAAGGACGGTTCCTTGCGGGACACCACACGTCATTGTCGTCATGTCACTAAAAAAAGTTTTGCTTGTGCCACAAGCATCGTACGGTCCACTTAATAAAACTTGTTGTTGTCTGTTGGTAATGTACGAGCAAAGTAGTTGAAGACAAATCCCCCTTATTCCTGCCCGTTCCAGTTTGGAAAGTAGTATGTCATGTGACACGGTGTCAAATGCTTTTTTTAGGTCCAAGAAGATACATAATGGGTGTAGTCCTTTGTCTAGGTCAGAGTATACTCGTCCTGAAAGTTCAGCTAGTGCGTCTTGAGTGCTTCTCCCGTTTCTGAAGCCAAACTGTCGTTCTGAGAGGGAGTGCGTCTGTTCGAGGAAAGACATGAGTCGAGATTTGAGAGCTTTTTCGGTTATTTTTGATACGTTAGAGACAAGGGATATCGGTCGATAGTTGGACATTTCAGATCTATTTCCGCTTTTAAATACTGGTACTATGGTAGCTCGTTTGCACACGTCAGGAAATGAACCTTCAGTCATTACGAGATTTATCAGGTATGTAAGTGGCTTAAGGAGACGATGTCTGTGCTGTTTCAAGGTTCTTGCCGATATTCCATCCGGGCCTGCTGCAGCATTCGTCCTGAGTTCTATTAGATATTTTTCAGTCTCCTGTTCTTCAATAGGTGTCATAAAGATAGAACGCTCGTTGCATCGTTCTGCTGTTGGTCGCTCCGCATTGTGTTGTCCTTTGGGCAGTTCAGACGCTAGAGTCTCGCCAATCCTCGCAAAATATAAGTTAAATGCGTTGGCAATTTCCCTACCCTGATTGTTTTCCATTGTTAGACGTTTATTCTCATTATCAGAAATTTCCTTGATTTCATTTTTAGATTTTTTAATAGTGTCGGTAATTTCGTTGATAAGTTTCCATGTCTCACGTGGATTTTCTTTATTTGCTAATATCTTGTCTTTGTAAAAATTATTTTTTGTATTTGTGATCAATTTTTTTAAATGGTTTCTGTATCGGATATATTTTTTCCGGAGTTCATCATTGTTGGGGTATGCTGTTAACCTCTGTTTCATACGATCTCGATTTCTAATGGATTTAAGCAGGCCATTAGTTATCCACGGCTTGAGTTTCGTTGTTTTGTTAGGTTTCGTGACTTTTTTCGTCGCTAAAGTAGTGTAGTTAGTCAAAGTATGTAGGAAGTTGTCCGCGCAGCAGTTAACATCAGTTTCATAAAGAACCGTCTCCCAAGTTTCGTGCAGAAGCAGGTCGTTTAGCTTTAAACCGTCTATGATAGTTCTCTCAATTTTGGTTTTGTATTTTTTGGTTGTACTAACGTGCTGAATGGTTAATGCTGTCATAAAGTGGTCTGTCACTGATGAGCGAAGTATGTGTCCAAGTGCGTCTGAGTGCGCGTTTGTAAAAAAGTGGTCTAGACAAGAGCTTTTAATATTAGGTTCAGTAGGAACTCTAGTATAACTATTAATTGCTGAGTAAAGCCCCATCGATGTGAGTATGTTCAAATAATTCAAGGTATCTACCGGCGGGGTTTCCTCTGCTGTGTCTATATTAATATCCCCTGTCAATGTTAGTAGGTCATAAGAAGAGCTGTTTAGGTTTTCAAGGAAGCTTGCTAGGCACTCAATAAAACCTGGTACATTTTCCCTAGGCGGTCGGTAGATTGAAATTATTTTGTGTTTTTTATCTGCAAATGAGAGTGAGACGACTGATGCGTTGCATCCAGTAATATTAACTAGTTCAAAGCTGGCCCCTAAACAAGACCTGGTGAAGACCGCAACCCCATCACATTTGTTAATAAAACCGTAACTATAAAAAGAGTCGTAATCGGGAATGGAGTAAGTACTACCAGATTCAGCAGAGTGATGCGTTTCAGTTAAGACAATAACATCAAATAGAATCCTTACGCTTTGGTAATACACTAGAAACTGATTAAAATTCTTATTCAGACTTCGAATATTCATATTTAAAATTTTTAAAGCTTTATCAGTAAAGTGACAAGAATTAAAGTTAACGTCATTTAGAGTCGTAGGTATCTTAATTTATGTCTCTATTTTATAATAGTGCAATATTCTTGAATATTTCTGACCAACAATTCCGGCCCAAGAACCCCCACAAAGCCAAACCAGGCACGGGCACTGCATATAGATACAGTCATGAAAGTTACGTAGAACCACTGAGGATGTAAACGAAAAGATTACAGTTCCTATTATAGATCGACCACGACCCATCAGCCCGGATTCTACAACTCTGCTATATCATCATAATAACATTGGAATAAATAAATAATTAAAATCATTCCTACACCTACTATACCAAAGAATTGAATTTATTTGTAATGAAGACAGGCAGCGCAGTCAACCGCAGTGTATGATAACCAAAGCAAACAGTAAACAAATACATGAACAAATAAAGCTCTGTTATCATCCCGTAACGGGTTATCATTTGAGTTCAGTTGTGAGCCAGGGCTGGTATCAGGAAAAACACATTTACCCGGACGGAAATAATGCAGAAATTGGCCACAACGTGTAAATCCACTGAAACCTCAAAATCTGCCATTTCGCATCATCACAAAGCTTTCCTCATACCAACGTACAGTATTAGGAAAGCAAAAATGCAGGAAAAAAACTAAGGTCTGTTATCATCCCGTAGAGTGGGGGTTGGATAAAGACATTTAAATAATTAATTTTTAAAAAACGGTACTCAAACCTAAACGGTCATTGAGTTGTCGTGGCCTGGCTATTTTTTTTTTTTTTTTTAATATAAACGTCAGCAGTAAAATACCTGAAGTGCAGCAATAGCAAGATATAACCTGGACAGGAATTGAATTGCTTTCTACAACCCCCCCCCCTTTCCTTTCCCCTAACAACACGGTGAAATGAAAGAAAGTTGGACGTGGCAGGAAAGAGGAAAGTATGGGCGGGAGGTTTTTGAAAGAGCAGCTCTTAAAAATAAATGCTTATGAGAGGAGATAGGGGTTGAGTGCTGACCGTATTGTACGGCGGGCCTCTCTCAATGTCCGAGGGTGGTTTCATCCCCCTCCCTATGAATATCTACCAGTGCAAACAGTTTTTGTGTTACGGCCTGCTCCACTTTTCCCTGATGGGGTAGGCGGCAGGTTGTTATAAATTCACATTTTATACGAGGTTACTATAGGTCGGGTCGGCACGTCCCCCTATAAGTTGCGTTTACTGTGGTAGGTACCTACCTAGAGTTCGGTATAGAAGAGATGGGACATTTGGTTCCCGCCAAAATATATTTTTTTGTGTGTCCCATAAATAAATAAGGACTTTTTGTTGTTTCTATCACTAGGCCAACCTAGCGGAGTTAGGGCTATAAAGCCCTCTCTTACGCTCAACTAGGAAGGCCCGGGACCGCCTGCTTTACATGCCCTCCAAAGCATGGCCAGAAAATGTAGCTAGTGTGGGACTCGAACCATCAACCTTTCGGGTGAAAGTCAGAGTCCGTACCACCACGCTACATGCCCTGATCCCATCTCTCCTATATTCTTTCATTTTCTTCATCTTATAAATAAGCTATCAATTATTAATAATAATAATAAACGTCTTATTTTTAGTTATTTGCGCGGTGAGACTAAAGACTAGTAAGACTTTTTCTGTTTAACCCACGTCCAAAAAAAACAATGCAATATCTAAAATACAGTACATTGTCAACAAAACAAAAGCAACAATCATAATAAATAATCTTATTCTAAACGTATTTATTTATAAAAAGAAACATAGAACTCTAATATTACCGATATTTTGTTACTAGTATTTTATACAGCATGTAGTGTATTTTATAAAATGAATTATATAGGTGCGCCTACTTAATACAGTACAATATACTATATAAGATAAACAATGACTTGTTGTTCAGTTACTACGCCAACCTAGCAGAGTTGGGGTTATAATGCTCTCTCTTACACTAATCTAGGAAGTACCGGGGGTACCTGCTTTATATGTCCTCCGAACCATAGACCGAAAATGAAGCAAGCATGGCCGTGCCCAGTGGGGTGATCTAAGGGTTTCGGACCCCCCCCCCCCTCACCCACCCGAAATAAAAGGCCTTTGCACAAATTTAAATTGTATATTTTAGTGATACAATTTATCATTTTTTGTAAACCATGTATTGTTTGAAGAATTGGAAAACATTTATTTGAATGTGAACACTGGATAGAATGGACTGTCATTAATAAAACCCAAAACAAAACCTGGACACGGCCTTGGTAGCAAGTACAGCACTCGAACCAGCAACCTTCTGGATGAAAGTCAGAGTCCGTACCACTACTCTACATATCCTGACAAAACAGGTTCCTATTAGCTGATGACATGCACTAAGTGGTTACATTATGTCAAACTAACTTCGCTATTTAATGACACGTTTAGACGAGCTTTGCGTGCCTCAGATACACCGAAATAACCAGAAATAGTAAAAAAGACAGCTGCATGAAGTAACATCAGTTCACAGCAAAGACACTTCGCTATAATTACAAAGATATACCCGTGTGCCTAATAGCTAGCATCCTCATCCCAGGGAATGTCAGGGCCCCGCCCGGGGGCGTCTTCAAAATAGCGCGGCAACGTACTAAACAAAAAGAATCACGAACATCGCACCGTAGGCCCCAAAAGAAAAAAATACATCTGCAGTACAGCCTTAAGTAACGAACCTTAAAAGTAACAAATGAGAAGCCAAAGGTAGTAGAATGCGTGCTACTAATGTAAAAGTCTGTCCTCGCCTGCAGCATTTTAGAAGTAAAAATAGAGACAGGTGTTTTTCTTCTATTTTCATTTCCATGTATGTGAAAAGCATGGAAATTAAATGTGATAATTCTCCCAGGGGGCTCTCCCCCTACTTCGAAAAGGGGAAATTTCATTTATTTATTATTTATTATTCTTAATAAAGTAATGTGTTTTGTGTAATGCATAATTTGCCAGGTCTAACAGGTGTCCAGATCAACAGTGAGTGGAAAGCGGTTTGGATGGTAGAATTCAACGCCATCACGGGCCTCTGGCCTGCAGCAAGAAGTTCATAGCGAGAGGCGAATCTGTCTTGCCCCTCCATAAAAATAATAAATATGTATACGCCATGGGCCGTGGGTGGTCAGATTGCATACTGCCAAGTGTCTCGTCAAAATCAGCGGGCGACCTCTTCACTAGTCAGCAGTAATATATGCAACAGTGCTACTACAGTAATATGTGCGAAAAACAAAATTAAACATGAGTATAATTTTATTGTAGCTTAGCTAGCAAACTTTTACTGATATATAGTATTTCGTTGTGTTAACGGATGTAGGCCACACTCGGGCATTTGCCCAGTGGCGTGATTTTTGCTTTCCTATTTATACGTAGTATAAGGAAAGCATTGTGATGGTCAAAATTTTCGACTCTTGAGATTTCAACGGATTTACACGTTTTGAGGTCCCAGGAACCCAAAAAAGTGGTTTTTACGAAATGTCTGTCTGTCTGTATGTCTGTCTGTGCGTCGATTTCCGGGCAAACTACTCGGTCGATTTTGATGAAATTCGGCATGTAGGTTCACAAAAATCATACCTCGGGAACATTTTTTTTATTTATTTTGGGCTAACTCGATTTCGGGGGTTTTTATTTTCAAAAAACTTCAAAAAAACGTCTAAAAAAATTATTTCCCAAAAACGGCTCCAACGATTTCTTTTAAATTCACACATATTGTAGTTGTTGTTAATGTTGATAAAATGCGGGGGTCACTTGCCCCTTGATAGTTTGCTTCTGGGGGTAAAAAAATAAAAATGACTAAATTTTAATGAAAAATGACTAAAAAATAATTTTTCTGAGACACCTTTCTATCGATGATTTCTACGTTCAGGTATGTTTTAGGTGTTAAATTGAGTAACGAAACCGGACAGGTTGCTTTCCCAAAAAAGTATTTGGTTTTGTACAAAAAAAATGATAGAAAATTCAAGCTCAAATGCATTGCGTGCCCTGCCAGTATTGCTGTGTGGTAATGTGTTGGTCTGACCTATCTAGAATTTATCTCACCACCAGTGACGAGTGACGTCAGGTGGACAACGCCCCCCCCCCCCCCCCGAGATATCGGAAATTATTTACCATGAAATTACTCATTTTCTCTATCTACTAATTTTGATAAATTGGAAAGCATGTTCGAGTAAACTCGGACCGGTTGTTATAAATTGTTTTTGTATGGTATTGAAATGTATTCATTCATTCATTCATTCAACTAAACCTCCCGAGATACAATCTTAGAAGGCGGCATAGTACCACTGAAGATGTCGCCCACAGATGTAGAGGAAACGTTGGGGAATACACTTACAAACCGATCACGGCCCATCATCCCGGATTCTACTGCTTCATTATCTGGCTCTGACCATGTTGTAATAATAAAAATATCATTCACTATGAAAATAGTCAGAGGAGAGTATAAAGTTAGTGGCTACGGACGCCGTCTATCCCCCCTTGGTGAGTCATGGACAAAGATTGATTGATTGATTGATACGCTTAGTGTACATTGATGCAAGAATGATTAAAACTATTGGGACATTTCATTTCAAGCTATGAAGATATACCCGGGTGGAAAGAGGAAGAAATAGTTAGAATCCGACATGGAGACAACATTTGGAGTGGGCCGCTGGAGTGACCCGACATGAACCTTTAGCCTACGTGTGAACTCGGCGGCGCGCCTAAACAATCCAAGAATGCGCCTATGGCAACTCATAACAATCAGTGTGTACGCATTGTACACCAATGCGAGTACAGAGCACTGCCATTTGGTTACAAAAGTACGGTGCGTCGCGTCGGCAATGGTTCAGCAACAAGAAAAAAAAGCAGTCAGGCAAGGCATGACCCCCCCCCCCCTCAAAAAAAAAAAAAATATTTGCACCGTACACAAGCTATAGAGAATGGAGTTTTTAATATATATGTTTTTAATGTTCATATTGAGATTACATCAACTCCAGTGACATCACATGGACTCCCCCCCCCCCTACACCCCGAAAAAAAATTTCATGGCTACGGCCTGGGGAACAGACAGATTCTGGCTAATTTGTTAGCGTATGTTCTAATCCTAAGAGAGCTGAGGGCGTTTAGAAGGGTCACCAACTCTTGAAATGTATTGTAAGGTACAAATGTACAATTTAGTTGTGGGAACTTTTGATATAGAAACGCAAAGTAAGAAATTAAAGAAACAATTAGAGTGGTTGTTAGAGTGGAAAATCCCTCTGGTGAGACCAAACGGCTGCCATAAGTACATCCTGTACCTAGTTATACCTAAATGATGCGCTGCACTGCCATTTTAGGACACTTCAATGCAGTACAACTTGTAGTAGGTCTGTAGACTGTAGGTCTTGAAAAAGTGCGCATGTAGAGATATACTGTATGTAGATACTCGTATGGCGCCCATTCCATTGACCGGCTAGGGCTATTTCCAAAACGGTGACGTGGTAGCAGACACTCAAGACTTAGGTAACGTCTCCACCGACCTCGCATTGCAGATTGCAAGTGACATTGACGGAAATCTTTGTTTTTTTTTTAGAAATCTATTAAAATGTTTGTAATTAACATATCCCATGAAGCCATTTTTTAATTTTAGTTTGTTTGTTTGTGATTTTATTGTATGATCATTGATCAATTTTAACTATGGCATAGAGGAAATTAAACATTTCCGTCAATTCTGCAATGCGAGGTCGGTGGAAACGCCACCTAAGTCTTGAGTGTCTGCTACCACGTCACCGTTTTGGAAATAGCCCTAGCCGGTCAATGGAATGGGCACCTAATGAATACGTACGCTAGAACCTCGGGTAAGACGTAGAGCTAACATAACCATGCCGTTTAGTAGGTAATAGCTTATTTTTGGGGTTAAAATGTGAACAAAACAATTTTGAATGTCACTTTCCATTATAAAATTACCTTGTTTACATTTTTAATCCCAGGTTAAGATTAAAATTAATCGCAATAGTAGGCCCGTAGATGGCAGTACCTAGATGAACCAATATATACGTAGTGTGTTACACTGCCATATTTTTAGGGCGGTTCAATGCATTACCCCAAGTAGTAGTCCAATAGGTAGTATAGGTATTAAAATAGTCAGCGACAAAGGGTCAGGAAAGGTGGAAGCCTGTAGGCTGTAATTAGAGAAAGGAAGGCATGAAAAATTAGACAGCAACTTAAAATCAAAACCTAATCGGACAGTTCACAGATAATCGGAAGGGAAAAAACCTTACTTATTGTTTTAAAAAAATCAAGTATCACTGCAGGCGTCATAAAGTAATAATAAATAAATAGCGTTTAATATGCCAATAACAGTATAATCGGATCCAGAGCGAAGGCATATAGGCCTACAGTGCCTACACTTCCTATATTTTCTGGCCATGCTTCGGAGGGCATGTAAAGCAGGCGGTTCCGGGCCTTCCTAGTTGAGTGTAAGACTCCGCTAGGTTGGCTTAGTAATAGAACAAAAAGTCCTTATTTATTTATTTAAAACATCACAATTTACAACTTAAAAATATTGAACAATTAAATTAAGGGTATTAAGCGCAAAGCAATCGTCGGATTCATAAAAGCCGGTTAACAAATTTTTAAAAGAGGTTGGTAGTAGAAGAAATGCTGCCGTACATGCTAATGTACATTATGTTACTGTCACTTACACCGATTGGCCACAGTTATTGAACTTATTGAGTTATTGAGGATATCAAGGCATTGTAGTTCCAAAACTGAGGCCGACTGGTGTTAGTCACAGTGAAATAGCCTACTATGCATCACAATGTAGAGACCTAGTGACATCACATTTATAGCTCTACTATCAATATTTGATAAATAAATAAACAAATTAAAATAAAAGAACCGGTCCGAGTTTACTCGAACATGCTTTCCAATTTATCAATTAGTAGGGAGAGAAAATGAATAATTTCATGGTAAATATAAAATTCATTTATCGGTTGATTGATATCCATATTATAAGGTTTTGAAATTCTTTGTAAAGGGCGGTCAGTTTTGACGATTTTTAATTATATTTATTTATTTATAAATTTTCCCAAGACTATTTTCCTTATTTTTTGCCACATTTAAAAAGAACCGGTCCGAGTTTACTCGAACATGCTTTCCAATTTATCAATTAGTAGGGAGAGAAAATGAATAATTTCATGGTAAATAATTTTCCTATGGTTAAATTTCGGATATCTCGGGGGGGGGGGGCGTCCACCTGACGTCACTGGAGGTGAGGTAGCCTCAATATATTTAAAACACATTACAACACAGTAATAATGGCAGGTCAGGCAATGCATTTCAGCGTGAAGTTTCTATCATTTTTTCAAAAAAAAAATTTTTGCGCAAAAGCAAATAGGTTTTTGGGAAAGCAAACTGTCCGGTTTCGTTACTCAACTTAACACCTAAAACATGCCTGAAGCTAGAAATCATCGATAGAAAAGTTTCGCAGAAATATTATTTTTTAGTCATTTTTCATTAAAATTAAGTTATTTTTATTTTTTTACCCCCAGAAGCAAACTATCAAGGGGTAAGCGACCCCCCGCATTTTATCAACATTAAGAACGACTTGAATATATGTGAATTTAAAAGAAATCGTTGGAGCCGTTTTTGAGAAATAATTTTTTTAGACCTTTTTTTGAGTTTTTTGAGAATAAAACCCTCCCAAATTGAGTTAGCCCAAAATAAAATAAAAATGATCCCGAGGTATGATTTTTGTGAACCTACATGCCAAATTTCACTCAAATCCACCGAGTAGTTTGCCCGGAAATCGACGAACAGACAGACCGACAGACAGACATTTCGTAAAAAACACTTTTTTGGGTTCCTGGTACCCCAAAACGTGTAAATCCGTTGAAATCTCGGAATCGAAAATTTCGACCGTCACAAAGCTTTCTTTATACTACGTATAAATTGGAAAGCAATAAAAATAGTCATTTATTTGCAAACCGACCTAAAAGTCCAATAAAATGCAAATTTCATAATGGACGCAGAAGCAGAGTTGCTGCTGAGTGGCAAGTAACTTTGGACAAGCTGAGACATGCTTATCAGTGACACAAAGCAACAGGCGTCAGTGTGAGTTAGCCGACACCGGGTATGACGTTACAAAAGACATAAACTTTAAGAATCCTCCCTAAGTCCATTATAAACCTCTTCAGCCAACCAGTCTACTACTTTATAAAAGTTTAAGAAGGAAGCTTAAGAGCTCCGTTGAGAAGTACGGTAGGTAATTCACAGACCCGAATTAATCTTACTTCCCGCCAAGATAAATTTCCATGCATACCAGAGTTTCAACTTGGAGAGCTGTGGAATTTCTCTAGACATTTACTGCGGTGGTATTTCAGAGGATATATCTGCATAACGCCACCACATGCACTCGTATACGAATGTGAATATTTCAAGGCTTTCTGTCGGGCTGAGGTAGGGAATTACCACAGGCATACAACAGCTAGACCGCGAGGGGTACATTTCGAGATCCATTAGAGACCCTTTGGCTGGCATAGCTTACATTAACATACGAGGTTAATATTTCTTTATTTAATGGAACTATTTCCATTGCTATTCAACGCATAGAGACCCCGGCAATGCAAAAGGACCATTGCGAATGTACATTATGCAGGTAATAACCACAGACATACAATAGTTTGACGGCGGGGGTACATTTCAAAGACCTTTTGGCTGGCATCGCTTACATTGTAGGTAATATGGCGGACGATTCTCGAATTTGCGATTTGTGGACGTCTTTTCCATTGCAGCCAAAGGGCTAGCAGAAGATTTCATGTCGATTTCGGAAGCTGGTGTGAAGCCTTCGGCACGAAAGTGCACGTTTTCCCCTAGACCTGCCAGATCATAGAAATCTTCTGAATTAGACTCCGTGGGCTTGCAGCATCTATTCACAAAGCCCTACCCCTACGAAGACGTCGGCAAATCGCTACAACAAGAATAGCCCATGTGTACCGGGCGTTATTGGTGTTATTATTTCTCTATTTTATGAACTATTTCCATTGCCATTCATCGTATAGAGATACAAGAGAACCGTTATGTGTTTAATATATTGTACAGGAAATTACCACAGATGTACAACGGCTAGACCAGGGACACATTTTGAGACTATTTGGCAGACATAGTTTTTTTTTACATAAGTATACGAAGCAATGTTACTCGCTGTTATGTATATGTAATGATAATTAACTGAATGTTTCCATCAGTTATTTGGATTAGTCGCGATATAAATTAACTCACCGAAAGTGGTCATTGTTTACTTTTCTATCCATTGCAATCATGGCTGATTGCTCTTGTCAGAACTTGTATGATTCGTGAAATCTTCTGCTATTTACAATAACATGTACATGACATCCGCCTTTAATAACGTAAGCTGATTTACATCCATATATACAGTAACTTTGAAATTTATTACATTTTCTGCATTATAGTACGTTTCAACAGTATTATATAGTACTATTGCAGGGGTGCCCTTTAACATCTCATAATCACATCAATCTACAAATCATTACAAATCACAGTATTTTTATTTAGAAACCAGGTTCTAGCTATTCAATAGCCATGAATACCCTTACTTATTCAGTAACTTGTAAAACATGATTTTGTGCAGCAGTACGTACAGTTTGTTATATTTTTATCTCGGTTTACAACTCCCTGTTTACTCGTTTTCACTTGTTATGGTAAGTGGGTGAAATGCAAATTTAAAAGGGAATAGCAATTGTTTCTGTGTTTTGAAGAAATTCAAGACAGCTCATAACGAGAGGAGGAAAGAGGGGGGGGGGGATTGGAAAGCTTTGAAAATTCAATGAGGAAGTGTATTTCAATAACGAGGCCATAGCTAGCAAACTCTGCGAGCTGGTGGCGGAGACATACTCGAGAAGTAACTAAAAAAATCGAAATTACAGTATTTGGCATAATCAGGTAAAATTTGGTTAAAATCAGGAAAAAAAAACTGTGACGACTGTGCTGTGCAACAGCTTAGTTACCATTGACCTTCCTAGATACAATCTTAGAAATCTATGCTGTTCCACTGAAGATGTCGACCGCAGATGTTGACGAAACGTTTGAAAGTACGCTTTCAGCACGACCACGGCCTATCATCCCAGATTCTACTGCTTCATCACGTAACTCGGGCCGTGAAAGCCTTTGTAATTATATCAGAACAAACTCTCCGTCGAATGAAACAGAAGTTACTCACAGACAAAAACCTGAATTCAAATTAAAAGAGTTTATTCGCTTTCTGAACAACAATTTGCCCACATTTTGGGCCCATTGGCATAGAAGTAACTTCTCTTCCGTCTCTACAGCCCGTTCCAGCCTTCTCCAAACGGAAGTAATTCGAGTTACTTCGGTTTGGCGCAGTCGGCAGCCTGATATTGAAATAAATGCGAAAATTGTTGGGCAATTTCCTGAAACTGCAAATTTTTAAATAAATCCCTTTAAATCAGCAAAGTCTTCTGAGTAATATGCCTTATGGTCTTTAAGAGTGTACAGCCAGTAAGAAATTGGCAGCCCGAAATTTAATACTTTTTATTTAATTAACTAAGCAGGTTATTAAAGATTTGGCTCATCAAAGTTGTAGAAGACTACGTCATCATGCATCATATTATAAGATATTTTTAATTTTCGAAATTGAAGTTTTTTCAGAAACATGCAAATATTTCATGAACAATAACTTTTCACGTATAATCGATTTTATAAAAAAAAAACTGCAATTTCGAAAACTACAAATACCTTATTATATGATGCTTGAAGTAGTCTTCTACAACTTTGATGAGCCAAATCTTTAATAACATGCTTAGTTAATTAAAAAATTTAAAAAAAATTCGGGCTGCCGCACTTTCCTATGGGCTGTACACTCTTAATGCTAAGACGAAAATTCCTAATCTGTACGTCCTCGTGGTAAGATGGAAGCGCGTAGTGACGCAAGCCATTGTAATTTTTTCTTCAGCTCGTCTCATACGAAATTTCGCTTATGCGTAGCATGTGAAAGTCGTTATTTTTTTTTCTCTGTTTATGCAAAGGCACTTCCGGCACATCACCCCCGGGGAAGACAGAAGATGACACTCCCAGAAAAATCCAACAGAACCTGAGGACTCCCGCCCTAAACAGACGCTGTCAACAAAGTCGTCGGGAAACTCCGCTGTCGTGCCGCCGACCCTCATTGAAGATAAAAGCGACGTAAAAGTAAGTAGTATGCAATATTCTGTATAAAGTATTTAGGCCTACTACCTTATATCATACACTCAAAACCAGAGATTAATTAAACGAGAAATAATATCGCATGTAAGGCGTATGTGTAGCCCTACATCTGCTCACATCTCTTGAGAGATACTAATTATTTAATGAAGCATCCCATTTCTGAAGGCAAGCTAATACGTGTAAGCCTACACACACACACAGAGCCTGAATTCTCGTCAAACGTGGAAAACTACTGTAATTAATTAATTATAGGTAACTATTATTTACATTTAGCGAGTCTCACAACAGTGCTCTTGCGTAATAATACCTCCAAGACGAAACTGTTGGATAAAAAGTCAAGTATGTTCTTCATAATATTAAAGTGGAGCAACGTGAACCACTCGTCTAATAAGTTGTGGACAATAGTCTAAACACAAGTGGTTGAAAAGGGGCTCTTGTCTCGTACCTGAAGGACTCAGGTGCGATTGCTACAGTCCAGGTACCAGCTGTCGTCATCAGTACCTTAAAGGTATTTTATTGAAGATGGTTTAGTAGGTGGAACACAAGGTTTTCAATGGAAGAGGACACCACGGATCGAATCCCGATAATGTGCTAAGCCAGAGAGGAAAGTTTAAATCGATCCTTTTTTTGTTGCGGTTGGGCCCTACTTTTCAATTCAGTTGAGTGCAAAAAGTCGAAAATGCCAGTAGGGATTGTATTCCTCTGCAGTCAAGACAAAACAGGAGAAGGAAAAACATTACCAGTATCAAAAATGATATTTTACAAGAAATATTGATAGTTGCAATTACATTTCGATGTACATTATTTAGCCGTCACTCTCACCGATTGGCCACAGTTATTGAACATAATCGTTTAAAACAAAATAGGGGTCACTTTAGAGTCAGGTCGAAATAGTTCGTTGTATATCAAAACGTAGATGAGCATTGCTTCCAAGGGTTTACAGGTTTACGATTGATATATTTCTATTGACTTATATTTTCAACAAACGGGGACTCGATAGTCCGTCTGGCTGTCCCCTAACTAAGTTATCGGACAGGGCTACGAATAATTTTCCTTATGTTTAGCATATAGAAACCAACTTTTAGCCCTTTCGTTGAACCGAAGCTATTCATTACACATATTGTACCCCTCTACCATTTACCATGACACACACATCCTGCTGATTAACGTTAGTAATTTACCTCCAGGTATTAACAAACATTGATAATAAACATTTTATTGCTCAGTCTAGGTATGGACACGGTAGCTTTCTTGCTGATAGGTAGGTGGTGGATGTAATCAAGTGTTTTTCAGGCTCCACTGCCTCGCCTGGCCGACCGTTACAACTAGAAATTAGTCGCAGGTCGTAAAACTGTTAAATTGCAAGAGAATACTGTCGCCAGCCCGCAGCTGTCGCCACTTTGTTATCGCTGTTTTTACTTCCGGTAGGTTGGTGAACCTGCGGGCGACTATACCGGTTGTTGGCCTTCAAGCTAAAATCGGACAACAGGCTGTACAAAATTGAATTAAGCCTTAACCAGTAGCTAAAATAGCCCCTCTAGTTTGTTTTATATGCATCGCCAATTCAAAGCACGTATCTCAAACAAAAAAAAAAACATTTCCTCCAGTTGGTTTCCCTATATTGAGTTACGACAGGTCTCTGATAGCATGCTCTGTAGAAACTCGCATAATGCAAGTACGGACAAATCGCCAACTGAGCCTGCTACTTGCATTACTGAAAGTCAGATTTTCTACCACTACACAACGCGAGTTTTTTTTTATTTAACAAAGGGTTAGTTGGAATAAATTGTCTGTTGTGTTAATAGCCATTAGAGGTTAATCGCACATAAAAACAATTAAATGAATGTATCCGGTGACCTCTTCAGTCACCTCTGTAGATTAGTACCCGTGTTGAGTTACGACATGTCTTCGATCGCATGGCGTATAGAGACTCGCACAAGTACAAGCACGCTACCACCTTGCCTTTGAAGTCGATGTGACAAATAAAGTACGGTACCAGTTGTATGAAGGTAACGGTAAACAGACAGAAAATGGCAATTATTGGACACAATATGTAGTAAATCAGAAGGCTAGTATGGCATTATCCATACACAGGTCGCTCCAGTTCCAGGAATGCGAGTGAAGGTATGGAGAGGTACCTAACTGACCGGCCAAATCGGTAGTAGTAGGTATTACAGGCTATGTGGAGCATATCCGACCTGTACAGTTACTCCAGCCCATTACATGCATCACTGCGCTCGAGATAGATTAGGAGGCTATTAAATCAGGTATAGCTACCACGTAAGGGGAACTGAAGGCTGCAGGGTCTGAATGTATACTATTTAACAGTAGGGTAATTCTGTACCTATGCGATGTATATATCCTGTATACATAGTACATACAATATATACAAGTATATACATCGATTCACATCTAGTACCTGTATGAATATATCGGTTGAATATTAGAGTTATATTTATCGTGGTCGATGTGTAAAAATTTTCCGTCACTGGGCATGGCTCCATGAGTACCCCAGTTTTAAAAAATACCTTTAGACCAGTCGACTAAGTGCTCACCTAGTGCAAAATCAGTAAAAAAGAAAAACCGCCTGAAAAGGGGGCACGCCAAAATCTGGGTCAGGGTATTACAGTCCCTTTTACGAGGTATATTTTCAATTTTCCCCAGCCGTCAAAAAAGTAATTTATCTAAGAGTATTTGTTAGCATTTGTCACGGAGTGCGAAACCCCTGTATTTTATAGCGATTATAAATATATAACGCATAGGTGACTTGCCCCCCATAAAGAGTAATGGCAAAAGCTATTACCGAGCTATTGACGATGGAGCCAGGTTTATGACCGCTTTTACGGCACTGCAGGTATCCCCAGTGAACCGCCAACCGTTGCCGACGATCTTCCAATCGGTCCCCAACGTACCGCCGACCTTCTCCATAAACAGCACAACAGCGGCTTCAAATTATGAGAGGCTTTGTACATTGTTTATTGTTTAGTGCTTAACAGGTTTTTCATCATATGCCAGCGGCAGCATCACCACTCACAAAATATATTAAACGAAAACAAAGCTCTGTTATCATCCTGCAGCAGGTTATCATTTTGTTCAGTTGTAAGCCAAGGTTGGTATTGTACGTTTACTACAGAGGAAATAATTCAGAAATTGGCCACTAGACGTCACCAGTACTCAAAGATAATAATATATTAAAGAGCCCGTACGAGTCAGGACATGTAGAGTAGTGGTAGAGACACGACTTTCACCCGAAAGGTTGTTGCTTCGAGTCCCACACTTGCTAAACATTCTGGCCATGCTTCGGAGGGCATGTAAAGCAGGCGGGATTTTCCTAGTTGAGTGTAAGAGAGGGATTTATAGCCCTAACTAATAACTCCACTAGATTGGCTTGGTAATAGAACCAAAAATCTATATATTTTTTTTTATTTGACAGTTTTGGGTAGTATACGGGCTACTATATTGTATATTTCTTGAAAATTTAGCCAGGGTTGTTCTCAATTACCTAATTGGTAGAGAAAAAGTCTTTCAACTCGAAGACGGAATGAAAGAAAACAAAATTTCGGTCAGGCCTGGGTTAACCCAACCATACTAACATTGGAAAAGACGCAGTTTTTCTGCGACTCTTCAAATGTACAGTACATACTGTAGGGCTACCTCGATAACATCACACTGCTATATTGTGTAGAAAACTCTTAGGGGATTCACTATCTTGTGTTAAAGTGGAAAAAGCCAGGGTAAAATTTAACCAACAAATAAAAAGTAAATAGGCTACAAAAAATTCTATAAACTATAATAAAACTATGCTGCGTTGCTAATTTATACGTCGCAGTAAAAAAAAACTGACCTGTTGACAAGTTATTTTTTTTATGGGCCTAGGTTTACCTAAAGTGGCCCATAGGTCCCTTGTCCAATGCCAATGACCCCATGGATTTCGGGCATTATTTATTTTGTTTCCGAATGAGTTTTTGGCCATTGGCAAACTGGTATACGTTCTCGATGTCAACCTACACCGGTTACAAGCAATAATGAACAAGATGAGACAAGCTTACCATTGGCATAATGAAACAGGCGAAAGCATGACTTAATCAGGTACAGAAAAGAGTCTGACAAGGAATACGCTGATGCACAATTGTGCTGCAATCGTTATTTATTATTATTATCTATATTTCTTTCAGGATGCACCAAAACACATATAAAACGTTAAAAAATTAATGTAGCCAGTGCCAGATTATAAAGTTAAAGCTTCTAGAAAAATTAAATTTAAATTTATTTTGTTGCAAAAATAAAAGGGAAGGTCGAGGACTTGAGAGGTGCAGTCTTTTGCAATATTAAACATAGCTGCAGACGGAATAAGTAATGAAAATTACATTTTCTGTTTTATGGAATTCTAAGATATCTATGGCACGTCGACAGGTACTGAGTGTTATCAGAGAGGAGTTATAAATTATAATCCCTTTCACACTAATTATAATGTATTTAATAAAGGTTTGCTAATATTATTTAGGTGATTTAACATTAAGTTAATAATAATGAAGGTACTAGTTAAGTTTGCATTAATAGGTACCGTTAAAGCTTAACGCAAACCACAAAATAAATTTCAAACTTTTCGCTGATTTAGGAAACAATTTAAACTACTGTTGTACGGTATGTTTTGCAATTTAAGTAATTTAATAAACTCTAAATTAAAATACCTAATTTCTGCTATGCAATTTTAACCTTGGGTGCGGGCGTGTGATTAAGTAACAAGCAAAAAAAAACTGTAAGTTTGATGAATTAGTTACAGTATGTAATCTGAATCATATCTGTATACTTGGTAAAGGTACGTTTACGCCTGTTGTATTGCGTCGTTGGTAGGCTCGTCGCAGTTTGTTAAATCATCGCTTGTAGCCGGTGCAGGTTGACATTAAGAACGTATACAAGCTTTCCAGTGGCCAACAATTTACACAGAAACAAAACAAATAAAGTTCGTAAACCACTGGGGCCAGTGGCATTGAGCAAGGGACCAATATGCCGGATATTCAGTACGTAATGTATTTAAGCTGCACGAATGAATACTCATAATTATTATATTAATATTTCTCTCTCTCACATACATATATATACTGTATGTATTAATGAATACAATACATAATATGCTTAGCAATATTTACCAGTACAATACAATGCAATTATGTACTGTACAATAATATAAATAATATTGTCCCCAAACTTGCGCTTGATTGGGACAAGGGACTTCTGCAGTCCTGATAAAATAAGGCATATAATTTTTAATTATTTATTTGAAAAATTACTTAGTAAAACCTTACTATGTATACTATAAGGATAGGCCTACTATTATGCATATTCATTTATTTATTTCAGTTTCATTTGTTTTATTATTGTAAGAACAAAGGCTTTCACGGCCGGAGTCGAATGTAGAACCAGTACAGTCCGGGCTGATGGGCCGTGCTCGAATTGAAAGCGCCGAACTTCGCTGGAAGTACTGGTTCTTCATGTTTTATTATTATAAAACAAATACGGGAATAGATTAAATAGTATAACGAAAATTTTTAATGAATTGCCCATACAACTTAAAAAATTAACTAAAATAGGAGAGATAAAACCGAAAATTAAAAAATGGCTTTTGAATTAAAATACTTCGCTTTAAAACTTACTTTACTTTTTACTTTAATTATTTTACTTTACTATAATTACTCTTTACGTTAACTTACAATTTTAAATGGTATGAATTAAACTGATTTGAAATTAAAACTAAGTTTTTTTTGCTAACAAAGACGTGAAATAGAAAACATGTTGCATCATCTACAGCCTTTACTGTGCGAGCCCCCGACAAGTTGATTAACTTAGGGGCCCACAGGTTATTTGTATTATAAGGGTATAATTGTTAATTTATAAATATACTCCTTCGGCGCAGGGGAGTACCGGCCGGAGAAGAAAAAAAAAATATAGGATTACCACTGACATTAGCTCATTCATTCTTCTTACCAATAATATTCATAATAATACAATAATAATGTAAATATAACACCACCTGTACAATATCAACTGCTTAACTGCTTGAAATGTACAAGCTAATAATCAACAATTTGTACAATAAGCTATTATATGAGAATTCCAAATTTACTGTAATTTAGTCAAATATTGTGAGTAAAACAGAATGCTGTCGGTTGCTTTGTAATATCATAAATTATGCAGTCAAAATTAGCATCATTATTAATGCAAACGGCCGTATATTGAAATCAGTAGCGCAGTATATATTCTAATTATTTAAATGAACAGAGCTTCAATTAGTGTAGCCCGAGGGAATTTTTAATGAAATGGAAAGAAGTTGAATTTTGTGTATGCAGTATGAAAGTCAAGAGCATGAAGGAGAAGAAATAGTGGAAAGAAACGCGAGAAAGATTAAAGAAATCGGGCAGCACTTCACGTAGGTAGTTGGCGAAAGGCAGAAAAAATTGGACGAATATGGGCTTCGAAGAGAGGTTTCCAGGTTGCAGGAGCGGTATGCCGACCCCTACACTAAGCTCATTCTGTCAATCATCTCATATCTTCCGGTACTCAAAGGATGTTTTTGTGAAGTCCAGTTTAACCAACAACAGTAATTAATAACATATCTGCTGAACCTTGCAAGTTGGTGAGCTACATTTTAAGCGATACCATGCTTATGAACATTTAATATGGTTTATAATAGGCCGTGGGTGTATAGGCAGAAAAAGTAGAAGTAGAAAAGGTGAAACAGTAATTTAAACAGTCATTTTCTATAAATGAGCAGCCAAATCCGTGGTATAAGTTATTTCATACATATTCAGATTATTTAAGCGCATTAAAATTTAATTGCCATTTCAGTGAGGAAATTTAAGTAAAAAACACAGTTTTCTAAGCTCAAGATTTCCGTAATCAGAATCGCTGGGCCCTCCTTTAAGACATTTTATCTCCTTCCTTTGCGAATTTTCAGCTTTTTTTTTGTAAAAGAGTCGCAACCTTTTATGTAAATATTTTTCGTCATTAAGAAGACTTTGCATTCTTTTAGCTTCTTACTTTTATCATTTTTTTTATTTTATAGTCACTCTTACAGCTCTTCCAGTATTTTAATAAAGGCCCAGGAATGTTAGAAAGAACATGAACCTAGAGGGGGGGGGGCAAATTTTTGGTAACTACGAAGATGGGAAGATGCTATGACGTAGATGAAAGAGCAGGGGCGGATTTTGAAGGGGGAGGGGTGGGCCTTGGCCTTGGGAATGACCCAAATGACTGTAAGCAACATGAAAACACTACAACAGGCCTACGACGATCGTACGACGCAAAACAAACCTGTCGTATCACACCTATCAATATCAATCAATCAATATAATCATAAAATATGCAATACCTTTGTGATACAAAAATACCGTGATGGGTCCAGATCAACTGTTGTTATTGTTACAATAATAGTCAATAGTCAATCCAAACCATAATATAGGAAGTATAAATATAAATATTAGGTTAGTATTAAGTACTGTATCCATTCATTGTTAAAAATAACTAGGTACAATTTTACGTAATAAAATTTAAAAACAACACAACAGGTTTCGGCTCACGCCATCGTCAAGTACAATTGAAAAACAGACAAACCAAAACGGTATGCATGCTAAAACAAAACAAAAAACGCATTGTCAAGATAACACACAGCATCGCATAAAGTAAACAATTTTAAATTGAACATTTAAACATTAATCAATGGTATCGCTAACAAGGGAGAACTACTTAAAAAGGTTATGTCATTAAGTAACGTTTTGTTTTTAACCATAGCTTCCCTAATCTCAATGGTTTCTAAATGATCAAGAAGTTTCGCCTTGTTGGCTACATGTAATATCTTAAAATTATCGAAGTCACAGGCATGGTTGTGGGTGTTTATATGTTGGGCAAAGGCGGACTGAATGTCGGGTTTTCGTACCCCCCCCCCCCCCCCCGTCTATGCTCCGCTATTCTTTCTTTAAACCCTCTCCCAGTTTGTCTAATATATAAGCTACCACAATCATTACAGTCTAGTTGATAAACCCCTGATTTCCTCCCTTTCTCCAATTTAGGCTTACAATTAATCAGTTGCTTACCCAACGAGTCCACAGAATAAAATGACACATTCTTGTCGACCCTATCTCCAATCCATGAGGCCAACTCCAAACTAATCCTACCCAGATATGGTAACTTAACGTACCCTTTTTCTGGTTCAGAAGTCTGGCTCGCGCCATAGACTAAAGGGAGGGTCAACTTATTCCTGTGCTTCCGTAAAATATTCTTAACTAGACTCGCAGGATATCCATTATTATTAGCAATTTCCATAATTGTTGAAAGTTCTTTGTTAAAATTTACAACCGTGAACGGTACGTGCAAGAGCTTCTATGGCCGCAAAGTTACTAAGGAGACTATTATGTTTACTGTATCCATTCTTAACCTGGATAAGTGCAGAGGTTGTTTTACCGACTATATTTATAAAAAAAAAGGCCGGCACCTCACCCAGTATGATTTACACGATATTTCCTCCAGCAATTTGTTGTGGCACTTTACAGTAAGTACGTAGCGACCATATGGCGTGTATGTACCGGTCCTATACCCCACATTAGCCGTAATAACCTCCATACATCTCTTTCAGACCAAGTTAGGTTATGCCCATTGTTTTTCTCAATCATCATCATTAATGATTGTTAGGACAATGATTTGGCATTTTACATGTCATGACTTTACCTGTTTGGGATTGTTTTAATGGAATTTTATACCCAGCATAGTAGAGTTGGCTGAAGTGGAGCGTGAGTTTAGGAAGTTGTTGGTTGGAATACCGAGAAGGAAGAATTTTTGTTTTGGAACTTATGGGACCCAGGTCGGGACAGGGACGGATCTAGCCCATTTGGGGGGGGGGGGTAGTTGTGGGTCAAAATAGGAAAAACACATGTATTGTAGTATCGATTAAATCAGAGCGTAATAAATTAACTTACAATAAATTTACCAAATTTGGGGGGGCCGCTACCCCCCCTGCCCCCCCCCGTATCCTTCCATGGGTCGAGAGTAGTACTGTTGGTAAAGAACTAGACTATGGGTGGGTTGCAGCTCGAAACAAGACATAAAAGGGGGAAAAATCGTCTGGTCGGAGTCCGCTTTCCCTTTTCGGTAGTCTTGAGTCTAGCGAACATATTCTATTTATCAAAACGTAGAGGATTATTTATTTATTTTGCTAATCTAATATGACCCCGTTGGTAGCCATGCAGAAAATCTTTCTATCAAAATTTGATAATTTACCAAACGCAGATGTGCGGGTGGTCGGTTAGTCTCTAAATATTATTTGTTTTCATTCGAAAATGATTAGCTGAATTAGTTCCAGGTAAAAACAAACAGCAACTTCGTGTGCTGAATATTCCCAATTCAGCTTTTGTCCACATGGCATTTCCTGTTACTGAGGTCGATGTTTCGTGATGAAATAATACACAACTATAAACAGAGCTCGTGCAGTCGTAAAAGTAATGCGGCAAAGATTTGGGGCGCCATACGACGCCATATGCAAAACAGGACCAATGGGCATGCCTACTCGCTAAATATTTTAGCCTAAATAATTTATTTTTCCTAAACCTTTTCCTGGTATTGTTATGGGAGTTACTGAAATAATTCAATAGAAATATTAACTGCAGACCTATTACTGAGGATACATAGAATAGAATAAGTGCCACCCCCCCCCCCCTTTTGTTAGAAGAATGGTATTTGTATTGTACATTGTAGAACGTGGTTTCCATTCTTTCTTGGTAGGTACCCAAGAGAAAAACCACGACCAGGTTAAATAAAGAAGGATAACAAACAAGAATGTTGCAAAGGCGCCCATTCCATTGACCGGCTAGGGCTATTTCCAAAAACAGTGACGTGGTAGCAGACATTTAAGACTTAGGTTGCGTTTCCACCGATCTCGCATTGCAGAATGCAAATGACATTGACGGAAATTAGAATTTTTCTATTTATGGAAATCCATAAAAATGTTTGTACTTAACATATCTCATGACGCCATTTTTTAATTTTTGTTTGTTTGTGATTTTACTGTATGATCATTGATCAATTTTAACTATGGCATAGAGGAAAATAAACATTTCCGTCAATTCTGCAATGCGAGGTCGGTGGAAACGCCACCTAAGTCTTGAATGTCTGCTACCACGTCACCGTTGTCGGAAATAGCCCTAGCCGGTCAATGGAATGGGCACCTAACAAAACAAATACCTTCTAAGAAATGTTTTTACGTAAATTCATGTAAGTCTTGAACATGAGAGTGGCTGCCGCCGGGGCATGCTACCTTATCTGCCAATAGAATGTGCTGAAAATGCACAACACGGGATACAAGTGCTGAGTTGCGCTGCTAGGTTGGAATTGATCTACGACTGCTGACGTGCCTACAGTAATTATGGCACCCACACCTGCATTCCAAATTGCAATGGCCTAGCCTAACATAGCAACATGTGGGAACCAAGCCCCTACACCTCCATATGATTTGCTTGCGGAAGTGGGGACCAATAGAAAATCCGCCATCTTTTGGCCTCACTTTTTCGCGTCAAATGAAACTATAGTTATCTTATGGTACCTAACCCAAAATTTTTAAAACAAAAAAAATGTGTCTTTATTAAATATTTAGGCTGTCTAACTTCATTATTATAATTAATATGCTTTCCCAAAATAGCTGAAAATTATGTGGATTAAAAATTAACAATAGCATCAAAAAAGTTCAATCATTCAAAACAGCAACTGTACTGTACCCTATGAAATTTAAAATGTAGCAAATGCAAAATTAAATTATAGGCAATAACAACAGGGCAACAAAAAGGTATTTTCTCTTAGTTTTTAAATAAAATACAGAATACCACCTGCTGTGAGCCCAAAAATGGCGGAAATCAAATGACCATGCGACACTAGCGCCAATGGTGCTTCTAGTATATTTTATTAGAAGTTCTTTGATGGGAACATGATAACTACCACCCGACCGCGCTAGCTTGGCACTCGATTAGGGCTATTTCTTGCAATGCACTCCCACTTTAAAATGAATTAACACCTGACATACAATTCATTGGAAACCCAGTCATATTTAGACCGATCGCCCGGGCTAATACACAAGCTAATGCCACGCGACATGGCAATTAATTGTCAAAAATTATAATTTTTTTGTAGTCGGTATTTACATAATTGAATTAAGTCCAATTAAATATTCAGTGTGAAATTTGTGTTAGCCGTTAGCCATTTAAACGCCAGTCATTAAAGCAAAAACTCTGCTAACGGAAATTAGGTTTGGGTTTAAAAGTTAACATTTCGGATGCTTGAAATTGATGCCTCCAAAGGGGTGACTGTAGCAGTTGGACGGTTTCCTTTGACTATCCATTTACTGCCCCAAGCGTACTATACCGTATGGAATGGTAGCGTAGGGGTTGTTCGGCAGCCTATCCCACCTTATACTATTCTACAAAGGCCGCTGGGCGGTTTTGTACCGATTATTAGATTCTGCGTGCAGTAAACGACACACGTAAAGTATCTACACTCGCCTTAACAACGCCTGCAATACGCCCAACAAGCGCATGTCCTATTTAAATGCTTTTGATTTAATTAAATTTTAAAACTTATAGTTCATACGCGCATGCAATCTCAACTACTGTGAATGTTCGCTTGGCCCCACAAGTACATACAACAAGTAACTACATTATTTGAATATCTGTCACTGTTCCACCACCTACGCTTGCTTGATAGACAATGGGCATGCCCGCATGCAAGAAATAATATTAACTCTCAATCGACACACCATTCCATAACGCGTCAACACGTTCACGAGTCTTCTTACAATTCTGTTAAATGTAAAACCCTCGCAAATATGGTAACGCACTCGGAACTCTGAATGAAGAAAGACAACGACATTCGATTCCGTGTCACACATGACGGATCACTTAAATAACCCCCCCCCCCCCCCTCTCAGGAAAGCGCCTGTTCCCACTTCTGTATCAGCAGTAAGCATTAGCGCTGCTTATCTTCAGGTTACAGAAGTCGATAAATGTAATTCTCCCTCTTGGACCTCTTTCGAAAATGCAACCATTAAAATCATGCTAGGACCTATTAAAACATTGTATGTTGACGTCATTTCTCTACGGCCACATGTATAGACGACATTTTGTAGACGACATTTTGGATTTATATAGGAAAGAGATCCACTCAGAAGTTCAGATCAGTTCGGGCCTCTTTCAACTCCCCTACCTTGGTAAATTAATGATCTACAGACGGGGCTTTAAATAGCCATGATTTCCACAAACTTGGACCTTAAGGTTTTCCAGGTATCTCAAAATATAGTTCTAAAATAAAGATGACAAACAGTTGCATTGCTTACAATACAGTGCAGAACAACGTCAAAAGAGTTGAGATCTTTCTCAGATCTCCCACCCTAGGTAAAACACTAACATGTGATTTAACTTTAAATTAAAGCTGTACAAAAGCCAAAAGGGCTCTCATTTGCTGTGATTTCTACGAATCTGAACCTTTAGGTTCTCGAGATATCTCAACATAAAGTCGTAAAATAACGACAATCAGCAGTGGCGCAGCTTGTCTCTAGGTTAGCGAAGGCAAACGAAACGGTAATTCTCTCCCTAACAAGTCAGAACAAACTATATATATATACAGGTATCAAAGTTCTCTAACAATCCTACTTTTGTGTTGTGGTACCTTAAATCAAAGCCCTGCATAAGCCATCTGCCATGATTTCCATACACGTGAACCTTATGGTTCATGAGATATTTAAGCGCAGCTTACCTCTAGGTTGTCGAGAACGACACGACAGTTCTCCCTCGGGACATCCTCGTTGATGCTGACGACCACCCCCTCGTAGGCGCCATTAATGAAGCTGACGGGGCTGGAGCAGATCAGGGGCGTAAGCAGGAGAACAACGAGGGGCGAACACTTCATTGTTATTGTTACGACACAGAACACACTACACACATAACTGACGCCGGCTGTATGCTCATCTGCAACAAAACAACGTCAGATATTACAACCAAATTAATAATCGATGCGTTGAATAACTCGTACACTTCCTTGGTAAAGCCTGGCTCACGCATGTTGCAATTCGTGGTAGGTTGACATCAACGTCACGTTTTTACACTTTTCATATAGTGAATAGGCATTACATTACTATATATGTATCAAAATGTAGAGGAACATTTCTTCAATGTTAAAAGTGAATTCCGGTTTTGTACAAAATGGGTACGTCAGTTTGCCTCTAAATCTATTAATGCATTATAAGCAAAGAAGAAGAGCCCATGCGGAAGATTGGTAACAATTAATTCTTCATTCATACAGCCGGGTAAAAAATGTCGGCAGGAAATCAACCGGCAAATAGGATGGTTTCCCAGAGCCCCTGCCGACCGCAAACTTGCGGACATGCTTCAGTGATCTGCTATACCTGTATAGGTGGACTGCCTCAACCACCCAAATTGTAAGATCTTAACTCTCTGTACCGCAGCGGCGGAACCAGAATTTTCATCGAGGGGAGCAAGCAAGAAATTGAGTTCTCTGTTTAGGCCTCTACAAATTTTTAACTATTGCAAACTTCGGTGAGGGGGTTCCCCTTCTGGAAACGTACAACAACAAAATTATTTTTGAATGTATTTTACATCTGACATTTTGTTTTTTTTTCGAATCCGTAAGTGCGTTAGCGTCCGACTGGGGCAAGTACGAGAAATGGGAAAGGGAAGACCCCCACGTTGCGCACACGGTTGACGGTATTAAGAGGGAAGAGGAAGAAGAGGATAAATGCCCGAATGCGTAAGTGCAGTAATACTGCAACGTAACACTGCAGAATATGGTTTCCACAGGTTACATAATAGAACGTACCTTGCCATACTCTGGAGAGAGGGTGGAAGCTGAATATATTTATATCTTGATCGGGAAGCGACCACAGATCTATGGAATCTAGACCTGGTCCCACCCCGCGTAGAAAAGGTTTCGTGAGGAAAACTGGCGCACCACTATGCATTACATTACATTACAACATGGAATTCAGAATTCTTCATTGTGTTTATTGCTATACAGTATGGGGGCTCCCCCACGTCCCGATGCATAGCCGTGCCTGCGCAGTATTGCTCATGAAAACATTTGTTACAGTGGTGGGACCCCTTCTTTTGCCTGACGTCTGCAGCTTAGTTATTGCCGGAATATATCACTGCCTGTGAGCTGATGGTGTGAAACTGACAATGATTGACAAATGGCAATGGTATACCAGTCCACGCCTAGGCATTAATACTTGAACCTATTGTGTCAAATATCAAGGTCTACCCACAGATCAGATCCAAGTCCACAGATAAAGCATACAATACTGTACCAAACCAAGGGCGGCACACATATTTTATCAAACCGCGATTTCATTATAAATAAATAAAGGGTCCCACACAAGTCACGGTAAGGAATACTACGACCAAATTTAGAGAATATAAAAAGCTGGGCTTGCTGGGGCATCGCCTTAGCCACTACACCACAAGCCCACCCAGTCCAGACTTGACTCTGTATCATTCTCTTCGACAAGATTCGCGGGTTCGCGTCCCACCAAGTCCATTTTTTCCTTGATATTCTAATTTTGGGTAAAACGAAGAGCTTGCTCCTTCAACCTACAATGAGGCGGGGATTCCACCGACCTCGTTTGTGTTTGGCAGCGTGATATAGACGTGGTAGCAGACATTAAAGACTGTCTTTAAAACAAAAATTTCCGTCAATGTCACGCTGCCAAAAACAAACGAGGTCAGTGGAATCCGCGCCTTAAGATAGATTGATAGATAGAAAATCCGTGTATTTATTTTTAAAAATAGGTAAACATAAAATGCCCCCTCAAACCTAAGTAAATTTATTGGCTGTATTGTATACCATCAAATAATACTAGAAATAAAAATTGCATTGGAACATTGCCCAGCATTCCTTGCTGTAACTTTACAATTGGCACTAACAATATATGAAAAATCTACCCCTGTTATATTCCTATATAGATTATTATAGTCTATTGTCATACTGTTACTAAATGCCAACCTCTGGCTAATAACATTCAGATTTATCAGGACATGTGAAGTAGTGGTACAGACTCTGATTTCACGCGAAAGGTTGTTGGTTCGAGTTCCACACGTGGAACATTTTCTGGCCATGCTTCGGAGGGCATGTTAAGCAAACGGTCCCTGGTCTTCCTAGTTTAGTGCAAGAGAGGGCTTCATAGCCCTAACTCCGCTAGGTTGGCTTAGTAATAGAGCAAAAAGTCAATATTTCTTATTTATTTACTATTTATATATCTTATATATTGTATCACTAAATGACATTCAGTTCGAATGACTTAATAATTAGGTCTTCTTGGAGAACTTCTTGCAGAACCTGTAAAGTGACCTAAATCCCCTTTACACCCCCAGATGTTAATGCAGTGTGAAACATACCTTCTAATGATTCTACAGTTGATCAATAAGTTTACAGTTTACCCCCTATTTACCATACCATTGTATTTATTTACACTAAAAGGTCACAGAACAACGGAGGTTACTATATTTCCTTCTGATACTGGACTTAAAGTATGTGTCCGGTGTCCAGATTTCTCATAGATTCAAATAGGAAGTGTTAACTACCTACTTCGGCCAATTCCATTATTCAAAATGTTTGCGCCGTGTACGACCAATCCACCGTGCCATGCCAACAATTAATTTTTTCTCAAATTTAAATACATCCCTTACAACCGCGATCTTTTTAAAACTCTGACGACCAGTTCTACATTTCCAATTTGAAATGTTTCACTGGACCGCATAGGATGTGAATAAGGGCCGTAATAAATCATCTACCCACTATATAATAGACAGAAAATAAAGAAGCAGAACAACTAGAAATGTAATAAAGCTCGCCAGGCCACCTGGAGTGTCAGACTACCATATCGATCGTTAAACGGATGGTTTGCAATCTAGGCTATTAATGTCTGTGAAGCGACACGATTTGTATTAAGAACCTGGCGGGACCGCTCGCAACAATCAGATTTATAACAAATGATAACTGTATTAAAAATAGTGCGGTGTAATATATTTAATTTTGACAGGGCCAAATCTAGGCAGGGTTCAAAAAAATGGCAAATAATAGAAATAGTTGTGAATAATTATGCCCATCGGGCCTGCTAGGGTGATTATTTTTAGTCTTAACCTGGGATTACAAATGTATAGAACATAATTTTATAATAGAAAACACTACCCAAAATTGTTTTGTTTCCTTTCCAATTTATACGTAGTATAAGGAAAGCTTTGTGATGGTCGAAAAAGATTTCAACGGATTTACACGTTTTGAGGTCCCAGGAACCCAAAAGTGGTTTTTACGAAATGTCTGTCTGTCTGTCGTTCTCTCTGTCTGTGTGTCGATTTCCGGGCAAACTGCTCGGTCGATTTTGATTCAATTCGGCATGCAAGTTCACAAAAACCATACCTCGGGATTGTTTTGTGGATTTGGGGCTAACTCTATTTGGGGGGTTTTATTCCCAAAAAATTCCCAAAAAAAGTCTAAAAAAATTATTTGCTTCTGGGGGTATAAAAATAAAAATAACTAAATTTTAATTAAAAATGACTAAAAAATATTTTTCTGCGACAACTTTCTATCGATGATTTCTACGTTCAGGTATGTTTTAGGTGTTAAATTGAGTAACGAAACCGGACAGGTTGCTTTCCCAGAAGAGTATTTGGCTTTTTTGAAAAAATTATAGAAAATTCACGCTCAAATGCATTGCGTGCCCTGTCAGTATTGCTGTGTGGTAATGTGTTGGTCTTACCTATCTAGAATTTACCTCACCTCCAGTGACGTCAGGTGGACACCCCCCCCCCCCCCCCCCGCGGGTCCGTTACTCACTTCATTCATTCTTTAGAAGCACAAGAGAGAAGCATTCTGCGCGCATTCCTTCTTTAAATCGAATACAACGAGGGAATAAAATTAGTATACAAGTGGGCCAACTAAAAAAAAAAATTGTAATGGTGTACGTAGCACAAAGGGGCCTGGAACTTAGTCCCATTGTAGGCCCATTGTGGCGAGACACAATGGCTTTACCTGTTGGGCCGAATTCTGTCAACTCACCGGCCAACCTATTTCCAATGGTGTGACATTTTGCTAAATAATGTATCTGTTTTGTTTTTCTTGGGTGTTTCAGTTGTAATGGGCAACGGATTTCAGATTATAATGAATGACAGTTTGTTACTTAACTGGGTTCCATTGTTCCACTTGGAACGCTGTTCCATGGAACAGTTCCTTGGAGTGTTTTAATTTGGCTGGAATTCATCATCCAAACAGTAAAAAAAGCAGTGGCACGGCAATCTATTGAAAGAGATTTCAAAATATTTATAACAAGAAATTGCCGTAGATTTTTGACGAAATTAATCAATATAAGTCATGGAAGTGATCAGATGCAAAATTCATAAAAAATGCAAGCTTTTGAGGGGAATTTAATTTATATCATTTTTAAATGTTATTACTTTTGTAGAACACAATAAATTGAAATAAACCGATTTTATATTACCTAGAATACATTAATAATCTCCTTATTAACTTTGTAACACTTATAAATGTCACAATCAGTTATAGAATGCTGTAAATCAGTCGTCGCGGATATGACTGTTTGTTGAGAAAGCATAAATTTCGTATCAATTCTAACCATCTGGCATCTGCCCAATATAATTACAATGTCTTTCAGGGCCAGAGTTACATGATAATGCAGTAGAGTCCGGGATGATTTGAAAGTGTACTTCCAAACGTTTCGACAACATCTGTGGTCGACATCTTCAGTGACACTGGGTAGATTTCTAAGATTGTATCTCGGAGGTTCAGCGTGGCAAACATTTAGAAGTAAGCTTCCAGATGTGATATTACTTTTAGCTAGTATAGTTATACATAGTACATAAGGAACAATACAATTGCTACTGTGCGACCTGGAAGTGAGAAAAATGGAACACTGTGTTTCTTTACATTGGAATAAACAAACTGTTTCATTTGATTAACTTCTTTGTCGCACAATAGCAAAATTTTATGGATTGACTCGTATCTGTACTTGGTTAAGTCATGTTTTCACCTGCTTTCACTGCGTCAAATCCATACGGAAACAATACAAGTAATGGCCAAATCCATGGGGTCGTTGGCAGTGGACCTGGGCCCATAAAAAGTCCTTCAGGACATTAATATAATTATAACGTTCCAGATCGACTTGAATCTACAGCTTCATCGTTTTTATCTAACCACTTTCATAACTTCACGGCTGTGGAACGAGAAATAAATAAATATCGCTAAAAAACCGCGGTCATTCCTTGTCAAAAAAATATTTTGAAATCTGTTTTTTTTTAGATTTTATAGGGCTGGAGACGATTTCTTGACCAATGCTGTATTACAATTTTTATTTAATAAGACAAGTATGAAATACGGGGTACCGTATATCATATAAGACCTGAATTGTATCCCAACGGTACTGGTCCCAATATATCGGCAACATAATACAGTAATCAGGAACATTTCTTCTATTGAAAACAGCACGGTTTAAGTATATTGAAGATGGTAGCGTCCGATTTCATCAAACTTTTAAAAAAAGATTCATCGTAAAAAAAGTCTTGAATACTTTATGGCTTCCTAGTAGCAAGCGATCCTCTTTGGACGTAGATACAGCATCCCCGTCGATAAGGGTTCGCCCCCTCCACACCGCCCCAAAAATGCTTAATAATTCAAACACTCGGCCCTACTCACAACTTCCCCCTCAAATTTGAGAAAACCCTCCCCTAAATAACTTATAGATGATAACTTAGAAGTAATGAAACAGGACTTTACAATGCATTGATGCCTGGGGCCTAGGCTGAGGAACCGCAGCATACTCAGCACCATAGTTAAAAAATAACTTATCCGGGAGTAGGGACTGTAATTCCGCAAAACGGGATCGCGCTTTGCCCCGGGATCCGGCTTTTATTTATTAATTTCCTGGTTCCCGGACCTGGAATAAGTGTCATTGTAAATTGTCCTAAAGAACCGGTACCATTGAACCGGCATGTGTTTTCCTATTTATTTATTATATAATATTGGTGATTATTAGTTACTTATTGTAGATCCATGGTAAATAATTGTCTAATAGTGAAATTTCACTCCACTCTCCCTACCCTAATTAAGCACTGAAATTACCGCTACGAACGGGGACGGGGGAGCCATACATAGTAGGCTGTAATCGGCTTCGGCGGCGAGGAGGCAGGTAGCGTGTCTCTACGTGTCATGCGATCGGAGACGTGTCGTAACTCAACGCGGTACTACCTTACAAAGGGGAATGAAGAGGTCAATCGGATACATTCATTAAATTGTTTGTATGCGATTAACCAATCAATCTATTTTTAAAAAAAGTGGACTAGGCATCCCATTGAAACGACTTGAAATGACACTTTGTTCATTCAAATAATTCTATTGCCATAGGCGGCTATTCCACTTGTCAGTTTTGCTTCAATAATTGATGAGATTTTTTCTTTACTCTAGATGTCATTGCCCATTTCAACTCCCGCGTGTTAAAATTGATCAATAATCATAGAATAAAATCACGCTTTGCAAACAATAACAAGCTAAAATTAAACAATGGCGTCGTTTGTATATACAGTAAATAATTGTAATTAATTTCATGAGAACCAACGAATTATTTCATAATTTAAGTCATAAAATTTCTTGTAGATTATAAAATTAAAAGAAAGACGGCGGGCAAGCTTACAAAATTGGAAAAAATTGAAAACAAAAATGGTCAATTATTGAAGACAAGTGGAATGAGGTGTAAAATTATAAATGCTACATTAACGATTTTCTGTCAATGACATTATCAAAATTGAAGAAAAATTGACAAGTGGAATAGCCGGCATACGAGTACATTAATAAAATCGAACCAACTAAGTGATTCGTTCGTTTCAATGTCTGGTCCAACAGTAAACATTTACTGTAGTTGAATGTGTTAAACATATGCAGAGAATTTACAGATTTTACATGAGAGGAAAACCTACTGTTATCGCTGTAAACACACCCTCAATCATAGACGAACAAAGTCAACAAAGCGGGTTTGTTTACGTTTGTTATGACGTCAATACTACGATGTCTAGCTTACGGCTATTATCGTAGTTATTTAATATATACGCATGCTACTGTACATCACCCTATTTAGCAACATAAATAACTTTTCTGTTTAACTTTGAGGGCACAGTACAAGTTGAGTCATATATATATCGGGCAAAGCCTTACAGAAGGATCCTAAGGATCACCTGGAGAGGGCACGTGACTAATAAAAGAGTTCCAAAGGCTATTGAAGCTTCAGGTGGCTAGGGCGGGGCACGTGGAACAAATGCCAGAAAATAGGGCTACAAGAGCAGCCTTACACAAGGTGCCCCAAGGGAGAAGACGAGTGGGACAGCCACGGATGCGATTGCTGGACGACGTCGAGGTGGATCTGGCGACGGAGTGGCCCCGGCCTCATGAGTAAGTAAGTAAGTGTAGGCTATTGAAGAAGAAAGACAGCTGCTCCCTCAGGTACAAAGTAGAACAGCGAAATGGG
Source organism: Psococerastis gibbosa (assembly GCA_963971405.1). Taxonomy (NCBI): domain Eukaryota; kingdom Metazoa; phylum Arthropoda; class Insecta; order Psocodea; family Psocidae; genus Psococerastis; species Psococerastis gibbosa. Next base: position 790,070 of record OZ020490.1, on the reverse strand, counting down.
TGCATTCTAGTTCAGCTAAGTCCTTCCAATGATCTCAGTGAAACAGTGTACATGTTGGACATTACATACACTTTCTGGCCTGGTGGGCTTTGGTGGCAATTGTGTCAGACGGTTGTTGGGCGGCTTCGCCATACCTCTGGACCACCTTGCGAACCTGGGGGAGTGTTGTCAAGCATGATCATCTAGGGTTGTAGAGCCGGAAGCAGATCAGGTAGAATATACTCAGCAATTGCGGTTTCCCCAATCAACAAAGGCAGAGAGTGGTCCTTAAGACTTATGTAAGTGTACCCCGTGGAAATTTACTATTTACCTCTAGTCTAGAACTTGTACGGTGGATAGGGCAGTGCTCTGTCAACTGGAGCAGGGCGGTGCTCGGCAGAAACGTGGGTTGAACAGCGGGGTTGCATAACTCGATAATTGTAGTTTTCCAGCGGCTCAGCTGGATTTGTTTTGGATGCGTTGCCATAGCGACCAACAACTTCGTACAGCCTGGTACTGGCAATCGATAAGTCAACGGTAACCCCTCTATGTCTACTATATGGGCACCTTGCTAGTGTTAGTAGTGTTGGACCTACAACTGAAACGAACGAAACACCGAGTTTTTTTCATTTTATTTATGCTTATTGGATTAAACGAAGTGTTTCGGTAGTTTCAATTGCTGGACCAATACTATTATTCTCGATGATGGCACAAGATAGACTTCGAACACTTTGACCACACTTGGGACCAGGCCCATAACCAGGGTGATGCAGCCCCCCCCCCCCCCCAGAACTTTTTGGCTTTACACTAGATAGAATTGAACTTTCCAGACGTGCAATATGTCACTACCTAGTACAATATTACACTCAAACAAGGAAGGCCTGCTTTTAATGTTCTCCGAATCATGGCCTGAAAATGTACAGTTGGTGCTATTACTCCACACTCTACCAGGCGCGGTTTTAGAAATTTTCTCAATGGAGGGAGAGGGGGGGGGGCTGGAAAATTAATTAGAGTGTTTGGTTGGAAATTATCCCTTGATAATGATATTGCTGCTTAATTTGCAGCGAACCACTATATAAAAGAACCGGTACCTATGGGCGTAGCTAGGGGTACAAAATTTCGATTAAATCGATTGGTTTTTGCGGGTTTATTTTAATTTTAATATGTTTGATTATATTTCTCCAGGAATATATCTAGTCTGAATTCTCCGTTATAAGAACGATTTCATTGAACATTTACATAAGACATGAGCAAATTAAATTAATGTCGTATTCCTGGGGTTTTAAGAAACTGTAGATCCCCATATATGTTGTGTAGTTTGGTGCACGTTCGGAACAAAACCACCGGTGGAATAATATGCTTTTTTTATTACGCCTATTTTTAGGATCGGGTGTGTAAAATTTCCGCATGTCATTCAAAGATGATTATCAATATGTGTCATTAAATTGAAATCTTGCCTCTATAAGTATTTATTTAAAAAAAAAAAAAAATAGAAGCAGCGAGATGGCCCTCTCGCCAGTGGCGGCTCGTGGTGTATCAAAATGGTAGGGCAACGAATTGTTATAAAGTAATAGCATATAACTTACCACTACTTGAATATCAAATAGATTCTTCGGCATTTCGATGTGGCAAACAAGTCTATCACTCGCTGTTTACATTTTTGTAATATTTGTTTTAAATTGTTTACATTACCCTGCCTGCCCGTTGGGCAGAACCTGACTTCCCTAGTCAAAAATTCTTCTTTGAATAATTTTATAATAATCATCAGTCATGACAAAATAGTGAAATTCTTCTCAAAAATAACTCTTATAATTATGATTTTAAAAAAATACCAATATTCAACGATATTATTAATACGAAACATTTAAAGTCATTTTTGGGGCGCTGCCCCGCTGCCCATGTATAAATGCATATGGCATGAATTGCATTGCAAGGTCCATAAGAGAAAAGTTGTGTACACCTTTTCAATTTTCAATCTTCTTAACTTTTGCCTGACTCGCTTGCCATGGCGACCCGGGGCTAAATTGAAAATTGCCCCAAGTTGCCCAGAGCACGCACATAGCATAGCCGAATTGTAGCAGTTGCATTTTTCTTCAGAATAGTATATTATTATTTTATTATTATTATTAAAAGGAAATTGCTTTGTTTGCCTGTAAAATTATGGGAGGGCTGTAGCCCCAGTGCCCTTATGGACGAGCCGCCACTGCCTCTCGCACACCTAACTGTTAAATATCAACGATAGTTTAATTGGAATATAAATATAAATTGTTGTGTATGGCTAGACAACATAATGAAGGCTACAGCTACATTAAGGCAACTGGATACAGCTACATAATTAAATTGGCATGCTATGCGTCTGGCTGTGCTATTAAATGCTAATTGCAACCGTTGATAAGAAAGGTAAGGTAATGTAGTCGACTCAACAGGTCGATCAAAAATTGGCGCCTTCCATAAGACATATTATATTATCTCCAATTTCAAAGCCAATGAAGAAATAGCAAAGGGAAGCCACCTGCCCTACGGAGAGTGGAGAACACTAAATAGGCTTAGAACTGGAGTCTCGAGATGCAGATACACGCAGAAGAAATGGGGTTATACTGAGGACGAATTATGTGACTGCGGGGAGGTCCAAACTGCTGATCACCTTCTCGTATGCAGAGACATGGGCACTGTTTGCAGTGTAGCTGACCTTTTTGTATGCAACGACAACGCCATCAAGGCCGCAAAGTTTTGGAAAATGATCTGACGGTCCGGACACGGAAAGTAAGTAAGTATAGATAGGGCTCATTATAGAAAAGGCTCATGAAGCAAATTCATTTATCGCTTGATTGATATCCATATTTTAAGGTTTTGAAATTCTTTGTAAAGGGCGGTCAGTTTTGACGATTTTTAATTATATTAATTTTTCCGTAGCCTATTTTCCTTATTTTTTGCCACATTTAAAAAAAAAAAATGGCAGTAAAATTCATGCACGCTACAGTCCGCCGGCTGAATTAAACGTAATAATTCATGGCCTGACAGGATATTTTTAGTATTTAAAAAAATGTCCGGCTTTCACGATGCAATATAGGCCTAAAGTACTACTGTATGTAAGTTTGGAACTCATATAAAAATATACTCAATTCTGTGCTTATGGAACTAGGATAGATTTGAAAATACTTGGTATATAAAAGATGTCATTTTGACGCAAACAATTAATCCCTCGTTCCACATCCGCATAGATATTAAAATAGTACTATTAAAAATTCATGACAAAAAGAGTTTTCACATTAGATTTCATAATTATATTATATCCGAAATAATGTTGCTTTAAAAAACACGATTACCGGTAACTTAAGTGCATTAATGGACTATACCGTTTTTTTTTAAATTGTGGTAAATCAGTCCAGCAAAAGCTCTGCTTTTAGAGAAATAGATGAAGCTTTTATTTTTTTAAGAAATTTTCATTTCACCGATGGCCACAATATTTGGATCTTTGGGGCTTTGGAAGGACGAATTCGTTAAAAACGACAGGGTTTACAAAATATTATAAACCTCTTCCTCAATAAAACAAATTTAATTTTCTAAAATCGCCCTACAATATATCTGAAATGTTTTGATTCAATCTAGGCTAAAAAAGCCCGAAAACCCAGATCCCAGAGGCATGGCAATGCTTTTACTCAATATAGTTATAACCTATATTGATACCGACTGTAATAATTTACTTCCATGGAGCGACTTTAACATAAAAAGTCAAATAATAACTATACATACCAATTAATAAAATCCAAATAATGTAATCCAATAGTGTGTAACACAAAAACAAAACACAGAGTACACCACACAACACAGTTTACGACAAACACGTTCAAATTATCGCAAAAACAGTCGACACCAGCACGCCACAACGTCTCGGGACAAACTGAAAAATTATTTCAATAGAGCAAAGAGATGGGTACATAGGGAAATGTAAGAAGGAGGGTTTCGCGATAGCGGTAGAGCAAGGTTGCAGTCTGGTTATGTTGCGGTGAGGTGAGAGCAGTTGGGCGCGATGGAAATGGTGCATGGTTGTGTGGTATATGAGTGTAGGGTGAACCTAACGTTCAATCTGGGTGCATCTTTAGATGAATTCCAGTGTATATGTTGTGTTATATCCTAGGGCCTAGAGGAAGGTAATTTGGATCACTTAGGTAGATAGGCTGCATACCTATGGTATGTTAATATATTGTCTATTGTCTTTTTTGTTCAAATCAGGGAGGGAAGATCGTGGGGGAACTCAAATATTCACTCAGCCAACGTAGCTGTAGGCTAGTATCAATGTTGCCTCCCCTCCCCCTCATAACAGGGACGGATCCTTGGGGGGGGGGGCGGTTTAAGAATTAAGAAAAATTATGACTCAAGCAAAAGAAACGCGATATTTTTCCGGTCACCCCCCCCCCCCCCGAAAACTTTCTGAAACCGTCCCTGCCCTAGGTACGCATAATATTTTATTTAAAATATTTAAATTTGTTGACATTATACATACATACTATGCATGCTTTGTCATAACTTCAAAGTTTTAGGCTCTCGCTGAAAAAAAATTAACAATTTTCCACCAATTCCTAATGAATAAATTGTCTTCGCCAGTGCACCGAGAAGATATAAACAGAGCTACCAGGCAAGCCATGCTCATGTCAGATATTGGGAAAATTAATTGAACTAAAATTGAAAACTTTTTAATTAGCTTATCATGACTTTGAGCTTAAGGTCTTTTCATGTTGGCATTAACATTTTTTTTACAAATTAAAAATTTCTAGTCTGTTGGTTTGGAAGCCCCCCGAAGGCCCGAATGTAGTTTTGCAGCTGGCACCTAGTCAGTCAGTCCTCACTTATCACCAAACAACTGAAAATGAAAGTAAACTGAAAAGGTATTAACATTAATATATAAATAAATCTTTGAATTGGTCAGACTATCCGAGACGCCTATGGACAGGGAATTAGAACTATCGCCGAAATGATGAAAGCTCTATACCAGAAGCCATCAATTTTTAACAACGTAAAAGCAGAGGGACTCGATTGGCTGGGCCATGTCGAAAGAATGAATGACACTTATGATCCTAAAACTAGGATGGTTTTCAATGATAAACCAGAGCATAGTCGAAGGAATTATCCTTGATCTACAAGACACAAGACAGAAGATCCATGGTCAGACCAAGAAAAAGCTGGATGGATAAAGACTTCCGGAAACTGGATGAGAAAGGCGGGGTCGGTATACGAGTATGACGTGGTTGCAGGTTCATAACGGACTTTAGAGCCAGCCAAAATATATAGTCAAGAAAGATCAGTTTGGCCAGGGTTGGGCTCCCCCCCCCCCCCCCCAAATAGTAAATCTATTGTAAGTTAATTTAATTTATTATGCTCTAATTTAATCGATAATACATATATTTGCCCCCCCCCCCTCATAATGGTTTTGTAACTGCTCACCAATGGCAATAGCCTTTGTAGTTGTGCAGTTGTGCATTGGTTCTTCACTAGAGAAAATTGTTGTTACGAAGGACAGTTTCTGGTTTATTAAGTAGAGTGGATTGACAGCGACTCGCTTTCTGAACAGCCAACATACCTTGTACTGTCACACTCGCATCCCATACTTCAAATACCGCGTCGGTTTCTATTGTAATTAATGTTTTGTTGCTTGTTACTACTGTGCGGTTTTCCTAATTGGTCCAGCCCAGTGTATAAGATTCACTCAGAGTCATAGGCGTAAACAGGCGGTTTTCACGGGACCCAGGAGTGGTTCGGTCATGTGATGAGAAACGAAAAGTATCGCTTTCTGCATGTAATAATCCAAGGGGAAAATAGGACAAAAGGCTCCCGGCAGAACAACATGTTCCGGGTTGAAAAACCTGAGGAAGTGATTTGGCGAGAACACGACAAGGTCCAAATTACCATGTTTCCCGCCAGAAGAGGCATTGAAAGAAGAAGAAGGGGGTAGTTTGACACTAATGTTAACCACCCTGAAATTAGTCCCCCCCCCCCCAGCAAGGCACTTGCCAGGATTGGGGGGGGGGGCGGGAATTTCATTTGATATTACATAGCAGTTTTTATTTTTTCCTCTCAAAATCCGATCTAGTATCAAGCCATTTCATTGGGGGGGGGGGGGGGGTTTGAACCACAATGAACCCCTACAGCTACGGGCTTGCTCCCCAGTCCCAAATCTGGAAAGGAATTACTCAAATATTTTACAGATGTTAGATGAGAATTGAAAATGTTGCCTTAAATCTGCCATTAAATTTTGTTACTCGAATTATTGTAAGTCGAAATTTCGCCCCTCCGGCCTGCGATGGGAAAATATCAGATATTGACCGTGAGCCTTGTTTAACAATAGGGAAAACTTAAGTATATGACAACTTTAAATCTTCCTAATTCGCATCTTGCCCCCCCCCCCTGAAAAATATTGAAATGACGCCACTGGTAAGGAATTCTTCTTGGCCATGTTTCAATGCATGGCGCCCCTGCCAAGTACTTCTTTTTGAGGCTTTCAAGCGATTGTGGCAGTTCCCTCGAGTATAGTCTACTCTATGGTACAGACCGACAGTCCGACACACATGCAGTGCAAAACAAGACTAAAGTGGCAGCAAAACTCGTAAAAAAGTTCAAATTGCATATAAGTCTAAATTACGGGTTGACTAGACGGTTTCGCATTGCATATGGGAGATTCAATGCCACCCTAATTTCAAAGAAGGCCACTGAATTCGAGGGTAGTCGGCGACCAATGACAAAAACCATTGTCCCAACAAAAACACCCAATAAAGTCAAAAATGTCTTCAAACAACCCTGGGTCACCCGGCCCTGCTGCATGTTTGTTGAAAACAGCGGCACTCTTACCTGCAACAACCATACTCGTGCCCCTATCCAGGCCTAGGGTAACTTTTGAATGTTTAAAACAGCGGCACCCAGTCGTGATTGGAGTACGGGAGTGCCCCTATCTGTGTTGGATCTGTGATTCAGTGTGAAATATGGTGGTGTCACTCTTCAGGGGGTACGGCCTGGATACGTAAGGGTGCTAGAAACAAATTCTTTCGGGGACCCCCCTAGTCTTATCTTTATAACTTCGGCATTTCGCCCTCCAGGCTGTAGGCTTCTTGCCTAGTTGACTGATGGTGGTTGGTTGCTTTATATAGTTGTAATATGGCACACAATATTTGGGCGCGAAGCCCGTAAGTTGGTGAGAGTAGTTTTTTTTAATTTCAAATACTTTAGGCCCTATTACAAAAAGGTAAAAAGAAAAACATCATGACACGACAACTCATTAATTAAGGGATGGGAGACTATCTTCTTTCGGGACCACTTTTGTTACACCGTATCCGCAATCTAAAACTTGCTCAACCCAAAGAAAAAGATAACAAAGTAATGGACAATATTTTAATTTACCTCGGGACAATTATTTCCTGCCGGCCCATTCCAGTGTGGCAGGTTTTACATTTAATGTTAGAAATTTCGCTCGACTTCCGCGTTAGTTGGCTTGCAGAGGATTATATGGAGAAAGAGCGGAAAACAAATAGCAATAAGCCGTTGTAGGCTATATATATTTCCACGGGGAAAAACGGGATTACTGTTTACTCGGCAATTTTCCACCCCTATTAATTTTGTTCCATTCAGCTTAATGCCTGACTCGCTGCTTTACTTATCCCCATGCTATCGTATAGTGTAAATAATCTGTCAGGTTCTGATTATTTAGGCTAGCTATTCCGCTGAACTCTAAAAAGAAGTATTTACTTCAAGGGAAAAAGTGAGAAGCAAGATGTAAAGGTATGAGCATGTGTTTGTTCTTTATCACATGCATAGCCATTAAGCCAATAACTTACACTTATTATCAATTTTGTTTCCGGACAATGAGCAAAAGCGTCAAAAACGTAGGTGAACCTTGCGGCGAAAGGAAATGCTTGGAATTATGAATACAGCCTGGCGTTTTACTCATGAAGAAAAACTAAATTCTGCAGAAGCAATTAATGCTCTATTGCTCAAAATATTTATGACAAGAAACACCACCATATGCTGAAATTATGTAATGTCATTGAATATATAACAACAAATAATTATATATTCAAAAGATAACAATTATATATTCAATCGTAATGCATAAGCTTAGGGCCATGAGCGTTGTTCGTAAGCAAAGGCTGGATTACTCAGAACTTGGCCGTTGTGGGCTGATGAACTGATGATGGTCTAGGAACTAAGAAGAACCTTAGGAGTAGCTCCTAACATGGCCGTAGCCAGAGGAGGGGGGGTCTAGACCCCCTGGACCCCCCCCCCCCCCGAAATATTTTCATTTTCACACTAGATAGAATGGAGTTTTAAACATATTACCTATTAAAGGTTACCTCACCTTCGGTGACGTCACGTCCCCCCCCCCCGGAAGAAATTTCTGGCTACGGCCTTGGCTGCTAACCCATCCTTCGAAGTAAATAAGAAAATAATGAGTCACTAAGAATTTTAAGTGGAAGGAGCTCCAAAACTGTGGCCAATTTGTATATTAGTGACGGCCACATACTATATATAAAAATTCTTCTATATAGTGACATTTCTGTTATGGTTCTACGATCTAGTACAATCAAGTCCTGCGAAATTGAATTTTTTTTTTTTTGAAAAACTGTGGGGGTGACTGAATTCACCCAGGCTAACAACCCCTAATCAATCGGTGGGGGTTCACAACATTTTTTTGATTCCCCCCCGACACAGTCAGCACTCGCTACTCGTATTTCCATTTTCAATTACGTGGTCAACGATGACCTCTGCTGACGCAAAGGTCAACAGCCGCAGCTTTTACCGCGTTATAATCAAGTAAAAAGGCTGTGGTTCGCGCATTTAATTAATTTTTTGTAGAATTTTTATATTAAATTTGAATTGTTGTCTGTCTGCATGTTGGTAAAAAGGGATATTACGGAAGAGAATGCAATAGAAAATAACTATACATGTGAATCGTAATTGTGTAATTATGATTATTTAAATTATTGTTATTGCATTGATTTTTTTCTTCTCGATTTCATTTTAAGTACTTGTCTTATTAATAATAATATCTTTTTAGGGTTAGTCTTAGCGTGAAAAGAAGATTTTATAGTGTTATTGTTCGCCTTTTGGTATTTCAATAAAGTCGTTTCAATACAATTCATCTTCTTATGGCAATCGCAGGTGCCTTTCCAGTATAAAGCTAGGTTTGTTTGTCGGGTCCAGGTCCAGACTCCAGCTTATAACACGACCAATTCTTAGGTAACGAATAAACACGACGGTAACGACAGAATTTTCTCTCACTTTAGGGTTCTTTTTTGCGTTAGCACTTAAGCCATGTGGACTATTTAATCCCCTGCTAAATGATGAGTATTATTGTTGTACTTTTCTTTTTTCCCTTTATGAATGGCTAGGAATTCGAAAAATCATAATCTCGGCGACAAGCATTGTTATTCCTGTTTGTGGAGTTCGTTTTTGAGTATGTACGTGAGCCTCGTGGTCTATTGTGCCCCCTGCTGCATATTACTACTACTTTGTGCCTTTTCTTAATGAAGGATTTTGCGGGAAATCTACCTTTTTAGGTTGAACTTTTCTTAGCTCAAGTACCTGAACCATCAACCATGTCACATTTTGCCTCGCTATGGTCCTGGTATAAGCCTCATATCATAGAGAAACCGCAATGCAACAGTGCTTAGTTATCGTTGAAACGAGCCGCCATTTTTTTTTTTTACTTTTTATGTTTACTTTTTTACAAGGCATGCCACATTCAATAGCTTTACCAACAATAAAGATTAATAACTTACTAGTTTTTTTAAGGCCAAACCGGAGGAGGTCACGTGACTGGCCTGGAAATGTCTTTGCAGAGGGTTCGTAATATATGTTTTAAACCGTTGGGGTATAGTACAAATCGATAGAAGGGTATAGTATACGCGTAGACATGCTTACACTATTGACTAAACCAAAAATTACAATTACATTACGTCTAAAATTTGTGCATGAAGCAACTAAAAGCATACCTTTTGGAACATTTTTACGTGCCCCGCAGGGAAGAAAAACCTCCAACTTTTGTAAGGAAATTCACTTTAGTCAGAAGTTCAACATTTAATTTGACAGTAAAGCGCCAGAAATAGGTAAAACTGCAATTATTTGAAATGATACAAGTCAAATACGGAACAGGTACGAGACGCGGGGCTTTGTTTATAAAATGGATATTCAACGATCCCGTGGCTGGAGACCGTTATCAATATGGCTGCTACGTGTAGCCTGCACAAGATAAGTACGCAATTCGGCGGGGAAATAGCCTGCACAAGCTAACTACTAAACTCCAGAGTTTTTGACCTGGTCCAGGTATCCGCTTTGCTATGCTGCAATGTGTAAGACTTCGATATTTTTTGTGTTGGTACTTATCTTGGATAGTTGGCTTATGGTTAACGGGTGCCTCGTAAGGCAGATTATAGCTCCCGCCGCTCCAGTTCTATTACATTTCTATGTATTCAACGCTCAACGGTCAAGGTCACAACCCTCCGGTGTGGCCGTAAGGTTAATGGCATGCAAACAATTTCATGAATGTATCCGATTTACCTCTTTGCCTCTGTAGGTTAGTATCCGTGACGAGTTACGACACGTCTCCGATTGCATGGTAGAGACTCGTACACAAGGCCGTAGCCAGGATCTTTTTTTGGGGGAGGGGCTTAGAAATTTCATTGGGTATTACATAGTGGTTTTTATTTTTCCTCTCAAAATCCGATTCTATCTAGTATGAAGCCATTTCATTTCGGTGGGGGGGGGGGTTAATTCCCATGAACCCCCCCCCCCCCCCCTTGGCTACGGCCTTGCTCGTACAAGTACAAACACGCTACCACGTCCTCGTTGCCATCGAAGTCGATGGAATATCTTCTCAAACCACCGCAGTTGGGAGGTGTGCCAGAAAATAGTGTCAATCAAGTGTTATACCGTCTTGTGCCTCGTACGACAGCACTTGGGTGTCAGCACTACAACAGAAAGTTGCACACGACAGCTCCTGTTGGCCAAGTCCTGTGAGACTTAACAAATTTCAGACAGTTGGGAAATTATTGATTGCGCATGTGATCCATCTTAGGAAGCCCGAGGGAATATTCAGTATGTTGCTGTCGACACCTTTAATCCGCTCCTTCCCACTAAATCCTATTACGTACTATAAGTACAATAATGCATATTTTCAACATGATGTATTCTCTTCGCCCCCTCTACAAATTTCCAATGTATCATGCTTACTTCGCACCTTACATAGTACAAAGTAAATCGCAATTTCGAGAAATAGTATAGTATTTTAGTATTATAGTAAACCCATTTTCGTTCAACACGGTTCTAACCCAGTTTTCCGGAGTGGTTTTCTTATGGTAGTTGCCCTTACTGCAGCTTTGACTTATTGTAACCGGGTGGCCTTCCTTTTGCAACCTGAGGTTTCATATTGTGTCCCACTGGTTCCTATAGATAAGTGGCCCCAACCTGTGCAACGCGGTTCCGAAGGGCTCCATATAGGCATTTTGTAAATTAATGCTTCAGCAATAAATGAAGTAATTGATAGGAAGTGTTGTTTTTTGTGTAGAAAATTAGCGTGCGTGTATCGGTGTACACACGTAAGAACTGAAACATCCTTATGACATCATTTTTCGAAAAATGATCTACTACAATATATTTACAACTTTAAAGAAATTGGTTAAGTAAAGCTAAAATATATAAATTTTAGGCAAAAGGCTTTTATTATTACAAACATGTATACAAATAATTCAATTATTTTTTCTTATTGTTGCTAAGATTATAATAGCATTGTCTGTAAGTCGGTTGTAAAGTCGGTTTACAGACGATAGTTTAACGTGACAACGCCTAAATTACTAAATTTTACTTACATAATATATGGCTGGAAAGAGAAAGAAATGCGGAAAAGCTCTTAAGTAGTTTGAATTTTTAAAATACTAGTAGATAATAATGCGGCCGAAAGAGGCCTATTTTTGTTGAAAATCGTACGCATCCCCTGACGTTTCATACCCCCAAAGCCAAACCCCTTGCTTAATCACCACAAATATAGCATGGCCTGAAAGAAGAAGAATAGACGAAGACATGGGTATAATTTAAATTAAGATAGATCTTCTAAATCTGCACAAAAATAGCTTTAAACCCGCCCACGCAATTCAAATGGGATTGCTGGAAATGAATTTTTTCGCGTCATTTTTCACAAGTTCCACTCGTGTTGAAGGGGTGAAGGGTTCATTTTTAAACTATGCATTTATACTCGTTTGAAACCTTAATTCATACTGCTTCTAATGACAATGAAAATAGCAGGCTGTGGAATTTTTTTACTCTATACATGTAATTGGAAGAGTACCCTTTGAACCTGTTTTCCGCCGAAACACGGATGGCTTATACACTCACCTGGGACTGAAGGAAGAGACGGATAGTTAAACTGAATACATGTCTAAAAAGAGTAAGAAAGGTGGAAAAGAACTAATGTAGTTTGAAGTTTTCAAATTGATATTAACACCTCCAAAAACGCGGCCGAAAAAGGCATATTTTCGCTTAAAATCGGCACATTTGGGCGGACCTCCTCACGTCTCCTCCCCCCAAAGTCGAATCCTATGCATTATCACAACAAATATAGCATGGCCTGAAAGTGGAAGAATAGACGAAGACATGGGTGTAATTTAAATTGAGATAGGTCTTCTATATCTGCGCAAAAATGAGCGTCATCCATGAGTACAGAAATCAGGATGGCGCGTAACCAAGATGCGTAACTAAGATGCGTAACCAAGATGGCGCGTAACAAGATTTTTCTCCCTATGTCGATAGAGAAGTTTCACTTCAAAAAAAAAAAATAGCGGGAGGGGGAGGGGGCATCTGAGTATGACCGGTAGATAATAGATATAGTGCCAATTTACATCAAGAGCTCCGCGAACAATTTACTTCAAGTTTTGTTTAGTTTTGTGCTCCGCGGTGCGAAAAGGTTGGGGACCAATGCATTAGCTATTAACTTACAAAATATAAAAATTGTATTTAAGTTTCTATCTATACTCATTGTGTTGACTGAGTATGGCATGTGATTTCGCCCACGGCCCAACTCTCGTGTCCAGGCTTCGCAATGAGGCAATACGAAGATTGAAGAAATAGCCAAAAACATGGAAGCGTAGCAAATATGTTTCCCGTCCGTTTCTCACAAATCCAAATCCAAAACAAAGGCAAAGCGACAAAATGTGCCAGATGGCTGGTCAGAACTCAGAATAAGGGTGTTATAGGACATAGGTAGTGCGTGCCTGGGCATAAAAACAACAGTAAAACCTACCCCGGAGAGCTATGAATGAAGCAGCGGAAATGGTATGCAGGCACATGTGAAAACGTGCCTGACACAATACGGAGTACCGCGACCTTCACTATTTACGATTTACACGTTGGAGGCTCCAAGGGATGAAGTGCATTGTGGTGTTGGTATTATATACCTGTCTTGTCGGGTTTTCACTGCTACATGGGATGCGTCTACGCATTTTTGCTTCTGTAATGAGGGAAGAGTTCACAATTTACAAAAATTTCAAATTGCCACATACAATGTGGCATAATTTCATATGTTTTTTTGTGTAATATTTTATTGAGTTAACCTTTATTATAACATGCAATGTAACAAGAGAGCCTGTCCTGCTATTTTTTTGTTTCAGTGGAATTTGGAGACTTCAAGCCAAACACCTGTGCCTTTACTTGCCCCATTATATCACTGCCATGGCCCAATGGCCCATTACTTGACGTGATTAAGGCCTAAGGGTAGCATCTAGGTAGTGTGGGATTTGCGAGGCCGCTCTAGCAGACAAAACTAAACTTTACTTAGTATTAATAAGATGTTTAGGCCTAGTGTTTTTACCATCGAGGAGGGTATTGAAAGTACATACACACGGATATCGTAACTATAGAATATTACACACCCCACTAGACTGACTAAGCACCGCTGCATCAGAAGAACCAAAAATCGAAGTACGGAGGCACCGAACCGGACTGGACGAATAATTACTAGGAGACCGAGCCTGAATAATGGCTGGTGTAGTGAAAATACGCTATTTTAGGCTATGAAATAAATTGCCATTTACTCAATTAATTTGCATTTCTTTTTCGCAAAGGTGCGCGATACGATTTCTACATTTTATTCCGTTTAACATGGGCGACAATGGACTAAATCATTTGAGGAAATTAAATAAAAATTACGGCACGGCGTCTAAAAAGTAGGATCCCTAGTGGTATGCACTTGCCACTTGCGGTTATACTTTATACAGGAATACCTGCACCACACATTTATTACTCAATTGAAACAGCATAGCCTACCCTACGTAAATACTAGTGCCATAAACAGGCAAAGGGTAAACTCATTGTATAAGTACGACATAAACTAGGCAGTTTGGGGGGGGAGGAGGGGTAAATGGCCTCTCTGACGACCGCTTTGTTACCCCGCTATTGTTTTACCCGTTTTGAGGTAAAATTGGGAAATTCGGTGGACTTGAGTTAATTATCAGGTCGTGTTGAACCTAAACCTGAAGTACAGGAGGCTGTTCCCAACTCCCTAACTAGCCCTTTGTGGGGTTGACTTAATGGCCATGTCCACTATGGGCTATTCTATATCGTTTATGAAGCATATCTGACGTTGCTTAGTTATAGGAACCGTTCTTCAAATTCCAGCAAATCTCAGACTATTGCTAATAATAGGAATCGGCAGTAGTAATTATGAGGACAAAGTCGACAAACGTCCCCCATCAATGAATCTACATAGGTCTACCAAAGAACTCATTGTGAAACAATTATTACTTTGTATAGTTTTACGTAATATTTATCAAAAAAGTTTTACAAAGTTACTAAGGAGACTATTATGATTAAAGAAAACAAAGACTACGTAACGTAAGATGGGCCAAGCGAACCTCACTACTCCCTTTTGGTTGTCATATAGTAATTTGGAATGTTTTGTTTAATTTGTTTAATTTATTTCCCATTGGAATGCACACAGTAAAATTCTACGAATGTTCGCACTAGTAGGACTAGTTTTTCATAATGGAAAATTCCGCGTACATCAATATGATTAAAAAATCATATTTTGATAGATTTATAACAAAAACAGTATTTATTTTTGCAACAACGATTGCCACTGACCCGGACTAACGAGGAAATTGTTAAAAATTGTACATAATTGTCGTCTTGCGCCCCCCCCCCTGAAAAATATTGAAATGACGTCCATGAATGGCAGGGCGAGTAGAATAAGACAACGCTTCCTTAGCATGCACTTCACCAAAGCCATTGAAATTCCAGCAACTTTTAAATTAAATAAATATTGACTGTTTTGTTCTATTACTGAGCCAATCTTGCTATAAAGCCCTTTCTTACACTCAACTAGGAAGACCCGGGACTGCCTGCTTTACATGCCCTCCGAACCATGGCTAGAAAATGTAGCAAGTGTGGGACTCGAACTTTTTGGTTGAAAGTCGGAGTCTGTGCCACTACTCGGTACATGTCCCTTTTCTTTACATGGTATATTCATTATATGGTATATGTAACACTGACATTAAATTAACTTTGGTTGAAGAGGTAACCTCCTCGTTATAACCGAAATTAGAGGATATAGAAAAAACTGGGCTTGGCGGGATTCGAACCCACGATCTACGCCTAACCGGGGCGTCGTCTTAACCGCTGGACCACAAGCCCCGACAAGGCCAGTAAATGCCAAATCCTCTACTTATGCTCTAATTGACATGATTCGTGTCAATCATGTCATACATGTTACATGTTACAGGTTACATGTCCCTTTTACTAAATTATTGCCAGGCAGAACTTTTGGATGCACCCTTACTGAAACAAAATATAACAGCCGGAGCTTTTTGAAGGGCCCCCGGTGTCCCACGTACGTGTAAGGGATGGAAACATGCCGTGGCAATCAGCCCACAGATTAGGACCATGTCTCTGTTTTTGTGCCTTTTCTTTATTGCGATAATCTCTTAGATAAAAGCTGTATGGTATTTGATCAACCATGGCTCTGTCAATGATTGAGGAGACTCTTTCAGATGCTTATTGCTCTGTAATGTATTTATTAATGGCTTTTGCTGGGATTTTTTGTGTAGCAAAGTTTTCTTCAGAGCAGCTGCTGCTGCAGCAGTCAATAAATACAATAATAATAAATAAATAATAGGGAGGTGCAACTTGAAAGAACCGGTACGACTGAACCCGTACATGCTCGAGAAGGCTTGGGGCTTTCTTTGCTATTTACATTAACAATTATTACAATATTAGTGAACTTGAAAGAAATTGTTAGAGTTATTTTTGACATTTTTTGACACTTTAGGGTTATAAACCATCAAAATTGAATTAGCCCAAAATAAAAATAAAAATTCCGAGACATGATTTTTGTGACCCTACATACCAACTTTCGTCAAAATCCATCGAGTAGTTTGGCCACAAATCGACGGACAGACAGACATTCCGTACAAATCACTTTTTAAAAATCATGACAGCCCCAAGTCTGTACATATTTAGATGCATTTTACATATCTTAAAGCCTGAGGTGTGGGGGACATTTAAACAAAACGGGGACACTCACACCTACAACAAGAGGCAACAGGGAGACCTTGTAAGGCCAGCGCCACGCACAGCCAAGTGTGAGCGACTGGATCCTATACTACAAGGTTTCGCCTACCTTAGAAAACTCCCAATTGAACTGAGAGCGGCGAGAAATGCTTCTAACTTCCCTAAATTGCTTAGAAACCATGACTTAAAGAAAGCTTTCTACACTGTCACTGAAGCACTAGCACAATCACAATGACAATGACAGAACTACCTGATTTAGACGATATTCTGACGATTTTATCTTATACTTCACTTGTAATGTATAATTTAACTGAAATATATATTGTATTGTATATTGTATTTTTGGTTCCTTGTACCTCGGCTCAAAAATTGAACATGTGTTAAATCTCTGCATCGAAAATTTTGACCCGTAAGAAAGCTCTCCTTACACTTACACCTTAATGTTCAATATAAATAGGAAATCAATTAAGAAGAAATCTGAAACCAACATCGCTATGTACAGTTTTATGTACAAATAAGGCAATTGTTTCGTAATAAATCAGTCTTGGAGCCATTAATGAGTAGTAGAAGTAAAAGAAATGCACTTCTACATTTTAATACGTAATAGGCGGCACTAACACCGTTTGGCAACAGATTTTGAAGGCGTGGGAAATATTTCGACTGACCATCGGAGAAGTGTTGGTATAGAACACAGCAGGGCATTGCCATGCATTGGTAGGTGGAGGTGCCATCCTGTATTCCTACCGATTATTGTCTAGCTATTGTGAGATAAGTCTTGTGTAGGCAGGTTAGCCAGCATAGAAAACTTGAAATTTCACTGAGGACGTGGGCTGGCTGCTTTAAGCATTCCTTTCAAAGATACAACAGTCGCTGGTTGTCCCTGAAGAATTTAGCGGGCCACTTGTGCAGTTTCACCCCCTTTTGCAATTACAGCAGATGCACCCCTAAACAATTAGACAACTTGCGTGAGAAATGCAACCCACCGTCTATATGATCCGGGGGGAATACCCCAACCAATCACAGCGTCTCTCGGGAGGCTGGCGGCCAATCAGAGTGTCTCTTTACTGCCCAACGAAGCGTGTGGGGTGCACTAACCAATCTAATAATAAAGTGAGTCATTAGGCAATGTTTGTCTATGTCAGAGTCAGCGACAGACTGCCAGTGCCACAGGAAAATAGAAAATTCATTAAATAAATTGGCTTGATTTTTTGCATTTTGATGTTCATATATTCATTGTAACAAAACTCGGGGAGAGACTGTAACTTTTAATCAGACATCCCAACGATCAATTACTTCACCCAATCTCCCAAACACAGACTGTAGCATACTATCTCAGATAGTCCCTGGGCAACCTTGTTTTCCAGTGCACTCCTAAAAAGCACTTACCACCACCACCTATCAGAAACCCCCATCTTGGTTGAAGAGGCAACCTCCTCGATATAACCGACATTAGAGGATATAGAAAAACTGGACTTGGCGGGATTCGGTACTACGATCTACCGTCTAAGAAGACACCCCAGTTAGGCGTAGATCGTGGGTTCTGATCCCACCAAGTCCAGTTTTTCTATATCCTCTAACCCCGCAATACTCTCCTTTGCAAATAAATTCTCTTTCATGGTATGAGAAGTAAAAAGTCGAGTTTCTCTATATCCTCTTACCCCAATACTCTTCTTTGCAAGCAAATTCTCTTTCTCGATATTATAGAAGTAAAAAGAGTCTAGTTACTTCGGGAGACACGTGCCAAGCCAGTGTTTTCTTCTCAATGTTAAATGGACCTCTTAAAACTTCATTATTGTCGTACGTTCAAAGCGATAAGTGTTATCAGTAAAGTACTATTTTGTAAGTACCTGTCATCGTGGAGTTCCCGGTAACCTAAATAAATGTCACGTCTCCATACAGTCTTTGTCCCATTGTTAAAGCTGTGGGTGTTGATCAGTGAGTCATTGCTATGACTGTTGCTACAGAGTACAGACTACAAACACCGTTACTAATGCAAAGGAAAGTGTGGTTGCTTTGAAATTCTGCTCAATGCATGGAAAATTATACAAAGAAACAGTAGGAACAGTAATGAAAGAAGAAAACAATTAATTAGGGTCTTTAGACTTAGTCTTTAGCTCAGCACCCAGATAGATAAAAATGAACGGTGCCGTGTAGGAGCTATGGATTGAAATGTGGCTGTGCCATCCTGAAATATTTACCGAGACATTTGAAAAGATTGTGGAAAGTAATGTGTTTTTTTCCTTCTTCTTTATGAACTAAACTAGAACTTCAAGATAATATATAGAACTTCCAAAATATAGTAAAAAATCAGCAGTGAACCTTTTTTAAACATATTTATAAAGAACCGGTCCGAGTTTACTCGAACATGCTTTCCAATTTATCAACATTAGTAGATCTTCTTCTTCTTCTTCAGCCAACGCCCGTCCTTGGCTGGTAGGCCATTTGACGCACATTAATAGATAGAGAATATGAGTAATTTCATGGTAAATAATTTTCCAGTGGTTAAATTTCCGTTATTTAAGGGGGGGGGGGTTGTCCACCTGACGTCACTGGAAGTGAGATAAATTCTAGAAAGGTCAGACCAACACATTAATTACCACACAGCAATAATTGCAGGGCACACAATGCATTTGAGCGCGAATTTTCTAACATTTTTTCAAAAAATAATTTTTTGTGCAAATTCAAATATTTTTTGGGAAAGCAACCTATCCAGTTTCGTTACTCAATTTAACACCTAAAACATACCTAAAGGTAGAAATCACCGATAGAACGGTTTCGCAGAAAAATTATTTTTTAGTCATTTTTCATTAAAATTTACATATTTTTATTTTTTTACCCCCCGAAGCAAACTATCAAGGGGCAAGCGACCCCCCGCATTTTATCAACATTGATAACAACTACAATATATGAGAATTTAAAAGAAATCGTTGGAGCCGTTTTCGGGAATTTTTTTAGACGTTTTTTTGGAGTTTAAAACCCCCCCCCCCAAATTGAGTTAGCCCCAAATAAAAAAATGGTCCCGAGGTATGATTTTTGTGAGCCTACATGCCGAATTTCATCAAAATCGACTGAGTAGTTTGCCCGGAAATGAACGAACAGACAGACAGACAGACAGACATTTCGTAAAATCCACTTTTTTGGGTTCCTGGGACCTTAAAACGTGTAAATCCATTGAAATCTCGGAATCGAAAATTTCGACGGTCATAAAGCTTTCCGTATACTACGTATAAATTGGAAAGCAAAAATACAGACATAAAGAACTTCAGTCCTAAATCGTAGGTATTCTAAAGCTAAGAGTTAGAAGGAAACAATAAAATTAATTAATTTGGTAATTTTTTAGTAAGTAGCTTTTAAACCCATGAATCTTTTTCTGCGATCTGATTTCCTTATCTGGGGAGTTCCACTGGTGGCAGTCATTTACAAAAAAAAAGAACTACCATATAAAGATCTCTTATATCGAGGTATCCGAATTACAAGTCCATTTCATTGCGAATTCAATGGCTTTAGGTGGACGTGAAGATATTAAAGAGCTGCACTATTAAAAACCTTATGGCTTATATACAATAGGAAAAGTAAGTGGAAAGTTCTTCTTTCACCTAATTTTAGCCACTGAGCTCTGCGGTAGAATGGGTATATGTGATATATATAGACCACTATAGCACTTGTCTAGTAAAGAAGTTCCTATGTATTTTTCCTTAGAGCTGTTGCATGCAGATTGTCAGGATTTAACAGTTGGCATGATGTACCTCCCCCTCCCCCCTGAACAACTGATGTGTCCCACAACGGGAGATCATGTCTGTGAGCAATTTGTAAGCGATGTTCAGTCTGGTACCAGCTGACCTACATCTCTGTCCCCCGAATAGTCCTCTCTAACCCAGTTAAATAGATTAGTTTTTGTGATTTAAATGCTAAGTTGGAAACTATTCTAATAGATCCAATTTATAACCTCAAATGGCTATACTATACATATGATAGCTATATTAAGCCTGAACGGGGGGGGGGGGGGGTGGTATGGAGAGCAGCAGGTGAGGGCGGGCAACGTGGGGTATTGTGCATTAGTAAGAGCAAATGGAGGCCCAAATTGTAGACCTACGTGTGCACAATTATTTTTATACAAATTGAACCAATCATCATCCATAATCGTTATTCCTAATTTCGTCACATTGCATCGTGGATAAATAAATATAAATATTGTGCTGATAGGAGTTTTGCGAAGACATGTAAGTTAAAATTCCTTTATTTCACGCACAGTTATCTCAAATAGAGTAAGATGGTCCAAACTAAGCCCATTAGAACCAGCCTGTCTTGAGGCTTCTTTCACCTTCTATAATTGAGTGCGACTGTACGTCCGCGCCAGTGGAAATCTCTTCATAAAGCTGACATGAAAAAAAACATTCGTATCCATAGAGAATTGACTTCAAAACCCAGTGTTTTCATTGGTTGGGCCCATGATTTCAATGATCAAATATTTTTCTACACGAAAGATGTACCTTCCTAGAAAACAGTATGTATAAGCGAAATTAGTAGGATTTTCCCCGTCTTTGTTAGTAAATTTTTAGCCAGCATCACGTGCACCATCGATCCAAACGACGTGGGAAGCTGAACTGCACTGTATGTCAGCTATAGCTGACACATGGCTATGAGATAATGGCAAATCCAAATAACATTAACTGGGGTAGTTAGAGGGCAAGTGTCCCAAGGGCGGCCTTCAACCCTTCCGCCCCCTCTCCCCCTGTCCAAAAAACTACACAGCATCTGTCGCTATGGGGTGGCTGTCGCAATGATACCGAGCTCCCCACGGCGATGAACAATCAGGACTCGGCATCGCTTGCCTCACTTTGAGCTAACACAGTGTTTTACGATTTACAAAATTGTTATTGGTAAACAACAGTAAGTTGAGGCATACATCACAGCATAAAAACCACGGTAAGTTGACTGATGTATACAGTCATTTTAAAATTTACATAACATGCGATAGAGCTTTCGTATATATGAATTGTAAGATGAGCCATTGTTCGCGTAACACTTGCACTGCATGCCTTAGGCAACTCACGGTGATTTTTCTGCTGTGACATATGGTTCAGCTTATATTGCAGTTTACCGACCCATTGCTTCATTGTTACCATCACCTTCTGGGCTTCTGGGAAACTTACAAATGCTTCATGATACTCGTACTATCCACCAGGCTACTGTATTTAACATATTTCATTCTTTCTTGTTAGTTGTTCGTCTCTACTCTCTTCAGAAAGACTGTGTCATGTTTTTTTTAAACATCAGGCAATATTTGAAAATGGAAATTACAATGTCTTCTGTATATCTATCTATCTATCTATTTGGACCTCTCCATAAAGGGATGCCGTGTGGTTGCATGGGCGAAGAATGTTAGTTTCCGTTTCTTAACCATCAACTAGTTAACTCGGCTTTTGTACCCACAGACCTCAGGACCTCGTCATTAGGGACACGATCTTTCTAGAATATTTCAATGTATCTGTATATAAATAATGGTCAGCAAAAGTCCAGTTGGGAAAGAATCAGGCTATAAAACGGAAATATATGATTACGTTACGTTACGATTACGTTGATATGGTTACCCTACGATATATGTCCGGGGGTTGTCTGACCTAGGGGAAAGTTAGGAGTTGCGGCCGGGGATGTTGCGGTTACATTACATACGACATGCCATTAATTAATTACGCTTTCTGCAGGTTACAAAATTACAAAATGACAGCTCCTGCGTCTGACAACTTGGTTTGGTTTCCTTCAACACCCAAGACAACTTCTGCTGCAGCGTATTCGTTAGTACTTGTTAATTGCTTGTCTCATTTTATTAATTTCAGTAAGAGTAGCTACCGACTCGTTCCTGTAATTGATAAGCATGTCTGAGCTTGCCCATTGGCCCCTGTAGTCGGTGAGGGTTGACATTGAGGTGTAAACCAGTTTGCCAACAGAAATTCATTCGGATACAACACTATTACCAATAGCGTCTGAAAACTAATGGAGTCGAAGAAATATTTCAATGTTGATATTGAGGGTAGCAAAGTAGCAGGCCTCCTCGTGGTGCACCCTGGGTAACGCCAAATCTGCTACAGCAATCGCCTACTTCTCACTGAGAGTACCGAGCTTCCATGACACCAGCGATCGTCATAAGTTATCAAAATGGCCCTTCTATGGGCTTTGACAATGAGCTCCGCGTCCTTTTTTGGAACGAGGGTGGCTTGAACCCGAACGATGACTTGGTGAACCGCTATTGGGAAGCTCGGTGACGAATGGTTGAACTACCACGTTCGGGCGTTGGATAAAGTAAAGTAAGTAATGTTTATATTGAAGTATATACATGAGAAGAGATGGACGGAAAACACGCTAAGACGTGTCCGGCTCTCGTCAATAGCAAAGGCTCACCACATTATCTGTTGTATATGCTACAAGAAAGCTGATGGCGGTAGCCTAATGCTATGGCGGAATTAATAATATATTGAAGTACGAGATACGATTTGAATTTGCCAATTCAGACATGCTTACTATTGGCATTGTAACAGGTGTTAGCTCCACTGAACCAATAGTGGAAACGAGAGGACATGTAGAGTGGTGGTACGGACTCTGACTTTCACCCGAAAGGTTGTTGGTTCGAGTCCTACACTTCCTACATTTTCTGGCCATGCTTCGGAGGGCATGAAAAGCAGGCGGTCCCGGGCCTTCCTAGTTGAGTGTAAGAGAGGGCTTTATAGCCCTAACTCCGCTAGGTTGGCTTAGTAATAGAACAAAAAAGTCCTTATTTATTTATTTATTTATTTATTAGAGGATAATAATAAATATGGAGATATCATTAGCATTAGAATTTCTCAATTTCTGTCAATTCTCGAGCCTTCAACTTGTGTTTTAGGTTTGTACCTACCCTTCAATATGCACTGCGTGTGCCTAACCTGGGGCAATCTGTTCTGTTGAGCTAAATGGCTCCCATGAAGGTTGACATACAGTTTTCATAACCTTATCAATTATTTATCGGCGTCAGTCGCCCTTTGGGCCTCAGCATAGCAAATGAACAGCCTTATATATTGCAACTGTTTCAATTCGCAATGAAGCAGAGATACAACGAGCGGAAAATTAAAATTCCACCTCTTCGATCGCTATCGGGCACGTATTCTATTCTGATCGGCTCCTTTAAGTTTCGCTTGTCTGAAATGTTTAAAACAAGTGTTGGTGACACTACCTACTTAGCTTACGATGCTCATCCCCTCCCAGCCAATTTAATGTCATTGGCAAATAATAGTAACATGTTGAGAAGGGGTAGTTTGTGTGCTGTAAGGGTGTCCAGGGGTGTGATTTGGAAGGGGTTTGTTATGTAAAGTTTGCAGTCAAGTTTTAAGCGTTATTCTTATTTCTTGAAGTCCTGGATGTTTACGAATGATTTTGGATCCACACGTACTGTATATTTGACAGTACAATAAAGGATCAGTCTCACTTCATAACATTAAAAATCATGACAGCCCCAAGTCGTTACATTTATACAGTAGATGCATTTTACATAATTTACAGCCTGAGGTGTGGGGGAAACTTAAACAAAACGGGGACACCCACACCTACAACACGAGGCAACGGGGAGACCTTGTATAGCCAACACCATGCACAGCCAAGTGTGAGTGACTGGATCCTATACTAAAAGATGTCGCCTACCTTAGAAAACTCCCGATTGAATTGAGACCGGTGAGAAATGTTACTAACTTCCCTAAATTGCTTACATACCATCTCTCAGAGAAAGCTTTCTACACTGTCAGGCACTAGCACAATGACAATGACAGAACTACCTGATTTTAACGATATTTTGACGATTTTAATTATACTTTCTTGTTGATTACTTGATTGTATAATTTAACAGAAATATATTTTTATTATTTATTTATTTATTCATCAAAGAAATAACATTGCTAACAACATGGCTGACAACAGAGCATCGGTGCAGTATGTTCAGCGCACATAACTCGTATTCTTATTATATATTTATATTGACATGTTGGGCTTCCATTGTGAACCACCCGCTTACACCAGAAAATACTTTTTGCCGCTCCATTGCATGCACTTGATGCAGCCTACAAGTCTGGATTTCATATAATCACGGTGGTCGATTATGTCTTTAGTCTGTACAGGCACAGTACCTACAACAGGAAGGGCCTACATTCAGTCCACTAAAACCTACTGAGGCCAGTGCCTTTATTTCGGGCCAGGTCTATAGGTACTGTAAGTACAATAGTGCGCTGTAGTCAGGTAGCCCCATTTCCGGTAGCAGTGGACCGTGTCTCCCCCACTTCCGACAGTACCTACTTCATCCTCCGTGACGTGCCTGGAACCCATTTAGATCCACGAACCCTCCTGTAGTTACTGTATGGCACAGGCTAGCCACTAGGGGGTTCCGGAAGAACTGCCCTGAACTGGTTATCAATGAAAGGACTCGCAGGCTCCTCCAGTTGAACATTATAATAGCTTCGGGAAGTAGGAATGGCAGAATTTTTCGCCGGTCCTGTGTAAAAGTCAATTACACCGGCATAGTCACCGGTGTTGTACAGTGGCGGATTAACCATTAGGAAGAGTTGGTGACTGCATACATCCGCCCACATCCGCGCTCAGGCGCGGATCTACGGGGGTGGGGGCTATAGCTCCCCCCCCCCCATTAGGTTCCTCAAAATGCGTAAAACCCCACTATTTCAGTCCTTTTTTTCACAAATTTTCACTTAGCCCCCTCCTTGGTCTCATTCTAGGTCCACGCCTGTCCGCGCTAAAGTGCTAAGCGCGCCGCTGGTGTTACTAGAGCACTGGGCTACAAAGTACAAACAGATGGGCGCAGATTCGATGCTCGGCAAAAAATGGAATTTTTTCCATAGGCAGTAGGCACCATAGAAGTCCAGAGATGTGTGGTTTCCTTCAAATCTGGAGAACAAGAAGAAGAAGACAGAAGTGACGAGACCTATTAGTTAAGGCACCACCTGCTTGTAGAAGGCTGTGGGAACGGAGAGATTTGTTGTAGACTGGAGGCCAGGTCTGTGTAGTAAGGGAGAGGGTTGTGCACAATACTCACATGTGGGGGATGTGGAGACAATAGACCTCAATGAAAGAGCTTCATGCCGTTTCCTGTATAGGTTTTGTTGTAATTCTATAGTACATGTTGAGTCTGAGATGTCTCTATTGCACTTTCATGTTTTTATTAAGAGTGTATAAAATACCATAAATTGTCTGCCAGACATCTATCAGAATTAAAAGCAGATTAAATTATATTGATCAGTGAAAGAACAATGCAATGCCAAACTATCAACATAACATACAGTACATGCTATACAAACGTATGTGCCTACTGTCAACGCATGTTAAAGAAAGTTTCACTTTGAATTGGGACTTGGTTAACTGAAATTAGAGGTGAGTTGCCTATTAGCAAAAGCAATCCTCTCCATTTTTTTCAGTTTTGAGATATTCGCACCATTTTTTATTTATTTTCAATAATCTATCCGATGAATCAGATATTGAGACGCAAAAGCAATTCTAATACTGTTAAAATTAGCTTTAAAAACTGTAATATTATACCTCATGGCGTTGCGGCACAGCAGTTTTCTGCGGTTTCTGAAAAATCGACCTGGGTGGACAGGATTGCTTTTCCTAATAGGCAACTGAGGTGATGAAGCAGTAGAATTCGGGACGATAGGCCGTTGAAGCACGCTTTCTGTTCGACCACGGTCCACGGCCCATCATCCCAGATTCCATTGCTTCATCACGCAACTCCGCCCTTGAAAGGCTTTGTTGTTACTGCATACTGTATACATCGAAATTATATAGGATTTGAAAAAACTGGACTTGACGGGATTTTAACCTACGATATACGATATATGCGGTATAAGATGACGCCCCGGATAATATGCGTAGGCTGTAGGTTCGAATCCCGCCAAGTCCAGGAAAATTTGTCAACAACTGTCGTAACACAAATATCCTAATAAATAATAATAATAAATAAGCTTATAATGTGTTGCCAAAAGACAAAGTACAAAAAAGACATTACTTACAATATAAAACGTAAAATAATACCCGAGATACAAGCAGTCAAATTGAAAAGGAGAAAAAAAAATCGCCATCATGTGTTGGGATAAAGAATTTTTTTAGTCGAAATAAAGTAATACCGGTATAGAGTAGTCAGAATGGCGTAGAGGTAACGACTCGGACTATCATCCAGAAGGTGACTGGTTCGAGTCCCACCCGAATGCCAAAATTTTCTAGTGGTACAATTATTTATCTTCTGACTACCATGCTTCGGAGGGCATGTAAAGCCGGCGGTCCCGGCAGTCTTCCCTGACTGTCGATAGGTTAAACAGGAGGCTGTTGATGCAACCTGAAAACTCCTGTACCACGGGTAGTACCACCCCGACACGAATTTACTTTTTACCGGTATAGATCTAGTTTTAGTTTAGTTTTAGCTTTAGCTTTAATCTAAATTAGGTACAGACATACTGTGTATATTATTTAAGTTTAAGTTTAAGTTTTTATTACAAAGGGGGAAACCCTTTGGGCCACCCCGACTTCATTAGATTTTCACTTTGTATGTACGATTGAAAAAACGCAATAAATTACATTTTGTATTTATTATTTATTTATTATCTGTCGTAAGAAAAAATTTAGTATGGATAAATGCCGCCATGAGGTAAACCCTCCTGAAATTGAGTTAGATCAAAACAAAACAAAAAACTTGTTCCTAGCCGAATTTTGTTAACCTACTGTACATCAATACAAATTTCATCAAAATCCTTTGAGTAGTTTTCCCAAAAACCGACGAACAGACAGACAGACCTACCGACAGACAGACGATATTTCGTACAAGCCACTTTTTTGGGGACCTGGGAAACGTGTAAATACACTGAAATTTCGACCAACACGAAGCCTTCCTTATACTACGTATAGATAGATACGAAAGCAACAAGGACCACTCTAAGTTAAATTAGATAACATCAATAACAAAGTAATAAATACGATGTAAACGCTATGTTCATTCATTAGAGGTGAGGAGGGCGTATGTCGGTCAAGTTCACACAAGGTCACCACGGTTTGTTTACTTTAAGATATGGCGGCATTATCGCCAAGGAAATAGATTAAGCCACAATAGAAGCACTTAAAAGAGCTGTGAGTCAAATGTTTAGCTTATAAATAAACAAGATTACTCAATAATTGATATACACATATATATATATAATATATATATACATATATTATTACATCAGGACATGTAGAGTAGTGGTACGGACTCTGACTTTCACCCGAAAGGTTGTTGGTTCGAGTCCTACACTTCCTATAATTTCTGGCCATGCTTCGGAGGGCATGTAAAGCAGGCGGTCCTGGCCTTTCTTAGTTGAGTGTAAAAGAGAGGGCTTTATAGCCCTAACTCCGCTAGGTTGGCTTAGTAATAGAACAAAAAAAGTCCTTATCATTATTTAATTATATTATATGTATATTATATATTGATATAATTATTATAGGTATTGCAGTATTATATTGTATATACTTTATAACACTGACAGTAAGTCAAAAAGAGTATGCATGTAGAGGATTTAGAATGAATTACAGTTGTGGAGGCTTGTGGTTAAGACGTTAGGTTAGGCGTAGATCGTGGGTTCGATTCCCGCCAAGTCCAGTTTTTTCTACATCCTCTAATTTCGGTAAAGTTTACTCAATTTTATTGAAGGGTGTTAGGCGCCATACGCCTACCTGTAGGGTGGTCCATTGCGTCGAACCGTGTCTAAGTGTCGAATTCTGCTATAGAATAATAAAATGCCAATTGTAACACAGCTTAGGGACTCAAAATTTGTATATGCTGAAGTAAAAACGATAGACCACAGCCATTGTTATCCACAAGTGCCCAACAAAGACATCTCAAAAATTTCATAAAACCGGAACATCTGCCAATTAGGTAAACACATCTTCACACAACAACCCGAATCAACACAGTCAAGAGTAAAGCCTACTAAACAAAATCAAAAATGACAATTTTAAATAAATAAAATTGAAATATTGAAAAGATTTGATTTTCATGGTGGCCAAATCGTAACAAAGATGTCTAAATTTGGTTTTTGGGGACGGTGATACTGCCTGTGGTGATTGATCATGGCCATTGTGGCTTTGTTATCGTATGTATAGGGATAGCCAAACAATTTGCCGACCCTTGCGTTTCAGATAACGGCCTGAAAATGACCCCATTTTTGAAAAGTCATGCCACCATAGGGGTTGATTTTTTGATTCATCGGTTTTTATTGGTATAGTTATCAAAACCGGGGCCGGGGAGGGGGGCAGCTTTAACGCGTGACAAACTATCGGCATTGAATACGTAACTCCAATGTTATATACTGCATACAGCAAGGCCGTCCCCAGGTTTTGATTTGGGGGGGGGGGGGGGGGTTCCAAAAAATTTGTTTACGTAATTTATTAATAAATTAATGGATGAATTCTACAAACAATACAGGTTTTCATAAGAAAATTTATTTCGGGTGGGGGGGGGGAGGGGGTCTGGATTGGACCCCTTGGACCACCCCCCTGGGCACGGCTCTGGTATACAGTGTATGCAATGCTATCGGGCAGCGTTTTTTTGTAGGTTTGCCAGACTCCATCGTCCATAAGAAGTCTATTAAGCAATAACAACTATAATAACACAAATTTTCCATAATTTTCTACAGTGGGTAAACAAAAAACGTTAAATTAACGGGAAGTGTTTGGAAAATAAGTGGCTCAATTATAAAAATAAAAAAAATGTAAGGTATGATGTCTAAAGCAAGTTGATCAATTTTGGGCAACCCATTAAATGCATGCCTCCCTGGGAAGGTGAAGTAATTAAGTAATGCACTAAATAAACTTTTTGCAATTTGCAACCGAAATTAGAGGGTTAAAAAAAATCTAGACTTGGCGGGATTCGAGCCCACGATATATACCTTGCCGGGGATCACCTTATAGTGGTCCAGTGGTTTCGACGATGTCCCGCAAGGCACAGATCATGGGTTCGAATCCCACCAAGTCTAGATTCTTCCCCATCCTCTAATTCCGGTTATAACGATGAGATTGCCTCTTCAACCTACGTTAATTTATTGTCAGTATTATATGCCACATAATCTTGCAATATATAGTTATTTGCTAGTTTGCATCATAAGATAAGTACCTATGCATTTTTAAAACATTTCATTCCAGCCACAGAAAAAAATAAAACGCATCGGATTTTCGGTGTGTTTGTACTGTACCTATAATTTTACTAGCTACGTTTTAGTGCTGAGTGCCGTCTTTTCTCATTGCACCCAAAAAATGTAGGTGATCCCAATTAATTGAAGAATCAAAATAATCTGTCATTTAATTGATCAATCATTCGAAAAGTTCATTTAACGATTCGTAGGTTAGACTTCCGCAATGAAATACACGTTTCCTTGGTATACATTTAAACCATATATTAAACAGCCTACCTTATAATTATTTAAACAGTATTTTATAACGGCATCCGGCGATAATATGGCATTCTTGCTAATAAAATGACAGTTGGTTATAGTTGGCCAGTTGACCATAGACCCTGTCGTCAGAAATGGAGTGAGACCAGCCGGCACGCGCCAATGTATTAAAGGACCGCTCGTAATACTGTATTATATCGTAGTAACCCTCGGATGCGTTGTCACAGTGCAGGTCGTACCTGGAGTCAAAGACCCCATTACAATTGGATCGTAACCGGGCACACGCCAAGGTACAAGCTGACCCCTCCCACCAGGGGACATCAGAATATCTATATATAAGAAGCCTGGCGAGCTATTTTATTTATACAATTTCCTCAATCATTTTGGGTCTATTTTTTAAAGGAAAATAAATCCAAACTGAAATGGCGGTTATATATAAATCTTCGCATATTAATATATAATACATTGTGGTGACCCATTCCTAAACCTATGACTGCCCGGGTGATGTCGTTCTCGTATATGCAAACCCCTTAAAAAGAACCGGTCCGAGTTTACTCGAACATGCTTTCCAATTTCACAAAATTAGTAGATAGAGAAAATGAGTAATTTCATGGTAAATAATTTTCCTATGGTTAAATTTCTGATATCTCGGGGGGGGGGGGGGGGGGTTGTCCACCTGACGTCACTCGTCACTGGTGGTGAGGTAAATTCTAGATAGGTCAGACCAACACATTACCACACAGCAATACTGGCAGGGCACGCAATGCATTTCAGTGTGAATTTTGATTTTTTCAAAAACATTTTTTTTACTGAAAACCATATAGTTTTTTGGGAAAGCAACCTGTCCGGTTTCGTTACTCAATTTAACACCTAAAACATGCCTGAAGGTAGAAATCATCGATAGAAAGGTTTCGCAGAAAATTTATTTTTTAGCCATTTTTCATTAAAATTTAGTTATTTTTATTTTTTTACTACCAGAAGCAACCTATCAAGGGGCAAGCGACCCCACGCATTTCGTTAATATTATAACGACTACAATATATGTGAATTTAAAAGAAATCGTTGGAGCCGTTTTTGAGAAATAATTTTTTTAGACGTTTTTTTTTGGAGTTTTTTGAGAATAAAACCCCCCCAAATTAAGTTAGCCCCAAATAAAAAAAATTGATCCGAGGTATGATTTTTGTGAATCTACATGCCGAATTTCATCAAGATCGACCGAGTAGTTTGCCCGGAAATCAATGCACAGACAGACAGACAGACAGACAGACAGAACGACAGACAGACATTTCGTAAAAACCGCTTTTTTTGGTTTCTGGGACCTCAAAACGTGTTAATCCGTTGAAATCTCGGAATCGAAAATTTCGACATTCACAAAGCTTTCCTTATACTACGTATAAATTGGAAAGCAAAAAGCATCCGCTGGCGCCTGGCACAGGCAAGGCGAGAGGCGTGCCAATTTATAATGCAAGTTGTTTGTAAAAGACTTTTGTTAATTAATATATAAGTGTGCGGTACATACGGTATCTTGTCGTGTTCATCAGGAACTAAATACTGCGCAGCTGTGTAGTACTAATAGTTGTCAGTTATTTTCACGGGCGAGGACCCGTTTTCTACAATTACGGTCCCTAATGACACGACGTTCTGCTTTCTAGCGCCACGATGACAGTCTACTGGTTACGCCACTGTAAACAAAGCCAGTCACTTGCTGTTGTCACTGTATTGTTGGCATATCATCGGTGATTGATACAGTACAATAGGCAAATGGGCTGTGGAAGGTAGAAACAGAAATAGAAGGTGGAAAGCAACCTACCGTATACTAGTTATGGAATTATGTACGGGTTCACTCGTACCAGTTCTTTTTGTGCGGGGAGGTATATATGTACGTGGCTCAGGGACGGATTCAACCCCTTTTTGGGGAGGGGGGTCTGTTCGGAATGTCTGTTCATTGATTTCCGGGCAAACTAGGAACTTGATTTTGATGAAATTGGGCATGTACAAAGTATCGATTAAATAAAAGCATCCATAATAAATTAACTTAATTAGATTTACTCAGTTTGGGGGGAGGGGGGCAGCTACCCCTGTATCCGTCTATGACATGGCTAAAAGAGATCGGTTTTAGCTGAAACTTGGCTAGAAAACTCGTGAAGATGTCTGCAAAGAGTTGAATGTAATATTGTTGTGTAGTATTGGTGTTGATCCCCCGTGGACTTAGTAATGATTGTTCACGCCAGGCAGGCTATCCCCGCTCGCTTTCTAGTGCAGTTCGCTCCTGTAGAGACTGGAGAGGTCTAATGATGACGGGGCACATCTCTTGTGAAACTGCTACAGTTACTCGTAGTAGCCGAAGAGGAAAGGAGATTCAGTTCATTTCATCACAATATAAAATGTCAAGTCTGGGCGTCTTAACACAATCCTTGAGACTTTTCAAACAATTATGGGGATCGTTCTAAGTTATTGAAACTTACCCAATTTTAAATAAATAAATAAATATATATATATATATATTATATTACCAATGCTTGTGCAGATATAAAAACTACAACCATCAAAAGATCAAAATAATATAGTCTGGTTCAGGTAGTTCCGCCATTGTGTCGATGAGAAAAGTCTAGGGTGAACGTTGCCAAGTACAATATGTTTCTTGTATGTTGGTACCTCTAGACGGTGCCCAAAAAAGTGAAAAACTAGGTTGTGCATAAATAAATAAATTATGCATATGCAGCAATTAATCTCTGCTGTTGACAAACCGTATCTAAGAGTCACTATTATTCTAGTAAATAGCCAAAATACCTGGTGGGTCTTCGCGCTAAAGTAATAAAAAAAAAATTATTGTTATGCTCTGCGAAAATACTTTCGTATTTTTAATTATTCATTTATTTAATAATTAGTGATTAGTTTATTCAATCAATTTGTTTTATTTCCTCGAAAATACTGGGGGAGGGGGGGGGTTGACCGGTGCATGGGGGTGGCTTTGTAAAGAGTAGTTTTGTGGTATTTATTTGATTTTTAAAATCAAATAGACAATTTACAGTGATTTCCCTCTTGGTAAATGAAAGTAAAGTAAAACTCCATAACATTTCTCCATTTCAAATATTTGACTGGTGACACAACTGATTCTTGTTGAGATTTGAGAGTGCGATCGGCAATTTTTTCCTTTACTAAAGAGTGATATTTTTAATTTGAAAAGGGAATTAATTATTCATTGACACCGCAATTCAAAAAATGGAGTGAGTGAACATGAGGGCTCCTCCCCCTCGCTGTTGGGATCCTCCTGTCGGCGGCGAGAGGGGAGGGAGGAAACGGACGAAGAATGAGGAACCCCCCAGGAATACAAGCCTCCACTGACCCTAGTGGCCGACTGTATGTAAAATATTAGTTTGTTAGAAAAGAAGAAAGAAGGTGAACCCATGGCCGGGATATTAACAATTATACACAATGTTTTGGTATGTTATCCAAGTTTCATTACAGCTTAGCCCTCCCCCCCCCCCCCCGACCCCCCCTAATGACGCCAATGATTCCATTGAGTCGTTGTGTTATAGAGTCTCACTAAAAAATTAAAAAAAAAAAAAACAGCTTTCCATATGAGACGATATTTAAGCAATTTAAAATCTTGGTTACGGCGCTGAGTTATGGTTTGCCACAATTCGGGAAAGTTGACGTAACATTCGGCCTGTCTTGACTATAAACTGTCAGTCTGTTACGTAACTGCAGGGCCGGCAACAAAAATTAAGATGAACCGTGCAAATGAGCATAATAGATAACTGGACAGGTGTGAAGAAACTGCCTGGTTTGGCCAAAAGGGGCCGTCCTGTGTCAGATTGAGACGTTATGGTTTATGGTATGTTAACTGGACAATAGACCTGTATGGTAAGTTATGTGTACCATACCAGCTGCCCCAAACTAGACCCATCTGCTGTCATGGTCTGTTACTACCTCCCCGATATGCTTGTTATTAACAAATATAAACAAATAAATTGGGGTTTACCACTGATTTTTGTAACCTGTCTGAAGTGGGGCCACGAGTAACGGAAGGTTATTTAACCCACGCTACGTCGACACTTCATTTGCTCGTGATCGATTAATAATTAATCATCAGCTAGTTTGGCACTTTGCCCCCCAAAAAAATAATATGTCCTTTGAGATTATTCTCCCTATGCGGCTCAGGAAGAAAGTACAACGATGGGCCCGTTTCGTACAGAACTCCATGACGTCCAGCAAGACGTACGGCAGCTCAGCACCCGAAAGCAATGGAGGGAAATATTGTTAAGGCAACCAACTCACGCGATATAAGAAACGTAGAGAAATTAATTTTTATTTGAATCTAGATAACAATCAGTCAATCATTTAGAAGGATTCTTACACAGCATATAAGCACTTTGTCGTAAGCATGCAAGGATATGGTCCGGTGCACACGGACGCTTCAAACGCCGGCGAATGGCCATGGAGTCAAGTAGGCTGGTAATTGGTTTGATGCAAAAAACAGTATATTTCTGAACGCACTTCAGAAGATTTCTGATTCACTGACGTTTGAAGGAAAAAAGGCGCAACTGCTGCAGAAGAAATCTGCTGCTCTGGGGTTTTGCACCAACCCATTTGCACACATGACAGGACGCCGGCGTTCGAATCGTCCGTGTGTACCGGGCCTAAGAACTTTGATTAGCGCTTGTTGATTAAAAACACGGCTTAAATGATGGACCTATTGTACAACAACGTTGAAAAATCCAACCTGAAGAAAGGCTCACGTGTACGGCACGTGCACGCGACGTCTCGCACGTGCCATTATTGATTGAAAGCATTAAAATTGTAATATTGCGTGTACTTCATATCTAGTACGATAACAACGCGATATATAGGAACTATGCAATGAATTCAAAGTATTTATATAGCTTCTGTTATTAATAAAAAAATAATTTGTAGCTCTCATGGCATATGGTCACAAATGGGGGGTCGATTGCCCCCATTTTACAGATGAGATTGCTGGTGTATAAATAACGCAACCTCGTAGCGGCACCCCCACAGTAGATAATCCCAGTCATCGGCGTAGCGTGTAGAAATCTTGGAATCTCTGACTTGAAGCAACCTGTTAAAATCAACATTATATCCAATGTGCACCCTGCTTGTATTATGTTTGCTGGTATGAATAACTGCGTACAGCATGATAATAGAGACAAAATATTGGTATGATTTTGAGACGGTTGTCGAGTGGACTCTTGTGAGCCCAAAAAGGACTTGGTTCAGGGGCTAATACAGCAAATATAGGGTTGGAAAGATGTAACCAGATTAGCATCTTCTCTTCAAGTTGAGCAAGCCTCAAATCACTGATAAGGTGTAACGGTACTAGTGGGCATTGAATATATAACACTAGTGTTATATATTCAATGTAGTGGGTTTCCCCTCTGTAGATGACAGTTCTTGCCGAAAGCGCTCAGGGTTTTGTACAAAATTAACTTTTTAACGATTATTTGGGTTTTACTAATTCTCGTTGTTATAACAAGTTTTGATAAAACACTCAGCTTTTGTTTGCTTTTATAGCCTATTATGCAGTAAGGCAGCGCTTCCAAGCTGTAATGCATAGCGTAGGGCCAGTATTTCCCGCGAAAGCTTTTCTGACCGTATCCGAGCTTAATAAGTAACTTATGGACAAGAATATGAATCAGGTCCTGTGCGTGCAGGCAACTACTGATTGAACCACATGGGTACTACTCAATTTAGATCACCAGAAATCGCTGTGGGGCCGATTTTACTCCAGGCCTGCAAGCAGGGGTGACATAGATCATAGATCCGGCTATGGTTTAACCCCTATAGAAAAAAATCCTGGCTACGGCCTTCATGCCATATTTCAATGAAATTTTGATAGTATTGCAGTTTTAACCGTAACATGTGGTCTGCCAATGAAGTGCCTTTACCCATCGAACGGTGGTGGCCAACCGACCGAGACTCCTCGTATTCTACACAACAAAGCAGGTGCTTTTTTTACAACAATTGACTGCCACCGCCGTCAGCTAAGCATGGGGAGAGTTGGATTGAGCAAAAACTAAGGAGAATTTGCATGGAGAGCATGCACCCCACGCGCCGCGCCGTATCCAGGCAACGCGACAATAACAAATTATAATACTGGTCATTTTAACGCTTCTGGCGAACATGGCGATTATAATACCGGGGTTGATATAATACCCGGGTATTAAAAATGTAAACAAGATAATTTTACAATGGAAAGTACTATTCAAAATTTGTTTGCTTACAGTTTTAACCCCAGGAGTAAGTTAATACCAATCGCCATAATCGGCCATAATGTAGAACTCTAGTCTGAACTGTAAAAACCGAAATTAGGGGATATAGAAGATACTGGACTTTGCGGTATTAGAACCCATAATACTTAGGTATGTACAGCACCATATAATACTGCAATATAATGTATAAAAAAATACATTAAAAAAGAAACACTGGACGTGAAGTCAAAGGCGGTAAATAAATTGTCAATATTGAGAACTGATTTGAAAGGTTTCCCGTATTTCCGTAGAGCCTTTAGAATTTCCCTTAATTAACAAGGAATCGCGAATAGGCATTACATGCACATTTAATGGCAGAATAAAAAGAGAGCCAATTGCGTATACCTAGTAATGAACGAGAATCACCTGTCATATACAATAGTCATAATACACTAACTAACTTACATATAATTCAGTAAATTAATAAATGACTTATAGCTCGTTATAGCGGTAGTAATTATAAATGCAAAGCAATTTTAATATGACTAATTTTATGCCTAGTTATTGTTAACTGGTATAATGTGTGTAATTAACCATTCATAGCGAAAAAACCTTCTGCTTCTTCTGG
Organism: Psococerastis gibbosa; assembly: GCA_963971405.1. Lineage (NCBI taxonomy): Eukaryota > Metazoa > Arthropoda > Insecta > Psocodea > Psocidae > Psococerastis > Psococerastis gibbosa. The sequence continues at coordinate 753,267 of OZ020490.1, read as the reverse complement.
CTGTACAGCCCTTGAAGAGTTTGGCCCTGCTCAACAACACTCCTCCAATCATTATGGTTTTGCACGACCCTCCACCATCTTCGAACTCCCAACTCGCGAAGGTCGGTTTCTAGTTCGTCTTTCCAGTGGTTTCGTGGACGTCCCTGTACTTGGCTTGTTCCAGTCATGCCTGCTTTGTACATTTTATTGAGCATGCAGTCCTCTGATATTCTTACGACGTGTCCCAGCCAAATTAGACGCTGTTTTTTATAAAACCTACAATGTCTTCTCCATTGAGTATTGCGTTTATTTCGGAGCTGTTCCTTATACGCCAATCTCTGTTTTCGTGCAGGGTTCCATAGATTTTCCTTGTTTTCTTTCTTTCCGATGATCAGATTTTATTGGCAGGAAGATTCCAGGTTTCTGAGCCGTATGTTGCAGCCAGTGTTATAAGGGGTTTTCAGATAAAAAAAACTTCGTTGATCTTCTTCTTGAGTTGCAATCTAGGGATTGGTTTGCAGCGAATGTTGTATTTTTTTCCTCCACTCTTGTCTGTATTGTGCGGTCCTTTTCAGTTCTTTGTAGGTGTCGCACCCTAGGTCCTTCATGACATCCTCTAGGTACTCCTTCCTCTGTCGTCCTCTTGAGTTGGTGCCTTCAGCCATACCCTCAATTATGTTCTTGAGGAGCCCTTCGTGTCTCAGAATATGCCCCATCCCTCCATCGTAGATCTAATTAAGGCAAAACGTTCCAAATATATTGTACACCAAGTGTAGTTGGGTTTTTTTGTTGTTGCGAAAATAATTAATTTTTCGATCCACAAATATCAAAGAATAATCTTTAGAGCACTTTATAGAAAGTTCGAAATTTCTCGAAACGCAGACTTCCTGTTTTTCTAAAAAATTGGTACTTTATCGTGTTTTTTTTAGAGGAATAATATTTCAGGTGAGATAATGCAAATTTACAACGATAATACATAATATAGTATATTATATATTTTTCATATTCAAAAGACAATTGTAATAGTTTCAAATATGTGGATACATATATATTTTTTTTCTTCAAAAATTTGTTATCAAAAAAATAGGAATGTTGGCCCTTAATTTTGTTGTTGAATGAAGCGGTATCATTTTAGTAGCGGAGGTTATCTCACATCTGATAAGGTCGCTGTAATACACGCACATATTCATTAACGGACTAATGAACCTCCATGTATTATCTAATTGTACTATGTACAAGTAAACAGATTCATTCACGAACTTGTTGCTTTCCAATTTATACGTAGTATAAGGAAAGCTTTGTGATGGTCGAAATTTTCGATTCCGAGATTTCAACGGATTTACACGTTTTGAGGTCCCAGGAACCCAAAAAAGTGGTTTTTACAAAATGTCTGTCTGTCGGTCTGTCTGTCTGTTCGTCGATTTCCGGGCAAACTACTCAGTGGATTTGAGTGAAATTTGGCATGTAGGTTCACAAAAATCATACCTCGGGACCATTTTTTTTTTTTTTGGGCTAACTCAATTTGGGGGGTTTTATTTTCAATAAACTCCAAAAAAACGTCTAAAAAAATTATTTCTCAAAAACGGCTCCAACGATTTCTTTTAAATTCTCGTAGATTTTAGTCGTTATTAATGTTGACAAAACGCGGGGGGTCGCTTGCCCCTTGATAGTTTGCTCCTGGGGGTAAAAAAATAAAAATAACTAAATTTTAATGAAAAAATGACTAAAAAATGCGAAACCTTTCTATCGATGATTTCTACCTTCAAGCATGTTTTAGGTGTTAAATTGAGTAACGAAACCGGATAGGTTGCTTTCCCAAAAAAATATTTGGTTTTGCCCAAAAAATTATTTTTTGAAAAAAATGATAGAAAATTTGCGCTCAAATGCATTGCATGCCCTGCCATTATTGCTGTGTGGTAATTAATGTGTTTGTTTGACCTATCGAGAATTTACCAATTTACCTCACTTCCAGTGACGTCAGGTGGACAACCCCCCCCCCCCCCCCCGAGATATCGGAAATTTAACCATAGGAAAAATATTTGCCATAAAATTACTAATTTTCTCTATCTAATAATTTTGATAAATTGGAAAGCATGTTCGAGTGAACTCGGACCGGTTCTTTATTTTGATATGAGCTAACACACGTAATAATGTCAGTAGTAAGCTTGTCTCGGCTTGTTCATTGTCACTTTTAGTGAGTGTGGGTTGACATTGAGGACGGGACTAAAGTTTGCCAGCCGATAAATAATACAATTAAGATTCGAAACCCCTATGGGGTTGTCAAGGCCGTAGCCTGGAGTTTTTTTCGGAGATGGTGGTCCATGTCCATGTCCGGACCTATGTCGCCATCGATGTTTGAGATGGCCACATACTCTTTTGAGAATACCTACATCTCTTTTTTTTTCAGGAAAAAACTTTGTTTTATTAATTTGAAAAATATTTTGTAAACCAAAATGTTAGCAGGTAGAGTAGCCCTTCAAGGCTACAGCTCGCTTAATATAAAGACGTTTTTCATTTCATCAATTTCTTGTAGAGGAACATTTCTTCAATCTCAGTCGAAGATCAATAATTATGGCGAAATAAAATTATGCACAACAAACAGATTGCGGGTTGGCCGAAAGATTATTGAGACTTTGAATACATCTCTATGCCACAGGTTTGACTTTGTTTAGCCTGATTCTTTGTCCACAGACGTATGTGGAACTGTCACCGAAGACGTACAGTCCACGATCTAGACGAGTCGTGGCAGTAAATCGTGACTTTCAGTGTATATAATAGCCTATACACTCACCTTATACCTACACACATCAACAACTGACATTCGTGGGCTCATGCAATGGATCCACACCACACACCAACTTCGATGGCAAGTTGGTGGCGTGCTTGTAATTGTGCGATCGGCGACGTGTCGTAACTCAATACAGAGGCGACTGAAGAGGTCAATCGGATTTATTCATTTAATAGTTTTTATGAGATTAACTTTTTAATAAGAAAAAAAGAACTGCTCTAGAAGGAAGCATAAAAAGTTAAAATAATGATGAATCTAATGAATGACTGGTTGATTACCGGTACTTGGTTTGCCCAAAATTAACCAAACGTAGAGTAGGTATATAGAGTATGGAGTATACCTATATATACGGAATTTTTCTTAGTTCTCTAATTTCGGTTATGACAAGGAGGTTATATTGCAGTGCAGTATTATATTTTTATGTTATTTGTAACACTGACATTAAATTAACTTTGGTTGAAGAGGTAACCTCCTCGTTATAACCGAAATTAATTGAAGGAGGATTACGTTCTAAAAGTTTGTCGCCGTTCTTCTGAATCACCTTTTATAGGCAGCTGCATGAGCAAGACCAAGACAAAAAGGCAGCATAAAAAAGCAGAAAAAACGCCGTGGCACAACAACGCATCATGGGGCATCTATGGACTCTTATTCAATGCTTAATTGGGATATGTTGTGGTCAGTAACATTCCCTTTCCTCCTGCTAGTGAAGGTAAAGTACCCAATTTTAGTCTGTTGAAAAACTCCAGCCTTCTGGTTTGTCCTCAGTTTTCCAGCAACATAAAATATTAATTGTACTAAGTTACCAGTTATGGAAAAAAAAAACAGATAAAAAGAATAATGCTTCAAGTTGAGAGCCAAGATCGTCTGTTAAGTCTTGCAAGGCCGTGGCCAGGTTTTTGTTTCGGAGGCGTTACAAATATTTTTACGTATTTCATTACGGAAAGTCCGCATTCTATACAGTGTAAAGCCATTTTACTTTGGAGGAATTCCGGACCCCTTGGGGCTTGGACCAAGACCTATAAGTCTTGGTAAGGGATAAGCCATGGCACCACAATGTATTACAATACAATAACTTTATTATTTCCCTTTAAATTCATTACATTTAAAATTATATCAGACTGCAAGGCTCAGCCAGTGTGCAGCTTACAATTGAAAAAAAAACGCATAACCTATTGCAACATAACCTTGCAGTATTCCTCACCAAGACTTTTCAAACTATCGTGAGACCTGCCCTTAATATGTGACAAGCCATATAATATTGAATTGAATGTCTTTTGTTTCGTCATGTACCTAGTCTGTCTAGAACAGTTTGTCCGTAAATGTACTTATGTGAAAGTGGAAATGGGACAGTCGGGTTTTCTCTTGTCTCCTTGTGATGGACAAGTTATGGTAGAAGTGGACGTGAGGCGAATTGCAGTCGGACATTGCAAATAATATATAAGTCAGGGCATGGCCTACTCTAATATTTCTACTGCTCTGTACTACAAACCATTGGCGTAAATTCACAAAATTTCTAGGGGGGGGGGGCTTTAGGACCCAAAGACCTTGAAACCTTGAAGTCGATAAATGGGCCCAAAGTAGTGAGGTTTTACACATTTTATTATTCTCTGGAGAAAGGGGAGCCCCCCCCCCGGAGAAAAAAAAATCGATAATTGCAAGGGCAAGTGAGGTTTTACGAACATATGTTATCCTGGAGAAAGGGGGGCCCGGGGGTCTCCCCCGAAGAAAATTTTTGAAAAAATAGGTCTGAAATATTGGGGTTTTCAGCATTTTGACTTTTGAGTAATATATTTTTGTGAAAGTACTTGGTCAATATGTTGATATTTTTCATGTAACATAAGCATACTAATAATTAATTTCACTTTCGTTATTGTGGATACTATGCCTTTTGCCTACATAACGTCTTTGTCACCAGAAATCCTGGGGGGGGGGGCAGGAGTCCAGGACCCCCTACTTACGCCAATGTTTGCAAGCAGTACAACTGAGATATTACAACGACGAATAAGCCTACCATTGAGGGGGGCCGGGGGTCTCCCCCGGAGAAATATTTGGAAAAAATAGCTCTGAAGTATTAGGGTTTTAAGCAATTTGAATAATATATTTTTGTGAATGTACTTGGTCAATATGTTGATTTTTTTCATGTAAAATAAGCATACTAAGAATTAATTTCCCTTTCATTACTGTGGATGCTATGCCTTTAGCCACCATAACGTCTTTGTCACACGAAATCCTGGGGGGGGGGCTAAGCCCCCCCCCCCCCCCAGGTCCCCTTATTTACGCCAATGCTACAAACTGCTGCATCCAAGCCAGAGCAGTATTGTACGTAGTATAAGTGAAAAACTATGTGGATGTTAGCTTAGAATTACTATATTATAGGGAATACTAGAACTGGGGTGTATGTTCCATCATCCCAGGTTAGTGTCATTCCAATATTCCATGAACACTCTCATACAGGTAAGCAGGGGCGGATCCAGCCAATGGGGGGAGGGGGGCATATGGTGATGCCAACGCGCCTTTTTGGCTTTGTGGTGTCGGTTTTAATAAAAATTGTAATGCTTTTTTGCTAAATACACGCATTATTATTATTCTTATTATTATATGTAGTATCGAAAAAATAAGAGCGTAATAAATTAACTTACAATAGATCGTTGCTTAACCCAACATCTTTCCTCTTCTTCAAGCTACAGCCGGCTGACTGGTTGGCAGCAACATGTGGCATCGATGCCTCTACTCCCCTCGATCCTGGCGCGCCCTCTTCAGCTCCTCTCATGTATTCGCCCCTATATCCTCTAGGACATGCAGTAGATACTCCTTTCTCGGGCGCTCAAATAGGGTTTTGGTCAGGAAAAAGGATCTTCTACCAGCCCTGCGTCCTGAGACCTAAACCTCCAGTAACCCGTCATGCCACGGCCACTTCTTAAATTCCACACCATATTTGAAATTACGAAACACAAAAGACATATACGAAATGTCATAGAGCCGCCTATTACTCGATAAGGACACGGGGAGATGTACACCCAGGTGTCAAAAACTAGTCTTAAACCGCACAACTTATGATTTCTAACCGGGTCCTAAAACCATATGAAATATACGTTCCACGTCTGTTTTCGGGCTTGGTCATATTTAACTGTTTAGGCTAAGCCTTCGTGAGATGAAGGCCTGTAGTTTTGATGTCGTTTTATTGTAGGGCCATATTATAAGGTTAATGCTCAAATTTATAGGTGTTTTTAAATACTGTTTTTATGTCGGCTATTTCGTCTACTAATCTCTTAAGCGTTTTAGTAGAGTTGGTTGTCAAATTGCGTTTTAGACAAGTTGATTCCATGTATTTCTTACTCTTTCATGTAGTAAGTAAGCGATATTCACCATTTATATAATATATTTATGTATATACTTTAGTGAACCCTGCCGTCTCAACAGCCTCTTTTTTTAATTAAATTAAATTATTCTTTTAAACTTATCTTTCGTGCGCCCAGACACTTTAAAATTCAGCTCGGGCCACTATTAAAGTACCGTATATGGAAATGATTATAGTGATGCCGCCAAAGTGTGTACCTCATTCATTGGCGTAAATAGGGGGGTCCTGGGGGGGGGGGGGGCTTCGCCCCCCCCAGGTCCACCCGTAGCCCCCCCAGGATTTCTGGTGACAAAGACGTTATGGAGACTAAAGGCATAGTATCCACAATAATGAAAGGGAAATTAATTTTTAGTATGCTTATTCTACATGAAAAAAATAACATATTGACCAAGTACTTTCACAAAAACTATATTACTCAAAATGCTTAAAACCCCAATACTTCAGAGCTATTTTTTTTCCAAATTTTTCTCCGGGGGAGACCCCTGGGCCTCCCTCAATGGTAGGTTTATTCAATACAATCCACAATAACAAAAGGGAAATTAATTCTTGGTATGCATATTTCACATGAAAGACATCATGAAAAAAAATTGGCCAAGTACATTCACAAAAATATATTACTCAAAATGCTTAAACCCCCGATATTTCAGAAATATTTTTTCAAAATTTTTCTTCGGGGGAGACCCCCGAGGCCCCCCTCAGTGTTAAATCTCCACTGAACTGCTTGCGTAAAACCTCCCTAATTTGGGCCTAATGATCAATTTTTGTTCTCCGGGGGAGACCCCCGGCCCCCCTTTCTCCAGGGTAGAATATTTGTATAACCTCACTAATTTGGGCCCATTTATCAATTTTTTTTTCTCCAGGTGAGACCCCGGCCTCCCCTTTCTCCAGGGTGTAATATGCGTAAAACCTCACTAATTTGGGCCCATTTATCGATTTTTTTCTCCGGGGGATCAAAGTCATGGGGTCCTAAAGCTACGCCCCCCCCCCAAAAGTCCGCATATTTTGGCTTGTCTGCCGGATTTGCCAGCACATGTATATAGCGCCATCTAAACGTATACAGTAATTGGACCCTGAATCACCATCTGATCAATATGGTAAATTTCAAATGAATCAAATGATGCTGTCACATCTCGAGTTTCCCGTAAGGCACATAGGCGTTTAGGTATTGGCGGTTGAGTCAGAGTTCCGGGCAGTAGGTACGGTACCATACAATATAATCAGGTATACTCAGACACGTTTCAGGCGCCTCTGTATGACACAGTCACACTTTTCGCCATGTGCTGTAAGTAATACGTGCAGATAGCACAAAACACAGACACAGGACTCTTTGAAAGGAGCTAAGGCTACGTGCGAAAGAGCCCGGCCCCACGATCGCTTGAGAAGTCTTGACAGCGTGTCGTTCATTGTCCCTTCCAAGGGCCCCTGTATTCGTCAATGGGATGAACCTATTTTAGCGAAGAATCCTGGCTCCAAATTAGACTCGTTCCCATTGGTAATTGGTAAAGTTAAGCTAATCTGCTAATCTGCCTGTGACAACGTCAATGGTGAGCGTGTCTGAACTTGCCACTTGGCAGTCATCGTCGGTAGTCCAACCATGCCTCTAAGGTGCCCATTCCACATACGTACAACGTCAACGAAAAATTGAAAAATGACGTCAAAATGACGTAAATTGACGTGGTAGCAGAATTTTTAGTATGTCTTTAATGTCTGCTAAAACGTCATTTTTCAATTTTTCGTTGACGTTGTACGTATATGGAATACCCCCCTTAGGGCAGCCGGCCTACTATGGCGACTACTATTAGATTATTCTTGGGGTTAAAATATTAAAAAATATGAAAAAAAAGTAAATTGAAGAATTTTGAATAGCACACTCCATTATAAAATTATCTTGTTTACATTTTTAATCCCAGGTTAGGCATTACAATAATTAGTAGGCCCACTGGAGCTCGATGACCTATTCTAGAAAGAAAGTAGAAAGAAAGAAATAATACTGTCGTTATTTTCAATATGGGTAGTAACCCATAATTAATAATAATAATAAAGTCTTTATTAAAATATATATATATATATATATATGTAGATACAGAGAGATTAGGGCCTATAGCCCTCTCTTATTACACCTAATTGTACATATCAACGATATAGTTTGATAGAAATATAATTTTGTTAACTACATTCATACAGAATGATTCTATAGGTACGCCATACAATTTTTCGTACCGGCTGCTGACTTGCTTGTAGGTTTCCCCTTTCCTATATAAACCCTCTCGAAAATGGCAAGTAACTCAACTGCTAAAGTCAGCCTGTAGGTGGCAGCACAGGCTTCTCTACACGTTCTCCGGCGCCAGACCTACGATCTATACCATTAATTTAATTGTATAATAATGCCATAATAGTTTTTATGGCTGGAGAGTAAGTTTTTACTACAAGTTCTTTGCGGTTCGCCGCATAGTTAGTATGCGATGGCCTTTAGGCTGCATAGCTAAGTGTCTGTGTCAAGGTCAGGCCTAAGCTAAGTGACGTAAAGAATTGTGGTTCTTCAGCCATTATTGTATTAATGGCTTGACAGTGACGGAACTAAGGGGATGGATTCATGGTTGCCTGATCCATTGAGTGAAGCCAAACCAAAAAGGTTGCAAAGGAAAATAGTAAGCTTATTGTGTACATGCATTATTGGTCTGATGTGCTCCCCACAGGCTATAGCGTATTTCACATTCTTCTTCTTCTTCTGGCTCTATAGCTGTGGTATGACGCTCCACCATCTACGAACTCCCAACTCGCGAAGGTCAGTTTCCAACTGATCCCCCCAGCATTTTCGAGGACAACCCGCCAGTCGCCTTCGTGTTATGCTGCTTTCATTGTACATCTTGTTCGGCATGCAGTCGTATGAAAACATTATTATTACAACCTAGTATTACTCCTCAGAGGATTTTTGCTTTCCAATTTTTACGTAGTATAAGGAAAGCTTTGTGATGATCGAAATTTTCGATTCCGAGATTTCAACGGATTTACACGTTTTGAGGTCCCAGGAATCAAAAAAGTGGTTTTAGCGAAATGTCTGTCTGTAGCTCTGTCTGTCTGTTTGTCTGTCTTTCTGTCTGTCTGTCTGTCTCTCTGGCTGTTCATCGATTTCCGGGCAAATTACTCAGCCGATTTTGATGAAATTTTGCATATAGGTTCAGAAAAATCATGCCTCGAGTATATTTATTTTTATTTTGGGCTAACTCAATTTGGGGGGGGGGGGGTATTTTCAAAAAACTCAGAAAAAAAAGGTCTAAAAAATTATTTCTGGAAAACGGCTCCAACGATTTTTTTTTTTTTTTTTTTTTTTTTTTTTTTATATAAGTTGGGGTACAGGTGTTACCTGTGTGCACTTAAGCCTATTGGCCTATTGTGCCCCCTACAACAAAGTATCTACATCACTTCTACATCACTTTCTCGAGGCCTATCTCCCTCACGAGAGCCAGGATCTTGAGGGGATTCAGAAGTGGTAGGTCTTTTACATGTAACTGCAAGCTTTCCGAGCATGCTGCTCTTCTTCGTGCGATTGCATCGCATCGCATCGCAGGTCCTCCGCACCTTCATTGCAGAATCTGCAAGACTATAGTTGTCTCCCTAAGAGACTCCAGATATTTAACCCCAGGACCAAAGACGCCAAGGCCTGTTCTTGGTTTGGTACTTCCTAGCCTAGAGCCATCAGTATACCACTTGATTGTGTGACTATTGAGAATTCCTGCTGATTCGCAGCATTCTTTCATTGTCCCTAATATAGTTTCGAATTCCCTCCTAAAACAGTATTTTGGATGGATTCTATCGCTTGGCATATCCAGGCAGTGGTCAGACGTAGTCAGAGAGGCTGAGTCTCTCTTAATTGCCCTTCCACTCCTAGTAATGCCATTTCTGCAGAAGTTTCCACTGCAACATGGAGGGGTGGGAAGTCCAGTACTATCTCCATTGCTGCAGTGGGACAGGATTACATAGCCCCTGTAAAGCATCATGTTAGAGAATACGGGCTTCTGAATGTAGCCATAATTTGGATTATTCAGAGAAAAATTCTCATGTGGTTTGATTTTGCCATGTCCATGAAGCCATGACCAATGATATGGTTACAGCAGGAAAAGACAGGCAGAAACGATTTCTTTTAGATTCACATATATTGTAGTCGTTATTAATGTCGCTTGCCTCTTGACAGTTTGCTTCTGGGGGTAAAAAAATTTTCATGAAAAATTACTAAAAAATAATTTTTCTGCGGAGCCTTTCTATCGATGATTTCTACCTTCAGGTATGTTTTAGGTGTTCACTAGGGTAAAAAAACGGACAGGTTGCATTCCCAAAAAAATGTCTGCTTCTGTGCAAAGCAAAAAATTATTTTTTGAGATATTATGGAAAATTCACGATCCAATACTTATAGTGCCGTGTGTCATATACTGTTACAATGTATTGGTCTGTTCGTTCCAGAATATGCAAATAAGTTTTAAGTGGTTTTAAATATATTGAGGTGGACACCCCTCCCCCCCCCCCCCCCCCGAGGGATCTCAAATTGAACCATAGGGACATTATTTCCTATGAAATTACACATGTCTATATCTACTAATTTATAAAATGGAAAGCATGTTCGAGTAAACTCGGACCGGTTCTTTCTTTGTATGGCTGCACTTTCTTAGGCCTGGTACAGCCGCAAGGCAATGCTAAATGCTTAGGTAATATCCTATAAATAATGCCAGCTTTCTCGAGGAGGTGATTTGGAGGTTCTTTCCCCCGGGGAAAAACATAAATAAATCTAGGTCTCTAAGCAGCTTTTCTTCAATCCAAGGATGGGGCGCGCCTTTGCTGCATCCGCCACTGGTTATTCCAAGTATTATTTTAACAAAGATAATAAAATATCGCATCAGTTCCTCTGTTAAAAGCAAGAGCTTTTTGATTTTCAATTTTGTCATCAAATGGGAGTGGGGGATGACAATGGACTTGAGCTCAGCAGTCAAACCATTTCAAACCTTTCAAAATTAACTCTCCCCTCCCTTTGCCCCCCCCCCTCCTGTCCCAAAGGGGTTGCCCCCGTGTTAAGTTCATAAATATTTAAGCCCATCGCCCTCCACACTCGGAATACATTTAACTTTTACCATCAAATTTGACTGCTACCCGTCTTTTACTCTTCAAAATCTACTGGGAAATTCTTGATTTTCACGAGTTCCCCCCACTTGAAATTCATTTTAGGCTTAGGCTTTTCAAGTGGTCTTTTCGTCATTTGCTGTAAAAATAACGCATAGAAGACCTGTATTTTTCCTAAACTGTCGCTCTTCCTTCTACGCCGGGGGTCAGCGCTTGGTCGGGACCTAACCTTTGGGTTTTATTCAGTAATTGGGCATTGAACGCGTCGCTTTGACCTATCAGAGCTTGAAAAATTAAAGGGCATAATTCAAAATAAAATGGCTCGTATCTATTCTTGGTTAAGTCATGGTTTCGCCTATTTCATTGCGTCAATGGTAAGCTTGTCTCAGCTTGTCCATTATCGCTAGTAGCAGGTTGCCTATGGCCAAAAATTAATAGTGTGGCCAGTGTGGGAGTTGAACCACAACCTTTCGGCGAAAGTTAGTACCACTATGTATGTAAATGCCCGGACTCAACAGCGTAAGAAAGGTACATAAAAAGGTAAAATACAGAAGCATTTGAAATGAAATAAAATACGTATACGGGCTATATCGTGTAATGTACTGTACAGTAAGTGTCCTCCATACTATAAATAAATAAATAAAGACTTTTTATTGTTTCTATTACTAAGCCAACCTAGCGGAGTTAGGGCTATAAAGCCCTCTCTTACACTCAACTATACTATACTGTATATTTAATGGATAATAACATACCGGACATTTAACAACTTGTTTATGAGCTGTATACCGAAAGATCCATCAAATAAAAAACTCAATTTCCTGCCATACTAAAAAAAAACGCTACAAAAATAAAACTACCCAGCCCAACTTTCCAATATGGCGTCACGTCCAGCAACTTTCCTCAAAACTACAACCCCCCAGTAAACAAAGCACTTGTGTTCAGCAGCTGCAACAACCTAAAAAGACCTACCCCTAATAAGTTTAACCTTGTGGAGTATAAGCTTTCCAGGCGCGGTCGTGTTAGGTATTTTGTAAATAGTTTAGCAGTGGCAGTAGTTAGCGAGTTATCGGCGGGACGCGCGCGGACTTTCTCATGGGACGCCATCAACGGTGGGCTTTGATGGCGCGAACCGGAAACAGGTCAGAACGTGTCCGCCATCTTGCTAATTCAATTAGATGGTTGTGTGTGTTTACAATAGCAATTGTTTTACACGCGAACCAAATTATCGGGAAAGGGGAAAACACGAATGTCTTATGTAAATTCTATGGGATCTGCGAATTTTTGTTTCCATCGATGGCTATGCTCTATGAAACAATTCATTGAAAAAAGGCCCCGACAGCCCTATAAATATATATAATTCTTCCTAGATTATACATTATTAATGCATAGTACCTATGCGAAAGTATAAAATAAGTTCGTTTCGGGTAGTTTGTTATGTCATTGTAGGGCCTCATCGACAGTTTAGAAAGCGTCGTCTATGATAATAAAATGGACTTTAAGAAACATGTTATCGTTATATAAGTTAAAGTTATAAGTTATAGTTATAAGTTATTGTTATACAAGTTATTGGCATCTCACCCCTCTCAGTTCATTATTTACGCCTGAGAACTTTTTCACGTCGATATAACTTCATAGAGATATCGAAGTGGAGGAACTATGAGTATATCAAATAGCCTAAGTACGCGGTGAAGCATCCGCGCAGAATGCAACTGGCCTTTGAATAGTTTATATTGTAATCCATACATTTAAATACAAGTAATTAAAGTGAGTTTACTATTCTTACGTCTTAACCCTGTTAGTCAACTCCCCTTTCCCCGAGGTGATAGAGTCTGCCCTTAGGGTGCCTCAAGTTAATAAACAGACTCACTCCCCGCGCCAGGCTGACAGGGTTGCCTAAAGCTGAAATGCTGAAAGCAGGCGTTGAAAACAACAACAACAACGTCTTAACTCTATCATAGAACCTCCTGGCTATATACTTTCCATCCACTAGTTGAGCCTCTGCACCCTCCGAAACTGTCTAGATCCGTTAGTCGGAACCTCTTCGTTGACTACAGCTCTTCAGTTCCTCTTTCGTAGTCAGTAACATATCCGGCTCCCTCGCCTTTCCTCTAGCAGTAACCCGTCACCTTCAGAATATTTTGCATTTCAAAATTATATTTTCTATTCTCAAACTTGTAAGGGTAGCCATCTTCTCTCGTCTCACTCGCTAGTTTGCCGTGTGAAACGGGAAAGATATGTAACAAATAAAATTATAAATAAATAAAAAATTTAATTATGAGATCTTCAGACTTAAATTGGTGTCCACCACCAAAACAGCTCTCATAATTAAAAATTTCATTTTGTGAAATTAAGTGCAAAGTTATTTATAATTTTATTCTTACGAAGTCACTGGAGAAACTCTCTCATGGAAAGATAATATGTACGAACATGCGCAAAACGCCCAAACATGAGCCTTAGTTTATCTTTCCAAAATACCTACATATTCTGTAAATACGATGGTAGTTGTTGTATGGTAGTAGCCTAATTTCAATTTTCCAGTACCACATGCATTAACAGACCATGTTTAAGGGCCAGGTACTAAATAGTGGAATTCAGTTTTTGTTGGTGTCAAGTAAACAAGCCAATGTATTCAGGCACACGTCTTGTAGTTTGCTCTCCCTCTATGCAAACATCCTTCGAACCTGTGGCCTTGCCCTAACCAGCAGGTTCACTGCCTAAAAAAAGTTTTTAAGTACCTATCCTGATGGCTCAGGGTCGTATCAAGGATATTATTTTGGGTGATGAACTTTATAAAATATCAGTAAATGTAAATCCTTATTTTATTATAGGTTATATAGCTAACCTATCACCAACAGTATACTACTGTAGCAGAACAACTTATCCGGAAATAAGTGAAAATTCTCCTAAATAAACCCCATTGAATGTGAATTGACTTTCAGTAATTAAATCTCAAAGTAACTGAGCTTCTGAGTAATACCGAAAAGGCGCGAAGACGCAAAAATCCCTAATCTGTGCTTCCTCATGGTGATGATGGAAGCGCGTAATAGCAACTGAACAGATAGAGCACGAACAGTTTGAGCACGGATAACTGGATAAGCGAAAAACACATTCTCTTCTTTCTTTTGTCCTGGGGTTGGGAACTGCAGAAGGCGGAGGAACTCAATGAAGAGTCAACGGCATAAGGATGCAGAAGACAATGGTAAACTACAATTTCATAGTATAGTAGTCATAACCACAATTGCCATGATGATCGCCAATCTTCGATAGACGACTAGATGAGGCATTTGAAGGAGAATCATTAAAGTGGATAAAGATTAAATTCCAAATAGTTAGTCTACAGAGAGTAATTATTTAATTATTGTTGTTCATTTTGCATTTGCTAGACTTAGGTGGAACTCATTGTGTCAAACGTTTGACGTAAAACTGTACAAAGTTATTTTATTCTCACTAAGTGACAGTACGTTTTACAAAAATGGGACTATTATGTAAGTCTCCGATCGCATGGCGCACAAGCACGCTACCACGTTGCCATCGAAGCGGAATTGTTTTAATATACCGCGCATAATTTAAATTCAACAAATTCATACAGTAAGTCTATGACGCCAACTCATTATTAGAAGTTTAGACATAATATCACATAAATTCCGAAATTTGCCGCTTCCAAGAATTTCGCCTCCCTTCGGCCCAGTCGGTTACAACTGCCCACACCTGTTTCAACTCCTGTTTACTCTACTGTACATTTCACTCTTGAGTAAATTTTTCATTAAATTTTTGACAGAGATAGACAGTAATCTTGCGTCCGTCTGTCTAAATGTCGCCAGCGTCCATTAGGGTAAAAACCACCCCAAGACACTCTAATGGTTTATGGCCATTAAAACCTGGGTTGACAAAATTGTTTGTTTACCTTTTTATTTGGGTAAAAAAGGTAGGCTACCTGTTACTTAGGCAGGTTCTCTACAGTCATTCAGTGTAACAAGAGACTGTTTTGTCAACACTGATGTCCTTTTATAACAAAAAATGGCCTTATTTCTTCCATTTCACATTTTTTACCACAATTTTTTTTTTTTTAAATTGATAGTACTACAGTTGTATGTGCTGTTATGAACAAGACAAGGTGAATGCACTGGTGTTTATCAATTTCTACATCATATCAAGAGATTTTATTGCGTAGAGATGGCTAACTCGTTAAAAAAGGTTGAATAGTGAATTATTTCAGTTTCTCCCTTTTTTTCCAACAGCCTACCCGGTCGGCAGGGTGCATATTTAAAAGAACCGGTCCGAGTTTACTCGAACATGCTTTCCAATTTTTAAATTAGTAGATAGACATAATGTGGATTTCATAGTAAATAATTTCCTTATGATAAAAAATTTCAGATCCCTTAATGGGAGCGGTCCACCTCAATATACTAAAAACCCCTTAAAACTCAATTGTATATTCTGGAACGAACAGACCAATACATTGTAACAGTAGTAACAATGACACACGGTACGTAATGTATTGGAGCGTGAATTTAAATAATTTTCCATAATTTCTTCAAAAAATAATTTTTTGCACAGAACCAAATATTTCATGGGAATTCAACCTGTCCGGTTTTTTACCATATTGAACACCTAGAACGTACCTGGAGGTGGAAATCATCGATAGAAAGATTCCGCAGAAATTTTTTTTTTTAGTAATTTTTCATGAAAATTGAGTTATTTTTACTTTTTTACCCCCGAAGCAAGCTGTCAAGAGGCAAGCGATCCCTCGCATTTTATCAACATTGATAATAACTACTAGTACAATATATGTGAATTTAAAAGAAATCGTTGGAGCCGTTTTTGGGAAATAATTTTTTTAGACGTTTTTCTGAAGTTTTTTGAAAATAAAAACCCCCCAAATTGAGTTAGCCCAAAATAAAAAAAAATGGTCCCGAGGTATGACTTTTGTGAAATTTTATCAAAACTGGCCGAGTAATTTGCCCGGAAATCGATGAACAGACAGACAGACATACAGACGGACAGACATACAGACCGACAGAGTGACAGACAGACATTTCGTAAAAACCACTTTTTTTGGTTCCTGGGACCTCAAAACGTGTAAATCCGTTGAAATCTCGGAATCGAAAATTTCGACCATCACAAAGCTTTTCTTATACTACGTATAAATTGGAAAGCAAAAACAAAAGCAATTATACAATTAGTCCCAAGAAAATGTTTCTATGGAGGTATCAAAGAAGGAAAAAAAAAACAAGAACTAAGCATACCGTACTGCTACATTACAGAAGAAGAAATTTTTAAAAAGTCTTTCTACAATTACCTTAGAACCCCAGGAATACGCAAACTCTAAGTGGGCAAATTTGTATGTTACAACACTGGGTCTGCCTTCTTTAGCTTTGTGATCAGTAACATACCCACCAGGTAACTTGGTGTAGTCCAGATTTTATGAAACTGGAAGAAGAAGAGGAAGAAGAAGAAGAAACAAAATAAGAAAATTAGTAGAAATAGGCTGTTATACAATAGCGGGAACTCTAAACTCTGATGTCAGGGAGAACTATAGTGTCGTAATTAATAAATGGGAACAAAATAAATAAATAGGGCAATAGAGCGAAACTGAATCAGCCGACCGCACAAAAATAAGCATGAGATTATACTTGGTTTCCACTCAAAACAATAAGAGCATTTGCTTCTCGTCTGAAAGGTCAGCCTGCGTTCATAATTCCAAGCATATTCCTTGCACAACGTTTGTTGAGCGTTTCCTCATTGCCCGGAAACGAATGCCAATAGGCTTAAGATAAAATATTTGATATACTGTAAATCTTTGTACCTTAAATTAAAATAAAGTGAATATTTATTTATTTATTTTTATTTCTTATTTTATATAAAAGGTTAATTGCATAGAAACAATTTATGAATGCATCCAATTTACCTCTTCACTCGCCTTTGTAGTTTAGTATCCGTGTTGAGTTACGACCCGTCTCCGATCGCATGGCGCGTAAAGCCTCGCACAAGTAAGTACCACGCTACCACCTTGCCTTCGAAATCTATTGGTTATGGATACGAAACTCATGCTCATATGCGTACCTCTTTTTCTACCTTTACCTTTTATTCTAAGTTTATTCTTAATTCCGCTAATTACCTAGTTATAGTTTTAAAAAAAAAATCAGTTATTAATTTACTTGTTCTTAGATTTCTATTTTCCCAGACTTTTTCCCACTTTAAGAACAGGTACCGTATATGAATACTCCTATTAGGTACACCATGTCATCTGAGTAATTTGAAATAAACCTGAACCTGTATTTTGAAACCTGTCCCCATAAACGACGCCGTAACTGCCACATTGATGGGGCCCCCAACACCTTAACTTAATACAGCCATTCGCGTTATCACAAGTACCAACTCGTGAATGTTTCCAGTTCACGCAACGCTTCACATTAACATGGCGGCGGGCGGCAAAGTTTAACTTTTTGGAAAGTTGTTTGCCTGCTGCATTGTTGTAGTTTTGTCGTTTTGGCTTCCTGTGCACTAGATTGAAATTAATTGCGTTGCTTTTGTTGGTTAAGTGGCGGATAATATCTCACAGAGTGCCTCTGCAAAATATTTTGTTTGTATTTCAACGCCACAGAGAATGGGAAATTATGTTTGTTCCTTGTAACTTGTTCCTCTGCATTAAGCCTAATGCTGGGTTATTGAGTGACGTATATTCTTCAACGCATTACAAATTAAAATTCATTAAAAATAAGTGGACTTTATTGGACGGCGCTTTAAAGCACAAGAAGACGGTCACTGGTGGGCATTTTTTAGGGGCAATGTGCATCATTGACGGGTATATGGTGCTGATCCCAACATTGAAAGTTAGTTGAAAAAACCATAGTAAAACTTAAGATTTGGCGCTGTGTGACCTACGTAACAATACTTTACTCTTCTGCTACTGTGTGCAATAAAATGGAGGACAACAATAAAAGGTGTACGTGCAAATTAAGTAGAAGCTGTATTTTCATTGATTACTACTACGCAATACCCAACTCAGCCAGTATTCAATTCAATTGTGCCAAAGCATTTTTTTTTCTAAGAATTAGATCAACCCATTTCTTGCTGCTACAAAATATATCTTCGGAAAAATGTTCTGCTACTGTCTATGTAAACATAAAAAAGGAAACTTAATAATTTCTTCGTCTGAGGTGACAATTTCAAGTATTCTTCTCTTCTTCAAGTTACAGCCGGATGATGGCTGGTTGGCAGCAACATATTGCAGCGATGTCTCCAATCTCCGCGATTTTGACATGCCCTCTTCATTTCAAGTATTGGTTAGCAGCAAATCCCTGCAAATCATCCTCCACCTCTCTCGGTCCTGCGCCTTCCTCTTCAGCTCTTGGTACGTTCGAGCTCCTGCGTCCTCCTTCAGTTGCTCCAGGAATACCTTCTCCTTTTATTAGTTCCTTTTGTGCTCTCAATGATGCATTTAATATAATTAATTAGGGCCCTGTTATTTGTTAACCAACATAAATCACATGCCCATCGCAACATAGCCAGAAAATGTGGCAAGTGTGGGACTCGAGCCAACAACCTTTCGGCTTTTGGGGGAAGTTGCTGCTGAGCCTCCAAGATACAATATACTATAAATTAATGTAGCCTATGTTTATTTTATAGCAAGACCGACTTATTTTATATATTTTTTATATTTTATTCTTTTATTTTTTATAAATTTACTGACTGTAAGAGTGGATATGACCTCTATTTTTACTGATTAACACTTTGACTATAAGGGCCCACGATACAAGTCCTACAAGGTAGTGAGCCTCTTCTAAAACGGTAATGAGCCGTATATACTGTAAAATATTGTAGTTATTTTAACTAATAAACATTAATCATTAGAATTCTACCAAGTTCCATTGAAGATTCCGACCGCACATGTTGACGAAACGTTTGGAATTACACTTTCACAACGACCACGGCCTATCATCCCGGATTCTACTGCTTTGTCACGTAACTCCGGCCATGAAAGCCTTTGTAATTACATTTCGATTGAAAGTTAGAGTTCGTACCACAACTTTAAATACCTGACCATTTTTTTAAGCCTAAGGCGGGGTTTCCACAGACCTCTCATTGCAGAATGCAAAGACATTGACGTGGTAGCAGACATTCAAGACTTAGGCGGGTATTCCACCGACCTCTCATTGCAAAATGCAAATGACATTGACGGAAATTTGAATTTTTCTTTTTATAGAAATCAATTAAAATGTTTGTACTTAACATATCCCATGACGCCATTTTTTAATTTTAGTTTGTTTGTTTGTGATTTTACTCTATGATCATTAATCAATTTTAACTATGTCATAGAGTAAATGTCAATGTCATTTGCATTCTGCAATGAGACCCCGCCTAAAGAAGTGGCACCGGTGTCAGTGTCTTCAATTTTGAGGAGGGGGGAGGGGCAATAAAACTCTAGCCTTGGACCGGTTAATTTTTTAATCAAGCCCTGTGAGAAATATTCGCCCATGTATCATATATAAAATAATGAGCGGTTGTTTTTAATACATTGTTAATGTTACTGATAGTGGCCAGTGCGGGGGAGGGGGGGGGGGGGCGATTTGCTTCCATTAGTGGGTGATAGCATCAGCATTACTCATTAGCGAATTGGCATACAATAACACAATTGAAATGACATTCAATTTCTTGTTATTGCATCTGAATATTCAGGTTATCCGGGCCAGCAATCGTTACCAATCAATATATAGCTGACTAATTCCAGTAGAAAGGATAGACAACATTGTAAAGTAACTTTTTCCTCTGCTATAATAGATTTACGTTGTTTTTCAAATTATATATGGTACTTTCCGAACATTCGCAAAATTTAACTGCTCTTGTGGGTACGAAAGATAGGTTTTGCAATTTGGCTAAAATTGTATGGGTTCTATTTTTTATTTTATTTAATACTCGTACTTAAGTTAAAACGAGTAGGCCTAAGTCTGTTCATATAATATTGCATATTGCATATTGTAAGTTAATTACTGAGACTCGTTCGTTATCTATTGGAAAAGATTCATACCGCAAATGGTGTAATGTTATTATCGTAGTTCCAATGTTTTTGAATCTTGGGGTATTTTCAATTACTGGCCTTAGAAGACGCAGCAGGCAGCCCCCAGAAATTAAAACAAATATTTTTGGCGTGAAGCAAATGTCCCATCCCTCCTATGTTGAATTCTAGCAAAACCGACTCAGGTTAGTCTACACCAATCTATGTAAAGGAGCCCCAACACTTCACATCACACTATAAAGCGCGCTAGTAGGTCAGCCATGTTGGTTTTGCACACATAAATTTTAAATAAAGTGGAGACACACGCCAACAGCGCGACACTCTCTCATCATCCCTCAGTTTTATAGGGGTGGAAATAAACACCCCAGCGCGGCATACAAATGTCTTATCAACACGGCTCAAATAGCCTATCTGCTGGATAACCCGGGGGAAGGGGGATGTTCAAAGAGACTATCTACTAGATAAACTAGTGGGCTTTATTGTAGGGGCTCCTTTCAGAGCTGGAGGTATTGTTAGGTTGTTGCAATGGATGACTGTAGAGAAGTAAGTGTAGTATCGACACGGAAGGATCGTATGTGTGTGAAACTGTGAACATTTATAGTATACAGCGGACCCCCGGGGTCCACAAGCCATGCCAATGTGTCATTAGAATAAATATACTAGTATATAAGGCCGTGCCCAAAGGGTCCTCCAAAGGGTCTGAAATAAAAGGGTTTTACGCTGGATAGAAATTAAATGGACTTTCATTAATAAAATACGTTTAAAAAAAATTTTGGACCCCCTTCCAAACAAAAATCTGGGCTATGTTTTTGCATATATATATTTATATAGATATATTTGGTACAGTTACAGGTTTTCAGTTTTGGCAACTTTCTGAGCATTTTAGCATTTATGAATACGTATAAATCAAAAGCCGAGTTGCTGGTAACGGTTAAGAAACAGGAAATAACAAACTTCAGTCATGGGATGAGGAACGAAAAGCTTCGCTTACTACATGTAATAGTTCAAGGGAAGATAGAAGGACTGAGGGCTCCCGGCAGAAGACAGTTGAAAAACCTGAGGCAGTGGTTGGCAAGAGGACAGCTACCCTTGTCAGAGCAGCTGCCATGATGACCACCAATCATCGATAGAAGGGGCATTTAAAGAAGAAGAAGTAGATCATGATTTGGAATGTTTGGAACCCAGCTAATGACGTCACGTGGAAGTAGTCTCAGTGACTTATTGGAATATTTGACGATGCGGAATGTCCATATGGTGTTATGCAGATGGATAGGAGACAAAGGTGCCATGGTTTACGACGTAGCTCCCGTCATGCCAGCAAAGGTCAGCGCTGTCATCTAAATCTGTCCAGCCACACCTACAGTATGCCTGAACCTGGCCTGTCTGCCGTCTGGCATACTCCCTCGCCTAGACAATGCGTCAATAAAATTGGCGCCTCACATTGCCACAAAGGTCGGTTCCCACAATCGCTTGAAAAGTCTTGGTGAGAAATACCACCATGTATTTGTAGATGGAGGTGCCGTGTAATGATAATAATAATAATAATATAGTTATATTTGTATAGGTACAGTTGTCAGCTACATCAGTTACACATATACGAAAAAAAATATCAAAATATAGCAAAGAAAACATGAGAATGGAAGTGCGGTTATCTATTTCCCGATATGCCCTTACATTCCAAACGTACAAAAAAAAACATGCTTTCCAATTTATAAAGTAGTAGCTAGAGAAAATGAGTAATTTTATGGTAAATAATTTTCCTATAGTTAAATTTCGGTCATCTCGGGGGGAAGGGGGGGGGGGCGTCATGGAGGTGAGGTAAATTCTAGATAGGTCAGACCAACAAATTACCACACAGAGCAATAATGGCAGGGCGCGCAATGCATTTGAGCGCGAATTTTCTATCATTTTTTCAAAAAATAATTTTTTGTGCAAAACCAAATAGTTTTTTGGGAAAGCGATCTGTCTCGTTACTCAATTTAACACCTAAAACATGCCTGAAGGTAGGAATCATCGATAGAAAGGTTTCGCTGAAAAATTATTTTTTAGTCATTTTTCATTAAAATTTAGTTGTTTTTATTTTTTTACTCCCAGAAGCAAACTATCAAGGGGCAAGCAGCCCCCCGCATTTTGTCAACATTTATAACGACTACAATATATGTGAATTTACAAGAAATCATTGGAGCCGTTTTCGAGAAATAATTTTTTTAGACGTTTTTTATGAGTTTCTTGAAAATTAAACCCCCCCAAATTGAGTTAGCCCAAAATAAAACAAATGGTCGCGATGTATGATTTTTGTGAACCTACATGCAAAATTTCATCAAAATCGACCGAGTAGTTTGCCCGGAAATCGACGCACAGACAGACAGACTGACAGAGCGACAGAGCGACAGACAGAGCGACAGACAGACAGACTTCTCGTAAAAACCACTTTTTTGGGTTCCTGGTACCTCAAAACGTGTAAATCCGTTGAAATTTCGGAATCGAAAATTTGGACCATCACAAAGCTTTCCTTATACTACGTATAAATTGGAAAGCAAAAATACAACTGAACCTATACACCTATCAAGACAGACTTATTTTTGAAACTCAGAATTCACCATCTGCCTAGTATGCGCTTTAAAAGATACATAGAAAAAAGTTAACTGCCGAACATTGTTTATCAATAATTCACAAAATCTGTATAATGGCAAGGCTTTCTAATTTTCTTCAGTAATAGTAGGCATATAATATAATAAATGTATATTCCTGATGGGCTCTAGAAATATGAAAGGTGCAGTCCTCGCATAGCTGAGGCTAGAATTCCCAACCGACTAGCTGTATTTATCAGCCCATTTCTTCTTCTTGAAATGGTTCTTCCTGAAATGGTTCTTCATTCAAAGATTGGCGATCATCATGGCAATATGAACCTTGGAGACTGCTGCTCTGATGAAAAGGGAAGTCGTGCTCTTGCGATGCCACTGCCTCAAGGTTTTCAATCAGTGTGGTCTTCTTCTGCTGGAAGCCTTCAGGATTATTACATGCAGAAGGCGATATCTTTTGTTCCTCATGACATGACTGAATTACATTAGTTTCGGTTTCTTAACCTTCAGCAGCAACTCGGCTTCTGCATCCATTCGCCTCAGGGCCTCATCATTAGGGACTAGATCTCTCCGTGATGTATGTGCAACATTCGCCTGTATAAGTAGCCACATTTGAAATGCACTGATTATGTTGTACATAGCTTGTGACCATTTGCGGAAGACAAATTCTGAAGAAGTGCGCGATTTCCGGACATCTGTAACCCCAATTGGTGTTAGCGACGATTCAATTTATTTAATTTTTATTTTTTATTTGTCTTTACGCTAATTATACTTTTATATTTGTTTAGGAAGGGGGGGGGGGAGGACAGCACGGGACTTTCTTTTCCATATTTTGTGAATTTAGATATTATAATTGAGGTGAATGATTTTTTTAAAAATATATTTGAATTTGAATTTTGAATGTGGCTCTTCGTAGGTAGTGAGCGTCCTTTTGTGGCTTATGGCACCTGTGCTGAGTCTATTGCATTAATGAAATGCAAAATTTGTCACTCATAAAGAACTATGGTGAGATTTGTGTTTGTATATTCGTATTTAAAGCGGAAATGTGGCCATGGTTGACAGAGTAGTCACCATGTGTGGCAACATAGTCTTATATTACTTCCTGTTACCAATCATATGACACACTAACGTAGGCTAATATATATATGTATATATTATAATGTATGCATATTATTGTACTTTGTGCAAGGCCGTGCCCAGGGGGATGGTCCAAGGGGTCCAGACCCCCTCCGAAATAGAAGGGCTGTACACTGAATAGAATGGAGTTACATTAATAAAATACGTAAAAAAAATGTTGGACCCCGTCCGAAACAAAAACCTGGGCACGGCCTTGACTTTGTGGGTTGTAAGCACTGATTGTGATTTTAGAGTTATGAATGAATGAATGGATGACGACTTTATTGCAATACAATTGGCGAACAATAAGACTATTTATAAAGTATTTTTTTCATGTTAACCATGACTTAATAACAGTATACATATTAATATTTAACTTAAATTATCGTGTATGGAATATAAAGGGGGGAAGAAGGTAATAAATGAGGGGAAAAAGGGGGGTCCATTGTTTGTACTGCTACGACTTACGAGGCCAGGTAACAGGGTTTAGGTGTTATCGAAAATATATAATTTTATTTTAGTTTTAAACTGATTGTGTGATCCAGCTAGTTATTGTTTTTTTTCTCTTTTTTTTTTACGGAGAATTCACCAATGCTCGATTCTAGCTTGTGGTCCATCGGTTAAGACGGCGCCCTAGTTAGGTGTAGATCGTGGTTATGAATGCCAACAAATTCAGTTTTTTCTATGTATCCTATAATTTCGGTTACAACGAGGAATTTAATGTTGGTGTTATATATACCAAAATCTACTGCAATATAATGTTAAAGAACACATACAAAGGGTTCGTGGAGGAGGTATTAAAAAGCGCTGGGGCCGGGTTCCATCCAGTGGACAACTGACTCAGGTATATAGTAGGTATGCGCGTGACGATCCAGAATCGTGACCCGTCCCCTTACAGGGCACAGGCAACATTTTAAAAATAGATCAGGTAGCCTACATGTCGGCCGGACGTTGTCTGTACAATGGAAAAATCGGTTTCTCTGGAGATACTGTATGTAGTTCACCACGATTCTTGCTTCTAACTTATACGTATATGTAGCTTTCTAAGGAAGCCATCTTGGTCTCCGTTGATATGATTACAATCCTATGCACTACCCAGGAATCCACGTTTTTGTTTTTTCTTAAAAAAAATTTCTGAGGTACCTTTAGAACAAATTCCAGTAAGTAGGCTAGGAAACAATCACGTCGGATTCCACTTTCTGCACTTATATATTCCAACAATAGTTGGCGTCACAGTAAATATTCAGGTATCCTCTTAAATTGGTATTTAAATACCATACATTATAAAATGTTATTTCCATACAGTATATGGGCAAATTTATGACTACTGTATTTCAAAATCACAAAGGATTGAAAGGAACAAAAAATGCAAATAACAGTCGAGACAGCCACCGACCTTCATCATACCCCATTCACAGACGGATCAAGTCAAAAAATTAAAATATTACTGCCCTAAAAGGCGGCGTCCGTCAATAACAACATTGACCGTGATTTGTTTATGCGCTTGCGCAGTCAATTAGGTTATGATTTACATTAGCCTGTGACAGGGGTAACAATTGAATATCAATTTGGTCGTCATAGCTACCATGACGGGCCAGATTCTTTGAATGGCCTCTGTGCTCTCGTTCCGAACTGTCTTTTGTTTATGCTAACATATTCTAATACAGGGCCGTATCTATCATGCATAGTACAGGGAAGAGTTGAGGTTTAGAATGTTTAGATATAGGAGTGTTGCTGTTATTTGTGAGGTGGCTTGTTTCCAATCATCAGTGGTTCTTATTAACTTCCATGGTGCGGCACTTATCTGTCATTAGTCATAGTCATAAAGTATTGAGGAGAGTTGACGTTTAGATGGATTTTCCCATCCCTTCTACTATATAATGATTTCATCCTTTGACACTACTTTATACAAGACAGCTATTACTAGACAGATACAAACGCAGCATGACGTTAGACGGTCAGGCAGACTACATACAACATAGACTTGGAGTCTAGGAACTTTTGTCTCAAAAACATCCCTTTTTCAAACATCACACATATTTTCACACATATCCATTTCCCTATACAACATATACAGAATCAATTAAACAAATATATAATATTAATCTTTTCGATCGCAAGTCGCAATATAAATAAACATCTTCACCCAATTAGCCGAATGCCCGTCTCAGTTTTTGCTCAAGCCGTTAATTTAATTTAAGCTTTCTATTTACATATTATATTATATTATATATTATTTATATACTAGCCTACCATTACTACTATTATTTTTTCTTTCTTGCTTCTTACTAATATTTTTTTTTCAGTGATTTTTATATGATTCAAACATAAATTATTATTTATTACATTATAATGAGTGTGTGGGGACCGCGCAGTCCGACATATAAAATAACCAGTCTGCTTCCAGCTTCACCTTTTTCCCGATAGATAGCGCTGTTCACATTCACACAATTCAATATTCCTAAATCTTCTTTTTACATATTTATTTCCTTTATTCAATAATATCTTTAATCTACCTCTGTGTCTCATCAGCTCCTTTAGATGAGGACACAGAGTTGGTTTTTCTACATGGAAGCAGGCTGGGTCAAATCCATTATTAATTGTAAGCATGTATCGTTCTTTTCACACATTTATTGTAATCATGTTTGTAAAGTCACTTTCACTCAAGAGTCAAGAGCCAAGAGGAGTTGAAAAGTACCTCAATAAAATCAATTACAGTCAACGGCCTATTCAATTCCATTGTCCAGTATCTCATTACAAGTGTATTTAAATATTGTTTGCATTGCAAACTGTTTAGGGGCCCATCACGGGCCTAGCGTAACTGGCCCCATGGCCCATATGTTTATTAATGTATTACGATTATTTACGAAGGAAATTTTTTTGAAATACATTTACTTTACTTTTACTTTATTTTATAAAATATATATATATTTTATGAGATGAAACATCAATCGTAAAAAGTGGGAGGACAAACTTCCATGACTGTGGCCGTAAGTCTTACGAAAGGTCTTTTTGGAAAAACTCACAACAAAACTTGAATAATGTTCTTTTACTTTTCAATTTTTTTTTCCCGGAGGGGGGTGGGGTACTTCTGAAACCCCTGGCCCGAGAAGGAGCCTGTTGAGTCGGCTTACGGTCAAGAGGGTAGGTGCAAGTATAAATATTCGAGAACTAGACATATTTACCTTCTGTACACAGGAAGCCGCACGAAGCTGACAATTTTTTTCTGCTCATAATTAAAATATTTTCCTGACGCCGAAAACCACAGGAGGGCGCATCAATTAGGGTCGCTGCGGGCTTCAGGAAGACTTATTCGGGGGGCAGCTGTTGGAAATGAATGGTTTAGGGGGGCAGGAAAGGTTCTAAATTGGGTGCACGTGTGTTTGTCGGACAACAGCGGCTTTGTCAGGTCCTGTCCCGTGAAAAATTGAACACGTTTGGCAGGCAGAGCGGATTTAACGGGGCTTTTGGAAATTCTCTTCCTCATTGTGGCAACCCAAGGAAGCTTAATCCCATTGTACTAGGGTTTGAAGACAAGATAAGGACTTGTAGAGTAGTGGAACTGAATCAAACTTTCACCTGAAAGGTTCTTGCTTCGAGGCCCATGGCAAACAGGCAAACGTAGATTTTTCTCGTTTTTTGACTTTTTAACGTGGCCCATAGGTCCCTTGTCCAATAGCAATGACCCCATGGCTTTCGGACATTATTTTTCTTCTTCCCGTATGAATTGAACTGGTATGTCAACCTACACCGGTTACAAGCGATAATGGCCAAGCTGAGACAAGCTTAGCATTGACGCAATGAAACAGGCGAAGGCATAACTTAACCAAGTACAGATACGAGTTCCATACTTGCTACACTTCTGGCTATGCTTCGGAGGGCATGTAAGGCAGGCGGTCTTGGTTGCAAGTCCAATGTAAGAGAGGGCTGTATAGCACTATCTCTGCTAGATTGGCTTAGTTATAGAACAGACATTTATTATTCATTTATTAATTTAGGTAACCAATTATAAACCACCGTTAAACCCGCGCCGCATACAGCAGCTCAATTCCCTCAGCAACATGTGTATTGAGAAAGGTCTGCCAGGTCTCGAATTTTGGGGGAAGCACTCAAATTACAACTGTCTGTCTGTCACCCCCGGAGTTACTTCCTCCCCGAATTGGGCCACTTTTTGCCCCATTTGGGCACCTTTTTGCCCCAATTAAGCCCTCCAGAATGATATTTCTTCTTAGTAAACAGGAAGTGATGTGAGAGGTCCACATTCTATGATTGCTAGGGAGGTTCTACCAAATCTTGAGTCATAACAGATTTACGGGCGAATATGACCCATTTAAAACTTGTTTTAGATAAATGTCAATTTTTGGTGGTTTGCAGTGTATTTAGTGGAATATATGAAATCGTCTCCTTTGTACCTACGTAATATTTTCGAACGCATTACAATAAACAAAAAACTGAAACTTATAGATTTAGAAAAACTTGCTATAACTATAACGCGAAGTACTGTAGTAAAACCCAAATAATCGTTAAAAAATTAACTTTGTCTCAGGTGGCAATTCCACCGGCGAATTTACTTGTGATTTGAGATTTTTCGTTTGTTTTGCTTTAAGGAGACTATTATGTAGATACTAAACTTATCTATTATACATGCAGTTATAATATGGTAGCAGACATCATTAATAAGTCTCTACCATGTTATAACTTAATAATAGTTTCCTTAAAACAAAACAAACAAAAAATTTCAAATCACAAATGAAGTAAATTCGCCGGTGGAATTACCGCCTAAGAAATCCACTTGTTTTAGTATAAAACCCTGAGTACTTTCGGCAAGAACTGCCATCTACAGAGGGAAACCCACTAGCGCAGTTACACCTTATCTGCGATTTGCTCAACTCGAGGAGAAGATGCAAATGTCTTGCCGAAAGCGCTCAGGGTTTCATACTGACACAAGTGGGTTTCTAAGGCAAAGTTAATTTTGTAACGATTATTTGGGTTTTACTAATTCGGGTTACCTAGTTATAACAAGTTTTTTTAACAGCCGATGCATGAACGCATTTAGAGCACTAACGAAATATAAGGATCTAATGTACAAAATAATCTCATGTTTCACTTACGGGAATTTTAAGCCTCAATGGAATTTAGGTTTCCAAAACCTACCGCTATTTTCGATTCCGAGATTTCAACAGATTTACACGTTTTGAGATCCCAGGAACCCAAAAAAGTGGTTTTTACGAAATGTCTGTCGGTCGCTCTGCCTGTTCATCAATTTCTGGTAAACTACTCGGTCGGTTTTGATGAAATGTAGCATGTAGGTTTACAAAAATCATCAATTTTTTTATTTTGGGCTAACTCAATTTGGGGGGTTTTATTCTAAAAAAAAACGTCTAAAAAATATTTTTTAAAAACGACTCCAACGATTTCTTTTAAATACACATGGAGTATATTGTAGTCGTTATTAATGTTGATAAAATTCGCTTGTCGCTTGCCCCTTGATAGTTTGCTTTTGGGGGTAAAAATAAATAAAAAATAAAAAAAATTCGTGAAAAATGACTAAAAAGTAACTTTTCTGCGGATCCTTGCTATCGATGATTTCTACCTACAGGCATGTCTTAGGTTTTAAATTGAGTAACGAAACCGGACAGGTTGCTTTCCCAAAAAACTATTTGGTTTTGTGCAAAAATTTTTTTTGAGAAAATTATAGAAAATTCACGATCAAATGCATTGCATGCCCCGCCATAATTACTGTGTGGTAATGTGTTGGTCTACCCTATCTATTGTTTACCTCACCTCCAGTCAGGTGGACCCCCCCCCCCCCCCCCCCGAGATATCTGAAATTTAACCATAGGATAATTATTTACCATGAAATTACTCATTTTCTCCATCTACTAATTGATAAATTGGAAAGCATGTTTGAGTAAACTCGGACCGGTTCTTTGTTTATTAAAATGAAATATCACAAAGTCACGAGTAATCTAATTTTTCCTATTTTTTCCACATTATAATAAAAAATCAACTTGATAAAAATAGTTACTTTTTCCGTGATATTTTTAATACGTTATTTTATTATAAAAATATGTAGTGGCACTCCGACTCCGAGAAAATAATCAGAAGGTTATTATATGATGCATCAAGTGGAAATATATAACTTAAAAGAACCAAAACTTTAATAACTTGCTTAGTTAATTTAAAAAAATAAAATAATGTATTACATTTCGGGGTGCCAACTAAGCAAATACCTCTTGAAGCAAATAATTCTTAAATCAAATACTTCTATTAAGTAAATACTTGTTAGTATGAATTCCTCTGATTGTGTGCACAGACTAAAGTTTGTATCCTTATTAATTATTCAAGCTAAAAATATTCCCCATGTGTTAAAAGAACTGGAGCAAAACAAGTCATACAAAGGGCTGCAACAGTTGGCGGTGAAGCCCCCTTTTCACTGTTTACCCCGTAACAGAAAGGGTTGCCCTCAGGTGCTGCCGACCCCGAGATCCAAATCTGTCAGACAACTATTTTGTCCGAAGGCTGCCGGCTTTGTCCTGGGATCAAGCATCTGGAAGAAGTGAATGGTTACGCTCAAAGGAGGTATTACTCCATAAAAGATTGTGTATTACAAAAAGGCATTGTAATACAGCTATGGCATATCGAAAGGATTGAAAAGATTTTGTGGTTATCTAAGCATGTGTCAACATGGGTTTGATTGGGTTAACAAAACAAATTTTTGGCAATTTTTTTGTATAGTTAAGTTTTGCTCTACAATTGTGTAGGGGCCAGATGTTTACGTACATACGATAACTGGATAATCTATTGATACAATAGATCCTTTGGTACCATACCTCGGAATATGAGTTGGCTTAAGAGCAGGGCCATGTGGTGAGTAGGCGACCTTTTCAGACAGTGGGAATATTTTCTTTCCGTCATAAATTTTTCCAATGGTACATATTAAAGAATGGTAGAATATACCGGCCTAAAATTTCCCTTGGCTTTGACTAGTTATAACGGGATAACCATATATATTATGGTTTGCATTTTATTTGACTTTTAGGTCTGTTTGCAAATAAATGATTATTTATTTATTTATCTATTTGCTGTGCTCGTTGGTAAGGCCGTAGCCAGAAATATTTTTGGGGAGGGGTCCATCTGACTTCACCAGAGGTGAGGTATCCTCAATATATTTAAAATTCTATTCTATCTAGTATTTCGGGAGGGGTCTGAACCCCCTGCCCTCTGTACAATCGATGGTATTTTTGATTATTTATTATTATTATTATTTTTTTCATACATATTGACCATATTTACCATACATATATTTCCATAGTTTGCAATTTATAGCTGTTAGCAATTTCTCTTTGCCCCTGGTCCTAGAGTTCTATTGAGGAGAGAGGGGAAACGCTGTCACAGCCCGACAAAAATAGTTTACGAAAACTTAAATGCTGGCCTGAACCCTTGTTACTGCGCATGTGTCAGGACTTAGTCCAATTGACTCTACCCCTCCATGCTGCCATAATTAATAATATCTAACAATTAACCACTAATTTTGATAAAGTCAAAGTTCCAGAATTTGAAAATATAGCCTAAAAGTAAAACCTATAGGTAGGTATGCTATGATAAAAATCTAGTACATACTGGTTGCATTTAGGCTTATAATAACGTTTAAGGACCATGAAAAGCTATTGATAAAAATGAGTACTGGAGGTTTTACTTTTAGTCTATATTTTAAAATTCTGGAACTTGAAAATTGTACACCTTCCTCGTTGAAGGGGTAGAGCAAATTGGACAGTCCTGACACATGCGCAGTAACAAGGATTCAGGCCAGCATTTAAGTTTTCGTAATAGTTTTCCCTGGTGCCATCAGACCCGTAGAACTTGGACCAATCAAAGAGCACGCCTTGCAGTCACATGATGGCACCAGGAGTTCAATTTTTAATTTGGCGGACTTAAATACCATTCTAACCTATATACTGAACTCGACTGGGATTCTACTTACGTGTCTGGATCGTGAGTCACCCTCTTGATGTAATGCAATGTCTTAGAAATTATGATTCATGACATGGTTTTGAATACAATCTCAACAGCGCATTGTCTTCCATCGAAAGTGATCCCGTAGACAGCGCAGACTCTCTTTGTGTTCTCACATCTGTAGGAAGTCCACTGCCATCTCTATCACTTTCCACGTCTTTGACAATCTCTAATGAGTCCATTACCATAGAATACGCCTCTCACACCTTCGCCTATGTATTCTATGTATATTTTGTCCTCTAGCAGAGTTGCCAATAACTATTGTATTGCGTTATTGTATGTATTTCCCATCACAGATTTCTTCCGACTACCACTATAGAGTTGTCCACTGAAGCGTATCTATGGTCTCGAGGCGTCTGATGTACAACGGTGGGATATCCGCCAAGTCCTGTAGAGAGGAGACTTAAAAATAATGGAAATGAAGACCTTCTTCTTCTTCTTAACGGTCTGAAGTCGTCTGGGAATTGCCTTCTAAGTCGCCGTTACAAGTCTTTTCTCACTTCAGGGAGCCTACCCATCAGTAGTCTAAAAGACATGTAACTAGCACTCTGATTGGCTAATAATGACGCACAATTGATGACAGCAGGCTAAAGGTACACTGGTACACACGTGCATTACCTTTAGACCTAGCTGTCCAGAGTGAATTATTATTAAGCAAATGAGGACAATTGTTATTGTCAGCACAACAAGGGTACTAAGGTAGTTATTCTGTACTACCAGCCAATGCCTGCCTACTGCTTGTTTTGAACCCCTCCTAGTAAAGCCCATGACGAAAATGCACATTCAGTGAGTGATCTTCGTATGGTATAGATGCCCATTGAAGCATGTCGATGAAGATTGCAGAGTACAATGGTAGGTGCGGTCTGTACATGCGGTCATTGCACTGCCTTTCTATGCCAATGTTGACTATCCCTATACCTTACATGTCCTCGTATGTGCTCCATATTGTTCGAATCTGCTCAGTAAGACTCAGGTAGGAGCTATATGTTCTGACATAGAGCGAAGAGACTAAGGGAGTAATTACTGAAAACCGCAATACAACAATAACAAATTAGTTTGAAGACTGGCAAAGGCTCCTCTTTCTTGACTAGGTACTGCCCGATTTGAAAGGTTGTGACAGGAATTCGGGTCAGCAGTCACGTTTTTCCTTCAGGTTCAGGCTTGAGACTTGAGTTGTCAGAGACAAGAGCGAAGAGAGTAGTAGGAAACCACTACAACAATCTATCATGGACTTAGTCTTGAGGACAGTAGCGGATCCACGGGGGAGGTCACCCCTAAATGACTGAATTCATTCGACATTAATAATATATTTTTTACAAAAACGATTTTTCGTGAGGGTGGGGAATTGGCTGCACACCTACAAATACAAGTACAACTTGAGACCCCCCCCCCCTAATTTTTCCGCTGGATTCGCCCTTGCTTCAGGACTGGTAATAGCTCCTCTTTATTGACTTGGTACTGCCCTATTTTAAGTGTTGTTGTCAGAATTCTGCCCACCAATCGCGTTTTCCTCTCAGGTTCAGGCTTGAGTTGTCAGAGACATAGAGAGAAGAGAGCAACAGAAAACCGCAACAACGATCGATTATAGTCAGCTTCTGCTGATTTTTTCATGCCGGAATTAATTTTAATTTGTTGGCTGGTAGTAAACTTTTCTAACCTTCTTCTTTTCTTCTGAGGTGACAATCTCAACGATTGGCTGGCGGCAACTCCCTGCATAGCACCCTGCGTCTTCCTCTTCAGCTCTTGGTACGTTCAGTTGATCCATGAATTCCTTCTTCGGGCACCCTCTTCCTTTGGTTCATTCTCAACTTAATGACGTTCATATCTGCCTTCGAATTTCAAATAATTGTAAACTATTGCTGTTCGCACCTACATAGCTTCTCCTCTTCGTTACAGCATCCCAAGCATCGCCTGTGACAAAAAATTCCTCCACTATGAAGCAACATTTGATGAGCAACTGTCGATATTGAGAAGTTTCAAACTGAGCGCAAAAACCCGGCCCAGAGCGCCAAATGGACTGCAGGCCACGGGTGAGTTGTTGCGGCGGGCCAAAGTTTTCCCTGTTTCTCCCATAACATTACACTGGACGGGACTTCGTTACTCCAGGTGTACACTCAGGTTCTGGTCGGGCGCGTGCAAGCAACACACAGTTGGGCTATCTTCATCTGGTCCAAACGGTTCCGGTCCACGGGCGACGAGGGAGGGAGCCGTGATAGTCTGCAGAAAAGGATGATAGAAGAAGATACTCCAGATATCAAGCAAATTAGAGCTTGCGGAATGATGGAGGTTGATTTTAAAGAAGACGTACTATTTCTAAAACGGACGACTCATCCATAAGCAAAGTGGTGAGAGGAGGTAAATCCAATCGTCTGCAGAAAAGGACAATAAACGAAGACTCTGTTAATTGCAAAACAGAGATTGTGAAATGAAGGGGGTGGATTTTTAAAGAAAAGGTACTATTACTAGTATTTCGGTTGAAACAAACATCAGGCGAGAGGGGTAGCTTCGATCATTTGTTGGGAAGGGGGATAGAAGAAGATACTGCAGATAGCAAACTGGGGTTTGTGGAATTAAGGGGTAGATATGTACTATTTTTGTTCCAAATGGGAACATTCACGCATGATCCAATCTAGTAGTATCGGCCTAAATGGTCTAAATTTGGGTGTTTTATGATGAGTTAAAAGCGAATCGACCAAGTTTTTTTTAAAGCAAATTTCTTATGAAGTATCGATGATATAAATGATAGAATATACATAACTACAAAATGAGTTGCCACATAGTAGAAGAAAAGTGCGTCTACATTTGAATACAAAGCATGTAACCGTCTGGCCACAGTTCTTGAAGTCGTGAAAAATTAATGGTTGGATTGGACGCATTCGAAAACTGGGACCAGACGGCTTTAGTGCCAACCATACTACTAAGTAGTATGTATTATATTGTTTATGAATATTTCTTTTACTATTCATTTATGGCTCCATAGCGTAAAAAACGTCAGGTGGGGTGTCCTAATTCTTCTTAAGCGTTGGGTACGTACGTGTAGCCAGTATATCGGTACTAGAAATTGATAATTAGTCTAACTGGATGATTATTTATTGGATCAGTTACTGGACGAAATCCAAACGCATCCTCAGTGCCATTAATTGAAAATAAATATATAATGCAGGAGCTGATGCAACTTACATCCCGGGAAATCACGTTAATAATGAAAATCTCAATTAAGGTATGTCTATGGTCTGAAGAATATATTATCTTATCTCATTGTGTATGTACTCGAACATCTGCATTGTGAATACACTCGATCTAGACACCTGCCTTCCATTATCTTACAACACACAGTCACTTCATCTGCCTCATCTCGAACTATCTGTCCCATAATTACACACATTGCCTCAAAATTCTATCTGTCACATAATGATATACATTGGCTCCATTATATCAGTTTCCTAACCAACTGGTCCATCAACAACAGTTGCAGTCCGATCATGGATGTAAATCAATAAGAGCATGGGCCCAAGCACGGCACCTTGCGGCACAACTCAATATGGGGGATGGCGGCCGGATGCAGCAACATGTGGGCACTATACACACATCTGTCTCACAAAAGATCAGATTTCTGCATAAACTCGGTCTGTTTCCGTGTCTTTCAGGTAGGTACATATTTGCCTCTTAAAGATATCTCAGAGTTGCAATATTATTTTTCAATTTTTTTGAGTCTTCCTGTTGTCGGATTTTTCCAGCGAGGGAGCGTTATCAGTAAAGTTGCATGGATTTTTTCAATTTCCTGAATTTTATATTTTATGGTGATGAGGGGTGAACAGATTTCATTGTTATTTTTTCCTTCCAACTTCAGAGATCTTGGCCTATATTTTTTTCCTTCATTATTAAAGCTTAGTTCTTAAGTCAGCTTAGTTTCAGGATTTGGACTATTTTTTCATCCAGAAGCACACGTAATTAGCATAATTAGGCCTATAGGCTGTGTGCTATTTATTTATCATTAAGACATTATATGTAATAACATTAACCTTATGTATTTAAGAACCAACGATTACTGCTCAAAGCTCACTTAATGCACAACTAGAATGGTCCGAGCCAACTTGCTTTACATTTCTTTCGATGTACCTATGATTAGAAAATGTTTGTAAGTTTGAGGCTCTCAACCGAGGACGCACAGAACAGGACTGTGTGGAAACGCTGCTGTCGTGCCGCCGACCCTTCATGAGAAGAATACGTGAGAATACGTAAGCGAGAATACGTAAGAATGTATACAGTACTACACAAGACGTAAGCTAAGCAAAGTGTTTGTTGGAGACATCTGCATCCATACGCCGACAGATGCATTAGCATGAGAGCTTATTGAATCACAACTGAAAAGACAGCCTTTCTTCCAGTGCAATATACTGTACTACAATTAATCAAATGAATTGTAAAATTGTGGTTTTTATAACTTTTATGGCTTCCATTGCATCTCATCAAGTATAAGTTCTGAGTACAGTATTTACCTACCTACAGTATATGCCTTTCGCGGCTTTTGTGTCATTAGGCATGTACATCGAGTTGTTTTTATTATTTGTTATTTTTACTTATTAGTGGGATATATGCATAACAGCTATTCAATAACAGCCCACACACTGTTGCCAACTCTTGACTATTAAGACCATAACAACAGGCCGCACAGTATTTGTTCGGATGTTTCCCTTAGCATTAAACATCAGTAGCATCAATGCGAGTAATTTTAATGTATTTAAAAATTATAGGCTTTGTTATGACCAATAGATATGTTACGGTATTATTTGTGGCTAAGTTTGAAAAGACTTGGCAAGGAATACTAGACGGTGCCCCAATTTTTATTGAACAGTAGTGTCACCCAGTATTCATTACACGGACTATTCCAGCGACCGTGGGACCACATCAACCTAAGCTAATATTAACTATACCATAATCCATAGATTTTTTTAAATAAAGGTTAATAGCATGCAACCCCGATTGACCTCTTCAGTTGCCTCACTGAGTAACCTAATAGGTACTTATGTCGAGTTACGACACGTCTCCGTTCGCAAAGTGTGTGGAGAGGTTGGAAAAATTGAAATAAATAAACAAATGTTGGTGTTTTTAGCTGTGGATTACATGAGCCAAACGCCAACAGACATGGGGACAAGAAAATGACGTCACATTCCGGATACTACGTCATATATCGTACTAATAATAATAATTCCACTACTGGCGGCTACTCCGTGGCTTCACAAATGTAGTCACATTCTACAGTCATACCTTTCTACCATTTCATTGAAATTAATGGGGAAAAATGCAAAAAAATGTTTCTTTTAGGAAAAAAAACAATAATTTTAAGGGGCATAAAATAAATCTACTAGTGCATTAAAATAGGGTTTCAAAAATTTTCATGTAGCATATTAATCGACTTCGATGGCCAGGTGGTAACGTGCTTGCTCTTGAGCGAATCTTTACACGAAATGTGATCGGAGACGTGTCGTAACTCACACGGGTACAAACCTACAGAGGCGAATGAAGAGGTCAATCGGATACATTCATTAAATTGTTTGTATGCAATTAACCTTTTATTAAAAAAGAGAATTAATTTTATTACATTTTATTTTATTTATATTTTTCAGAGCAACGGTTTCCTGCTGCCACTTCTAGGTTTAGGAGACAAGGTTATCGAAGGTGTTTCTTCGGCTGTGGGCAACATAAGCGATATGGGAAAGACTGCCGGAGACAATGTCGCCAAAGGATTGAAGACCATGTTGGGACAACAAGACGGCTCGAGCTGAAAAAAACAATAAGATGCATTTTTATATACAATTGTATACCAATTTGCAATTATATATATTACGTAATTTTATTATGCAATTGCAACTTGAAAAAATACTATAAACTACTAATTGAAGGTTGAAGCGCCTAGAGACCAAGGGGTGTAACTGACGAAAATAATGAAAATAATCATTCCAGATAATTGAGGCTAAAGATTGTAACTCACTTTAAAATGTGTGGGTATGCATATTTTCCATGCATTCTAGCATTTTATAAATGGCAGATTCTTATTCTACGTTCCTGTTGGTACCTAGGATAAAGAGCAGCTAGAGTAACAGCATGGTTATAGGCTATATACCAAATAGAACAATCATTAATTTAGAGATACCAAATACGAAAGCCTGGCCCGGGTTATTATGGGTTGGACAGGCAATCAATTAAATAGTAAACAGGCAAATTAGAAATAGGCCGGCCCCGACAAACCACCCGATAAATACCTCCATTATTGATGGCTACAACGTAGTTAATCACATGCAAATTGAAAATGTATAACGTCAAATGGGTGTGTAGTACGGTGGCTAGCCAGGGCTGTACAAAGTCAGCAGTTACCAATGATCTTAGAAATTAGAGTGAGAGTGGTACGGTGCTAGCTTATGGTGGCCGATAATTGGCTGGGTTATTGGTGGCTACAACGTAGGTGAAAATGTATAATGTCGAATGGGTTTCAATTATCGTTGCTGCTGGCCCTCCGAGACACAATCTTAGAAGTCTACGGATCTACGGAGTGCCACTGAAGATGCCGACCGCAGATGTTAACGAAACGTTTAGAATTACGCTTTCAGATCGACCACGGCCCATAATCCCGGATTCTACTGATTCATCAAATAAATATCTTTGTAACTATATACCTAGTTACGAGTATATTCTTCTTCTTTAGTTTCAATCTAACGATTGGTTTGCAGCAAATCTTTCCACCTCCTTCTCCATTCCTCCCTGTCTTGGGCCGTTCTGTTTAGTTCCAAGTAGGTTCCACATCTCATATCTTTCTTGAGGTCTTCTGCGTACGCCTTCCTTGGTCGCCCTCTTGCATTGGTGCCTTCGATTGTGCCTTCTACTATGGTGCTTAGGAGTCCTTCTTGTTTGATCAGGTGACCCATCCATTTTGCTCTTCTCACCGAAATGGAGGTAATTAGGGATCTTTTATCGTTTATCCTTTGAAGTACCTCTTCGTTCGTTATGTGGTCTCTCCAAGATAGTTTCAACATTCTCCTATAGCACCACATTTCGAAAGCCTCCAGCTTCATTTTACATCTTTCGTGTATGCACCATGTCTCACAGCCATAGAGCAGTATGCTCCATACTATAGTGATTTAAGCAGTCTTTTTTCTAACATTTATGTCGATGTTGTTAGCCTCGAATATCTTCGACTTTTTGTTAAACGTTAGCCGGGCCATTTGAAGTCTGCTGGAGATTTCGGCGCATGATTTTCCGTCGTGGGTTATTTTGCTGCCAAGGTATGGAAAACTCATGACATTCTGTATGGTAACACCGTCGATTGAAATGTTGGTCTGAGTCTCTTCACTGCTGACTGCCATAATTTTGGTTTTTGCCTTGTTTAGCTTCATGCTGCATTCGTTTAGGATGTTCTTCACATAACAGTGAGCGCTTCTTGGAGTTCCTCTTCACTTTCGAGGATATTACTGATTTTCAACTGTGAGACCAAATGAAATGAAATGAAAAACATCTTTATACTATAGTATTAGGCGAGCTTTAGCCCAAGGATGGGCAGTATTTTCATTTTTTATGTGAAAGGGACCTCAAAATTCGAAAACTTAGGGTAAATATACACTGGTAGGCTACATTTTTGTATCTAAAATTTGATATAAAAATAACAGACAAATTATGTTGTGTAAAGTAATAATAATCTAAGGGAAATATAAATGCATTAAAGGCCAAAGCAAATCATGGTACCTTACGGCTTACTGAGAGTTTTTTTGTTTAATTACGATAGGGCGATGGTCGGGACATCGTCGGGCAAATGTCGGGGCATCGTGGTGGAGCAGCATGAGTCAGCGGTCCAGCAGTCTCACGATTTATATTAGCTGGCCGAGACAGAAATTAAACACCGCCGTCACCGTTCACGTACTTAATATCCCTTCATGCTAAACTAATTGCTGTTTTAGTGTATTTTTAGCTTAAGGATCTGTTTTAGCTGCCGTGTATTCAAGTACAAACCTAGCCGGTAGTCGTTAAGATAAAACCGGAGTTTAAAAAAATGTTTCTGGAGTAAAAATTAAACGTCACAGGATATAGGGTCCGGTGGGGCAAATGTAAACAGGGGTGGTAAACAGATACCGTAGTTCTATTATTTTAAAAGATGGCGGGAAAATCTCATTGCGCGCCACTCTACGTCGGTAGGTTATCTTTTGCCTACGAACATGTACTCGTATAAAATTGTCTGCTGCCAAATTGGCGCCAAATTTTAAACGGGATTGAAGTTTCAAAAAGTTTTTTAATTCAACCACGTATAACTTATTGTTTTTGAGTTATTTCTTTAGTTTATTTCTAATTTTCTTCTTTATAGGGGGCCTTTGAATCGACGAGGCCCTGGGCTGCAGCCCCCTTAGCCCAGTGGGTAATCCGGGGCTGATTGTCTCTTAACGTTGAAATATCTCAATGCTTTGCTCAATGCAGGCGGCTTTGGGTGCCCGAGAAAAGCGCGTTTCATGCCACCTACGGCCTTTATACCTCTCGACTTTCGTCCCGCCCACTTTGGAGCCCTACCGCATCTCACAGACGTCTAAAATGGTACTAATAGCACAATTGTATGTAGGCAGACCTAACAGGGCAGATCCCTTGTCAATCAGGGGCCCACTGTATAGAACAATCGGCAACAAAACAATACATGGAGATCAGTGACTCATCACTCGCCGTGGACCGCATTGTTCCCGGCGAACCTTAAGTTAGTACGCAGGTGCGGTATGTAATTATGGAACTATGGGGGTTAATGATTAGGTGAAAATCAATGGAGTCTTGTCAGCTGTTGGACCTGAAAAGGACCTATGATCTATAGTGGTAGAGATTTGACTTTGACCTGATGGAATGATGGTTTGAGTCCCGAAATGTAGGGATTTTATTTGGCTTAATATGGGGATTAGGGTGGGTTTGAGATGACGAGGGAGGAGAGGGGGGGGGGGGCAAGCACTCGATTTGGAAGTAGCCACCTGAACTAGTTGGTTTTTCTATTAATATTGTATTTTGTGCGTAATTGATAGTTGAAGGAGGAGTTTTAGCAGCAAAGCTTCGCGAAAATTCTATGAACAATAATTACGATTAACCTTCAAAGTAGCTGAGCTTCTGAAGTCCCCTATGGTCTGGGAGGCAGAAACGCCAAAATCTGTAATCTGTACCTCCTCTTGGTGAAGATGGGAGCTCGTAATGGCGCCTGAACCCGGTTTTGAGCCCGGACAAGCGAAAAATACAGTCTTTTCGATGCAGGCGACTCTTTTGTTCTGGGGTTGGGAAAGCCGGAGGAACTCATTGAAGAATCAATGGCATAAGGATGCAGGAGGCAACGGAAAACCAGTTCATTATGCATAACATTCCCTAGTATAGTCACCATAACTAAAATCGCGCCATTTTCGATAGTAGAAACAGAAGAAGGACCTTAAAATAAATCTACCACGTTTCCATCGATCAATCAAAGCTTCGACCAACTTCAATTCATGGGACTTTTTTACCAATCAGAGCACGCCTTGTAGCCATGACGAGATTTCTTGTTACGAATTGTTTATGGCGTGCAGTAGACGTAACAAACAGCATCAGTGGGCCTACTATCCCGTTTGGTATTAGCTTATTCTTGGGGTTAATAAATAAATGTAAATAAAACAATTTTGAATAGTACTTTCCATTATAACATAATATTGTTTCCATTTTTTTTCCCCAGGTTAGGATTAAAAGGAATATTCATGTGTACGATATGTATAACTCTAAAATATGTGACTCTCGGGCCGTAAATGAAAATTTGCAACAGGCTACCACAGCAGGTTATATGGTGCTGATACTGTAGGTCGGCGCGAATTAGTTTCATGTGCAGTATCTCAAATGAATGTAGAGGAAATGGCATTGGCATCGGAATGGGAGAATTGCGTGGCGACACGCACGCCACTGCCGTGTATTGTGCTGTATGGAGCGATAAGGCCCCAATTGCGGGTTACATTAACACAAAAGGCTGCAATGGCCACTTGAAAACAACGTGGAATCCCTGCCGCTATATCCGTTGTTAATTATAGGCTATAGCTACACAATATGTACTGTAGTACTTTAGTATAGCCTGTTAATTCGTTAA
Organism: Psococerastis gibbosa; assembly: GCA_963971405.1. Lineage (NCBI taxonomy): Eukaryota > Metazoa > Arthropoda > Insecta > Psocodea > Psocidae > Psococerastis > Psococerastis gibbosa. Next base: position 711,189 of record OZ020490.1, on the reverse strand, counting down.
TTCCATGCTAACTATTACCTTTGCAGTTAATGTCTCCATTTCGAGGTTTTCACAGGTTGACAGGCTTCGGCTGTTTATTTGCCTTTGCATATATACAGTATATTATAAAGTATATACGTCTATACATAAACCAGCCGCCTATATATACTCTATACAAGTATGCTCACTGGATTGAGAATGGTGGAATGTTACGTGTTCCCAATCGTTGAATGAAAAATCAGTGCTACCCCCCCCCCCCCCCCCCTGTATGTCCATGTACCTGTATGTAAGTGTCTTTGAGAGAGTCCCACTAGGTTAGAACATAAAATCCAGAAGAAAAAAAATCCAGAGTTGCCTTCAAAAAAGGAAAACCACTAGTTCAGTAAAGTTACACCTTGTCCGCCATCAGAGATTTGTTGACCCCGAAGAGTCGGTAGGAAAATCTCATATAGATAATAATTCATTAAAAACACCAAAGATAGCAAAAATTGATGGAAATATAGGGGAAAACGTCGGCCGGTATATTCAGCGTTTCTAGGAATATTAATTTAAATATGAAAATGTAATTATCAGAGAGCTTCCCGCAGGAGTTTTGCAATCGCTCATTTATTAATACAATTTCGATGTATCATCAATTTCAAATTTCAAACCAACCGCAATGCTATTTACAATATTATTATATTAGCAGTAGGCCCGTGCGAACATTCGCACAATGTTTTGTTTGGAGGTCGTACGGCGGAAAGAAGTGGCATGAGTATCTTGGGGGTGTACCCGGGGGTCTACGGAAAGTGTAGATACTCCATATATTGTGCAGTATGGCAGGGAAGGGTTAGCTGCCCCCCAAAAATTTTGTAAATCTGTTGTAAGTTAATACAAATTATTACGTTCTAATTTAATATTTGCCACACACCATCAACTCATACACACACAATACAGACAACAAACACCGGCAAACTACAAACCATGAAAGCGCGTTTACCCACATGGGTCTGGCGCTTTAAAAAAATATATATATATAATAATAAAATACCCTGTATCAAAATGTTGAGGAACATTTATTCTAAATTATGACATTTCTAAATAATTTTTTAAAAAATACTGTAGGTACAGACAGACTGAGGCAGTGAGTTGCGGTACCATCGGTTGTTGATTATTAGCATTTTGTCGTGACTGCGCTGGGTGTAGTCCGGGGGGCGGAGCGCTCGAAATTCATAATCGCAGTTGATGCGCTCGAGTAGCTTCTTTGCCCTGGCGGTGGAGGCAACGCCCCTGCTCAGTACAAGGCCACAGCAGTGGCGAATACTGCAGTTTATAAACATACTTAACGTACGATTCTGTAAGATAGGATTAAATTTATAATCGTAGATTATTGATGCACTCGAGTAGCATCTTCGCCCTGGCGGTGGAGGCAACGCCCCTGCTCAGTACAAGGCCACAGCAGTGGCGAATACTGCAGTTTATAAACATACTTAACGTACGATTCTGTAAGATAGGATTAAAAGTTTAATCGTAGATTATTGATGCACTCGAGTAGCATCTTCGCCCTGGCGGTGGAGGCAACGCCCCTTCTCAATACAAAGGCGCATCAGTGGCGGATACTACAGTTTAAGATAAGGTTAGATAGGGCTGAATGCATAATCTTATACAATACAATACAATATATATTTCAGTTAAATTATACAATACAAGTAAAGTATAAGATAAAATCGTCAGAATATCGTTAAAACCAGGTAGTTCTATCATTGTGATTGTGATTGTGATTGTGCCTCAATGACAGTGTAGAAAGCTTTCTCTATAAGAGATGGTTTCTAAGCAAATTAGGGAAGTTAGAAGCATTTCTCGCCGCTCTCAGTTCAATCGGGAGTTTTCTAAGGTAGGCGAAACCTTGTAGTATAGGATCCAGTCGCTCAGTCCCCGTTTTGTTTAAATGTCCCCCACACCTCAGGCTGTAAGATATGTAAAATGCATCTAAATATGTACAGACTTGGGGCTGTCATGATTTTTAATGATTTGAAGTGAGAGCGACAACAGTCACGAGGTCCCAGTCTTAGCATGTATCGCACTCCCCTCTTTTGGAGCCTGAGTACAGCGTCCATGTTCCCTACGGAAGTCCCTCCCCAGGCCAATATGCCGCAGTTTATATGGCTCATTACAAGTGAGTGGTAGGCCTGGAGAGTTACCTCCAGAGGACACACGGAGCTAAGGCGCCTGACTACAAAGAGGCCACTATTAAGTTTTTTTAATAGCTCAGCCACGTGTTTGTTCCAGTTTAAGTCCTTGTCAACTTGCATTCCTAAGAATCTGACGCTGTCGGTTGCAGTTACAGGTTGTCCTGCTATGCGTGGGTATGTGTCAAGCTCAGGCTGGTAGTTAGAAAACACTGTTAGATGCGTTTTTGTGTCGTTTAGCAAGAGCCCATGTGTGGCAAATTCGAGTCTTATGTCTTAAGTCTTATTGATGCTCACCCAAGACCAAAGCAGTTGCGGAGACTCTTCTTCTCTTCTGCGGACTGTATATTCTTCCACGAGTTAATAAACAGTATGCTAGATGCCCCCACTATACTTGAAAGGGTTCAGCTCAGAGTCAATGTGAGGAACACAAGATTAAGAACTCTGTTTGTGGCTGATTCACTATCCAAGGCCCCACTGTCTAGAATTTTAAAAACAATCAACGAACTAGACTAGAACTGATCTAGACCCGTTTTGCAGCCTACCTCTGTTTAAAATTTGTTTACGGGGTTTTTTAAATTGACGATTGCCTATTAATGCTTACGTAATTACTTTTAATTTTAATTTTGAATATTTCTGTGTTGTAAATTGTTATTTGCTATGTTTTTATTGTAAATGCTTTCGGTATTGGATCGATTTATTTCTGTTGTTGGCATTTAATAAATATTCTATTCTATTCTATTCAATTCTTTAAACGCCTCTTCTATCGAAGATGGCGATCATCATGGCAATGGCAACGGATTGGAATCATTGCTCTGAAAAGGGAAGTTGCTGTGTTCATGCCAAACCAGTACCTCAGTACCTCAGGTTTCTCTCAATAAGGGATTGATTCCTTGCCTGCGCCTGCGCTTGTCCATATGAGGGGTTTTCGTGCCCAAAAGGCTTGGTCTACTCTTAAAATATATGTGCGGCTTTCCTTCGCGTTGATTGGCTGCTTTTCGGGCCTATATAGCATTATATTACTGTCGTTTCAGTCTCCTGGTAACATAAGGCAATTGATGACACATATAATCCGGATTACCATTTCGACAATCTAGATTAGAATCTCTCCCTTATTCGCGAGATGGCTTGCACCCTTCTGTGCCGGGGATTACCCCGTTGTATAAAGAGAGCTCTTATGGGGGCGGCAGTGTTAGGGGTAGCTTGACGAGGGCTTTAATTTGGTATATAATAGGGTGTCAATAGCGGGTGTTAGCTGGTATTACATACGATTACATTTCGAGAACTGTGGGAAGAAAATTGCAATATGAAAGGCCGGGGGTGAACGGCAGGGCTATCATTTGGAACATCTCATGGAGAAGGCTTTCTACACTGTCACTGAGGCACTAGCACAATGACAATGACAGAACTACCTGATTTTGACGATTTTACTTTATACTTTCTTGTCGATTATTTGTTGATTACTTGCTTGTACAATTTATTTGAACTTTGACCGCCGATGATATTTGAAGCCGTATATCGGGACAGTTTCAGTCAATGAAATGTCGGGACAATCCCAACGAATCCGGATCATCCGGCATCCCGGCAGCCATCAGCCGGGACCAGCGATTCCCGAACCTAACCATATAGAGATGGTACTATACGATATTTAAAATTTATAGTATAGCACTAAATTCAGGAGAGGGGCCAGGATTTTCACTTGCGGGAGACGCAAACAAGGTCCCAGGCCGGGGGGGGGGGGGGCAATTACCCAGAGACCCACAGGCAGTTGATGTGGTTCGCTTTAAATTAAGAACTGTGGTATTTCTCGGTGAGGGGGATGTTTGAAACGATTTGTAAATGCTCGTGCAAGAAGTTTGTGGACATTTTACTGGCATACATTGTTAGCCCCCTTCACGATTTGCCATTGACTGCTTTTGTGCAGTACAATAAATATGAATACATTGTGTCGTACCTACGAGTAAAACTAAAATTGCGCTGCATCAACGAAGAATTTTCCTATAGAATAATCCTACTCTACCTCACAGTGATTGGTGCGGCGCCTTCCTATATACTTATCTTATAGAAAGAGGGCGTCGCAGGGACAGATCCTTGGGCGGTCGCTGGGTCTGAACCCCCGGATTTAGTAAAATAGCAAATTTTTTTAGATAATTTTCATCGGTGATACAGAAGCCATATAAGTAACTTGATGGAAAATGAGCGACTGACTGGTTTCGCTTTAATGTCAGCCTTATTACTGTCACTAGCGACAAAATCTTGGATGAAATGGCCAGAAGTGGTAGAAAGCTCATTTTGAAACATTTTTATTTCTGATAAAACGTTATTTTAATATTACTTCTTTATTGCCTTGCCCTCCTGGGACAATAAAATTCATGTCGTCCGTGGTACTCATAAGTGGGAAACTGTTGTGTTTTGATGTTACATGAAAACCGGACCCCCAGAAAAACTTCTGGCTACGCCACTGTTGCGTCACAGAATTCTTTTTATAAATTATTGGTCTAGCAAAGATGGATTTTAAGCATATTCGGTGACTGGTATTGTTCCTGAAAAAGCAAGCAAGTTTAAATCTTTAACTTATCTTGACTTACTTCTGGCTCCTCCGAGGCCCGAGGGGCGCGGAACCCAGTTGCCCCCCCCCCCCCCCCCCAGTCCTTGTTGATGGCACTGGTGAACCCTAAATACCTCACGCTGATGCCATTGATCGTACCGTTAGGCGCGCAGGAGTATAGGCATTAATAATGTATTTGTGTTGGTATTGTGTTGGGCGAATCCTCGCGTACGTCAAGTTGGTAGGCGTGTAATGGTTCCTGTGGCCCAGAGAGACGCGCCCTCTATCAAATTCAACGCCTATCATAACTAGGTCTAGAGAGGTCACACATACAGTACTTATCAATGACTCTGTCTCTACCTCTCTACTTAATATTTACTATCATAGACACAAATGGCAACTTTCCTAAAGAAATCCAAAATGGTGATTGTTGTACTCGGCTGGATCTTATTAGTCTACTTAGAGTCCCATAGAGTTCTATATAGAAGAGATGGGACATTCGAGTGCGCCAGAAATATTTTTTGAATCCACCTCCTACCATTTCTCCATGGGTAGTCGTAGGAGGTCCAGGGGGTCCCGGTACACTAGTTAGAATGGAATTTTAAATTTATTGAGATTACCTCACCTCCGTTAACGTCAGATGGACCCCCCTCCCCCATTTAAAAATTTCTGGCTACGGCCATTCCTGAGGAGCCACAACTTTGTAATGAGATTCTGTAGGGACAGTTTTGGTCACTAGGCTCGCTGACGACAAACCGATATCCATATTATTCAAAATGGCCGCCGTTTGCATGTGAAAACTAACCTCTTAGCATCTAATTAATTCTTTTAATATTTGTTTATAATGTTTTTACTATGCCTGGCCCTTATTTCGCTGCTTATAATTAAATATATGTATTCTCCATGATTTATAGAAAAATATCACTTTAAAATAATACGTAATTAAAAATCATTTTAAAATAGTATTGAGGCTTATGGAAAAATCAAGGCTTTGATATCATTGCAACTGGTGCTGCCATCTACAAAATGACGTCACAAATGAACCTCATTGTCATTGTACCAATTTCTTTGACAAATACATCTTCTATCAGTCTTTTTAGGTTCCATATAGGTATGATTACCCGGATCTTCTGTGTATACATCTAGGGTACAGTACACACCTAATAATTCATGACGATGAAGACCTTCTCGTCCTGTAGGTTGTGCATAATGATGAATATCCATGCAAAATGATGATGATGATTCCAACCATCAAGGTTACAGTCCTGACTCATTGCGGGGAGTTAGCCAGTGCGATGGGCACGACACGATGTTATGATGCCATATGAAGAGTCCGCGTCACCTTCACCAGGAAGCTCTGTCCAACCTCGGGCATAGCCTCGCTACATAATTAATAAATAAGTAAATAAAAAAAGAGACTTCCATAGAGAGTTCAAGATAGAAAATTGAAAAGGAACGGTAATCGAACCAGGTCTCAGCCTCGCCGGGCCCGGTGTCTCAGGCAGTGGCGTAGCCAGAATTTTTTTCGGGGGGTCCAGTTTTCATTCAACATCAATACGTAAAGTTTGCCCGTTTACGATAGGTTTTCGAATGGGGTGGTGTTTCATTTGGCGCTCCCAACCCCCCTCCCCCCCGTATTTTCGTAAAATTGCAGAAAATTGGAAAGCCGTCCTCATGGATGTACACATCTTCTAATTAGTAGCATGATCTTAATTTCCCCCCCCCCCATTTTGAAACAAATTGTGGAGTTTTACACATTTTCATGCATATACGTCTTGTCACCTATTCTAATAATGTATAGGTTTTACAACCGAAGAATAGTAGACCTACTGCAAGAAACGGGGGGCCCAGGGGTCTCCCCCGGGGGAATTATTTTGAAAAAAAAATAGCCCCAAAATAGTGGAAATTATGCACTTTGAAAGCAGTTATGCTCATATTTTACATATGAGGAATATTACAGCTAACAAGGGGGGCCCGGGGGCTACCGTGGGGATTGTTTTTTTAAAAGATAGGCCTGAAATAGTTTCTTGGCAAAAAGAATTTTGATTTTGCAGACGATAACATTATTAACAAAAATGGAAACAGGGGGACCGGGGAATTTTTTAAAATAAATATCTGAAATTTTTTCTGTTTTGCTAAATTTTGCAGTGGGGTCCGGACCCCCCCCCCCCCCCCCCCACTTGGCTACGCCACTGGTATCAGGTGCAGTCAAGTCTGACTCTTCCAATTTTAATTCTGAATGCTTATTTGATATTGTCAGTATGGTACTACCATATATATATATTAAGAGCCGACATCAATTAGTATAGGTACCGATATGACTAATAACTGCACTTGGTGAAGTCATGCTTTCGCCTGTTTTATTGCGTCAATGGTAAGCTGGTCTGAGCTTGTCCATTATCGCTATAAATAATGTCCGAAATCCATGGGGTCTTTGGCATTGGACAAGGTTCATAAAATGTCCTATAGGACGTTATTATCTTGGAAATATCTTACACTATAAAATAAGCTATACAAGATATCCCTTCAATTAGCCATAAGATAATTTACACTTTTCCGTTGTTTTTGCAGAAAATCGAATTTCTTGACGCTCGAAAACGGAAAAGTAAAGTATGGGAAACAGTGGTTCTATCTATTGAACGGGTTTCAAACGACCCAGCTGGAGTGCAAAGTGATAACGTATTCCGGGGGTGCTACGGCGTAAGCCCGATAAAGTTGAGCACGTTTTTAAGACAACCCCCGGCTGCAAATCCCTACAACCCCTATACTTCCCGGATACATGTAATTATGAAACAGGTATAATACTGTATTATTCCCCGCCATGCGCTGTATGCTACACTACGGCCAGGGTCCATCAGAAACCTCCCTTCTAACAATTATCTCCGTACTATTTACTCACCAAAGAGTAATTTGGACCGTTGTCTACTTGCTGAAAAGTATATAGTATCAATAGTATCACGTTATTCTATTCATTGACCATTGTTCAAACTGTTATGTATTACTGTATTGTAATTACCAACACCCCGGGCTGCGTCCAGGGGAAATTCTAACACGTTTTTATTATATGTCATGTGGGTACTGTTTCGGTCGCCGCTAGTTGCCCCCGAGATTAGCATTGCTAACGGGGGCCGAACACAGTTGAAACTCAAGACATGAAAAGTATAAGTGGATTTATCGATTATAAACAGTGTAACTTAATAAAAATATTGTATCAATTGTTTATGTAATTTTTAATTTTTATTAATTTACACTGTTTATAACGAGTTAAAAATATTACTAAGTTACAAAGGAGACGATTATATATTTATCCGGCTCGATGGACCAAAAATAAGAGCTATAGAGTGAAGTGTATAGGTTAAGAGCATGCGGTATACACTGTACTGCTGAAGATCCGGCGGAAGACAAGGTGCTCCCGGGGGCAGCTTTGAAAATATTTTTATGGCTTGTCTGAATTTCAGAATACCACTTGCAATAAACTAAATAAATTAATTACAGCGACTTCCATAGGACAGCTCCATTCTATAGGATTCCATTTTCCGTAGTTTTTTTCCGCCCTTAATGTCTACGGAATAATTGTCTGAGCTATGACTGATTGGGACGAGAGGGATGTCTTTTGGAAGACCCCGTGAAGGGTACAAATGGAATTGATATGAGCCTCCTCGCGATAACAGCGGGGGACGTTCAATCTGTACCTTTTGTTTCCCAGCATGGTACCAGGTATGTAATTAGGCTCCAGGTCGGGGGTGGTTCTTATTGTAGCAAGGCCGCTCGGTTTTTAACCCTCTCGCAGCTGCTTTATTATGCTTTGTCCTTGTGTATCACTGCACTATCATCCCCTATGTTCCTGTTTTGCCCTTGTATCACCCCATATGTTGTTATTACTTGAAGGGCTTTTTATGAACATAAGCCTACTTTTATTGCCTGCCAACGACCCCATTGATTTTTTAGGTGTCCCCACACAGGCTACAAATGACAATAGACAAACTGAGACATGTTCACTTACCATTGACATTTTGTGACAGGTGTTAGCTAATAGCTTAACTTAACCAAGTATGGGAACGAGTCATTACCCTCTACAATTCTACCAGTTATTGTAATTGATGGGGACAGTGATGTACTTCCGAACCATAAGCTAAGCATTGCCGATAGCGGTGAAACGTAGGGGGAAAAGGCAAAGGAAACGTTTCCAGGTTAAAGGGTTCCAACATTAAAAAAAGGCGCAAGTTAAATATATTATTAGAATACAAGAGAATATGTCTTGTTTAATAATTTAAGGGAATACTAATAAACATTAAAACGTACAGAATTTTGAAATATATAATAAGAGTTTTAATTAATGTTTCTACATCTAAGGAAGAAAAAATTGGAAACTCACCAAAAATATTAATTTATTAATTGGAATTTTGCACTCATTTCTTTAAAACAATTGAATAAACCGCTGTATGACAATAATCCCAAATCGCCATGATCGGGCTGCAGACACCCACACATCCATTCCGGCATTACATGAATCATCGAAACTTCCATATTAAATTGCACGAGGTAAGTTACACTATTATGAGGCAATTAAGCCCTGCCTACTATACTGTACATAATAGTTGAAATGATATAAATGTTGAAAATAAGCCCAACACCATTAGGCTCAATTACAGACCAATATAACATGCTGAAGCCATTTCCCACAAAAAATAAAAATTTTAAAAAACCGCGGGATATCTTTACGTGGGAAATTGGTCCAATCGTGCGCTCGTGTTGGCTCCAGGCAGACTCATAACCCACTACTGACCCCTAAATTGAAGCAATTCTCAATACAAATCAAACATCCATTTAATGAATCTTATACTGAGCCAAATTCAAAACTTCTACATTTGAAGATGACTATTTCTTTCGCTTGCATTTTGTGTTGGGATGTGATAAATTAGGCTGCCAGTGAGGCTGGGCCGTCATTACTGGAATGAATTCTCATACCTGGTATAGTCCCGGGGAGTTTTGGTAATTTTGAGTTCCAATATATAGATTAGGCTGTCTGGACATTACTGTGCTGGAGGAAATGTGGAAATTGGCTTGTAAAAAAACCTAACGACAAAATAATGAGACATGTTAACACTGTGCTTGCTGAAATAATTACGTGGCTACGAAATGTTAATTGGCAGGTTTATGCGTGTAAACTAGTATTAGTTGATCATTATTTAGGGATTATAATGTACAAGTTTATATATATAAAAATATTTTGCTTATGAGTCATAGAAAAAAGGGCTGTGGCACAACCCCTGGGCTTTTACCTAGAAAAATTAGGAACTGAGGGACCTTTCCCTATTACATTGAATTGATGTTATCATAATAATATTATATATATATTATATATATTATATATATATTTTATATATTTGCTTGACCTATAAAGTTATGGGCTCCTGTGTAATGCAGATTTGGATGCCCTATGCTTTACCTATGGAGCGTTTCGCCCCAAAGAACAGACTAACCGCTAACGAATCCGTAGGCCTACAAAACATCTGCATTTGTCTAAATCCAATTTCACATACTAAATATCATTGCTTTCCTATTTATAGCATACTAGTGGACCTGGCGAACTTCGTATCACCAAACATTTTTCAAAACTACGAAATATTTATTTCAATTTGATCGCAGCACCAATTGCCGGTTGATTTCGGTTGGCGATGGTAGCGCAGTCTGCCGGATCCAATGTAAAACATTCCAAAATCAACAACTACTTATAAATAAAAAAATAATTATAAAAACATTCTCCAGTGGACCAAATTGTTAATCTAAACCATCCTCGAATCTCCTTGAACACACACAAAAAAATTCATCATAATCGGTCCTGTCATTTGAGAGGAGTTTAGTGACATACACAAGTGACAGTTGAAATATATATATAAAGATTTGTAGTATTAGGAAAGCCAAAATTACCAATTTCGAGATTCCAAAGGATTAACATGCTTTGATTGCTTTGAGGTCCCAGGAACAAACAAAAAATTGGTTTATACGAAATGTCTCTCTGTAACTCGATTTGGGGTCCAACTGGATCTACTCTAAAATTTGATGAAATTTGGCATGCAGATTCACAATATTATTGGTCAGGGGCATTTTTTAAAAAAAATAATATTGTATCATTTTTTAAGGGATTATACCAACAAATCAAAAATAATAATACTAAAAATTTGTATCTCAAGATATCTTTTTCCTTCACATCGCATTTTGCAGTTAGAACAGTTGGCAAATCAAGGGCTGAATTAATTATTTATTTATTTATTTTGAGGAGGATCAATGCCGTCCCCAGGTTTTGATTTTTTATTTCAGGGGGGGGGGGTGCAAAATAGTTTTTACGTAATTTATTAATGAAAGCCCATCCTGTATCCAGTGTTCAAACTCAAATAAATTTATTCCAATTCTTCATTCAAACAATACAGATTTACATAAACAATTAATTTGGGGGGGGGGGTCCGGACCCCTTGGACTACCCCCCTGGGCATGGCCATGAGGAGGGAGGATCCTATAGTACTCTATAGGTATATGATTGACCGTAAGACCAGTAGTGGTACCGTGTTGGCAACAACAAGACTCGAGTCGGTCGTGCCGAATGTTGTTTCGTGGGAGATGATTGTTGTTAATTACAACAATTAACCCGCAATGGAATTATAATTGTGGAGGCCCTACCCAAACCTTAAACCACCACTTATGTACCTTGCGCTCGTTTGTTATGCCTCGCAGCTTATTCTAGGTTATAGCGCCGAAGTTTAATAACTCCTGCTCTACTTTTATTTCACAGAACAACGCAACGCCTAAGGCTTTGTTTGAAATAAGAGTAAGGTGCCAAGATTACGAGGACTCTCTGGGTTGTCGCAATTCGGAAACTCTCAGTTTACTTACTTAAAAGTTCAGCATCGGGCCGAAATGGATTACCGAATAAAGGACAATGTACCATAAATGGGTTAATTGTAAGAATGGACCGAAAGGACCCCAATTTGCACATATGGAAAATAAAGACAATTTTCTTTCTTTCTTTACTTTCTTAAAATGTGTTAACCATAATCTCGCCAATTTAAACGCTATCTGCAACCCACCCACTTACCAGAAGATTATTTCGACTCTTTCCATGCCCTGGCTGCCAAAGACTTTCCTTCTGACCGACCATTGCCAGAAAGGTATTGACACGATCAGTTCCTTTTTATAACTAAATAAAATGTGATACAGCACATTCAATGTTGGGACCTAGTGGACCCCTCCTTATAGTCGTTACGGTCTGAACTTTCCCTCAAACTTACAAAATTTCGTCGGAGTGAACTTAAGTCAGAACGAAGGAATTGAACAAGAGAGCAGTGAACATCATTTTTCAGTTTGTTAATAACATTATCATATGGCCTACAAACCTGCAATCAAAATGTAGAGAAAACAAAAAAGACCAACCTCACGCCTTAAGGCGCGAAAATTAAAATCATACATAACCTTTAATTTAAAAACCACGCACGCTCGATTTCATAAGTTTGCGGTAAAACTAATTGTGCAAAGCAGTGTGACCACTCTCACTAAGGCGTGGGTGCGTGCTAGAAGAGTTCAGAGGTGGCGGCTGATGCTCACCTGACTGGGTGAGCATCCCGGGCTAACAGGCACAAGGTCTTCTGATGTAACACTCTCACGAGGTCGGCTTGGAGTGCTTCGGGGCTGCAGAAGATCTGCAGGTGTCGGAAGACAAGGCTAGGTGGCAGAAAGGTGCCAGAAGGGGTGCATAGAGGGTGATAGAATATTCTGGGCTAACAGACACAAGGTGTTGTGATGAAGCGCTCTCACGAGGTCAGCCTGATTTGCTCCGGAGTCGCAAAAGATGGGCAGGTGTAAGAACGCCATGAGATTTCTGAGAGAGTGCTGAGTGAGTGTGTACGACTCGTAGAAGGTGGTAGAACCCGAAGTAACAGGCACCAGATCTTGTGATGTAACTACCCTCCAACCTCGTGTTCCTACATGAGGTTGGAAGGTAGGAAGGCGCGAGAAGGGGTACAACTGGACTTAAAGCTCTTGTAAACATTTTTGCAGCTAAAAATTGTCTCCATGTGCAAGATTCTGCATCCTTTTCCAGATCCAATGATCCTGCCGACAAGTTGATACAACTATATAGATTATGTGGAGCTGAAGAGGATGTGCCAGGATTGAGGGGAGTCTATGCGTCGATGCCTCATGCTGCTTGTCGCTGCCAACAGCTTGAAGAAGTCGAAGGAGAAGAAGAAGAAAACTTGATACATTCAGTTGGTAAGCAAAGTTTACCAGCAAAAACGTTTCCTGAGACTTGGTGGGAACATAGTACCATCAAACATATTTTAAGACACGATCCTAAAGGGATGGCCTTACAACTGTAAAAATCAAATACGGTATCTCATGAAATATTGATGGGGAAAAGATATTTTTCCCTACTAAATAAGTAGGTAACCTTTTTTTAGACAAAAATTAATTATAAAGGGCATAAAATAATTCTACTAATTCATTAAAAAAAAAAAAAAAAAATTGTCAAGTGTTGTTAATTAAGGCCCCATGTCATGCATCGGCATAGGGGAGCATTTCTGTTAATTTAACGGATATTTTTGCTGGCTCTACGGTCGATGTTTCTCGGGAAAATCAACTTCGTTCAAAAAATGCGTGGATTTGCTTGGTCCTATGTAAGTTAACTTTCTTTGCTCATACAAACAGCCTGCATTGAATTACAATTAATTAATTATTTATTTATGGATTGAAAGTTATGGTGAAGTTAATACAAACCAAAGAGGTACAGGAATATTGCCAGGAGTACAAATGTAAGATATTGTAGCTGCGGCCATTAAGGGCCACAATCTCATTGCAATCCATCTCTGCATATGGCCTGGTGCTAATTTTGGACCTATTAATATTACGACTCGGAGATACAATAATATGATCATCTATCACCACCGCAGATGCATTTGGATACAGTGCTAATTTGGGAGTTGTGATAAATGGAGCCTCTCATTATGCGTCGGCTCTCTGCCCTCGGGCGTCTCCACAATGTACCTCACTTTGTACTGCGGAGGTGGTGCTCCAGTGGCGGCAAAGCCTTTCCACCCAAATTATTTTAGAAATTATAGTTACTGTACATAAAAATTTAAAATTTAAAACCCTTCACTTTGCAGAAGTGTAGAAACGCGTAGGAACCCACTATATTTTTTCACCTATACCTTAGCATGAGAACTTTTCCCCCTCCCTTATGCAGCTATGTGTGAATCGGAGAAAGCAGTATAGCTGTCAAAAACCCAATGTTCCTCCGTCATATTTTCAAAACATTTCCCCAGGGGAGATCCCTAGGTCCACCTGTGTAGCCTATGACCGACAAAAATGAAAATCAGGTTTTGTGGAAGCAGGTTCGACACCCTCCGAAATAAATTCCTGGTGTTATGCTTGCTTGCTTGGATTGAAATGAGTATTCCTAGGCGTGGCCTGTGTGTCCCACAACAGTTTTTAAAGTTTTTCAAGCCTAGGTCAATAAAAAAGCCCTCAGTACATTATTTAAGATACAACCCAAATTAATATGTCTTTCTCTTGCAAATAGACCAATTTATGGAACAATTCCGACCCCCTGCCCATGAAAAAAATTAAAAAAGGGAGCCACACTCACCAGACATCGATAAATAGAGTAAAATTATAGTGAGCCATAAGTGTGACAAGACGCCACTTGTTTATATGTGAGAATGACAAGTCAAGAGTAATGGTAGCGTGGTATTTGGAACGCCCGTGGCCTAATGTCATCTCACGGGTAGGCGGTTGGTACTCCACAGGCGCCAACACAACAACAAACCATTGTCAATATTGCGCCTTTGTTTTGCCACTATATTAAATAATGTTAGGAATAATTCTGGTCTGAAAGATTTTCATGGACCTATACAGTGTACATACCTAATTTAGTTAAATGTTAGTGTTATGTACCATAATACTGCACTATATTGAATAGAGGTAGTAGACCCTATAGCAACCCTAAATACACTGTACTCCAGTACTCAGCAAGAGGTCACCCTAGCACCCTAGCTGATGCCGTGTATAGCGATATTGTAAATTCAGTAAGTTATTAAACCAGTACATCAGTTATGAATAAAAAACTCCGCTAATATAGGCTAATAACATTCCTGTCAAATTAGGCCATATAAAATCTGAAGATGGGGTCCCCGCCTACCGTAATCTCCAGTTGATTGCCTCCATGTAGCTTCCAGAATACGTAATTAATGGCCAGGTACACTGAGGTACGCTCCAAATAAGGCACAGCCTACGAAGGACCAATCAGTTGCGTAACGACTGGACATAGTGTGCTCATCTTCTCCACAGCGACGTCATTATCAGTGAATCTTCGCAAGGTCGGCTGTATGGGGTTTAGTAGCGAAACCGGATATGAACTTTTTGTATTACAGTACAACTCAACAGAGTACATTACAGTATTAATTTATATGGTATATATAACACTGACATTAAATTAACTTTGGTTGAAAATCAAGCCTCCTCGTTGCAACCGAAATTAGAGGATATAAAAAAAACTTGACTTGACGGGATTCTACGCCTAGATCGTAGATCGTGTGTTCGAATCCCGCCAAGTCAAATTTTTTCCATATCCTCTAATTTTTGTTAACTCAGCGGAGGCTCGAATCAGAGAGAAAATCGGACATTAAAGAAGATTGCTTTGGTCCGACTCATTGCCGTGCTTACGCTCAAAACTCATGGAGTTAGACGATAATGTACAAGCTGAGACAAACTCAACAACTTACTCATGAAACAGGCGAAAGCATGACAACCAATTCAGTGGAAATCGGCCCTGGCATTTTCTGATACCGCGGCCCCCTTTCTCAGGTCAAAAGGGCGGACGCGGGCTTACAGTTGAAATTCAAAATCATTTGTAATGTTTGTTATTAACACAAATGTTATTTTATTTTTATTTTGAAATATGTTATGATTTTTTTCCTTTGGACGTCCGGCCCCAAACAACTGTTTTTAGTCCGGCCCACCAGGCAAATGCCCGTCTACCCGCCTGCCAGACCGCCACTAAACGTACAGATACGAGTCAAGTGCCCAGCATGGTTTTACTAGGCCTATAGATAGTTAAACTATTACCCAAACCGTCTGTCTCAGTCTGTTATGTACAACATTATTATACAGACCTATAATTGTTTTTGTAAACGTAAATTTTAGGACATAGCCTGTTTCAGTGTTTAAACTGGCATGCAAACTAGCAACATTTGTTCTGAGAGTTCAATCATAGATCGTAGGAGTGAAAGTAACGATGACTGTGCATATATAATCCTCAAAATTATTAATTATCTCCATTAATAATTAATATTTTTACGGCGCGAGGTCAACATTTTGAGCCAACTATGATCATCTTGAATCGGCACACATGCTCATACAGTAGCCTATAAGATGGGACTTTGCTATGATGAAGCAGTAGAATCCGGGATGATAGGCCGTGGTCATTCTGAAAGCGTACTTCTAAACGTTTCGTCAACATCTGCGGTCGACATATTCAGTGGAACTGCATACTGTGTAGACTTCCAAGATACAATCACCTTTATCACGCAACTCCGGCCGTGAAAGCCTTTGTAATTATATTTCTATAATACGAGTTTATTAACATATCAGTTAAAAATTAGAATCAAGTTTCACTGGAAACAGCCAATATAGAACTTCAAAAGTATGATACGCATATGAGACTCATCTGCAAACTGTGTAATGACGTGTGGCTGCCACTATAGTTTTTTGAATTCATTATCTTATATTTAAAATTCTCATGTCCCGGTGTTAGTGGTAGAATTCCTCCGAAACGGCTTTACCGATTCTCATGAAATTTTGTGTGCATATCGGGTAGGTCTGAGAATCTGACATCTATTTTTCATACCCCTAAACATTAAGGGTAATCCAACCCTAATTTTTTTTTTCAATTTTGTATAAGTTTTTTTTTAATTTTTTTATGATACATCATTAGTAAATACATATAACCCTAAATTTTCAACCCTTTAAAATCAACCCCTCTTTTTATTTTTAATAATTTTTTTATCTTCCGCCTTTGCCTCCGAAACGGCTTTACCGATTCTCGTGAAATTTTGTGTGCATATCGGATAGGTCTGAGAATAGGAAAACATCTATTTTTCATACCCCTAAATATTAAGGGTAATCCACCCCTAAATTTTTTTTCCACGGTTTTGCATTCGTTGGAAAGCTCTTGGGCTCAGGAAAAATTTCAACAGAAAAGCGGGAAAATCATTTTTCACATGAGCAGTGGGCGCGAGGCCGAAGGCCGAGCTGCCGCCCGCGGCAGGCGCAAGAGGGGCGGGGCCGCAGAGCGGGCCCCGTTCCGCTTGTTCCAGTATATAGTACTAATTCTAATATTTTCCAATTTTTCACATACACTTAGTAATACTTTGCCATTGCAAAATGAAAACAAGTAAAATAACTTAGTCAAGTATAACTACAAAGTTTTTTTTTTTTAAATTATAGCCAATCAGTGTTAGTCTTAGAAACATGAACACATCGTATATCAAAACGCTGAGGAACATTTTTCCATTTGGGACCTCTACTATAGTTTTTTACTTCAAGTAGTAATCTATGATTTTGTATCTGTACACCTGTACCCCCTACCCCGATTGTCTCATAATTTATTATTGCAAACATAATTTCTTCCAGTGCCCTAACGACCCACGGCAATGTGATAAAAATGGGTGGTGGGAGAGTTGTAAATTTTAATTGCCAGTGGGTACAGGCTTGGCAGGTAGACCACCAACATTTGGAGAATACCGGGAAGAAGAGTGTCAGGGAATTCTGCAAACCGGCGACAATTTGTCGCCCAAGAATGATGACTCCTGATGACAAAGCCGCGATATGCCACCCGCTCGCCTCGCAACTCTGTCAGTTATTTATGAGGTTGCCTTCTTTTAAGGCGGTACGACGTTATGACTCCTATAAAACATGACAATCTACACTTGTACAGTCCTAAAAGCTTTTTAGCAAGGGTATTTTAGTACGTCCACAAAATCACTGTAAGGATGAATTAGAAAGTAGAAACCGACCTCCGCTATTCCAGTTAATTTGGCATTTTCCGGTCTGCCAGTAACCCGGACATATCTCGATCACAAATGTGACTAGTGCTCTATGCTGAAGGAGATGTTATTACATAGATACAGCTGTAACTACAGTGTTACCAAAGTGCCGATTAGTGGTCGAGAAGCGAGTGTAATGATTTTGAGGATGCATCAAGGTCTCATATAAACGCAGCCATTATCGATGCAACTGTCGTGCCTATCGTGGCCTTATACATCATTGCAGGTACGTTTTGTGCCGAAGAAACACAAGACAACAAAGCATCATATTGAGCATCCGTGCCTCAACCAAATTTAGCAATTTATAAGTAAAATTAAAGTTCGCAGATTATAGTTCTGTGAACCCCCGGCTTGAGGGGGCACAGTTTCTGACGTAATGCTCTTGGAAAACGATGTGAAAATACACGAAATATCATATCAAATAGAATTTCTACTAAATTTCTATTACAGAGGACGCGCACTTCTCATTACCTAATCTCGAACCATTTGGGGCTTTGGACTGCATCCATAACACCGCGCTCAATTTCCCCCCGGGAGTGCCCGTGAACCTCTTCCCTGAGAGTGGTGATTCATACTGTACTGTGCCTAATATTGCTACTCCTTAGCGCTACGGCCCATGAAGGGCTTTCTCCTGCTTAGGCGCCCATTCCACCGACCGGCTAGGGCTATTTACAAAAACGGTGACGTGGTAGCAGACATTCAAGACTAAGGTGGCGTTTCCACCGACCTCGCATTGCAAAATGCAAATGGCATTGACGGAAATTAGAATTTTTCTTTTTATAGAAATCTATTAAAATGTTTGTACTTAACATATCCCATGACGCCATTTTTTAATTTTAGTTTGTTTGTGATTTTACTGTATGATCATTGATCAATTTTAACTATGGCATAGAGGAAAATAAACATTTCCGTCAATTCTGCAATGCGAGGTCGGTGGAAACCCCGCCTAAGTCTTGAATGTCTGCTACCACGGCACTGTTTTTGTAAATAGCCCTAGCCGGTCGGTGGAATGGGCGTCTTAGCCACATCGCACTCCCCTTCGCTAGTCATCGACGCCGAGGGTCGCCAAAACTACCTCGACGACGACCAGCTTATCGCATCCGTGGCCGTCCCACTAGTCAGTAGTCTTCTCCCTTGGGGCACCTTGTTTAAGGCTGCTGTTGTAACCCTATTGTCTGACAATAGTTTCACGTACCCTAGCCACCTGATGCGGGCTCTCTTGATTTCGGTTACTATCGGAGGTTGTCGGTATATCGTGTACAGCTCGTCATTTCAACGGATACGCCACTCTCTCTGTCCCTCCCTCTCTGCCTGATTTTGCACTGGTCCAAACACCTACTGTACACCATACTGTACCATAACAATAAAATTGAAAGTGCTTCTTACATTGGCTTTGCGCTCATGCGCGTGAAGTTTAATAAACAATTTTGGCCAATCATTCTCGGTCGCTATGGTGACCAAACATGATGGTCGGCATTCACAGCATCTACAATACTTACACACAGTTCATACAGCCGCTTGGCGTGTTATCACTTATCAGCTAACACTCAAACACTCGATAATTTGTATTTTGTTGAAACCAGTATTGTGAATGTTTGACAATCTTGAATATTACAGTCAACTCATATATTTTATTATTGTTAAAAAAAAAAACGTGGCATTACTGTGATGTGCTGTAAGAATCACAAGGCTCAAGGCAAGTACATTCATAAAATACATTATTAATACAAGACCAGCATCAAATGTACTTGAACGTCTAAGAAGAATCAAGCAGTAAGTCAAATTTTCAAAAAAAAATCACGTGTTAATTCTATAAGCCATAGGAACTTATAGGTGTTAGGTGTGTTACTAAGAAAGCCTGAAATGTCTTCTATTTTATGGTATAACTAGTGTACCTCCAGGTCTCATAGATTTTGGAAAAACTGCTGTCGGATAAGCAGGAGTGATTCTCAGTAACGGGACTCCTTCTGCTTTAAATGCATCTTCTATCGGAGATTGGCAATCGATAAGGCATTGAGCCTTCTTTGAAAAGGGAAGACGTGCTCTTGCCCAAGGGCGGATTTTGCCTCCAATTTAGAGGGGGGGGGGGGTCAGCGGGCAGGTTCAGTGGATTATAACATTAAAAAACATTATTATTTTTAATTCCCACTGTAAACCCATTGTTATCTAGTGTAAGTTAATTTATTTTAGGGGGGGGGGGGATCCTGACCCTCTGACCCCCCCTTAAATCCGCCACTGCTGACCACTGACTTTAGTTTTTCAACTACGATGTTCTTCTTTTGTACTATATGATTTCTATTCTCCGAAATTAGTACATTACAGAAAGTTACATCCGGTTATGACGCCGATTTACTAACATAAACTAGACGGCACTGAGCAGCGAAAGGGAGAGTTGTGATTAGTTACTGTAAGGGTAGAGTCGCTGCCAGTCCATAAGGGTAAGTTTTATTGATTATTAAAGATAGAATAGTCGAGACCTGTCGTATGGCACGTTACACTTTCGGGAGCCCTCAGTCCTTCTATCTGCCCTTGGATGGATTATTACATGCAGGAGGTGATATCAAAAACTATTTTTTTGTAGAATTAAATTTATTTCGTGAGGTGGGAAAGTCGGGTTTTATTAGGTAAATAATTGTTATCCCGGAATTTTCAAAAAATGTAAAGGGACGCAGTTTTGCTAAAATTTTCTTTTATTTTATGTTCTACGTGGCTGACCTTTACATTTGAAAATTCTGGGATACCATCTGGATCCCCAGAAACCGCGTTTTCCCACCCCGAAAAAAAATTCGAATTACACAAAAAGATAGTTTAACCTTGACTTTGTTATCAAATAATTTACCGTATTTTATAATACCTCATAATAGCCGAGATAAGTGGTAGCTGCAGTTAGTCTGAAACTGGCCCAATTTGTTAGTTATGTGATGACAGTGCCTGTATAAAAATTTATAAATAGGAAAGCATGGACTGGTTCACTCGTGGCGGTTCGTAACGTTGGAGTACTTTGGCTCTTTATTTGTACTTAATTATGGAGATAAGTGTATTCCACTGTGTACATCAGACTCACCCTGACCTCTGACCTCTGAGGAATCATACGACATATTTATGACCTCTGAATCCATTCGGTCTCTCCGAGCCTGGTCTCGTCCCTCCGAGCTTGGCCTCGTCGCTCCGAGCCTGGTCTTGTCCATGGCCGTAGCCAAGGGGGGGGGGGGGGGGTTCATGGGGTTCAAACCCCCCCCCCCCCCCCCGAAATGAAATGTCTTCCTACTAGATAGAATCGGATTTTGAG
This sequence comes from Psococerastis gibbosa, assembly GCA_963971405.1. Taxonomy (NCBI): domain Eukaryota; kingdom Metazoa; phylum Arthropoda; class Insecta; order Psocodea; family Psocidae; genus Psococerastis; species Psococerastis gibbosa. Next base: position 690,111 of record OZ020490.1, on the reverse strand, counting down.
AGGAAAAATAAAAACCACTATGTAATACCCAATGAAATTTCTAAACCCCCCCCCCCCCGAAAAAAATCCTGGCTACGGCCTTGGATATCATCCATCCACCCCTGACTCCCGCTGTACAATCCTACCAACTGGGTTCTCCTTGTCATCAGCTCCATATTTAGTCAAGCCGTCCAGAGGCGTACCACTGCCTTCGGCGTACACTTTCACGCCAACACATCTTCTCATTAATTTATGTTTATACTGTAATATGTGAAATATATTCTCTGAAATTAGTAGGTACATAACATAAAATTCCGTAAGGTTACGTAAGGCCATATGTTGGTAATTTATTATTTATAAAATAGACGATAATGAGCAGTTGCAATAATTAGTGAACAGTGCCAGTATAGAGACGCTGCCAGTCCGTAAGGGTAAGTTTAATTAATTGTTGATCGAAACTAGAATAGTCCAGACCTGTCGTTATTGCTTTCCAATTTATACGTAGTATTGTATAAGGAAAGCTTTGTGAAAGCCAAAATTTTCGACTCTGAGATTTCAACGGATTTACACGTATTTGAGGTCCCAGAAACCCCAAAAAGTAGGTTTTACGAAATGTCTGTCTGTCGCGCTGTCTGTCTGTCTATCGCTCTGTCTGTCTGTCTGTCGCTCTGTCTGTTCATCGATTTCCGGGCAAACTACTCGGTCGATTTTGTTGAAATTTTGCATGTATTGTAAGTTGACAAAAATCATACCTCGAGACTTTTTTTTATTAGAAAAAAAACGTCTAAAAGAATTATTTTTCAAAAACGGCCCTAACGATTTCTTTGAAATTCACATACATATATATATATACCTACAGTATATATTGTAGTCATTATTAATGTTAAAAAAATGCGGTGGGTCTCTTACCCCTTGATAGTTTTCTTTTCTTCTGGGGGTAAAAATATAAAAATTAGTCAATTTTCATGAAAAATGACTAAAAAATAATTTTACTGCAGAACCTTTCCATTGATGATTTCTACTTTAAGGTATATTTTAGGTGTTAAAAAGAGTAACAAAACCGAACAGATAGCTTTCCCAATAAAGTATTTGGTTTTGTGCAAAAAATTATTTTTTGAAGAAATCATTTAAAATTCACGCTCCGCAATACATTGCATGCCGTGCCATTATTATTAAATTATTTAATATGAAATATCTCATTATCTCTATCTACTAATTGTTAAATTGGAAAGCATGTTCGAGTAAACTCGGACCGGTTCTTTAAGATATTGTGTTGTATATAAGTGTAAATATTGATTATATATTACATGCATAGTATTTAAATAGTTGAAACGCCTTTCTTTTATATACGGTACCAAAAGCGAACAATAAAACTATAAAGACTTGCTTTCATGCTAAACCTATAAAAAGATTTTATTATTGATAAGTACGGTAGGTACTTAAAATTAAATCTGGAAGAAAAATAAAAAAAACGAGAGAGGATGAGAGAAAAAAGGATAATGTATGTACAGGGGGATCCATTGTTCCTAGCTTTATTAATTTTGTGTAAGAATTAGGCACGATATACAATACTACAACATTGTGCATGACATTTTCATAGGTTGATAAGACCCCAGAATACGTAAACTGACTGTACATAATTTACGTTATTAATTACAGCACAGCGTAGGAGGAAATGTGAACAAGGTGTTGAGACTGAAATGTTGAGCCGCACTTAGTCTGTTCCCACCACTAATAACACCCATTACAGGCCTTGTCGCATTGTTGTACATTTATTTAAACATTTTATAGACCGGAGCGTAATTGGCCCAAAACTCAGTAAATTAACGCCGCACTGAAGATGAGTTCTTTGTTCGGGGGTGCTAATGTACTGTACTGCACTTGGTTCACTGTTAATTGCTCAGTTTTTGGACGTTTCTAAAAAATAATTGGCTACGATAATTGCAGTAGCGCTGTGTAGTTTTAAAATTAATAAAATAAAAAGTGGTTTTTCAGTACCAACCTATTGGTTTTAGTAAGGAGTTTATAATTGAATATTGCAGATGTTGCACTTAGAATAAGTATTTAAATATACAGTGTATAAACAAAAAATAACAAAAACATAGAGTTTTAGAAAAACTTGTTATAACTATAACTCGAATTAGTAAAACCCAAATAATCGAAATGAACTTTGTCTAAGAAACCCACTGTACTGGTGTAAGTAAAAAACCCTGAGCGCTTTCGACAAGAACTGCCATCTACAGAGGGGGGAAACCCAATAGCACAGTTACACCTTATCTACGATTTGAGACTTGCTCAACTCGAGCAGAAGATGCAAATGTTTTTTTCTATTTAAATATAGATGTACTATATAATTAATATTACCAACGGAAAATAATAACTTATAACCAGCGTATTACGATTTACGATAGTATTCAATCAATTTTATTACGGTGCTAAATCTTAGCCTCTCCAAAGTTCAATTGCTTTATCAGGTTGAGCCAAAAAGAGCCCAAAACAAATGTTCCGCCTATACCGTTAGCATATGAAATAATGAACAGCAATTCAGAGCAGGGCCGTAGCGCTGAGAAAAGCATTAGGGGGGCTGGGTAACCTTTTGGGGGGGGGGGGGGCTAGGTTCTTTGGGTTGTCATAATCAGATCTAAGCTATTATCCGTGAATCCAAGCCATTATGTTATAGGATAGGTCTCACCATTAATATCTAACTATGTACCCATTGGCGTAAATTACCAAAATTTCTGGGGGGGGGGGTGGAGGACCCCAAGACTTCCATCCCCCGGAGAAATAAATTGATAAATAGGCCCAAATTAGTGAGGTTTTCCACACTTTATCCCCTGGAGAAAGGGGCGCCCGGGGGTCTCCCCTGGACAAAAAAAAAGAGATGAATGGGCCAAAATTAGTGAGGTTTTACGCATACTATAACTCGGAGGAAGGGGGGCCCGGGGGTCTCCCCCGGAGAAAAAAAATGGACAAATGGGTTCAAATTAGTGAGGTTTTCCGCATTTTACCCTCTGAAGAAAGGGGGCCCCAGGGGTCTCCCCCGGTGAAAAAATTGATAAATAGGCCCCAATTAGTGAGGTTTTACGCATTTTGCAAGCAGTACAGTTGAGATTGTACCATCGATTAAAGCTATCACTGACTATCAACGTCTTTGTCACCAGAAATTCTGGGGTGGGGGGGGGGGCTACGGGCTTAGCCCCCCGGTTTTGAGTTTCAACACAAATTGTCATTTCTCAAAACAAAAAAATAAATAAATACAAGTTTTATTTGTTGTTAAAAAAGAATTGTCCCTTCATTTTTTCCAAAACAAATTGACAATGGGCTAGGTAGGCCTATAAATCAACAATTACAAATAATTATTGTCCAAAAATCAGTACAATTGCAGCCGCCGTGTTTAGGTTTTGCTAAAATTTCTACAAAACTCTTCGGGGTCTAAAATTTTTACCCTTTTCTTTTCGAAGCCCAGTAGTGTTAACTGTTAAGTGTCCTTTACTTTAATCCTTCTTGGGGGGCGCGACAGATCGTTTGGGGGGGGCTGAGCCCCCTGCCCCCCCCCCCAGGCTACGGCCCTGATTCAGAGCAAATCACAGAATCCCTCCCCTTACGCGTTTTTGTACTAAGTTGATTTGCATTTTGCGCAGGAAATAGCTGGGCAAAAACAGCCGTTAAATTAGCAGAAATGCTCCTCAACACTTCGATACATACCTAGGTACTAGGTATATGAGACCTTCACTAACACCAATTTGCCAAAGTTCTTGAAATTCCTTCCTCGAGACCACACCAATCGTTGTGACTTGAGTAAACACAGAACAAACGTTTCATGTTTTCTTTCAGCGCTTCCTGTAAAAGGGCTCTTAGATTCATTAGTGACCTGATTTATGGTTTCTGTGAACTTTGATTGTTGCCCCAAATTAAATTACAGATATTCAGGCTGTGCGAATGTGCGATAGTCCCTAATCAACTGATACGCTGGCAATAGTGTAATAACAACTTTTAATTGTTCCAGGGCGGCCTGTTTTGAAAACAACTTACTTAACAAGAAAGGAAAATAATGTATTCGGGCCAGTTCCTTGAAGACTACGAGAAGATCATGATTTCACTAAAATACCAATTGAATGTGGCAAGCAACCAATTGCTGTCTTTAACTATACAACAACAGAACCTAGTGGTAAGAAACGAAGAAACTGTTCATCCAAAGGAGAACCGAAAATTGCTCTTAGCACCCTACAAACCCCCATTATCGCCTCTCCTATGCCAACTTTGTTCAAAACTATGCGAAAACCTCTCAGAACTTAAACAACATGTGTCTCATTGCAACATACTTCAGAATTATCTACTCTTCCGAAAACAGGTACCAAAATCAACGTTTATTGTAACACAACGAAGTTTATCCTGCACAGCTTGCAACCATAACTTTAGGAATTTTACCATGCTGAAAATGCACTATCACCTATTCCACAGTGACGACACGAAATGGAACAATACATGTTCAAATTTATTCTGTGTGTGCTGCTACATGTCTTTCCCCTACGGTGAGGTTTTCTACAATCACCATAAGAACAGTCAACTCCATAAAACTATGGTTAATAAGAGCAACGAATTTAAAGCCATTAGTGTCGTTATCTTCTGCAACTTCGTTAAATGTTATAAATGTGGAGTAAGTTTCAGCCTGGAAGATTTTGATAAGCAAATCACTGCAAAATCTCATTCTTGTACTTATCAATACATTTGGTGTCAGTTGTACGACCAAGTTCTCAGCAAGTTAAGCTTCACTGGTCATATGAGAGATATCGAGCGTCACTGGAATTTTGGTTGGTACCCTGTTTTGTGCATATTTTGTGGCACAGAAGTCATTGGTAGAAGTAACTTCATTCGACACATGCACAGTTGTGTTGGCAATACTGGATCATCTAATAAAACTACGGTGAATACCGAAGAAAGAAATTACGTGAATTTGTCAGGGTATTTCGTATACGGAACTAAATCTCAGTCTTGGCGAAAACCAGCAGAGTCAGCTCAGCTGGGATCTTTGAAAACCATGGGACGTTCTTGGAGAGATACCGCTAAGCCTAATTCTGCTGCAAGTGTGGTTCCTTGTGCCACATATGGAAGTTATTACAATTTGAGTGATGGCTTTAAATATCATAACTGCAATGTTTATGACGGCGATACCGATGATAATGTCGAATCAGGTGGCGTGGAAGGGGATGACTCTGATGGCTACCCTTACGGGTTCAAACACGATGACTCTGACAGCTGATGACCCTGCACATGGGTTAGAGCACGACGACTCCAATATCGTGGTAGATGACTCTGGTCGTGATATTGAACCTAACAATGACTCTAATGTGTACGTAGGCGACACTATTCATAAAAACGAGCTCTACGGTGACTATGAGTGGTGTGCGGGGTATTTTGAGCCCAACACTTCATATATTTATATGTTGAAGACGAATTTGACGATGCTTGTAATGATTTTGATTTCTGGGGATATAGTGCCTGCGCTAATAATGATTATGTAGACTATGAGTAGGGCAGTACTTAGCACCTGGGACGGATCCAGCCCATTTTGGGGGCGGGGGGTAGTTATGGGTCAGAATAGAACAAACGTGTGTAATTTTTATTAAATTAGAGCGTAATAAATTAACTAACAGTAGATTAATAGATTTACTAAATTTTGGGTGGGCAGTTACCCCCCTGCCCCGCCCCCTGTATCCGTCGGCCATGGCACCTGCACTGGGTACATACCTAACACATAACGACTTGGCAGCAGTGATGGTAGTGTTATGTACGGCATGACGAATTTGTTGAGCTCGAGCTAAGCGGTATTAAGCAAAAACGCCTGCTTTACATACTGTACCTACAGGCAGGGCCGGATCTACCGACCCGCCAGACCCCGCATTGCGGGGGGGGGGGGCCGGGCCTAAAAGTGATGGGAAGGGGCCCAGCGGACCCTGGGCCAAATTCTCTGGGGTTTTGGGCCTCGGTAATTTTGATCCAGGGCCCCTAGTTGAAATACAAGTACAATTTATAAAATCTGAAAATGGTACGATTCGGTACGAAATCAGGACTATCAGTTACCGGTAACTGTTCTATGTGATGACATTAAGTTGCGTTGCGTTTTGATATTATTGACGGGCAAATATCTAGACGATTTGAATCTCAGAAGAGCGTGGTTGAGCTGTTTTCAGTTTTGTTCCCTCACTTGTTACTGACTCTGCCGGAAAGTGAGCTTGTGGCACGAGCAGAGAAGCTAAAAAACAAATACAGGAGAGACATTGGCCCTTCTTTGCCAAGGGAACTCCTATCGATGCGAGACAGCCTTCCAGAAGAACTAAGCAAAACAAAGACAGTCTTTGAACTAATTAAACTTCTGGTCATTGACTATGAGTTCATTTCGTCAAGTTTTCCTGAAGTTTTACATGCCTTAATACTATTTGTTACGCTACCGGTTACAGTTGCGTCAGCTGAGAGATCCTTTTCCACACTGAAAAGGACAAAAAGCTATTTAAGGAGCACGATGGGCCAGGAAAGACTAAGTGATCTTGGCATCATCGCCATCAACGAACGTGAGGCATCACAAATAGATATGCAAGGTCTGGTGAAGAGATTCGCCTCAATAAAAAAGAGAAGAGAGCAATTTTAATATCCAACTTGTTGTACAGTGTACATTTTTAATTTTTCTATTTTGTACAATTTCAAATAAAAACATGTTTTTTGACTACTATATAGCTTTCATTTCATAGGCATAATATGTATACCTAAATTCAGCAATAGCAGCCTGCTGCACAGAAATTGTGTACGCATAAATATACCCAAAGTCCCTTGAAAATCTAAAGCGTTCTTGAAAGTCTTTCAACAATTTCTCTTTTCGCAATTTCTTATATGAATACTACAGACTACTGTAAGTTCTCAAATGATAATTTTATTTATTTCCATGTTCTTGATTGTGAGTTGAATTTTTTGGTTGAGATGCTCCCCCGAAACGCTTAAAATGGCGATTATGGCGACTAAACTCCCAAAAAGTAATCTCAAGCCAAATGCAGGGGGGCCTTTGTCAACTCTTTGCAGGGGGGCCCAAGCACAAGTAGATCCGGCCCTGCCTACAGGCGGCTACAGGAGCGAGGGAACCAGGCCGTCATGAGCAAATGAATATTGTTGTATAAAGTAAGATTAAAGGTTTATGCGTAACTCAATATAAAGTCTCACATGATGAATTCGAACTTACTTCCTTTGACTAAGGGTGGAGAGTCACCGCGTCAAGTCCATCAGTCATTAATTTGCCCATATGAGCTTTTAGCACCTCGACGCTAAAGGTGTCTGTATAAAACCGGCAATTATCTCTCTATAAACACACCATTTAAGAGTCTATCCCAAAGTCTTCACCCCTTTTAGCGGTCATTTCATGATATACAGACGCCTTTGAGTACGTGCTGAGGTGCGGTAGACCTCCATACGCCACTGTTTCTTCTTCTGCTTTAAATTTTCTCCTGGGCTTGGACAGCGTATAATATCTTATAGTTTTTACACATATACTATAGGTACAGCCTAAGCGCAAAACCCAAAATTTATCTTGGCTGCTTTGCAATGCCAATAAAAAGGGACTACAGCGTTACGTTTTCATTAGTTACTAGATCATACAGTATACATACATACTGTTTTGTAAGTACATATTAAACTTTTCCAGGTAGTCTCTGCAGACTGTAACATTATTGATTGGACGGGAACGGGATTTGAACCTTATTGCTTTCCAATTTATACGTAGTATAAGGGAAGCTTTGTGACGGTCGAAATTTTCGATTCCGAGATTTCAACGGATTTACACGTTTTGAGGTCCCAGGAACCCAAAAAAGTGGTTTTTACGAAATGTCTGTCTGTCTGTCGTTTTGTCTGTCTGTCTGTGCGTCGATTTCCGGGCAAACTACTCGGTCGATCTTGATGAAATTCGGCATGTAGGTTCACAAAAATCATACCTCGGAACAATTTTTTTTTATATGGGGGGCAAACTTAATTTGGGGGGGTTTTATTCTCAAAAAACTCCAAAAAACGCATAAAAAAATTATTTCTCAAAAACGGCTCCAACGATTTCTTTTAAATTCACATATATTGTAGTCGTTATTATTATTAACGAAATGCGTGAGGTCGCTTGCCCCTTGATAGGTTGCTTCTGGGGGTAAAAAAATAAAAATAACTAAAAATAACTAAATTTTAATGAAAAATGACTAAAAAATAATTTTTCTGCGAAACCTATCTATCGATGATTTCTACCTTCTGGCATGTTTTAGGTGTTAAATTGAGTAATGAAACCGGACAGGTTGCTGCTTTCCCAGAAAAGTATTTGGTTTTGTAAAAAAAAAATGTTTTTTTGAAAAAATGATAGAAAATTCACGCTCAAATGCATTGCGTGCCCTGCCAGTATTGCTGTGCGGTAATGTGTTGGTCTGACCTATCTAGAATTTACCTCACCTCCAGTGACGTCAGGTGGACACAACCCCCTCCCCCCCCCCCCCCGAGATATAGGAAATTTAACCATAGGAAAATTATTTACCATGAAATTACTCATTTTCTCTATCTACTAATTTTGATAAATTGGAAAGCATGTTCGAGTAAACTCGGACCGGTTCTTTGACATTTTGACGGGGTGGTTGTTTGACCCTTACACTAAACCCCAACTTTGCTAAGAAATTAGAAAACCGTGGCAGTGGCTATAGAAAAATTAGTGTGATGACCGAAATGCAGTTGATCGGAGACGCCTAGGCCTTATAAATCAATATACCTAGTACGTTTCCGTCCGCAAAATCTAAGAATTCTTCACAATGTTTTCGGGGGATTCGGATCCCATGACGAAAAGCTTACAAAAACCATATGATCCGATGAATTGGGCATTATTATAACAATTATATTACTGTTAGGCTTTTTATGAACGTAGGCCGTAGTGTGGCCCATTAAGCCTTGCTCTGCCAACGACCCCATTGTTTTTCGGATATTATTGATAATGATTCCGAAAGCATTTTTAGCCATTGATAAACTAGTTCACTTCTCGACTTAACCAAGTATGAATTGGGAATACTTTGGGATAGGTTAAAACGGATCAAGAGACAAATGTTTCCTTTGAACAGTTAAGTAGCTGATCGTAGACACCCCTTTCTAGCCTGGGTGAATTGAAGAAAGAAAGAAAATTGACTTTATTTCCCATATGACGAGCGAATTTTGGCCTTTTCGGCCCACTCTTACAACTAATCCAAATTCCATCCTTACCTCCAACGCTATCCAGTTATTTAAAAAACTAGGCTATAAAATTTATCTGTCGCCCGATGAGTCCCACGATAAATAATAAACCTTCCCTATTAACCGTTATTATAGAAAATTACCCACCAAAAATATATCACCGAATTTTCTCAGAAAAAAAAATCATAATAAATTAAATCCCCCCATTTCAACCCTTTTCAAACCACTAAAATTCGAACAACATAAAATGTTAAACCTCAAATTATTATTGCTCAAGCTTTGTGCCCTCGAATTTGGATGTATAGGTCTGAGAGATGGGTTGGTTGACCACAGACATATCGGCCCTGTAATTATGGTGTAAATAGTTCTATTTCGAAGGGTACAATTTGGAAGGCATTAGTCATTTTATGTAATTGAGGGTGTTAGACTGTGGAGGCTGGACGTGATGCTCTTATTTTAATGTGTTATGTAATAGCATAGTGGTAGAGCGCTGATTTGTGAGCTGGAAGGACGTGTGTTCGATTTCCGTTATGAGGGGGTTTACGGTATAATCTATCATTACACTCATTTTATGCAACTGTAGGTGTTGTAGTGGTAGAGCGCTGGATTGTGATATGAGAGGACGTGGGTTCGATCTTCGACATGAAAGTATTGTTTATAAGTAATTATTAAGCACGTAGTAGTAGTAGTAGTGTTCGTCGGGTTAATAACGACTTAGGCCTCATATTTGGGCCCATAGAGGGACCCCGACTTGACAGTCCTACGCCAGCTCATAGGACAGTGGACCTCCTGATTATAGTGGATTCCAAACCACTTGGGAAATACAGTCAAGTCACGCGATTAGTTCGGAGGTGACCAGAACAAGTCCTACCATGTTTCCCTACCGGCACTGTGCACACGACCAAGTTATCTGCAGCTTTGAACCTGCTCTGGTCCGCTGGATTCAACTTGGTATGGCGGCCGGTTTATTAAGTAAGTAAGTATTAAGTATAATTATTGTGTTGAAGTTGAACGTGATGGGTTTTACTACTCGCCAGGTGTGTCGTAACTCAACATGGGTATAGTCGAAGCAAAATGAGAAAAGTATGGACATGGAATGTCCTGTGCACCACTGTAAATATATTCTTTGCACAATTTTTGTTATGCCCTGCATCCAATGCAACACGGTAACACAAAGTGGTGAAAAGAATATTTTTTCAGCGTTGCACAGGATCAAAACATTCCATGTCCATACTTTCTCATTTTGCGTGGACTATACTAACCTACAGAGGCGACTGAAGAGGTCAATCGGATACATTAATAAATTGTTTGTATGAGATTAATCTTATTAAAAAAAAATTACAACTTGTATAGTGAATTAAAGAACCGGTCCGAGTTCACTCGAACATGCTTTCCAATTTATCAAAATTATTAGATAGAGAAAATTAGTAATTTTATGGCAAATATTTTTCCTATGGTTAAATTTCCGATATCTCGGGGGGGGGGGGGGGCGGTTGTCCACCTGACGTCACTGGAAGTGAGGTAAATTCTCGATAGGTCAAACAAACACATTAATTACCACACAGCAATAATGGCAGGGCATGCAATGCATTTGAGCGCGAATTTTCTATCATTTTTTTCAAAAAATAATTTTTTGGGCAAAACCAAATATTTTTTTGGGAAAGCAACCTATCCGGTTTCGTTACTCAATTTAACACCTAAAACATGCTTGAAGGTAGAAATCATCGATAGAAAGGTTTCGCATTTTTTAGTCATTTTTTCATTAAAATTTAGTTATTTTTATTTTTTTACCCCCAGAAGCAAACTATCAAGGGGCAAGCGACCCCCCGCATTTTGTCAACATTAATAACGACTACAATCTACGAGAATTTAAAAGAAATCGTTGGAGCCCTTTTTGAGAAATAAGTTTTTTAGACGTTTTTTTGGAGTTTTTTGAAAATAAAACCCCCCCAAATTGAGTTAGCCCAAAAAAAAAAAAAAATGGTCCAGAGGTATGATTTTTGTGAACCTACATGCCAAATTTCACTCAAATCCACTGAGTAGTTTGACCGGAAATTGGCGAACAGACAGACCGACAGACCGACAGACCGACCGACAGACAGAAATTTTGTAAAAACCACTTTTTTGGGTTCCTGGGACCTCAAAACGTGTAAATCCGTTGAAATCTCGGAATCGAAAATTTCGTCCATCACAAAGCTTTCCTTATACTACGTATAAATTGGAAAGCAATAATAAAAAAAACGGATTTTGTTGTAATCCAGCCGGTCTAGCACGAAACGAAAAGAATTACTTACGAGGGAATTATTTAAGACATTTATATGCGGTAATAAAACTAACCCAGTCTCAGGAAACGGCATTCATTTAATTTTTGTCATATTTTTGTCATACCACAGAGCCTGAGAAAGAGTAAAAGCATAAGTTAAGGCTTAGAAAATTAATATCTAAATTAATTATAGGCTATGTTCTGTTATGTTATGTTCTTCTCGTGAGTACCTCATAAATATATAATGACTGTTTCTTTGACTCAACCAACCTATTTGGGACTATAAAGCCCCCTCTTACACTCAACTTGGAAAGCCCGGGACCACCTGCTTTACATGCCCTCCGAAGCATGGCCAGAAAATGTAACAAGTGTGGGACTCGAACCAACAACCTTTCGGATGACAGTCGTAGTCTGAACCACTACTCTACATGTTCTGAATGAAATTTTGTACCATACTGTGCAAATGAAAATTTAGAGAAACATACATATCTTCTACGAGTGCTCAATTACAGCTTTACGGTTAATAGTTTCCATTTTAAATAAATACTTTTGTTCCATTACTATGGCAACCTAGTGGAGCAATGAAGCTCACACTCAAATAGAAAGGTCCGGAGCCACCTGCTTTACATGCTCTCGGAAGCATGGCCATAAAATGTAGCAAGGGTGGGACTCGAACCAAGAACCATTCGGGGGAAAGTCAGAGTCTGTACCACGAGACCTACTCTGCATATCCTGACATGAACAAAATACGAATAGGCTACTTACTGATGTCTGGGGTTCCGTTGGCTTATTATTTACTACTTTTACCTAGGTACCAAGCCCGTAGCCAGGATTTTTTTTCGGGGGTGGCTGCGGCAACTGTGATCCTATCCAGTGTAAAAAAAATTCTTGAGAATTCAATTGTATCTAGTGTATTCTTGTGAAGTAATGGTGTTACTGAGTACATATATGATAGCATAGCCACACCAAACGTCAATTTATAGGCGGAATTAGCTTTGGTGCGAACATTGGCGTATAATATTTTGCGGATATGCGGACTAAATCGTAATGTTATCATAATGACGGTTTAAATTGCATAGAAATGATATTGCATTCTAACCCAAAGAGGGGGTCCGGGGGTCTCCCCCGGGGGAGAAAATCCACCTATAAGTGCTAAACGGTGGGGTTTTACAGCAGCAAAGCGTACAAAGGAATGCATATTTATGTTGCTACAGGGGGGCCCGGGGGTTTCCCCCGGAGGAAAGAATTTTTTTTTCAAAAATTTCGGGGAGGGGGGGGGCTGCAGCCCAATAAGCCCCCCCCTTGCCTACGGCCTTGCTAGGCACATTAAGTTACCTGTTTTAGTTTTAGGTACGTCAGTTGCTGCAGACAATGCCCATCGTTTGGGGTAATGTGAGCTGAACAATAGGCATGCAGTATATATATTATTGTAAAATTGGAGTGTCTGTATGGGTTCGGTACATACCAGCTTATAATAATAGAGCTCGCCCTGTACTTAAACACCGGGTTAAACGTTTTCGGGCCATTATGGACTTCAACCTCAACCCATTGTTTCACTGAATGTGTTGTTCCTAAACTAGTATTCTACAATACTTGGAATGCAAGTAAGAGCAATATTATACTTGTAAGTTATATCATACAACATCAATGAGAGGCACAGAGTAAATAAATGCATTGATTAATCATTGTTCTATAATCTATTACTAAGCCAACCTTGCGGAGCTAAGGCTGTAAAGGCCTCTCTTATACAAACTCTACTAGAAGTCTAGAAAGACCCTACCGCTTTGCATGCCGGATCTGTTTAACTTTGTAGGAAGCCTCTACAGGCAGGGGAATTAAAGAAAAGAAGACATGGAAAAATTTATGGAAATGGGCTTCTAACCAGAGTCTCCAAATGTAGAGCCTTGGAGTATCGACACATGTACCTATACGGGAAGACCTATAGGCAATGACGGCGACCGATTTGGTGCACCATATCAACCCGGCAAGGTGGGACCAGGCCCGTACCCAGGATTTAATTTTAGGGGGGGGGGGCAGAACATAATTTTTTTTAAATGATAGGTACATCCATAGTGATTTTAGTAGTTTTAGCTAAAACTCGTGCATTATTTATTACGTTTTATCAAATTTAGGGGGGGTCATGGGCCCCTTGCCCCCCCCCCCCTTTCCTTACGGGCCTGGGTGGGACCTGGTGGGTTCTTCTCCCATTTGCACAGTTTTTCATTTCTTTCTAAAACTAATTTAGTAACTATGAATAGAATATATTAAAACCAAAGTTTTCTTTATTTAACATTAACAACTTGTCGGTCCATGTGAACATTCTTGTAGGAGTTCGCTGCGCCTATGCGCACCAAGGATAAGTTTTAAGAACGATTTGATTAAATACTAAGCATTTAAATAGGGTATGAGTATGTTTGGGGCATTCTTGCTGGGGTTCCTAGGAAAGTGTAGATACCCCGTGTCAAGTTTGGTGCATCACGCAGGATCTTATTTAGGTACAAAACCGGCCAGCGGCCGTATAATTCAATAATAGGAGGAATCGTCTATTTTTGGTTGATTTTAACTAATAAACGGTTAATTTAGGGTGGAAGAGTCAATGGACGGATACAGGAGGGGGGGGGGGAGCTGCCTCCAAAATTTGGTAGGCTAAATCTATTGTAAACTAATTCATTACGCTCTGTTTTAATCGATACTACATATGTTTTTTTCCTATTTTGGACCCACAACTTCCCCCCCCCCCCCACCCCAAATGGGCTGGATCCGTCCCTGGTAGAGTCAATATAGAACCTGAAGAAGTCACTCATGGCCATCCCGTCATATTGACTGACTCTGTAAAATACTTATGAGGAATCGAAATAAGTTAAATTTCGAGGAAAAATTCATCCGAAAACCGCCCATTTATAAATGGGATCATATTTATGGTGGGACAGTGAACTATCCTATTTGAACTGTAGCGCACATCATTTAAAGACTTGGAACAAATTACTCAAACGTTAATGCTATCCGGAACAAACCGATTTACTCGCTATGGAACATCCGTCTTGTTCTAACTGACTCGACCTGCTCCAAAATTTGCACGCACTAAGACACTGTCCGGCTTTTACACTTTTAAGTAAGTGCTTTTTCTCTCACTTATTGTGTCAGTTTGAGTGCATGGATAACAAACAATTACTTTCCGGATTTGATTAATGACGGTTTAGTTGTTCAAAGTAAAAAGGAGACAGCTGTTTGCTTATGAAATGTGTCCACGTATAGCAGGACAAAAACTAACTGCAACAGACAGCGTCAAATTCTGGAGCAAAAGCTGGAGCAAACACGCGGCTGAGTTACTAAAAAAAAAAATGCGTAGTAGCCTCTCTCCTATAGGTACAGTCCTGAAAAACCAAAATCCCAATTCTGAGTGAAACTTTCGTTAACCCACATCGACAGTATATAGCAGTCTTTCCAACCCCGGCACAAAATTCCTGCAACGCACTGGAATCAAGTCAAATACATATTTATTCCAATATTTGCAACAGGACAAGTATACATAAAATGATAAATTGTAAAAAATTACATCTAAATTTTATACGGAATAAAAATATATGGACTCGTTTGAAGCTAATAGTTCAGTGGTGTCATGATCGTCTGTAACTCAAGATGGGGAAAACAACTGCATATGCGAGACCGCAACAGAACAATCTGGTCAAATGGGTCAAATGGGTCAAATTACAAACGTTTCGGCGACCGGCACTGCGGGCAATTGCCCCCCCCCCCCTCTGGAAGGCAGTTGTATTCTTTGCCTCTAAAATGTTAACTGCACTCAAAATGAGTAAAACCCCACTATTTCAGCTCTATTTTTCAGAAATTTTCTCCCGGGGGAGACCCCTGGGGCCCCCTTGTGCGCAATTTTATTAATGCGTAAAACCCTAATATTTCAGACCTATTTTTCAAAACCTATCGTTGCGCTATTGACAAGTACCTCCTCCTTTTATGAGGTCTGGGACCGCCTCTGAAGTTCAGAGGCGTTGCATAGACTTAGATGATTGTACCTCAGAAGCTCAGTTTGTATCGATAAGGCTGTATAACCCACTTGAACAGCACATTCATTCATTGGCGGGAAATACTAGTAAATATTAAAAGTGGCAAATGTAAATTTATCAACGTCAGACGTGGCATATAACTCATTAAAGATAGCCATCTGACTAATGTTTTACAGGCTCCCTGAAAGACAGACTCCTACCATACCTGCGCATCTAACTACATCGATAATCTCTAAACGTCTAATATATTTACTATATTTATAGCTGTCATTTTTTGTTATCAAATTTGCAAAATTCTAAATTGAGGACGAAGCGAACAGCCATTTACAGGATGTTCCTTGACACAGTTTGAGAATATCACGATTATCAAATCAAGTGAACAACGTCTTTATATTAAGCGAGCTTTAGCCCCAAAGGGCTATTCTACCAGCTAACCTATTTACAATTTACAATTTATTTTTCCCATTAATATCATACATTTTTCCTGAAAAGGAAAAAAAAACACCAAAAGAAAAAGATAGAAAATAATAATGGAATTAACCATTAGTAACAAATAATGCAATTAATTTGAACTAACACTAACACACATATATCATCATATTGTTAATTGGCGATACGGGAAACCCCTTGTTTCCAAAAAATAATTGACCTGCGGCCTGATCATGGCGATTCGTATTAACTTACTCCTGGGATTAAAACAGTAAACAAACCAATTTTGAATTAATTAATAAGGCCTTTTTATTGTTTCTATTACTAAGCCAACCTAGCGGAGTTAGGGCTATAAAGCCCTCTCTTACACTCAACTAGGAAGGCCCGGGACCACCTGCTTTACATGCGCTCCGAAGCATGGCCAGAAAATGTAGGCAGTGTTGGACTCGAACCAACAACCTTTCGGGTGAAAGTCAGAGTCCGTACCACTACGCTACATGTCATGAATATCACTTTCCATTGTAAAACTATCTTGCTTACATTTTTAATACCAGGGTATTATATTAACCCCAGTATTATAATCGCCATCCATGATTGGGCCGCAGGTACTTGTAAAATCCCCCCCCCCCCAGGATTTTCGAAGAAATGAAACAAATGAAATGAAAAATAAGTTTTTTTTTTCACAGAGAATAACAATAATTTTTACAAAAATTGTACTACTCGTAATTTAATGTATTATATTGGCAATTTCGGTGTTTCGGACTATTTTTTGTCAATGTTTATGTTTGAATCTGCTCCACCCCCCTCTCCCCTTTCCCGGATTTTGACAACTAGGGGCATGGAACACATGGAGTCCTAAAACCCCAGGTGTTTTGGCAATTTTCGCCAATGGAGAAAAGGAATACCATTTAGAAGTAAATATGCTGATTGACATTCATGCCCCCTGTGCTTCGAAGGGGAGAGGAATGCCGATCCCCTATTCAGCTGCACTGGCATTGAGGTAGAAAACCAAACTACGACACAGGAGGGATTGACCCAGCTCAGGACCTGTAGAGTAGTGGTACAGACTCCGACTTTCACCCAAAAGGTTGTTGGTTCGAGTCCCACACTCGCTACGTTTTCAAAGCCATGCTACGGAGGGCATGTAACGCATGCGGTCCCGGGTCATCCTAGTTGAGTGTAAGAGAGGGCTTTATAGCCCTAACACCGCCAGGTTCGCTTAGTAATAGAGCAACAAAAAGCCAAGATTTATTTATTTATTTATTACGTGGCACGGCGTCAAATGACCTACCAGCCAAGGACGGGCGTTGGCTGGGGAAGAAGAAGAAGCAGAAGACATTCTAGGTATTCACGGCATACTGCCTATTTGTAGAGGGCATAACTATGGACGTTTGAAGTGCGGTGTCTAGCTGGTTTTGGCAGGTCCCGCGCCGGATATGCCTGTATTGTGTACTGTATTGTGTATTCTTTGAACGCTTCCCGGACAGTCCCAGATTTCTGATGAACTGCCCAGCCCATCCTGCGCATTCCTGCCCGGCTCTTACGACTTCCTCCATGGCCCTGCCTGCAACACTAACCGCCATTTTCACCAACAAACGACTGAACTTGATGCCTATATGTTGAACAATCCTAATGCACTATAAGGAATAAGAAAGTTTGGAATTTCATAGTCCACATGTAGAGGTTGCAATCCTGAAATTTTTCGGAATCCCGGGATTTCGGGGTTTGATTAGTTGTACCCTCGGATATTGACTTTAATTGGGAATTGCCTCTTTCTGTTTTAGTATTACAATCTTACAACGAGCCCCGAAGAACAGCGACTAGACAACGAGTTTGCCCAGGGACCGTCTGAACCGTTTGCCGTTGCCATTTCCTACATGCTTTGCGCAGCGGCGATATCGTAACCGATGAGGTTTTACCGAGGTGCGATTATTGCAAGTTGAAAACTTATACCAATACCCCGACTTGGGCTTGTGAAATACCAAGCCCAACGTCAATTTGTGAATTGGTGATGGTTGGCATTGATACTACACATATGTGTTATGAAGGTATTACATTTTGCCAATTGTTAGTACCCCTTCCGATAAAAAGTATTTTAAACTGACAACTTTATCTTTCGAGCAAAGAAAAAAGATAACTATTAATCCGTTCATCTTATTTCACATCAGAACATTTGAACCCATACATTATCGGATGAGAATTCCCAACAGGTCCCAAATTAAATCTATTCCAAGAAGGTATGATAGCCCAGCATTATGGTACCTGACATAATACCTGGTAGGTACGGTAAACCACGGGCTGGGATGCAGAGGTGACTATTTTAATGGGAGGTCAAGGCCGTACCCCCGGGGTCACCAGCGCTAATACCCCTAATATCTAATACCACTCTACCGTACCTAGCTATTACTTCCATATATTCGGATTCAACGAGGTGTTGTGCTGGGGGTCCGGCATGAATAGGTAAAGTGGTTTGAGGGGTTGGAAGTAGAAATTACAAAGAAAGATGTAACTGAATGAAGAACCTCTCGCTACGGAGCCACCAAGGTACAACCTTCGAAGTCTACGCAGCGCAGATGTTGACCGCAGATGTTGACGAAACGTTTGAAAGTTCACTTTCAATTCGACCACGGCCCATCAGCCCGGATTCTACTGGTTCTTCATTTGACTCCGGCCGTGAAAGCCTTTGCAGTTACAAAGATATAACCGGTATAGTCCACGCAAAATGAGAAAAGTATGGACATGGAATGTTTTGATCAACATGTTTTGTGCAACACTGCAAATATATTTCATGCACCATTTTGTGTTACCTTGTTGCATTGGATGCAAGAAGGCATAACAAAAATTGTGCAAAGAATATTTTTACAGTGTTGCACAGGATCAAAACATTCCATGTCCATACTTTTCTCATTTTGCGTGGACTAAACGAGCGAGCGCTTACATATTCAATTGCCATAAGAATACAGGAAAGGGGTACCGATGCCAAATCGGACCAATCACGCACCATAAGCAGTCTATATACTCAAAGTCATTGTAGGAATGATTGCTGAATGAAGTAAGTTTAGTAGAAGGTTTTTTTAAAGTAGCCTATTACAACGCGATTGTGGAAAATAGTCATGAAATTTCAACAACTTTGTTGAGACGATTCACGATTGGGTCGTTTGTTCGAATACCTTTACATGTAACTGTGTATTTGAATTTATTTTGTGACTTAAACTAATATTATTATATTAGTTTCATGATATACATATTGCCCCTAAGAGACATTGCCCTGTATTAATATTTTTTCTAAATAAATAATAATAATTTAATGCTTAAATTTAAATGCTTTGAAATGCCTGTGAAACCGCCTATGGCTCCCCCTGATTCCCCTTTTCCAATGTGCCTATGCTCAAACTGAAACTCCCACAGAAAACTTTAACCGCAACGTAAGCCCGGTTGCATCACTTGAAAAGTACTGGACGGCACCGTCATAATTATGCCCATGCATACAATAGGGTAGCCAATAGCATTGTTGCAAGGTGGTGTAATACGGTATTCTCCACCATGGCTTATCAAGTGATGACAAGGGTTGTCACGAATCAGTAGAATCCGGTCATTCTTTGCAAGGCCGTAGCCATGATTTTTTTTCGGGGGGGGGGGGATTAGAAATTTCATTGGGTATTACATAGTGGTTTTCATTTTTTCTTCTCAAAATCCGATTCTATCTAGAATCAAGCCATTTCATTTCGGGGGGGGGGGGGGGGGGGGGGTTGAACCCCCATCAACCCCCCCTTGGTTCTTTGTAATTTTATAAGGGTTGTTAGTTTATCAGAACTCTGAGTCTGATTTTCATCCGAAAGGTTATTGGTTTGAGGCCCACACTTGCTAAATTTTCTGACGCTTCGGAGGGCATGTAAAACAGAGGGGTCCCAGGCCATCCTGCTTGAGTGTAATAAGAGAGGGCTTTATAACTCCGCTAGGGCCTAGGTTGGCTTAGTTATAGATAAAAAAGTCATTGTTTATTTAGTTTACAATTTTTTTAAAATTATGCTTTCGCCATCAGCTTTCTTGCAGCCCAATGAACACCTAATCTGGTTGGCTATGGTTAGTGTACCCATTGTGGCCGGGCCAGCCTGTACCTGTGGGTACCAGTACCTGTACCTGTGGGTACCTACTGGGCATCAAATCGTTGTGGTCACATCCATTAGAATGGGAAGAGATCAGTTATGATCACATCTCACACCACAAATCAACGCTTATCATATTATTTCGTTTTTTACCCAACCAGCTCAGGTACGAGTCGGAAGGTACCTACGTGCTACTATTCCCGATGAAATCATCTTGCACCTGGAGTTACAGCAGAATAGCCCAGTTGTTACTGTAACAGAGGCTCACTGGGTGAAGGTATAGAGTTCGAATCATATCTCACACCACAAATCAAGGCTTATCATATTTTTGCTTTCCAAATTATAAGTAGTATAAGGAAAGCTTTGTGACGGTCGAAATTTTCGATTCCGAGATTTCAACGGATTTACACGTTTTAAGGTCCCAGGAACCCAAAAAAGTGGTTTTTACGAAATGTCTGTCTGTCTGTCTGTCTGTCTGTCTGTCTGTCTGTCTGTTCGTCGATTTCCAGGCAAACTACTCGGTCGATTTTGATGAAATTCGGCATGTAGGTTCACAAAAATCATACCTCGGGACCATTTTTTTTATTTTGGGCTAACTCAATTTGGGGGGTTTTTATTTTCAAAAAACTTCAAAAAAACGTCTAAAAAATTATTTCCCCAAAACGGCTCCAACGATTTCTTTTAAATTCACATATATTGTATTTGTTGTTATTGTTGATAAAATGCGGGGGGTCGCTTGCCCCTTGATAGTTTGCTTCTGGGGGTAAAAAAATAAAAATGACTAAATTTTAATGAAAAATGACTAAAAAATAATTTTTCTGTGACACCTTTCTATCGATGATTTCTACCTTCAGGTATGTTTTAGGTGTTAAATTGAGTAACGAAACCAGACAGGTTGCCTTCCCAAAAAAGTGTTTGGTTTTGTACAAAAAAATGTTTTTTTGAAAAATGATAGAAAATTCACACTCAATTCACATGCATTGCGTGCCCTGCCAGTATTGCTGTGTGGTAATGTGTTGGTCTGACCTATCTAGAATTTACCTCACCACCAGTGACGAGTGACGTCAGGTGGACTACCCCCCCCCCCCCCCCCCGAGATATCGGAAATGTAACCATAGGGAAATTATTTACCATGAAATTACTCATTTTCTCTATCTACTAATTTTGATAAATTGGAAAGCATGTTCGAGTAAACTCGGACCGGTTCTTTAATTTATTTCTTTCCCCAACTACCTCAGGTATGAGTCGGAAGGTGCTGTTTTTCTTAATGAAGCCATCAAGCACCTGTTTCACAGTTTTTAACGTATCAGGGGTACTTCTAGAAGGTGCAGAGTTCGTATCATAACTACCACCTTGTGTAACACTTATGAAATTGCTGCTATTCCTAATGGAGTTACCGGTGAAGAGCCCTGTGGTTAGCGTATTAGGCTCACGTCCCGTAGGTAGGTAGGTATAGAGTTCAAGTCACATCTCACACCATAAAAAATCGCTAAAGCCAGAGCTGCAAGAATGGCTAAATTATTTTTAAATTATCTCATCATTTTTTAACACAGCAAAATAAAGAATCCATTCGTTGATGAGTGGTGCATGTCTTTGTGAATTCAAAGGCAATTAATTGTCGCACCGTGACCAAGGAATATGTCGCACAAACGTCAAAACTGTCGCCAGCCTGACAAATGGTACAAAGGGCGACTAATTACACGCATTGACCGGGCCCACTCCGACATGGCACTCTCAAGACTTCTTCAGACATCAAACAACCATTTCTCAGCAATGCGGCAATCATGCTATCAACTATAGCTTAGGCCTTAGGCTATACATTTAAAATATAGGGTGTCCTCCGCCTCTTTAGGCTGGCACCACCATGTCTTGCTAAACTTGTGGAAATCCGACCGGTACCGGAGTCCTGTGTTCTGCTATCCTTTGGTGAGTTTAAGTCTGTCTGACACATCAGTGTTTCCTAATGTTACTTGCTGAGAGCTATCTTCTAGATAGCTTTTAAACCAGTCATTACTTTGTCCACGGATCCCATAGACTATCGTTTAAGTTTGGCTAGTATTGTATTATTTTTTTTATCGAGAGTCGGGAGTCATCAAGACTGGAGTCATGAAAAACCTATGTATAGGCCTATATACAAATTATACAAAAGAACCGTTCCAAACGGAAACTACCAACAATATCCAAATAAGTTAACAACTCCGCACACACACACACACACACCTACACACATAAACCGGCCCAAATACTCGAAAGAGTCCCGCCCCTAAAATTTAAAAAATAACTAAATAAAATAAGACAAGTGGGTGTCCTATTTTTTGTTAACCTTGCATAAGATTCCGGGGAATAAAAGAGAAAACGGACACATTATGATGTAGTAAATTTTTGGCCATTCGCAGTGAAACCGGGGAATTTACCGAAAGTAAAAATAAGCCATTGAGGTCTGCCTGGTCTGACATAAGAGTTCGTATAGATAACGCTCGCGTCGTCCACGTACATCACAGGTCTGACATGACCTTATCAGAGATGGCTCATCACGTGACACGCGGGCACCCTTTGTGACCTGTATGCCTGCACCAACGGCCCAAGTACCATGTGCCTACTGATACAGACAATAGGTATGGGCTTAAAGTTTAATACTTCAAGAGCTATAGGGAGGCTATGTACAAACTAACCCAGGCGAAGAGAAACGGTCGCCTCATTCGCACATTCTTGCTTCTGCCATAGAGTAAATTTCGGGAGAGCGGGGGGATTAGAACCCCCAAAGGCCAAAACCCCCCTCTGCTTGGGTGCCTGCGCTCTAAAACAGTTAGAGAGTAGCTGCAGTCGAAAGAATGGATGTAAAGCTGAAAAGCAAAAGACAATGAAATTAGTACAAATTATGAGACTTAGCTCAAACGTATTAAACTGGGGAGGGGACCTACCATGGTCGTAAACTGTAGAGTGTAGTGTATACATACTGTAGGTAGACTGTAATATGGGGCTAAGTGACTAAGCTAAAAGATATATGACAATAGACCGTCTGTGATCATTTGTAGTCTTTCTGCTAGCCGACACAGTGACACATTGTTTTTGCCTTTGATTTTATCAGCAGTTGATAAACTAACGAAGTCTGCACGACAGAGATCTC
Source organism: Psococerastis gibbosa (assembly GCA_963971405.1). Taxonomy (NCBI): domain Eukaryota; kingdom Metazoa; phylum Arthropoda; class Insecta; order Psocodea; family Psocidae; genus Psococerastis; species Psococerastis gibbosa. The sequence goes on along the minus strand of OZ020490.1, from coordinate 666,957 downwards.
CCCTTTAAATGCCAGTGTGCACATGGCCTTCAGCAATTCCTCTTCGCCAGGTTCTACTGTCTTTTGTTGGCGTTGGATGGCTCGAGGACACTCCTCCAGTTCTCTCGGTTTTGGAGTCACCACTTGGGCAAGTTTAGTCCATTCTTCTGGAATATAGTTCGAATTGCATGCGAAATCGATAGATGAATTAGATGATTATTGCTTATTAGTACATCCACCTGAAAAGGCGCGAAACTTTGATTTTAAATTAAATTTAGCAGTGACCTATTTATATATTTTATCGTTTAGGCTGGTATTCCACTGGGCAATTTTACTTCAAATTTGATTTTGTCATTGATGTTTGTTTTGTTTCATGGAGACTATTATGTAGATACTTAACTTATCTATTATAAATTAAGTTATAATATGGTAGCAGACATCATTAATAAGTCTCTACCATATTATAACGTAATTTATAATAGATAAGTTCAGTATCTACATAATGGTCTCCTTAAAACAAAGCAAACGTCAATGAAAAAATCAAATTTGAAGCAGTAAAATCGTCGGTGGAATACCCGCCTTACTTAACTATGTTTATTTGTCTATTAAATTAGGTTTTTTTGCTTCGCTATTATACCGGATAACCTTCATCGTTCTTTTAGCATAGCCACTCCACAACCGTCCCAAAAACTTGTCAACTTCTATTAGACTTGCAAGTGCTTGCACAATCTGACAGGTATTTTTAACAATCTCTATCATGTATCGGACACGGTCATTGAGACCATCGAACATGGTAGCAGCGAGGTGCAGTGTTCAGATCGATTACTATGACAAGTTGCTGCAAGTCAGAGATTCCAGTCAGTGAGCACAATGCTTCCACATGCTATGCCAGTCTTCGGCTTAGTTATAGACGGTTCCATGTTCGATGAATAAAACAAATGGCACCAACTGCCCATGTTAGCCATAAATTAGAGGAATGGCTGAACATGTCGACCGCCATATTAAGAAATGCCGATGCTAAAACGAGTCGGCTACCGGTCCATTTAGGTTTTAATTGTCGAAGCTAACGACTGTTCAGTGTGCGATCAAACCGCCTATAAAATACTGTGTTTATTGCACCCCCGAACGTTATGCATCAGATGTAGGGTGAGCAAGATTGAGAAATAATACTGTATCAGTTTTTAGGTACTGGGACGTTAAGAGACAATTGGAGAGAAAAGCCTTATAAGTGTAAAGATAAAAATCTAATGAAATATCAATAAAAAAATAAAGACATTTTATTGTTTCTATTACTAAGCCAACCATCAACTGCAGGGCTGTCAAAAATATCGCAACAGACAACAAACAAAACAGACGACATGTATCTGATCGTTTTGATGTGTACCGCTTTTTAACACAAATCAGTGAATTTGATTTGTACAAAATATGATTGGTGTGGCAGTTCCGAGGAAGGAGCCCAACAACTGTGGCCAATTGCTGATATTGAAAGCAACATGTGTTATATCGAAATGTAGAGGAGCATTTCACTTAATTTAATTTAGTTTTTACGGCTCTACGATCGATATTTCCTGCGCAAATATACTTTAAAAAAAGCGCGTAGGGGGGGGGGGTACTCCCGAGTACTTCAATTTGTTCTTAAAGGAGAGATTTCAAAATATGTTGTAAACCAAGAATAGCCGCATATTTTTAAATAAATAAATAATAAATAAATCTTGACTTTTTGTTGTTTTATTACTAAGCCAACCTCGCGGAGTTGAGGCTATAAATCCCTCTCTTGTACTCAAATAGGATGACCCGGGACCCAAGGGCGGACGGATTTTGCCTCCAATTTAGGGGGAGGGGGGGTCAGCGAGGAGATTCAGTGGATTATAATATTAAAAAACATTATTATTTTTAATTCCCACCGTAAACCCATATTATCTAGTGTAAGTTCATTTTTTTTTTGGGGGGGGGGGTCCAGACCCCCTGACCCCCCCTAAAATCCGCCCTTGCCGGGACCTGCTTTACGCATGCCCTCCGAAGCATGGCCAGAAAATCTACCAAGTGTGGGACTCGAACCAACAACCTTTCGGGTGAAAGTCGGAGTCAACAGGTCCGATTTTTTGGTGAAATTAATTAATTCCCCGTTCCAGCCGCAAATTTATGGTGGTGGTCAGTGTAAAAATTCATAAAAAATGCAAGCTTTCTCAATAAGACAGTTTATTTACCGAACTGATTTACTACTATTCTATAAAATTTATTTAACGCACTTTATCGGTGACGAAGCAGTAGAAACCGGGATGATAGGCCTTGTTCGTTTTGAAAACGTACTTCCAAAAGTTTTGTCAACATCTGCGGTCAACATCTTCAGTGGAATTGCGTAGACTTCTAATGTGTCTGCATCCCGGAAGCTTCCAGAAAGACCACGGCCTATCATCCCGGATTCTACTGCTTCGTGAACGGCTGTGAGAGACTTTGGAATTATATTGCACTTTTTCGGTTTTTCTGAGGTAATAGCTATGGAAACTGCTCTCTGTAAGTTTTCAGTCAGTTCTTAGAATTATACGCACTGAAACGTCGGTAATTTTCTCGCACCCGAACGCCAAAAGGAGGTGAGTCGTGCGAAATATCAGCCAGAGAGGAATTCGGGGGACGGGTTTTATAAACAATGCAACACTTCTGTGACGGCCCTTGTACATTCACAAGACACACCTCGTAAATCTAATACAACATTTAAAACACTCAGTCCTATACCCGTTTCACATTTTAAACCTTTACTGGGATTTAGTTCTTCTTCAGCTCACTATGGAATCTTAATTCTTTACTCGTGGACGTCGGGCGAACATTCGCTGAAGCTTGAATTTTACAGCACGAAGTCTTAACAGTTTTAAATTTTAAGAGACAATCGGAAGGGGAAAACCGGAAAAGCCTTACAAGGGTGCCAAAATCAATTATATTACACACTCAAACACTATTAATATTAATTAACAAATTAATAAATAATAATTAATAAACATTGGTTGAAGAAAAATTCGAAAGTGTGATACATTATATGATATATACAGCACTGGTATTTCAACTAAATTTGGTTCAAGAGGTAACCTCCTCGTTATAACCGGAATTAAGTGTTAGGCGTAGATCGTAGCGTTCGAATCCCGCCAAGTCCAGTTTTTTGTATATCCTCTCATTTCGGCGTTAAACTCAACATAGACACTGCAAATAATTCTTCCATCGAATAAATATTTTATTATAACATCAACAATTATCCATTAACGCTTTCCGGCCCCAATGTTTTGAATCAACGTGTCCTAGACCAATCAGTGACAGCAAAAAAAGAGAATTAAAAAAAGAGCCCAACATAAGAAGTTACACTTCAAGGAAGCAAAAACTATGTCACATAATTCAGTCGATCGAACTTTACGTACCTTCATGATACATAACCTAATGCGCATATTGCTACGATAAACTATCAAAGCATTAGCACAAGGCAGATGTCACTGTCAATTAAAAGTTCAAATGTTTGGGAACGAAAAAGTTAGCAGAGCGTGGTTTCGATCCACGGACCTCTGGGTTATGGGCCCAGCACGCTTCCACTGCGCCACTCTGCTTGATTGCTGGAAGTGGATTACACGACCTTCACAGGCTCCGTTGCCATTGCTTAGGGCTATTATGTAAATGTTTAGTCAATGATATGGGCCAACATCAACGTTCACTAAGGTGGTTATTCCACGGACGTCAATAGTCAAAATAATGCTGATATTGACGTGGTAGCAGACATGTTTACACTGTCTTTAATGTCTTCTACCACGTCAGACACGTCAATATTCACTATTGACGTCGGTGGAATAAGCGCCTAAATAACATATTGCACTAACCGACCACGAAAGGATGGTACTTGGACTACCTACTTTCCTTATTGGAAAACTTGCATAAGCGGAACACTGAGTTTATTCAAGCAACGAGAATCAAAAAATCCGCTTCTAAAAGAAATCGACCGGCGACCCTACACCCAACGTATGCACATATCCCTGAAAACCTACTTTGAAATCCCTAAAATCGAACGGTGTAACTGTATCAAACCCAAGTGTTCCAAGTGCCATCCTATCGCGGTAGTAGCCTACTGAAACTAGTATACCGCATGTTTGGGTACGAAAAAAAAAAGTTAGCAGAGCGTGGTTTCGATCCACGGACCTCTGGGTTATGGGCCCAGCACGCTTCCACTGCGCCACTCTGCTTGCCTGCTGAGTAGGCTGTAATCGACGCTCTCAGTCTCCGTTGCGACTGGGAGGGGCGTGACGGGCCTATGTCAACTTACACTATGCATCATATCGTACCTAAGCTTGTTTATTGCATCTTTATTATAGTAGACATTCAGTCTAGGTTGGTGTCAGTGATCAGTCTAGATGCCATGTATGATGTAGGCCCTTATAAAGTGCACAGATATAAACCAACGTACTTGTACTAGCATACAATATATAGGACATTTTGCGCTCCATGACCACATTAAGAAAAAATTGGAAAGCAATAAGGAAGTTAGACTTTTACATTTTTGGGTTTTTACATTAAGAAACAACCATCCGCTTTTTCAAAAAGACGCCTGAAAGGTTTTTGGTTCGAGTTCCACGCTTGCTACATTTTCTGGCCATGCTTTGGAGAGCACATAAAGCAGGCGGTCCCGCGTCTTCATAGCTGAGTGTAAGAGAGGACGCCCTAACTCCACTAAGTTGGCTCATGTAGTAATGGAACAAAAAAGTCAATATATATTTATTTATTTATTAGGATGTACAGTTGCTAAGTGAACGGTGCGACTTCTAAGTATGAAAGGGCGTATTGGGAAGAAACAGAGCAGCAGATGAGTGGCCTTGAACCAAGTGTGGGAGTACCCATAAGACTGTGGGGGCCTCAGGCTCCCAAACTGGTCCAAAACTATCTATAAACATTCATCCCAGTCGACAAAATAACAATTATTCATCTATTCTTGTACCTAGCCTGCAACACATTATAAAACAATGGCCTAGCCGCAACTGATTACAAGTCACCCATTGTATAGGCCAAAGGCTCTTTTTGCATATAATCTAATAAACCAGCTGACATTTACCAGTCATAATCACGGTCTCAAATAGGGTCTGGTATCAATACAAATAATTGGTAGAGAACTCGACATAAAAGCAAAAAAAATTCGCCGCAACCCCAATACATGGACGGATACAGGGGGCAGGGGGGGGGGAGTTGATGCCCCCAATATTTAGTAAATTCATTGTAAGTTGATTTATTACGCTCTGATTTAATCGATCCTACATGTGTTTTTCCTATTTTGACCTCCAGCTATCCCCCCGAAAAATGGGCTGGATCCGTCCCTGCCCAATGGGTACTGCAACTTGATCTGGAGGGGGAAAATGTGGCTTGTGGCTGTCGGGCATGTTGCTGCCCTCAAAATTCCAGAGAGAGAGGGAGAGAGAGGAGAGGGAGAGAGAGGATCCCCTGCCAGTCCTGAGGTCTATACCTCGATGGGTTTACTGGACCAATTAACCTATTGAACCATTTTATTCGAAACAAAGTTGCATAGAAAATTTTAGTCGTAGGTCATTGTCGATTTAGGAGAAAGAAACAATGGTGCCATGCATTTTATATCCTATACAGTATCCTAGGCACCTAGCGGAGTCGGGGGTTAAAGCCTTTCCTTACACTCAACGAGGAAGGCTCAGTACCATCTGCTTTACATGCTCTTCGAAGAAGAAAATGTAGCAAGCTTGGGGGTTGAACCTAAAACCAACAACCCTTGGGGTGAATGTCAGAGTACGTACCACTGCTCTGCATGACCTGAATAGAATGATTGCTTAAATTGCCAAAATATGTTTAGGTGGAAGTCACAATGCAGCAACAGGCCCATGGCTGATAATTAATCATTAAATAAATAAATAAATAAGCGTTTATACTTTATTTGCAAACAGACAAAGTCCAATAATATGCAAATTAACTTAACTTACTTAACTATGCAGTAGGCTTATCATAATTTACATGTGTGATACATAACTATTGTACAATTATAATTATAAGCAGTATATAATACATCTATTTAACAATGTGAAGATTAAAGAGATAACTATTATACATGTTATCTAGTTGGTAAGTAATGATAAAAATAAAAAGTAGCCTAATACTATAATGCCAATACATATCATTCTTATATTATATCTTAACTAAGTCTTTATTATTTAAAAATGGTAATCTTATAAAAGGTAGTCAATTGGCTTCAATATAGCTAATGTTTTAATAAATTTACGTTTGTTATCGGTAATGTCTAAATGTGTAGCATTAAGATTAAATATTTTAGTTAGCCTGTAATTGGGAGTATTCGCACATATATTAATTCGGGGAGTTTGACGATAAAAAAGGTCATTGTTTCAATGTTTCAAAGTAATGGCATAAAAAAGGCTCAAATTTGGCAACGATATTTAAACATTCTAATGCCAAATTCAGTCAGAAATTATGACCATGAGCGCGTGCACGTTTGTGATAATTCTGTAAAGCAGGAAACCACAAGGGTACCTTTCAGGTAGTACCTCATAATCGCTGGTTCACACATACAGCTGGCCTTGCCTTTCTAATATATCACATTCCAGACAAGTATGTGCGGGAGTCAAGGGCGGACTGTGAGAGGGCACCCCCTCCGGCCGTACGCCCACGCTATGGAAATACAAAACAATTATAATAGTTTACACATATTTCACACTGTCCTTTGCAAGTAGGTGGAACCCGCGCTATGTGCTTTTTGATTGTAGTATGTAGCTCTGGCTTGCTAGCATGCTGTTTGCTTGTTTGCTTGGGGGGAGGCATGCTATGGTCGGACCTTGTCGTGGTGCGTGGGCTTAAGCTGGATGCTGGTGATCTATCACCAGGACCTGGCGAACTAAGAAAAAGCACAACTCTTTCCCTCCCCTATCCCATCCTCACCACCTCCTTACTCACCTTCCCAACCTCCACCTTGCTTCCCCATAGTTTGAGACATCTATAAAATGTCTCCGCCCATGGCTCTCCCCGCATGGGTGACACGGAGACCATGTCTGAAGGCTGTGCTGGTAGGTTGAGGGTCTTTACCCAACACGCCACTTTGCCTGTCGGAGGATATGGTGAACCGCGAACGGAGCTGGCAACTCCTGTTCAGGGGAAACACCTCTATTCTTCGGAATGAGGAGATAGCAGGTTCCAGACGTGCGAGTAGGTCTACTGAAGGTGGAAAACTCTAGATTTTGGAACGATCTAGAGTCAGACTGCTGGATGGACGATTGAAGCGTACGTCAGGGGCTACGGAGAGCCAGGTCGCGGGAGGACGAAGTAGTCTGGCCTGATGTGCCTCACCCGTGGTGAGAACGCTGCCTGGAACCCTAGAAGGGGCAAAAACCCTCTAATTTATAACATGGATACCTTAAATTCTGTTGAAATGGAGCATGATAGTATGGTGACTGCGGAAGCTCAAGCAATTGAGCAGGCTGTCAGTGGACCTACTATCATAGCGGAAGAGTCCCCAGGTACTTCCGGTAAAGAGACCGGAAAACAGACTGAGGGAACAGCCCTTGTAGTATTGCAAGGAAAATCTGTTGTTGGCACAACGGAAAAACTAAAACGACTTAGCCTGAACGCAAAACCAAAGCGAGACAGCAAGTGGTTTAAAGAAAGGAAAGAGAGGACGAAACAGAGGAAGATCCTAGAGGGAACGTGGACTGAAACGAAGCCCGGTAGGATTCCTCTGAGCCTCCCAAACCCTCCACAGACGGTCAGGTCGGTCGTAACGGAGACTTTAGCTGATACGACAAAACGGCGCAGGTCAGAGTTTAGTACTCCGTCGACTTCCGAAAGACCAGCAGTGAAGAGAGTTAGAGAGGAGGGACAGCCTAGGCTGTTACCTCTTAACTACTCCGAGGCTACCTCGGCTATAAAGATGGCTGTTTATCCAGACAGTTATCCTAAGTCGGGGTTTACTGAAAAGGTCTTCACGGAGCTGCAGGCTATGCTCCTGGCCAAGGTGAAGCCAATGGCTTCAGGCGAGCTCCCTCTATTTAGAGACTGCAGGCTCGAGTCAGGCTTGGCTGTGTTCACATGCGTGAACAATGAGACAAAGGCTTGGCTCGAGGGAGCAGTTCTCGAAGGGAGGGAATGGGGGGGTCATAGTCTGGAGTGCGGTGAAGCCAGAAAGGTACTCAACCTTACCAAGGTCTTGCTAAGACTGCCGGCTGTTCATAGCAGCAGCAGTGTTGGTGTGATCTTTACAAATCTTGGTTTATATAACAAGATAAATACAGAGGACTGGAGGATCTTGAACTGTAGCAAAAATGAAAGAGGGGTGACCATAGTTGCTACAGTTACCGAAAGAGACCTTGCAGTTCTCAAAGAAAAACAATTGAAACTGTACCTGGGCTTTGGACAGTATCAAGTTAAAGTACTGGGAAAGCGAACGGCTGACTTGAAGGGAGATGAAATTTCTTCAGATAAACCTCCAACATAAGAGGTTAGCCGTTGCGAATCTTATGAGGAAGCTACAAGCCAGTCACTACGATGTGGTTCTTATACAAGAACCATGGGTAGTGAGAGGCAGGGTAGCAGGCCTTAATACTAATGGAGGAAAGCTAATATACAGCACAAACTGTACGGTAGCAGAGCCTCCAAGAGCTTGTTTAATAATAAACAAAAACTTGAAATTTTTACTGTTGCAAGAATACTGTACCAGAGATCTTGTAGCAATTAAGGTCAAGACTTCGGATAGGGAAGTAACAATAGCTTCTGCCTATTTTCCGCACAACTCTGATGGCTTACCCCCTACGGAAGAAGCAAAGAGGCTAATCATCGCAACCAGAAGCAGAGGAGAACAGCTAATTCTTGGATGCGATGCCAATTCACATCACACAGTCTGGGGAAGTACAGACTGTAACAAGAGAGGTGAGTCATTACTTGAATTTATTTTATGTAATAACCTAGCTGTTATGAATGTAGGAAACAAACCAACATTTATAACGGCTGTAAGGCGTGAGGTACTAGATGTAACCCTGTGCACCATGCAGATTGCTTCTCTGGTGGAAGACTGGAGTGTGCTGGAGCAGCCATCTATGGCAGACCACCAGTACATTGGTTTTTCCATTGGAGAGGGGGGTGAGATGCATGAGAGTACATTTAGAGATCCAAACAAAACCAACTGGAATAGTTATCGAGATGATCTAAAGAACCAGTTGAAAGTAACTCCATTAGAGAGTCTAAACTCATATGAAGATCTTGATATAAGAGTGGAACTCTTACAGAATGCTATCATGAAATCATATGAGAAAAACTGCCTGCCAAAGACCGTTAAAACAAAGAGAGAGGTGAGATGGTGGAACGAGGAACTCAGTGGACTGAGGAAACAGGTGAGAAGGCAGTTTGTTATCGCAAGAAGAACAAACTGTTGGGCCAGTTATCACAGTCTATTGACAATCTATAATAAAAAGATTCGTGCGGCTAAAAGGACTTCGTGGAATAGGCACTGTGAAGCGGTAAACTCTACTGCAGAAGTAGCCAGATTACACAGAATCCTTAAAAGCAGCCACTGCAACCCTGTAGGTACAGTTCGGAGACCAGATGGGGGCCAGACAACATCTGGAGAAGAAACATTAAGTGTACTACTAGAATGTCATTTTCCAGAATCAAAAAATTTGAAAGACGCAAATCTGGCTGAATATGAGAGAGCTAGAAGGTGCGACTGGAACTATGCTAGGCGGGTTATAACTCAACATCATGTTAGATGGGCGATTAACTCGTTTCAGCCAATGAAAGCCCCGGGACTGGATGGTATATTTCCTAGACTTCTTCAAGAGGGAAGAGAAATAATTATTCCAGTCCTGACGGACATATACATATCAAGTCTAGCACTAGGATATGTCCCCAAGGCATGGGTCAGAGCGAAAGTGATCTTTATTCCTAAACCGGGTAAAAAGTCATATGCGGAAGCAAGTTCGTATAGACCAATATGCCTTAATTCATTCATGCTTAAAACTATGGAAAAAATTCTTGATAAAGAAATAAGAAAAATCTTGAAGAGGAACAATGATCTTCATGAAAATCAATTTGCATACAGACCAGGAAGATCAACTGAGGCTGCACTACACATGCTAGTCAGCAAGGTTGAAAAATCCTTGGAATGTAAAGAAATTGCTCTTGCAACATTCATGGACATAGAGGGTGCCTTCAACAACACTACCTATAGCTCAATGATAAGAGCAGTTAGGGAAGCTGGAGTTAAAGGTACAACTTGTCGATGGATAAAAAATATGCTCTATCGTAGAGAACTACAGGCCTCGTTGTTTGATACCGAGAAGGTAGTGTTGGCGACCAAAGGATGCGCTCAGGGGGGTGTTCTCTCACCTCTACTGTGGAATCTGGTGGCCGATAGACTTTTGGTAACTCTGAATGGGGAGGGACTGTACACACAAGCCTTTGCGGATGACTTTGTCATAGTGGTGGTGGGTAAATTCATCGCTACTGTGATGGAACTAATGCAAAGAGCTATTAAAATAGTAGAGAATTGGTGTCTGGAAGAATCCCTTAGAGTTAATCCTGCCAAAACTCACATTATCCCATTCACTCGCCAACAAAGGGTGAGTGATAGGGAACCTCCAATACTATTTGGAGAACAACTCAAATGGGCGAAGGAAGTCAAGTATTTGGGGGTCACTTTAGACCGGACTCTTACTTGGAATGCCCATCTAAAGTCTAGAGTAATCCAAGCGAAAAACTGCATGTTTGCATGCAGGAGAGCGATTGGGAAAACTTGGGGGATAAGGCCTAGAATGACTTACTGGCTATATACGGCTGTCATAAGGCCTATAATCTCATATGCTGCTGTAGTTTGGTGGCAGAAGGCAAATCAAACCACAGCGAAATTAACACTAAATAGTGTGCAGAGGTTGGCTTGCATAGGAATAACAGGTGCAATGTCTACCACTCCCACTGACGCCCTAGATACCCTTCTGGATCTCCCATCATTAAATTTATTTATTATGGGGCAGGCCAGAATGAGTGCGTACAGATTGGAGCAAGGAGGACTCTGGGAAAATTCCCTCAGAGGACACTGTGCTATAAAAAACTCAATTACTGAGGAAGGCATTAGTATGCCATCTGATCAGATGTTGCCTGAATATGACTTTAGGAGGCCCTTCGAATCCAGAATCTTAACTCGAGAAAGCTGGACGGAGGGTACGCTGAGCCAGGAGGCTGGCACACTGGTATGGTTTACTGATGGCTCTAAGACAGCAAATGGTACGGGTGCGGGAATTAACGGGGTGAACCCAGTTAAGTCCATCAGCATAAGCCTGGGAAAATTTTGCACGGTTTTTCAGGCTGAAGTCTGTGCCATTGCTGAGTGCTTAAGGGAAATTCTGAGAATGGAATATGAGAATAAGACCATTCACATTTTTTCTGATAGCCAGGCAGCTATTAAAGCTCTGGATTCTTACTGTACTAAATCAAAGTTAGTACGGGATTGTAAACAGCTCCTACTCAGAGTAAGTAAAAATAATAAACTTAAGTTGGAGTGGGTGCCGGGACACTCTGGAGTAGAGGGAAATGAACGAGCCGATGCATTAGCAAATATAGGTTCGGACTCAATATTTGTTGGACCAGAGCCAACCTGTGGTATATCCTATGGAAGTGTACGCACTATAGTTGACAGATGGATCCAGACCAAGAAAATTGAATCCTGGCACAATATGACAGAAAAACGAAGTCTAAAAAGACTTGGAATAAAACCATCAAAAAAACTTACCCAAAATTTGCTATTACTTGGCAGATTAGAAATAAGGAATATTGTTGGTTTGCTCACAGGGCACTGCCACCTAAGGCATCATCTGTATAAACTCAAAGTCCACACGGGCAGTAGAGAATGTAGATGGTGTGAAATGGAGGACGAAACAGCAGAGCACGTTCTCTTAGAATGTGAAGCTCTGGCCAAAAACCGTTTCAGGATACTGGGAATACCAGGGTCAGAAACGAAGACGATTCGTGAAGATCCAGTAGGAAAAACCCGCTCTTTCATCAAGAAAGTGGGTATATTCCAGACATGAATCTCCATGACAAAGCGGCTGCAATAGATCTCAAAGGTCGACGCAACGAACCTTACCTTAAGGAGGCACCGCAAAAAAAAAAAAAAAAAAAAAAAAAAAAAAAGTAGGTGGAAAAATTCGGGGAGGTCTGCACCATAATTATGAGTTCACATGCGCTTTGTAGAGGTTTCAAAGAAACATGGTGCGCACTTCAGTGTTTTTATTATTTATTTCTCTTATTTTTTGGGTACGTTTTTGCGTAGGCGTCAGCTCAAGCCTTGCGGACTATTCTGCCCCAGTTGAGTATTATGGTGGTATTTCATTTTAGTAAACAAACAAAAACAAAAACTGTGTTTTAGTCAAACTAGCTATAACTACTGCAATATAACTAGAATTAGTAAAACCCAAATAATCGTTAAAAATTAACTTTGTCTATGAAACCCACTGGTGTTAGTATCAAACCTTCACCTCGAGGAGAAGATGCAAAGAACGGAAGGAAAGAAATGATGGCAAAATGCAAGTTTGCATCTTCTCCTCGAGGTGAGCAAGTCTCCAATCACAGATAAGGTGTGACTGGGCTAGTGGGTTTCCCTCTGTAGAAGGCAGTTCTTGCCGAAAGCGCTCAGGATTTGATACTAACGCAGTGGGTTTCTTAGACAAAGTTAATTTTTTAACGATTATTTGGGTTTAACTAATTCTAGTTATAGTTTGGCTAAAATACAAAGTTTTTGTTTTTGTTTGTTTACTACCACTATAGTTTTCCAAGACTTTTCTTCTCAGGACTGGTTCCAGCACGCTTTTGGAAATGTTTCTGTGAAGAATTCTGGCGCACCGCTTTCCTCCTGCGTTTCACCGCTATCCCTAATTCTTAGCTTATGGTTTGCCGCCATCTATTCTATTTTATAATCGATGTTACACTACTCATTAGCCTCTAGGAGTTTGTATACAAATATTTTATTGTTTATCATTTGTCACAAATGAAAAAATAATTAAAATGCGGTCCAGCATTTTACAGACGAAACTCGTCATTTTAAAGTGCCTAAAACAAAGAAAAGACAAGGTATTCAAGTGAGACATAGCAAGGGGACCCCCTACCCGTATTTAAAGCCTATAAACCCGAAAAACAATGACTTGTCACACCCAGAATAACTACCGGACCAAACAATACCACAAAAAATAGATGCGGCAGTTTTTTGTTTCTCCCAAAGGTGTCGGCCGTAAGCTAAGCATGTGCGACAACGCAGATATGTGTAAGGCGACAGTTATACCTGCGCGTTACATGTTTCAAGCAGCGCGGACGTCTCGCATTTTATTTTTTTTGTTATGTTTTTAAGTAGACCATTAGCAGTAAATTGTAAAGCTGAGGTTTTTTGCTATGGGTGGTCTACTTTTGAACGTGGGGCGAGGTCTGTAGTGACAATTTTGTTGAAAATTGGTCGAGACGTGTTGTCTGCGTCGTGTGTCCCGACTGTCCAGAAAAATGATTGGCCTAAGAAAGGCGTCGGAACCCTTTTTTGTTTGAAAAACCGTTCTACTATCTTTGCAACTCATGAACCTTCGTAGAGCCATTGCTTACATGTAAATACATAAGCTACTGCAGGAGGGGGGGAGGGAGAGGTTAAAGTCACGTTCCAAGGGTGAAGATAGGGGTGAAAAATGGCTGGGCCATAGTGGTATCCAGTTCCAGAAGACACATGATTCAGAGGGTACAGAAAGGTTGTGGCCCCTAGTGACATCCGATGGTGGGAAAGGGTTTCGGTGAAAACGACCGCCCCATCCTGAAGCAGTATACTAAAGGTGATCCGAGAGCGGTACGAAGGCGGTGCAAGGGGAAGTAGAAGAAGAGGAAGAAGACGAGGAAGAAGAAGAAGAAGAGAAGTAGGGGTTCCTGACCACTGGTCAAAGTCATATGCATGGCATGTGGGTGGAACCTCAGTACTCCTGGATGGTACCCTTTCTATTAGGGAAAGTTAAACTGTATTGAAGAATGTGACGTTTTATTCTAATCACAATGGTAGGAAAGTCATATTTATCTGAAATCTATACCGCACTGGTCTATCATTATTTTGATATTTTCCACCCTTAGCAAGGAGCTTCGACCCACGACCTTGCGCGTCTAAATAAATAATTTGAAAAGATGCTAAAAAGACGGATGAAAACGTCCGATATATTTTGAGTTGTGATAAACATGCGAAATACTGCAGCATTGTATGCAGCAAACCGAATTCTGCAACGCCTGCGGGTTTCTGATTATGCAATATGTCATAATACTTTAAGGCGCCCATTCCATTGACCGGCTAGGGCTATTTCCAAAACCAGTGACGTGGTAGCAGACATTCAAGACTTAGGTGGCTTTCCACCGATCTCGCATTGCAGAATGCAAATGACATTGACGGAAATTAGAATTTTTCTTTTTATAGATATCTATTAAAATGTTTGTACTTAACATATCCCATGATGCCATTTTTTAATTTTAGTTTGTTTGTTTGTGATTTTACTGTATGATCATTGATCAATTTTAACTATGGCATAGAGGAAAATAAACATTTCCGTCAATTCTGCAATGCGAGGCCAATGGAAACGCCACCTAAGTCTTGAATGTCGCTACCACGTCACCGTTGTTGGAAATAGCCCTAGCCGGTCAATGGAATGGGCACCTATACCCAATGCTTAGGCGCCCATTCCATTGACCGGCTAGGGTTATTTCCAGCAACGGTGATGTGGTAGCAGACATTCAAGACTTAGGTGGCGTTTCCACCGACCTCGCATTGCAGATTGCAAATGACATTGACGGAAATGTTTGTTTTTCTTTTTATAGAAATCTATTAAAATGTTTGTACTTAACATAGCCTAACCCATGACGCCATTTTTTAATTTTAGTTTGTTTGTGATTTTACTGTATGATCATTGATCAATTTTAACTATGGCATAGAGGAAAATAAACATTTATTCCGTCAATTCTGCAATGCGAGGTCGGTGGAGACGCCACCTAAGTCTTGAATGTCTGCTACCACGTCACCGTTTTGGAAATAGCCCTAGCCGGTCAATGGAATGAGCGCCTTAGGAGGGAATCGAATATAAAATAAAAGTTTTCTTTCTTTCACTGTACATATTTGGTATTAACGTTGAATGGAACTGGAACTCGTGAAAAAAAAATTCATCTGAACAATGTCCCATTCTCGATTTCTATCTCAAGAAGAAATCAAATAAAAATACTCTTTTTTTCTTTGTCCAGTAACAAGGTGCAATAGATTGAAAAAATTATTACGTATTAAAAATATAAATAATAATAATAAAGTAGGTGAAATCTGTCAATATGCAAAGCGAATCTTGTACAAAGCCTGAGCTTTAATAATGTTTTTAATGCGCAGACACCCCCACTTAGCGTTTTGTGGACAAAGTTGAGGGGAAAGTTGAATTTACATCAACGTCAATATCAATCACAAAGTCATAAATGCGAGTACAAGTAAAACAACTGCTCCTCTACATTTTGATACAAAGCGCTAATACCGTTTTTTAAGACGCCTGATTGGCTTACCTAACATTGTATTGTTTTTCATGCCTATAAAAACAGTGACCAAACCGTGTATTGGTGGCATGTTATGTTTGGAAATGTACAGGAGCATATTTTCCACTTTTTTTGCTCTTATATATGACTCTATCAGTGGCGGAGCGTGGGATAATTGCGGGTGGAATGCTTGCAAATATTTATTTAAGTTAAAAAAAAAAAAAAAACACGCATAATGTTATATATTATCTTCTCAAAAAGTAATAAAATTGAAAACAAAAAAGAAAACATTTTAATTCTAACGTGACAAGATATTTAATTTTCTTAGACTGCGCTGATAACATCATGCTCATACAAGCTTATTTGCTCGCGGCTTCTTTCTTATAGATTTCAATGAAGCTCTACATTCTAAGGATTTGTTGAGTGTAATGCGGCATTGCACGCCTTACATGCACGCTCCGCCACTGGACTCAATGAGATATTAAGCTTTGTAGATTGTACAAAAAACCTGTAGTAAACGTATGTTCTGGTTTATATTCGAGGCTACGGAGTTCAATATTTATTTTCTACAAAATACAACCCTCTGTAAAATACATATAGGGAGAGGGTAAGGTTCATTTTCCCGTATCAATTTCTATCTATCGTACTATATTTGACCGAAAAGCTTTAAAATTTATAAAAACAAAATTTCTTTCATGGCAGACATTTAACTTGAAAAGGGGAAACAGAACACCCTTGCTGATATCAAAGCTCCTGCCTATCTAAAGCTAATGTAGCTCGTGACAGGATAGTCAACCCACAAAAATTTGTGTGCTTGAGAAGAAGTTTAATGGTTGCCGCAAACACAAAATTTAGAATATGTATTTTATGTATTTTTCCAAACACATTTAGAATAAGAATGCTTAAGTTAATCGTATTTTGCTTAGTTGCCTATGTTTTTTGAAATTGTATTGTTTTTTGGACGTGGTTTAGACAGTAAAAGGCTTTCTAGTCTTAACTCTTAAGTCTCGCCCCGTAAATATAAGACGTTTATTATTATTATTATTAGTATGAAACGCCCTTTTAATTTGCAAATTAACTAATTAAGAATTTCGTTTAGTTATAGTTTTTGCACTATCGCCACAAGAAAATCCAACAATCCAGCTTTCAAGAGCCCGCCATAAGAAGTTACAAAACAAAAAGAGACGATTGGTCACCCACATGGCCCGTTTTTATTTTTTAACATGATATATAGCAGAAGAAATGTTCCACTACATTTTGATGCATATTATGTGGTGATTGGCCACAGTTGTTGAACTTGATGTGTAAAAAATTAAAATAGCGGACAATAAAGGCGAAGGTCGAAGGAGTTGCCATACTGTGGCCAATTGCTGCTAGTGTCGGTCACATGCTGTATATCAAAATGTAGAGTGACATTTATTCTACTTTATGAAATCTCGTATACGGCTCTACTTGCGGTATTACTTGTGCAATTGGATTATATTCAAAACACGGATTTTGTGGGTGTCCGATTGCATTTTAATATTTATTCCAATGTATCATTAATAAGAGCTATTCTATTAATAAAATATCAACAGCAAGCAATTATTACTTGAAGGGCTGTTTATATACCTGTACTTGAACTTTGCCCTGCCAACGACCCCATCGGTATTGTATTGTTTTATTGGTTCCGCATAATTTTTTGGCCGTTGACACACTGGTTGACGGCGAAGTCCTCGATGTCAGCCCACACCGACAAAAAGCAACAACAGACAAACTGCGACATGCTTAGCATTGACATTCTAACAAGCGTTATCACTTATCTGGATTAAAAACAAGTTTATGAATGAGTTAAACGCAAATTCTGTACCTAAACAATACAGAAAGTACAATGCATTGTGATGATAAGTCATCAATGAATTGGACACAAGACATGACAAGGACAATTTTATTTCAAATGATTGGTTACGAAAAAAAAGTTAGCAGAGCGTGGTTTCGATCCACGGACCTCTGGGTTATGGGCCCAGCACGCTTCCACTGCGCCACTCTGCTTGTCTGCAGTAGCTATTCTACACGACGTTAACAGTTCCCAATGGGACAGGAGTCCAGGACTGAGATCATCCCTGATGGCGGATACTCTTTTCGTTTACCAAGGTTGATATGGTGTCAGGCGCGTCATTTTGGGTGACCGGAGGGGGGGGGGGACCTCCCTACGACTGGAAAAATAAGTGGCGCTGAATAACGAGGTCACAACCATGTTTCGACATGTACCAAATTGTCATCTTGCCGTGAGTGGGTCCTTAAACTGGATTAGGTAAACTTTTAAGATTGGTATCGTATTTGTCTTGTGATTATAGGTTTTTATTTATTTTTTGCTTTCCTATTTAGTATTTATACGTATACGTAGAACAGTAAGCTTAGTAAGCTTTGTGATGGTCAAAATGTTCAATTCTGAGATTTCAATGGATTTACACGTTTTGAGGTCCCAGGAACCCAAAACAGTGGTTTTTACGAAATATCGGCATGTCTGTCTGTCTGTTCAGGGACTTGCCGGCAAATTGCTCAGTTGGTTTTGGTGAAATTTGGCATGTACGGGTAGGTTCACAAAAATCATACCTCTGGACCATTTTTTGTAGTTTTGACGGTGCCGAACACATACTGTGTATCTACTGTAATATTGTATTGTACAGTATGGGTATATAGTGGCCTAATATATCATCCATTCATGTCCCTGAGAAATATTGAAATGACGTCTCTGCATGATGTTGTCTAATATTTTTCGGGGTTTCCCCCAATTTACCTTTATTCTTCATTTTCCCAGTATGTATTAATATTATTTTCTTATATATTTAATAATTATATTATGCAATTACACCCATCGGCCACATGATGTACATCAAAGTCAAAATGTAGGGGAACATTGACATTGAACTTTAACGCCTCACAGTACCGTACAGCCCTACTTTTTCCAGCACCAGTACCGTTCTCCAGTTTCTGCAGTATCGGCAGAATCTAGTCCTTGATAAGGGTGTCTTTCCTTTGTGGACATAAGTATGTAAATTGTATACTGTAAAGCCTTTACCTGAAATAATTGAGACAGCCAACAAATCCAGACTCTAGTAAAAGCTTTTAGCAGGCAAAGTGAGGCCCGTAAAAGCGCGGGGCTGACTGATCAAAAAGATATTCAACCCTCCACTTCCCCATAAGCAAATCAACCCAAATTAGAGACCTGCTACTCGTCCCCTAACATCACGTCAAAACATTTCATTGATTTTGAAAGATCTAAAATATAACGCCAGGCCAGTGACGGATCCAGCCCATCTGGGGGGGGGGGGGAGTTACCCTCTGCCCCCCCTGTATCTGTCCATGTGCCAGGCACTGTTTTCTTTATAGAAGTGAAAATTTCCTTAGACGCGTTTTGCACTTTTATGGTAGCGTGATCAAATTGAACTCTCATGCTTCACATTAATTTGCTTTAGTTTTTCGCCTCCTCGTATTCTGCCCCCCCCCCCTCCCTATTGGTCTCTTCTCAGAGGTGAAAGGACTAGCCACTAGATGTTTCCCATTAGCGTTGCCCAGGGTGCGGCCGATCGGTTTTTGCCCAGGAGTATAAAACTGATCTTCTGGGAGGCTCTTTTCCTGTACAAAAGAGTGCCTTGCACAGAAAAGACTGTGTTTTTCGCTTATCCCGGCTCTAACTCGGTCCCCTATCTGTTCAGTGGCTACTACGCGCTTCCATCTTCACCACGAGGAGGTACAGATTAGCGATCTTCACCTCAGAGACAACAAGGCATTGCTCAGAAGTTCCGCTGCTTCCAATATTTATTGCGAATTGTTTGATGATTTTGATCGGGGGTGCGAGGCAACCATTTTTACCCCAGCAAACTAAAAGTGTTTTTCCACCTGGTTAAACACAAAGCCTAAAAAAATCAAGCAGTACATTTAACTCGTTCCATTTAAGCGATTACCCCGCGCTAAGAAATCAAAATACCCTTGACTGATTTTTTGGCAAATAAAACATTCATAACACTAGCAGATGTCATGAGGGAAACCGCAGTAAATACAATATAACTGTCGTAACTGTGTGAATAGGCGTAACTCGCTGTGAAATTCGGGATTTGGTGCGCTGCGGTGCCTTCTTAAAGAATCTGGGAATCCGCTTACATTGAGGTGCGCTCATGCGAAAACCTTACGAGGGCCATTATACGTGTATTCATTGAGCCCTATCTCTTGGAAGGAATCCCTTGTAGCCTTGCCTAAGACGTTTATTTATTAGTTTTTTAGGTTACCCCTTGATTTCGAATAAAATTAGTAGGTTCCCTCGACACCGATGGTTGATGGTCCTACATTAACAAAATAAAACAGTAAAATTGATTAAAAATACACGAATTAATTATTATTAAAATTAAAATGATTGAGAAGTAAAATATGTATTGGTAGCCTAGGCCCTAGGCAACTATTGAATAGACTGTAGAGCAACTGTATACTACTGTGTGATTGGTTCCTTAGGCGCCCATTCCATTGACCGGCTAGGGCTATTTCCAACAACGGTGACGTGGTAGCAGACATTCAAGACTTAGGTAGCGTTTCCACCGGCCTCGCATTGCAGAATGCAAATGACATTGACGGAAATTAGAATTTTTCTTTTTATAGAAATCTATTAAAATGTTTGTACTTAACATATCCCATGACGCCATTTTTTAATATTAGTTTATTTGTTTGTGATTTTACTGTATGATCATTGATCAATTTTAACTATGGCATAGAGGAAAATAAACATTTCCGTCACTTCTGCAATGCGAGGTCGGTGGAAACGCCACCTAAGTCTTGAATGTCTGCTACCACGTCACCGTTGTTGGAAATAGCCCTAGCCGGTCAATGGAATGGGCACCTTAATAGTAAATTGAGCACGCTCCCCTCCAGTTATTTTTGAACAAAGTCGAGCCGTAAAATAAAATAAAATGTTTATAAAGATGTTTCTCTAGATCTGTGGCCATCCTAACACTAAGTGGCCACAGTCATGGAACTCCTTTACTCGACATCCTGTCCTTTTTGTTGTTGTTCTAAATAAAGCTGAAATTGAGGCCCAGTAGTGGCGCCTAGAGTTCTATATAGGAGAGATGGGACATTCACTTCAAGCCAAAAGTTTATAATTGAATTTCTAGGACCACTCGCCTAGCCTCCTAACATCCAAGGGCGGATCCAGCCGAAAATGTAGGGGGGGGGGGGGTCACAAATGTTTTGTAAGTTTAAACGGTAATTTTTGTTTGTTGAAAAGTTGAGTTTTATTCTTTTTTTTTACTAGGGATCTTATAAATTTCTAATGAATTTACTCATTAAGGGGGGGGGGGTGTCATGACCCGAAACACGAGAAACGCTGCGCTCGGGTTTGTCAATCTCTTCCCAGCTAAAACAGAACAACCAAGTTTGTGGTAGCAAGCCAATGCCGTATATAATGCTTTTAAAATAACTGCCAAAGCTTTAAATAGGAAATACTATTGTAGTATCTCAGTATATCAACTGAAATTAACCAAAGTTAATTTAAAGTCAGTGTTATATATACCATAAAATACTACAATGTAAAGTATATCAACGGACTATTGTGAAACTAATAAATTTAAGTACACCAAAAGCACTACTACCTACTTTACAATATAGATTTAAGTTAATATTATTATTACTAAATTATTACGACTATGTCTGGTGTAATTATTATATTAATTTTGTCAGCTAGAGTTACGTAGTAGGTAGGCTACCCTACCGCGCACACCTTAGGTTAAGGAAGCCTACAATATCTGTAGAAATTCTAAAAATGTTTAAAAGAAATACCCGAAGTGAGCGTGTGAGCGTAGTAGGCACATCCTAAGCAGAAGTTATTTTGAACTGCATGGATATGGAACGATATTATCAACCCTATATATTGTACATACAACGTATATACCACTTATACCAGCCACCAAGTTTACCTTCTTAACAAATTTTTCAGCTACCCAAGAGAAAGACAGTCCACCATGAATGATTTCTTGTTTCTGATGAATAATTAGTGATTTTGAGCCTTCATACGGTCATATATCTTCTTCTACTTGACCTGCAGCCAAGAAACAGTAAACATCTGGCAACGCGCAGAAAATCGGCTCAAGATAATAAGCCACTCCGGGGTGCCATTGTATCAGAAATAACCACGACCTCGTACAAGATGCAGCCACATCTGCAGGATGGATAGCCTCAGCACCCCCCGCTGCAACAAATTCGGCTTCCGACCCGCTGCTTCATCTATATGTAGTACAAAAGAACTCCATTAACCTTCCACGGGTCGTCGTTTATGTATAGGCCGAATAAGACTGGTCCCCAAACGACCCCTTGAGGAACGCCTCGGTTTTTTCCAATCCGCTGATCCCTCTATGGGTTACCACAATAACGAGTCCATTAAAATGACCAGGGTTTTTAACGGCGTCTTTTGTCATGTCAATGAACTAAGTCAAGTGTATTCAGGGGATTTTCTGCTACTTGAACGATTATCTTCGTTAGTTGTCTAGTATCTGTTCCTTTTGACAAGTTCTATGACAGTAAGGGTTTTGATATAATGACGTAATAGGACTAAACTTAAAGATTGATACAAAAGGAGGTGGATCGTGGTTAAATCTTTTGGAAGACGTCTAGTTTTTGGAGGCTACGCTGGTAGGCTGATAGTGGATATTGAAGAGTGGGCGGTAACCCGTCGCTTACTCCAGCAAAAAAATCATCAGTACAATTAGTAGAAGTTTAGGAATACCTAATGCAGAGACTATAGAATGCATAAAATAAGAGCGATGTGCTGCCAAATTTAAGGTATGGGTTTTGAAGAAATAATTATAATTTTGAAGATATTATGGATAATCCGAGCCCAAACGCATTGCATACCATTATTATTATATTACTGGCCTGCGTATTCAGTACTTTAGGATAGGGAAAATCACTGGGCAGCCGATATTTAACCACGGACAATTATTCACCACGAGACAACTACGGTACCTTTTCTAATTGATAAGTAGGAAAGCATCAAGCATGTACACATTCACTCGTTCCCGTCTTTAATTAGCTGTCCTTAGAAGCATGGACGCACAACCGTTCCAGAAAGGTCGATAGGCTTAAAGGCTGTTAGTACCTATACATATTCATCCCGTTACTGTATTTCTCATCTGCTGTTGATGGACAGAGCGTGCTCCCTTTCCTTATTCAATTTTCTTTCTTTCAGTTACGCAATAACTTATATTTAAAAAATACCCCATTTGTCGGTTAGTTACTATACAGTTACTGTAAATGGCTCCTAGTCAGGCAATTTTCCTGTGGAATTGTCATGAAATACGGGCAATCTTTGGTATATTGGCGCTCTGCACCCTACCTTCTGCCCCTTTACCGACAGCCCTGGCAAGTTAGACATTTTTGAAACAGCAGTGTTGGTTCAACTATAATACAATTGAAACCTTACACTGGACTCTGCCCACAATATTACAAACTTTGGCAAACAACCAGAACTTACTGTTAAGCAACAAGAAGGAAGTGTTCCTCCTTTCAAGGAGACGTAAACTTTGAAGAGGCTTGAGTTGACCCTCGTGCCGACAATAGCGAGTGCTTTTCAAGTTGGAAACATTTAGAAACTAATACAGTACGTCAGTACTTTAGTTTTGAGACATTATGTCCCTTCTGACGTTAGCCTGTGTAAACATTTGCTTAGGCGCCCATTCCACCGACCAGCTAAGGCTATTTACAAAAACGGTGACGTGGTAGCAGACATTCAAGACTTAGGTGGTGTTTCCACCGACCTCGCATTGCAGAATGCAAATGACATTGAATTAGAATTTTTCTTTTTATAGAAATCTATTAAAATGTTTGTACTTAACATATCCCATGACGCCATTTTTTAATTTTAGTTTGTTTGTGATTTAACTGTATGATCATTGATCAATTTTAACTATGGCATAGAGGAAAATAAACATTTCCGTCAATTCTGCAATGCGAGGTCGGTGGAAACCCCGCCTAAGTCTTGAATGTCTGCTACCACGTCACTGTTTTTGTAAATAGCCCTAGCCGGTCGGTGGAATGGGCGCCTAAGTGCTGAAAAGACTCTCTTGATGTGGAGCTACTGTACATATAAAGGTATCAATCTGAACCTTGTTTTTGGTTGGAAAAACTTGCATGGCTTCTTGCTGCGTTTAGTTAATTGTAACCCAGTTCACGTCCTTTTTGTAACCCTTATGTAACCCGAAGTCTCCTATTGTGTCCCTTTCGTTAGAGCATTCCTTAGCTCAGGTTGCTGTGTCAGCCCTTTAAGCCCGATCCAACCTCCCTCTCACGAGACAGCTATACCCCACTCGTTTTTTGTGCAGTCGAATTTCACAGTAAATATTCATTGTCGAGAGCTATACAAAATATATATACAAAACTCGTATCTTCTTTAAGTCATGCTTTCGCCTGGTACATTGCGTCAATGGTAAGCTTGTCTCAGCTTGTCCATTTTCGCTTGTAGCCGGTGTAGGCAAAACGTGCAACGTCGTTAACTCCAGTGACGACGTCTTTAACCAGGGCCGTGGACAGGATGGCCCAAGACTGCCATGAGAGAGCGTTGCAATTAAAAAATAATGCATATTTAAATAATATAGCGAAAGGGTATTTATTGAGACCCGGAAATCTGGTACACCATCATTGAAGGGCGAAGGCATAGTGGAAGGAACCAATGGAAGAGAACGGTCGAAGAAGGAATTCATGGATCGACTGAAGGAGGACGCAGGAGCTCCAACGCACCAAGAGCTGGAGAGGAAGACGCAGGACCGAGAGAGCTGCAGGTTGATATCCGGGGAGCTGCTGCTAATCAATCGTTGAGATTGTGACCTTGGAAGAAGAATTGTTTCTAAATTCCATGACTTCTATGTTGAAATGCATGATCTAAACAACGTGGATTTAAGGCCTATATTTTCATGCCAGTTGAGAGCTTACGGGGCTCAAACCTTCATTCCCTTCATGGTGTTCCATCGATGTGACAATAAAAATTACTAAAAAAATGGAAGCACCCGTTAAGTGTTGAGGGGAATCAACTCAGCCTGTTAACTTATCCGGAGTACGGCCAGGTCTCGAAAAGGTTCCCCCCCCCTCCGGCCCCTCTCCCAATTAAAATCCTAGTATGGGTGGATTTTAAGAGGGAGTACGTTGCTCTTTGGCGTGGTGCTCATGGTTTCTCTCTACGGTCCTGCCTGTAAGCTGCAATAAGAAGAAGCTGTTGATAAGAACAGGCAGCCAGTAGATATGGCACCGCATCCAATACGGATTTGTGCACGTGATATATTACGCTCAGCCGCACACTGTATATGACAAATCCCAGGTTTAGTCGTATCGGCCACGCACCACCGCTTTGTAGGATTCCCATCCAGACACCTTATTCTACAAATCACGGTTTAGCTTTTAGGTATACTTGGAAATGGAATGAAATTCCTTACGCAACTGTCCTATGTTTCTACCGTTGTGCAATATATGCAGTTCAGTACATGTACTCTTCTTGTAATGCCTCTTCTATAGGCGATCATCATGGCAATTTTAGTCGCGATGATCATACTAGGGAATGCAGTGGTTTCCCGTTGCCTTCCGCATCCTTTTGCCGTTGACTGTTCATTTCCCAACCCCAGAAGAAACGAGTGCGCTTCACAGAAGAGACTGTGCTTTTCGCTTATCCCGGCTCTAACTTGGTCCCCTATTTGTTCATTCGACATTACGCGCTTCTACATTCAGTACGAGGAGGTACAGATTAGGGATTTTATCGTGTTCACCTCAGAGACGTTAAGGCATTGCTAAGAAGCTCAGCTACTTTGAAGGCCATGTAAGAGTGTACAGGGTGCTGCCACAGGATCGTCGCCTCTGCCCCTCTGGGATCTATATTCTAGCCATACTTATGGACGACCCGGCGGCGAGTTTTGCAGTCTGGTCCCGGCCCAAAACTGCTGACGGTTTTCCGCGAAAGCGTGTGGCGTGAGACCAGACAGTCATTTTGGTGACATCGCCGACCGAGGTATTAAATAGAGGGACTTTAGAGGGCAGACTGAAGACGGAAGGGATAGGAGGAGGAACCTCTCAGGACTCAAGGATTCGATTTTATATTAAGGGACTTAAATAACTTATAGTATTTGTCTGTATAATTATAAAGTGTCGGGCACCGGCTGTCTCCTATTGGTGAGTGTCTTGTTATTTTACATTTAATATAATTGTTGTATTCATTGATTGAATCTTGCATATAATACCGTACCCTCAATCCTGCGACAAAATAAATAGTTTAGCGATCCCCAACAGCAGCTAACAGTTGCTTACAGGGAGCTAACAGTGCCTTAAATTTGTATGAGCACTCGAAAACGGAATAGGTGGGTTGGACACATAAAGATTTTAGAATTAAAAGAAGATTTTGAATTTTCAAACGATCCGTAAATTTTTTAACAGCTGCTACCATGTACAATGTCATTGATACCATTTGGAAGAGCAGAAGTAGGGGTGCACAGTGTTCAAATTGATCGGTCTGCAGGTCGCTGCAAGTCTACATTTCTGACAAGCTTTTCCATTTTACTTGATTTTGTTTTTGTATAAAGCCCTACGAACTTTATCTATTTCTAAAGGTTACCTACCGAAGTTGTCTCTTCAAACTAAGTTAATTTAATATTAAAAATGCGGATGATGGACGCAGATTTACGATTTACATAACATGACCAGATTTTATCATTCTCTCTAAAACTTGAGACTGTTTCAATCACTGCACCTCGGCAGCTCTGCCCCACCCCTCTCCGTTGAGGAACAACTTGATTAAAATCTTTTCAAAGAAATCCTTGAAAATGAAAAAAAGGTCCCCCGTAGCAATCCATTTCTCATCTCCAGAGGGTTACATTAGGCTTCCAGCTCACATTTTGCAAATATAGGGAAGCGATTGTGTTGCAAAAGGATACATCAAACTGTGTCGACGGGTCAATAGAAAGGCTCCGAAATTGTGTTGTAAGGTACCTCTACGACACTGGAATAGTAATTGGCATTTCCGATATTTAATATTGACTTAGGTGGAAGAGGTAACCTTCCTCATTAACAGAGATTAGAGAAGCAAGGAAAATATAGACTGGGCAGGATTACAACCAACTATCAACAACCTACAGTGTATTAACTGAGATATGAATTTTTTAAGTTTTTGATCGGCCGCCATCTTGAAACAAAGTGACGGGCCACGCTGGATAATGAACTCGATCAAGACATTTGTATGATACAAAGTAAAATCGGATAATGTTACAGTTTTTCCAAAAATCGATATACTCATATAGGCTACGTACGAGTATGTACATACAATGTATACTGTATACATATCATTTTGAACGGGGGGTGGTTTTAGACTCAGGGGTTCATGAAATGATAAGTTGTGAAGAAATTTTCCAGAAGTCGAACATTGGTCACCGTCTCAACAGGTAGCCTAGATGAATCTCCCTAAAACCCAACATGTCCTGACTCATTGATTGTGGCACTGAGTTTTGTGTTTTCCAACTTTCTTTAATTTATTTTCAGTTTTCGGTTCTTTCTTCGGTCTTTACATCTTAGGTCCCGACGAAAATCCAAGCCAGACACCGGAGTGAATCCTTCACTAAGTAGTAGTATGAACTTGTAGTGGGGACCCAGGCCTCGATTTGGGCCCATACGTCCCTCAGTCACACTAGTCGAGTTCTATTGCATATGGATGGATATTTGCCACCGGGCAAGTCCATTTGTCATCATTGAAGGATGAAACTCCAACCCCACCCCTAAATGAATTAGCGCAGTCTATTCATTTGACAATCAATGGCATCAACTCCACAGACATGGACATGGCTTTGCACTTTCAACTGTAGATGTCTATATCGGGAGAAGTTCAATATCTATGCGACGTGTGTCAGTATGGACGGGTAGGTCCTCTGCGGAATTGGGATTTAACTCTCAGTTTGCCAATCAATCAATATGAAGAAAGCAACAATCGGTTGTCATAACTTAGGGAAAAGTTGAATAAATGTGTTTGTAGTCAGGCGCCTTAGCTCTGGCCTCTGTGTGTCCTCCGGAGGTAACTCTCCAGGCCTACCACTCACTTGTAATGAGCCATATAAACTACGGCATATTGGCCTGGGAACATGGACGCTGTACTCAGGCTCCAAAAGAGGGGAGTGCGCTACATGCTAAAACTGGGACCTCGTGACAGTTGTCGCTCTCACTTCAAATCATTTAAAATCATGACAGCCCCAAGTCTGTACATATTTAGCTGCATCTTACATATCTTAAAGCCTGAGGTGTGGGGGACATTTAAATAAAAAGGGGGCACTCACACCTACAACACGAGGCAACGGGGAGACCTTCTAAGGCCAGCGCCACGCACAGCCAAGTGTGAGCGACTGGATCCTATATTCCTATACTACAAAGTTTCGCCTACCTTAGAAAACTCTCGACTGAACTGAGAGCGGCGAGAAATGCTTCTAACTTCCCTAAATTGCTTAGAAACTGTAACGGGTTATTTCCGTTACCGTGTCAAAATCATTCCGACCGTGGGGTCGAAATGCAGGGCTTGATACACTACAAGGAAATTAATAAAACTTACAATAATCCGATTCCTGACAAGGCCCTCCGTAGCCATATTTGTTTATAAACAATAAATAAGCTTCGACACTCGAATGATTAAGGCAAATTTTTCGATAAGTAATAAACCGTAATCTGAGAAAGGACAAATTTAATAAAACACCTAGAGAAAGGCAGATTCCTAGCCCTCTGCTCGGAATATAACTACCTCTCGTACAAATAAATACAAGAACATGCAGTTCCTCGAAAACAGAAGAAATATAGAAATTTACCGTTGCGCCAACTCACAAACTTTTACGCGCCTTTTCCTTTCATAACCGTAGCAGAAGAAAGTTTACGTGGATGATAAAATCACTTCTTGAAGCCAGAGTGAAGGACGACTTACAACTGATAAGATCAGAATTTAAATAAAAGTAAAAACCCTTGTCTAATGTAAAGTGAATAGCAATTAAATCCATCCAACCCTAACCTGGGCTAACCTATGGTGAGTTGACTTTATAATTCTCATATAATATCATAAGATATAAGACACATGTCAAGGTCATGACCTCATGCCTGTGGCACTTTAAATTGAAATAATTCTGTAATTATTAAAAAATAGTTATGTTTACCCTGTGGCGTTCTTGAGTGCTGCCACCTTCTTTATTCATTTGTTTTTGTTAATTTTCGCAACTTTGTTTTTCTTGTTTTGTTTTTGGAGTTGCTTTTTAAAAGCAGATTAAAAATTGAGTTTCATTCAAAAAATGAATTCTTCTTGGAATATAACGAATTACCCCACATTGGTGACCCCGCAGAAGAATATTAAACCGGACACAGTGAGTAATAAGCAGCAAACTCAGACGAATTTGCGTCTGCCACCGTTCTATACAAATAACATAACCATCTGGTTCCACCAGGTGGAGGCTATTTTCCAAAATGTTGGAATTAGCAATGATGAAAACGCCATGTTCAATCATCTTTTGGCAAATTTAGAGAGCGACATCGTCGAACAGGTTTCGGACATTTTTAGTGCGTCACCACTAGTCCTTCCCTACACTTATCTTAAAAATCGGCTGATGCAAACGTTCAGTTTGTCAGATACACAACGTATTCAGAAGCTTTTAGCAGATGTTCCCCTAGGTGACGAGAAGCCTTCCTCACTCTTGCGCCGTTTGCGCCAATTTAATGGGAATTTAGTGTCGGACAGTGTTCTACGCACAATTTTCCTACAACGCCTCCCTGACAATGCGAGACAGATTTTGACCGCGTCCACTGAACCTCTGGAGCGCTTGGGTTTGCTGGCTGATGCCATCGTTGACTCACGTAAGCCCAATAGTTTGCCAATTCAAGACTGCATGAGCTTGAGCGCCATGTCTGCACAAATCGCTGCTCTTGCTAATGAAGTCTCAGCATTTCGCGCTGGCGCTAGGCAGCAAGAAATTCCTAAACGACGACCTAATAAAATCATTTTTTCAAAGCAGAAGCAACCAAATAGTGAGGGTATTTACTGCTGGTATCATCAGACCTATGGGAAGGCCGCCCGCCAATGTCGCCAACCCTGTTCTTTCAACACTCTCACCCCTGAGAAACAGGGGGAATTCCTCGCTGGACGCAATTAGCGGCGTGTATCCAGGAACCAACCAGCCGCCGCTTATTCATTACCGACCCGTCCTCAAAAATTAAGTTTTTAATTGACACGGGTGCTGATATTTCAGTCCTTCCTGCCACGAGCTCTCCACATACATCGCCCTGCAACCGTCGTCTTTACGCTGCCAATGGTTCCGCGATACGCACCTTTGGAAAAAAACTCCTGCGCCTATCACTGGGGTTTCCAAAGGATTTCGAATGGAAATTTCTCCTTGCCGAAGTAGATACGCCTATGATCGGTGCTGATTTCCTTGACCATTTCGGCCTCGTGGTAGATATTAAACACGGTATACTTGTGGATCCATCGACTCAATGTTCCTCAATCGCTGAGATTGCATTTTCAAAAGATCTGCCGGAATTTTCGCATTCAAAGTTTGCGGATATTATCAAAAAATTTCCGTCCCTCACCCAAGGTACACCCGCATTCACTGCTCCGCCACACAGCACGACTCACGTCATTCAAACTACAGGACCACCAGTATTTGCTAAGGTTCGTCGTCTACCTCCGGACAAATACAAGGCGGCACATGAGGAGTTTTCCAAAATGGTCAAGCTAGGCATTTGTCGTCCCAGTGACAGTCCTTGGGCATCTCCGTTACATTTAGTTCCCAAGAAGGACGGCAGTTGGCGTCCGTGTGGTGATTATAAAAACTTGAATGCTATTACAGTACCAGACAGGTACCCCATTCCTCACTTGTGCGACTTCAATGCAGCGCTAGCTGGAAAAACAATATTTTCTAAGTTAGATTTAGTGCGCGCTTTCAATCATATACCAGTTCATCCGAATGATATACAAAAGACTGCGGTAATAACTCCGTTTGGACTTTTCGAATTTTTGAAACTGCCATTTGGTCTAAGAAATGCGGCACAGACTTTTCAAAGATTCCTCCACGGTATCCTTAAGGATATGCCTTTTGTATTTTCATATCTCGATGATCTCCTGGTGGCATCATCATCGGAACACGAACATCGCAGTCACCTAGAAACTATTTTTCGCCGGCTCTCGGAGTTCCACATCAACATTCATATAGGAAAATGTGTTTTCGGCGTTCCTGAAGTTGATTTTTTAGGGTACCGGATTTCTGCCTCAGGGATCACTCCCCTGCCTTCCAGAGTGTCTGCCGTGCAAGAGTTTCCAAAGCCCAAAACCATCACAGAACTACGTCGGTTTTTAGGACTTATTAATTTCTACCGCCAAACTCTACCGAATTCGGGTGACGCCCTCGCTAATCTTTCGGACCTGACACGTAACAAATTGGTTAAATCTAGCAGAAAAGGGGATAAGACACCGTTATCTTGGACTGCTATTGCAGACGAAGCATTTTGTAAGTTAAAAAATGACCTGGCTCGAGCCACACTTTTAGCTCATCCTGATCTCGAATGCAAACTAGTGCTAATCACCGACGCATCCGACGTTTCTGTTGGCGCCGCGCTTCACCAACGTCGAGGCTCAATTCTAGAACCTTTGGGTTTCTTTGCTCACAAACTGGACGACCCCCAAAAGGCGTACAGTACATACGATCGTGAGCTGCTAGCTATTTATTTAGCAATTAAACATTTTCGGTACATGCTTGAAGCACGAGATTTCGAATTATTTACCGATCATAAACCTTTGACATTTGCATTTCTGAAGTCTTCAGACAACGCTTCTCCACGGCAGAGGCGCCAATTAAGTTTTATCGCCGAATTTACTACAAACATTCAGCACATCGAAGGAGCAGCCAATGAAGCAGCCGACTGTCTTTCTCGTCTCAATGCAATTGATTCTTTTGCGATTACTTCAGAGACTATTGCTCAAGCACAAGTCTCCGACGCTGAATTTCAGTCCCTTAAAGGAAGTACGTCATTAAAGTGGAAACCTGTCCACCTTCCGAATGGCGCTGTGTTACAGTGCGACGTGTCAACGGGAACATTACGTCCGTACGTTCCCCATCTATTCAGAAGACCACTTTTTGACGCTCTCCACAACCTGTCCCATCCTGGCGCCAATACCTGCGTTAATATGATGCGTAAAAGGTATGTTTGGCCATTCCTTTGCCGGGACGTTCGCCAATGGGCCCGCACATGCATATCTTGTCAACAAGCCAAAGTTGGACGCCATACTTCCAGCACCGTGTTGCACCTAACTTCGGTTAAAAGGCGTTTCGAACACGTGCATTTAGATATCGTCGGCCCTCTTCCACTTTCCCGAGGACAGCGATATCTCGTCACATTAATCGACCGATTTTCAAGGTGGCCGGAGGCAATACCAATAGAAGATATCCAGGCAGAAACCGTCGCTAGTGCTGTTTTGTCGGGGTGGATTTCGCGTTTTGGTGCCCCTGCCACACTCACAACTGACCGTGGGCGCCAATTTGAATCGAACCTTTTCCAGTCATTGACACAGCTTCTTGGCACCCATCACATTAAGACAACAGCATACCACCCTCAAGCTAACGGAATGGTTGAACGTTTCCACAGGACTTTAAAAGCTGCGCTCACGGCCCATTTAGACCAACATTGGATGGATACTCTTCCGATTGTTTTACTGGGACTACGATCACACCTTATTCCTTCCAGTAATGCAACGCCTGCCGAGCTATTATATGGCGAAACGATCAGGCTCCCAGCTGATTTTTTCGTGGATACCACGCAAAGCATTGAAATTCCAGAACAACTGACCCCTTTTCGCCAGAAAATGCAAGATATGCAAGCCGTACCTGTTTCACACCATTCTAAGGCGCGCACCTTCGTCCACAAAGACTTACAAAAGTGCACCCATGTTTTCTAAGAATAGATGCTCATAGACCACCACTGCAGCCTTGCTACAGCGGCCCATATTCCGTTATTCAGCGAGCTGCGAAAGTTTTCACCATCTCGACACCACGAGGAACGCAAACAGTATCCATCGATCGTTTAAAACCTGCGTTTCTGCTCAAAGAAGACTACAATCAACAGATTCCAGACATTCCAACTTATAGCCCTGCGTCGGCCCGACCACCTTCACGTTTTGAAGAAGCATCGCAGAATTTCTCACCGGATGTTTCGACCTACACACCTAAGTGTACTTCCCCTTCATCGCCTTCCAGTGAGTCATCGCAGCCAATTGCACCACTGCGACATACACGGTTAGGAAGACCAATCAAGGTTCCGGCACGGTTCATTGACTCGCTGACCTTTTGTTCTAGGGGGGGAGTATTGTGGCGTTCTTGAGTGCTGCCACCTTCTTTATTCATTTGTTTTTGTTAATTTTCGCAACTTTGTTTTTCTTGTTTTGTTTTTGGAGTTGCTTTTTAAAAGCAGATTAAAAATTGAGTTTCATTCAAAAAATGAATTCTTCTTGGAATATAACGAATTACCCCACAACCCCATACTAAAGTTATTCAGTATACCATAATCTATCATTTAACAATAAATTCGGAAGTGAAGGGACCAAAAACTTAGAAATTACCTTAGCACTATCCCAGCTGATGGTCCCATTTATGAAATATCAGAGAAATAACGAGTACAGTAAAATTGTCGATGATTAAAACATTTACTATAATAAATAGCGATAAAATAAGTTGAAATAAGATACGGAAGAGCCCGGCTGATTGAAACCGCCATTTTGAGAACAGCTGATCCCCGTATTGACAGTAAATCGAAGATGCATGAAATTGTCCAGTGGTCAAGATTCAGGAAATAAGAGATGTTCCGAATTAGTAATGTCGGCAGAAGGAAATTCATAGTAGAATGTTGATATAGTGAATTGGAGAATGGTTGTTGAATTCAGATGTTGCTTTAAGGTGTAAGGCGAGAACCGGTGTTCCAAGAGTTCCGAGGAGGCGTTCTCGACGTAAATCCCCTGATGGGTAAGTTGTTTTTTTAAAATTCTGAGTTCCAAAAAAACGTTACTCGTATCGTTGAAAAGTCAGTGCCGTAACTTGCAAAAAGCCGTTGGTCGAAGACAAGGACTGTTCGTTCAAAGCTGAAACCGGTCCTGAGTTTGTTGAATCTTGACATTCGACTCTGCCTGATAAAAGATTGATGAGGGACTTGTAAAAATCTTTGAATCCTTTCAAATTCTGAAATTAGTTGAGCGACATCAAGTCAAAAGAACTTAAGCCTGATTGAAATATACTTGCTGCTATTATAAAGGAATTTGATTAACATTCAATGAATAACTAGGAAGCCGAAGGAACCTCTGTCGACTTTGGAGATATCGGAATTAGAGCCGTGGTCCGATGGACATGAGCGAGTTAGGTCAGATCAAAAGGAAGTCGAGACGTGTCGTGTTTAGCTATAACGAGTTTCTTTAGATAATTTCTTGGTCTTTTGTATTTCCAAATTATTAACAACAATTTACTTATTATTATAAATGTATTTTATTTTAAATTAAAATTATTATCATTAGTTCAAGATACTTGGACATTTAAAACATATAGTGAATTCTAGTGGAATCCACGTTATCTTTATTAGTAATTCCAAATTCTTTAATTATGAATAGAATCTTATTTTATTTATTTATTAAACCATATTAGTCAAATCGAGGGAATCTCGAACGGATTGCTGCATAAATTATTTTATTATTATATTGATCAGCTAGTTATTAGTTAATTAATTAATTTAACATTATGAATATCTTATATTCCTTATAATTATTAGATTATTATAGTCAGGATAAATTAAATTATCTTATCGATATTAGTATTTTCCTTATTAATTCAGGAATATATTATTTTATTAGTGTAACTTCATATTAGTATCCTCATTTATTATTCAAATTATTCAACTTCATTATTATGATTACTATTCTAATTATATTTCATCTCCAGAAGTGGAGTCATTATGGTCATATTGTTGTTGTAATGATTATTATTTATTGAAACTTGTGTTTCAAAAGGGAACTACGTGGAGGGGAACTTCTTGGAGGACGGGAAGACCGGACCGAGACCATCATCGGCCCGTAAAGGCCATACCGAGGGAAAGATGCACCAGGGCTAAAAGAATGGGTAGGACGAGGGTCCTCAGCAATTACAACTTCACTTCACTTCGTTCATCTTCTTATTAGTAAGAATTCTCTGCACCTGTAAGTCTCCATTATTGTTTTGTAACTGAAAAGAAAATGTACTTTATGCTGTGTTATCTAGATTGTGCGCGGGACGACGTCGCTGATCTGGAAGTGGAGGATGGATTCGGTTGGAGAAGGGAGCGGGTCGCTCCTCTTCCTCATCCGGGGCCATGATCCCCTCCCAGGGCAGATGGTCGGTCAGTCCTCTGGATAATATTTTGTAATGTGTAGATTTCTGAGACTGGCACCATGATATTTCTCTCTTTACAAAAGTCCAGTGCTCAGAAAATTCTCCGTCTAATTGTGCGCAATGTTAACTAGGATGATCGTGGGTTCGATGACGAACGGAGGGAGTGGTCCAGATTCAATTCTGTATCCGGTCTCCGGATGGAATCGGACACACTCTCCCCGTTCCTCACCGAACCAATGTCGGATCTCCGGCGATATGCCAATTTCTATTGTTTGTTGTGGTGTTATAATGATGTTTGGCAGCGGCCAAATTTTCCGGTCGAGGAAGAAGTGACCAAATATATTTGCTGATCTTGGACAATCTGGTGTTCTCTGTGCTTCCTCCGCATCTCTCTAGGTTGAGACTCTCTCTCTCTTTTTGCGAATATTTAGCCCCATGATCCACGCCCTTTACTTTCTGCCGTCCCTGAGCTACCGACGCACCGGCTGAGGCCACCCTTGTTAAGATGAGTCGGATTTGATAGAAGGATGAGTTATCTCCAGTTTTGTGGTTACCATCTGGTAATTGGTCTATCTCTCCAGTTTCACCTTACAAAACCATCTCTTAGAGAAAACTTTCTACACTGTCACTGAGGCACTAGCGCAATGGCAATAACAGAACTACCTGATTTTGACGATACTCTGACGCTTTCATTTTATACTTTACATGTATTGTATAATTTAAAGGAAATATATATTGTATTGTATTGTATGTCAGTTATTGGTTCGAGCTCTAAAAAGTTAGGAAGAAAGAAGAAAGAAAATTGTCTTTATTTTCCATGTGGACGAATTTTGAGCCTTTTGGCCCACTCTTGGAATTATTAAAGCTCTACTCTTTTACTACAGTGTACTAAATGTTCTTGCCATGATTTGGATGCCATTAAATCACGCGGTTCCAAGTCACACACACAAGAATAAGAATAAAGAATGTATTGAAGAATAATCAAGACATAAGTAAGACTAACTGTGATATTATCTCATCGCTATATAGCCCCAATATCAAACTAAAAACGAAATTTTTATTTATTTATTGTATTTATTAATTAACAAAAAGGTTAATCGCATAAAACAAATTAATGAATGTATCCAATTGACCTCTTCAGTCGCCTCTGTAGGTCAGAACCCGTGTTGAGTTATGACACGTCTCCGATCGCTTGGCGTATAGAGACTCGTACAAGCACGCTACCACCTGGCCATCGAAGTCGACAATGTTAACCTAATACCACAGACGAAAGAGTATTTTAGTTTCTTGGTGTTTGCTTTTTTGTATTTTTTGCTAATTCCCAATAATGAAGTAACCGTGAATCTAATCTACAAAAGACTGTAAACAATTACTGGAAGCTGAGTGTATAGGAGTACTTACTTCATTTACTTGGTAATTACTAACTTACTTCTTGGCGCTACGGCCCGTGAAGGGCCTTGGCTTGCTTTGCCTGCGTAGCCCTGCGTGGTCCTTCGCCAGTCATCGACGCTATGGGTCGTTAGCCCAACCTCGACGTCGTCCGGCCATCGCATCCGTGGGCGACCCGCTCGTCTTCTCCCTTGGGGCACCTTGGGTAAGGCTGCTCTATATACTATACCACACTAACTTTACCCCAGCGATACAAGCCTCTCTATAGAGTACCTTCTTAGTGGCTGGCATTCTAAATGTATAATATGTATGAACACATAATGTGAATGAACATTGATAAAATCAATTCCTTCATTTCAATTGCTGGTCCAACAGTAGGCACGTAGCAAAATGTACAATCCAATAAATGGACACTTTAAAAACCTGTATTTTTTTTAATTATTAACGTCGCGTCGTCTTAATATATAGGGACTTGTTCAAATCGTGCCAGCTTACAAGACACGAACCAGTCTAAATGCTGGACCGTGCAATATATCAACACGGCTCAAAAGTTAGCAAGTTAGGCTTGGTACAGACACAGGATTAGGTACCGCAGCGGGTAGGCAGTCGGCACAGTAGGCATGCCATCATCATATATCTTATGCCATGTACAATAACATACCCGTTTTAATTTTGTTTCTGTTGAGGAAGGAAATTGGTTAGCTTATAGCGAATATCTTGGTGAGATTGTGTCAGCAGGTTCTCAGGTGAATGGATACAGAAGCTGAGTTGCTGCAGATGGTGGAGAAACGGAAACTAACATACATCGGCCACGTGATGAGCAACGAAAAGTATCGCCAATCCAAGTCAACTAAGAGAAGATAGAAGGAAACAGATGGCTCCTGGCAAAAGAAGAACATTCTGCTGGTTGAAAAACCAGACACAGTGGTAGGGACGGATTCAGCCCATTTGGAGGGGGGGGGGGTAGTCGTGGGTCAGTCAAAATAGAAAAAAAACATACGTAGCCTATTATCGACGATTAATTCAGAGCGTAATTAATTAATTTACAACAGATTTACTAAATTGGGGGGGGGGGGGGGTGGACTGTGTCCTTCTATGGACAGTGGTTTGGCAAGAGCACGACTTCCCTTTTCAGAACAGCAGTCTCTCGATGATGACTGCCAATCTTTGCTAGATGAGGTGTATACGTAAAGAAGGAGGGGATGGCTATACAGCAGGTAAGTAAGCAAGTAAGTAAATAATTTAATACAAAATTTTCAGGCACAATTTACAATGTCTACCCCAGCACTAAGTACTCTAAGAGACTTGCATCACTGGGGAAATTTCGATATAAAAATGTAGTAATGACTAGACAATTAGAACAGATATAATAATAACTGTAAGTAAGTTTACATATTTAGAACATAAGTTTTAAAAAATTAAAAATTATGACAAGTGACGGTGTGCATAAAAACTAGGTTGAGCAAATTTAATAAATGGAATAGTAAAATAAGAGGAAGAAAAGGTAGCAAAGGCGTAGCCAGGATTTCAATCGGGGGGGGCTTGAACGGAGGCGGACATAGCTTTGGTGCGGACATAGCTTTGGTGCGGACATAGACTTGGCGGGATGGAACTTGCCAGGCGATGCAATGTTTGATACACGTTACTTGTAAGGTTGCTTGGGGGCAAGGTTGCACCGAATTTCATTTGAAAAGTTGATGTTTATTAAATGTTTTTAAGACATCCCAACCAGTGCAGTGGTCATGAGGAAAGATCCTTTACCGGTCCTGAGGCCTAGACTCATTGGATTGCCATGGCAATTTTCTTCCTCCGGTTTGTCTCTTACTACCAGCCATAGTAGGCCCGCAACCAGTATTTTTTTTGGGGGAGGGGCCTAGAACAAAAATGATATCTCCGTAGTAATTCACCTGTGAGGCTGTAAATACAATCACCATCCGATCAAATTTGAGGGGCCTGGCCCCTCCCCCCCCCCCTTGGGTTCTGGCCTGAGCCATAGGAACTCTTCGCGGTGGAGCACAAGTACACGCAGGCATGTGAGAAAGATACCAGGTACCGATTGATCGTTCGATAATTACACATGGGATTTAATTGGCCCATAAGCAAGCTGTCGGCCTATCTGATAAGTAATTGTCTGAACCGCTAATTGTCCTTTATACCTGCTCTTGCCTATTGCCAACACTATAGTAAACTGTTTGACCTTTTGCTGTTCTACCTACTTTCTTCATAGTGCGTTTAACAATGACTTGAGCATTCGCAACATTGGTTTTTTTATAGTGTATAGCTGCCTACCTATACCATAGGGGATGGAGCCATGGGGGTGATGACACGGTGCTGTCATATATACACATTCTGAGATTGTTCTCTTCCCCTGACTTTTCTCACTTTACCACAGGTACTTGTATAAGAGTGAATTGTATGAATATTTAGATTTACAGATTTAGAATGTACAATGGTCACTTGCATTGCCAATTTTATACATTACACATATATTTTTAATCATTTTAGGTATAGTTAGGTTTGCAAAAATTAGGTCGCAGAAAGTAATTTTATATGTGTTAGATATAGGTATCCTGGTTTTGTCGTACCCGCTGCTTGCATGAGTGGGCACTTCAGCTTTTGTCTACTTACGTAATAGAAATTAATATACGAATTATATTATTAAGATTATTATTGTTTCATTACTCCCTCGGAAAGGTTTTTGACATACGCTCATAAACTACACTAACCCAGAGCAACTAGCTACTCCAATTAAGGACAGGTAGGCTGTATAATGTTGCCAGGTAGATGGGTTAGCCGTAGGGGGGCCTGCCACAATCTCCGTAGCCAAGGGGGGCTCCCCGAATTGGAACTACTGCTGCACTGGGCCCCACACCAGGGGGCCCCGACACTGTGTCTTGGTTTAATAGTTTTCAGGTGTCTGAATGGCTGAGGTATTCAATTTAGGCGTTATCTGCAGTCCGGACTTAACTCTTTAGGTCCTAGATATGAAAAATGTTATAAGATATACATACGTTAAGAAGTTTTTTTATTTCAATTTATTTTTCGTTTGAAGCTTTTCCATAAGGTGCCCATTCCATTGAGCGGCTAGGGCTATTTCCAACAACGGTGCCGTGGTAGCAGACATTCAAGACTTAGGTAGCGTTTCCACCGACCTCGCATTGCAGAATTGACGGAAATGTTTATTTTCCTCTTTGCCATAGTTAAAATTGATCAATGATCATACAGTAAAATCACAAACAAATAAACTAATATTAAAAAATGGCGTCATGGGATATGTTAAGTACAAACATTTTAATAGATTTCTATAAAAAAAAAAAATTCTAGTTTCCGTCAATGTCATTTGCATTCTGCAATGCGAGGTCGGTGGAAACGCTACCTAAGTCTTGAATGTCTGCTACCACGTCACCGTTGTTGGAAATAGCCCTAGCCGGTCAATGGAATGGGCGCCTGATATGCAATTCCGTATGTCCCAATAGATGTGACCCTATCATCTATGATGTTTGGAAACATTGCTTATTTTAGAGTGAACAAGAGAAACTAGGCCTACATCAGAGAATTTCAGAATTCGTCAATTGATATAGTGCCGTTTCCGTTGACCTCCCTGTGCCGTATGCGTGTTGGGAGGGGTGGAGTGGGCTTCGCAATATAAGTTTTTGTTATTGTTTCTAAGATATTGTTGCCTATAATTTTCTCCAAAGTCATTAACAGAAAAGAGGTTAGACAAATAGGTCTACACGATTTGGCAGCCGTCGTGTCTTTTTTCCCAGATTTGGGGATAAAAACTACGTCTGCATTCCTCCAAGGCTTGGGTATGCACCCTGTGCTGGCTAAGCTACCCCTGAATATTCTTATTAGGTGCGGTATGAGTTCATCCCTTCCTTCCTGCAGAAGGGCTGGGAAGATCCCATTGCTCCAACGAGAAAATGAGCTAATTGCCCAATCTATCGATTGTCTAGTGGCTAGTACACACAGCTGCCGCTAGCCACCAGTCAGCTACATTTTCTACAGCATCATCAAAGGGGGTACAACCCGGAAAGTGAGTCTCAAGGAGGAGCCTTAAGCGTTGGTCCTTACCATCGGTGTATGATCCGTCCGGCAGTCTCAAAGATGACGCCCCTCGACCTCCCCCCTTTGATAGTGCTCTACACAGCTTGGCTTCAGCAGGGATAGAGTTAAGAGTTAGTACCCAGGCCTATAACCTTAAAAGTTAAAATATCACTGCAAATTATATGAAAAAAATCCCTATCGGCTCTGGCCGATCAGGAGTAGGGAGATTCCGCAGACCCTGATTTTCCTCTACGCTATACCTACCCTATACCCTATGTACGTAATAAAAAATAAAAAATACTTCATAATTTTCCCGACCACAACATCAACACACAAAACACTCTTGGTTTCCAAATTTCGTACCTCAATGCCGACGACTATGAACTTTACTTATCAAATTATTTTCACTTTGACTGAATGCCATCTTAAAATGGTTGACGTATCGTAAAAAGTGTTAACTAGCATTAACGTAGATAATAATACGGACTTTTGGTCAGATTTCAATTCATTCCTCTGCGACCAATATTAACTGAGATATGAATTATAAGGTTACAATCGGCCGCCATCTTGTAACTAAAGAGTGGATCAAGCTGGTTAACGAACTCGATCAAGACATTAGTAAAATCAATTTGTGTTCCAAGTTTAATCAAAATCGGATAATATTTACGGAAGTAAGAGTGTTTCCTAAAATCGATATACATACATACATACACCAATATAATATATATATATATATATAACATTTTGATCGGAGGGTGGTTTTAGGCTCAGGGGGTCATGAAATGAAATGTTGTGAAGAAATTTTCCGTAAGTCGAACATTGGTCGCTATCTCAATAGGTAAATAAATCTCCCTAAAATAATTTACATGTATGTACATCTAGGCCTAATGCACGTACCTTCAGCCCATAGATCGAAACTTCTAAACTTGTGTGTCAAACTATTTCTTTTATTACCTCAATTCGCGTAGAACGTGATATTGAAGTAAAAGCAAAGGAGATTGCCGAGTTGCAACAGAGCAGTACTGTTGCTGAGCATAGATAACCTGAGTATAGCGCTTCCCATTGTCAACGACCATACCATGTTGAACACACCGGTTCTCGTCCGATCACCGAAGTTAAGCTACATCGGGCGTGGTTAGTACTTGGATGGGTGACCGCTTGGGAACACCACGTGTCGTTGGCTTTTCGTTATTTTTGCAACTTTAACGTTACCATTAATTTTTAATATTGCTAAAACTCATTCTTCCTGCTCAATTTATTTGGAGTTGTTGCTTTAGTCACTTTGGCAATTAAGTTTTGTGCCTTTATCCGGTGATTCTAATAAATACTATATATCTATGCAGTTTTTTTTAATAGCCTCGTGGGCGATATTTTTAAAATAATGAACGTGCAGTTTAAGAATTTATTTGGAAACAAAAACATTTTCTGTTTTCATCAAATAATTGTTAGCAAACAAAGGTTATTCCGACCAACTGCAACAGTCAGTTAAGCTCGACAGAATGACGACAGTCAAATGCGTCAGCTACTGCGTCGTGTTCTCCTATCCAAAAGAATTGGCCCTCTATCGGAAACAAAAGCGGTCCATAACTCTTTCGCTTCATATTTGATGTCGGCGATATCGCCCTAGAAGATAGCAGAGCAGTAATTCTGAGAAATCTAAAATACGGTAACCATTAATAAATAGAATGTAAGAAGAACTGGAATTTATTGGTAAAAGTTAATGGCAATGGTGTAATTTTATTTTAAATTTAAAATATTTGTATTTACATTGTTTGCTCTGTTAGTAGGTATTCAGGGCAGAGGCAGGGCCGCAGGAGTCTCACAGTCATCGAACAATTAGGGTGGATCCCATTGTCAGGGGAAGGGGGCGAAGTTTCGGGAGTGGGTGCTACATCCATCATCAGGCTTAGTCCTAAGAAGGATTGATATTTTCTGGACGATTTACTCATTGCTCTTGCAACCTCTTCTGAATTACATATCAGTAGAGAGTTCTAGTAGAAGTTTCTAGATAGGATCCTCTGGAATTCAACGTAGTCTCTAGCAGCTGCCCAAGGCTGAAGGTTGATAGCTAAAGAGACAAACTGGCCCTTCCCCCAAAAATATTTTATACACACGCCATTGATTAGGTATAATATAGGCAGTACGGTAGCTAAAGAGCTAAAGATAGCTAAAGAGACAAACTGGTCCTTTCCCCAAAAATATTTTATACACACGCCACTGATTTGGTATAATATAGGCAGTACGGTATCTTTCATACTCGGAACGTCCTATAATGTCATAAAATTATACTATGTATGCTATTAATACTATACATTGTACTTCCCATCAGAACAAAAATTTTAATTAAATGTATAATATTATAGAAGTTCTGACTGCAATCGCTGCTTAGATGTACACTATAAGCCCGGTTACAGAAGCTTTAGTTTAGTGTTGTGACCCAATCAGAGTAGAAGAATAGAATAGAAAAACCGTATATTTCTCAACAAAATGAACATGTGAACGTGAAATAACCTGTGCCCCCTCAAGCCGAAGCGTGGGAGGGTGGCACTTCATACCTAACATAAGTTTTAACTTATATAACTAATATTTAAAAATATTAATAAATATTAACATGGAAAAAAGCGGACTATTGTCCTTGTTAAGCAATACAACGTCTAGGTTTCTATTACATTTTTTTTTTTAAATTTACACATACAAAGCGGACTCTGGTCCTTGTTACTGAAATACATTCCTAAGTAAAAATCAATAAATAAATTAATTAAAAGACGTAGTTAGTTTAAGTGACATAATTCCCCCTCCAGCCAGAGTACAATTTCACGTTTATAAGCCTGTACTGTTTTTTGTTAAATGTATATATTCAGAAATATCAGTAAGTGAACAGACTTAATTCGAAAAAGTGTCTTATATAATTATTAACATAATTTACGTATTTCGCAAAGTCGTTTTCTGCATTCAAAATTATTAATGAAAATATTACAACGGGAAGTAGCCACAGTAAGCTTG
This sequence comes from Psococerastis gibbosa, assembly GCA_963971405.1. Classification (NCBI taxonomy): domain Eukaryota; kingdom Metazoa; phylum Arthropoda; class Insecta; order Psocodea; family Psocidae; genus Psococerastis; species Psococerastis gibbosa. The sequence continues at coordinate 623,575 of OZ020490.1, read as the reverse complement.
CGCCTGCAGATAAAAAGCTATGCAACCACTAACGTAACCGGCATCGTATCTAAGAGGTGGTGGCTACTAACCAGGGTTCCAAAACTGGAAAATTGAATAGTTATTAAACTTAGCACCTAATTTTATTAAAATTAGGCAAATGTAATATAAAAAATAATTATTTGTAATACAAAATATAAGCAATATTTTAATTCTTATACTGTATAGTAATATTAATGTCGTGTGCAACTAAATTCTGTAATCAGTTGTGTTAAGTGTCAAAAGTGGAATTAATTATTTTTTGTAGTTTACTGCATCAATGCAGAGGGTTCACATATTGTTCAAAAATTAAATTATGCAACAATGTAAAAAGTACCCAAATTTCGATTGAACTTCCGCCATATTCTTCGATTCAAAAATATTAAAGAGAAAGAATAATTCACTCAGCATTCATTGTTATGATTTATTGAAATGGGATGAGAATGTTGAAAGAAATTCTCTGTTTTCTCATTATGTTGGTTATAAAATATAGCCTAAGGTCTTGCAAAGTTGCAAAAAACCCAATAATATAGTTAAATTGTAGGTATAATATTTCCAAGTCTCATCAATAACGCTTCTCTATAAATAGTATTACTTATTACTCAAGGGAGTCAAGGCTACGACGCCCTTACTTTATAATAAAATACATTTAATTTTTCTAGATCGCGCTAACATAATCATATGAACATTATGGTTTATTACCTGGTTTGCCACCAATAGACCATTCCAGAACACGTGACCTAGCAGAAGCTGCCACTTTGGCAGGAAATGGAAATGCCTATCTAAAGGCGCCATTGCCGGCCATTACTCCATGTGTTTACATAGGGGGTTGGTTGACTTATCTCTTCTGCTTTTAATTAAATTTTGAAACGATTATGGACTTAAGTTCGAACGGAAGTGAATAAGCGGTAAACGCAAAGGCAAAATACATCAAACAAATTTCAGATTATTGGCTTTGATTCCATGAAAGCTACAGTCGTGAATTGGGTATGTATAGATACCAAGGGCCGTTACTTGCGGCCTTTCTCCCAGTTTTCCGTCCCATTTCATGCGATCAAAGCCGATAATTTCGATTTTTTTTAATACTGTATATGTATCTTGCCTTTACGTCTACCGCTTATTCACTTCCGTACGAACTTAAGTCCATATTCGTTACAAAATTTAATTAAAAGCACGAAAAGGAAGAAAAGTACTTACTTACTTACTTACTAGCCAACGCCCACCCTTGGCATTTCGGCCATTTGGTGACGCGCTGACCAGTAGCGACGTGCTATCTTTTCGAATTCGTCTTCATTTGTCGGCGTGTGGTCGATCGCCGGGCATGACGCGAGGTGTTCAGCGTCCAATGCAAACACAATTACACATGGAATAATGGCCGCCAATGGCGCCTTTAACAGTCCAACCAATCAGCGTGATCTGGAAATGACGTCAATCTGGAATATTTAAAATTCAATGTCGCAGTTTCGCAACACCGCTACCCAGTACCCAGTTTTCGCTTTCTCAAGTTTGTAATGTTGGTACCAATCACCAATGGGCTTTGAATTTTGATTCATTGATTGATTGATATTTGAATAATTGATCATTTGCATTTTGATTCGTGCATACAAAGAACTTGTAATATAATTCATAATAATGATAAAATCTATTGTCTATAATGATGTAAATGTTCATCTTTCAAAATTCAATATGACACCTATTTATATGGTTGCTATTTCAATTTTCATGTGCTACTTCCAACTTTATGTGCATTTTGTTTATTTAGTTTTTAGGCGATTTTGTAGGGAACAAGGAAGGCGACTTAGGCGTAAGTATATATTTAACCAATTACTTGTGTGTGTGTTGTAGGAAATTAACAGTGCGATTAACCAATAAGTTTTCATTCAATCAGCTCTTTCCCTCTTTAAATATATTTTTATAATATCGGACATTATTCAGCATCTGGATTTAGCAGAATGGGTATTTGAGCGGGCTTGTAGTAAAAACGATGCCCCCGAATTACGCCTTGTCCAGATTTTGCTAAATCCTCTGGCTATACTTATACTGCACTTTGTTTCCACACACTATGCAATGGCTATGTCAGAGTGGTATACACAATTGGTGAAGACTGGTTGGCCTTCACTGAGTCAATTAATGCAGTGCTATGCAAGATGTATAAATGGTTTAATGGCAACAAATTAATTCTAAACACAAAAAAACAAACAAAGTGATGTGTATTTCCAGGGATACCCAAACGATGCAGTTACATATAAAAATTGGAAATGACGAGTTGGTAAAAGAGTTTAAGTACTTGGGAGTAATAATCGATAATCGTCTAAATATGAAGGCACACATGGAAAAAATTAAATCAAAAATTAGAATGAAATTGTCCCTATTTAGAAGATTACAGTTCATACTACCTCGGAAGACCAAGGAACTAGTTTTCAACTCATTAATAAAACCTCATATTACATATTGTTCGACACTATTCTTCATGGAAGGTTCAACAATCAAGGGCTTACAAATTTTAATAAATCAAGCAATGAGAGTGATATTGAAAGCTAGTTATGATACCCCGATTTCCCAAATGTTAAGAGAACTCGGGTGGCAATCAGTGGATCATATGGTCTGGACCGACGCCTTAACGTTTATACACAAGATCAAAAAAGGACTGATGCCAAGTTATCACTGGTACAACACCAGAGGAAGGAACGACTTCACTCTTCAACATAGGACCCTGGAGATAGGGAGAAATTCGTTACTTCAGAAAGGACTAGTGGAGTATAACAGACTAAACGGTGCTATTAAGGAAATGGAGTCAATAGGAGCCCTTCGTTTTGCCCTGCGCGAAATAGTTGGCAGTGCATAGACATAGTTAATCTGTGATTAAGATAGTCATATATGGAAAGACTAATTAGCGTCTCTACGCTATTTATAATCATAGACAACAAACAGAGTTGGTTTAAAACTAACAGCCATGTTAGAGATATTCATCTACCTAATGCGATGGCGACCATTGTTCGACTTTCCGAAAATGTCTTCACAACTTTTAATTTCATGACCCCTGAGCCTAAAACCACCCTCCGTTCAAAATGTTATATATATATATACATATTATGTATGTATGTAGGCCTATGTGTTGTATATCGATTTTAGGAATCACTAACTTCCTTAAATATCATCTGATTTGGATGAAACTTGGCACAAAAATTGATCATAGAAATGTCTTGATCGAGTTCGTTTCTTCGTTAACCAGCTAGAGGCGCTAGAGCCACTGTTCAGTTACAAGATGGCGGCCGATTGATACCTTATATAATTCATATCTCAGTTAATATTGGTCGCAGAGGAATGAACTATAATCTGACTCTGACTGAAAGCCCGTATTATTATCTACGATAATGGTAATCAACACTTTTTACGACAAATCAACCATTTTAAAATGGCGTCCAGTCAAAATGATAATAATTTGATAAGTGTAAAGATCATAGTCGGCATTGTGGTTCGACATTTGGAACAGAAGAGTGTTTTGTGTGTTGATGTTGTGGTCGGGAAAATAATGAAGGATTTTTTTACATACATAGCGTAGGTAGCGTAGAGGAAAAGCAGGGTCTGCGGAATCTCCCTACACCTGATCGGCCAAAGCCGAAAGGGATTTTTTAACTAGTTTTATAAAAATCTCTTAGTGCCCTAATGCCGTTCATGCTCTGGCTGTTAGTTGGCCGAAGTACAGTACACCTGACTGTAGAGATACTATTGTTGCTTGTGTTTCGTAATTGTTGGAAAAATGATTTTGTTTCGGTTATTTGGCCATAACGGCGTTTATCTGCAGAAAAGTGACTGAGCCACTTGTATGTCAAAATGATTTATTACACTGGCAGTTGTTTTGATTTGCCAGGGTAGTGAATCATTTGGTCAGATGATGGCGCCAACGCTCACACGAACGTACATTTGCTGTAGCCTATAATAGAAGCAAAAGGTTCCAGTTCCAATTTTTTGCGATATTGAGTTACTGGTATCGTCGGGAACCGTCTAGTAAAAGGCTACAAAGTGACAGTGTTGTTAGCAGCAAAATGGGACTTCCTAAATGTTAAAATGTAGCGTCAAAGAATCAGATTCCTAAGTACGTTATCAGCTAACCTACAGTTTTTGGTCTCTCCTGAAAAATGTAGTTAAATGGAACTGGAACTTTTTGCTTCTACTACCCTCAATACAGCACAATACTGCAGATTGTGATGAATGTCTTGTTTGCTAGAAAACGATTTTGTTTGTGAAAATGATGGCAGTTTGTTTACAATACAATACAATACAAAAATTAGAGTCCCTGACGAGCCAGAGCCGGATCGACCGTGTCAAGGTTAATTTACCAGTGCAGTGTACTGAATAGTTTGGTCAGATTGTGGAGCCAACGCTCACACGAACTTACAATCGTTGTATATATTGCACATTCTTCAGATTGCACTAGGGCTTTCCGCCTGCAGAAAAAAGCCGTGGCACTTCTGGCAGGACTATTTGAGCAGCGTGTCTCAAGCCCACCGCTCCTCATTTGGATATTCTCAATCTCCGTACTCTTTATATATTAGACTTGTTAGTCTATGTCAGGAGAGACTGGATTTTAAAAATTATAAGGTCCACCATCATCGCACACGGAGAAGGGGTGACATTCATTTAGGCTCAATAAAGGTACCGAAGGGCCCTTTCCAGCTTGATTCTAGGCTGCTCAACAAGCTTCCACTAGGGAAGACGTCAGCCCTAACGCGTTCAAGAGCAAGATGAAGGGACTCTTAGTGAGTTGTTGCCCTTACTCCGTCAACAAATTTCTGCTGACATATTTTACCAATTCTTAAATTAGCATTAGTAGTAAATTATATTATATTTTAGATATTTGATTTTAAATGAAATTAAATGTATTCTCGTTCCTTTATGACGATGTTGAAAACCGTATGAGTACCCTCTTGATGTTTAAAATTGACTGATTAAAATATTGTCTTGCCTTTTCTATTGTGGTGAGTGTCTTGTTTGCTAGAAAACGTTTTGTTGTGGGTGACAATGATGGCAGTTAGTTTAATTTGCTGTACTGAATCACTTGGCCCGATGGTATCCCTTCCTTTGCTTGTAATTCATAACTCTTTCTATAAATTGCGTGAAACTTGAACGGTGGGTGGGGCATACTCATTGTCCCAATGCATTCTTTCGCCCTTCCGTTCTTTGTACACAGACTGGAATTACTAGATTAGCGACACGTTTTATCACATGATAGACAACACACGGTATTTGCAAGGCTGGAAGATGGTTTTGTCAGATATGTTACATTGACAAAACGTTTTGCTAAAAAGTAATGACTATAATAATTTCAATTGTCGATGGACGCCTAATGATTCATTCATTCTGTTGGCAATTCTTTGAGTTGTAAAAAGGAGTGGAATGACATAGACTGGCTGAATATTTTAGCACATGTGTATAACACACGCAAATGGTAAAACATTTCGCTAAACTGTATCTTCTCAGTCAGCTGTAAGATCGTACATCGTAAGATGGAGATGGCATACTCTTCGGCCCTTCTGGCTGGTAGTTATTTTTTAATTGTAAAATTGAGTGGAATTACCATGTTAGCTCACGTAGCCCAGGTCTCCATGCCTCCCACTTGCCACCGTTAGGTATTTTGTAAATACAGGTTGGTTCACATAACCTGTTATACTGGCATGTTTGAGAAAACATATCGCTAAACTGCAATGACTTGTGAAGAACCAGTAGAATCCGGGCTGATGGGCCGTGGTCGAATTGAAAGTGAACTTCCAAACGTTTCGTCAACATCTGCGGTCGATATCTTCAGTGGCGCTACGGAGCTACCGAGGTACAACCTTCGAAGTCTACGCAGCGCCACTGAAGATGTCGACCGCAGATGTTGACGAAACGTTTGGAAGTTCACCTTCAATTCGACCACCGCCCATCAGCCCGGATTCTACTGGATCTTCATTTGACTCCGGCTGTGAAAGCCTTTGCAGTTACATTGCAATGACTTGTGCATGATTTCTCAAAAATGTATTAGGAAGTCATTCTCTTTAACCCTTCCACTTGCCGCCGATACGATTTGGTTAACGACAAGGTTGGTAAATTATTTTCAGGTAGAAGAGCTGTCCACATATATTATATGTTGTAAACTTGTACGAGGCTCTCCTTGTCAACTGATCCGTGGATTGGCAGCGTAAAGGACATGAGTGGCCACCTTATGGAGCATCCTCATTCGTGCTCGCTTGCTCACATTTGTTACACTGGCATAACGGAGAAACGTGTTCTCTGAACTTTGATAACTTCTGCACGTCTCTTTAACGAAGTATGGAGAGCTAAAGAAGTCACGCTCTTCAACCCTTCCACTTGCCGCCGATACGATTTTGTTAGTTACAAGGTTGGTAAAATGCTTTCTGACATGCAGTCTGTTTCAATGGCTGTATCAGAAAACGTTTCGCTAAACTGTAATAACTTCTACGTTGTTTTTACGTTGTTACCCTTTTTTTTTAAAAATGGAAAGTAATTGTGGCGTCTCATATGAGCAGGCATAGCGTATATACCTAGTTAACTTATTAGCGGGGTTAAGCATGTCAGCAAAGTCATTTTAGAATGGCACCGTGCATTCTAAAACCCCCAGGTGTAGGGAAATTTCATAAAAGCACCGAAAAAATTTCGCAGAAGCGCCGACCCCCCTTTTCCTCATTTTAAAACGCTATGTATACGACTATAAACTTTTGTGCAATATTCACATTATTTTCACTTTGACTGGCCGCCATCTTGAAATCGCTAATTTGTCCTAAAATGTGTTAGTTGACACATTTAATCTTGGATAAAAATATGGGCTTTCAGTCACATTTTATTCCAACCAATATAAAATGTGATATGCATTTTTTAAGGTTTTGATCTGCCGCCATCATGAAACGAAATGGCAGATGAGGCTGGTTAACGAATTTTATGAAGACAACATTTTGAACGGGGGTTGGTTTTAGGCTCTGGGAATCATGAAATAAAATGTTATGAAGAAAGTTACCGGAAACTGCACATTGGTTACCGTCTGAATAGGTAGATGAAGTTTCCCTAAAATCATTTTAACCCAGGTAGTAAGTTAACTTGGTAGTCGTGCTATGCTTGCAGCCAATGGTGTGCCCAGCTTCATAGAACACTCCAATGAACTCATGATTGTTGATTTAAATAAGTACTATTATAATACTGTGTATTCTTCATCTTCTTCTTCGGCCGGTACTCCCATGCGCCGAAGGAATATATTTATAAATTAACCATTATACCCTTATAATACAAATAACCTGTAGGCCCCCAAGTTAATCAACTTGTCGGGGGCTCGCACAGTAAACGCTGTAAATGATGCAACATGTTTTATATTTAACGTCTGTGTTAGCAAAAAACTTAGTTTTAATTTCAATTCAGTTTCATACCATTTAAAATTGTAAGTTAACGTAAAGAGTAATTATAGTAAAGTAAAATAGTTAAAGTAAAAAGTAAAGTAAGTTATAAAGCGAAGTATTTTAATTCAGGAATAGCAATTTTATATATTTTTTTTTTTACTATAATAATAATAATAATAATAATATTTATAATATAGACTGATCTAATGATCAGGAAATCAGATCGCAGCCAAAGATTCATGGTTTTTAAAGCCAGTTACTAAAAAAGAATGAAAGGTACAGGAATCAGTTCGAATGAATACATTTCAGTTGTTTCCTGCATGCTCTTAATTATAAAATTTAGAATACGATATGTCTGCTGCATACTTGTAATAGATAGTTTTAGAATTAAGCTTAAGCTAACTGTATTGTAATGTTGTATGTATGTATTTTATTGTACATGTACTGTATTTTGGAAATTGTAATGATTTTTGGATGTGGGTTTGACAGTAAACGACCTTCTAGTCTCGTCTCGTAAATATTAGACGCTTATTATTATTATTGTATAATTATTAAAATTTCTTTATGTATTAAGTTTTTTCAATATACTCCAATAACCCTGGACAAGGAAAAAGTGAAGTGATTATTATTATTATTATCAAGGAATACAAAATCATAAAAGAAAATTATTTCAATGAGAATTAACGGACAGAATGAGACCTACGAGACAGCAGACTCCAGAGACTTATTACGTACAACTAATTCGGGGATACTGTAGGAGAAAAAAAGTGAATGGAAGTGATAATAAGGTAAATGTCTGGTTAAGTTACAATTTAAAGTGGAAGGTAAAAACGTCCCATTGGCAAGATATTTCATATTTCAAGCAAGGATTAAGATTCCTCTGACATATTCCTTCCATTAAATTTGCCATAAGCAATAAACTTACATCCCTCCATACCCTAAAGAACAATTTGGAACACTAACATATTTGTACCATTCTCAAGGTCCAACCGCAGATTCTAACACCGAAACTTACTTTCTGCATTTTGATGAAGACATCTCGAATTTCCTAGCTGACCTGCCACTCCTTCAATACACCGTAATTAGAAGATCTAGGAGACGATGACCCGTCAATGCATAGATCGTGAATTCGAATGCCGCCCAGTTCAGATTTTTCTAGATCATCTAATTTCGGTTCTCAACCCAAGTTAGTTTAATGTTTTTATACCGTATAATGTTGCAATAAATTACAGCTTACCGGCACTGCTGACCACAACATCCCAAACGGAGAGATGAATCTACCATTGTTCAGGCCTAGTCCCTCATTGGTTGTCGTGCCATATGTTTTTACTGTCGTACGTCATGTCCGCAGGCTGTGCTAATTATTTGCAGTTCTCAGCATTATAAAAACAGTAAATAAATAGACGGGTTTATTTACAACAATTTTTATATTACACAAAATACAAAAAGCACAATTAATAACGTGCAAAGTTTTGTAGTCATGGTATTCAGCTACATTATATTACAATGACTCATCAAGTCTGGTTAAGGGTAGCACTGTAATCTTCGTTTTCCGAAGCTAGTGAACATTGAAAAACTTTGAAACAAAAAATATTGCCTGCACTACTAGTTCTTGCCTCACAACTACAATCTTTTTTTTAAGCAACATTATTTTTTTGGTTAAAACATACAGTATGGCATCATTATTATAGACAACTTAAATTTATTTTTAAAGTGAAGACGATACTTAGTAATAATTTAATAAATGTATGGTGATAATGTACACGAAAACCGTGATGATGATGCCATGCCTGAACCAAATGAGGCGTATAGAAGCCAAAGCGTATAATTGCATTTTTTTTTATATTTCGAGATAACTTCCTGAAGCACTTATCTATTTAGGGGCCAATCAGTTTAACTGTAGCATGCTCAGTTCCTGTATAAAATGCATTTGAAAGTCAGTTCATCAATGAAAAAGGTATACGTTTCTTAACTTCAAGTGCGTTTATCTCAAAATGCGTTTGACTGCAGTTATACGCTTTGGCTTCTATGCGCCTCAAATATTAGACCACTTGACTAAGGCTAAAAACGTGCTTAGTCACAAAAAGTTTATTTTCTGCAAATCGAGTTTTAAGTGGACAAAACCCCGTTTTCCCATGTATTCCATATTTTTCCACGCCAATAACACGGGACCTATTTAGTTTTTAGCTGATATGCCTTGCCCAAATGATATTGAGTTTGTTAACAGCTCCACGGCTATGTGGTTAACTTAAAAAAATATTTTTCTGTGACTAAGCACGTTTTTAGCCTGTGGTCTTCAGTTGCGTTTGAATTACGTCCGCCAAGCTGTCCATTTTAAATGTACGGTAGCCAATTATAACAATAGTTGATGCAATTTGGCGGAATTTAGAAGAAATAAATGAACATAATATGTAAAATGCATGGAACCACAATTATCTTAATAATATTCTTTATTGACTAGTACCTTACGTAGTAAAGGACTGTTTGTCGGACTCACTTCGAACTTTAGCCAATAAGTTTACACAAATAGGAAATGGTCTACACAATCCGCATTTAAAAGATACAATACTTCATCCAGTGTTAAAACCTTTAGGATAACATTGAAAAGCTAGCCTTTAAAGAGGAAGCAAAACATAAGTACTGGCAGCCCCTGGGTCACTCCAAAATCGGTTTTTATTTATTTTCTTTAATACGTATGTTATAAAGATTTGGTTTATCCATGTAGCAGACAGCTATTTCATACACAGTACTAGTACTAAGGAGTATTTTAGTTTTGGTTCAGTGATTTTTTCTGTTAAACTGATAGGGAATAGAAATTTACTGAATTATCAAATTCATGGAAAAATAATAATAAAACAATTTCAATATAACTTATTATACTCTAGAATATATAGTCAGTCCTCTCTCTACTACTTGGATAGACCAATACTTTATAACTTGAAATTTTAAAAATTGAATAAACAAAAAAAAAAAAGTTTTGGGGCGATTCAGGACCTCATAAAGGGAAAACTGAAACAAAAATTTGTGTCTGGCTTTTTTTCAAGCCGAAACTTTGCACACAGAAGCTATTTAAAATCCTAGAATGAGTGCAAACATTTACCTAATCTTTCCTTAGACTCAATAACAATAATTGAATGCCATTTCTTCCCTCAGCTGTATTTTGAGTCCGCTATAGGGTAGCTACGACCTTTCCTGGTAATTAATTTGTTTCAATGATTATTTTTTGTTTATATTCATTTACCAAAACAAGGGAACACCATATTAAATTATTGTCAATAGAGACACGGAATTTGCCATACAAGTACGGCCATAAACAAATTAAAAATAATATGTATAAAGGATGGTCGCAGCTGCTTTCAATAAATAATAATAAATATTAACCATTAAGGACATTCCGATCAACCACTAAACAGATAAATTTACAGCAAAATTTGTCAGACGCCACGATTTCCTCTTCCGGAAAAATAAATTTTCCATCAGATTTCAATTACAAGTAGAATAGTCGGAGCGATTTGATCAAGGGCGCCTTTGGGTGCGTACCGGAGTTAGTAAAATAGATTGTATGGTAGGTTAACTGTCAGTTACTTAATCGCGGTAATCATTCGCTTACTTCTTACTTCTTTCTATTGGACAATTTTCCCATACAAAATCAAACATGGTCAGTCCCCTTTGATTGCCTCAGCGCATCCCCATACTTCACTTACAGAGTGAGAGGTGCACTCGCTAGACTACAAATTGTAACTGTGCCGACTGCACCTGTCTCTGGAAGAAAATTATGGGGATTCTCTGCGCCAACCAGACGGAAGCCCGCGCCATATTTGAATTTGTATAGAAAAGTTGTCCACTGACAGTTAGCCTACCATACACGTTTTCGTACTGACTTCGTTAGAAAAGCGTATTTTACATGTACACATTATTTAACTTCTTAACATTTACAAATAAAATACGCATTAAGAATGGTGTAAGTATTGATAGTCTTCTCGGTAAATGCAGGCCAGCAAGCAAAACTTTGGTCCCGCGTTGTGTTTAAGACTGCAAAGAACAGAAGAACAGTTTTTGAGTAAGGAAGGTTATCGGAATAACAGCCGTGAATTTTATTGACACGGTTGATGTCTATCGAGACTTCCAACACTTAGGGATAGGAAAAATCGGGGCAGTGGAAATAAAGTTTCTTCAAATAATTATTTATTAACCGCGGATGGCCACCTTTAGCAAGTAGCAACATCAGATACTGCTCTATTAATAATGCAATAGGAACAATTTTTCGGCGAATTATAATATTTTTAAAGATTAATCACATGCAAACTGATTACACACTCAAATATTTATTTGACCCAATATTTATTCAATCGAACAAATAATTATTTGGAATATTTAAATTAAAGTATACCATTTGAATCTGAATGTCGGTATTCGCTAATAGGTATTATTCTTGGACCCATATTTACTAGATCTAATATTGGAGATTGGAGTGTGCAATAGGGGGAAAGCATGTATCCGAATGACGTTTTCAGTCGCTGCACTAAGTATATATTTACCGATAACTAGACCATTTGTCGCTCTATGCCGTCCTCCGTAGTAGAAGTATTCGCCTGGACTAAAATGCTCATATACTCATATGCCTTATGGCCCATAGGGGGCCCGCGTCGTCCTGCGCCCAGGGCGTCCTCCCCCCCCCCAGGGGCGTCAGCCTTCTTCCCTACTCATCAATGCCTCTCCTCCAGCGCACCGTACTATACTTTTCAACTACTCACATTGACTCGTAACTGGGCCAGCTGCCTCTCTATGTCGTCGTCCGTAGGAACCTTGCTTTTGCCCGCTCCCAGGGCATCTTTTCCCGCCACCGGGGCGTCGGCCATTTTCCCCGACACCTCTATGCCGATCTCGTCCAGCACTCTCGTCACCAGCGCGTCCGACTCCTCCTCTTCGTCAGATCCCGCAAGAATGTCATCCAGCGTGTCATTGACTGCAATAAATGGTACAAATATACAATTCATCCCTGTCGGTATTACGTTCCTAAGTTGAGAGTTCATTCTGTTTTGGGCAGTTTGGGGACCTACTTCGCGTGTCCGTGGGAGACACGCATTTCATGGGTCCCCCAAAATTGAGCAGTTGGGACGGCTATTTCATTCGCTTTATGCAGGTCGTCTATAAAAGGCAGTAGTGGAGTAGTGGACAGCCTGTTTAGGGACTATGGGCCGAAAAGTGGCGAGAACGAGACTGCACTGGCTGGGGAACAACTGCGGTAGCCCGATGAAGTAGCAGCTTCAAGGAAAGAGTTAGGATGAATATAGAATCAGTACAGAAACCAAGCTATGGAAAAACTCTGGAAGGAGCGGACTGCAAGTACTGGAACCGGAAAGGCTGAATGGTCGGAAGTGGAAGGAGAAAAGGAGGCTCATATATCACACCCAGCCAACTAGACCTGATTGTAGATGACCGTATATAACCACAATACATACAGTAATAATTCACTTATTCCTTAATTAACAAAGGCTTAGTTGGACTTACATTGCTGTGATAATAGTCATTAGAGGCAGGGACTCAATGGCATCGAACACCAGTCAGGGCGGAGCCCATTTTCAGGGGATGCCCTGATTGTTCGATGACTGTGAAACCACATTCAATTCATTTTTTTGGAGAGCCAATCGCAGTACCCTCACTAAGCGCTACTTGTACAAACTCAATTTTCAGTCGGTCACAGGAAATATCGATTGAAGAGCCGTCAAAAATAGCCGCTAAATTAGCAAAATGCTCCCCTTTATTTCGATGCATGGCATGTGGCCTGCACTAACACCAATTGGCCAAAGTTCTTCAACTTTCTTCCTCAGAACCACCCCACCAATCGTTTTAAGTACAAATCAAATTCCACAATTGTGGCCAATCTGTATTATAAAGAGCAACGCCCCCACCGATTGCGAGGAGACAATCAATTGCCGAAAAAAACTAGAGGAACTCATTTCGGCAGGGTGGGCAGCCTCCCTACAGTGGGTACCTAGCCATGTGGGAATACATGGCAATGAAAAAGCTGACGCGAAAGCCAAGGAAGGAGCGGAGATGGACCAACCAAACGTGCCACTAACCCTGAACCGAGCCAACGGCCAAAAGAATGCAGCAATCTGCAATGCCACGAACAACACCCTCAAGACCTTAAACACTGGCAAAAAGTGGGAGAATCTTGCTACAGTGGGACCCATTTGTAGGAACCTTGAGAGAGCTGAAGCTGTTGCTAGATTCCGCCTCAATACCGGCCATGACTACCTTCAGGCCCAGCTACACCGCATTGGCTTTGCCGCCGATGACACATGTCCACTATGTCACGGTGGAAGAATGGACGAAGACCACCTGAGGGACTGCACGGCTCTCACCTACCCGAACGACGACTTGGTGAACCGCTACTGGGAAGCTCGGCGACGAAAGGTTAAACTACCACGCTCGGGCGTTGGAGAAAGTAAAGTAAGTAAGTATTACAACGAGGTTACATATCATATCAAAATGCTCACAAGTCGCTTTGTCTGTCCTGATATAAATATAAATGTATTCCTCCCATTGCATGAAACGTTCCATGACCGTCGAGGGTGTTTATGTTAAAATCCGCATTGTCAAATACAAATTGACTGAATGAATTTTCCAGAATTTCACTTTCAGGTCGATGAATGCATGAATTCTCGAAAATTGTTATTTCTCGATACGGCGCACTGAATCCCATTGCTGATAATATGTTGATGAGACTCTTTGAACCGAATTTCTTGTAAAGAAAAGTTCCGACACCTAACTGCAGCGGAGAGAAAAACGAACGAGGACGCACGGCTGTTATTATGGAGTGAGCTATCGCTGTACATTTTTTTTTCCATTGTTCCAATGCACCACGTTTATCTTTTGTTATCATTGTAGCAAGAAAAACTTGTAAAGATTCAGGAACAGCGGCTTCGACATCTTTCACGAACTCATCCGATGGGGGGTAATTGTTTTTATCGTAAACGACACCTCTAATGTCCTCACGGATTATCGCAGCAGCTTCGCGAATAACTCTTAATCTTTCTTCATGATAATCCTTTTTTTTTTCTTCGTACCATTTCTCCGAGAGTATTTTGAAACCGGTATTTCGGAAGCACACCACGCAATCACGTCCTTGTTTTTCGATTATCAGAATGTCGTCTCCATACTTCTCTTGCAAATGTTTTTTAATCGTTCTTATGTCAGGAACGAAACCTCCATTTATTTGGCTCACCAACTCACTGATAGAAAATTGACATTCGTCGGAGTTTTCTTTTAAAAAGGAGTAAATTGCCTCCATTGCCTCGTCTACTTTGTCCCCCGTAGGTCGTCCTTTCTTATTCCCCTCTTCAGGTAAGGCATGATATACATGAGAAATGCAGGTTCGATGGTATCGAGCTCCTACTGCGACGAGATCAGGTATACCATGAATACGCTCGATGATCGAAGTGGCAAATTCATCGTCACGTCCAGACAGGTATCCCATAATTTTTTCATTCATTGATATTTCTACCACGGAATGAATTTTTTTTCGTCTATGCACTGGCAATCTCGATTCGTCGCAAAATATTTCTCCACAAAATAAGCATCGATTTTTGAAATCAAAAGTGGGAATAAACTGTTCTTCGGGTTCTGGTACGTTCGATGGAGACTCGCTTCGTCGAGAAGCAATTGACGCTAGCCGTTGGTTGCCATATTTTTTGTAGCACGAACTATGAACACTCACAGAATTAATATTCTGTAACATCTCGTGATGATCCACACGTCCTCTTTTCACGCTCGCCGCTAAGAGAGTCTGAACAGCTCTCTTTTTGGCCACATACACATCGTCAATCAGAGGTTTTTTGCAAATGAAACAATCACCCATTTTACAAAAATTTTCAAACACGTACGCTCGCTTCAAAAGACTCGAGACAACTGACTGGAATATGCTACGAAAAGGAGCAGATGTTCCGGCACGAACACGAAAAAGGTCTTTTATACCTGACCCATGCCCAAACTCTAACGGCCGCCGCATAGGCGTAGGCATAGGCTCTATGGCGAGACGCACATTGCAGCGTCGGGCGCGCTGGGGCCGACTTTGTGGCGCCATAGAAGTCGTAATTTTTCTCGAAAATAAAAAATAAAAAAACGAATTTGTAGGTCTAAACACGCTCTACAAGTTTTATTCGAAACATTTTTTGATATCTTTAACGAGAAAAAAGAAAATAGCGAAAAATAATTTTTTCTCCCCAAATTTATGGCTTTTTTTATCGATATCTCGATAACGATGATCGATACGTGAAAAATGTATAGGACCTTAATTGTAGATCGTGCAAAGAGCAACAAAAAAGTATTACATGAAAATTTTCGTATCTCGACGGGGAACCGAGTTATGATAAAAAAACTGAATTTAACCCTTTTTTCAAGATGGCGGAAAACCCACAAGGTTATTTTGGTCGACAATTTGAACTTAAGCTTTTCTAGGCCCCCCCCCACGTAATATCCAAAATTTGGCTTTCTCGGTTCATTTGCATTTCCAAATGTATATAATAATTATAATAATTTATAATATAAATACTTTTGACAACTCTATCGATATTTCATGTGAAATTTGACTTTGTACTAAAATGGAAAATCGAGAGCTCTTAAGAAAGAAGTACGATACATATACATAGTTTCTAGCTGGCACTTATACCGTTTGGTCTTAATTTTTGAAGGCGTGAAAATTCATGGCCTTTAAAAACGATGCCCAAACTCTGTCTCAAAATGTCGAGGATAATTTCTTCTACTCTCATTTGTTCTATGATTCTATGATTGAATATAATGTTCTATGATTGGTCAATTTTTCTGTTGACACTCACTCATCTCCTCGGTCATCTCCATGCGCATGTTGCTCTGCTGGAAGGCCTTCATGTCCTGGGCCACCTTCTGGGGCTGCATGACCCTATTCATCTGGCCCATAGTCTTGGCCGTGGTTGACATGGCGCCCTGCAGCGCCATATTTGCACCCATCATTTTGTTCTGTGCCGACACCCCGCTCACTTTACTCGTAGCTGCCATCGACCTGCCAACGGTAAATAAAAATATCAATTTACGAAGAGCAGTCAATTACCGCAGCCTACAAGCCCTTGATTTTTTTATTTGATTATAAATTTGTTTCACTGATAATAGAGTTTTCTCATTTTTAGTCATAATCATCACTTCGGAATCAGTTATTCATCTTACCCCATGGGGTGGGGTGATATGAATAAGTGTTCGGTTCTACGGATGTCAAAAAATGCTAAACCTTCTAAATTATACATTCAGATGCGTAAAATATATTCTTGACGCTAGGGAAAACTCCTAGGTACGTCGTTAAGTTGCCCAGTTATTGAAAAGTTCAATAAATATACACAGTAAATATTTCTGTTAAATTATACAATCAAGTAGGTAATCAACAAGTAATCGAAATGAAAGTATAAAGTAAAATCGTCAAAATCAGGTAGTTCTGTCATTGTAATAATTGCGCTAGTGCCTCAGTGACAGTGTAGAAAGCTTTCTCTAAGAGATAATCTATAAGCGATTTAGGGAAGTTAGTAGCATTTCTCGCCGCTCTCAGTTCAATCGGGAGTTTTCTAATGTAGGCGAAACCTTGTAGCATAGGATCCAGTCGCTTACACTTGGCTGTGAGTGGTTTTACTGCAAGTTTTAGTCCCAGCTTACGCCATCCATCTAACCCGATCTCCCCTATAGATTGTGGGTTCAAATCCCACCAAGTTCAGATTTCTCTTGATTCACCAATTTCAGTTAATTCCATCCATACGACAGGTATTGCATTAATTAATAATCATAAACTAACTAACACTAACGTCTCTGTGAAAAACCACGCACGGCCATGCTGCCTATGGAAAAAAACTTTAACCTGTATAAATATTCTTTTTGAGACAAAATAAACTGATTACTGTTTGACAAAGCACGGACTGTTTCTTGATGGAGCTTGCAGCAACTTGTAAGGAGAGAAATATATTTTCACTATGGCATCAGTGAACCGTGGCTATCAATAACCGCCGCATACAATCGCCAGCTCCGATTACACCAGTGACTGCGCCACCTATTAAGTTTGCGGCAATTATGTCAAGTACACGGCTAGTGGGACCGCCAATCAAAGCGATATGGTGGACATAGTTCAAGCGGTTATCCTTTAAAGTTGCTGCTACTGTACGGGACGAATATCCCGACCATTGCAAAGCCAAAATCAAACTTAGTTCACGGTTGAGTAAGCCTCAAATCGTTGATAAAGGGTCTGTGCTAGTGTTCCCTCTGTAGATAGCAGTTCTCGCCGAAAACGCTAAGGGGTTTTTACTAACATGAGTGTGTTTCTGCGACAAAATTAGTTTAATTATGTACAGGTATGCTAAGTATGGTACCGACCTAGCTTTCTGTTTTCTGAGCTGGACCAGCTGCTTAGCTAGTATCGTACAGCCCTCCCGGTTGCCTTCCCGCGCCATTTTCTTGATTTCCAACTGCAGCTTCTTTTCCTCACGATCCAGCTGATTTCGATCTCTTTCGAGTTCACGGCCGACTTTCCGTAGTTGCCGATCTGCATCGCGTTGCTGCTCTGTAACACATTATTTTATACGATACAAATCAATCAATCAAAGTTGTTGTTATTGTTTCCAACGCCTGCTTTCAGCATTTCTGCTTTAAGCAACCCTGCCAGCCTGGCGGGGGGAGTGAGTTTGTTTGTTAACTTGAGGCACCCTAAGGGCAGACTCTTTCACCTCGGGGAAGGGGGAGTTGACTAACAGGGTGGACCTCCTGATTATAGTGGATTCCGAACCACTTGGGGAACATGGTAAAGTCACACGATTAAATCGGAGGTGACTAGGACTCGACTTATACTGCCTAAGCGAGTTATCATGTCCCACCAGGTTCCCCTGCCAACGCTGTGCACACTACCAAGTTGCCGCAGTTTGAAACATGCTCTGCTCTAATGAAATCAACATGGTAAGGCCGTTGGCCAATCAATCAAAGTGTATATGCCCATCTTTGTTCCATCTTATTATAACAATAATAATCAAACATTGAGCACAGTCATCTTGCGTCCTAATACAATATATAAAAAATAAATAAATAAATATAGGTAGCCTATAGCTTTACAGTTCCTTCAAATCGTACAATCTTCGTTGTATCAAAAAGTTAATTAGTGCTTTCTTGAAAGCATTAGCCATAGGCTCCTGTTTTATGGGTTCTGGTAGAGCGATATATATGCGGATGCCTGCGGCTCGTGGACTGCGCTGTCGGGCTGTCAGCCTGTCAGCTGTGACAGAGAGGTCTCCGGCATGTCTTGTATTGTGGCTGTGGCGATCCCTATTTACAGGATACTCATTTAAGTGGTCTCTAACCAGTGTAGCACATAGCAGTACGTATATACTTTTTTTTTTTTTTTAAATTGGGGTACAGGTGTTACCTGTGTGCACTTAAACCTATTGGCCTATTGTGCCCCCTACAACAAAGTATTTACATCACTTCTACATCACTTTCTCGAGGCCTATCTCCCTCAGGAGAGCCAGGATCTTGAGGGGATTCAGAAGTGGTAGGTCTTTTACATGTAACTGCAAGCTTTCCGAGCATACTGCTCTTCTTCGTGCCATTGCATCGCATCACAGGTCCTCCGCACACAGAATCTGCAAGACTATAGTTGTCTCCCCAAGAGACTCCAGATATTTAACCCCAGGACCAAAGACGCCAAGGCCTGTTCTTGGTTATGTACTTCCTAGCCAAGAGCCATCAGTAAACCACTTGATTGTGTGACTATTCTGCTGATTTGCAGCATTCTTTCATTGTCCCTAATATAGTTTCAAATTCCCTCCTAAACCGGTATTTTGGATGGATTCTATCGCTTGGCATATCCAGACAGTGGTTAGCGTAGTCAGAGAGGCTGAGTCTCTCTTAATTGCCCTTCCACTCCTAATAATGCCATTTCGGCTGAAGTTTCCACTGCAACATGGAGGGGTGGGAAGTCCAGGACTATCTCCATTACTGCAGTGGGGCAGGATTTCATAGCCCCCGTAAGACATCATGTTAGAGAATACGCGCTTCTGAATGTAGCCATAATTTGGATTACTCGGAGAAAATTTCTCATGTGGTTTGATTTTGCCGTGTCCATGAAGCCATGACCAATGGTATGGTTACAGCAGGAAAAGACAGGCTGACGTGCCTTACTTGGAGCAACTTACAAAATGCTGTGGCTATCAATACATGAGGTGTATTGACTATTGACTGTATGGCCCTTTGCTGTATTCAGGTGAATAATGAATTTGGGCTGGAGTTTATTGCTAATATAATTAAAAGACTTAGTATACAGCAGTGTCCAGGCCAATATCGTCAATCCAGCTTTGTAATTTATAATATTGAATTCAAACCTTTACAAAGCAAATCTATACCGCAGTAGCTGTTAAATATACGTACCCTTAGGTGTGGGCTTCTTTCCAAAAAAGTTCATTTTGCAAAACAAGTTATATTTAAATAATAAATTAAAAATGACTCATTATCACGATTTAAGTGGTGTCATTTCGTTTTGGTTTTTGTTGGAGACAACTACAACAACATGCAATTTAGCCAACATATCCATAAAATATAACTTGCGACAACTTCGACTGGTTAGCGACATTGCTTAGATTTGGCGGGAAATAATTTCGTAGATTAATTAATTTTAACTTCGCTGGGGATTTTTTTTAAAATCTTTACTGGACACTATTTATAACTAAAATTGAACTATTCTGCCCCTTCAATTATTACTGAGGAATTAAAAAAAAGTATAGTACAAATAATAATGTTGAAACACGGGTCGAACAGGGACAATATTATTAACCAATCCACATCCTCTTAATTTTTGGTTTCCTACTTATAAGTAGTTTAAGGAAAGCTTTGCGATGATCGATTGCAATGGATTAACAAGTTTTGAGGCATCAGGAACAAAAAAAGTGTTTTTTACGACAATTTGAGTCTGTCTATTCGTAGATTTGTGGGCAAACAACTCGGAGGATTTGGATGCAGATTGATACGTAGGCCTAAGTTCACAAAAATCATACCTCGGGACCGCTGTTTTTTATTTTGGACTAACTCAATTTTGGGGGCTTTTATTCTCAAAAAAGGCCCCGACGATTTCTTTTAAATTCACATATTTTGTAGTAGTTAGCAATGTTAACAAAAGCAAAGCCCCTTGATAGTTTGGTTCTGGGGGCAAAAAAATTAAATGACTCAATTTTGGTGGGAAATGACAAGATTAATTATTAAATTAAAAAATATCTAAAAAAATATAGGCCTATGTATTTTTCGGCAGAACCTTTCTATCGATGCTTTCTTACTTCAGGTAGTCTATGTATTAGGTGTTGCTTTCCCAAACAAAGATTTGGTTTTGAACAATTATTTTTTTGAATTAATTAGGTATGGATAATTCATGTCCAAATACGTAGCGTAGCATACCCTGCCATTGTTACTGTGCAGTATCGTATTACATTGGTCTACCCATTCTGGACTATCCAATCGCCCCATCGATTAATCCAGTGCTTTGTGATAGGGAAACTAGAAATTTAAATCTAGGGCAATTATTTGCCAAGGAATTGATAAATGGAAAACATGCACCGGTTCAATCTCATAGGTTTTCCAAATTTAAATTTTCAGCATGAAACTGGAAAGGGGCAAGGGCTGAATGAACTTTTTAACAAAACTACTTTTTGCTTTCCAATTTATACGTAGTAGGGAAGGAAAGCTTTGTGACGGTCGAAATTTTTTGATTTCGAGATTTCAACGGATTTACACTTTTTTAGGTCCCAGGAACCCAAAAGTGTTTTTTACGAAATGTCTGTCGATTTCCGGGCAAACTACTCGGTCGATTTTGATGAAATTCGGCATGCAGGTTCACAAAAATCATACCCTCCCATTATTACTGTGTGGTAATGTGTTGGTCTGACCTTTCTAGAATTTAGCTCACCTCCGTGACGTCAGGTAGACAACTCCCCCCCCCCCCCCAGAGATATCGAAAATTTAGTCATAGGAAAATTATTTACCACGAAATTACTAATTTTTGTATAATTTGATAAAATGCGGAGGGTCGCTTGCCCCTTGATAGTTTGCTTCTGGGGGTAAAAAAATAAAAATAACTAAATTTTCATGAAAATGACTAAAAAATCATTTTTCTGTGAAACCTTTCTATCGATGATTTCTACTTCCAGGTATGTTTTAGGTGTTAAATTGAGTAACGAAACCGGACAGGTTGCTTTCCCAGAAAATTATTTGGTTTTGTACCAAAAAATGTTTTTTTTTGAAAAAATGATAGAAAATTCACGCTCAAAAGCATTGCGTGCCTGCCAGTATTGCTGTGTGTTAATGTGTTGGTCTGACCTATCTAGTAGGAAAATTATTTACCATGTAATTACTCATTTTCTCTATCTACTAATTTTGATAAATTGGAAAGCATGTTCGAGTAAACTCGGACCGGTTCTACTTACATTACAATAGTACTATAAGAAGTAGCTAATTACCCAATTTATAGATTAACAAGGTGCCAATTGTTCTCAACTTCTTTTAAAATAAAACTGAGGAAAATACAGTTAGGCAATAAGGGTAGTAAATCGTCGAAAAGTCGATATTTCGAAATTAATAACTCGGTAATTCGTCTTGATAAACATTGCTAGACCAAGAAAGAGATACAGGAGGGCCTCACGTATCACGCCCGGGGAACTGGACTTGATTATTGATGCTAACGATTAATCATAAACTAAAAGGCTATATTTTCATCTGACTGTTGTTTGTAAAAGTAAACAGCACAATTCAAAATTTGAAGTTTCCACACACCCTGAATACTCTTTATGAAAGGACATAAACAAAACAGTTCTCAGCCTGAGTTCAACAGAACTAAACATTATGAAATAATAAATTAAACGGAACTATGTCCTACAAATGCAGAACAATTCTCTTCTCTCTGCCCACCAAATCGGCCAGCTCATGATGCGCACTTTCTTTCAAGTGTCTATCACAACCCACAAACAACACAGTCTCAAACTGCTTAACGACACCTTCCACTTCCTTATTTTTTTTCTTAATATCCTTCAATCTATCAATCTTATCGAAATCTTCCTGTTTCTTATCAGCTTTTACACTTTCGCTATCAATTAAATACGACAAGTACTGATCCGTAGCGTCATTGTACAACAAAATTGCAGTTTGGGCCAAAAACTTGCCCTTTTTCTTACATACAAGTTCATCGTTGTAGGACGAGCCGCTATTCGCATTTTGCATTGCAATATCAGTTTCCCACATTTCAATTTCTAAATTCAGCTTGTCAATCTGAGCTGCAACTGTTTGGTTCACAACAGTTTCGTCTATGATACTCTGGTCATAAGTAACGACCATATGCTGATCCCATATGCACTGGCATTTCGTACAGACACCGTGTTGCATGATTTGAGCACTTTGAATTGGCGCAGCCGCACGGCATTTAAGGAATTCTGGAGTAACAGTAAAAGGGGTAAGGCAAGTGTTCTTGTAAAATTTCTGACCGTTGTGAACTTCAACACACTTGACTGCGGCGCAAACAATGTGGGGGATAGCAGAGCTTGTTTTCACAGTTTTCCTTATTTCAAAGTAAGTCTCCTTCAATGTAGCTATGGTTTCTTTGTTGCGCTCAATGGCGTCTTGTAAATTTTCAACAGACTGGCCTGATTTGTGATCAATCTTTTTTGACGCCAACAGTAAAAGAGACATGCGCGTTTTATGTATTTGCTGCGATTTTGAAGCATCGTAGGGTTCAAGTTTTGAAACGCAGTTTAGAAATCTATTCAATTCTTTGCAAGTCGTAACCCAGCTGCTTTTGAAAACCAACTTTTCGTGATCTGTAAATGACACCGGAGTTCTTTTCAGTGCGCACAGAAATCGAAATGCTTCATTATCAAACATATACACACGGCTATCAGATAGACAATAATTTCCCACATTACGAAATTTTTTCGCAATCTTATCAATCAGCGAAATTGATGAACCAGGCCGATAATTGGTACTTCTTGCGTTTGTAAGTAAGAAGAAGATGTTATCCTTAGAAACTGTGTGCAAATTGGAAAATATCTCCTGCAGAACAAAACTCATCAAGACATTAAGTCGGGATTCATTGGGGAGAAGTACAAAACAAACAGCATGGATTTGAGGTACACTTTTCAAATGTTGCATTATACCTCGTATGTTACTAGCGTCTTGTTCATAGCCACGGGTGTCACCTAGTCCCGGAGTATCAACAAGTGTTATCCTCTCACATCCACGATAGAATACATATGATCGGGACAGCTGGGTGGCCGAGGCACCTTCAGTCAAGTCTTCAATCTCATCATCATCTTCTTCTTCTAAATCAACATTATATTCATCTTCATCATCATCATCATTTTCATCTTCATCATCATCTGCATCATCACTTTCATAGTCTCTACTAGCTTCCCCTTTCTTATTTTTTTCTCCGCCGGTCACATTAATTCTAACATCTCTGGGTTCTTCATTATCGCCGTAGTCATCACCATCAATACCACCAAGTTTCATTTTATGTTCAACCCCAAACTTATCACAAATAGTGAACTGCATAGGTATGAGAGCCAGAATTTCCCCAGAAACAGCATCATCAAACTCAGGATACTTCAAATAATTAACAAAACCATTGATCCATGTCGTTTTCCCAACCCCGGACGGTCCAACTATGAGAATATTCGTTTGCTTAGCCGGAACAATTGCCCGAAGCTCCTCTTGAATGTCTTTCATATTATCACACGGTGAAAATGACAGATGGAAATAATTTCCGCATTTGAACTTCATCTTATCGATGGTATGCCAGCCACAGTCGCAAACAAATATGCCATTGCAGCAGTATTCAATAAGTGTGGAACATTTTTTGCAGGTCCACAAAACGGGAGTTTCTTTACATCTTGGGCACGAGGCTTTGAATAGCGCTCGCTCAGGCATTTCGTCTTCACCTCTACCTTTCTCATGATTAGTACTAGTAACCAAGTTAATATTGCTGAGCGAACTGCGTACATCAGTACAAATACAAATACCACCATTATAATGAGATATCATCGATTTTTCAGACGATTCATCGCCTTCCCCAATATCCACATCGACTATGAACAACTGGTAATTTTCCCGCCGCCCTGCCTTTAACGCAAGCTGGACATTCTCATCGAAGTCTTCGCATTTAAACCTATCGCTTCTTGATACTATTAATGCGTTGCCGTTAACATGGGACAGACCATTCATCATTTCAGACTTAGTTATATATTGGAATCCATCATTTTTTATATAAGGCAGTAAGAACTCTGCTTTGTTTTTGTATTTCTCACGCAGATTAGACACATCAAGCCTAACATCAGTCAAACAATTAATCAGTGCTTCGGTCAATTCAAAAAACGGGCAAAACTCCGTATATTTGAGCAAAGGTTTTGGTTCACACATCCAAGTCATTGCAGAATTAATCCGAGGGATCAAGGTGCTCGCAAAATCCATGTCAGTCTTACTAACAAAAACCTTCAATTCTTCTTCAAGATCATAAATACATTTTTTTACATCCAGTCGCGCTGATTGCATTAATTCTCTGACGGCAACATTTTCAATAATAACATCAATATCATCTGTTTGACAAGAGTCGGATACGAATGTCTCACGTGGAGCAACAATTAATTCTCCGCCTTCCTTAAATTGCACAGCGCGTGCCTCTATTGAACTCATCACTGTTGATACGATATGAATCGTGTATTCCTCCTCCTGGAAAATGAAAAATTAACTAATAAACCATTTTCTTTGAACCTATTTTTACTGACTAAACTAACTTAATTATCTTTTGTAGTAACATCACATTGTAAACGAGCAATAACAGCGCTATTGTTTGCAGCTGACGTCATATTTCGTTAGTTGAAGATTTAATTATGTAATTATATTAAATAAAGAACAAGCCGTGTATTATTATCATCAATTGCAAGGTAAATATCAGGCAAAGATGAAATGAAATCATTCCAGTGATGTGGGAATTAAATAATTCACAAGACACCAGCATAATTTTTCGTCACGCAATAATCAATAACAGATACATTGAAGACTTCTTCGGTCCTCAGCACACTACGAGACAGCCAATTTGTAAAAAATAACGGTCAGTAACGGTTTTGGAAGGAATTACGAGTAGTTAAAATAGCTAAAATGACAATGGTATTTAGTGACTATGAGGCCCATGTCTCTAATGGCTATTAACACAACAGGCAATGTAAGTCCAATTAACCCTTTGTTAAATTGTTATGTCTAAGCAAATCAATGAATTTGAATGAAGTGTTGTATGATGGTTTCTGATGGTTACACCTTTTTTTTTTTTTCAAAATTCAGTTCAATTCATCAAAATTCGTAGGCTCCATAGTACATGAACTTTTTTTTAAGTTTATTTTTTTCGAGTTAATAATTGCCTAAAAACCCCTCATGCTTAATCCCATCGAATTCCCAAAAAGTTTACTTTGGATTTTCTAGCCGCATGTCGTTTGAACCTATCACTCACGGTTTGGCTATGAACAAATAAAAACGATTTCACAAAAATCAACGGACACCCAGCAGCCGGCACACCGTTCACTTCCGACCATGGGTGGACTGGGCAAATCATCTTTCAATAATCCCCCCCCCCCTAATTCCCGTTAATTGATTATTTAGCACTCGCCGGTCACCCTGTATACAGGTATATGCGAATTATGGAAGTGACAATTGCTAACAATGCAAAAAATTGTGAATCACCGATTGCTGATTCAAATTAAATCTAACCTTGTTCAATCCTGGAATAGCCCCCAAGGCGGCAATTTGTTGTATTTCCGGTAAGTTGTCAGGTCTGACGGTAAGATTTACACCAACTACGACGTCTTCGTATCCGCAAGGAGCATTGCTGTAGTCTGCTGCAAGAACCTGCAAATATACAGTGCATTAATAAATTTAAGTAAATGCCGAATTAATTAATATCAACATAAGTACAAGGAAAAGGCTGCTTAAAATACCAATCTATACAAAAATGTATATTTACGAAAATGCCAAAAAGATGTTTTAAGCCTAGGAGATGTTCAGCCCACCGACGGAGAGTAACGGCTTCATGGAGATGACTGACCTGCCAAGGGTGACGCTGTTTGGTAAGTAGCGCATTTTCATATACATTGTATACCCTGCCGTTATTAGTTTTTTTTTTGGCTTTCCAATTTATATGTAGTATAACGAAAGCTTTGTGATGGTCAAAATTTTCGATTCCGAGATTGCAACGGATTTACACGTTTTGAGGTCCCAGGAACCCCAAAAAGTGGTTTTTACAAAATGTCTGTCTGTCGCTGTTTGTCGCTCTGTCTGTTCATCGATTTCCGGGCAAACTATTCGGTCGATTTTGATGAAGTTTTGCATGTTGTACTTACAGAAAAAATAAAGATTATTATATTATTATTATTATTAGGCCTATATAGGTTTAAAAAAATCATACCTCGGGACCATTTCATTTTATTTTGGGTTAACTCAATTTGGGGGGGCTTTTATTCTCAAAAAACTCCAAAAAAGGTCTAAAAAAATTATTTCTCAAAAACGGCTACAACGATTTCTTTCAAATTCACATATATTGGAGTCGATATTAATGCTAACAAAATGCGGTGGGCCACTTGCCCCTTGATAGCATGCTTTTGGGGGTAAAAAATAACAACTTAATTTTCATGAAAAATAACTAAAAAATAAGTTTTCTGTGGAACCTTTCTATCTATGATTTTTTTTTTCCACAAGATACATACCCAAGCCTTGGAGGAATGCAGTCGTAGTTTTTATCCCCAAATCTGGGAAAAAAGACACGACGGCCGCCAAATCGTATAGACCTATTTGTCTAACCTCCTTTCTGTTAAAGACTTTGGAGAAAATTATAGACAACTATATTAGAAATAACACATTATTGCGAAGCCCACTCCACCCCTCCCAACACGCATACCGCACAGGGAGGTCAACGGAAACGGCACTATATCAATTGACAAATTTTATTGCCGATGCTATCGAATGTAAGGACACAGTCTTCTGTGTTTTTACAGATATTGAAGGCTGCTTTGACAATACATCCCACTCGTCTATTGAGAATGCCCTCAACGACAAGGAGGTTGACCCGACTATTATAGACTGGGTAATGGCAGCCCTAACTAGCAGGGTAGCGGTGGCACAGGGGGTGGCTATGAAAACCACTAGGGGATGCCCCCAGGGGGGTGTGCTGTCACCGCTATTGTGGACGATTGTAGTAGAAAAGCTTCTACAAATACTTACTGACAGGGGCATAGAATGCATTGGCTATGCTGATGACGTCGTGGCCATGGTCAGAGGGAAAAATGACAGTACACTGTGCGAGCTCCTGCAG
Source organism: Psococerastis gibbosa (assembly GCA_963971405.1). Lineage (NCBI taxonomy): Eukaryota > Metazoa > Arthropoda > Insecta > Psocodea > Psocidae > Psococerastis > Psococerastis gibbosa. Next base: position 595,783 of record OZ020490.1, on the reverse strand, counting down.
CACGTGGTTGATATTATTGCTGAATGGTGCAAAACAGTAGGCCTCAAACTAAATGTGGCCAAAACATGTCTAGTTCCCTTCACTAATAGAAGGAAGCTATCATTGAAGCAAGTCCTCATTGGGGGCAAACCAATAGCATGGGAACGGCAAGTCAAGTATTTAGGAGTAACCCTGGATACTAAACTAAATTACAAGAAGCATATAGAAGACGTAGTGGTTAAAGCCAAACGATCTATTATGATTTGCAGGAGAATGGCGGGGAAGAAATGGGGCACTTCCCCCAGAGCCCTCCGAGATTTGTATTTATTGATTGTAAGGCCCATTATTACGTATGGAAGTGTGACTTGGGCCCACAGGACTGCAGTACAAAGTATAAGAGACACCCTCACTAAAGTACAAGGACTGGCCTGTGTATGCATTACAGGGGCTATGAAATCCTGTCCCACTGCAGCAATGGAGATTGTGCTGGACTTCCCACCCCTCCATATTGCAGTGGAAACGTCAGCCGAAATGGCAAGGCTACGGATTATTAGGAGCGGGGTAAAAAGGAGTGGAAGGGCAATTAAGAGAGACTCAGCCTCTCTGACTACGTCTGACCACTGCCTGGATATGCCAAGCGATAGAATTCACCCAAAATACTGTTTTAAGAGGGAATTCGAAACTATATTAGGGACAAAGAAAGAATACTGCGAATCAGCAGGAATTCTCAATAGTCACACAATTAAGTGGTTCACTGATGGCTCTAGGCTGGGACGTACAAGACCAAGAACAGGTCTTGGCGTCTTTGGTCCTGGGGTGAAATATCTGGAGTCTCTTGGGGAGACAACTACAGTCTACCAGGCTGAGTTATGTGCCCTTGACAGATGTATGCAAATGAATCTCGACAGGGAATATAGATCGAGAGAAATTGTTATCATGTCAGATAGCCAAGCAGCCCTTAAAGCAATAACAGCATACAAAATCACCTCACAACTAGTGTGGGAATGTAGATTGAAACTGGACATACTGTCCGGTGCGAATAAGGTTACCTTGATATGGGTGCCTGGGCACACAGGCATTGAAGGCAATGAGGTTGCTGACCAGCTTGCAAAAAGGGGAGCTACCTCCCCTTTTACGGGACCCGAACCTTTTTGCGGTGTTGGGGAAACCCTCGCCCGCAGATTTGTTAAAGGCAGGGAGAACCTGAAAGTGGCTGAATACTGGACCTCATTGCCGGGCCTTCGGCAAGCCAAAATGCTCCTGGGAAGCCACCAGCGCAAAAGAGCCCAAGTATGCATTAATATGAACAGGAGACATCTGCGTGTGATCACAGGATTCCTCTCTGGGCATTGCAACTTGAATGGACATCTGACCAACATAGGTGTCAGAGAGTCTAGAGTATGCAGATTCTGTAACGAAGGAGCGGAGGACCCCGAGCATATCCTCCTTCACTGCGATGCAATCGCACGTAGAAGAGCAGCATGCTTGGGAAACTTGCAATTACATGTAAAAGACCTACCACTTCTAAATCCCCTCAAGGTCCTGGCTCTCCTGAGGGAAATAGGCCTCGAGGAACTGATGTAGATATGTAGATTCTTTGTTGTAGGGGGCACAATAGGCCCAATAGGCTTAAGTGCACACAGGTAACACCTGTACCCCAATTTAAAAAAAAAAAAAAAAAAAAAAAAAAAATCTATGATTTTTACATTCAGGTATGTTCTAGGTGTTAAAGTAAGTAAAAAAAAACCGAACAGGTTGCTTTCCCAAAAAGTATTTGGACTTGTGTAAAAAATTATTTTTTGAAGAAATTATAGAAAATTCCCGTTCCTATACCATAGGGAAATTATTTACTATGAAATAACTCATTATCTCTATCTACTAATTGATAAATTGGAAAGCATGTTCGAGTAAACTCGGACCGGTTCTTTTTTTGTCTATATTTCTGTTAAATTATACAATACAAGTAATTGACAAGAAAGTATAAAGTGAAATCGTCAATACTGTGTTTTATTATATTGGTCTGCCCCGTTCTAGACTATGCAATCGTCCCGTTTATCAATTCAGTGTTTTGAGATAGGGAAATTCGAGGGAACCGAAATTATTTACCATGGAACTATTCATATTATCTATCTCGGTGCCTATGCTCATTGATAAATAGGAAAGCATGTACATGGTTCACCCGTACCGGTACTTTACAATAGTTTTACCTGACATTGACAACAAGTCCCGTAGTAAATTTTAATTATGAAACACATTGAATCGGCTATGTTTTTTTTTTAAATTAAAACTTATTAGCTTATGTAAAAATATAACAGAGTAGCCTTCGAGGCTATTACCATTGAATATATACCACTAGTGTTATATATTCAATGCTATTACGAACGGTACTAGTTGTGTAGATTGATTTTGGAGATGTTGATCGAAATAGTTTTAAGGACTGGTCATATTACAGACCGATTTGCGTGTGCCCTGGTGGTGTAGGAATTGGCCATTGACGCCTGATTGCTCACATCCATATTGTGGCCTCAAGAGAGGCTCAATCTGCTGGGCGGCTCCCTTCATTTCCCCTGTCTATCCACTGGTCCCTGCACGACTGACGGCCTGCTTGAAGCAAACGACAATGCCGTCCAAACTGCTCAATTTAGGACAACCGATTAAATGCGTGTTCCCTGGTCACGCGAAGTAAGTATTTAGGAGATGGGATGGGAGATGAGATTAGGGTTCGTTGACCCGTATCTGTACTTGGTTAAGTCATGCTTTCGCCTGTATCATTGCATCAATGGTAAGCTTGTCCATTATCGCTTGTAGCCGGTGTAGGTTGACATTGAGGACGCATGCCAATTTGCCAATGGCCATAAATTTATACGAAAACAATGCATATAATGTCCGAAATCCATGGGGTTGTTGGCATTGGACAAGGGACCTATAGGGCTATCTCGATGATACACTGCCTTCACGTTCTCTACGGACTACAGGCTATCTACTAGAGTAATGTAGGCTACCTACCACCACACTGCGGAACAACTGGTCATCGAACATCAGGGCCGCAACCTCCACTGTTTTGCTGGTTACCACCATGGTGTCATTTTTGTCGTTCACCAAGTCACCAATGAAAGGCATTCCCCGCTCTTGAGCTTCTTTCAATCTGTAAGAATAACAAACACTTCCTAAAATCAAGTGAAAGTTGGATTTGAACTAGGGTTGGTGTCTCACTGGGTCAACCAATTTTATGACTATACAATGGCAACACGGCAACTGGTTTAAAGCTATACGCAAACAACTTACATGGCTGTAAGAGAATGGTCCATAATTAATAATGATTGTAAAAAGGCCTAGTAACGTTTTAAAACCGCTGAATTTTAGGACTAGGTGCCGACTGCCGGCCCGGGACATGGGACAATAACAACAAGATAAACAGGGATCTAGAGCTCTACAGATGCCGACCAATCACAAGCTGACAAGCAAGCATGGACACATTGTGTGTTAAGCCCTTTTTCTACTCAACGCTAGAGGTGGGTCACTGGACTGGGTCGTTCTTACTGGAGCCATTCCTTGAGCTAGGAGCTAGTTGCAACGGATACAAAAATATTAGGCTCTTGAGGAACGCAATGCAAAATCAGGATATCCGGAATACACGTGGAATGAGGTTCTGTAGGGACAGTTTTGGTCACTAGGTTCGCTGACGACAAACCGATATCCATATTATTCAAAATGGCCGCCGTTTGCATGCGAAAACCATAGACATAGTAAAACTATAGACTCATCGTAAACATTCGGGTTGAAGCCGCTTGACTTCGGCTATTTCCGTAGTATAGGACCAGATTGAGCCTTTTGCCATTTGATACCATGTTAACATTTTATTTTTTATTTGATTATTTAAAGATTATTTAGAACGGAGAATCATGCCAGCTAACCAGCAATATTTTTATGCAGAACTTGGAGTACTTTTAATTTACATTTTAAACAATATTTTTAGCAAAGTTTTCCCTACTTTTAGATAAAAATAAAAAAATTTAATGCAGATCTTTCAGTACTTTTAATTTAAATTTTAAACAATATATATAATAAATGTAAATAATAAATATAATTATATATGAAACAAAAAAGAAAACTATAAAGAAAACACATAATAAAACTATTAAATTTGAATTTCCCGCCAAAATGCACTTATGAGGGGGCGTGGTCGTGGCTTCAGTCCTCCTCACGACATGGTGGCTCCATAGTTTTATTAGCTCCATGGCGAAAACTAAGCTCTTAGCATCTAATGTGTTCATGTGTCTACAGTTTACACGTGGAAAAAGGGTTCCATTGCGCTCCTGAAGATCCTAATATTTTTGTATCCGTTGCAACTAGCTCCTAGCTCAAGCCTCAAGGAACGTTCATAGGAACAGCTCCAGTAAGAACGACCCACCTCTAGTGTTGAGTAGAAAAAAGGCTTAACACACAATGTGTCCATGCTTGCTTGTGATTGGTCGGCATCTGTAGAGCTCTAGATCCCTGTTCTTGTACAGATCTAGATCCCTGTACAAGATAAGCGCCATACAGGTTAGCCAACAGTTGAAGTTGAAATGAATTTGAGTGGGAAAGTGGAAAAGGAAACTTTTTTTTTTAAATTTAAAAAATTTCTTGCTCTACATAAGTTGTAATTACAATGTTTTATTTTATATTTATAGTCGTTATATAACACACTTTACTACCATTTTCCGTTCTAATAAGAAGGCTCATGACGATGAGGAACAGGTGGTGGCCTTGGTGAAGACAATAGAGGAGGATGCTAGATTAGTTGGACTAAAGATTAACTTAAGCAAGACAAAACACTTTATAGTCCAAAGAAGAACCAGTGTCTACCAGGTGAAGGTAGACCGCTTCGAGTTGGTTCAGCAATTTAGATACCTCGGCTCAGGGATGAAAAGTGACAACTGCATGGGGGAGGGAGAGGACATTAAGAACCGTATCAAGGCTGCGAATGTGGCTTTTTTCAAGTCCGACCCCTATTTAGATCTCGACTCCTGTCTAGAACTACAAAGGTTTAGCTGTACAAGACCCTAATTCGCCTAGCCTATTCTAATGTACGGAGGTAAGCCATGGACACTTTCCATTAAGGACGCCCAAAATGCTTGGCATTATCTTCGGCGGTAGATGGGAGAACGGTGCCTGGAGGATCAGACGCAATGCCGAAATACATGCCTTATTCGACTCCCCGAACATAATATCAGAACTAAAAGGGCGTCGAATCCAATGGCTGGGTCATGTACACCGTATGCAAGCGGAGAGGTCGCCGAAGCTAGTTTTCGAAGACACTTTCAACCACTCTAGACGTCCCGGTAGGTAGGCCAAGACTAAGATGGAGAGACCAAGTGCTCGAATATGTGCACGCCCCCGGCACCCGAGACTGGACTGACTGGAAGCGAGCGGTGGAAGTTCGTCCGAGGTGGCGTGGTGTAGTGGCAGCGGCCAAAATTCCCCCCGGGATGGACAAGCTAACCTAATAAGTCAAGTAAGTCAATAAGAAGGGTATAACTATTTTGCTAATTAATAATCTCGGTGTTCCGCTTATGCATGTTTTTGAATAAAAAAAGTTCCACATTTCATCCTACTCCCACCGTGGTCGGGTACATATACCTATATAGATGTTCTTAGGTATCAAATTTGTTTCATGTTCCCATTCTCGTATAGGCCTAGGCCCAATAACTAAAAATCTTTTACTAAATGGTATAGGCTGGATGAGTTATTATCATTTATAATGTTATGGTGTTCTGTAGGTTATTATTATTATAAATAATTGAACCAATGACAGGCATCTGCGTAAGGGGTAGCCCATATTATGTTATTCTGTGGGTTATTAGCCTATTTAGTGGCAAGGCATCCCCATAACTGACGTGTCGTCATTGAGCGATGAGGAAAAAAAAAAGTAGGTACCGGGGCCTGTGAACTTTTTTCATCAAATTCCAGCAGATGCTCTCTGGAGTGAGCGTTGAAAGGGGCATGTGTGTATGTAGGTAGGGTGAGAACCCCTCAAGATCAAGACTATTCCGCTGTTGTTATAATTAAAAAGAGGCCCAAAAAAGAAAACCACGAGAATGCATGGGTTTGCACTCTTCTATTAATTGTTCATATAGTTTCCAAGATCCATGCTATTCCACGTAAGCCTAGCGATATAGCCTATCTTCTATAGCAATTATGTACAAACTACCCCTTTCTATGAGGGAATTAACATGTGTCAGCCAATTTAAGAACGCACTAAAATATATATTTGATGAACAGTGCATCATTTTACTCACTATACGCCAACTGGAAATCACGGAGCATACTTCCTGTTCATAGGCAATAGCAGGCGGGGATCTACGGGGGCTGTAGCCCCCTATAAGGGGCCTCAAAATGCGTAAAGCCCCACTATTTCAGTCCTATTTTTCACAAATTTTCTCCCGGGGGAGACCTCCGGGCCCCCCTGTGCTCGATTGTATTAATTACCTATAATATAGAACCTTTATTGATCTGAAAATGCGTAAAACCCCAATATTTCAGCCATATTAAAAAAAAAAAAAAAAAAAAAAATCGAAATTTAATCTTAGCCCCCTCCTTGGTCTCATTCTAGATCCGCGCCTGGGCAATAAATGAACAAAATAAATAAATAAGGACTTTTATTGTTTCTATTACTAAGCCAACCTAGCGGAGTTTGGGCTATAAAGCTCTCTCTTACACTCAACTGTCAATATACTGTGTGTATTAATATGAGGTATGACGACATCCTATAATGTAGGTAATTGTTTTATGAATAATATAATTTGATTTTATTTGCAAAAAATTTACTGTATGCTATATAGTAGCCTATTAAATAGGCTAGTAAAAATAATATTTTAAAAAATAATGCAAATTATTTTCAACATTGTAAGTACTATATTCCACGGCAGACCACCTGGCCCACTGCCCTGCCCTACATGGAATCGACGACAATGACGTACATCTCAAGGCACGGATGTACTGGGAGGCACGGCGTCAAATGGCTGAGCAGCCAAGGACGGGCGTTGGCTGAAGTAAGAAGTAAGTAAGTATATTCCATTTTCCAAACGTATTGTATACAGACAAAAAGCCAAAATAGTGCACCGCGGATTGCATCAAGCCCGAAGGGTAATCGTTACATAACATCACAATAGTTCATTCATAAATTTCTATAAATCACAAAGTTTAGTCGGAAATTTCGCTGATTTAAGCCCGTTCCCATTTGTACTTGAAAAGCCTCTGTGAGGAATACTGTGCGGCACAGACATCTATTGGTGCTGTCCAATAGCATTTGCCTACATTTCTCTCGCGTTGACTGGGACAGCTTTCAAGCATTTTTTACACGACACTTCTATATTATTCAAATTAAAACACTATAAGTCATTAGAGCCCATATTTTGTTGATAGATTTTGTACGGTAGTTTGTTGTTCCGCTTTACGTACACTTTTTACAATTTAATAATATGCATTTATTGTACATGTAGCCTATGCTCTATGCAAACACTAGGCGACAATTTGCTTGCCGCTATTTTTCAATTAGCATCTACTCGAGCGGCTAGTAGATGGTAGCTCTAACGACCTCGATTGATTTTGTTGAAAACAATCTATAGATTTTCGCATTATACCACTATATATAGAAAGTGAGTCACATATGTCCTGAAAACACTTGACAATTTCAGCTTCTGCCATTACAGTATTTTCATAATTACTAGTCATAATCATGTAAGTATCTCGTACTTCTTCCAATCTTACAATCATATCAACATCATAAGCTGTCTCTTAGACTCCGCGATTTTACATCCAAATACTCTAAAAACGTGTAGCTTGTCGAAGGACGATGCAATTGAATAGGCAGTGTAGACTTGAATTGGTTTGTATTGCAGTGCTTCGACTCAAGTTAGAGTAATTTAACACACAGTGGTTACAATATGAGCTGTGAGACGAGAACGATACATGCTTACAATTAATATTGAATTTGATCCAGCCTGCTTCCATATAGAAAAACCAACTCTGTGTCCACAGCTAAAGGAGCTGATGAGACACAGAGGGTAGATTAAAGATATTATTGAATAAGAGAAATAAATACGTAAAAGGAAGATTGAGGAATATTGAATTATCTGAATGTGAACAGCGCCATCTAACGGGAAAAAGGTGAAGCTGGAAGCAGACTGGTTATTACACATGTGGGACTAAGTGGTCCCCACATTACCCCCCTCCTAAGACTGGAAGTCGGAGAAATGTCGTGGAACGTGGACGTGACGACCTGAGCGAGTGGTGCGAGTCGGTGGTGTCGGCACGACGTCAGTGGCAGGAAGTGGTGAGGAGACCTTCTCCTGAGGTTTATCTTGAGCAGGATGCTGATGCGGGGGGTTGATCGTAGACTGGTGAGACGGTTCGTCTGTACTGGCATTAATGTAGGCCGGCTTGACCCTGTCCATTGACACAGTAACCGCACGACCGCGGCTTGAAATCGTAACTGTTTTGTCGGTGCGACTTAACACAGGGAATGGTCCCGCATAAGGACGTTCGAGGGAAGCACGGACGTGGTCTTGTCTCACGAAAACGTGCGTGGCCTTGGCAAGGTCTTGTGGGATGAATGTTTGATGAGCCCCGTGTCTCTTGACGCGAGTGGGGCGTAGTGAGTCGAATTTCCTTCGAAGTGAGATGAGAGTGTCCGCCGGACTCTGATTTGAAGGAGGAGTTGTCAGCATCTGTCCTGGTAGTCTTAATGGTTCACCATAGACCAGATCTGCTGGAGAAGCTTGAAGATCTTTCTTAAGAGTGGCGCGCATGCCCAGTAAAACTAGCGGAAGGGCTTCCGTCCATTTGTCATTGGCATGACACATAATGGAGGCTTTGAGTGAGCGGTGCATACGCTCTACCATGCCGTTGGATGCAGGGTGGTAACTGGTAGTCCGTGCATGGTGAAATCCGCATAATCGGGCCAGGTCAGCAAACAAATGGCTCTCAAACTGTCGGCCGCGATCTGTAGTAATTGTCTCCGGGCACCCAAACCGGCTGATCCAGCAGGAAATGAGGGTTCTGGCGACGTTTTCGGCGGTGATGTTCACCATAGGAGCGGCTTCCGGCCATCGCGTGAAACGGTCAACGAGTGTTAACAAATACGTGTAGCCTTCCGACGGTGGTAATGGGCCTACAATGTCGAGGTGTATGTGCTGAAACCGTCGGTCAGGCTGAGTAAAGGTTCCAATCGCAGTGAGGGTGTGTCGATGTATCTTGGACAATTGACAGTTGACACACAGACGAGCCCAAGCGCGGCAATCCTTACGGATAGAAGGCCATATGTAGCGTTGGGCAACCAGGTTAGCAGACGCTGCTATTCCTGGGTGATGTAGGCTGTGTAGGTGCTCGAAAAGTTGTCGACGTAATGGTTTGGGCACAAATGGGCGTTGTATGTCTTGACTAGAATCGCACGTAAGGACTGAATCAGAGCCCGGAATGGGAACATCAACGAGGATGAGGGACGTCTTTCTACTGGACCGAAGCTCTTTGAGTTCTCTGTCGTCTTTCTGAGCAGAAGAAAGTTGCTCAGGAGATACGGGAGTAGAGATTGCTTCGATTCTTGAGAATGCATCAGCGGCCAAGTTGTCCTGCCCAGCGATGTATTGGATGTCCGTGGTGAATTGAGAGACGAATTCCATTTGCCGCATTTGGCGAGGTGAGCAACTTGTTTTTGGATTCTGAAAAGCGTGCGTCAACGGTTTGTGATCGGTATACACGACAAAAGCGCGCGCTTCTAGCAGGTAACGGAAATGACGAATGGCGTCGTGTACCGCAAGCAATTCGCGATCGTAGGCGGACCATGTTCGTTGGTTTTCTTTAAGTTTCTGCGAGAAGAATGCCAATGGCTGCCAATGATCGTTGATCCGTTGTTGGACTGTAGCTCCGATACTGGTGTCTGATGCATCTGTGACTAGTGCAATCGGAGCCGTATGATCTGGATGCGCGAGTAGGGTGATGCGTGCCAGACTGTGTTTGCATGAGCTGAAAGCTTCGGTAAGCTTTGTTGTCCATGGTATCGTAGCGTTCCCTTTTACCTTGTCTCCAGATAACAACGTGTTGAGTGGTGCTTGTTCGTTGGCTGCACTTGGTAGGAACCGGCGGTAGTAGTTAATCATGCCAAGGAAACGGCGTAGATCTTTGAATGTCTTTGGAAGAGGGTATTCAGTGAGTGCCTTTACCCTGTCTGGTAGGGCTTGTGTGCCTTCTGCTGACACGAGGTAACCAAGAAAGCTGATTGACCCAACGCCGAGGGTACACTTGCTAGGATTAATGACTAGGCCATATTCTCGGAATCGTTGGAAGAGTTGACGTAGGTGTGATTCGTGCTCCTGCTTATCACTCGATGCAACCAGTACGTCGTCGATGTATGAATATGCCCACGGGAGGTCGCGTAGGATGTTATCCATGAAGCGTTGGAAGGTTTGAGCAGCATTGCGAAGACCGAATGTCATGAATGGGAATTCGAAAAGGCCGAACGGAGTATTTATTGCTGTCTTTGGAATGTCACCATTGGAAACTGGTATCTGGGTGAATGCTTTGACCAGGTCTATTTTGCTGAATACGGTTTTTCCTCGCAATTCTGCACTGAAATCTGCGATGTGGCGGACTGGGTACGCGTCAGGAATTGTTCGAGCATTGAGCCGTCTGTAGTCCCCGCATGGGCGCCATGAATGGTCGCTTTTAGGTACTAGGTGTAATGGTGAGGCCCATGGGCTGTCGGACGGACGACATACGCCGGTCTGGATCATGTCGTTGAACTCCTTTTTGGCGATAATAAACTTGTCCGGGGCCAACCGGCGTGGGCGAGCGGAGACGGGAGGTCCGTCTGTCGTTCTAATGTAGTGGACCGTGGAGTGTTTGACCTGGTCTGTGGGTTGTCTCGGCCGCGTGAGGTCGCTAAACTCCTCAATTATTACTTTTAGACTGGCCGGGGTACTGTGCGGTATTGTTAAGGTAGAAACGCTAGGTTGCTTGGAGGGGCTTTGACACAGGTTCGCCTTGCGATGCGTTGTCCCGTCGATCAGCTTTGAGTTCTGGAGATCCACCAGCAAATTAGAGGCTGCGAGAAAGTCTGCACCGATGATGGGTTGCGTGACATCGGCAATGATGAAATTCCAACGGAAACTGCGTCGTAATCCCAGGTCCAGTTGTTGAGCTGTTGTTCCGTACGTATTGATGATTGTGCCATTGGCGGCAGTCAGCTCGAGTTGAGTACGACGGAGCGGTAGGTTGAGACGGGCACGTGGAAAAACGCAGATGTCGGACCCTGTGTCAATGAGATAACGTATCTTGGTGCAAGGGTCCGTGATAAGAAGGCGATGTGAGGTTTTAAGCAGGTGTGTAGTGGCGCAGGCAGGCCCTGCCTTTACTGGCTGCGATCGTCGTTTTTCGGAAATCTGCATGGCTGCTGGCACTTTCTGGCCTTCCTCCCATAGGTTTGGTGGTAAAAACACCAAGTTGGGTCTTGTTTAGGCGCTGGTGAACGGAACTGGCGCTGGAACCGTGGCTGTGTGGCACGTTGTCCGTATCTGTCGGCGAACTGTGCCTGTAGAGCCGCGACGTTCTCTGTTAACGTCTTCAATAGGTCCACAGGGGCCATTGTGCACTCAAGAATCCGGTCACGTGTTGCTGAATTGATGGTGGCCATCTTGTCGGCGAGGTTCGCGACGTCACCTAGTGCCAGGTGATCATGACCGATGATTGCCAATTGTATAGCGTGCGGGAGGCGAGACGTCCAAATGGTGCGTAAAACCGAGTCTGATATGGCTTTCTCTGCGAGGGCCCGCAGTCTCCGGAGAAAAGAGCTGGGAGTTTTGTCCCCTATGTCTTCCGACATTAGTAGCTGAATGCGACTGCTTGCTGGAAGACTCATTCGTTGGATTAACTGCATTTTTAGCTCAGTGTATGGGTTTACTGGTACTGGGGCAGCTAACAAATCTGAGATCTCGCTGAGGGTACTTTGGTCGAGCGCTGAAAGGACGTGGTAATATTTCGTCGTTTCCATTGTGACCCCAGCAAGTGCGAACTGAGCCTCCGCTTGAGTGAACCACAGTGCCGGTGACAGGTTGGCCGACTGTGTCCAGAAGGGTGGAAGCTTGACCGAGACTGCCATCGTACTAGCAGGGCCTGTCATCTTGGTTGTAGCCGTGGGTGTCGGTGTTGTGGCTGTAGCAGTTGTAGCTGTAGCGGTTGTAGCTGTAGCGGTTGTAGCTGTAGCGGTCGTAGCTGTAGCGGTTGTAGCTGTAGCGGTCGTAGCTGTAGCGGTTGTGGCTGTGGTCTGCGGCATCTTGCAGGTTGTGGCTGTGCTGCTGCGGTGAATGTAGCTGCTCCGGGGTGGTTTCCACCGCCTATGGCCGGATGAGACGTTCTGGAGGCTGGAACTGGAACTGGAACGGGCTGGAACTGGCTGGAAGCTGGAACTGGAACTGGCTGGAACTGGAGCTGGCTGGAACTGGAGCTGGCTGGAACTGGAACTGGAATCTGGAAGGCTGCTTGTTCCGTTGTCGAGGGTCACCAATGTAGCTTGTCGAAGGACGATGCAATTGAATAGGCAGTGTAGACTTGAATTGGTTTGTATTGCAGTGCTTCGACTCAAGTTAGAGTAATTTAACACACAGTGGTTACAATATGAGCTGTGAGACGAGAACGATACATGCTTACAATTAATATTGAATTTGATCCAGCCTGCTTCCATATAGAAAAACCAACTCTGTGTCCACAGCTAAAGGAGCTGATGAGACACAGAGGGTAGATTAAAGATATTATTGAATAAGAGAAATAAATACGTAAAAGGAAGATTGAGGAATATTGAATTATCTGAATGTGAACAGCGCCATCTAACGGGAAAAAGGTGAAGCTGGAAGCAGACTGGTTATTACACATGTGGGACTAAGTGGTCCCCACAAACGTATCATAATAAGCCACAATCGAGCTGCTCTTTAAAAGACCAGCGAATTTAACACAATGTGAAAGTATAAAGGCTTTTACGCTCTTTATTATTATTATTAGGTTTATTCTGCGGTCATAAATGGCTACTAGTTGAGGCCTGCGTAACTGAAAGTCACAAGGCAGTGCGGTTTGACGGTCAGGAAAACGTTTTTCTTTACTATATAGCTCATAATATAAGTACAAATGCATGGCCCAAGAACATTGGCACATCATGCAGGTAAATTCACCACCCAATACGTCAGTGCCTTCAAGTTTGGGGTAAACGTAATATTTGCCCGATATATGGCAATTTTTCCATTATAGCGTTATTCTATTGTTTCCTTGTGCCATAAAGTCATATGTAACACATCGTTCTGAGGTACATACAATTCGGGGCTTCTTTAAAATATGTATGTCAGGTATATCAATTAGAATACAAGTCGCGTCTCTCAATCCCTGTACCGTTTTGATACAGGTTTGTTGAGCAGTAAGTGTCCTAACGTTTCTCTCAATATTTTCCAATATGTCTACCATTAAAGGCATCAAGAAGATAAAAATTGCTCGAGATGTTTGAGCTTGATAAACTGGCAAAACAACAACAGTTTCGAGCAACTTCATTTTACGCCCATTTCTAAAATGATGAATTGCAAATGGTTCAATTGCAGGACCGGTACCTTCAAAATCCATAAAGTTCATGTGAGCAATGATAAAGTTTCCATTGCGTTCACTCATCATTCGTAAAAACTTGTCCCTGTTCTCTTCATTAGAAGACCAGTTCTCTTTATTAACATACATGACAAAACAGTCGCGACTGCGATGGAGGATTTGAGTTAAAAAAGTGATTTTGTCTCTAAAGTAGAAAAAATCATTATCAACTACATAGCTCTATGTCTTTCATATTTTGGTACATGGACTCCAAATGGTCTAACCTTTCTCGAATGATTTTAATATGGTTTTCAGCCCATGCACATTTCTTTAAAACATAATACGTTTCTTGAACCCAATTGTCATTATCCAAGCTACACATACGGTTACTAATGCGAGACGCAACGACACTTCTGACGTCACGAGATGATTCTTTAATGAAATTGATATTGGCCGTGATTTCGGCGTCAGCGATATTATCAATCCACACCATAGTTTCAAATTGTTCGATATTTTTAGCAAATTCGTCAATCGAATCGAGCCAATAATAATGTGTTACTATTGTTGGCCCTGGTTGCTTTTTGAGTTGGGGAAAGTCCGGTAGAGACATTACTGTAAACGTGTTTATAAAGGAAGATGCAGGAGTGACATGGAGCGCCACTGCTACCAACTTAACTTTGTTGAATCCGGGAATGGTCCATACGGCGGTGTTTGGTTGTGTGTCGGCTGCGTTTTCCATGGTGATTGAAACACCAACAATTACGTATGTGTAGCCGCTAGGGACGTATGAATGATCGGCCGTCACAACCTGTTACAATAATGATGGTTTATAATATAAGCAGAGGTATTTTTCAGAGACAATAATGTATAAAAATTATGAAGAAAAGAGAATAGAGAAAATATTTGGTAGTTCCCGCGGTGACTAGGAGGCCATTGGACACATTTTTATAAAAATACATTTATAGTAATAATGACAAAAAAATAACTACATAATAAACACGACCAGTTGTGATATTTAAATGACCACGGCGCCAGGCGACAGACACAGACATTCTAAACTCGAAGCAGGGCAAAAACAGCTTATACATGAATAAACAATAAGGGCGATCTTATTTACTGGATGTGTTTTGTGATTACCCTAATTATAAAATAAAGTTATTTGTTACTAAAAGATAGCTCGATGAAAAAGACAAGAGCGAAAAAAGGAATTAAAAAAAAACCCTTTGGGCTCAGCTGGCCAATGAGGTGTAGGGGAGTTTCATAGAAGTACCAACCCTACTTTGCGGGGTGGTGGTGCCCCCTCCTTCCCTATTATAAATGATAACATATTGCACAATTAAAGTACACTATAGAAGATTCACACAAGCGCCCACCCCAATTACCCCCTTTTAGAACGTTATGTACATGACTATGAACTTTTGTGCAGGTAGGCTATCACATTATTTTCAATTTGACCGGCTGCTATTTAGGATAGCTGAATAACGGATATTTTTTGTAAAATTTTGTATAAATAAATAAATATAAACGCATGGTGGAAGGTGTCTGATTTCCACATAATAATCAGTACTTACAACTTCACCACTGAACTTTCGGCCATTGACCTGTAGAGACAACCTCTACCTTTTTGCAAACCACTTAAATGACAGCATTACCATCGTTGATGTTGATCAGGTCGCCAATGAATGGCACTTCTCCATCTTGAGCCTAAGTCAATCTTAAATACATAAAAAGTCCAGTGACTGAAAAATAGGGAACGACATGAATTGAACGAGAGTATGGTACTCAAACCAAACCTGCTTTTGAAAATCATCTCTACACCAATTTCATTCACTGTATAGAGATTAGCTCTTGTATAGCTTGAGTCCTGAACAGTTTCAATTTCTTCCCTTTTAAATTGATACGTTTATTATAGAAATTACGAGACACTGACTAAGCTATTTTCTGTAATGGTAATCCAACAAATTGAGTAGACTAGGCTATTAAAGAGCACAACTGTTGCCATAAAGGCCTTTTTAAAGACTATAGGCATTTAGGTCTCTATCAAGGATGCTGTGAGTCACAGCCTTCAGGCTTGATGAGTAATTATTAAATACTAATTTCACACGTCAAATTTTAGCCCCGGGGATTATAACTATAGGGTAAAGGTTCATTGCAGCCACCCCGCTGCGCATAAAGTGCGACAAAATGCCGTCCCACTTGCATAACAATTTTCGTTACAAAATACAAATAATATTAAGGTCCTTGACCAGTCAGAGCCGGATCGGATCAGCTGTGTCACAAATTCCACTGAAAGTGTGGGTAATAAAAACAGCCACCCGAAGGGGTGCTGGACAATAGCCTAGGGGGTGGGGCCGCAACAAATGCGAATTAGACTATTCGACAAAGTCCCCATTCCCAACGGCCTTACAAAGTTGAATCCAAGAGAGCAGAGCGTGTTTCAAACTGCGGAAAACTTGGTAGTGTGCACAGTGTTGGCAGGGGAACATGATAACGCGCTGAGACTGTACCAGTCAGTCAAAGTGCGTATCGAGTCCTGGTCACCGCTGAATTAATTGTGTGACTTTACCATGATCCCCAAGTGGTTCGGAATCGACTATAATCAGGATGCCCACCCCGTCAGTCAACTCCCATTCTCTCCGAGGTGAAGAAGTCTGCCCTAAGGGTGCCTCAAGTCAATGAACAGACTCGGCAGGCTGACAGGGTTGTTTAAAGCAGAAACGCTGTTCTCTAAATAGAATATTAATGAATCTAATTTCAGAAAAGTGGTTAAGGCATTGCTCCTACTCAGAGAACGCGCTCTAGTTTTTTTTTTGGTCTGTGATGGTGTCAAACACATATATTTTTATGTATAACTGCCTGCCCTTTTTATATGCTCTGAACCAGGTCATTTCACAGTATTGTAAGAAAGGAATGTTTAATTGTATATTTCCATGATGTCATTCGTCAACAGGCTTAGTCTTTCATTTTGTTTTAAGCTAAAGTAAACAAATTTTAATGACCACATTTGATGATCTTATTAGGGGTAGGTAGCAGGACAGTTTTACATTTTTTCAGTTTTTATTTATTAAAATAGCCCTTTAGGTACCCTTTCAGAAGGGCAATTATAGGATTGAATAATTATATAATTAGAATTAAGTAAATGTCTATAAAATTAAAATTAATTTAATTCAATTGGGCCAACCAAACAAACCTAAATTTAAAAGATAACAATAATAACAATAAATAATAATGGCGTCCCAACTCCCAAGAAAAAAATCAAACAAAACTTTTCCGAAATATTAGCACCGGTTCGAGTGATCCCGTGCGTCCTTTCCTTTCCTTATCGGTACCGAGGTAGATAATGTGAGTAGTTCCATGGTAAATAATTTTCTAAGGTTAGATTTGTGTCCGCTCGACTTTCCCTATCCCAAAGCACTTGATTCATAGATGTGTTGATTGCATAGTCTAGAATGGGCAGACCATCATTACACATTACAACACATTAATAAAGGAAAGGATCGAAGAAGCTGAAAGGCCGTATGTAAGCCTACAAGCAAGTGGTGAGACCTATGGAGCGGAGAGCTTGCCATTGCGGAAGGACGAAGGGCAGCTGTTGCATGTTGCTGAGATGCGAATGTTGCGTTACTACTGTCTTACAGACAGGAGGAGAAAAAGGACATTAGGGCAGTGATGCAAGTAGCACCTATCACCGACAAAGTCAGGGAACGAAGACTGGCGTGGTGGGGCCACACGAAAAGAAGAGAAGATGGACACCTGCTGCAACGTGCGAGGGATTGTACGAAGGAGGCCACAAGACCTATAGAACGACCGAGGATGTCCCTTGAAAAAAAGTGAGGGAAGACCTCAGGACCCTCGGTCTGTCACCGGATGATACTCAAGACCGAATCACCTGGAAGATGAAGATCCGTGGGAGGGATAAGGCGCCTTTATAGTAAGTAACTACAGTAATAGTGGCAGGGTATGGCACGCTATGTATAGCATGATGAATTATCCATAAACAAAAACTAATTTTTAGTTCAAAACCAAGTATATTATTATTTCGTTAACTAATTCTATTATGTAAGTCTACTATGGCTTCTTCGAGTCGCACCTAAGATATGGAGTAATCTGCTGGGGCAATTCAGTTGACGCCGCCAGGGCATTTCTCATACAAAAAGGGCCATTAGGACCATGGCTGGTGTTAGGGACCAGAGAGTTTCCTGCAGACCGCTGTTTCGGAGTTCTGGAATCCTGACCCTCCCGGCTCTTTACATATTGGAGGTAACGAAATTTGCCAGGTCAAATCCCAACCTCATTAGATCACGGAACATACATGCCCACAACACTAGAAATCCTAATCGTATAAAAAGAGAATCATGTATAGGCTTACCCTAACCCTTAAATCTCCCGAAGTCATGGGAGCCAGACTTTTTAACGTTTTACTACCCAGAATAAGGGATATTGAGGACAATAAGTTGTTCTACAACGTGCTTAAAAAAGAATTGTTAAACATTTGTCCGTATTCTGTCAGTGAGTTCTTTGAAGTCTATAGGAATTAGAAATAGCATTCCCCACCCTCTAATACTCCACACCCCTAACACATACTAACACTATGACGACCTCGACTTCTATATAGCAATAGTGGCGAACACTTTGTTATAAGAGGTATTTTATTTTATTATGTATACGCATTTTTTTTTCTTTTTTCCCTCTAATTTTGACGATGCCTAAAACTAAGACGACATGCCTAGGCGGTTGGCTTAGTTAAGACTGGTGGAAATACTGAAATACTGAATTACCAACACAATAAGATTTAATTTAAAACTATCTAAATTCATAACATTTATTATTGAAGTATAACAGGTAACTTCTTATAGAAGGATCTTGAAAGCAGGATAGTTTTTCTTTTTCATGTGAAACATTAGCACAGAATTGAGAATAATAAATAATGTTTGCAGGTGAGGAGGTAAGCCAGTTCAAAACAAAATGGGAACATTGCTCCCACCAATTTGAAGGACATAAAAACATTAAGAGGTTATTTATATTAGTTGCATTGGAGAAAACTGTTGTGTTGCAGCTATATAGTCACTAATCTTGCTTTCCGGAATTTGAGTTGGTTTCTTAACGATTTATAGTAGGCCTACACTATTACAGTTTTTCTGTTCTGTGGGCACTCTACATTTTTCATCTGAAATTTGCCAAAGCAAAAGCATACTGAAGATTAGCAGTGTAGCTCGGACTCTGTGGCGAATGGGTCGTCTTTGTGCCGCAAAACTTTAATTTAATTTAATTAAAGCCGGGTTGACCGTAGAAAAAAAAATTGAGACCCGTATTAGTGCTGAGACCTTTTAAGTAGAGGATTTAAAAAGAACTGGACTTGTCGAGACTTGTGGTCCAGTGGTTAAGACTAGGCCTTGATCGTGGGTTCGAATCATGCCAAGTCGAGTTTTTTCTATATCTTCTAATGTCGGTTATAACGAGGAGGTTACCTCTTCAACCAAAGTTAATTTAATGTCTGTGTTATATATCTACCATATAATACTGCAATATAATGCATAAAACATCAAGACGGCACTGCCGTGTTATATTTAAAAAAGTGAGACCCAAATTGGAAATACACGGGACTGGATTGGCACCTTTCTCCCAGTAATTTTCTTTACTTTGTTCCAAGACATTCCATGTATGCCTAATGGTATGCTTACTTTACAGCATAATTTAGTATGGTAAGACGGGCTAATAAAAAAAAAAAAAAATAAGAATCACATTTTTAATATTGCAATTATTACAAGAAAAAGCTGTCATAACAGCCAGATAGTGCCCCGTGGTATACATTAAGCCCGAAGGGTAATCGTTATAAAATTACAATAGTTGCAATATAAATTTGCAAGCAACCAAAAATTCGCTGTTGATGTCAAACGTCCAAACATTTTTTAATACTGTACAAAATTTCTGTAATTTAATCTACATCTGTTTAAAACTATTAGTCCCCAAGTTTTAACTTATGCGATTAGTAGAACTTGCTCAGTTTTTTTAAAAGTAAATTTTAACAAATTCTTAAATACTATGTGTAGTCTAGGTAGACATTGGCACTACATGCGATATTGGCTAGCAGGTGGTAGCCCTAGCAAATATGATTGATAAAGTGGATTGTCTTGAAAATAACTTTTTCGCAGGATCTCACCATACACTGGCATGTTACACAAGTCATGCCAACAGGTGGCAATTTCAGCTTCTGTCAGAGTAGCATTTCGAATTTGAGCAGCATAAATACTAGTCTTCGCCAAGTACAATGCTCTTATACTATCCAATCTTCCAATCATTTGAACATCATACTCCGTTTTGTGTGATATATCTCTCAGACTCCGCAATTTTACTTCTAAATACTCTAAGAATGTATCATAATAAGACACAATCAAGGAACTCCTCAAAACACTAGAGAATTTAACACTAGTTGATAGTATGGAGGTTTTTATACCCTCTAAAAAGAGTATTTTTTCTTCATAAAAGGCTATTAGTTGTCGCCTATATGCTTGAGAGTCAGGATGCAGTGGTAAATTGAAGACGGGAAACATTATTTCTCGACTATATACTTTATAAAAAGAGTGCATATGCATCGGCCAAGCACAATGGCATATTTGACAGGTTACCTGGCCACCCATTGCGTCAGAGCCTTGTAGAATTGGGTACACATGTGAACCTTCGAATAATTGGCACTGCGTCGAGTATGTTGCTTTCCTATCATTTCCTTCTGCCCGAAGTTCATATTGGACACATCGTTCAGAGGTACATTCAACTCGGGGAAATGGATAAACTTGGATACGTGTAAAATCGATTAGAATACAAGAAATGTGACTAAAGTCTCTTAAGTCACATACTGGCAGACTTAAGAATGCTTGTTGATAACGAAGAATCCGTAAATTTTTCTCAATATTCTCCAAAATATCAACCAGATAAGGGATTAAAAAGACAATAACCGCATTGTGTAATTTAACTTGGCTGGCTGGTACAACAGTAACTGTTTCAACTAACTTCATTTTACGTCCACGTTGAAAATGTTCAATTGCAAATGGTTCAATTCCAGCGCATTTTAAATTAATAAAGTTCATATGAACAATGATAAAGCCCCCATCACCATTAAGTTTATTTCTCAATTGTAAAAATATCTCTCTCTTCTCTTTATTACTAGGCCAGTCCTCTTTACTGACATACATGACAAAATAGTTGCAATAGGTTTGGCTGATATGATTTATATAAGTGATTTTGTCTTTAAAAGGCTGAGCTGTTAAATGATTGCTAACCGCATACTGCTCTATCTCCTCCATATTTCGGTACAAGGACTTCAATTCGTCAAACCTTTTTTGCTGCATTTTAATACTGTTTTCAGCCCATATACACATCTTTAACACGTAATAAGTTTCCTGAACCCAATTGTCTTTACCCAAGCTATTCATGTGACTTTTAATTTTAGGTATGAAAGAATTTTTAACATCATGAGAAAACGAGTTAAAATAATAAATACCGGACTTAATTTCTGAGTCAGCAACACTAACAGACATAACCATATTTTCAAAGTGATTGACATCTTCAGCCAATGGTTCGAGCATATGTAGCCATCGGTAATTTGTTTCCATTAATGGCACTGTCAGCATTTCCAGTTGTTTAAAATCCTGCAGAGACATTACTGTAAAAGTATTTATTAACGAAGATGCAGGAGTGGCGGGGAGTGCCATTTCTAGTAACGTAACCTTGTTGAATCCCGGAATGGTCCACACGGCGGAGATGGGTGGTGTGCTGGCTGCGTAGTCAGACCAGAATGAGAGGGAAACACCGACTATGACGTAATCGCAACGAGCGTTTGAGTGTTCGACGGCCACAATCTACAACAAAATGTTGTTGTTCTTCATACCCGTGACAAAGTGTGTGGTGGACGAATGTTGAAAACAACACTTGCCTTACACAATTACGAAGGACAGTTTGAAGACTGTGACCACGAACAACGGACAAGACTAAAATACTAGCGCCTGAAATGAAGGTCCGTTTATAAGAACAGTCCAACAGTGGACATCATGAATGGATGGGATTAGAAATGAAGTGATGAGAAAAGAGTTCGGAGTGGAAGAACCATTTAGAGATATAGAGATTAGCTGTAATGGTTCGGACATGTAATGTGAATAGACAGTTCTAAGAAAATCTTCGGGGGAAAATAGAGAAAACAAGTCCTAAGAAGAGATACAGAAAGCAGCTGGAGGACCTCAGGAGGGTGGGATTGGTATAGTCCACGCAAAATGAGAAACGTATGGACATGGAATGTTTCGATCCTGTGCAACACTGTAAAAATATTCTTTGCACAATTTTTGTTATGCATTGCATCCAATGCAACAAGGTAACACAAAATGGTGCAAGGAATATTTTTACAGTGTTGCACAGGATCAAAACATATATTCCATGTCCATACTTTTCTCATTTTGCGTGGACTATACTAGGAAAGAAGAAAGAAAGAAAGTTGTCTTTATTTTCCATATGGGCGAATTTTGGGCCCACTCTTACAACTAACCCATGGGGGAAGTATTGAATTAATAATCAGAAATGGGGAGACAGGAGGGAGTGGAGGAGACTCAGTTATCAGGCATCACACCTCACACCTGGGCAACTGAAGCTTATTAAGATATTGAAGACAATAGTTTCCGAGATTAAACCGGAAGCGACTGGAAATTAAAGCAGAGATTTAAAAAGATTTTGTAATAAGTTCAGACCGTCTGTCCGCGCACGGGGTTTACACGTTAACTTATTATTAAGAACAAGAGACCCAAGGTCAAGTGCGCAGAACTTACTATGCAGCTCGGCTTGTTGAATTGTTCATTAGTTTTTCATTTGTCGCTATATCGGCAATGCTTAGCTTATGTTTAGGCGCCATCCAGTGCGAATACACTTAAGCACTACTTACAGCTTCACCGTAAAACTTTCGGTCATCAACCCGAAGAGCCGTTACCGAAATAGTTTTATTGACTACCTCAATAATGACATTATCATTTGCGATGCTGACCAGGTCCCCAATGAACGGCGCTACTCCCTCTTGAACCTCCATCAGTCTACAAACATAAAATAAACACTTAATATGTAACGCTAATGCACTTCTACAGTACATCTGTATATTTCAGTCAAAAGCAGTTCTCTCCAAAATATTCAACAAATAATAATACATTTATAACTGATTTAGGCCTAATAATTATTATTATGAAAAATAATTATTGTATGGTGTTAATGACATGAAAAAAATGTGAGGAACCGGGTGACGGTGCAGGAATATTGATTGAGTGCGTCTCAACAGGTCCTTTAAAAAGTGGAGGGGACGGAGATATATATACAAAAAATCCCTTTCGGCTCTGGCCGATCAGGTGTAAGGAGATTCTGAAGGAGTTTTCTGGACAGGAAATTTTATGTGTCATTTTTATCAGATATTAATAATATGAATCTATACTCTAGGTATGTAAAAAATCATTCCTTAAAAATAGTAATTTTCTTTGTGTCGAGATTTAATACGGAAATGTAGCCTGCTTTCACCGAAGATTTTCACTTGATTAATTAATGGACCATGTGTCATCGAAATTGTATCACTAAATATTTTATATCATTATTTCTCTTTTACTAAATAGCCGATAGTAGGCCTACTTATCAATGTCACATATATTTACATACTCTTCAGAAAAAATAATATATATTATGATCTTTGTACTTAGCAATTCTCTTACAGTAAACATAGCGCCTCCGGGTAGCATAACTATAATATAAATTGTATATTTCAGGATGAAGGAGTGAGAGGAAAAGGGGTCGCCCCCCAGAGGGCCTAGTGTGGCGGAATATAATCCCAATATCTAGCCTAAGATGTTCGAAGGCCACTTGTCGTATTCTACGTTTTACTACATGTTATGAGTTAATGTCTTTCTTATCTTAAGGATCGGAGCAGATTCTTTATTAATGTCAGGTATACTATGCATAGTATAGGGGTTTAGGATGTCTTGTATGACAATATTATTTTGTTTATAATTATTATGATTCCTGTGTCAAAATCTCAAAAAAATCTGATGCTTTAATTCCCCAATTCCCCACACGCCAACAACAACCCGCGCGCCCCTTCCGGCCCAATCTTATACTTCCCGCCAAGTTCAAACTACTACACGCCCCCATGATGTCTTCATCACCCAACTACATAATCTCTACACCAAGCCGGCCTTCGACGCTCTCTGAGGCTCCGTCCGGGCGCTGCTTCCTCATCTGATTCTTCATCGCCGGAGGCCACAGGCAACTCATTCCACACTAAGGATTCACCCAGCTCTTTCGTTGGCGGCTCCACACTGGTGTCAGACAACCCCTCAACTTGCATCACAGCCGGCGCTCTCCGCACATCTGCCACATGAACAGGCAACCCGTCCACTTCAACACCATGAGCTGAATGCACTCCTGTCACAGTCCCAGTCCGCCATTCTGTAGTACACTTAGCATTTTGGGGCTTCACAAATACTCTCTCCCCTACCACATATTTATTGCTAATGAAATCCGAGGGCTCGTCCATATCATCACTATACAACGGGAATCTCCACTCATAGTCCTTCACCAATTTGTAGGGAACAGATAAACTTCTTCCAGGTTCATGGAATTATACCAAACCACACTCTCAGATATGCTGCATTGGCTCCTCCCTGCAATCCTCTTAATAGTTCTGTGATTTCTTTCAATTATTCCGTTCCCACTGGGCCGATAGATGCATCGGAAGGTTAATTTCACCTTCCACTTTTGACACAATTGCCTCATTGCTTCCGATCTGAAGGTTCGACTGTTATCAAGGAGCAGTTCATTGGGCGGTCCTCGCTCTGCAAATACTTCGGCTAGTATTCGGGCCGCAATCTCCTGCCCTTCGTCCCGAATGTATCGCCATATGACGAAACGACTAGGTCCACAATCAATTATTGTCAGATATTTGCTGTCCTTATAGTGGGTGACATCACATGCAATCCGGGACCAAACACAACCAACTTCCAAACTACCATGATCCCATTTGACAGGTGACGGGTCGATCGACAAGCACCGATCACATTCCGCCACAACTTCTTCTACTTCTTGTTTGGAGACTTCCATCTGGGGAAAACACTGCCGTACGACATAAAGCGTGAGATCAACACCTAGATGGTGCTTTCCGTGTACCTCGTTAATCATAAGTTTTCTGTCCTCTTGTTCCTCAAGCGCAAACAATCCTACTTCATCACGGTTACTCAACCATTTCTTAGGCACTCTCGTTAAATGATCTGCCCTATTTTCGTTCGATCGTATTAGTTGCACAGTTACGTCTAGACCGCACTCGGAGATGATGTCTCGTAAAAGTCCAATGCGACGCCTTGCGAGAAGCACTCCCAATCCTTTTGTTTTGATGTGCCGGTCATTCGAGACTATCGAGGAAACCCAAGCGAATACTGTTGCTGAGTCCGTCATGATGCGTAATTTCGTTACCCCCACTTTTCAGCCAAATTAACGCCTTTCAAAACTGCTTCCAATTCTGCTAAATTTATGTGAGCCGAGTCATCTTGTTTTCTCAGCCATGAAGCATCTTCAACAACATCGCCATCAATCTCAATGCATACACCGATCGCTATACTGCTTGCATAACACCACACAACTCCTTCCTTAGTGGCCGGAACGCTCCATTTTCCTTTGACCGGATCGTGACGCTTAACTTCATTCACAACTTCTACCAATTTATCAACAATATTTTGTGATAACAGCTTGTCCCAACTTTCTCTAGATGTCACCCGCTTCAAATAGCTGCATGCTGGGCGCAACCATCCCGCTACAGGGTAATGACCAATTAACTGTCCACACAACGAAAAAAACTGTCTTTTTGTCACATTGGCTCCCAGAGGGTCCAATTTGTTGTCCCTCCCCCAACAAATGCGCTGACCACATTTTAGCACTCGCAACCCCAGCACTCTTCCACCAATTAACGACTCCGGTTCTTTTGCACTAAGACCATAAAATGCTAACAGTTTGAATACCTGTTCACATGACACAATATTTTCGTTAACAATTATGTCATCCATAAATGAATCCGTCCCACGCCTCACAAGCTCATCTGCAGATAACACCGTATTCACAATTTTTGACATAATTTTCGGAGCCACATTCAACCCGAATCCCAATCTCGTTAAACAGTATACACGTCCCTTATACTTAACCACCTGAAATCTCCACAATTTTTCAGACACACGAATTTGCAAATAGGCCTTCCTCAAATCAATAATCTTCAAATTATCTCTCATCCGACGCCACTCTCGTAATTTTTCTCCACACACTTCGCTTTCTCCGGTATGGCTAGAAACAAACTGATTCAACTCTCGATAATCAAGTACCGGCCTAACCTTACTCTTATTCCTCTGCACAACCGCCATGAGGGGCAACACGACATCGTGCGGACCGTTATAAGCTTGTAGCCAACCTTTCGAAATCCATTCAACTACTTCCTCATCAAATGACCTGGTCGCTTCCTGCGATATACGATATTGAGCCACCTCATTGTGCAATACAGGCTCCCTTTCTTTAAGCCACTCCCACTCTGCAATCCATTTGCTATATTTCCACTTCACCTTAAAATCAACATCATCAATGTGCATCTCTTCACACACATTTACCAAACAACTAACATCACCGCTCCCAAACTTAACTTCCCCATTTCCTTCAATTCACACGCCTCCCAACAACTGAATAGCGTCCATGCCCAACAAAACTTCGTACGATGGCAACATATCAGTTTCGAGGCACACCAATTTTATTTGCTTTCCAAAAATTTCGAACAACACTTCACAAGACGATGAACAACCTGTACTGGCACCATTCATCATGATTATTCTGCTTTCAGTTGACATTCTTTTTCCATTCCTAGCCACCCCCGGAGCCATTAATGTCATCGAATATCCGCTATCGAGCAATGCTCTCACCCGTCTACCAAATGCTGTTATACTTAAAACCGGAAGTTGCGCTCTCCTGGTCATTTGACTGCCTGCGCAACACAATGCAGCCTGACCTACTCGTTGTTTGGTGTTTTAGGACAACTAGCCGCTAAATGCCCTTCCTGGCCACATACAAAACAGGTCCGTTGTCCGTTTTCTTTGAACATTGTCTGGCAAAATGTCCCACTCGGTTACAAATAAAGCACCTTCTCTCTTCTTTGTTCATATTAATTTCACTTTTATTCACTTGTGCCACAGCACCCGTCTCCCATTGCACATTACTTAATAGCAACCGGCTCCGTTCCACGGTTTCAGCTAATGACATTTTGTCCAGACGACAAGCCGCCTTTAACTGTCTCTGCACCTCGGTGGGTAATCCCTGTACTAACGCACATTGCACCCAATTCTCTGCTGAAAAATTATCGACAAAGTTGGCCAACCGCTTTAAATCCGAAACAAACACGTCTACGGTTTCTCCCTTTCGGAGTCTCTGTGACATAAGTTGTTCATAGGCCGAAAATTTATTCCTCGAGAATATCCCCAAAAGGGTAGCTCTCAGCTGTTTATAATCTTCTTTAACAGCGCTATCCAGTCCTTCATAGACGGCGTACGCGCCATCTACAAGGAACAACGGCAGAAATGCCCCCAAATCTTCAACTTTCTGCACCTTTGCTACCAATTCTAATTTCTTTAGCCAAACAGAAATATCTCCCGTCCCATCAAACTTTGTCACAATTTCAGAAAACCGTACCGACATCAGTAATAGCCGAAATAGCTTGTGTTAAAATCTCAAAAAAAGTCTGATGCTTTAATTCCCCACACGTCAACAACAACCCGCGCGCCCCTTCCGGCCCAATCTCATACTTCATCCAATTCCCGCCAAGTTCAAACTACTACAATTCCTATAATATAAAAGACAGTTAAATTTCGCACAACTCATGCCTTGATACTTATGACTACCTAGAACCTTGCATGCTTAGACGGTAAATAAAATTCCCACGGCATTAGATTGAGCTAGTCGAGGTTAGAGCGGGAGTGCACGCCCGGAATAGCTTCAGCTAAGGGGAAGGCCTTACAAGACCCTCTACGCTACTATACTCTCTACGCTATGTATGTAATAAAAAATACTTCATTATTTTCCCGACCACAATATCGACTCACAAAACACTCTTGTGTTCCAAATTTCGAACCACAATGCCGACTATGAACTTTACTTATCAAATTATTTTCACTTTGACTGGACGCCATCTTAAAATGGTTTATTTGTCGAAAAAAGTGTTTATTACCATTATCGTAGATTATAATACGGGGCTTTGAGTCAGATTTTAATTCATTCCTCTGCGACCAATATTAACTGAGATATGAAGTAGGTATATAAGGTTTTAATCGGCCGCCATCTTGTAACTAAATAGTGGATCTAGCTGTCTAGCTGGTTAACGAACTCGATCAAGACATTTGTATGATCTTTTTTGTGCCAAGTTTCATCAAAATCGGATAATACAGGGTGCGGCAGCATAATTTCCTTTTCTGTAATGCTCGCCGTTCGGTCGGTTGATGTCGTAGCGGAGTGCTAGTGGTCTCGTTCGAGAGGTGGGACTATAAAGTTTTTTCTTACATAGTTTTGAATATCAACTCATTTCGATTACGTCCCCCAATGTCGATACATTGAGTGTACTGATTTCTGGTGTTTGACATGACTGTTTGAAGCATAGCGGGCGATATGTTGGCAATTTCTTGCTGGATATTGTTCTTTAAATCTTGTAGGGTCCTTGGACGGTTCACATAAACACAAAACCCCATAGAAAAAATCACAAGGTGACAAATCGGGAGATCGGCACTGCAAATCGCCCCAGATTGAGATGAGGCGTTCTGGGAAGACCTGTAATCTCAAAGTCGCGTTCAAACAGTTCTTCCACAATAGCTTTCTTTTATTTTGGTCTTCATGGAGAATTAACTTCACAGAACGATCGAATAGTACACCAATACATACAGTATATACTAGTACTGTTCGCCCAGAAAAGTTTGCAAATGCACAATAGAATATCCCGTAATGCCTTCCCAAGTCCCGCCTCTCCATGTAAATTCCCTTTGCTGCATTTTCAAATCAGATAGAACTACTTTGCATGTGTTTGTGTACACAAAACTTATGGGGAATTTATTTGGAATGGAACCCCCATACGTTTTGTGTATACAAACACAATGCAATGTAGTTCTATCTGATTTGAAAATGCAGCATAGGGAATTTACATGGAGATGCGGGACTTGGGAAGGCATTACGGGATATTCTAGGCCTATTATGCATTTGCAAACTTTTCTGGGCGAACAGTATATATATATGACATTTTGAACGGAGGGTGGTTTTAAAGGCTCAGGGGGTCATGAAATGAAAAGTTGTTAAGAAATTTTCGGAAAGTCCATTTCAATAGGTACGGTAGATGAATCTCCCTAAAAAACCTATGAATTTTTGACGCCCACGTTTCAGTGGTTTAGCACTTAGCTTCTAGTTTGCTAAATAATTAGAGATACTGAACGATACAAAACACTTTACATGATTACAAAGCCATTACTGGCACTTTTTTTTAATTTTGCTATAGGCTAAGGCAATAAATGAGCAGAATATTTAAGCAATGTCTGATGCCTCCGCCTATAGTTTTCCAGTTTCTGCACGCTATTATGTTGATTTAACTGACAAGAGCGGGCCGGCAATGACTGTCTTCGTGTGTCTTATTACTAGAAGGCTAAACCAACCCAGCACGGTACAGTACAAGTACGTAGGGCCTATGATAATTGGGTGCAACTTACAAATCTCTAAGAAAAGCATCCATATTATATAAATTATACACAACTAGTATCAAACATTTACAAGTAAACAATGTACAGCAGGAACTTGTGCTGGCTAGAAATCCACATGGTTTATGTCCTCCTCTGATTGGCGCGCTGTATCCCTGTACTTAACTTTTAGGAGAGGGCATCGTACCTCTTTCGTTTTTCGTATGTCATTCAACCAGCGCTTGAAGTGGCAAAACGTTGTGACCAAGATTAAGCTTGGAAATTTTCGCCATAAGCTAAATACAGTCAAAATTAAGCTATAGGGTAAATTTGGTATGTTGATGTGTTTGAGAATTGAGATGGTACTTATGATTGTATATGTATATACGGATCACTGCATGATTGTAGACACAAGATAATACCGTATGTATATTTGTAAATGATAACAAAACATTGTTAGGTATGCCTATCCTTATAATATAAGTCGGATTTTTCTACTAACTTAAATAGTCTCAATATGAACCTCATTAATAATATGAAATAGCATATTAAATTGATTTTGACTAAAGTGTTTATATTTTTGTTTTCCTGTTTATACGTAGGTACGGCAGTATAAGAAAAGCTATGTGACGGTCAAAATGTTCGATTCCGAGATTTCAACGGATTTACACGTTTTGAGGTATAGTCCACGCAAAATGAGAAAAGTATGGATATGGAATGTTTTGATCCTGTGCAACGCTGTAAAAATATTGCTTCCACCATTCTGTGTTACCTTGCTGCCAATACATTTTCCCTAAGCAGACATAATGAAAACACTTAGGACTGCTTTGTTCGAATGTTGTATGCAAAACTTCTAAGCTTCTGTATTCAAAGTTAAATGTGAAAAGGGCATCAACGTGGATGTGTCGGGGTGTCATACAGTAATTGATAAGTTCATCTTAGTTTTGGTATACAGTAACATGGCCGTGACTAACACCAAATGGCCACAGTTTTTGGAGCTCAATCGGCCTGACATCCTAAGTGGCCGATACTGTTTGCGTCAAAACTTCTAAGCTTCTGAATTAAATGTTAAAAAAGTAGAGTAGGTACCGTATCCAGTATATTACATTCATTTGCAAGCTGCATGTTACATCCAATAGATGCAATAAATCAGTCTGTGTCCTTTTTTTGGTTTACTATATTACCGTATCCATAATAACTGCCCCGAAGTTAACACTTTAAAAATATGGTTAGGTGGCTAATCCACTTGAAAACAAAAATCGTCAATTATTGGAATGTGGAATGTGGAATGAGGTGTAAAAATATATATGCAACATTTATGATATTTCCGTCAGTGACATTTTCAAAATTGAAGAAAAACTGACAAGTGGAATAGCCACCTTAGGAGTATGGTTATTCTTATTTCTATGTTTTCTACAAATTCAACCTTAGAAGGCACTTTCACCACTCAAAGGCAAAGGACTATATTCTTCCAGGGCTCTGGTCTTTTTTGTGCATTGCATGCGGCCGCAGCATAGGTTCTAGGCTGGCCCTAATTAATAGACCGGGTGCCACCAATCCTTTGGTTCTCTAAAAGGGTGGCAAATTTTCACACTATGTCCGTAATAGTCCATGGGCTGGATATGCCGAAAAGGGATTTCTGGCTGGCGAGAGCGGTAGCATTTGGACAGGGGATTTTTTTTTCGAAAATGTTTTTTGACGAAAATTCACTAAACGAGTGGCACGTTGAGATGCTACCAAAATAACTAGTGGCACTCGAATATAAGTGGAAACTTCATGCCAGAAGATTTTCCCAATGGGAACCCCTTCCCAGAGGGTGGTTAAATCAGTTGTGGGTACCAAAAATTCGCTGAAGAGGTGGCTGAAGAGTTTATACTGGTCAGATATTCATTGATTGACATCACTGTGTGACAAGGCGCATTGTCATGATGCAGCACCCAATTGTTCTTGTTGTTAGGTCGCCTCGCATGACCGTTTTTCGAAGATTAACAGTTGTGTGGTTTAAATTTCATTTATCTGCGAACATTCTGACTGTCAAACGTCGATCGTAACGCACAAGGGCCCGCACTTTGTCAATGTTTTCAATTCAACTTTGCAATGGGGTCCGCCTTCTAACATCTCCCGACCCTCGGAAAATGCCTTGAACCATCGATAAACCTGTGCCCTTGACAAAGAAGTCTCCCGATAAGCCTGTTGAATTTTTGCAATATTTTCACTCGCACTATACCGAAGTTCCACACAAAGCCACATTCTGCCCTCTCATTTTCGTTACATACTTTAAAAACCTTTCGAACCTGGGTAGCTAGAGGCTGCAGCAACACGCAGTTAGTTCTTTTCACTAGAAGAAATAAGCTGAAGAACACAACTCTGTTTGTTAATGATCAAGAAGTTCTATCCACAAAATGTGTTAAGTTCTTGGGAGTTCATCTTGATTTGAAGCTTCTATGGAACAGACAATGAGATTCAGCAATAGTAACGGCATGCTCGGTTCATAGGAGCCTACAGGTTGGTTTTGCAAGTACCTGGGGTCTTTCAACAAAAGTGATGAGGTGGCTTTATGTGGCTGCGTGTGTGATGGAAAAGGGCGTCGCTGATGACATCCAAGCAGAAGTTGGTGAAAATAAAAAGACTGGCTTGCATTTCAATATCTGGGGCAATGCCATCAACTCCTTCATCTGCGCTTGAGGCATTATCGGGCTTGCCACCACTGTATGCGTATCTGGAATACAGAGCACGTCACTGGCTGCATCGATTGAGAATTACCGGGTTGCTTGACCGAAGAGCTCCACACAACGGCCACCCTGAAACGTTTCTTCGGGAGATAGGTACCCAATGATCGCATGGGTGTGCAGATTCCCTCGAAGGACTCCGGCCGATCGGCGCCGAGACCGGGTGGCACGTGGCTAGGACGTCTTACCTCGGTTAGTTTCGCTAAGGGAGGATTCGAGGCAGGAAAACAGCTTCGCTGCCGCAATTGAGTTGTCTGAGTGATCAAGATGGGGAGTGTCCTGCGAGCCCTCACCATGGCATGGGACTTTGCCAAATTTATTACTACTACTACTACTGCGGTCCCTCGACACTCATTTTCGTTCCTCCTCTAAAAGCGCAATAATTTAATCGGCCGTAGACACTTTAGGTCTTCTTCTGTCCGCTCTCAGATGTAGTTCTGATGTATTCTTAATCATGTTCTTTATGCCTCCCAATTGCTCTTTGACACCGTACCAGCGGCTTTCTAAATTAGCCTTTTACAGTTGCATTCTCGGTTTTGCTTACATAATATGTCAACCAAACGACCTCTTCTTTGTTTCCCAATATTCTAAAGTCGTAATATAAGTTCGCCTATACACATAAGCCTACGAGCCGAGAGAAAAGTACAAGCTGTGAGCATGAATTGAGGCCCAAAGATATTGGCGAAGCGCTTATTGTACTTTCACCGGTTAAGCAAAAATCACCCTGTCCTAGCACTATGGGTTAGGATCGATGGAATATATAACATGTTGCATGTAATATTAAGTAACGACCTTGTTAAGCGTAAAGAATACGTTTTTAGAATAAGTCTATCAGTAAAATAGGCAGAATCATAAAAAAATAAATTACCAATTTGTATCACTGGCACCATTGTCTGAAAATAATATAAATGCAAGTTTCGACTAAATTGCATAAACAAGACATGGAAGCTATGTTAAAAATTGGCACCAATTAAAAAAAATGAAGCAATTTAATTCCAAAGATTCGAAATTAGGCTACGGGGTTAACAATTTCTTTCTCGTCGAATTGAACGTAGAGTTGGTTGGTTGGTAGCCCCCCCCCCCCCCCGTACTGGGGATATTTTGTATTTCGCCACTGGAGATAAGTGCGTTTCAAATGTAGGCCGATGGCATTGGTAATATGAATGAATCAATATTAGAGACTGGCACAAATACCTGTTTAGCTAATAAAATTGTCTCTCCTCCTTTTACCCCGTCTGGGGAGGGGTTGGCACCGCATAAAATTTCTGGGACCAAGTATTTTATACATATATTCAAATATACTAACATACAGTAAAATTTGAAGGCGCCACCTCTTCACGCAATTTTCAGTTTTTGGTTTGCCACCCCTCTGGATCACCCCTAACTACACTAAAATATTCTGTGGGTTTGTTTCCTGCCATAAATTAGCACAAAGGAACTTTTTATGTTGGATTTTTCATGCCACGCTTTCAGTGAAAACCCACCCCAGATAAATTTCTACCCCCTCTGGGGAGGGGTTGGCACCGCATAAAATTTCTGGGACCAATTTTTTCGTACTTGTATTTAAATATACAAACACATAGCAAAATTTCAAGGTGCCACCTCTTTAAAGAATTTTATCCCTGAGTTTATGGTTTACTACCCCTCTGGATCACCCCTAATCACATTACAATATTCTGGCATATGGTTACCCGCCATATATGGGCAAGAAGCAGCTATTTCGCGTTGAATTTTTCATGCCACCTTTATAGTGAAATCCCACCCCAGGTAGATTTCTACCCCTTCTGGGGAGGGGTAGACACCGAATATAACGTCTGTGACCAATAACATAGTAACACAGACACCAATGTAAGACATTTAAGCTACGATTCAGATTGCCACCTCTTCAGCCAATTTTACCCCTCTGTATTGGACTTTCCACCCCTCTGGATCACCCCTAACTACCCTAAAATATTCTGTGGGGTTGTTTCTTGCCATAAATTAGCACAAATGAACCATTTTATGTTGGATTTTCCATGCCACCCTTACAGTGAAAACCCACCCCAGATAAATTACTACCCCTTCTTGTTGGGGAAAAAGTATGAGAAAACTTCTGGGACAAAAATTTCTAATATGAATACGAAGTATCTAAAGATGTATACGGAGAAATTAAGTTGCCACCTTTTCAGCTAATTTTTCGCTTTGGCTGGTGACTTCCACCCTTCTGTATCAACCCCCACTGCACTTAAAATGTCTGTGACTAAGATTTCTAACATTACATTCATGAGTACTATACGGTATAATGGTTTTTCCACTGCCACCCTTTTAACAAAAAGCACCCTAGGATAAATTTCCGACCCTTCTGGCAAGGGGTTGCTGTTGCTAAAAACGTCTGGCATACTGTTTTTTTATGATTGTCAGGCGACAAGCTTACACATAGAGGTAAATTTGATTTGCCACCTCTTCAGCGAATTTTTGGTACCCACAACTGATTTAACCACCCTCTGGGAAGGGGTTCCCATTGGGAAAATCTTCTGGCATGAAGTTTCCACTTATATTCGAGTGCCACTAGTTATTTTGGTAGCATCTCAACGTGCCACTCGTTTAGTGAATTTTCGTCAAAAAACATTTTCGAAAAAAAAATCCCCTGTCCAAATGCTACCGCTCTCGCCAGCCAGAAATCCCTTTTCGGCATATCCAGCCCATGGACTATTACGGACATAGTGTGAAAATTTGCCACCCTTTTAGAGAACCAAAGGATTGGTGGCACCCGGTCTATAAGGTAATGTTAAAAAATTAGTCTTTACCAATAAGAACGGGGTTTGTAGGCTTGGGCTGTGGTATATCCAGGCCGTTGGTTGCCTTCGCATTGAAGGCACCTTCTGCAACATTCTACTATGCTACGGGCGTAATCCATAACCACAACAGATCTTGTATCGGCCAAAGCAATTGTATCTCAACCTTACTCATTGAAAAGATAGGCTGTCACTGTCATGTCTTCATAATAATCTGTATTGCAGTCCTTCATCGCTTTCGTTGATAGAAGAAGCACGTTACTCACCCAGCCTTCACTAGCACAGGGATGCAATATTATCATTTAGGTAGCCTACTCCAGAAGTAGGCATATTTGCGGCTCAATTAATTTTGATGTGCTCTCCACCAGTCCCTCCTTATCAAATCCCTATTGTTTCAACGAAAAACAAAATGAGTCCAACAGGAATGTCGAAAAATAGGTACAAAACAAGTTACCCTATGTAAATATTTTTTTTTATTGAAATGTGGATATGCAGATGAATGCTGCTCATATCTTGGAGAGATCGTGTCCCTAATGCCGCGGCTGTTCTGTGACGCCAACAGTACCAGCCACTGAGGATGAGTTCCAAAAATTAACGACCATATACTGTACATCAAAACTGAGATGAACATGTTTTTTACTTTATGACACCGAGTTTCCGACACATCCGCATTGATGCCCGTTTTACATCTAATATGGAATACAGACGCCTTGTAGTTTTGTGTACAACATTCGAACAAAACAGTCCTAAGTGTTTTATTTGCATAGAATAATATTTACTATTTACTGTTTATTTGTATCTGTATAGGGGAAATGCATTGGATGCAAGGCATAACAAAATGGTACAATCGAAATTGTTACAGTGTCGGTCAGTACCAAAACACTCCAAATCCATACTTTTCTCATTTTGCGTGGACTATATCAGGAACCCATAGGAAAAATAGGCAAACTAATCCGTGAATTTTGATGAAATTTAGCATGCAGGTTCACAAAAAATCATGCCTCGGGAAGTTTATTTATTTATTTTGAGCTAACTCAACTTGGCGGGGTTTCTTTCTAAAAAACCCTTAAAAAACTGCTAAATTCACACATATATTGTATATGTTATTAATGTTAACAAAATGCAATGGCGCAAGGCGGCAATCATGACTGCTGCCCCTTGGGACACAACCATTTTTTCAGATGTAATCCAAAGGGAAACTCAAAAATGCATGGCAGGCTGCATGGCGGGACACCATTAATAATAAGCTAAGAAGCATCAAACCAGTTATTGGGGATTGGCAAACTGCATATCGCCTGAATCGAGCAGAAGAAACTTCTCTTGCTAGATTGCGCATAGGGCAAACCCGCCTTACCCATCGACATTTGATGTCTGGTGACCAGCCCCCTACGTGTGGTATGTGCAGTGTGTCTCAAACATCAGTGGAACACATAATTACCGAGTGCCCTATATACGCAGCGGGCAGACTTTCGTTACCTAAATCATACACCCTACCAAGCTTAATTTGGGGACAAGCATGTGCCGGTCACGGGGCAGACAGCTTTCTAATCAAGACCGGAGTCATGCCACACCTGTAGACAAACTCAAGAAAACCATTCTAAACCACAACTACCAATAGTAACCAAATAAGTCAACACTAACGCACACACACACCGACCGGCGCAAATACTCGAAAGAGTCCCGCGCCTACAAATTAAAAAAAAAAATAAAAAACGCAATGGGTCGCTTGCCCCTTGATAGTTTGGTTCTGGGGGCAAAAATAAAAATTACTCAATTTTCATGGAAAATGAATAAAAATAATTTTTCTGCAGAACTTTTCTATCCATACTTTCTTACTTCAGGTATATTTTAGGTGTTAAATAGAGTAACACAACCGAACAGGTTTCTATCCCATGCAAAGATTTAGTTTTGAACAACATTTTTTTTTTTTTTTTGAAGAAACTATGGAAAATTACTGTGTTGTAATGTATTGGCCTGCTCGTTCTAGAGAATATGCAATCCCATCAATCAATTCAGTGCTTTGGGATAGGGGATGTCGAGGGATCCGAAGCATGCAAAGGAATGCATATTCATATTGCTCCAAACAGGGGGACCGGGGGTCTGCCCCGGCGGAAAATTTTGAGAATGAAAGTGCAAAACAGTGGGGTTTTACAGCAGGAAAGCTCGCAAAGGAATGCATACCCTATTCATATTGTTGAAGAAATTGGTGCGAAATAGTGAGGTTTTACGATTTTATCAGTAGTAAAGTTTATAATTTATTGAGGAAGACACATTCATGTTACCGGTACCGAACTAGATTTATTTAATTCTCAACTTTTCATTTCGGGAGGGGGGGGGGGGCTGCAGCCCAATGAGCCCCCCCCCCTTTGGCTACGGCCTTGCAATACTCATTCACTGCTGAAGTCTGCAAATTATATGACCTTTTTTTTAATGTGTAGGAAATGCATTATCCACTATACCGTACTTTTAAAATTCAGTAAGACAAAAAAGTTATCTTGTAAATTTTGCACTTTGTTTTCGAAATTTTAAAAATTAAAAAAATTGTTTGTTTTTAATCTCCTTCATTTTTTTTACAAGTTCTGACACGCTCAGCAGTGACCTAGTCGTCTCATTCTCTACATGCAAGACGGCCAAATTGCTTAACCTGTTCTGGCTGGTGGCAGCAGGCGCGGATTTAGACATTTTCTCGGAGGGGGCGGGAGAGTTTTGCGTAAAATTGGAGCTTATGTTATACTCATGTTATACCCTGGAGAAAGGTGCGAGCTCGCCCTTTCGGGGCCTAGCATTGACGTTCTTCTTCTTCTTCAAGTTACAGTAGGCTGGCTGGTCGGCAGCAACATGTGCATCGATGCCTCCACTCCCTTCGATCCTGGTACGCCCTCTTCAGCTCCACGTACGTGATGCATGGTCGTAGTTACCCTTTTAAAAAGGAAAACCACGGGAATGGGCTCGCCCCTTTATCTGATTAATAGGCTATTTTTTTAGTTTCCTTGTTTCATTATAATGAATATAAATATTCCAAGTAGGCCTAGTGGTATGCAACTATATTCTGCAGCATAGTTCATACTGTGGTGCTATATAGCCGCCATTGGCTAATAAAATATTAATGAAAATATTTTTAAAAAAAATCACACAAAGCATAATCTTTCCAAGATTGTATTTATTACAACAATTTCAAATTGATTTGTGCAGCCAAAAGCCGCCGTAACAGTCATAGGATAGCACCCAGGATTGTGTCAAGCCCGAAGGGTAGGCTAATCGTTACATAGTCACATTTGTTCCATTATAAAACACAAGTTCATTCAAATAATTAGCTGATAATGTCACGAGATTTAGGGCTGTTCCCTTCAGCGCTTAAAAAGTCTCGGTAAGGAATACTGGGCCGCGGCACAGCCATGCATTGGTAGATTGCGGTGCCGCCCAATATTATTTGCCGACACTTTCTAGCGATGATAGGATCGTGCCTCAAGCGTTCGAATATTTTATTTTGTGCAAAATGCCTGTATTATCTATAGCTTAATGTCTATTAGAGCCCATATTTTAGGCATGGGCGTTTCATAGAGCTTGTTATTCGACTCCATCTGTGTTTAATTTGTAATAAGGCTCTTTATGTATAGCACTATAATAATATTAATTATATTGTTATAATTATACAAATTCAATGCTACTGTTGGATCAGCATTTTTTGAAGAGCATGAAACATCAAGTTTTCTTTCTTCATTTTTTTTACAAGTAGGCTATACGTAAGGAATTACTGGAATTAATAAAGCGTTTCGTTCGTTTCAATTGCTTCAACAGTGTGTAGGCCTATATGCTACTTGTAAACACAGGTTGAAACTCGCAGTGCGATGTATTTTTCAATTAACGCCTGTGGGAACGGCTAGTAATTGGTAACGCCCTCGGGGGTTGCCCCGAAAATAAGCTAAGGGTTTTTTCAGTATCACCCCATACACTTCTAAGTTACACAGTACCTGCTCACACGTGTTCATATCAGCTTCTGTCAGCACAACATTTTGAGCCATTGTAGCATATACACCTTTAACTGACAAGTATGATGCTCTCATCATTTCCAATCTTTCAATCATATTAATATCATAGTCTGTTTTCTGTGCTATATCTCTGAGACTCCGCAATTTTACATCCAAATACTCTAAGAATGTATCATAATAAGCCACAATCGAGCTGCTCATTAAAATACCAGCAAATTTAACACAATATAAAAGTATGGCGGATTTCAGGCTATCAAAGAGGTGTATTCGTTCTTCATAGACGGCAACTAGTTGTACCCTGAGTAACTCAGGGTCTGAATGCACTGGGAAGTTATAGTCAGGAAAACGTTTTTCTTTACTATATAGGTCATAAAATAAATACATATGCATAGCCCAAGTACATGGGCACATCATGCAGGTTAGTTCACCGCCCAATACGTCAGTGCCTTGAAGAATGGGGCATACATGAGGTATCTCGGGTTGTTGGCACTGTGTCAAGTATGTTGCTTTCCTATCATTTCCATCAGCCCGCAATTCATATTTAACACATCGTTCCGAGGTACAAACTATTTTGGGCAATGGAAAAATTGCGATATCAAATAAGCCTATTAGAGCACATGTAGTATAGCGGTGGCTACTCAATTCACATGTATTTGCATTACTTATACAGGTTTGTTGAGAACGAAGGATCCGCACGTTTTTCTCAATATTCTCCAAAATATCAACCATAAGAGGGATTAAGAAAATAATAACCCCAAGGATTGGTTGACTCTGGTAAGATGGCAAAACAGTAACAGTTTCGAGGAACTTAACTTTACGCCCTCCTTTAAAATGTTCAAATGCAAATGGTTCAATTACAGTATCTTCAAAATCAATAAAATTTAAATGAGCTATGATAAATTCTCCATTACCATCATGTTCACTTTTCATTTTTAAAAACATATTTGTCTTTTCGATATTACTAAGCCAGCCCTCTTTGTTGACATAAAAGACAAAGCAGTCGCGTTTGCTATGGTGGACAACTACAATGAAAACACTTTTGTCTTTAAAACACGACATAAGATTATTATTCGCATAACGATCTATATCTTCCATATTTTTGTAAAAGAGCATTAAATCTTTCAATATTTCTCGCATTATTTTTGTTTTTGCTTCAGCCCATGCACATTTCTTTAACACGTAATAGGTTTCTTCAACCCAATTGTCTTTATCCAAGCTACACATACGGTTACTAATGCGAGACGCAACGACACTTTTGATTTCACTAGAAAACAATTTAAGAGAATTAACACTGTCCTTAATTTTGGCGTCAGCGATAGCCCCAGCCACCACCGTAGTTTCAAAGAGAATGACATCTCTCGCAAATTCCTCAACCAAATCGAGCCAATAATAATGTGTTACCATTGTTGACGTTGGTGGTTTTTGGAGTTGGTGATAGTCCGGCAGAGACATTACTGCAAACGTGTTTATAAAGGAAGTTCTAGGAGTAACATGGAGCGCCACTGCAACCAACTTAACTTTGTTGAATCCCGGAATGGTCCATACGGCGGTGCTTGGCTGTGTGTCGCCTCCGTTGTCAATGGTGATTGAAACACCAACAATTACGCATGCGTTGCTGCTAGGAACGTTTGAATGATCGGCCGTCACAACCTGTTACAATAATTATGGTTGATAACAACAGTCAACACGACCAGTTGCGATAAAAATCTTCGTAAGGTGACAGACAGTAGACACACATATCCTGAACGTACTGAACAAAACACGCTTGAAAACTAAAAATTAGGCTGGGAGGCTGTGTTTTTGTTGTTACTATAAAGCTAAATTATTTTTTTTTAAAGTTAGATCGATTGAAAATGGAATTAAGGGTGAAAAGTCTTAAAAAAAATAAGTTTTATGACATACCAACAATGTAGGTAGGTAATTCCAATATTAAGTTTCGACATGTCTCCGATCGCATGGTATGTAGACAGAAGTAAAAGGAAACTATAGGCTACCAACGTGTTAGGTGACATGGTGGTAGTAGCATGCTTGTACTTGTGTGATTCACCATATTCACCATGTGAACTGAGACGTGTCGTAACTCGACACAAGTATTTATTGTTACTTAGTTAGGCAACTGAAGAGGTTAGTTAGTTATTTTACGTGTCCGGGCCATCAGGACACGTTCCGCCAGAAAATTGCGGCCTGGATGGCCTTGTCAGTTCCCTGGTCCAAGTCCCCTTGCGTGATAGGGCAGCTCATCCTTGGGCAGATCAGAAGATGCCGATCGTCCTGCAGGGCTCCGCAGTCGCAAAGCGTCATAAACTGAAGAGGTTATTCGGATACATTCAATAAAGTGATAAAAATTTTATATATGAAAAATCTTTATTAACTGCCGGGGAAGGAAAAATGTGAGTAATGAAGGAGAAGACATAGTTACCAGGATTAAAGCAGAAAGATTTGCAACCTAACCTGCAATCCTCCCTTTCCTATCTCCCGCCCCCCCCCACCCCATTTTATGTTTATGCTTGATGTCTGATACGGTCTCCGAAAAATTCAACTGAAATTAAAGAAACCATGAGAGCGGGAAAAGCCTTACAAGTGTAAAAATGAAATCAAATAGTTAAAAATATCACATTCTTTAGAGAGAATTTCCTGGACATTTTGATACCTACATGGTTTGTGCCTTTGTTTAACACGGATTAGCCACAATTACCGAAAGTGATGAATAATGGTTCAGCAGTTAGTGATGGCGTCCGCGGTGGATGGAGTTCGAAAACTGTGACCAATCGATGTTAGTAACGGCCACATACTATTTGTCAAAATGTAGAGGAGTATTTCTTCTAAGAGATGCGATAATTTTGACTGCTCTGCGATGAATATTTTCTGCAAAATTTGACTTTAAAAATACTTACAACTTCACCGCGCAACTTTCGGCCACTGACCTGTAGAGACACAACCTCAACCTTTTTTCTGCTGACCACTTCAATGAAATTTCCATATTCGATGTTGATCAGGTCCCCAATGAATGGCACTTCTACATCTTGAGCCTCCGTCAATCTTTAACCAATAGAAAAGTCTATTACCTAAAAACTATAGAAAAATGTACGGATTGAAAGCTCAAATCTATTCAGCGTTTTTGGCCGCTGAGCTCTCCCCTACACCAATCTTGTTCTTTATAATGAGATCAGCACGTTGGGGTTGAGTATCAGTTTTTCCCTTCTATAAGAATTTATAAGTTTGTGAAAATATTGAAGCAATGACTACCGGTACCGGTAACTTACGCTATTCCTGCTAAGGTTACCGCTAGCCTACAACCTGTAATTAGTTATTGACGATACAAAGTTAGAGCAACTGTGGTAAGGGGCATCCGATTCCTTCCTCTTTTTTAGCCAACGCCCGTCCTTGGCTGATTGTCAATAGACGCCGCGCCGCATACTCCATAGTACATCCAGTGCCTTTCCCTCCAGTGTTGTGTTTTTGTATGAATGTTTAGATTGACAATTCGCATATTTATCAAAAATGCTTAAATGCAATACAATTTTAATTTTGAAACCTGTGTGCAAGGCAAGGGCGGATTTTGCCTCCAATTTAGGAGGGGGGGGGGGGTTCAGCGGTCAGGTTCAGTGGATTATAACATTAAAAAACATAATTATTTTCAATTCCCACTGTAAATCCATTGTTATATAGTGCAAGTTAATTTATTATTTGGGGGGGGGGGGGGTGGGTCTGGACCCTCTGACCCCCCCCTAAAATCCGCCCTAGGTGAAAGGGTGGCACATCAATAACAATCACTAAAAGTCAAAGTACGGTATTTAAATTATAAATATTTGTTGATTTGCCAACAGGCACACGTCCTCGATGTCAATCAACACAGGCTGCAAGCGACAAATAATGTGACTTACTGTAATGCATAGTCTAATCTGTTTGGGTCAAAAGTGAGCGATATACTGTATATAAGCGGTTTGGTTGGTAGAGCCCAGCGTCGTCTCTATAGCTTCTTCCAGTGACAATATAAGTTGATATAGGCGGTCTGGTCTTGACACCACCCCCTCCCCCCCTAGCACTTTGTATGTACGCCATTGCTTATTGAAAATTTAGGTAAGCACACATATTACGGTGACGAAGCAGTAGAATCCGGAATGATAGGCCGTGGTCGTTCTGAAATCGTCCATTCATCCCGGATTCTATTGCTTCGTAATATTAAGTTACTGCTGAGCCTCCAAAATGCAATAAATTTATTAGAAATCTATGCAGTTTCACTGAAGTTTTCGAGCGCAGATGTTGACGAACAACATTATTATTCGGATCACATCAGCGTACTACAATTATTCGCACTAGGCATTGCCAATAATCAATTTAAGTACACAGCCGGGCCGGGGTCGTAAGTCAAGCTTTGACACCCATGTTTCACTTTCAGTTGTCAGATTCAAATTTGTTTCAGCTAAGAGAAACATAACTTATAACAACTCTTTTATATTTAAAGTAATCTCAAACTTCCATATTTTCTTAATTTCTATATTGTAAAGACAATATTAGTTCAGTAAGCCAGTGATATTAGTAGAAGCAATGCCTTCTGCCATGAGTCCATGACAAGAGCGGACCGGAAAAATCTGCCGTTGGTTGTCACATGAAGGCTAAACAAACCGAATAAGTGTTCATGATAATCGTAAAACTTACATATCATTTAAGTTAATATCCATATTGTCAATTCATTCAATAAATTACTTGTAACAACCTTTCTTTGTCAATAGAAATAAAACTTATATAAGAATTAAACGTTGCACAAAACTTTTAGAAAACAAATTGAAACAGGTCACTGTTGTATTTTTAACTGCATGTTGGCAGCCCGCTGGAAAAGTAGCAACCGACGTCATACATTTTATTTTACATTATATGTTATAAAATAGACGTATTACGTTAATTATATATTATAAAAAATATTAATAATTAATTTTTTGTTTAAAGTACAACAAATTATTAATTTTATATTTTCTTGCTGAGGCACATCCCCAGTTGAACCAACACAACAAACAAACGAATTAAAAAATTAAAAATAACAATGGCCACTGGCAACTCAAGGCACTCGACTCAAGCAAACAAAATGTTG
Source organism: Psococerastis gibbosa (assembly GCA_963971405.1). Lineage (NCBI taxonomy): Eukaryota > Metazoa > Arthropoda > Insecta > Psocodea > Psocidae > Psococerastis > Psococerastis gibbosa. The sequence continues at coordinate 551,884 of OZ020490.1, read as the reverse complement.
AATTGATATTTTGTTACTTTGTATAAATAATAATTTAATTAATAATAACAGCTATTATTGGAGCAATTAATAAAATATATGAAATGTCTAATGACGAAGACCCTCCGTTGCGCGATATAGTCGCTCAAACACTCACAGCATCTGGAGTGTTACCCAAAATTAAGGTATGAAGGTATTCTGTTGGTTTTGTATTTATTGGGGCTCTATATTGGAATTAGGCGTATATTTCGGTATTATATTTTATAGTTGTTAACTAATTCCCAAACCATTGTTATAGTACTATTGGTATGATGATAATTATTTGGCTATTTGCATAGAAAACCAAAATGCCGGCTATGCTTTTAATGCAGAAACTCACCACCATCAGACACGGAGTGGGGGTGACTTGCACCAGGAGCAATACCGTACAGCCGCAGGGGAAATTCACCCCACCACTTAGGTGCGAGGTTGTATAACAACCTACCCAGCCTCCTAAGGCTTCCAACTTTAACACCATCCCAATTTAGGAAGGGCGTGATTAGGCTTCTTGGTGTGAACCGCCCTTACTCCGTGCCTGAATTTTTTGACCACAACTACAACAGTTGAGTTTATATCTTATGTACCGTATTATATGTTTCTGTGTTTCTGTTTGACGTAATAGAGTTGTAACGACGCCGAGAATACCATTGTATTTTTAAAATGGCCAATACATGACTTATGACAAAGAGACGGCGTCAAAATCCAATGTTAGGATTTGATTTATCATTTTGGTAAAGGTGTAGTTTAGCTGCCCAATAAGTCCATTGAACATGCTTTTAATATGGAAGAAAAACATCTCATTTGCAAGGGAATTCATATTTTAAGCAAGGCTTGTACTATTTACATGCCTCTGACAATGTTCCTTCCTTAAAATATTTTATGAGCAATTTGTCCCTATACCTGCCCATGCAAAAAGTCCAACTAAATTCGGCTGTAACGCAAAAACTATACTTTTCCGACTTTTAATTCTTTCGGAAATGGGTTTCTTTAAAGCTAAATCAGCGATATAGAACCAAATTTTGTGATTTTATGAGTGGTAGTTAAACTACACCTTTACCATCATTTTCCTTAAATTAGATATCCGTTAAGTATGCACAATATTTCTGTTTAAAATACAAGAACCTGGTATGACTTTACTTTTTTCACATTGCTTTTCAAGCAGCCAAACTCCTAGTCTATTATAATAGCCCCATTTCAGTAAAGTTGTGTCCTGGACTACCAACTACTAACTAGGACAGGAAGTTTTGACGTGCCTAGATGTCGCCTGAAGAAGTCTAGAGTTACTTATCATCAGTTACATACAATAAGTTGCCAATAATAAAGTCCCAACCATCAATAAAATATTTACCAAACAATCTCTAATACAGTTATACAAAAATAAGCTTTTAGGCCTGCATCCCGAAGTCTCCCACGAACATGGCACAAGATATAGAGAGAGAAAACCCCTACTGCACGAAAAACCAAGAACAAGTAAAACTAAAAATACAGCGCAATACAAGGCACTCTCTATCTATAATGATCTGCCCAGAAACTTGAAGGATGGTAAAAGGCTACGAGTATTTATAACCAAAGCTTCCCAGCACTTGAATCTCTTTTAAGAATATGTAATTTTCAACTCCCCCCCCCTCCCCTTCCAATAAGATTCCATTCATTCATTTACTTATTTCAATTCTTTTCAATATTAAACTAATCAGCATCAAGGACAATTTTATTGAGTGCACTGTGAACTTTTAGAAAATAAGCAACTAACCTAACCTAACGTAATCTTTAATTAACTTTATTTTTAAGCTTGACTAACATCCCTTTAACTAGCCACGCACGGCCTTGGCCTGTGGCAATACCTATGTATCACTATGTAATGTTTATGGGACTGAATAAATATACTAATAATAATAATAAGAGTGAAGCAATTGGAAACACCTTGTTTTGTTCTCAGCATACTCGTATGTAAAGAGATCTCGCCTCTTTATGGTTGAATTCGACCTCAGGAACTGGACAGTGTGAGTCTCCCCCTATTGTACAAACCCCTGTCGGGTCTCCATTTTTATTACTCACAATTTAATTTCCAATGTGTGACCGGCCGATCCGGCTCTGGTTGGTAAAGGGCCTAAATATTTGTATATTAATAAGGTATTGATGCCGCTAAATAGTACCGTCAAAGCCTTGACTGACGGTGGTTTGACTCAACAATGACTTTATAGCCCCCGGTGAGGTGGTTCGGCTTTCAAGTTAAAAAATCCCTTTAGTCTTTGCCCGATCAAGTGTAGGGAGATTCCGCAGACCCTGCTTTCGCTATATACAGTATGTGTAATAAAAAAAAAATGCATTATTGTCCTGACCACAACATCAACACACAAAACACTCTTGTGTTCCAAATTTCGAACCACAATGACGACTATGATCTTTTTCTTATCAAATTATTTTCACTTTGACTGGACGCCATCATGTTATCGTTGATTTGAAGTAAAAAGTGTTGATTTTGATTACCATTATCGTAGATGATAATAATACGGGCTTTCAGTCAGATTTTACTTTATTCCTCTGCGACCAATATTAACAGATATGAATTATATAAGGTTTCAATCGACCGCCATCTTGTAACTAAATAGTGGATCTAGCTGGTTAACTAACTCGATCAAGACATTTGTATGATCAATTTTTGTGCCGTGTTTCATCAAAATCAGATAATATTTACGGAAGTTAAAGTGTTTCCTAAAATCGACATACATACATACAATATGTATATATTACATTTTGAACGGAGGGAGGTTTTAGGCTCAGGGGGTCATGAAATGAAAAGTTGTGAAGAAATTGTCCGAAAGTCGATCATTGGTCGCCATCTCAATAGGTAGATGAATCTCCCTAAAAATGGTCGATAAAAATGTGAATTGGATGGGTGTAACGTGTAACCTGTGGTATAATGTTTATTCAATGCAGGTTTACAAATATCGTCAGGAATAGTCCAGTTAGTAAAGAACTAGAGAAAGAAAGAACTAAGAAAAATGTTGTGCCTGGCCCTAATGGCCGTCATCGGTAGGGTAATAAGAAGACATGTTGCTGGCACAATGCAACGTCCCAAATGGAGTAGTGGTCAAGAGGTAGGATCAGGCTCTAGGTGCTAGTCCTCAGGCCTAGATCCTCCTTCGATTGTCTTGCCACGGGCTTAAAAAAAATAAAACAGGTATACGAGTAAATACTACAGGGTTGACCAATAACCTTTTATTTAGAAGCTAGAACCTGGAGTAAACTTACAAGTGCTTATATTAATTTTGTAAATTTATTGTTGCAGGCTGAATTGCGAGCAAACGTGTTTCACGCATTGGAAAAAACGCAGGATGTGTCTGAATTTTTATCGCTCAACAAAGAATTAAGTAGCTTTTCCAAAACGGAAAGGGGCTCATTAGTTTTAAATTTAATTCGAGAATTTTTACAATTTTTCAATTTAGACTTTACATTAGCTGTATTTGAACCTGAATCCTGTTGTGGCTCCACCTACCACGAATTAACACGCCAAGAATTGCTCAAGAAATGTAAAATTTCGGTGGATAAGAAGATGCCTCTCTTATGTGACATTCTAAATTTAGACACGCCTTCTAATGTTACGGATTTGAGTAGTAGTAAGATTGTAGACTCGCCCATTGCCTTAAACGCTACATATGTAAAAGATAGGCCTAGTACTGAGACGACGCCTGTTCGGTTTGGAGTGACTGACTCGCCGGTGGTGTCGGTGCCCTCGTCTCAAGGGTAGGTAGTTTTTGCTCTCATATCCGCTCTATATCATTCCGCTAAGGCCGGTTTCGTAACAACAATGAAGTTTTGCGTACACCAAAGTTCATGTGGGGCATTTACGCTTCCCTAATAAACCGGGGATGCGCCAAACGTACTCATGTCCTATTTAAATGCTCCAGATTTCTATGAAATCATTCTGAATACTTACCCTTCGTGCGCACTAGCGTTGTAAAATTCGTTGCTAGGTTTTCCAACGCTTGCATTTCTGCTTTGAGCAACCCTGTCAGCTTGGCGGGGGGAATGAGTCTGTTTATTAAGTTGAGGCACCCTAAGGGCTGACTCCTTCACCTCAGTACTTACTTACTTAACGTGTCCTGGCCTAGGACATGTTGATCCAAAGTATTGCGGCCTGGATGGCCATGTCATTAGTGTCTGAAAGATCTGTCTGGGATACAGCTTCTTCTCAGTGAGAAGGGGAGTTGGTGGACTTTCTGGTTGAAGTAGATTTGGCGAAAATTGTAAAGTCACACAATTAATTCGGGCTCGACACGCACGACTGCATAAGCGCGTTATGTTCTCCTGCCAATGCTGTACACACTACCGAGTTTGCCTTTGGTGCAGTTGTACCCAGGCTCAGTTCTCGTGTAAAATTCGACGAATGTTCATATTAACGTGTGTACCAGTGTGGACGGTCTGAATTCGAGACTCGTCATAGAAACAAATATTTTCCGTCCACACAACACTTACCTTACGTTTAACGACTGAGGAAAAACTCGGTTGCTGGGCGTAGTTGCTGACCTCAACGTCACAAATAGAGCAGTGGTCAAAAGGGGTGATCCTCTGTCATCCCTGAAGTCTGAACTGAACTCTCAATTGGATTCATAGACTGACCGGCTGTTAGACATTCCGTTAATGTTCCCAATCAATTTCAATCTTGTTATGTCCTGATTGCTGTTTCAGCTCTTCGGAGGAGTCTAAAACCCCGGAGAAGCAGGACTCAGGTGATAACAGCGAGGTGTCTGACCCGTTGACTCCGCCCGATTGCAATGATAAGAAAGACGACTCTTTGAATCTGCTCATGTTCACGCCTGTTAAGGAAGTTAAAGCAGTGCCGAAGCAAAAGACAGAACAGGTCAGTGTTATTGTATTTATATTACTCTTAGCACTAAATGGTAAACAAGTTGATTTATCGACATATTTTGGTCACCTCAACAGAGTAAAACTTAAAAAGGCCATGCTGTGGGTAAACACTAAGCACTGTAGCAAATCAACTTACGGGCCTAGTGCGGGGGACTATTAGATTGTTCGTTGTTGCCACTATCATGCTTATTGGTTTTACGAAACGTGGTCTTGTTATAGTTCACCTTGCTGCATAGTTAGCAGGAGATTATAAGGTATTGTCATAGTCATAGTCAGCAATGTGACGCCTCATATTTTTGTTTTAGCCCGAACCACCCAGCAATGACAAAGACAGGGACGACAAACTAAATCAGAGTAAACCAGAAAGCAAGTCAGACAGCATCGTAGGGGAAAAGAAAACGGCCAATGGAGGAAAGGTGAAAAGTTCAGGGGGCTTCCTGAGTGACCTGCCGCCTCTGGCAGGGCTCGGCAAGGCGACAGTGGGATTGGGGGACTTACCGCCACTGGGGTCACTCAAGCAGAAGCCATTGAATGACGTAGTGAAAGTCATGGAGGAGCTCAATGTAAGTATTATGCCGGCTCTCTTTTGACATGTATGTGAAAAGTTCGGGGAGCTGTCGTAGCGACCTGGCGCTGCTGCCAGAGCTGAGCAAAGTGACAATGGGTTTGGGGGACTTGCTACCACTGGGGCCGCTAAAGCAGAGGCATTGAATGACGTCGTGAGTCATAGAGGAACTGAAAAACGCCCATCAGAGGACAAGAAGGTATACTATTGTCAATAAAATGATGATGAAAGAGATTGGGCTGAGTGAGCCATTGGTTAGAAGATGGCGAGGAAGAGACAGCAATGGCTTGGACAGGAAAAGCAAATGGATAAAAGCATGTGCGCGAGGAAAAGGCAGGAGTGGTCAAGAAGGGGAAAAAGTTTCTTTAATTGAATTGGGTGAATTTTGGTGGAATCTCGTTGCACTCTTTCTATTCGCTGCTGGTCCTCATACCAATACATGCAGTGAGTTGTCCATGGCGCATCTGTCTTTGTTTACAATTCTGTTTTTCTTTTAGCAATCATTAAATTCTAACAATTCGAAAGTCGAAGAAAATGGGCGGCCAGGCTCTGCAGACTCGCAGAGGACGATTACCTCGATTACCTCGGAGGAAGTGGACGAGGACATCAGTGAACTGCTCAACAGCCACCCCACCTCTGTAAGTACTCACGCCTGTTACAATCTGTACAGTCATAATCATCAATAATCAGCTCAGTTGCCCGGATATGATAAGTGAGTCTCGCCAAAAATAAAAAACGAAGCTGAGGCTCACCCAACTTGTACAGAATGTTATGCCCAATATATTTTTAGTGAGATTTCATCTACCTATTGAGACGGCGGCCAATGTTCGACTTCCGGAATATGTCTTCATAACTTTTCATTTCATGACCCCCTGAGCCTAAGACCACCCTTCGTTGTGTATATCGATTTTTGGAAACTTCTGTAGATATTGTCCTTGGCATAAAAATGTATCATACAAATGGCTTGGTCAAGTTCTTATCCAGTTAGATCCGCCATTTTGCTTCAAGATGGCGGTTAGTCAAAGGGAAAATAATGTGATATTTGCACAAAAGTTCATAGTCGTCGACATAGCATTTTAAAAGGGGGACAGCATTTGTGCGAAATGGGTTATAGTGTACTTAAATAGTGCAATGTGCTTTCATTTATAAGGGAAGGAGAAACCGCCGCCCCGGTCGGAGCTTTTCTGACATCTCCCTACACCTGATTGGCCGTAGCCGAAAGCAATTTTTTTTATTTAATGAATGGGGTCGTAGGCGTAGGTCAAGGTTTATCGGGCCACTACAAGTTGACACATGTCCTTTAAAAGCCATTCCAAACTATAAGTAATATTGACATGACCTAGATCTGTCAGTCTGTCTGACCTACTGGCCTTGGCATTTCTCGCCTTATCACTTAAAAACAAAGAAATTGCTTCCTACATTTGCCAAAATTACGCAGGTCTGCAGATTATTACGTCATTCTCTCAGTTTTTGGGGGACTCTATGGCCTTGCTGCACTTATCTTGTTTTGCAATGTATATGCATCTGTAACGGTCGGACGTAAGCTGTGTTTCTGACTGAGATGTGCTTGAAAGTTGGTAAGCTTGTGGGTAATGCCTTATAGTCTCAGATGGGAAGACGCGAAGGTCCCTAATCTGTACCTCCTCATAGTGAAGATGGACTGTGGTGACTGCACAGATAGGGGACCGGGATAACCGAAAAAGTCTTTTCTGTGCAGGGCACTCTTTTGTACTGGGGTTGGGAAACTGGCCCGAAGGTAACGTAACGCACTCAGACTACCAGTCAGTCTAAGTGCGTGTCACCTTCGAATTAATCGTGAGACTTTACTATGTTTCCCAAGTGGTTCGGAATCCACCCTTTCAGTCAATTCCTCTTTTCCCCGAGGTGAAGGAGACTGTCCTTATGGTGCCTCAAGTTAATAAACAAACCCACTTCCCCCGCCAGGCTGACTGGGTTGCTTAAGGCAGGAATACTGAAAGTAGGCGTTGGAAAACAAACAAGCTGCCTTTTACTGCCTTTTTTAGAATTCCACTGAATTCTTCTGATCTTACGAACGACAGAAGTTGTGTTATGTGTGAATGGAGAGTCCCTTGACACATTGGAGTGGTTACTAAAGAGGTAAATAAAGCAGAAGAAGAATTCTTGTGATAGTAGATAGTTATTTTTGTTTTGTTGTTTTTAGGATGGCGGTGGCACGGAAGATGTAACGATATCGCAAATGAGTAATTGTTCGGGGCTCGACCATGTGGAGTCGCTTTAGCAATTCTACAAGGCGGTGAGTCTGCCTCTCTTCTTTTATCAAACACCGCGCCTGGCCATTTTTCAGGCAGTGAACTGATTGCGTTAATAGACACTGTTGGATACCGCCCCTGTCAGTCTGTATGTTGTAGAAACCATGTTTCGCAGAAAATTTTGATCTCAAAGGCATCAGTGAGGTCACATACATTAGAAGTGTCCCTCAGCATTGTAATGTTTGATTTTTTTTTGAATCCGTGGGTGTAACTTCGACTTCGGTGGCAAGGTGGTAGCGTGCTTGTACTTATGCGAGTCTCTACACACCTTGCGATCGGAGACGTGTCGCAACTCGACAAAAGTACCTATTAGGTGACTAAGTGAGGCGATTGAAGAGGTTATTCGGATACTTTCATTAAATTGTTTGTATGTGATTTAACCTTTTTATTATTTAAAAAAAAAAAAAAAAAAAAACTATCACCGTTGCACCATGGAAATGATAATGGTGTGCGAACATATCATACATAAAAATTAAAGAATATGTTATCTTCTATCTCATGATTCGTCTATTAATATTAATTGTGAAGCTTAATTTTCTGTTAGCAACCCAGTTTGTGGGGATCTATTTGTCTGTTTTATCTTTGGAAGCTACGTGCTGGCACTAATAGCATGTTTGACCTCTAGTGTGAGAAAGTGCCACGATTAAAATCCTCTAATTTATTAATAACGGCAGCTTAAGAACTGGTTTTATTACACGTTTATTTATTTATTATATCGTTTTTGTATTTCTGGTCCTAATTAGCACGTATCTTTTGATCACGACCGATCATCCGAGCGAAGCTTTGTTCGCTTCCAAACGACAACAAATCCCTTCGTGGCTGCAATACGTGGCAATTGTCCATAGCTTCATCATTTTTGTCCACAATTTTTCATTTGTTAATTTTTTATTTTCCCCCCAAATTTTCTGGGGAAATTAATGTATATTATTTTTAATTATTTTTATTATTATTACGTTCAGCTAGGGGACCGCCTTCTTTGCATGTCCACCGATACCAGAAAACAACTTCACAAAAATGGTTTTCCATTCATTTCACGTATATGACTTAATACAAATTAAACACAGTGTAGCTTTTACTTGCAACACTGATTGGCATATCGAATCCTGACATAAGTCTGCATAATTATTTCAAGCTCTGAATTGCCAACGCTCAAGTCAATTTTTCTCGAATCTTATTTTTGTGGATCTTCATCATTTTTAGCCCGTGGTCTTCATTTGCTGTCATCACTTGCCATTTAAGCTTGTGCAATAACGTCATCACATATTGAGTAGGTTTTATTTTACATTTAAGCTGGGCCTGGTATGCTTATTCTCCTTCCTTTTATGTATATTTCTTGTAATAATCTAACGATTTGATACGAATATAACGTAATATAACTTTGTTTTTTTTCAAATTTTAATTTCTTTCCCACTTGCATCAACATAGACTTACGCTGTTGCCTCAACAGCCGGTGAGCAATAAGTATTTACATCAACAATCCAGCAAAAGTAACGGCCCAGTGCGACATTTTAATGCAGCTTACGAATTTTAATAACTAGTAAAATTATAGATTTGTATATTCTAAGTAATGTAGAACAGATAATTATGTAGCCTTACATGTAATTATGTAATGTAATTATTATAATTATTTTCTAATTTTACGGAGAACATGAACATGAACGAGTCATAGAGAGTGTGCGGAGTATCCCCACTGCGCGTTTTTTTTGTTCAATGTCAATTTTCACAGGAAATATTTATGTTACTAGAGCTACAAAAAATAACCGTTAAATGAGCAGAAATGCTCCTCTAAATTTCGATACATATGGCATGTGGCTTTGATTAACACAATTGGCCACAGTTCTTGAACTCCTTTCTCAGGACTACCTCGCCAATAGTTTTTTGTAAACATTAATTTATTTAAATTCAAAAATAATAATTGTGACCTATCTGAGTTCTAGAAAGATGTGCATGTCATCAAAATACAATAATACCCCGGACTTAAGCGGTAGGAGCGCTTGCTGTATATGTCGAATTCGCGTAAGTCGGGGTTCAACATATAAATACAGTACATATAAAGTATGTTTAATCGGGACCAGAGTGTAAAGAAAACAATAATTTAGATGAAAAATGTTTAATAAAGTGTAAGATAATAAAACAATTTACATTGTTATGAATAAGTAACCTAAACCGAAGTTATTTTGATGTCGAAGGCTTCATATACTCTAGCAATGTTGCCTGACGAGTTATGTTTTTCTTCTACTCACGCAAAATTTCCTCGTAGCATATAAGTAATGAAAAACCGCGTATCTCCGAATTCGCGTAAAACGGGGTAGCGTAAGTTGGGGTATTACTGTACTCAGAAACATTTGTTCGGTTCGTCGTGATATTTTTGACAACTGTACTACTTATACTTCATTAGATTTGCTTTTTTCACTTATAAGGCTTTCCCCTCCTAATGTCTCTGAATAGCACGAGCCCTGGGTCGGTACAGTCGGTTTTATTGTATATACGGTATATATACATATAGTATATTTGCAAATTATTTATTGTTTACTGACAGCTGCCCTTGAGACAGCTATGAGAAAGTAACCACTGAAGTATGCATTTGATTGAATTAAGAACAGAAGAACAGTAGGCATGGTTATATGAGTACCCCATGTCTAGCCTCTATATGCTATATACAACACTACGTCGTATGTTGTATATTTACAAATAGACGTAGGTACAATGACAGAAGTGAATCAGTGCCAAGCCCATGATTTATTGTATAAGTCTGATGCAATACCTGGTATGCAGTTGACAGTCGTCCTGTGCGGTTGCACTTGTCATGTTGACACTTGTGCGTAGAAACAGTCCAGTTTTTACGGCAATTAGCGTCCGGTACACGCGGACGATTCTCACAGTCCCAATGTGCCGACGTCTTTTCTATTGTTGTCATACGGCTAACAAAAGATTTCTTGTTAATTTCTTGACAATTTTAGACCCTGACGTGAAGCTGACCGCTCCAAAATGCACGATTTTCCCCTAGACAAACCAAATCATAGAAATCTTCTGAAGAAGACTCTGGGTTTGCACCAGCCATTCACCAAGCCCTATTTAATGGAAAACACGTCGGCAGGTTGCGACTGGGAGAATTGTCCGTGTGTACCTGGCCTTATATTTTAAATAAGTACTGGATGGCGAAAAAAAAATACATGCAGTTGATAGTGGTTCTGTGCACTTCACGTCCTTCATGTCATGTTGGCATTCCTGCATCGAAACAGTCTCCTTTTTATGAGTTTTTACGGTAACTCATTTATACAGTTGATGGTGTCAAACCAGATCGAAGATGAATCATGTTTTTCGTCTGCATAATTATGCAAAAATGTTCATGGCTGTCCAGCGTCCAAAGGAATGACGTCGGGGAGAATGGGCGTTAGCGAGATTTCTAGCTACTGCTGTTTTCAGCGTGTTGGGGCCAACGTGTCAACACTGGACCATTGACGGGCTCACCTTCATTTACTTCCCCAGGTCTTGTAAGACCAGTTGTAAAATAAAACACGGCTCTGAAACCTGGAACCTTAATGCTAACGACACCAACAAACTACATTTATTGGAAAGGAGTGCAATTAACAAACTTTAGACCCCATTCATCAAGATACGAAAATCTGGTACACACCATTGTTGAGGGCACAGTAGAGAAACTAATAGAAGGGATTCATGCGGATCAACTGAAGGAGGACGCGAACGTACCAAGAACTGAAGAGGAAAGCGCAGCACTGATAGAACTGGATGTTTATATGCAGAGGGTTGCTGCAAGCCAATTGTTGAGATTGTCACCTCAGAAGATTGACCCCATGCGAGAACGGAAAGTTCCGTATAAGAAATAACGCTGAAATACCCCCATAACTCAATGGATAAGATGTCCTTTTATTAAAAACGTAACGTCAGAGATGGTTGGGACACATTGTAAAAATGACAGGAGACCGCATGACTAGCAAAATGTTCAAAACAAACATGACGGGAAGACGAATGCAGGGACGACCAAGAATCCGCTGGAAGGACGAATTACAAACCAACCTCCGAGGGTGGGGAGTCCTTAGATGTTGGAACTTGAGCGTCGTGCAAACCGAGATGAGTGGGGGAGTGTTATTGAGCAGGCCTATCAATGGCTAAAGGGCCAGAAGAAGAAGGAACAGAAGATGTGGGATCAATTATTCTCTGTGTTAATTCATTCGCCTGTCCGTATGTCTCTTCCTCGACAACCAAAGCACCTACTAGCTAAGATAAACTGCTCTCAACTCTACCGATCAGTTCAGTGTTTAATCAGTTTTGACGCATTTTAAATAGACGGGTTACCATGCGAGGCGCGAACCGACAATCGTTCAGCTTTCACTGGGGTAAAGGGAGTTCCCGCGAAACCTTGTTTACGCACTTAATTCCTGTGCCTACCACGTGGTTTTTAATGACTCTTCTGTTCGGAGGCACATGAAATTAAAAAAAAAAAATATTTTGGTAGGAGGGAATATCCCATGTATATCCTAGAGTTATATAAAGAAGAAATGGGGCACTCAAGCGTGCCAAAAATATTTTTTTGGAATAATGGGGCCGCCTGGTACGCCTTTTCAGTGGCTGATGATGAGATGAGATGGTACCAAGTGATCCCAGGATTAAAAAAAGAATACTTGTGGCGAATACTCTGTCCCATCTCTCCTATGTAGACCTCTAGTCTCTATAGTGCCACCTTTTTTAGAGCTTGGTTGCTGCCCTTCGAATTACTATTTGTATTGTTTGTCAGTGGGTGGAAAGACCTTCGCATTGACATTTGTAATCTCGTTCGGCCGGCCGCTTTTTGCGATATCTCGGAAACACATTATGCATCTCGATAGCCTCACAACCCGATCTGCCCAGATTTGGTTTCAGTTTGTGTTGCGTGCTGCTCTGCAAAGTAGCCAGTAATTACCGTAGTCGGTAATTGTTGGTTATAAATAGTAAGTTAAATAATTTCAATAATTACACTTGATAGACTAATAGTTGTAATTAGACTAGCCTAATATTGTATTTCCAGTTTCAGTGTTAATAAATATAGGCTGGACAGTACACTATTTATTAAAGACGTTGAGGCAGGGATATCCAAGTATTTTTGATGAAATTCCTCGTTCCGCAGCCACCAAGACATGAAATGGTCAGATGAAGGTTTTAAATAAAAATAAATCTTCAATTTCCGTACTGAAATATTATTACACAAAAAACGCGATGGTGCTTTATTCTGATATTTTGCCATAGTAGTCAGTCAGTTCAGTCGGGTGAATAGTTTAGGTTTTAAGAAGGTTGCAGGTTTTATGATTTTTCCATGTGGCCATTTTCCTCCCAAACGAGGAATTAATTGATTTTGTTGGAAAGAGTTTTTTTTAGCAATTATTTGATACAAAATAAGGCTCGTTATCAAAACAAAATTTAAATTTAAAATAAATTTGTTTCAAACAAAACTGTGTCAGAAACATGCCATTGGACCATCCATATTGCAATTATGTTCGCAAAGGAATGCTAATGTAAATGTAAACTTGAAATTGTCCTAGTGATACAAGTCTCTAAGAGTACTTAGTACTGGGGTTACCATAGAAAACTGTGTATGAAAAAACTGTAATATACTGTTTACTTACTTACTTACTTACTATAAGTAAGCCTTAAGCTTAATTTTATTGTGGAACAATAAATTGTAATATTATATTGTAGTGTTATTATATATTATTACGTAAGGCCATACCAAGGGACAGCTGGTTTCAACCCCTCCTACCCAAATGCGTAAAACCCCGCAATTTAATGTTTAAAAAAAAAATCTCCCGGCGTTTTCGGTTACCCCCCTCTGGGTCTCCCCTGTTTCAAGTGTTACTGAAACTTCCTCGGTAATATCTACACTTTACTCATATCAAAATGTGTATTTATAACCCCACTGTTTCGGGCTTATTATTATTATTTTTTTTTTAATGTTCCCTGGAGAAACCCAAGGGCCCCCCTGTTTGCAGGGTAAAACATGTTTATTAGTTACTTATTCAATGCTTATACTTGGAAGTTGAATACCTACACATAATTTTACTATTGTATATTTTTACAAGTACAAGCAGTTCCGCAGTATAATATCATATATATATACAAAAAAATGTCAGCTCGCTTTTATGCGGATGCAAAAATTAGATAAATACAATCCTTGATGCGGATTATACTGTACCTGTTTATATCATGCCAAAATTTCAGCTCGATCGGTGCAGAACTTTTTGAGTTTTTGAAACGTACACAAACCAACATAACATTTTTATATATATATAGATTGTACGATTGACTGAACCCCCCCCCCCCCTCAAAAGCCTTGGTACGGCCTTGATCCAACGCACAATGACTTAACCTTGATAGCGAGTTTAGGCACGTGGATAATTATCACTCTAAACGGCCAACCAGTGTCGTCTGGCGACCTTCCTCCAATCAATATACCTGGAAGATGGTAGTGAAAGTGACCTTGGGATGCAAGTCCTGTCCAGTGGTCCAGAAGTCCTCAATGCCAATTAGGTCGTACGGGCCTGGAACTCATGCAGTAGCGGTTGTACCCTCGCGAAGTGACCATTATTGTGAGACAGTGGCGGTTGTACCCTTTTTGTATTGCACATAAACAAGTAATAGCTATGTAAAGGAGCAGATAATATACCGGCTCGCTTCTGTTTTGTGCGGTCTGAGTGTCCGATCCTAGTTTTAATTAATTGGTAAGTTATCCTATTTTGCTTAGCAGGTATTATCACATGTATTAATGTGGTAGGTATTGAGTCTTGACTTTTGCGCGAAAAGTTGCTAGTTCTTGGTTCGAGCCCAGCGTAGCCTGCTTGCTCCATTTTTTGCCCAAACCGTACTTTAGAGAGCATACAAAGTTTCGAGCCACATTAGTTGAGTGCATTACAATAGTTGTTATTACTCACAATGTGTTTGTGCCCGAGATGGAACATTTTCCGCCTGCACTAGGGTTGCCAACTTTTTTTTCTCGAAATGAAGTACATCTGACTTTTGAGAAGGAAAATGTTGTTGTTTCTAACGCCTGCTTTCAGCATTTCTGCTTTTAAGCAACCCTGTCAGCCTGGCGGGGGGAGTGAGTCTGTTTGTTAACTTGAGGCACCCTAAGGGCAGACTCTTTCACCTCGGGGAAAGGGGAGTTGACTAACAGGGTGGACCTCCTGATTATAGTGGATTCCGAACCACTTGGGGAACATGGTAAAGTCACACGATTAAATCGGAGGTGACCAGGACTCGACTTATACTGCCTGAGCGAGTTATCATGTCCCACCAGGTTCCCCTGCCAACGCTGTGCACACTACCAAGTTGCCGCAGTTTGAAACATGCTCTGCTCTAATGGAATCAACATGGTAAGGCCGTTGGCAAGGAAAATAAAGAGTACAGCATTTCAAAAAAGAGTACGTCGTATATTTACTGTTAAAAGAGTCAAAACCAAGGAACTATAGAAACTACCATGTAGAAATTAGCGCCCAAATTAAAAAAAAAATAGTGGGGTTTTACAAATTTTAACAGCAGTAATAATGCAGCAATAGTTCATTTTAACAAGAGTAAAGTATTGAATTTTTTAAAGCTTGCAAAGGAATGCTTAAACGCTTACCCTATTTGCTGGAAATAAGCTAGGGGCCCGGGGGTTTCCCCTGAAGGAAAAATTTGAAAATTTAAGTGCAAAATAGTGGGGTTTTGTGTAATTTAACAGCGGGAAAGAACATATTTTTTTAAAGCTTACAAAGGAATGCTTTAATACTTATTCATATAGCTGGCAGAAAGGGGGGCCGGGGTTCTCTCCCCGAGGAAAATTTTGAAAATTTAAGTGCAAAATAGTGGGGTTTTACGCATTTTAACAGTAGTAAAGTAGGTATTGATTATTTTAGAGCTAGCAAAGGAATGCTTAAATGCTTATCCAAGTTGCTGGAAGCAGAGGGCCCGGGGTTCTCCCCTGGGAAAAACTTTGAAAATATAGATAAGTTGAAAATACTCAATACTCTGAAATAGAGTACGGTTGGCTACCCTAGCCTGCACCACAATGCCGCCTCGATGAATGCTTCTAAACGATAGCAAATTCCGCCCTGGCTGCAAGGCGTGCTCGGCTTAGTCCAAGTGTCAATGGGCCGATGCTCTGATTGGTCGGAGAAGACTTGGTAGGGGCACACAAAATTCAAAATATGTCCTTGGCGTATGTCCTATCTCTTACAGAGAACTCTAGGTCAGCATTCAGTAAGCATTAAGTTGCTATTGGATTGCATAACCGTTCAACCCTTCTTTACTGCAGTTATGTAACCTCGCATACTATGACCATTCAAATTCTCAGCATCATTTTACGAATATTTTCGTTAAATAAATCATGAGACAAACCTAACATAGTACATAGGTAGTTTTGTTTTGGCAGGTCTATAAATACTACTATAACTGGATTGTACTATACTATACCACTATGTATACCATGCATCTTTAATACTACTACATAGTTTTCGCTCGCCTTATCCCTTACGGCGGTACAGTTTCAGCGATTCCACAGCTCTCTGTCGAGGGCGTCCAGAAGAGAGATTGTAAGGTCCATTCAATTACATGGCTTTCCTCGGCAGTTCTGTTGTTCGCAATTTCCCTTCAATCCTTCGCTTACCAACTCTGTTTTCACAAAAATGGCCGAAGCATAATATAGCCCATTTTATGACCCAATATCTGTTGGCGTTAAAAGACGCAACTATTTGTCAGCACCATTACGATTACGAGCCATTTCGTTTGTCAGCGCTGTCTTTGTCTGACTTTCTTAGTCAGCAGTAGTATCATGCGCTGACCCTGCTGCAACTTTGCCCTTAACCCTGACACTTCCCAGCAGTTTGCCCGGAAAGTCAGCTCCTAACTATTTCTTCTTCTTCTCGTGCCCCTTCAACGTTGAAGATTGGCGATCATTTGAGCGAAAACAAAACTTTTCGCTCATGATGATTGTACAAGGGATGCCCCGAAGGACCTTTAATGCAGTGGTTTCCCGTTGCCTTCTGCATCCTTATGCCGTTGACTCCTCTGTTGAATTCTTCCGCCTTTAGGGAGCTTTTTCTCTCCCATGGACAAAAGGGTGCCCATGCCCTAGCTCCAAGGAGCTAGGTGGGGGATCTTTAACCGGACCCCACTCGGTACTGCTTGGTCGGGGACTGCTTATTCATCTTATTCGCAGCTAACCATCATATCTGATGGCCGTTCACTATCCGCCACCTGTGACCCCACTAGTAGCCTGCAGTTCAGCCCTAGCAACTATTACAAAATATCATCTTTCGTCAACTTGTAGGCAGGGTCGGATTTATTACTTTTTTTAACTTACCTAGACCCAGTGGCGTAACGATAGGTTTTTGAAACGGCCGGCGGTTTATAATTTGCCTCCCCCCCCCTCCGTTTTCATGAAAGTGCAGAAAAAGGGGAAACCCGTTGGTGTGGATTTGTATGAAATTTTGTAGTCGCTTTTCCCTTGATTGTTTGGTTTTGGGGGCAAAAAATCTCAATTTTCATGAGAAATGACTAAAAAATAATTTTTCTGTGGAACCTTTCCATCAATGCTTTCTTCCTTCAGGTATGTTTGAAAGATTTGGTTTTAACAAAAAAATATGGATAATTGATGCCCCAATACATAGCGTAGACGGTGGTGTATTGTATTATATTGGTCTGGCTTTTCAAGTCGTCCCGTCCATCAATTCAGTACTTTGGGATAGGTAAACTCGATGTTTAATCCTTGGACAAGTATTTACTTAGGAACGATTACAGTATCTGTCCTAATATAGGTAAATAGGAAAGCATGCGGGTTCGCTCGTACCGGTTCTGTTTGGTCAGGTCTCAGGTTGGTATAAAACTGGAATATAATAGCCATTAATTAGACAAGGTCACAGTCGGGCTCTATTCCTGTACACAAAATTTTCAAGTCGATATTGGTGAATAATTAGAATAGACTGTAATACATACAGTATATGGTAATTCAAGTAAGGACCCTGGGCAACCTAAACCTCTGAGAATTATGTAACTAGTTGAAATATTACACTTAATAATACGAAATAGGATATCTGCGTAGGAAGGTAATATACTTTATATAGGTATTATGCATAATTACGTGCCAGGAGGGTCTGAAGCCACACCCCACACAAAAGATGCCGGCTACCATGTTAAAAAAAGACGAATGACTGTCTGACCAGCCATAAATAGTCATGAAGCACTGCGTTCATTCCAAAGTAAGCATAAAATGGAAAATAATCTATGAACAAGTTGTGTTGATTTCATTTGCTGCTGGTCAGACGACTGGAATTCCTTAGCAAACCGTAAGAGGCACAGAGTACCTATTTAACTCAACAGGTAGTAGAATTAGAGAAGGAAACATGAAAAAAAATGACCATTTCTCCTTGTCTTTCTGTAATGTAAATCCAGCTATATGCTAACCTGCTAAAAAAGTAAATTCGTGTCGGGGTGGTACAACCCGTGGTACAGGAGTTTTCAGGTTGCATCAACAGCCTCCTGTTTAACCTATCGACAGTCAGGGAAGACTGCCGGGACCGCCGGCTTTACATGCCCTCCGAAGCATGGTAGTCAGAAGATAAATAATTGTACCACTAGAAAATTTTGGCATTCTGGTGGGACTCGAACCATTCACCTTCTGGATGATAGTCCGAGTCGTTACCTCTACGCCATTCTGACTACTGCTAACCTGCTGAGTGAGCCTTTATCAGCTCCATTTCTTAACTACTTATAAGGTATTTGTTCAAGCAGTGGTGGCTTACCCGATCTATAGTGATTTGATGACTTGACACCACAGAATGTTATACCTATAATCATGCTTCAAAATTATATATAGGCATACAATACTGACAGAGTTTTTTAAAAGAAAAAAATCGTTTTTCGCTTCATCACGTGAGTTTGCGCAGTACTAAAAGCCTTAGGTCCAATTATACTCGAAATTATTCATGACCAAGTTCAAGGTTATTACGTATCATTTTTGAGTAGACGATGTATCATTTTTGTGGTCAGAATATGCCTGTAGGCCTACAAGTAGATTACCTAGGTCCTAGGCTATGATTACCTGTAGTGGAAGATTTCGGCGGTTTTGTTGTTTGTTGCGGAGCCACCGGAAACAACTTACACTATAACGCGCACCAAGGTAGGCTTGGTATAAATATTTTCTATTATCTTCTTCTTCTGGCCCTTGATGAGCTTTTGCCTGCTCGACAACACTCCTCCAGTTACCTCGGTTTTGCACAACTCCACTCCCAACTCGCGAAGGTCAGTTTCCACCTCATCCTTCCAGCGTTTTCGATTACGTCCGGCTAGTCGTCCTGTCATGCTTGTCTTGTACATCTTTTCAATTATGGCTTCATTTAATCACGTTATTTGATAGGCTGCGAGAAGGCTGCTTTTGTAAAAAAATTTGAAAAAATTCCACCTCAGCGTTTTGAATTAAGATGTATGAGTTGGCCGCCCCCTTATTTCCCTTCCGCTCTTATGCTTAACATATGACAGTTTCATTTTATGAAAGACACTGCTCCATTTTATTGCTTTCCTACGAAATGTCAGTTGGTGTGTCTGTCTGTTCAACTATTTGCGGGGAAACTACTTGTGGGATTTTGATGGAATTTGGCCTTTCTATCTTTCTACCATTCTAATGATGCTTTCTACCTTCAGGCATGTTATACGTGTTAAGTAGCGTAACAAAACCAAAGAGGATGCTTTCCCAAACAACAATTTGGTTTTGAACATAAAATTATTTTTTGATGAATTATTGATTAGTCATGTCCAATACATTGCAAACCCTGCCATTATTACTGTGCATTATTGTTCTGCCTGTTCTAGAATTAATGATACATTCATTGCTTTGGGATAGGGAAGGTCGAGGCAACTGAAATTTAACCCTAAGAATAATTTTCCCCACTGTTCATATTATCTATTGTACCTACTATACTAATTGACAAATAAGAAAGCATGTACGGGTCTCTCGTACCGGTTATTTTCCAAATTGGCTGGTTTTGTATTAAAAAAAAAAAAAAAAAAAAAACAGACAGCGTGTAGATTTATCTTAAGAGATAATCCGAAACCCCCAGTACACTTTTTTGTACAAAGTTGAATTTCTCATGACAATTTTAACATCGATCATAGAGCCTCAAATGATATGCTATAAAATAAAATTAATACTTCTAGTCAGGACGTGTTAAGTAGTGGTGCGGACTCCACCCGCAAGGTTGTTGGTTCGAGTCCCACACTTGCTCCTTTTTCTATAGCCATGCTTCGGAGGACATGTAAAGCAAGTGTTGTCCTGGGGCTTCTTAGCTAGAGGACTTCAATTCCGCTAGGTTAGCTTAGTAATAAAACAAAAAGTCATTGTTCAACCCTCTACAAGTTGATGCATATATAGTGTGTAGTAGGCACTATCACCGCTTGACAATGTATATGAAGCCGTGTTAAAATGCTACACTAGTTTACGTCCACGCATTCCACAACTGGTTGTTACTGCTGGTTACTTACTACTGTATACGACATATCAAAATTCAGAAGATAATTTCTGGCATACCATGTATGGCTCCGTGCCGGAGTAATAAAAACGGTGTCCTTTTTTCACATAACGCTAGACAATTTCAACTTTCCTGTATTTAGGGCTACTTTCGAGATTTCTATCTCGCGCGGTGAATCCCTGAGATGCAGTTACGACGTCATAGGTATCACGCGCTGAGAAATTTTATGACGTAACTGTACCTACTGAAATATCCAATCGGGTTTCCCTACACAATACAATACTACCCTTTCATGACTATTTGCGATGCCAATCAGGGAGATTCCCTGTAGGCACACTGAGATGTATATGATGACGTCACATATTGTCATGGCCGACGATCATCCATGATAACGAATTTTGCATCATCAAAGTATTGAGCACAGTTAGTTGTTGGTGGAGTGTCGAGGGGTAAGCACTGAGCAGTCGCACAAAAGGTTAGTATTAGGGCCGCTTTTTACAAAAAAAATATAACTTTTAATGACAAGTGCCTAGTTAGCCCACTTTACTATGGCGAGGTTTCCACCGACCTCTCATTGCAGAATGCACATGACATTGACGGAAATTTTTGTTTTACTCTATGCCATAGTTAAAATTGATCAATGATCATAGAGTAAAATCACAAACAAACTAAAATTAAAAAATGGCGTCATGGGACATGTTAAGTACAAACATTTTAATATAGATTTCTATAAAAAGAAAAATTCAATGTCATTTGCATTCTGCAATGAGAGGTCGGTGGAAACCCCGCCTAAGTCTTGAATGTCTGTAACTGCAAAGGCTTTCACGGCCGGAGTCAAATGAAGAACCAGTAGAATCCGGGCTGATGGCCCGTGGTTGGATTGAAAGTGAACTTACAATTCGACAATTCGACCACGGCCCATCAGCCCGGATTCTACTGGTTCTTCTCTTGAATGTCTCCTACCACGTCAACGTAAGTTCATTCTGCAATGAGAGGTCGGTGGAAACCCCGCCTAACCTAGCTCCATTGTAAGAAATTTAGGACACCGTAAATATAGCCATTAGTGGGTACCCTTGGGATGTTAAAGGCATACCCATTGATGAAATAAAATAAATGTATAACTGAATGCAATTCAACTGAAATTAAAAGAAGCGGTACACACGCCTCATTTCCTGTTAATCAATAAGTAGCCTATATGACTTCATTGTAATCCATGTTGAATAATAGTACTAAATTATAGTACGATACTAGAGTTACATTTTGGCGGCCTTGATTTTCCCTATCCTGAAGATGATGATTGATGGGACAACAGTCTAAAATGAGCAGACAAAATATAGCCAATAATAAATGGGTTGGTTAAAGGTTTGTGTTTAAACCACGAAGTCTACTTCAAAATTTCTTCTTCAGACTCTCTCTGAGCTGACTCTAGTTCACAGTTTAAGGACTTTAATGGCATAATGGTAGCTTGTTCGTACTCTACACATCATGCGATCGGTGACCTGTCGTAACTCAACACAGGTAGGCTATTACCTACAGAGGCGATAATAATCATAATTTCCGAAAACCGTGCGCCGGCTTGAGCTAAGCTTCAGAAATCTTCTGAAGTGCGTTTAGGAATAGATTAATTTTCCACCAAACACCGTCCCATGGTCCAATATGCTCCCATGACCAATTCCTCAGCGATTCGCCGGCGTACCTACCGGGCCTAACGTGTGGCAGTTGGCACAATGGACATAATTACTGGTCTTAGCAATGCTGTAAAATTATCATAACTGGGTTGACAGCTCTTGTGTTCGAGTAGGATGGATGAAGATGCAGCGCACGTACAGCTACTGCTGTCACGCACCAACACGCGGTACGTCCCTGTAATGTCAGGTATGGGCCTTAAAAACGTTAGGGTTAAGGCCTGACACAGCACCTCTAGAGGATTCTCTTTATTCTTCTTTATATGCCTCTATGGCAATCATCATGGCAATTTCGGCCTTAGTGACTTCTTCTTCTTCTTCTTTTTTAGTGCTGCGAATGCATCTTGAGGGGGTCGCCCCGTACCGTACCCATCTTAAGTACTCGCCCTGGTAGAACGCTATTGCTAGTGTTCGCCCGGGACCGGGACCGGGTACGGTACTGGGGTGGTACCGGTCCCGATCAACTTGGTAACGGTCCCGATCCCGGTCCCGAAAGTCCCGAAAAATATTGTTAACGAATCATTATCAATTTCTTTTAAGTACTGTATTCTACTGAAAACTGCAAGGAAATACTGGAAAACAGAAAACTATTTCGCGTGGAATAAAATACTGTAGATACCTGTTATTTTCCGTAAAAATATCATTTTCACACAGTAGGCCCTGCCTAAAAACCGAAAAGAAAGGATTACCCTCTCCCACAAAATAATAGGTAAACATCCCGAATTTCCCAACGCAAATTCCAAACAGGGACCCGCGCTTAAATAAAAAAAGTCAAGAGCAAATTTTA
The DNA here is from genome assembly GCA_963971405.1 of Psococerastis gibbosa. Classification (NCBI taxonomy): domain Eukaryota; kingdom Metazoa; phylum Arthropoda; class Insecta; order Psocodea; family Psocidae; genus Psococerastis; species Psococerastis gibbosa. The sequence goes on along the minus strand of OZ020490.1, from coordinate 529,178 downwards.
TTATGCTTACAATTAATTTATATTTTTCATATGGCGACCGCCCCCCCCCCCCCCCCCAAATGGCGCTACTGACACATCTGATGCTCTATATACATTTACAATTATTGTGACAGAGCTTCAGCCTCCAGCACACGCCAAGGGGGACCCAGAAATATTTCTCGAGAGGGGGGGGGGGGGGTTTCATGCTATAGTAACTTTTTGAATTGTTTTACGTGGCAAGTTTATCTAGTCTTCACCCTTGAGGCCCTCACTGGCACAAATATATACTGTTTATGGATAAATGCTGATGCTGTGATGCAAATGTAATAATATTGACTATCAAAATATAAAAAAATGATGTTGTTTTTTCATTTTTTCATTTATTTTTAAAAAGCTTTTAAATTGAAAAGCTATAGAAAAAAGAAATCATTAATCATAAGAGACAATTGGATATTGAAAGAAAGAAAGAAAATTATCTTTATTTTCCATGTGGGCGAATTTTGGGCCTTTCGGCCGACTCTTACCATTTACAAAAAAAAAATCATTAAAATGGGTCCAAAATATTTATTTAGCCCTTTAACTTGGGGTGAAAAAAAAAAAAAAATTGGACCAACAATCCCCCTGGCAACATCGAGGATCATAATCTGCCTGCTTTTCTGAGTTGAAAACTAATTACAGAATGCGGTCCTCATATTTCGCATACTCAATCCCTGTACTCTATCCTCTATACTCTATCCCTGTATAGAAGATAAGCAAGATTATCGCCAATAGCTAAGCAAAATTCCGAACCTGGTGTAAACACATAGTGCATAGGCCATAGAGTGACAAATTGACAACTGAGTTCTGGCACAGAATGTATTACTGATACAGATTCTTCAAACCCAATCCGAGACTATTTCGAGACGAGTCCGAGACTAGTAGGTCTCGGTATCGCTCGTGTTTTATTAGTCTCGAGTCTCGGTCACGATACTGAGACTTTTAAGTAGTCTCGTTCTCGGAAAAAGTCTCGTTGCGGGACCGAGACCGAGGCCCGAGACCGATAAATCATAGAGAGAATCAGGAAGCATAAGACTACACGAGGACGTTTCTAAGCCCTGAGCACCAGGACAAAATATGTTAAGCTTGCAATCAGTGCATCAACCCTATTGATTAAAAATTTAAAAGTTATTATTCGGGACCGGGACTTGATTGGTCCCGATACCGGTCCCGGTGCCGAAATGCGTGGTACCGGTATCGGTCCCGAAATCTGGACTTAAACTTGGTCCCGGTCCCGATTCGGTACCGGGCGAACACTAGCTATTGCCTTGAGCTCGGCCACTGTATTCCCCCTTGATTCAATCCATTCCTCGAGGGTTGTTCTCGGTCTGCCGATGGGTCTTCTACCTTGTGGTCTTGCTTCCGCCGATCCCTGGGTGATTCTATTCTCATCCATCATAGACGTGGCCGAACCATTGCAGCTGCGTGTTCTCTCTATGGAAGTCCTTGGAGGCTGCTGCTATGAAAAGAGAAGTCGTGCTCTTGCCAAACCACTGCCTCAGTTCCAACCAGGATGTTCACCTGCCGGGAGCTCTCCGCCCTTCTGTCTTCCTCGGAATATAACATGCTGAAGACGATGTTTTTCGTGCCTCAGCACATGGCCGAAATATGTTAATTTCCATTTGTTAACAGTCAGCAGCAACTCGGTTTCTATATCCATACGCCACAGAGCCTCAGCATTCTCCTTATTATTGACCACTTACTGCAGGTTTCTGCTAATAGAGTTGCCTTCACGAACCATTCATGCACGGCCAATCAGCAGTAAACGGAAGGAATTATGTAGCGTACTCGAATGAAAGACGGACAGATAAATCTTTCATCCTCTGCTAAAATGTGTCTATGCAACATTGTTATAATCGGAGTTAAAATATGGGAGAGTTGGGATTTTATATTGCAGTAGGCCTATTATGGTATATATACATTATGTAACACTGACAATAAATTAATTTTGGTTGAAGAGGCAATCTCTTCGTTAGAAATTAGAGTTCAGATCCCGCCAAGTCCAGTTTTTTTTCTATGTCCTCTACTTTCGGTTATTTCGGAGAATTGGGACATTAGCTCAGGACATATTTTGAATTTCTGGTACCGCCAGTCAGACGTAATTTTTGACCAATCAGATCCCACTTTGGACGCTTACAAACAACAATAAAGGACGTCATGCGGACACTCGCGGCTGCAAGGCCTGCTCTGCAGTCTAATCGAGGCGTTTATAATACCGGGGTTAAATAAATACCCTAGGATTATAAGTGTAAACAAACAAATGGAATAGCACTTTCCATTATAAAATTATTTTGTTTACCAGTGGATTAAATAAATAGCCTACCGGTATTATAAACGCCCCGATCAGGCTGCTGATGGGTCGGCGAATTGGGAGCTAGATAGCACCCGAAATTCAAACAGTTTCTTTGCAATGGGGACTCTTATAGAAACCAACCCTATTGTCAAAAATTCTGTTTAGTTTTTTAAAGTCCAGGTCCAGCGATATTTCGTTAAAACTGTGTGCCTGGTTGCATATTCTTTTAATTCCAGGATGGCATGGATACTACGCAGCGTTCCAAGCACCTAATTCCTTTGAGCTTGCTTTACAGTGTTCCATTTAGAGAATTTCTTTCAGGGGTGTCAATCAAATTTTTTCCGAGGGGGGCAAGATGAAAATTACTGTATGCACATTTTTAAAAAAAAAGGGATTTCCTCGTTTGCCAGGGTCAATGACCCACGGGGATAACTACAGTTACATAGGGAGAAGTGGCTAATGCGCTTCCCGCCAAAAATATAAATTTGAATTTCTGGGGCCTCCACGCCTCCTATTACCAGTCACTGTAAAAACGTAGGCTGCGTACCGGTAAAAAAATTAATTAAAATTAAAAATTATTTTGGCGAGCTGGAATGTCCCATCTCTCTTGTACAGAACTGTAGCTATAATTTTATTTAGACCCCTCGTGACAATGACGTCCTCAGGCTTTGACTCTATTGGGGTGTCCTGCCAGTGTGTGTATTTGAAAAATTATCGAATAATTAATTCCTACTTATTTTTTCCGATCTAAACAGCTGACTAGCACAGCAGGCTTTGTAGGTAACCTAAATACCTGGCCAGGTCCAACCTTTGGTCAAGCAACACAAGTGCATACGAGCGAGGCTACAATAAATGTGCCAGCATACTAGTTTAGTACTCAAATTAACAGCTGATTAAGAAGTCTAAGCCCTAACGCTAGATCGTAATATCATGTAAGTTAAATAACCTCATTATAAAATAACCGACTCTACAGTAGTTAATGTATTGTAATGTCATAATATATGGAAGTAGGTGCTAAATCAAATTTCACATGAAAATTATTTGCAGATACTTTACAAGGAACAATCCTCCACATTTTGGTAAATATTACCATATAATAATGTGAGCTATGGGTACCTAACAGAGTATTCCTACTAGACGTATATGGTAAATAACACTGGCTTTAAGCTAGCTTCGGTTGAAGAGGTAACAAAACACCCCGCTGCCCATAGATAATTACAATCAATTTAGAAAAAATAAAAGAACCGGTCCGAGTTTACTCGAACATGCTTTCCAATTTATCAAGTAGTAGCTAGAGAAAATGAGCAATTTCTTGGTAAATAATTTTCCTATAGTTAAATTTCGGGCATCTCGGGGGTTGCCCACCTGACGTCACTAGAGGTGAGGTAAATTCTAGATAGGTCAGACCAACAAATTACCACACAGCAATAATGGCAGGGCACGCAATGCATTTGACCGTGAATTTTCTATAATTTTTTCAAAAAAATTTTTTTTTTTTTGCACAAAACGAAATAATTTTTTTGGGGAAAGCAACCTGTCCGGTTTCGTTACTCAATTTACACCTAAAACATGCCTGAAGGTAGAAATCATCGATGGAAAGGTTTCACAAGAAAATTATTTTTTAGTCATTTTTCATTAAAATTTAGTTGTTTTTATTTTTTTACCCCCAGAAGCAAACTATATAGGGGCAAGCGATCCTCCGCATTTTGTCAACATTAATAACGACTAGAATATATGTGAATTTAAATGAAATCGTTGGAGCCGTTTTTGAGAAATAATTTTGTTAGACATTTTTTTGGAGTTTTTTTAGAATAAAACCCCCCCAAATTGAGTTAGCCCAAAATAAAAAAAAACTTTCTCGAGGTACGATTTTGTGAACCTACATGCCAAATTTCATCAAAATCCACCGAGTAGTTTGCCCGGAAATCGACGAACAGACAGACAGACATTTTGTAAAAACCACTTTTTTGGGTTCCTGGGACCTTAAAACGTGTAAATCCGTTGAAATCTCGGAATCAAAAATTTCGACCATCACAAAGCTTTCCTTATACTACGTATAAATTGGAAAGCAACAAAAGAATGAAATGAAAAGTAGTTATACAATAGTATAATATGTTACTGATGGCTATGATTGTATTAAAATGTAGAGGAACAAATGTTCTAATCATGTGTTGTTAATGATAACTCTGCATATATTTCATGTGACATTTCATTTTCAATCAAACGCAGATGTGTGGTAGGTAGTTCGTAATAGCAGTAATAACTGGGTTCCGACCTTGCGGCTGTCTAGAAAGTTTATTAATCAGCCGGCAGCTGTGGCCGTGTCAATAACTGAAAAGTCCGCCTACAATTAAAGACAATGCTGTCTAAGATAGCACAAACACATGAGCTGATAGTCAAATACAATAAACTGTGTAAATTATTGACTTTTATAACGATAACAGCGTTTGCTTTCCTGTTTATATACGTTAAGGAAAGTGTTGTGACGGTCGAAATTTTCGAGGTTTCAACGAATTGTCGGTCTGTCTCGATTTGCGGCCGAACTACTCTTTACGATTTAATTAAATAAGAAAAATAATAATAATAAAAAATCTTCAATGATTTTTTTGGAATTCCCAATATTTTTTATTATTTTAGCTATAACTAATGTATACAAGAATCACCAAATTACATCCCCCCTTACGGTTTATAGGGAAAGAAATATGAAAGAACCGGTCCGAGTTTACTCGAACATGCTTTCCAATTTATAAATTTGTAGATATTGACATGCGTAATTTCATAGGAAATAATTTCCCTATGGTTAAATTTCAGATCCCTCGAGGTTCACCTCAATATATATTAAAAATCCCTTAAAACTCAATTGCATATTCTGTAACGAACAGACCAATACATTGTAACAGTAGTAACAATGGCACATGTCACGTAATGTATTGGAGCGTAAATTTTCCATAATTTCCCAAAATATAATTTTTTGCCCAGAAGCAAATATTTTTTTGGGAATGCAACCCGCCCACTTTTGTTATCCTACTGAACACCTAAATCATACCTGAAGGTAGAAATCATCGATAGAAAGGTTCCACAGAAAAATTATTTTTTTGTCATTTTTCAATAAAATTTAGTTATTTTTATTTTTTTACCCCCAGAAGCAAACTATCAAGGGGCGAACGTTAACATTAATAACTACTACAATATATGTGAATTTAAAAGAATTCGTTGGAGCCGTTTTTGAGAAATAATTTTTTTAGACGTTCTTTTTGGAGTTTTTTGAGAATGCCCCCCCCCCCAAATTGAATTGGCCCAAAATAAAAAAATATTCCCGAGGTATGATTTTTGTTAACCTACATGCCGAATTTCATCAAAATCGACTGAGTAGTTTGCCCGGAAATCGATGCACAGACAGACAGACAGACTTTTCGTAAAAACCACTTTTTTGGGTTCCTGGGACCTCAAAACGTGTGAATACGTTGAAATCTCGGAATCGAAAATTTTGACCATCACAAAGCTTTCCTTATACTACGTATAAATTGGAAAGCAAAAAGGTCGAATTTGATTTAAAAATTACTAAAAAATAATATTCTGATGCTTTCCCAAGGTAATGAAAAAAAATTCTTGGATAATCTATTACCCAATGGCCAATGCATTACATAATATGCCATTCCATTGTTATTGGTTGCCTATATATTATAATATATTTACGGGTCATGCCCATTTTATCATTTTAAAAATAGATTATTTTTTCATCTCATTAAATGAAAATTAATATTTTAATATTAATTATTTAGTTAATGTTATTATAATATTAAATTAGAGACTCAAGAAAATACTGGACTTGGAGGAATTCGAAATCAAGATTTTTGTGTTGCCGGGGCCACTGTAGTAGCGACACAAAGCTCCGTCAGGGTTGAGGGGTTGAGTCTCTGCTTTCGGTTATAAAAATCCATTTAATGACAAAAATTTATAAGTAACGCTGTGGGCTTCATGGCCAGAATTGCACTAGCAATGTACGTAGTACCTAAATATAAGTACATATGTATATATATAATGTAGCGTAGTACCTATTGGCTTATTAAAGCCCTCAAAAGACAGTGCAATTAATGATTAAATTGCCTAGGTTTATAGTAAAAAGTAAAAACTTTCCTTTTGTGATTTTTTTTAACATTGTTGATTTATCCTTCATAGTCTGTTAGGTTGACAGACCTTGAAATTCGACACAAACACGTCCGTCCGTCCGTCCGGCCGCTCCTGTACTTTGCGTGACACTTTCTTCTATCTCCTTTCACGGCTAAAGAGGCAATTGGAGGCCTCCTACAAAATCATTTATCACATGAAAATAATATGGATTGTGCAGCTGCCTAAAATACTCATTAGAATTTTAATAGAGGCCTATGACCAGTGCGTGTTTCTAATACAGATTTATTTAATTATTTATTTAATTCGATATTAATTTATTGGACCTGGTTTGTGAAAAATAACGGGCAGTGTAAGTATCGGGAGGAAGGAGTTCAAATACTGTGGCCAATTGGTGTCAGCTAGGTTTGTTTTGGTGTTTGACATGACTAATTGTAATACGGAGCTGAGTTACACTCTTACTAAATTAACTAGCCATGCTTCCGAGGGCGTGTAAAGCAGGCTATGTGCAGTGGCGGCGCTAGAAATTTTAAGGCGGTGGGGCCAAGGGGGGGGGGGCATGACTTCTATCTGGGGGGACCAATGAAAAAATAAAACATTTTTCATTGGGAGTAGGTATACCGTTCAATAATTCTGCAATTTAACAACATGTAAAACATCTCAAAAGTGGGGGGCCCCGGAGGGGCCGGAGAAACTGTTGGAGGGGCCAGGCCCCCTCGGGCACCCCCGTAGCGCCGCCACTGGCTATGTATATATTGTATAGGCTAAAGAGGGCTTTATAGACCTATTTACACTTGGGTGGCTTTGAATGGAAACAAAAGGAAAAATCAGTTACTCAGTTTTGTTATTCATCAGTTTGTTCTGAAATTTTATGTTTATGCAATGCATAGTGCATTGCAGTGTAATAAATTGCATGTGTCTAATATTACAGGAACTTTGAGTCACATCATTATAAATATATATTTCTGTTAAATTATACAATACAAGTAATTGACAAGAAAGTATAAAGTAAAATCGTCAAAATATCGTGTTAGTATCCTGTAAAAGATAGCCGAGCTAATGTAACTTGAGCGGCCAGATAATAAATTTATGGGGTTTGAACAGAATTTAAAAGGAAGAACCAGTAGAATCCGGGCTGATGGGCCCATCACTGGTTCTTCATTTGACTCCGGCCGTGAAAGCCTTTGCAGTTACAGAATTTAAAAGCCATGAAAAACTAGGTTAATTAAAAAACACAACCACGTGATACATTGCACATTGCTGAAATCAAAGAAACACAGTGTTCTATATGGCTTTTAGTTGCTGAATTAGACTGTGTTCTAATTTAGATAAGTTTTAAGTTAAATAATAAAGAAAATATGATTGAACATTTTTAATTTTCAATAACACAACACACGACATTTCGATAAACAATAGAACAAGAATGAGTAGACAGTAAACTAAGTTTATTCCAACATGTATAGTACATGGTTGACGCCTTACAATACGGGCAATATATTTTTTGTTGCTAATTTTTGCTTAGTTGAAAACATGACTAGCACTAGCTATATTTATCATATAACTCAGTGACTGAGTAACATTACAAGTTTGCGACTTCAGTGGCAAGGCTTTAGCGTGCTTGTACTTCCGCAGGTCTATACATACCTTGCGATCGGAGACGTGTCGTAACTCGACGCAAGTACGTTCTATTAGGTTACTTAGTGAGGCGATTGCAGAGGTTAATCGGATACATTCATTGCATTGTTTGAACGATTGATTGAACGCAATTAACCTTACAAAAAGGTATGGTTGGGGCATAATGGAACCAAGCTTTCAAAACACAATTTGGATCATGCTGCACTTACTAGTCACTACAGAACTAACCTTCAACAGACTAAAATACAGATGTAAGGTATTATAAACTTAGATACCTATTTGCAAGTCCTGCAAATTTGTGGCTATGTAGTTTGATAGACGTTGAAGTACGTACATTAAAATGCATACTTTCAAAAATGCAATTTCTTACAGTTGAGGAAGGCTGTTGTATCGACGGTCGCCAACAATTGAGAGAAAAATAATTACTTAGATTTTCACGACTGGATGAGGCAATAGAAGCCGGGCTGATGGGCCGTGATCGATTTGAAAGGTTTAGTTTAAGTTGAGTTGATTGTAAGCAATTCAGACACCAGAATGCCTTCACTGCCCACCCCTCCTCTAAGTATTGTATGTGTGGTATATAGTATGAGACTACTTCATGCATCACATAATAGAGGATTTTAATTTTTGAAACTTTAGCTTTTACAAAAAAATGATTGGGTGCTAAAATTTCCCGTAAAATAGATATAATGAAAAAACTGGAAAATCAAAAATTAATAAGGCGGCTATTCCTTTTGTCAATTTGTCTTCAATTTTGATAATGTCATTCATGGAAAATCATCAATGTACCATTTATATTTTTACACCTCATCCCACTTGTCTTCAATGATTGACCATTTTTATTTTCAATTTTTTACAATTTTGTATAAGTTTTAAGTATAAGTCTTTCTTTTAATTGTATAATCTACAAGAAATTTTATGATTTAAATTATGAAATGTTCTCAAGAAATTAATTACAATTATTTATCAAATCCAGGCGACGCCATTGTATAATTTTAGTTTGTTATTGTTTGCGAAGCGTGATTTTACTCTATGATTATTGATCCATTTTTAACACGCGGAAGTTAAAATACAGAGTAAATAAGAATAAATCTCATAAATTATTGAAGAAAAATTGACAAGTGCAATAGCCGGCTTCTACCCTATTAAATGATGCATCGAGTAGTCTCTTACAACTTCTACAACTTAAATGAGGCGAATCTTTAATGACTTGCTTCGGTAATTAAATAAAAAATAAGAAGTATTAAATTTCGGGCTGCTAATTTTCTAAATAATCGCCAGTAGCCTTACCCCCCCCCCCCCCGCCCCCCCACAACTCCTCAGAAAAAATTGAAATGACGCTTGTCGTCACCTGGCGGTGCAAGGCAATTGTCACGAGAAACAATTAAATTAATTGCAACGAATTATGCCGCAGTTTATGAGAACAAAGGTGTCAAAGAACAAAAGATAAGATAGGCTCAGGAATTAAGTGATTAGAAAGAGAGGCCATAGTGTCGAGGAAACGTTGGTAGAGTGTAGGGAGAATCGTAACAAAGAGACTGCATCGACTCGAGCTCATAAAGGGAATGAAAAAAGGAGGGAGGATGAGACAGAGAGTACAGAAAGGAGAGGGAAACCAAAAAATAGATATAGAAACCAGATGGAGCGCCAGTAATGAAATGGTTACAAAATAGTTCGGGGTTGAGGAACAACTGGCGCAGAAGATAACGAGAAGGTGACTGCCAAGGCCATGCCCAGCTTTTTGTTTCGGAGGGGGTCCAAAATGTTTTTTACGTATCTTATGAGTGATAGTCCATTCTATTCACTATACAGCCCTTCTATTTCGGAGGGGGTCCGGACCCCTTGAACCACCACCTGGGCACGGCCTTGGAGACTGCAATGGCTCGGGCGCATAGAATTAAGGAACAGCCGGTCCACGGAAATGTTCAGGAGGAGGCAATGGGTACACTAAGGAGATGAAGCTCGAGAACGAGATACAGAAACTAGATTGATAGATAGAGTGCGATCAGGAATGAAATAGTTTGAACATAATTCAAGATTGAACATTTGGTAAAGAGGTTATCAGAAGAATAGAAAGACCAAGGACGCGATACAGAAAATGAGTAATTTCATGGTAAATAATCTTCCTATGGTAAAATTTCCGATACGATATTTCGGGGGGGGGGGGGGGTGTCCACCTGGCGTCACTGGAGGTGAGGTAATTTCTAGATAGGTCAGACCAACACATTACCACACAGCAATACTGGCAGGGCACGCAATGCATTTGAGCGTGAATTTTCTATCATTAAAAAAAAACACATTTTTTTGTACAAAACCAAATACTTTTCTGGGAATGCAACCTGCCCGGTTTCGTTACTCAATTTAACACCTAAAACATACCTGAAAGTAGAAATCATCGATGGAAAGGTTTCGCAGAAAAATTATTTTTTAGTCATTTTTCATTAAAAGTTAGTTATTTTTATTTTTTTACCCCCAGAAGCGAACTATCAAAGGGCAAGCGACCCCCCGCATTTTGTTAACATTAATAACGACTACAATATATGTGAATTTATAAGAAATCGTTGGAGCCGTTTTTGAGAAATAATTTTTTTAGACGTATTTTTGGAGTTTTTTGAGAATAAAACCCCCCCAAAATTGAGTTAGCCAAAAATAAAAAAATGATCCCGAGGTATGATTTTTGTGAACATACATGCCAAATTTCATCAAAATCGACCGAGTAGTTTGCCCGGAAATCGACGAACAGACAGACAGAGCGACAGACAGACATTTCGTAAAAATCACTTTTTTGGGTTCCTGGGACCTTAAAACGTGTAAATCCGTTGAAATCTCGGAATCGAAAGTTTCGACCGTCACAAAGCTTTCCTTACACTACGTATAAATTGGAAAGCAACAATGGAAACGGCCAGTGTGCAGAAAAATGGTGCTGAGAAACCATTGGTGGAGCGAAAAGTAGACTGCAATGGTTTGGTATGATGTAATGGAAAAAGCTTAAGTGTGATCTGACGTCATTTTCTTGGGATTTTTAAGAAGACTAGGCATGTATGGCACTCAAAACGCAAGAAAGGCTCCACTTATTTGCCATGCGATGAATGAATAGAAAAGCCTATACCCACGGCTGTTCCGTGTTGAGTGTCACCCACATCAACTAAAAAGTCCCAGAAAATGCCGTCACCCCCGGCCTATGATTGTTCCAGGCGTAATTGAACGGAGTTTCAGCTTGAAACATTTTTTGAATATTATGGTAGCGTAAGATAAACCATGCCCGGACGCTAAAAAGCCTATACCCTGCCTGTCATGTTAAACTTCTTACAAGACCCAGCATTTAAGTTTTACGTTAGCTGGGTCTACATTACAGTATACTTGAACCTTGGCCACTGCAACCACTACGCCATTCGTCTCTTGAGATTGCCTGTCTCCTCCGGTTGCTGACGTTAACCTTCCGGAGGTATTCACGAACGCTATCATTCCACCTCTTCCTCGGTCTCTCCATGACGTTCTGCTTCTGCCTGAATGTTGAACACCTGAGACACTCTGATGTCATCCATTCTTTCGACATCCTCATACTTCTTTTCGTGTTCGAAGTTTCCTAGTTTTTGGGTCCAGTATTCTGCCAACCTGACGCCATAGTCAAAGGTCGTAGAAGTCTTTGGTCTCTTCTCGACGGTGAAAGGATTGGCCGCTAGATGTTTCCCCTTAGCGTTGCCCGGGGTACGCCCGAATGCCCAATCCTCACCCCGCTTTTATGTCACAATAACACTTATGTTAGCCAAAATCTCCCCGCAGAAATGGTTTCTCTAAAACAACTAGGTTTTGGTTAGCCCTGATCAATCGTGCAGGTGAGTGGCCTCAAAGAATTGCCCGACGATGTGAAAAACCTTTAATTTTTTTCTAAATCTCCCCCTGATATATTTTGTAATTAAAAATTTAAAAATAGGCTAGCAACGACGGCCCTCGGCAAATTACTTTTATTTATACAACCGTGTCATGCCTAAACGGTTTTCATTAAACTTCGCTAATTGTCTATCAACAATTGCCCATGACTAAACAGAACCGGTTGTGGGCAGAACGGATCTATGCACATAGAAACCCATGAATAGGATAGATCTGTTTGAACTTCTTCGATAGAAGGGGCCCTTCAACTTGAAGGAGAGAGGAGGCTGCCCAACAGGTTTTCAAGGACATTGGGGTAGGAGTGTCGAGTCTCTCTAGATTTATGGAGCCTTGGAAAACTGTCCTACAGGCCCTTGGGCTGCACCGCCTAAGGCCGCGGATCTGTGTATGATAATATGATTGTCTTGTTGAGATGCATATCTGCAGGACTTGCTCACAAGCAAAGATGGAATTTGCTAGCAGCCGTGTGCAGCAGGAGTGGGGAGGGGGAGTGTGTTTAAGCAACTTCTCAGCTAAAAATATGTTAAAAAATCCTACACGTACAAGTGACCCAACTGACTATACGCCACATGATAACTGTGGTACAGGCAAGATATTTACCTTATGCTGAGGGGAATCTTTCAACTTTTTTATGCAACATGGGGTGAGAGCAGATCTAATTAATTAATTTCTAGGTTCAAAGCCCTTGGCCTATATTGACGAAAGTGCTCTTTCAACACCCCAAAAACCCAAGGCCGTAGCCAGAGGGGAGGGGGGGGGGGTGTTCAGGGGGTCTGGACCCCTCCCGAAAAAACGTTTTCAAAACCTAGTTCTTCCTGGATTTGAGTTATTTCTTAACTAAACGAAATTATCAACGTCGTACACCCCTACTGTGCCAATGTACACTGCGGGATTTACGCCTTCATCCTATAAATTCACGAAAATGTCTGAAAAATAGAAATACATGTATTTGGTTGGCAGCAACATGTGGCATCGATGTCTCCAGTCTCCTAGATCCTGGGCACGCCTTCTTTAGCCCCACGTATGTACTGGCCCGTACATCTCCATCACTTGCTGCAGATAGCCTTCTCTCCGGCGCCCAGGTCGTTTGACGCCTTGTATAGCTCCTTCTATGATGCAGCTGACCGAGATGGGCACAGCTCATAATAAGGGAAGGCACTGGTCAGTGAGGTAACGATACATTTTCGAAGGGGGCGCCAAATAATTTAGCGCCCCTCCACCCATTTTCATTAAAGTGTATAAAATGGGGAAAGCCGTTCTCATGGACGTACGCAGCTAAAAAATTAATGATCATAGTTCGGTTTGGAGGATATGAAGGGGGGGGGGGGGTCTGCCACGGGGGAGAAGTTTAGCGAAAACAGACCTGACATAGTTTGATTTTATGCATTTTGATAGCAGTAACTATGAGGTTTTCCAGGCAATTAACACAATTGGTGACAAGAGGGGTCCGAGGGTCTCCCCCGGGTGATTTTTTTTTAAAAATAGGGCTGAAATATTGAGGTTTTACACATTTTGAGAGCAATACCGTTTATATATAACAGGGAATTAATATAATTGTGAATAAAATGAGAAAATGTTTGAAAAATAGGACTAAAATAGTGGGGTTTTACGCATTTTGAGTGCAGTAACACTTAGACTTTCGAGGCAAAGAATATAACTGTCTTCCAAAGAGGGGGCAATAGCCCGCAGTGCCAGTCGCTTCGTCCGCCTCTGGTGCAAACTCTAAAATTCATTAGCCTACCAGCATTGCAGCAAGAAAAACAAAAAAAAACCACATAATTTCATAATTTATGTTGTGAAATTAAGTGCAATTTTTTTATATATATAATATACTTATTAATCATGTTTCACTTCCACGAAGTCACTTAAGAAACTCTCTCATGGATACATAATTTCCCGCCAATTACAAAACTTTTAATATTTTTATCTAAAAATAAAATTTCGTTTGGGGGGGGGGGGGGGGAGGCGGAATTTTAGGCATTTCTGGGGGGGGGGGCCAGGGGCCTTTGCCCCAAGTGCCCATGGGTTAATCCGGCACTGCAGCTGTAGCATCCAGTGAGCTGTTATTGTACTTACGGATGTTTTGTCTTCGCTTATTCTGGTTAGAATTCTCATTAGGTGCCCATTCCACCGACCGGCTAGGGCTATTTACAAAAACGGTGACGTGGTAGCAGACATTCAAGACTTAAGTGGCGATTCCACCGACCTCGCATTGCAGAATGCAAATGACATTGACGGAAATTAGAATTTTTCTTTTTATAGAAATCTATTAAAATGTTTGTACTTGATATATCCCATGACGCCATTTTTTAATTTTAGTTTGTTTGTTTGTGATTTTACTCTATGATCATTGATCAATTTTAACTATGGCATAGAGGAAAATAAACATTTCCGTTAATTCTGCAATGCGAGGTCGGTGGAAACGCCATCTAAGTCTTGAATGTCTGCTACCACGTCACTGTTTTTGTAAATAGCCCTAGCCGGTCGATGGAATGGGCACCTTAGCAACATGGTATTCGTAGCATGCGACGATATAATAAATATTCGGAATATCCGCATTATGGTAGTACTAATACACTAATAGTAGGTGGCCCCATCGCTGGCTTTTTGCTCGTTTCCTTACTGTATTTTTTGTACTATATTATAGAACAATGATTATAGACCACAATATACTGCAATTCCTGACCAGGCATCCATTGAACACGTCCCGCGTAATGTACTGTATATAATATTTAACTGCTAATGCAATGTTTCCTTGTGTTATTACCGTATTATTAAGGTACAGCCCTACCTCTACCTTCTACGTGACCATGTAGCCTACAAGGAAAATTACCACATTTTGAATTAAGAGAACTCATATTTTTATGTCTCTACGATCGATATTCATAGGAAATTAGATTAGAAATAGATGAGGCATTAATTAGATGTCATAAAGCAGAAGAAATGTTTCTCTACATTATGAATGTAGCCATTAGGAATGTGGAATGTAGTTTTATATTGTAGTATGTAGCTGTCGCTAATGAAACTCCCTCAACTTCACACCCTCAGTGTCTTTTATGTATAAATAATGTTTAATAACTGCGGCCGTTTGGTGTTTATTGAAAGAGTTAGACAATGAAATTTAAATGCAGAGGAACATTTCTGCTTAGCCACGGAGGGATTTGATATTTTTAGCAGACCTAGGATCATCGATATTTTATGTGATAATGTAACAACAAAGGCTTTCACGGCCGGAGTCGAATGAAGAACTAGTAGAATCCGAGCTGATGGGCCATGGTCGATATGTAAGCATACGTTTCGTCAACATCTGCGGTCGACATCTTCAGTGGAACTGCGTAGACTTCTAAGATTGTATCTTGGAGTCTCAGCAGCAACTCAAGATGCAACTGAAGATGTTGACAGCAGATGTTGACGAAACGTTTGGTAGTTCACTTTAATTTCGACCACGGCCCATCAGCCCGGATTCTACTGGTTCTTCATTTTATGTGATATATTTGATTTCGTTGAGTTTTCCCTCCGACTGTCTCTTAAGCTACCTATTGTAACAGGCTACTGATTTTGTACTCTGTCCATTGTGCATCGGTCTACAATTATACATTGAATTACCATACATATTATGTGTCCGTCTAATTGACGGTAATGTATTGTTGCAGGAATTTGAAAACTTAAAAGATGGTGAAGAGAATGGAGTTTGAAGGAGATATGGATGAGCGCGAGCCGTTGAAGTAAGTTACCACTATAATTATATTTATTGCTTTTTATTTATTTGTATTATAATTAGCTCGACTAAGAGATCGACTAGATTGACGTTAAACCTCGGAATTGATCAGAAGAAGCATTTAAGTAAGTAAGTAAGTAAATAGTATATTACAGTTTTTCTTGTGCAGTTTACGAAGTCTACCCCAGTACTAAGTACTCAAAGAGACTTGTATCACTGGGGTAATTTCAAGAATACATTAAATTTTAAAGGCTTATTAGAGAACAATTACAATTACTTACGGTCAAAATAAAAATATAAAAAACGATCAATATTATAATTAAGGCTCTGATTGAGCCTTAGTCAATGTAAATGTACATTTTACAATATAAAATTAAATATTTACAGA
The DNA here is from genome assembly GCA_963971405.1 of Psococerastis gibbosa. Lineage (NCBI taxonomy): Eukaryota > Metazoa > Arthropoda > Insecta > Psocodea > Psocidae > Psococerastis > Psococerastis gibbosa. The sequence goes on along the minus strand of OZ020490.1, from coordinate 513,110 downwards.
TGCTGGTCCAGTATAAAATATTTAAGAAATGTTAGTTTAAAAATACAAAATGGAGTTGAACAATTTAAGAATACTATATAAATTAACAAATTAAAATAACAGCAACAGTAAGTACATATAGGTTAAAATACCATTTAATATAATAAAATAACAGCAACAGTAAGTACATATAGGTTAAAATACTATTTAAACATCTTAGCAGTGCAAATATAGCCCAATATAATTATTGGAACAGTAGCATTTTTAATGTTAAGTCATCACAGCCCGCTACGTATTCTTTCAATAATTTATAGTATTGCTTGTTGGGATTTCTTATAGATTTGAGGCCAGTTGGTAACGCATTAAATAATTTGCAAGCTATAAAATTTGGAGCATGCTCGTAAATAGTTTTCAATACAGGTTGAGTATATATGTTATGCGATAGACGATGTCTTGTATTTATATGGTGTCTTTGCATTGAACTAACAATCAATTCGCCATCAGCATTAAGATTACTTGCATGTATAAGTAGAGAACTACAGTAAGTTTGCAGAAATGTGGGGACATTTAACTTGCTTCATAAGTAAACGGTTGAAGAAAAGATATTAATAAATCATACTATTTTTCATTGCCTGTGTAAGTATACAGCTATAACCAACTTTTACTGCACAAAGCAAAAGTTCCAGTTATTGAAATACTTTTACTCAAGCAAAGTTTGGCTTGAAAACCAATCAAACTCTAAGCCAATGACAATTTTATAACTGTAATTAAAAAAAAAATGGGTCAGAAAATGAACATGAACATTAATTTAATTATTTTAGCATAAATATTTTGATTTTGTTATTGGATGCTTTTATAGGCTTAGATGGGTAACCAACGTTAAACCGCAAACGGGCTAATGCCTTGCGATACGTCAATTAGCCTATGTCATAAATTGTAACTGTAAATTGTAATAATAATAAAATTGTAATGTAAACTCGACAAAAAGTTTGAACATCCCAAAATTTAAAGAAAAGCTTTCTCAAGCTTCTTGGTCTTGGTACGTCTCATATATAAATAGTATATTGTAGTAGATAATAGTTAATGTAAATAAACCCCACTTGGTTGCTTCTCTCTTGATAGTTTGGTTCAAGGCGTAAAAAAATAAAAAGGCTTTATTTTAATGAAAAATGACTTAATGCCACTATAGCTGGCTTATAACACGGCTTAACCTCGATATAAGCTGTGGGGCACGCTGTGAATCACGTTATCACGCATTCGTTAAAATGAAGAATATCTGCAATTGACTTTACAAAATTAGCAATACCGTTACAGGGAGTGTATTACATTCCACACTCACTAAAGCGATGTAAGGGCTTCCTCACATCAATGGCAACTAGGCTTATTTCGGCCCTGATTACATTGAACGGAGATGACAGTTGTATTATATAGGAGTGGTCCATGCCCGAAAGCTGTGCAGCAATGACTCGGCCAAACTTTTGTATTGCAGGTCACGTGACCCTCACACCTTTTGACGTCACCCTAAACTTTGTCCGACACACTTGTACATTTCCGTAATAACACCTGTTCCTCATTTTTTTTTTTTTTTTTTTTTTTTTTTTTTAAAGATCAAAGCTCTTCCGTTTAGCTTTGTCGTTTCCGGACTGCATGACTAGTTCATTTCGAATTTGAAACGAATAAACAATTTATATAAAATTCTGTCACTCGTGACTTCGTGGAATGACTATTTATTAAGAGCCGGTAGCCTACTAGTGAACCCGTATTTGATTTCATATTTAACAATTACCGACGATTAACTTTCGGCTGATTGGATTTTGTCTGTCCTAAGGCAAGGGCTGCAACCAGGGGGTCTGGACCCCCTTCCCAAATGTTTGCAGCGTGCACTAGATAGAATGGAGTTTTAAAAATAATGAGGTTACATCACCTCCGGTGACGTCAGATGGACCCCCGAAAAAAGTTTCTGGCTACGGCCCCAGGTTAATCGATGGGACGATTGGATAGCTTAGAATTAGCGAATTAGCGGACCACCGACAATTTATGCATGCAAATGCTGATACATTCTTAATTTAATCTTGTTACACAATAAATGGAATATAAGAAAGAAAGAAAGAAAGAAAGAATGACAATTGTCTTTATTTTCCATATGGGCCAATTTCGGGCCTTTCGGCCCACTCTTACAATTAACTATATGGGCAATGAATGGGTGTCAATTCCGATTTCAAACACAATCGTGTCTTTCCATCCGATTTGATTGTCGCATTGAATCCATACGTCTGATTTTGTACTCGATTCCGAAAGCGAGTAATTCGTCGGATTTTCCAAGTTGGACCGTTCGGACCTAGCACGTAATCAGGCTGGTCTGGGCCGTCCAGATTTTTACTATTTTCAATGTATCTTCTGTTCGGTTCGGCCCATCCCCATTCGGTTCTCCGGATCGAATCTATCATTACAGCCGCTGCACCGTCACTTTGCGAAGGCTGGTATTGCATTACTACATTGCCCAGACAGGCTAGAGCCAGCCTCCCAAGTCCACGTGTACAATTAATTCAGACTTTCATTTGCTCGGCCAAGGTTACTACGCGCACGCCTCTTACACGGCGCACTCGCCACAACCACACTCATGCCAAAACCTCTTCTGCCCCGGTGAATCCCTCACAGCCTCATTGCAAACATTATTTACGACTTGAAAAATAAGCAAAAAATTGAACTTCGGTTGAGTTTGGTTTAACTTAATGTGGTATTTAATGGGGTATAGATATTTGTAATTGAAAGTTTATCGTGGCGTTCTCGGTAGTCGGGTGCAGGCGAATATTTCCTATAGGTGTTATACCGGATATGTGGCCCTTTTTGCTGACGTCTGTACCTGCGTAATGCTATTCTTATTGTTTGATAGCCTACTTAGGTTACAATCAGATAATATATTTCAATGTTTTCGAACAGCTGAACCTATAATTTCTTAGACGAACCCAAATACTATATTCTAGCGAAAATAGTATAAAAGAGTTCTAAACTAAATAATTAATTGTGGATTCCACATAAAAAATGAGGACATTGTCAAATTTATATTATTATCCAAAACTTTATAATTTATATATATAAAAAATTACCAATTGCAATTTCCCTCACGCTCGTATGAACCTAATAATTAAAAAAAATAAATAGTTTGTCAGTAAGTCGGTTGTAAAGTCGGTTTACGGACGATAGTTTAACGTGACAACGCCTAAATTAACTTAAACTTAATTAATTAATTAACTTATAAATATATGGCTGGAAAGAGAAAGAAATGTGGAAAAGCACGTAAAAACCCTTAAGTACTTTGAATTTTCTATATAGATAATAACGCGGCCGAAAGAGGCCGATTTTTGTTGAAAATCGTGCGCACCTCCTGACGTTTCACACCCCCAAAGCCAAACCCCTTGCTTGATCACCACAAATATAGCATGGCCTGAAAGAAGAAAAATAGACGAAGCCATGGGTATAATTTAAATTAAGATAGGTCTTCTACATCTGCCCAAAAAACTGCTTTAAGCCCATGCAATTCAAATGGCATTGTTGAAATGCGTCTCAGTTTACTAATTTTGTGTTCCACTCGTGTTTAAGGGGTAAAGGGGTAAATTTGAAAATATGTATTTATACTCGTTTGAAACCGTAATTCACTCTGCTTCTAATGAGACATTAAAAATTAATTTCGGTTGAAAATTGCAGGCTGTGGAATGTTTTTACTCTATGCATGTAAATTCAAAAGTACTCTTTGGACCGGTTTTCCGCCGAAACAGTGATGGCTTACCAACTCACCTGGGCCTGAACGAAGAGACGGATAGTAAAACTGAATATATGTCTGGAAAGAGTAAGAAAGATGGAAAAGAACTATTATTATTTATTATTATTATTTAGAGGGTTGAGCTGACATAGGTCTTGGAAAAGAACTAAAGTAGTTTGAAGTTTTCAAATTGATATTAACACCCCCAAAAACGCGGCCGAAAAAGGCCTATTTTCGGTGAAAATCGACAAATTCGGGCCAAATTTGGGCGCACCTCCTCACGTTTTCACCCTCCAAAGTTTTGACTGAAAGAGGAAGAATAGACGAAGACATGGTTATAATTTAAATTAAGATAGACCTTCTACATCTGCTTGAAACCGTTACAGACCCGCGTTACGGATGAACATCACCCATGGCGTCACACTTTTCGTACATGCACCTAGTATTTCAGCCATGGCTCATCGATTTATTAGACGTTGTCACGCCAATAATATGTTTTATTAACTATTATAACACCAAAGTGGGCCCAGAGCCCAGTCTAAATAAAAGTTATTACATGTTGTCTTGTACGATCATTAATTAGGTGTTCATTATTCCTATTTATTTATTTAAAATGTTTATGAAGCATCCTATCTTAAATTATTAACGTTAACATAAAAAAATAGGTAGTTTTCTAACATTATTAGCAGTTTTTATCATTCGACACAATCCACTTGTTCATTACACGGAATTAAGTCGAAGATTTAAAATCAGATATGCATTTGAAGACAGAACTAGTTTTTATTTATTAGCCAATCATTCCGTCTAATTTGTTATGTGTGTAGGCCGTAGGAACCTAAATCTACGAAATCCCCATGAAAGCGCGCCAAATCTCGATTTCAAGGTTTTGTTGGTGTTTACCAAAAAGTCTCCAAAAAGTCAATTTCAGTTTGTTAGTACAGCTTTGAACGGCTTAGTTTTCGGGTTATTGTAATTAGTTAAGCCTACGTATAGTAGATATGTTGTATGCCAATAAGATTAGGCACTCCTGGAAAAATTTGTGCGAATTTTAGGACGGATACCAAGTAAATTGTGTGTGTGAAAGATATATGATGCGGTAAGTAGTCTACACGTATATTGTACCTATAGAACTTGACTAAGTATCAAAATTCTTCGATTACTGAAGTACTACTCTGTATCAATAGAAACTCTTCGCCGTATACGATGAAAAAGAAGAAAATAATAAAAATAATACTTTCGTAGTCGCTTTCTTATGAAAAAGGAAAACCCTATAGCGTTATGTATGCCCAGAAAACGGCAACTGACTATGTTTCTAATTACAGAAAAATAAGTTTACGTAACTTCCGCCCTGTTTACCTCCCAATATTGAACGTTCAGTAACTAACCTAATAATGTAACACAGTTCAACTGAGCCCACTTTGCAGGTTTTTTAAAATAATCTGTTAACTGACTTCTAAATAGGGGAAGTTGACTTCTTTGCACCCTATGGAAACACAACTTCAATTCCCAGCCATCCGTTTTAGAGCGAGATTAGAGGGCAGGTGACATGGCAGACCTCCGAACCGTCGTAGGGGCGCGGTAGACTATGGAGAGCTAACTAAGGAAGATCTCTTTGAATAGGAAGAAGAGGAGGTGCAAGAAGCCCAAGCTGTGACAATTAAGAACAAGAAGACTAATACTTAGCGACGACACTGGTATGCTATGATTTGTACCTGAAGGAGCCTTGGCGTGATATTTCCCAGGGTCTGGGGCTATGATATCTGGAGACAGTGGCCAATAATTGGTAATAACTGCATCGTCTATAGGCAACGTCTGGCCTTTATTATTCAGTTAGCCTTTGTAGGACATACAGACCTGGAGAAGCCCAGACCATGATAGTCCCAGGGTCCGAACTCTAGGTACCAGCGCATTTCTAGAAAAAGCCCCGTTTATGGGCAGGGACTGGCCTGTATTGCTCAGTGTACTGTCTGTCTGTTGATACCTCACGCTGCTCACGCCTCAACCTGCTGAAACTGATAATAGCCTTGTTTATGGGCTGACTTTTATTGTTCAGTTAGCTTATGCCTCGTGGGTATAGGGCTACAGGCGAACAGACCCCGGAGGAGCCATGGCCATGATTTTTCCCATGGTCCAAGCCAACGCGGGACCGGCGCATCTCGACCAGAAACTGATAATAGCCCCATTTACGGGCAAGGACTGGTCTTTATTGTTCATTTAGCCTATCTGAACGGCTCAACCCCGACCTTAATTGGCAATTACTTGCCAATGAATGGCTGATACCTAGCCGGTAGGTCACGGCCAAGGGCGCGCCAATAGCAGCCTGCATGCGTACGTAGCCTACCTACAGACTGATTATCTAACGCTAATTGTGCATCAGGAGAAAAGTATCAGCTGAAATTTTATTATGGCGCCCATTCCATTGACCGGCTAGGGCTATTTCCAAAAACGGTGACGTGGTAGCAGACATTCAAGACTTAGGTGGCGTTTCCACCGACCTCGCATTGCAGAATGCAAATGACATTGACGGAAATTAGAATTTTTCTTTTTATAGAAATCTATTAAAATGTTTGTACTTAACATATCCCATGACGCCATTTTTTAATTTTAGTTTGTTTGTTTGTGATTTTACTGTATGATCATTGTTCAATTTTAACTATGGCATAGAGGAAAATAAACATTTCCGTCAATTCTGCAATGCGAGGTCGGTGGAAACGACACGTAAGTCTTGAATGTCTGCTACCACGTCACCGTTTTTGGAAATAGCCCTAGCCGGTCAATGGAATGGGCACCTATCACACGTCTCACAGGACGACGAGTACCTCGTCGGTGGCTGTCATCAAATCTTCATCAAGGTCTTCATTTAACAGGACCATTCCCACTATGTGTAGGAAACCTTCTTTTTTGTTTGTTGTTTTTCCAACGCCTGCTTTCAGCATTTCTGCTTCTAAGCAAACCTGTCAGCCTTGTGGGGGAGTGAGTCTGTGTATGAACTTGAGGCACCCTGGGGCAGATTGCTTCCCCTCAGGGAGAAGGGGAGTTGACTGACAGAGTGGACCTCCTGATTATAGCGGAATCCGAACCTTTCGGGGATCATTATAAAGTCTCACGAATAATTCAGAGGCGACCAGGACTCGACACGCACTTAGGCTGCCTAAGCGCGTTGTCATATCATTTCCAATCCATACATCCCAGGCCTTATCTTCTTCCTTTTCGGTGCAGGCGGTGAGGCTTTGGAACTCCCTACCGGATACAATCAGACATGAAAAAAGTTTAAATCAGTTTAAGAGGGCGTGTCACGATTATTTTACGAGTATGTATGTTGTACAACTATGGTGTGGAAATGGTCGCTGTTAGTTTTAGTTTTTATGTTACGTTTTAGTCTTTTAGTTAACATTATGGGTTATATATTATGTATATATTAATTGTAATATGCGGGTCGAAAGGCCCAAAATTCGCCCATATGGAAAATAAAGACAATTTTCTTTCTTTCTTTCTTTCTTTCTTTCATGTTCCCCTGCCAACGCTGTGCACACTACCAAGTTTGCTGCTGTTTTTAACAGGGTCTGCTCTAGTGGATTCAATTTTTTATGGCACGATGCATTGGAATAGGGTAAAACATTGTTAGTACATGTCTGCACCCCCTTGCTTGAGCAGCTTGAAACTGAGACACCATTATTGCATAATACAGCATTATGTTGTATAAGGCTTGACAGGTAAAAGTTATTTATATAGCAATGTAAAATGACGCGTATAATATTGTGAGGTCAGATGGGTGTGTAGTATGGCGAAAAAACTCAATTATCATGCAAAACCTATAGTTAGCTGCACATATCAAATGCAACCATCTTTTTATGGCCTCTAGAATTGTAGCACAGCATAGGACGCCACTTTTCTGAGCTTCGTGAGAACATTTTTGTAGTGGTCCAAGAATAAGAGCATACTTATATTTTTTGAAGCACTTTTTATGCAATTGCACAATGCAAATGGGTTTCGGAAATTATTTGTATTGCTTCCGTATGAATTTTTGACCATTGGCAAACTGGTATACGTCCTCGATGATACGAAGAGCATACTTTAGGCGATAGTTCTAAAAAAAACCGCACGACAGCGTCTAGTCTAGTCTTCAGTACTGGTGAAGTATAGTATAACCTCGTCACCACGGATCTATTGGGATGTTATGGTCAGCAACATGCTCGGCCGCCGCGTTTTTCCCTACCAGTGAAGATAAGTTACCCATTACGGTTGTAATCGTACAGTCGGTGAAAAATATTTTGCCGTCGAGTTTCATACCTCGGATCGACCTTATGTTTCATAGTCTCCATACCTATTGGACTATTCAGGCCTCAATATAGGTAAGCTTTAAATCAGTGGTGGATTGGAGAGTTTACCGATACTCCTATGGGTGTTTAAGCATTTTGGCAGCTAAAAATGTTAGATTTTACATTTGGCGCCGCGGCCTGACTGTATAAAGAAAAACAACAGCACACATTTAGTTTACAATAGAACTGATCAGTTGTGTAGAACTGCACATTAAAAGAAACACTTATAGAATTCCTTTAATGTAAACTTCGTTAATACTTGAATATCCCAGCAACGGGGGTCCACTCCCCATTGATTTGGATTTCAATTCTACAATATTTCTAAAAGACTTGCAGAATACTTGGGCACTGTTAGGCCCAGTGTACACGTATGCTAGTGACTCGAGGGGGAATATGCCATGCGAGGAAATGGACACTAGACTCGACTGCAGCAGATATTGTCGCTGGCTTGTCGCAGGTGAACGATTCTGGCTCGGTATACATACGGAAGTTTCCGCACGCGCGAGTCACGGGCGCTTTTTGTCATTGTAGCAAATGGGTAGTTGGAAGATTTCTGAGTCTGGCGTGAAGCCGCACGATGCACGGTTTCTCGGGATGTGGACCATGTGGAAACTATACCAGTAATGTCCGAAAATTCAGTGGACAAGGCTGAATGGTCCTACGCCAAAGAACCCCTCTGCTGAAATTGCATTTTTTCATAATTACCCCCAGCTGACTCACAGTATATTAACCACCATTAATTTTGAGTTAACACGTTGATGTTACCCAGTGGCGGCGCTACGGGGGTGCCCGGGGGGGCCTGGCCCCCCCAACAGTTTCTCCGGCCCCCCTGGGCCCCCCACAATTGAGATATTTGAAATTTTGTTAAATTGAAAAATTATTGTAATTCAAAAACGTCCGACACAACTGGTAACAAGTTATTTACTTTCATTACGGTATGCCTACTCCCCATTGGCGTGTATATAGGGGGTCCTGGGGGAAAACCCCTCCCCGGGGCACCCGTAACACCCCCCAGAATTTCTGGTGACAAAGACGTTATGGGGGCGAAAGGCATAGTATCCACAATAACGAAAGGGAAATTAATTCTTGGTATGCTTATTTCAAATGAAATGTATCAAGAAAAAAATCAATATATTAACTAATTACTTTCACAAAAATAAATTACTCAAAATGCCTATTTTTTCATACATTTTCTCCGGGGGAGACCCCGAGGCCCCCCTGAGAGGCATGTTTATTCGTTGATAAAATCGCAACTGTAGGTACTGCTTGCAAAATCCGTAAAACCTTACTAATTTGGGCCCATTTATCAATTTTTTTCTCCGTGGGAGACCCCCGGGCCCCCCTTCTCCAGAGTATAATATTCGTAAGACCTCAATAATTTGGGCCTATTTATCAGTTTTTTTCTCCGTGGGAGACCCCCGGGCCCCCCTTCTCCAGGGTATAACATGCGCAAACCCTCACTAATTTATTAAATATATAAACCTTACAAGCGGGGGGTGGGGCCGCGAAGCCTGCGGCGGGTGGCAGCTCGCCCCTACGGGGCTCGCATGACACCTGAGAATGGCCCTATTTAGTTGTTGAATCCAAACCAAGCAGGTACCGGCACAGCGGCACTCCACAATAGTCCCCTGCACGTAGCTTAACCAAGCAGTTACCTAACAAAATAATATGATAATCTGGCGTTGCACACAACCCCCATTCATAGGAGGCAACTCAGGTACCGGCACAGCGGCACTCCACAACTCGTGACTCCTCTAGAACTGTCCCCTGCACTTAGCTTATGGACATGGAAGTCTCCCTTTTTTGAGGTCCGGACACAGGCAAAGAAGAGAATTTCGCTTATAAGCGAAACATAAAGCTCAAATTGACTCAACGTTTTAGGTGGGAAACGTTTGTATGGAAAAATGAAAATGGCTGTTTTTATGTTTTTTCCGGCAATTATTCGAATTTTTTAAACAAAAAAACAAAAAAACCATCGTTGAACTTCAATGAACATTTAAAAAAAAGAATTGTCAAATTTGGTCCAGGCGTTGTTGCGTTATGCGCTTACCTACACATTTTCCGATTCATTTTTATATTATAGATTATTGGGGATTTGCGCATGTTATACCCTGGGGAAGGGGGGCCCGGGGGTCTCCCACGGAGAAAAAAAAAATTATAAATAGGCCCAAATTAGTAAGATTTTACGCGTTTAGATACTGTATATATTATTTATCAATTTTTTTCTCCGGGTGAACCCCCAGGCCCACCTTTCTTTGCGCCTGGTACCACCATTCAGAACTGGTTCAGCAATTTGGCCTTCCAGCATTATAGAGAATGAGACGACTAGGTTGCGGAGCGTGTCAGAACTTGTAAAAAATTTCAGGAAATTAAAAACAATTTTGTTTTAATTTTGAAAATTTCCAAGAAAAGTTAACTTTTTAATTTTTTGTTTTACTGAACTTGAATAGTTTAGTGCATAATGTATCTTATACACATTAAAAAATAAAATTTAAATAATAATAAAGTCATATAATTTGCTAGGCGGACTTCAGAAGTAAATGAGTAATATTAAGTCTTGGAGCCCTAAAGCCCTCCCCCCCCCCCCCAGAAAGTTTGGGAATTTACGCCAATCCTACTCCCATTGAAATATGTTTTGTTTTTTCATTGGCCCCCCCAGATAGATGTCATGCCCCCCATGGCCCCCCCGCCATAAAATTTCTAGCGCCGCCACTGATTGTTACCATGGTCTAGATTCGCATAAATTTGAAAGATAAATATTAATTATAATACTTTTCGCATGAGAAATCCGTCATGGGGACACGGCCTCACGCGCACGCACCACACTATATCATAATTACTCTACATAACAAGTTTTTCGAACGAATTAAGTTAATAATTAAACGAACAACCCGCTATGACTTCCTACAAACGTCTTTATTTGAAAGTGTAGCACGTCAACTCTACCAACACACAGTAAGTCAAAAAGTACATTGATTTTAAACTTTCCAATGGGTCTTATAGCTAGCGGCCTACACAGCTGTTGGCAGCTCTCTTTTAAACATTTGTTTACGGGGTTTTATGAATCCGACGATTAGCGCTTAATACCCTGAATTTATTTGTTCAATATTTTTATGTTGTAAATTGTGATGTTGAAAATGTAAATGCCTTCGGATCGTGGACGGATACAGGAGGGGGGGAAGGGGGGTAGCCGCCCCCCAAAATTTATTAAATCTATTGTTCGTTAATCTATTACGCTCTGATTTAATCGATCCTACGTATGTTTTTCCTATTTTGACCCCCAAATACCCCCACCAACCATGGGCTGGATCCGTCCCTGCTTCGGATGGATCCGATTAATCTGTTGCTGGCATATTTTATTAGGCCTACTATTTATATTTTTATAATTTATTATTATTATTATTTTACATAAAGGGCATTAAATATTTCCACGTATGTGCATGGTATAGGGAAGATTCATCTACCTATAGAGACAGCGACTAATGTTCGACTTCCCGAAAATTTCTTCACAACTTCATTTCAAAAATGTTCTCTCACTCCAATTAATTAATTAACTAAACAAAATAATAGGTTTGCGCCTGTATAAAAGAAGCTGCTTTTGCCAGTGTGTGATTTTATGTTGGTCCCACGGAAATTCTAACATGGCGTGTCTAGAGTACAGGGTCCATGAGGTCCGGACCCCCCTCGACCGAAATAAATTTTTGTTGTAAACCTGAATGGTCTGATGAATTTATCCATTAATTCATTAATAAATTTCGTAAGCATTTTTTTGGACCCCCCCCCCCCCCTTGAGATCGAAACCTGGGCACGGCCTTGCTAGAGTATTAGGCCTATATGGTATGTAATGGAGTCAATTTGGGAGCGTAATGTTCATTTAGAAGCTTATTCTATTTGTTACTACATACATAGCGTATCAAAAGCGCGGTCGGCGCTAGTGCGAAATGTTCTGCAATATGGTATCATTTACAAAAGAAGAAGAAAAAACCACCGCCCCGTGAAACGCTTGGATGGAATCTCCCTACACCTGATCGGCCGGAGCAAAAAGGGATTTTTTTCTTTCTGAACAGAAAACCCTTTACACGCGGTACACATGAACGATTTGGCACGCCCGAATTCTGGACGATTTGATTTTCATTGCTGCATTTGGAAAAGCACGGAGTCAACTTGATAAGATGTTTGACGTAAAGGCGTGTTCTGGGTGTATAGAGGGGGAAAAACCAGACTGAGAAAACTCCTGAAGTTGACTTTGAGGTTTTCCAACTTCTTATTTGCTGCAATATAAAAAACGTCCGCAAGTCGGGCGTGCCGAATCGTCCGTATGTACCGTAATCAGTAGAATCCGGGATTGTTGCTGCTAAGCCTCCAAGATACAATCTTAGAAGTGTACGCAGTTCCACTGAAGATGTCGACCGCAGATGTTGACGAAACGTTTGGAAGTACACTTTCAGAACGACCACGGCCTATCATCCCGGATTCTACTGATTCATCATGGATTTGTATTATTTTCTCAATGTCTACGGAGCTGATTGTTGTTCATTGTTGCATATTATGCTTAACGTGATTGTCCGAATTTTTTATATATCCATTTAAAATGACATTGTACAGTGTACCTGTTTATAATTTGTATGCACGAGTCTATAATTTCAACTGTCATAGCAGAAAGACGGGATAGACCAAGTCACGTTATTGCGTCTGTGTACATGTTGCAGGTTGCCTAAATTTGCCAGAATGTAAAAAACTAGCTGGTCTGATGGCAACACAAAAAGATAAGACTATCCTCAAGTAATGCTGAAAAGCGGTTCCAGGATAGTTCCTACAATAAAATAAAAAACAAAGACAAGTCTGTTCGGATTTGGCGAGTGCGATCTGCATTGGCAGCAGTCCGTCGGATTCAACTATTTCGTAGTTGGCATGATAGTAGGTAGATAATTCGTGTATTTGTCAAAACGCAATACAATTTAAATAGGGCAATTTGTTTTGCATGTACATACTATAAAGATTGCCAATGCATTGGGGGCAGGGTATAGTGTGGCAGCAGCAGTCGGATTCAAGGCCGTAGCCAAGGGGGGGTTCATGGGGGTTCAACCCCCCCCCCCCCCCGAAATGAAATGGCTTTACACTAGATAGAATGGATTTTGAGAGGAAAAATAGAAACTACTATGTAATTTTTAATTAAATTTCTGAACCCCCCCCCCCCCCCGAAAAAAAAATCCTGGCTACGGCCTTGCACGAACGTGGCAATTTGATTTGCATATGCTCGCACATATATCCAATTAGCATTCTGCATTACCGATGGGCACTCTTTTGTCCTGTTGTTGCGGAGGAACTCAATAACGAGTCAATGGCATAAGGATGCAGAAACCACTGCATTATACAATTCCCCAGTACAGTCATCATCAAAAACAATTATAAGTAAGTACATTCGATATTCTACATACTTGACTTCCATTTGGGGAGTCCGAAGTGTTTAATACTACTGCCATGGTGATCGCTAATCTTCAAGAGGCATTTGAAGAAGAAGATTGCCGATGGGTTTACCATGCTTTGGGATATGGTAAATATTGACAGCAGGCACATTACTGTCCGTCGGATATGTGGTAGTTGGCCTTTAATAGGTTAATGTGGAAATTTGATTTGCATGTACAATATATACTAGGTACAAGACGTAATGCAATTAACTCCTGCAGATACTTGATGTTTACCATGTAGAGATTAACGTCCTCAATTACATCTTATGCAATGCATGCAAGTCCATGTGCTACGCTCCGGTCTAAAGGGGTTATCTGTCAGAAGATGGCCTCAAAGAGAAATTTAAGTACTTATAAGGTCATTGGCGCCGAGGTTGACAAAATTTTGGCGTCACTCGGATAATAATTAACTATTTTAGCGTAGAGTCGCAGAGGTCTTTCCCAGAAATCGTATTTTGAAGAGTTTATGTTTTGGGTTGATAGCATTTACCAAAAGAATATGCAGACTGTTACTGTGTACTGAATACGAAATTTAAACGGAGAAATGACTTCATCACGCGTGTTAATTATTTTAACACATGTTATATTTGCTTTTTTGGGGAACGTACAGCACCTAGCCCCTACAGTAGTGGGTGGTACTTGTATGAATTTAGTCAGTTAAATATTTAGGGCTGTGCCCCCTTCTTTTGAAAGCTGGGGTCATTGAGTTCCTATACACATTACATGTCGTTGCAACAATAAGATGAACTTGCTCATTGTGATTGAGCTAGAATTTCGCTAAAAAAAAGGCTCCAGCGCAATAAATTCCAGTTGGTAAAAAGACTGAAGGGTTGAAGTTTGAGACTCAACAGGAAATATGGAAAGGCGCCCTAGCTGGGGTCCTCCCAGTTCTGCTGGACTCCTTACATTCACAGATATCTGGGAAGGGCGGGCGGGCGTGTTGCTGACAACTACATCCGAAATAGGGGGCAGAGCAGGGGTAAAGAAACACGATCCTCTGCCAGTCCACTTTTGTGCACTACAAATTTGCTCCAAAATTTAAAAAAAAAAACAGATCTCCCAGCAGATGTGCCCATTAAAATCCCTTCCAATAATAATTACCCCAGTCTTTAGGCCTAAACGGTTCTACTTTATACTTTCTTGTCAATTACTTGATTGTATAATTTAACAGAAATATATATACCGGTATATTTATTTATTTATTTAAACCATCTAAACACCTGAGAATCCTCGGCGAATAAAATATATATAGAAAAGCCAAAAAAACTATATTTTCCACACCCACCCCCACCCTCCTCACTAGTGACCCCTGGATTCCCACAAACAACCTCAGCACCGGGGGTACAAATTCATCCCCGGATTGGGTCCCGTGCGCGCCACCCCCACAAAAATACTGGCTCCGCCCCTGGCTGCATGTTATTAATACTGTTATTAAGAAGACTTGACGCATTGTGTGTTGCAACGCGCAACTGGATTAAACGTAAATAGGCGTAGAGGAAAAATCAAGAAAAAAAGGGTTTCCCCAGTCGAAAGTTATCCCCAACTGAATATTCGAGGAAGTCAGGGCCGTTTGGTAAAGCCCTTACCTGAACGTATGACGCACGCCTGTCCACTATACACAGATTTAGCTACTATTTAGTAGAGACTGGAAACACATGCTCATTATTTATAAAAGGTTTGAGACGTTTTGTTATCCCGCAGTCGTAAACCTCATTAAACCAGTACCTGAGCATGTTATCTAGGATTATAGCATAGTCTTGCACACTATACCGATTTTTAGTAGAGACGGGAGACACATGCTCGGAGTCAGTCATTGGTCCATAAGTCCAAAATAAGCAAACAAATAAACATAGCAGCCAATACCACCGACATTATTGTAAATAAAGGTTAATCGCGTACAAACAATGTATTGAATGTGTCCGATTAACCTCTACAATTGCCTCACTAAGTAACCTATAAGGTACGTGTGTAGAGTTACGACACGTCTCCGATCGCAAGGTTTGCAGATACTCGTATAAGTACAAACCGAAATCCCTTAAAATGCATTTACAGGGTTGCATAATCACATAATTACGGGCGATATGAGAGGACAATAGAGGTCATTGACCCCTCCAGGGTAGTTGTCATAACCTACTCAGCAACCCCTGTTTTTGTAATAAATACAGACCTGTTTCCCTATTTTAAAGAAAAAATGAGGCCAATGGATAAAATTCATTTATTAAGTATAGCCTTCACTTCTTGGGGCAAATGGTAGAGATAGAGGGTTTGCTTCGGCGGGGTTTCCACCGACCGGCTAGGGCTATTTACAAAAACGGTGACGTGGTAGCAGACATTCAAGACTTAGGTGGCGTTTCCACCGATCTCGCATTGCAGAATTCAAATGACAATGACGGAAATGTTTGTTTTCTTTTTATAGAAATCTATTAAAATGTTTGTAATTAACACATCCCATATGACGCCATTTTTTAATTTTAGTTAGTTTGTCTGTGATTTTACTCTATAATCATTGATCAATTCTAACTATGGCATAGAGTAAAACAAACATTTCCGTCAATGCCACTTGCATTCTGCAATGCGAGATCGGTGGAAACGCCACTTAAGTGTAGAATGTCTGCTACCAAGTCACCGTTTTTGTAAATAGCCCTAGCCGGTCGGTGGAAACCCCGCCTTCGAGGAGCGAGTGATCATGTGATCGAACAAATCATATCGTATAGTTACTGGATATCTACATAAAATAAATATTGTTCTTTCGCCTTCTAATATTGAAGCAAAGACTTCTTTTCAAGATTTTCAACTGAGCGGAGGGAAAGGAAAATAATTTATGAAATGAAATGCCTTCAGATTTTCTCATCCAAATTAATAACATTATGCGTTTTTTAAAACATGAAACAGGCTTACATTGAAGAGGCAACCTGCCTTATTTCATTATATTCAAAATTTGAGAGAAAAGAAAAACGGACAAGGCCGGAGGCTACTGAACCACTTATGATGTTGCCCACAGTTGGCGACAAATCGTTTGGAGCTAAACTTGAACTGAAATTGACCACGACCCATCTACTGTTTCGTTAAAACCAAAGAGGAATACAATAAAAATTAGTAAAACATTTATTTTCAATGTCAATAAAATTTTATAATTACAAAAACTTTCACGGCGATGCAGTAGAATCCGGGATGATAGGCCGCGGTCGCTCTAAAAGCGTACTTCGACGAAACGTTTGGAAATTTCCGAACGACCACGGCCTATCATCCCGGATTCTACTGCTTTGTCAAATAGAAATTTGTGGCAACTTTTACAATTTGACTTTCAATGACCACTATTCAAAGGTTGTCGTGGAATGCCACCCTTTATATTTCACGGGTATAGGCGGAAAAATACATGCGAATGTAGAAATTGTCTAGTAGCAACTTTTATGCTGGGCTACTATCCGAGCTCTACCAATAATTCCCCGAAGACCGAAGATTTGTCTGAGAAGCCGTCGCAGCTTCATTGACCATTTGGCCAGAGTCCGGGACAGACGTGTTCGTAGTGTCCCGTCCGCTAACGGTATTATCAGTGGTCCCAAAGATTTATCCCGGTTTAAGTTGCACGAGTTTTAAGTGGTGATTTTTCCGGTTTTCAGTGCCATGGTCGCCGAGAACCTTAAAAAAACCATCATCCGCAAGATCTGCAAGGAGACCGAGAACAAAACCCAGTCCAAAGATGATTTCTCGCCGGTTTTTAGACAGGTGAGTAAAAGTTTGATGACACAGGACTCAGTAGATCCAAGAAAAGTTTCTATACACTTAGATATCGAGAATTTAACTATAATTTGTATAAAACCAATTCGGAATTCACTATAATCAGGAGGTCCACCCTGCCAGTCAACACCCCTTCTCCCAGTTCTCCCCGAAGTGAAGGAGCCTGCCCTTTGGGTTCCTCAAGTTAATAAACAGACTCACTCCCCTCCCCCCCCCGCCAGGTATAGCAGTATTCAAGAAAGAAGACCCTCTACATGTCCCCAGGGCTTATCGTTCAATGGCGTTTTTTTCGGGGCTGCTCGATTGCATCTTATCTATCAAGGGATATGCAATTTTGCAAGCTATTTTAGCAAAGTTATTTCTTTCGATTGCCGAGAATCGATATTGATATCGATTGGATATTTTTGGTTTCGGTCGATACGAGCACTGTACATTTCATTATCATATTGCAGCTTCATTTTTTGATTTTGTAGAAAAACCATAAAAAAATGTCTTCCTCCTACTGCTGGATACGCTGATTGATTATAAACAACATACATAGGCTGTAACGAAATCGAATCGAATCGAATCGTGAAGAAGGCATGCTGTGATCAGCACTTGCTTCGGAAGAAGGTTTCTTCTAATACAATAATTAGTCGTGTGCTCACTAAGGAAAGGGTATTTTCGAAGTGAATACCTCACTGATCAGCAGGTCTTCTTGCATCTATGTATATCCATTATTATATATTATCATCTATGTGCAAATGACGTCTGCTAAGTCTCCGAGATACAATATTAGAATTCTACGCAGTGCCACTGAAGATGTCGATCACAGATGTGGACGAAACGTTTGAAAGTTCCCTTTCAGATCTATTACGACCCATCATCCCGGATTCTAATGATTCATCAAATAATTTCAGATCCAATCTTACCTTGTTTCACAATAAAAGCTTATGGGCCAATCTATGTAAATCTAGTCTTTGATTCGATTTGATTCGGAAACGGTGTAATTAGGCGGAATCGGTCGACCCTAAATCTAGGATTATTAATTATTTTTTGATTAATGCATTTTTCAAAGAAATACCTAAGTTGTATTTATGTTTACTGTTTACCAATATGCATATTTTGTAGCGCAGAACTCTAATCAGCAATACCAAAGTCTCTTATCTTGCAGTTCCCCGGAAACGGTAATTAGCAGTAACCTCCGACCTTAGAGCACCCCGGAAAAGGTTCTGCAAGCCTTTCCCTCACACCTCCACTGCCCTTCAACTGAGCACGCCTATGATGCTCGCGCTGAAACGTGATGCAGTCATGGCCTTTCCTACCAATTAAAAAAATCATTGTGATTTATCTGTCTCTAGCTCTCTGCTATATTTCCTTGAAATTATAGAGAAAAAAAGATTTGGATAATTGATGATACAATAGAATCCAGGCTCATAGGTTGAACTGAAAGCATGCTTACATTTACAAATGTTTCGTCAATATCTGCGGTCGACATCTTCAATGGCATAACGTACACTTGACCGATTGAATATCGGAGATTCAGTAGCAATTGAAAGCCTTCGCAATTTATTATTGTTGGAAAAATGTTTGAGAAACAGGATTCAGGCTCAATTCTGTCACTTACCGAGACGAGACGGAGTGCTGATTTTTCAAAATGTCCAAGAAATAAGAAAATGAGGTGATATACGTACAGTACATAGGTATGATAAGACGCTTATGACCAGCTATTTTGGTGCAAAAGACGCCAAGACCATTTTAATTATCCCTAAGCCGCTAATAGGCAACCTGAATTCCATTGTCCATTGTCAATATTTTATTACGCCGACGCAAACCAGAGACTATGAACCTCAAAGTGAAGGTTCGACTCCCGGCACTAGCCAGGAGGGACGCATGTGCCCCCCCCCCCCTCTGAACGAAAATGTTTTCCTCAGTATGTTCAACAGTTGTGTCTTCTTCCAAGGAAAAGATAATTGTGATAGTGTCAATGCCTCCTTGCCCCCCTGAATCCTGGATCTGCCAATGATTTTCGGAATAGAGGGCATGCATTTTTACCGTGCCTTAGCCTACTCAACCGTAATGGGTGTACTGGTCTACTGGGAAAAGCGCGGCTGTCGGCCATGTTTTTGGACACAACATTCCAAAGAGAGCAGTGTTCAGGAAAGGGGATCCTCTAACAGTGTTGAGGAAGCATATACACTGCACACATATTATATGGAAGGAAACTGCCATGCATTGGAATACGAATAAATATGGCGTATATTCCTATAGTATTGTATATTCCTTAGCATTCCATTTTCCGCAGCTTTACCGACGGTCGTCAGAGCCACCGTTAATTACCTTTAAGGGAAATCTTTCCATTTTTTTTTTTAACAACAACATGGGGTGGGAGTTAATTAATGAATTTCTCGGGCCAGAGCCCTTATATACTGACCATAAATGCTCGTTAAACACCTCCCAAAATACATAAAACTATGATAATACACAATAGATTTTGTCTTGTAAACTATTGCGAATCCATAAAAATCGATAAAGTAAGTCCTATTAAATTTCAGATTCTTCGCGTTAGATTATTTTATATCACAGATTAACAATACTTCATATAGGCAAATGTATTGTGTACTATTGTATTATAACAATTTATAGATTTAGGTTGGTCAAAGAGCAATTTTGCCAATATAGCCACTGTCGGAGAATTTAATTAATTAGCTCTCACGCCAAATTGTTTTCCAAAAATTCAAAAAGATCCCCCTAAACATGACCCTCTCAATAATAAAGGTGATTCAGTTGGTTCTGCAATGACATGACATTAGACTGGTTTACCTGAGCAATAAGGCGAACAGGGAAGGATTTAAAAAACAGGAGAAAACGGACAAAGAAGGTCTCGTTGTAAAGGTCGAGGCAGAAGAAGCAATGAACCGTAACAACACGCAATGTCTGCTTGAACCTGAACTTCTAGGCTCGTTAAAAAAAGAAAGGTGCTCACAACAAGGCCAATACTGTACTGCCATACTCTGCAGCAAGGTCCATTTCACTACTTACAGTGTTTATGGTAGTTTTCAAACAGGTGGAATTGTATCTTCATGTTATAATATGTTCCAAACTGTGTCCCCACTTCTTGATTTAGTATACCTCGCCCCCAATACCCACTTCTAAGTCCTCACTCTAAAATCTTAAACAAATTATTAACAATTACGCTATACGCTATTACGCTATACGTGGTCTGATTGGCTGAATCAGACGTGGTCGAATTGATGAAAAAATATAGGGTGGGAATGAATTCCTCATCTTTCCCATAGCCTGGAATTCATTCCTCCCCCCCCCCCCATTGAAGGTCAGAGTCGAGAGAATCAGTGGGCCTCTGCAAAAGGAGCAATTTGGGCCTCAACACATATACTTACTCTTACACAGAGACCCTAGCCAGGCCATGTTCGTGTTGGGATGCGACTACCACTACTCCGCAGAACAAACTTTACTGTCTGATTGGTACCGTTTTGTTTTTCTTTTCAGCCCTATGAATCGGCATGTTACTTGCAATTATGTTACTGCCTTTACATAGAGTTCTATACAGTAAAGAGGGGATATTACCAGTGCTGGATTAGCCATGTAGCAAGAGTAGCAAATGGTACGGGCCCCGCCAATTTGGGGGTCCCGCGCCTGTCCATATTTTATCCAGAAAAGTTAATTTGTAACAGTTTTGTTTTATAAACATGAGAACCTACAGCAAACCAAGGGCCCCTTGACAGAATTTGTTACAGGCCCAGCGCTGGCTTAATCCGGCACTGGGTATTCCCTTCCCGCCAAAAATTTATTTTTCAATATCTGGGGCCACCTGCCACTCCTATGATACATTGAAAATACGTGCCACGTTGCACCGGAGCTTTTTAGTCAGGAGCGAGTGTCATCTCCCCTTTATAGAACTCTACCTTTGGGCATTTTCCCAATGGCAAGCCTTTCATCACCCTTGGGCCCACGACCCTGCGCCCCCGATCAGAGTCGCGTAATAGCTTTAATATTTTTTTTTCAGTACCTACTGGCACTCGGAGCGGCCTTCACCGCACTCAGTTCCGGCATGACAGCAGGATACTCCGCAGTACTGCTGCCGCAGCTGTCGGATCCCGAATCAGATTTGCCCATCACCAAGGACGAGGGCTCATGGATAGGTCAGTATCTCACGTTCTTTTAATTCAAGCACCAGCATCTGGACTCAGGAGTAAAGTGAGAGAAAATGCACATTATAAATTGACCCCTCATTGGTAGGAAGGGCTTGCAAAAGCAGTCTTTCTTTGTTTCTCATAAAATGACAGAGTCCTTTGGTGTCAGCGTGAATCTTCCTACAATATTTCATGGCTATGGGAAGAAGAGTTCATAGCATTAAATGACCGTAAAGTACGTTAATTAATTTTTTCAAGTCGCGGGATCCTTCGACCGCAAGGGCGACGTCAGGATTTCAGCTATGGGAGGGGGGGGGGGCAGGAGGTAGGTTCCCACCCCCTTAAAAAGTCGTTTCGTGTAAAAGAATAATTACAGCTTAGCATGTAATAGTAATGCAGTTATCTCACTACTCCTAACTAGGCTACAAAAGTGTACTTTTGAAAAATTATTTTATGAAACAAAACATTATTTTTAAATATGTAGCTTGTTCTCAGGTATATAACACTGTGCATGTTTTGCCGTACCAACGCTAAAACAAAGCAGACTCTAGGGGGGGGGGGAATGGCTCCCCCTGCCCCTCTCTGGCGTCGCCCTTGTTCGGATGTTAGGGGGATGGGGTTTTGATTTTTTGGCAAATTGCTAATAGGATTCCTCAGCTGTATGGCATTTACAATTTCTGGCCAAACCCGTAAAGCTGACTTCCATCCAATTGAAGGTAACTTGACTAACTACCCTTATTAAGTCAGTTAAAACAAACCTCGTACGCATAATAACTACTCATAATTACAAAGCCTGAAACCTGCATAAACAAGTCGTTTGATTTTATGATAGTAATTTAAATTTAACATACATCATACACTTTCATGTACCATCTATAGTTTTAATAATACGCCTACCGTAATTGCAAACGGTTAAAACTAGTATAGAAACCTGTTGGATTTTATCTTGTCTGTGTATTAAATATATTGAATAAACAACATGTGCATAATGCATGTTCCCGAGGCAGCCTTAATATAATTAATTATATCATGCATAAATAGTCTATAATGTGGTGATATATGATTCCTAGTAACTTGGTAGGTGGTCTGTGCAGGCAATAGCGACTTCGAGGGCAAGGCGGTAGCGTACTTGTACTTGTGCGAGATTTTACACGCCATGGGATCGGAGACGTGTCGTAACTCAACACAGGTACTAACCTACAGAGGTGACAGAAGAGGTCAATCGGTAACCTTAAAAAAAAAATTGGCAGAGGAATTAGGGAAAGGAAGATTTTATGAAAAAAGAGGACACACCCAAAAAAATGTCTGTTTATTGAATACTGAAAGAAGTGACTGAATTATTACTCGTATTTTGATTTATAAGCGCTTTCTTTGAGTAACTCTGGTTTATTTGAAATAAGCCCAAATCAAAAATAGTGCAGTAGGCGTCACATCAATACAAAAGCATAAATTATCCCGAATTATTGCTGGGGCTATTGCTTAATAAGCCTACTTGCCACTCAAACGTATAGCAGACTTATTAATATTAATCTTTATGCGATCTTGGCGATTTACCAAAGTTAGCCTACTCAGTCTGTATACGACATGGTTCTGGTACCAATTACGGTATTTTACGATGCTTATTATTAGCCATTACGCGCAATTTTACCTACAACTAGAGGAGAAAATCCCCGGCTGTAATTATATCGTGAGTCAGGTAAATGGCGTCGGAAACTTTAACATATTTTTAACAATGTTACACCATATACTTAAAATGAATATTCAACATTCTGTGCAATTGTAGATGGAAAAAATTGCAGGGAATTATCACACACCAAGACAATAATGGACTAATAGGGTAGAGGAAATGTTACTGGACATTGTTGTATGCATAGTATGGTTGTCACTAGAGGTCTATTTAAGAGAGATGGAACTATCGAGCCGGCCAAAAATATATTTTGAATCCTGGGACCACTTTTTTTCAATCATATAGAAAACGTGGCATTAGAAATTAAATTTTTGTCTGGAAGCGAATGTCCCATCTCTTCTATATAGAACTCTAATTGTCACAAATATAATTAGAATTAGAATTGATAATCGATGGGGAATACTGAAAACGCACTTCTCTCGTCTTCTATGACTGTGGCCAAATCGTTGTTAGTGACGGACCCTTACCGCAAGCAGCAGAGGAACTATTTCTTTTGCATAGTACAATGATTAAATTTCGATAAAATACGGAAATACTTATAGGTGGGATATGTTATTAATTTATGTAAATTAATTGTAATAGTTACGTATGTTTAATTATTTTTTTATTTTATATTTTATTTAAGGGCAGGTAAAATTGTTATAGGTCTACTCAGGGTGACCTTACATTATTGTTTATTTGTTTTATGTTTCAATACACGTTTACTTACTTACTTACTAAACAGAAACGGGGGGGGGGGGGGGGTTACACACGGTAGTAGTGAAACTTTAGTATTAAAGGGAAGCCTTTTAATTACTCATCAAACACCTTCGAGTAGCAACCGAGAACAACGAGAAAGTAAGAAAACCAGAATTGCGTATCACTCTACCCCGATACCCGAAGACATGCGAGGCTAGATACACCCACTAAGTCGGTTCCCAGCAAACAAGATGGCAACGCTGCATTTCGACACACAAAATTGGTTGCGGATCAGAATTTTATATCCCTCGCATAAGAAGTTTCAATTCAATAAATGCAATTTTTTTTTTTTTTTGCAGCTAGCATGGCAGCGCTGCCAATGATGCTAGGATGTCTGTGCAGCAGCTACCCCATGGACAAGTTTGGTCGCCGAATGGCCATGATCGTGTCCTCAGTGCTGTTCACAGCAGGCTGGGCGACAGTGGCTCTCTCTACCGACGTAACATGTAAGTAAATATGTACATCTTGCACACATATACTACCCGACCACAATACGAAGACTCTTGGCAAGGCTTATTTTTTTAAATGCAGAGAAGGCATACTCGTCTTATTCAGGTTAAGAATCATTTTATAAGAAGCATAATTCCACATTTAATGCCAGCAACTTACAATGTCAACGATAAGAGGCCTTATTACTTTCAGCAATAAAAAATTAAGCCTCACCAAGTGTCTTCGTATTAGGAGTCGGACTATGTTAAGCCTGGATCACGACGGCTACGTTGAGGTAGTGGTAAGCATGTGGCAGCTTGTTCATTGGCACCGATATTAGGTGCGGGTTGACATTGAGGAAATGTATCAGTTTGCCAACGGCAGAAATTCATACGGAAACAATACTCATAATATCACGAAAATCAAGAGTGCACGTAAAAAGCCTTTGCAATAATAACGACAATTGGTTGTATAGATGCATCGCAACTCGACTAGTTTGCATAAGAGTATTCATTTTTTGCAAGAGAACAATGACAAGGCAAATATTGCGAATATTATAAAATGTGAATACGTTACATAAGCAGAATTTGCAAGATTCGTCTCGTCCAATAGACGGACTGTTTGCACATCCACGTGCAATAATAGGCAGACATAATGCATGTCACAACCATCACCTGTATGCACCTGGGCGTATTGAACAGCCATGAACCCTTTGCCATATAACACAGAATCGTTGGCACGGGAATTTACGTCTTCTGCCAAAAAGAGGAGCGGATTGGTCACGTCCCATACGCATTCTGTCTGTAGTCAATTATTTCTATGATGAACCAACGCAATGATTCTCGTCTATTATATCCATAGCCTTGAAAAGCCCGCTATGAAACAAGTACTTTATGGGAAAGATCTTCATCTACTGTATCTGCCATGAAAATTCCAACTTTTGCTAAGGCACACACTCCTCCTCGCTGCAACTCGAGATGTGCTGTGTCGTCCTTCTCCATCAAGCCGCCCCTGGTATCTTTCTCATGTCGTTCTATACCTTATTCTTCTTCAAACGGTTCCGTGGCCTTCGCTATAGTACGTTTCCTTCCTTCTATTCATCTTCCTCGTCTGCAACTGCAATTTTTCTGAGATCCATCCTTCCATGCTTAGCTTACACACTTTCTTCTATCGGAGCCATCAGCATATTCCCCAGGTCACCCTCTACCTTGCACTTCTGTGGCCTCAGCTTACCAGTGGCATCTCCATGACGAATTCTATTATAGACAACCACAAGGGGCCGACGCCGTTTCATAACCAGTATTATTAAGATATTCATGTAAATCCAGCCACGAAGGCAGTTAATGTATATAATAACTAGGTTCCCGGGCTAACTTTCATCTCTTCATTACAGGTCTGTACGTCGGCCGATTGCTAACCGGATTCATAGTCGGACTCGTGGCACCGATGTGCCAAGTCTACATTGCAGAGATCTCGGATCCGCAGCGCCGCGGCATCCTCCTCTCAGCCTCACCTCTTGCCGTCGCCGTCGGCATCCTGGCTGTCCACGTCATCGGCACGTTCCTCCACTGGTCGACCACCGCGTGGATTTGCGCCGTAACGCCCGCCCTCGGCATTGTCGCTCTCTACTTCGTCCCTGAATCTCCCCTATGGCTTCTAGGACAGTCAAAAATGACCGAAGCTGATATCTCCTACAGATGGTTCCACGGTACCTCCGAGGAATCCTTGCAACAATGGTCTGATGTCCTAGCCAAAGACAAAGAGGCGCAGACTCAGCAGACGGAACCGCCTTCCAAACTAGCTCTAATGCTACGCCCTTCTTTCCTTAAACCCTTCGCCGTCCTCAACTTCCTCTTCTTCGTTCTGCAATTCAGCGGCGTCAACGCGGTTGCCTTCTACAGCGTGACCATCCTCAAAGAAGTGATCCCCACTATCAACGAATACCTCGCAACAATCACCATTGACGTAGTTAGACTCATTATTTCAGTAATTGGTGTTTTGCTATTAAGAACATACGGTCGCAAAACTTTGTCCGTAGCTAGTGCTATTGGCACAGCTGCTAGTTTATTTTTACTTTCCATGTATTTGGCATTGAACGCTATTCCAGAAACAGTTAAAACCCACGGCCCTGTAAACTCCACAGATGATACAGGTTTGTTCATGCTAGCAGAAGAGCCAGAAGCAGAAGGCTTTACCATTCTACATTGCATTCCTCTATTGTGTCTAGTCTCTTACATCTGCTTTGTCTCGATCGGAATAGTCCCGATCCCGTGGATTCTATCAGGCGAACTCTTCTCTAAAGAAATGAGGGGTATCGGCAGTGGCTTTACTTCGTCTTTTGGGTTCATATGTTACTTTACAGTAGTAAAGACGAGTCCCGATATGTTTGAGATGTTGGGCAAAGCTGGCACGTTTTCATTCTTTGGTGCTGTTTGTGTAGTAGGTAGTGTTGTAGCTGCGCTATTTTTGCCAGAGACTAAAGACAAAACTCTGCTGGAGATTGAGGCTTATTATGAGAAGGGTTCGCAGGAACCCATGGACAATGAGACTGGCCTAAATACGAGGTTTTAAACTTGTGATAGTGCTGTAGAAGGTGATTCATTACACGTGGGTGTAAGGGATTCTAGATCTCCAGAAGCAAAAAGCTGTGAAAATGTCAGAAAATCGTCGTAAAAGACACTACTGAATAATTTTTAGAATAGTTTAACAGTAAGTTTAATAACTAAGCGTCGATTTAATGCTACTGTGCGGCTACTCTTACATAGTTGGACCGACTTCATATTTCTATAACTATTTTGTTGAACGCATAATTCAAACATTATTTCCCTTTCACTCCTTGAATCGCAAGGTACGTACTCGTATATGATGCAAAATGTACTCAGACTATTAAGATCTAAAATCCCATGTAATGAATCTACGAGTATATTGACGCGTAAACTGTAAATCTGTGATCGAATCTGTTTAGTTTTGCTAGTGTTTCTTCTTTATCTTGATGTAAATAATTGTAAATATTTATATAATTCTATATTTTCATCGACAATTTATATTTAGGGTTAATTAAACGTACAGAATGAAGTAGACTTAGAGGTAGGGCCTTAAAAACCAGAGACTGCATACTACAACTGATGTTATTGGAATTATTCAAAAATTAAATTATTAAATTATAATCTTGATCCTGGTTCGAATTTCATATACCTATACATATCGTATTATACGATGTATAGAGGTAACCCAATACTGGTATATAATTTATATCGGTATACGGTATGTTAGTTAACATTTACTAAAAGATGTGTTAACAAAATAATCAGCTGATTTGCCATATTAAATTAATTTTGTACTAATGTTTATTGCATGCTATTTCTTTTAAATCGTATAAGTCGATATTTTCCATTTACTCTAACATTGCAGCTATTACACTACGTGCAACAGGAATTTTTATTTTGTAAATTTTTCAGAAAGTAAATAAAATTAATTTGCATTAAATACAGTCCAAACCAGTCATCTTAGATTTCTACTATATATAGAAGTTCTTAACCCGTGTATTGCGAAGTGTTATCTTATATTTAGGATGACTAATTCACAAAATAAGAATTCCTACAGCTAACATGATTAGTGTAATAAATAGTGATGTCATTAATTTGTATTAAGGCCCTTAAGGAGGAGACTTGCAGGCTGACCAAGGACCAATTCAGAATTTGAACAATTACCGTGACTGAATTTATCGGTGCTCGAGTAGCGCTACCCATGCGATCCGAGGATTTTTAAGGGTCCAGAAAGAAATGACGTCACCATTTTACACTAATATAGTTGATGTACGCATATTGTGCATGTGCCAGGGTACTGTTCTTCCTGTCTTGCATCAATATGATTTTAACAACTAATGATTGGCTTCATTTTATACAATTTTATTATGAAAATATAAATTATGCAGCCTAAGGGTGCTTTGTTGAAAGTCAGGACGAAAACTAACTTTCCAAAACGGAAATACCTTGGCTGATTTTAGCCCAGAGTGGGCAGCTATTTTAGGTTATGAATGGCGATCGTAACTTGAACATTAACAGTTAGCTTAGTGAACTCTTAGTAGACGCTTCATCACTGCCTTCGAAAGCACCTTTTAAGTGCAGTTATTCCTAAGAACAAAAAGACCTTCTTGTACGTGTAATTTGTAAAGATTGATGCATTAGATTTCGTGAAAATGATATGAATGCACCAAAAAATGACGACAATGAATCAATTGTTCATTTAGTACTACTTTGCGGTATCTGCAGTAGACTAGATGATCTCATTTTTATTGTAGGCCTATGTGATCTTATTCAAAGGCCATTCATCGGCAAAATACATTGCAAATGTACAGAATGCAGCTTTGATTTTTTCCCCCCGCTAATTGTAAGAGTAGGCCAAAAGGGCTCTAATTGCCATAATAAATGTGAGAAGAGTCAAGTGGATTTGGCACCTCCACCGGCATGAAAGACTTCTTAATGCCATAACAGAAGGCACCAACTAGGACATTTTAGGGGGAAGTAAGAACGCAATGATCCACATAATTTAAATTACTATTATGACCGGTTACGGGTACAATCCATCATCTTTATCATCCATCTGATTAAGGTACCTGATAAATCCTGATGATGGATTGTATCCGAAACTGAACATAATAATTTATTGACTGTGAATCATTGAGTTCTTACACCTCAAAAGGACCATTGAGGGCACCAATGCCGGGGGAAAGATTGAGATGCGGAACTTACTTGAAATTCAAAAGAACGGCCCTGGACACAGAAGGCCAAGATAAAGTGACTTGCTGCAAATCTATCCATAGATCACGACAGAAGTAGGTCACAAGGTAACAAATTCGCCCATTGCAATGTTCAAAGTTGGCTATAGACAATAGTTTTCAAAATATTGGTAGACATAGGCCGTGGCCGTTCTGAAAGAGTACTTCTATGACTTCTAAGATTGTATATGCAGCTCCACTGAAGATGTCAACCGTAGATGTTGACGAAACGTTTGAAAGTTTGAAAGTACACTTTCAGAACGACCACGGCCTATCATCCCGGATTCTACTGATTCATCATGTAACTCCGGCCATGAAAGCCTTTGTAAATATATTGGTAGACATAGTCCTACTAAATTGGTAAGTTAATGAAGCAGTCAGTCGTGCTTGTAGTCAATATTAATAAGAATAGGCTCAGTTAACAATGGGAGTACAGTGATACGATGACAAGGAACAGCGAATAGAAAGCATTATTAACAAAATGTAATTTATTATTTGAATAGAAATACAAAATAACGGCCGAAACAACCAATTACCAGATAATTCTCATTTTACAAGCCAATTTTGGTCGCTGAGGAGTAATCCACTCCAAAAGAGCTAAAAACCTACGCAACTGACAAGGTTTTGGTTCGTAATGATGCTAAGTCTCGTGAAACCTCAGACAGCAACGGAAACAGTTTTAATAAAATCCTTGATATTCTTTCCCATTGACTCAATCCAAGATAAGAGAATCAATAAGATCCAAATCAGGTTCCAGACTACACAGATACTCACGGTTAGGATTGCTCACTTTCATGACAAGTAGCTGGAAGTCAGGTTCCAACAGAAAGCACTGTGTTTCCACAAGATTTGCCGATTTATAACCACAGGTTATTTCGGCCATGCGCGCCGACTTCATATAGAATGGTAAGGCACGTGCCTTACCACTTTGGAAAGTGGTAAGGCAGTGCCTTACCACTTTTCAAAGTAATATTAGGAATTTTTGTTGCAATTTTTTCTTATTTTTTAAAGTAGCATTAAGTTCAGATAAAAATAAAATTTAATATTAAAACAAGAAATAGAATAAAGTTAATGAAAATTCAAAATATATCATATAATATCATGATTAGAAAATATTGTAGAACTGCAATAAATGTACTTCGTGATATTTTTACATGACTGTCACGTACATGGTACTTTCGAATTTATGTAGTAAGGCCGACACGTGATCGTAAAAGTAGGTTTAAAAATTAATGAAATTAAAATTTGGAAGTGAAAACTGGGCAAAATGCCAAAATAATATACCTATATGGTTAATATATTTTATTTTTCCCCTTTTAAACTTACATTTTAAATTCACAAGTTTGCTTGTTTTTTGTTCTAGTGGGTCTGTAAGCATGGATATCAGAAAATTTTTCAAAGAAAAGTCTACACCCATGGTGACGGAACCTTCTACATCAGCAGCAACTACAATTCTCGGAAGGGCGGAATCTGCGGGGTCAGGTAGGTAATCAATTAATGGAAATGTGTCAACATTTATTGACTGTTAAAAAAAGGGGAAATTACTACATATATGAACTATTTTTTAACGTCCAGTTTAAGGTATACATGGAAATAATATGCTTGCCATTAATTAAATGGGAGATTTATAGGGAAGAATCAATAGTGTAGTCTAAAAAGCTGGTCGTGATATAGCAGGATAGCAGATAGCTTTAGCCAGGACCTCGTAATGACACGTTACATACAGTTTAAAATTGTTTGGGGCTGGGTGGACCCATACCTCTGAAATCTGAACCTCCTCCGAAATATAGTCATGACTACGGCCAATCGTAGCAGTTAACCCTATTGCACAGTTATTTCTCCAGTTACAATTTTAAGCACTTTTTGGTCAAGAAGCCTCGATGAGATATGTGTTAAAAGAACATAATATATCTGCAATATATATTTTTTTTTATTCAACAGGCCCAGGAACTGCCTTAACGCAAGCTACGATTCCAAATTCTTCTTCGGGAAATAAGAATGCTGTTAAGCGAAGGGGATTCAATAAATCATGGCTTCAAACGTACCCTTGGATGGAGTATTCCCGAGGACTAGTGTTTTGCAAAATATGTAAGGAAGCTGAAAGTAATGGGCTGTTAATTTTATGTAAACTGAAGGAGGAGACTTTCACAAAAAAAGGATTCAGCTACTGGAAAAATGCTACAGCAACTTTTCGAAAGCACGAAAATAGTGGTTCGCATAGAGAAAGCGTTCTTAAAACGGGGAAAAACGTAAATGTATCCACACTTCTAAATGAGAATTTGAACAACGAGATGAGGAGTGCCCGTTCAGCGTTATTATGCCTCTTCTCTTCTTTGAGATTTCTTTGTCGGCAAGGGTTGGCCATCCGCGGCCATGAAGACGTTTCTTCAAATTTCTGGCAACTGGTCAATTTGAGAAAAGATGATTGCCCGGAAATGCAAAAGTGGTTAGGCCATAAAGCTAAAAAATACACCTGGATGTCTCACGATATTCAAAACGAGATAGTGGAAATGTTGAGCCGCTCTGTTTTGGAGAATGTTGTACAAGGGGCAATGAATAGAGGCTATTTTAGCATTATGGTGGACGAGACTACAGACATATCAGTTCATGAGCAAGTAACGTTTTGTTTGCGAACAGTGGATGACAATATGGATATTTTTGAGGACTTCGTAGGCTTGTATGCGGCTCCGAATACCACGGCACAAACTCTTTTTGAGATAGTCAAAGACATTTTTCTTCGATTAGGGTTGCCATTTTCCAAGCTTAGGGGTCAGTGCTATGATGGGGCTTCTCAAATGCGAGGGGAATTCAATGGATTGCAAAAACTTGTTGCTGATTTACAACCACAAGCGATGTATGTACATTGTGCCGCTCATAATCTTAATTTAGCTGTAGAAGATAGCTTAAAGCACCTCCCTTGTATGAGAGACATTATGAATTTAGCCAAAGACCTAATCAATACTATCAGAGAATCACCAAAGCGTATGGAAATGTTTAAAAATATCCCAGATCCAGGTAATGCCAAACCTATCAAAACTCTACGTCCCCTATGTCCTACAAGATGGACGATGAGAGCTTCAAGTATCAACAAAATTTTAAAGCATTATGAAAAAATCGCAATTTTTTTCGAAGAGTTTTCCGAAAATGATACGTCAGACGCAGCTGCGAAGTGCTCGGGATATCTCCACCAAATGGAGTCATTTAAAACATTTTTTCATCTTTTGTTGTACAGCAAAATAATGACTCCACTTGAAGAAGTTAACGCACAAATACAATCGCCCCATATCGGCGCGGCAGAAATTAAGGCGAAGATTGATTTTCTCATAGCCATTATGACGGCAAGGCGTGAGGAGTATAAGAAATTCTGGGATCAGTGCCTGGAGGAGACAGAAAGGATGAAGTTCGTCGGCAATCCCGAACTCCCTAGGCAACGGCGTATTCCAAAAAAATTGGAAAGTTGTGGTGGTGCAGGACAAGGACACGAATTTACAGGAGCAGAGAATTACTTCAAGCAGATGTACATAGAGGTATGCGACACAGTTTTGATGTGCTTAAGGAGGCGCTTTGAGACATCCTCCCTTAATACTGTTGTTGCTGTGGAAGAAGAGCTTGCATCTTTTGTGGCCCAAGGCATTTCCTCGTTGGAAAATGCACAAAAGTTTTTTTGTAATGACATAGACATTGGAAGACTCTCCCTACATCTGTCAATGCTACATGATATTTCTAAGCAACGGAAGATCTCACTCACCACGATGCGTGACGTAAGAAAATTTCTCGTAGAAGAAGGAAGTATAAAAGATCTAGTTGAGGAAGTGACAAAGAGCATTAAAATCCTCCGGACCATTCCAGTGACGACAGCAACCGCTGAACGGTCGTTCAGCTCACTTCGACGTCTGAAAACGTATCTTCGGTCCACTATGGGGCAGGCTAGGCTGAATCATCTAGCTGTCTTAAATGCGCACCAATTGGAACTAGATGCATTAGACTTAAGACCCATTGTAAATGACTTTATAAAAAAAAATCAAGTGAGGAAAGCAACGTTCGCTTTATTTTAAATTCGTTTATAGTCTATTTACATATAGGCCTACTGTATTTGCAATGCAGCACAATTTGCAAATAATGTGTTAAGAGGATATAGCACGTAGACACGTCGTCACCACAAATTCCAACACATTTTACTTTTTGATTCCTTTTATATGAAAGATATCAAAACCCTGTTGCTACCGTGTATGTATTATTGCTCAAGGCATAGTAGTGTAATGAAATTTTTAATTTTCGATCAATACAATAGTTTTTTATATAAAGAGAGACTCGTCAGAACTTCAGCGAATTTCTGACGAGTCTCACTTTATATAAAAAACTATAGATCTAAAATTAAAAATTTCATAACACTACGATGCCTTGAGGAATAATACATACACGGTAGCAACAGGGTTTTGATATCTTTCATATAAAAGGAATAAAAAAATAAAATGTGTTGGAATTTGTGGTGACCACGTGTCTACGTACTATATCCTCTTAATGTATTTATGTATTCATTTAAAAAATGTAATCGCATTGCCTTTCAACTACAGTTACAAAATGTTACCGTATTCATATTTCATAGTCATTAAAGAAATTGAAAAATGACATGTACTTAACTACTTATACTTTGGACAATATACAGTACTGTAATGCACAGTAATTAAGCCATTGTACGTTGACTGTGTTTTTCTTAATAATTCCCGGCTATATTTAAGTTATACTATATAATATAAAGGTTTTACCGTGCCACGGTGCCTTACCACTATTTTGCACAAGTCGGCGCGCATGATTTCGGCCATTGCAGGTAGGAGTAGTACAAAATGAAATAATAAAAATACGACTGACTTGGCTATCTCTGCTGCTGCGCTCTAGCGGGAGAATTGACAAGTCCCAGTAGAATACAGTCAGCCTCCAGCAGAGTGAGGTCTCTGTTGGTTCCCAGGAACCTCGCCGATAGTTCCAGGTCTTTGATTTTTAGTCGGACAGTTGCACCACGTACGTACTCACTGAAATAGACAAAAACAATTATTAGAATAGAATAGAGAATATCTGTTTGATTGATTCATTCTCAAGACTATTGGTGTCCAAATAACTTAAAACTGTAACATAAAATATAATGTCCGAAATAAAATTTAAAATATCAATACTATCCGCATTGAGGAATATAAGAAGCATATCAGATTTCACGAACGGTTGCCTAATTCTTCATCATGTCCTCCATACACAACATTTCTCAAGAGGATGTTGCTTTAACAGGCAACAAGAAAGGCGTCACCCCCTCTAATGTTCGTGGGCAGCTCTTGGAAGAGTCTAGCACCTGCGTAGACTGGTTTACACTCATACCTGCTGGTTATATGTACAGAAACCTGAAAGTTATCACTGCACCTAGTACCATAAGCATGAGCGTCTCCCAGTCTAGGCACGTCTCTAAAACATAGAGAGATGCATAGAGATCAATAATCTATTTACCATTCTATACTAATTTGTTAATGAGCTAACCCTCAGGTTAATATGCTGTAATATTTTGTAGAAAATGTAATAAGTCTACTATCGATTCCGATTAAAAAAAAAATGGTACACGGAAAAAAAGGTACTTATTTATTATTTATTTCTCGTTTAATATTTTAACCGGGTATAGCACTTAACACTGTTTATACTTTTAGTATAAGTAACTTAAGAACGTCTTGAATATTAAGATTTTACAACATCGAAGACAAAGAAATTCAAAGTGAAAATATACACCAGGCGCGAAGCCAACGCTGAGTTGTCACGAGTGGCAGCTGCTAGTTTGAATTAACTTCGGCAATATATGGCGAAATAAGCTTTGACATGCTCCACAGCCGTATATGCCGTGCGCCGTATATCTGAGCCGTATTGTTTCCCTACAGAATATGGTGAAGTTGTTAAGGGGGAAATTTCCAAATATTTTGTAAACAAACCAGGCATGGAATTTCTGACTAAAATGATTAATGCCTCGTTTTACAGCCGCAAAGATAGGTAAGGGTTTTATGAAAAATACATAAGAAACACAAGCTTTACCAGAAAATTAGAATTTTTATAGTACCTGAATTATTATTCTTCAAGAAAAAACAACCTTAAAGTGCAACAACAAGATTTTAAAGAATGGAATCAGACGGGTTTGCTTTCTGAAAAAGCTTGTATTTTTTCGAAGTTTCCCTAAGACCACTTCTTTATCTTTGCAGCTATGAAACGAATTATTAATTACTTTAATTCCTAAGCCTCCTTTGAATACAAAACATTTTGAAATCTCAGCATTAAGAAACTGGAGGTAGAAAGCTCTCGACTTACTCTCCATTCTTAGCAGGTCTGTTGCAAACTGTGTGAAATTTCCAGCCAAAGTCAATGTACAGATCGTTGTCGACAATGTGGAAAATTTTCCCGGTAACTATTTTTCCTTCTGGATCTCCAAGCTAAAACAAATTGAATTCGTGCGATTTATTACCATGTAATAAGTTGTATTTGTATTGGTTAAATTCTGTCGGGACATGCTTCTTCAAAGTTCAACTGCAGGCGGCCCAAGCCATAATTATGCCAGAAATCATAGTGAAAATCATCTATGAGCTTTTGAGCTAGAAGATGTATGTCACTTCAAATAACAGAAAATTCCGGAGTGACTGCAAGAAGGTCTTAGATTGATCAAAAGAAGTTAGAGGTTCGCAATCCACTATAATCAGGAGGTTCTTCTTGTGGTCAGCAACTAAGTTATTCTAACAAACGTTAATTTGAACCACAATGCAGGTAGCTAGCTAGCCGGCCGCTTGCAATTTGACTAAAAAATTGTGTAGGTCTAAATGCCGGGTTTAGATCTTGTGAAACACGGAATTAGCCACTACCCACAAGACTCCTGCATATTAACACTGACAAACATTCACTCACGTCGATAAATTTGGAATTTCTTAGCAGAGATGCAAATGTTTCCTCAGGAGCAGCGCTCTCTGGTTTCTCAGGCTGTTGATGTTTGATAAACGCCTTCGCAAAGCCCCCCAATTTGATTTCTTTATTTTCAACAACTCCGCCATCTTCCGCGCTACATAGACTCTTGTTGGAACTAATAAAATGTTTACTAAAATAATTTAAAAGTGGAGAAAATTGAGAATAAGATTTGCAAATACTGCGGGCGCTGCTAATGGCGGCCATTTTACTTGTTTACTGCGGTACTGCCACCTTACTGCGCTTTCTGCTGACAACTGTACCAACCGAATGTTGTAAAATTAAAAAATGGCGCGTAATAGTATAAAGTTTTTGAAAGTATTAACTTTTTCACATTATTAACGCAAATTTAAGTTTTAATTTAAAATATTGTTTATTATATTTAGTATAATATAAAAAGCCCTAACTACAATATCGTAATATTGCGTAATATTATATGCTATCATCAATAGATGGAAAGTCAAATAAAACTCCTGCAGCAGTTGTAATTATTGGGAATTTCCAGAGGAAAGATTACAGATTAATATTAATTTATGACAGGGACGTAGTGTATTTGCTAAGATTATGATTCAATTTTTCTACGAATTTCCCAAAATCTTTTCCATTTAAAAAGTTACGATAGCCTACAAGAAGTCAGTCAGTCCGAGTTGCTGTAGGTAGTCCTAAATATTGTATTTCTTCAAGGAAAATACACTAATAATGGATCAATGCCACCAGTATTCAGCAGTAAGTAATCAAAGTCAAGTAAGTAATCTAAGTATCCATTCTATGAGTGGAAAACAATGCAAACAGCTGCTAAGTCATGCAATAGTAAGAACATAACTATAATTTGTGCGCAAAAGGTAATATAAGTGTTGCTCCGTTGTGCCGTCTCCAAAATTTGATTACGCAATAGTGTGAAAACTCCTTTACCTCCTTTCTTCAATTCAGTTAATTCAGGGATATACACAAGGCTCATTGTTAATAATTCACTTAGTAAAGTTTTACTGTCAGTCAACTCCCCATTCCCCGAGGTGAAAGAGTCTGCCCTTAGGGTGCCTCAAGTTAACAAACAGACTCACTCCCCCCACCAGGCTAACAGGGTTGCTTAAAGCAGAAATGCTGAAAGTAGGCGTTGGAAACAACAACGTAATTAAAAAAAAATTATTACGTAAAACTTTACTAAGTGAATTTTTAACAATGAGTGACAGCACGTTTTACAAAGTTAGGCTACTAAGGAGACTATTATGTTTATATACACAAGAATCCAAATGTTTAGCAACAATCTCAACAGAAAACTACGCCCCTGTTAGGGAGATTCATCTACCTATTGAGATGACAACCAATGTTCGACTTTTGGAAAATTTCTTCACAACTTTTCATTTCATGACCCCCTGAGCCTAAAACCACCCTCCGTTCAAAACGTTATATATATATTTTAGGAAACACACTAACTTCCGTAAATATTATCCGATTTTGATGAAACTTAGCACAATAATTGATCATACAAATGCCTTCATCGAGTTCGTTAACCAGCTATATCCACTATTTAGTTACAAGATGGGGGCCGATTGAAACCTTGTATAATTCATATCTCAGTTAATATTGGTCGCAGAGGAATGAATTAAAATTTGACTGAAAGTCCGTATTATTATCTACGATAATGGCAATCACTACTTTATTTGACAAATCAACCATTTTAAGATGGCATCCAGTCAAAGTGAAAATAATTTGATAAATAAAAGTTCATAGTCGGCATTGTGGCTCGAAATTTGGAACACAAGAGTGTTTTGTGTGTTGATGTTGTGGTCGGGAAAATAATGAAGTATTTTTTATTTGTTATTAGATAGTACATAACGTAGGTAGCGTAGCAGGCACGTAGCCAGGGAGGGGGCTTTGGGGGCTGAAGCCCCCCCCCCGAAATGTAAAAAAAGGAAGAAAGAAAGGAGATTATTATTGTAAATGAGTGAAATGAGTTTTTTGTATATATTATTATGGAGCTGATTTATTAATAAAAGACCCGCCGTTTTATTGGGGGTATTCCATACCCCCGGACCCCCTGGTAGTTGCCCCCCCCCCGAAATAAAATCCTGGCTACGTGCTTGTAGTGTAGAGGAAAAGCAGGGTCTGCGGAATCTCCCTACTCCTGATCGGCCAGAGCCGAAAGGGATTTTTTAAATTATTCTTTGATCTTATCTCTGGAAATTCCTAATAACTGCAACTGATATTGATTTTTCACTTCTGTTCTGTCTAGACGGGCGTTAGATAAACGTAGGTACTACGCATTACGTGCTGGTAGAATGCTCCTATTTTCTACTTCCTATGTGAACGGCATCTGTAGCCGATGGCCCAGTGTCCGAATGCTAACAATATACAATGCATTGAAATAGCTCTGTGATTCAAATGCACGCTATGTGACCAATACGGCCCTGGCGATGTTGATGCCCGTAGGCAGTAATATCCAGACTCCGGAGACGAGTTTTTCTGCATGAAAACGTGTTATTATATTTCAAAGCCTAAAAGTACACATTTTATGTTTGCAGCATGCAAATCACACATGTGTTTAGATCAGAAGATATACATTGTATGTTAACGTATTACAACTAGCCATTTACACTGCCTGTTGGGCTACAAGGCTGTAGCATTGCGAAATGTTGACGTAAGTAGGCCTACGAACTATGCGTATTTATCTATCTTAATAATTGGACAGTGAATATATGAACACAAAAAAACAATAACGGAAGAATTTGGATAGTTAACATGAGCAGACTCGATTAATACGCTTTGGATCACATTTTATTTATGGCTCTATGAACGATATTTTCATTTTTCTGTCTATTTGGATTTTATATAAAAAAAAAAAAAAACAGTCTGTGGGCTGTTGAATTGTCTCATAATTATTTTTTATTATGGAAATAACAGCGTAGGGCATTATAATTTATATTACCTAGCGATTTCATTTTTCTACCAATTCAATGCTTATTCCTTTATTGCGTAACTGTATAACTTCATATTTTATTTAGGCAGAAATCTGTCCTAATGATACTATTATTGGAAGGTTATGTTTATATTCTGATTTAGTGTTACTATCTTAGTATTCCTTCATTTTCCGTAGGTAATTACATCCCTTTACAGACATATAGCAGGTCATATACTGATTATATTTTGCTGCAAGTTCTTTATGCTTTTCGTTTGGCTTAGTTTCTTTTGTTATGATCCGGTGTATAGTTCAGTTGGTAGTTAGACAATTGGACTACGAACATTATAAGTGCGAGATTCAGTAAGTACTCTTCCCAAAAATTATTTTCCTTCTTCGGCCCTCTTAGTGCCACGTGCGCACCGTGAGGGGGTCCCCCCGGACCCATTTCTTGTATCAAAGTACGGTACTCCAAAAATTCAAGAGGAAAAATTGTTCACCGGGCCTGGGTTCCGGGTTTCTTCAACGGCTATCTTCAAAGTTACGGAAAAAATGGCCATCATTGCTGGGCATGTTGCTGACAACAACATCCCAAATAGAGCAACGCAGTGAAGAAGGACGATGCATCCTCTAGCCATCATCGGGCGTAAACATACGAGAGGTTGCAATGTTTTTGGTTTTGTTTGCAGGTTTCTTATCCGCTTGGCAACCCTAGCCTTCTTAGTGACAAGTAAGCGAATGGAACAACCAAAATGTGTCGTCGTACTGGAAACGTATTTCAGCTGTATTGCCGCTACCGAAGCAGATCTGCCCACCAACATGTCCTACCCGAACGTCACAAAGATAGGCCTCACCTGGCTCAGAAGATCGCATATACCCGTCATAACAAAACAGTTTGTGCAGAGTTTCCCCAACCTATCTGAGTTCGAAGGAATAAATGCGGGCATTCAAGCTATAGAGAAGAACGCATTTACAGGACTCGACAAACTAACTAGAGTTGATCTTGCCAGTAATAACATAACCGAAATCGACCCGGATATCGTCGCCAATATACCTAAATTTAATCATTTCTCTCTAGAATTAAATACTAACTTCAAGTTACCAAAAAGCCAACCTGTTCTAAATTCAAATGCAATGCTGGTGCTCGTTTTGTCTGGTTGTGGTCTAAAAGAGATTTATAAAGAGACAGTTTCTCATTTGCCAGGATTAAGACAGCTGAATCTGGGTAATAATTCGTTAAGTGCTCTACCTGAAGGTTTCCTTCGCAACAATCGTGAGATAAGGATCTTGTATCTTCAATCGAATCGTTTCGTGTATCTTTCGGATAATTTATTTATGCGAAAGAGACAGCGGAATATGTTGATGATGATGCATGATAACCCGTGGGATTGTGACTGTAAGTTGCGGCCGTTTATGAAATGGGTGATGGAAAAGAATAGACTGGACAGAGAAGTGCCTTGTGGCACTCCACAGAACGTGACATGGCATGGAATAGTGAGGGGCCGGTATCCGAATTTAAATGGACAATGTGCGGAAACATAACCCCAACACTCTAATATTGTTGCATATCTTAATTTTTGCAGGCGAAGATTAGATGTTAGGTGTAATACACTATTGGCATGATATTGTAGCTTACATCTAATTTCTACTATGTATCATCACTTACCAAGTTAGAAACTGTAAAAAGAAATGCAGAGTGCTTTAATAGGAATGTGAACTGTGAGGTTGCCACTAAGCATTAATTATATCGAATTGTTTGTACCTAAGTGTTCGGTACTATGATTATATACTATACTATATATAAATTGTGTACATTATTTCAGGGGCAGTTTTAGGATTATCAGCAGTGCATTGGGGAAACATTATTAACTTAATAGTGGTAGCGTATTCTTTTAGACAATCATGGTAAACTCATAGTGTAATGTTAATTTGTTTGGTTTGATAATATACTTGTAGCTCGATGGCATCTAGCTTCACGGGACGGAGGTTTTTTCTTCCTTCGTAAATGATACCAATTATATTCGAAAAAATAGGGTTTTTATGTCAGTTTGGAGTGTTTCCCATAGAATTGTATGTGCAGGCAATGCCGGGTTTTCCAATATAGGCAACTGAGACAAATGCCTATATCCACGCGAGCGTACATTACAGTTTAAATGATAGGCATGTGATGTATGGGAAAGAAGCCACCTCGCAAGAAGACCTACGCCTAAAGTCAAGAAAAAGTTTCCTCAGCCATGTTACAGTGGAACCTCCAACCTGGTACCCACCCGCGCCCGTCAGCACCACCGGGATCCACCCCTATACATGCAATAATTATTAATATCGGTGACAAGAGCAGTGCCTACATCCGCCCAAAACCAAATATACCTCTGCGTGCAGGTCTTTTATAAAGTATAAGTCAACACAAAGGTCGCAAGTTACGTGTCCCACCGTGTGCGTTTCTGACTACGGCGCTGCGTGCGTGACACGGAGGGATCTGTGCATGGACCCGGCTTTCCTCCAGAATATTCTAGAATCCAGACATCAGAGTGACATATAGGCTTAGTGTTATCTGAGAGCTTGAGGAGGCCGGAGGCTTTCAGCACATCGCGCATTTAATCGCACTGCTATACATTATTTTGACCTTGAAAAATCGTTTGCAAAACGGAAAGCACAGCTTCTTCAACCAGTAGGCCCTATCGCAACCTTTTGCAGAAGCATTATGGCAGAGATACAGCAGGTAAGTGCGCACACAGTACACACAATTTGTAGACTAAATTCGGTTTCTTATACCTATAAATGAAATGAATGAGTATAACGACTTTATTGCAACAATACAATTGGCGAACAATAAGACTACAAAGTCTTTTTTTCATGTTAACCATAGGTACGGATACACAGTAACATAACTTAAATTATATAGTATATACAACGTTAGGGGAGGGGGGGGGGGAAGATAATAAGGAAGGCATAAGAGGGAAAGGGCGGGGGGGGGGTCCATTGTTTGTACCGCTACGAAGCCAGATAACAGGGTTTAGGACTCCAGGTACTATCGAAAATACTGTATATAATTTTTATTTAGTTTTAAACTGATTGAGTGATCCAGCCGCCCTAGTCTCAGCAGGGCTATAACTTATTTTGCCATCTATAATTATTGACTGAATCGATCACGAGATGTGCTCTAGGCACGACTGCAAGAGTTTGTAGACAGACTTCACAGCATGTTTCTGTTGAACTTTACAAACTGATACCTTTCATAATTATATAGGCCTAGTTATGCAATTATACGAATGCAGCTTAAGTGCCGCATTTTGCAAACTAATTAATTACAACTGCGGGGAGTTACAGTGACTACTGTAATCATCGCAGTTAATTTATTATCAGTTAATTTAACGGTATAAATGCATGTTTTACATTTATACATCGGCAGCATGCAATATATTTTCAGCAGTCGTGACAACAGTAGGCCTACTGTAATTAAAAATGTTAATTTTGTTTATTGTTGTCTGTCTCTTGCACTTTTCAGGCTCGCAGGAGGAGAAGCCGTGAAAGCAATTTCACGGTTCAGGAAGAAGCTCTTCTTGTGTCCCTGGTGGGCAAACGAAAGGATATCATCTTCGGCAACAGCAGTGCCGAAGATAGGCAAGCGGCTTGGGTGAGCATAAACCAGGCGTTTGACCGGCAAAACACAGACAAAGTCGAGAAGGGTTCACGTAGTATGGAGGCCTTACAAAATAAATTTCAAAATATGAAAGCACAGCTGCGAAAAATACCGGAGCAGCTGGGATTGCTACCCCATGAACAGCATTTATTTGAGATGATGCTAGGTGAGTGTTACGGCTCTAAATGTGAAACATGGGACTTTGGATTTGTGGTGTCATCTGCTACCTACGTCTTGCACGCCTTGGAAATGTAGTAGGGGCGATTCTTCTAATATACGTATATATATACAATATGTATAGGCTATATAATAAATGTGCCATCTGAATGATGAGACCATGAGAAATCTTCTTCCGTTGTTGCAAGCTAGCGATTGGTTTGCAGCAAATCTTTCCACCTCCTTTTCCACTCCTCCCTGTCTTGGGCCGTTCTCTTGAGTTCCAAGTAGGTTCCGCATCTCATATCTATCTTGAGGTCTTCGGCGTACGCCTTCCTTGGCCGCCCCCTTGCATTTGTGCCTTGGATTGTGCCTTCTACTATGGTGCTTAAGAGTCCTTCCTGTCTGATCAGGTGACCCATCCATTTTGCTCTTCTCACCGAAATGGAGGTAATTAAGGATCTTTTATCGTTTACCCTTTGAAGTACCTCTTCATTCGTTATGTGGTCTCTCCAAGATATTTTCAACATTCTCCTATAGCACCAGATTTCGAAAGCCTCCAGCTTCTTTTTGCTTCTTTCGTGTATGCACCATGTCTCACAGCCATAAAGCAGTATGCTCCATAATAGTGATTTAAGCAGTCTTTTTCTAACATTTACGTCGATGTTGTTAGCCTCGAATGTCTTCGACTTTTTGTTAAACTCTAGCCGGGCCATTTGAAGTCTGCTGGAGATTTCGACGCATGATTTTTCATCGTGCGTTATTTTACTGCCAAGGTATGGAAAACTCATGACATTCTGTATGGTAACACCGTCGATTGAAATGTTGGTCTGAGTCTCTTCACTGCTGACAGCCTTAATTTTGGTTTTTGTCTTGTTTAGTTTCATGCTGTATTCGTTTAGGATGTTCTTCACAGTAGTAAGCGCTTCCTGGAGTTCCTCTTCACTTTCTGCGATTAGCGTTATGTCATCCGCGTACCTAATCATGTCAATATTTCCCGTGAAATTGCACTTTTGTATAAGACGGAAAGAATATATATCACGGATATAGCAATTTTTACTATACGTGACAACCAGTTATACAAAGGGAATAAGAAGACCATTATGTAGATACAGGCGATACAGCAAGACTCACATAAGGCCCTTAATAGGCGAACCGCGCATTATGGAGCTTTCAAATTCAGCAGTTTTCTTCCGCACTCTGCATATATACTGTATAGATTAATATGTGGCATGTAAAAATTCCTCGTTTTTTACTTGATTATCCTCTGTGCGTTAATTCGAAAACTATTGATGACATTGTGAAAAATTGTTTTTTTTTTTCTTTTTTTAACCAATGAAGTATGTTAGGCTACACGAAGTTTACCGGGCCCATTAGACTATCTAGATCTCACCAATAGAAAGAACCGGTCCGAGTTTACTCGAACATGCTTTCCAATTTATCAATCATTAGTAGATAGAGAAAATTATTCATTTCATAGCAAATAATTTTCCTATGGTTAAATTTCGGATATCTCGGGGGGGGGGGGGGTCCATCTGACGTCACTGAACGTGTGGTAACCTCAATATATTTTTCATGAAAATTTAGTTATTTTAATTTTATTACCCACTGAAGCAAACTATCAAGGGGCAAGCCACCCCCGCATTTTATTAACATCAATAATGACAACAATATATGTGAATTTAAAAGAAATCGTTGGAGCTGTTTTTTAGAAATAATTTTGTTAGACTTTTTTTGGATTTTTTTTTAGAATGA
Organism: Psococerastis gibbosa; assembly: GCA_963971405.1. Classification (NCBI taxonomy): domain Eukaryota; kingdom Metazoa; phylum Arthropoda; class Insecta; order Psocodea; family Psocidae; genus Psococerastis; species Psococerastis gibbosa. Next base: position 468,660 of record OZ020490.1, on the reverse strand, counting down.
GCCCCCCCCCCAAATTGAGCTAGCCCCAAATATAAAAAAAAATGATCCCATGGTATGATTTTTGTCAACTTACATGCTAAATTTCATCAAAATCGACCGAGTAGATTGCCCGGAAATTGATGGATAGACATACAGACAGACAGAGTGACAGACATACATTTCGTAAAAAAACACTTTTTTGGTTCGTGGGACGTCAAAACGTGTAAATTCGTTGAAATCTCGGAGTCGGAAATTTTGACCAACACTAAACTTCCCTTATAGGCCTACTACGCATAAATTGGAAAGCAAAAATGATAAAGTTTGAGTGGATTATCGTAACGATGGACTATTATACTTTTAGATCATGCAGAGGCGCGCGAATAGATGTCGTGCGGGATTATGGATGTTTTTGACGTACGCAACTACAAAGCAAACCCCCCCTGGCAGCTCCTCACTGCCGCCCATGCTATTCAACAAGAGGAAGGAGGTTAAGGAGCTTGGGCATTATCAAAAGCCAACTCTAACGGAGTTTTCCCATATTATTCTCACATCAAATCAAATCAAATCAAATATATATTTATTCCAACTAGTCCAATTGTTGACCATGGAGTCAGTTTTTTGTGTCTGTGCTTTGTCTGCAATGTAACGGTGTTCGTTTGAACGTGTGCTTCAAAATTATGCAAAAACATTTTATATGCTTCATTTAAGTCCGTTTGACAGTACACTGATTCCCAGGTTTCGTAAGAAAGGCAAAGTTTTAAATTAATATAGTCGGTTTGTTTGACTTTCTTGAAGTTTTTTTTCTTAGTATTCTTCTGTTTAGGTTCAGTTAGTTTGATTTCTATGGCTATCAGATAATGATCAGTAATGGCGGTTTCAAGAACGGCAGCTGTAACTTCTTTATCTGATTTGATAGAAATGTGATCAATACAAGTTTTGCTAAGTTGAGTAACTCTTGTTGGCTTATGTATGCAGTGCACCAAACCAAATTCACATAAAACATCTTGATATTCGTTTATCTGGTTATGTAAATTATTCCCGAATTTATTAATATTAACATCCCCAGCAAGGATGTATGTAGGCCTATTGCTACCAGCAGAATTTTGTAACGCATCTTGCAGTGACTCTAAAAAAGGTGTAAGGTTTAAATAGGAAGGTGATCTGTATACTCCAAAAAAATTATACTCTCGCTTATGTATGTAAAATTTTACTTTGAGCCCATTTTCTTCATGTAAGTTAATTTCCGTTACGCTATGAGTGTGGCTATTTTTTATATAGATAACAACTCCATCGTTTTGTAATTTGTTTTGACGAGTACGTGTAGTAGGAGCTATAGTTTGGGATTTCTTTTGGTTCAAAATAATCATTAATCCAACAACAACAACAAATTATATCGAAATTGATTGTTAGGGAATCTAAGAGTAATGCCAATTCGGTAAAGTTCCTGTTATAGGACCTTATGTTGATTACCATAATTTTGAAGCCAGAGCCAAATATGTTTTCAAAGTCTGTATGTTGGGAGAAGCTGTGGTCTGTTATTTCCTGGTACCTGTCAATCTCACTTTGTAAATTCATTGGCTATTTGGTGGGTTTTTGTGTAAAGAGCAGAGTACCGTAAATGCATTTTATGATTATAGTTTAAAAAAACGTACGTGAAACACAGCTGGGGGTGCTTTATATATATAAAACGTACTAAGAAAAGAACAGTTTGATTTTATACAGTAACAAAGTCATTATACAGAGCAAAGAAGTAAGATCGAAAATAATATGTAATTAAAAATATAATTCTATATAGGCTATGTTAATTTAAAGAAAATCGTTGGAGCCGTTTCTGAGAAAAAAATCTTTTAGTCGGTTTTCTTGGAGATTTTGGAGGATAAAGGTCCCCCGAAAATAAAAAAAATAAATTGTAACGAAATATTATTTTTGTGGAGAACCTACTCATATCGCTTCCTACTTCGGAAGAATAATGACACAACTCTAAATGTATCAATTTACAGAAATTTTTTAAAATAATGAAATAGCCTAAATAATGACTTTTTTTGTTCTATTACCAAGCCAACCTAGCGGAGTTAGGGCTACAAAGCCCTCTCTTACACTCAACTAGGAAAGCCCGGGACCGCCTGCTTTACATGCCCTCCGAAGCATGGCCAGAAAATGTAACTAGTGTAGGACTCGAACCAACAACCTTTCGGGTGAAATTCAGAGTCCGTTCGACTACTCTTCGTGTCCTAAGCCTACCTAATATGGTTCCCGCCAAATAGAAAACGACACACCTACCCATGTGCGGAAAATATACACACTGCAAAATCGATTTTTTAAATAATATTTTAGCGTTATTAGGTCGAAATCGACAATTTTGGAGTGGTGCCTTCTTTCTTCTTCTTTCAAATAAGTAGCGATATATATATTCATAGCAAAATGTCATCCAAATCCACCGAGTAGTTTTGCACAAATCGACGAACAGATAGACCGTTGACTATTCCTGGGGCCTCAAAACGTGTAAATTCACTGAAATTTCGATCAGCACATAGCTTTCCTTATACCAGGCCTAAGTACAATATTAAATGGTAAGCAAAAATATGTTCAGTATACTTAATTCTTTTTTAACTCAATACTGTTTCAGCATAATATTGTAATCCAAGTTCCCCGGCTATTATAACCGAGATTTCATATTGTATCCCTCTACCTTCATATTTACGGTATGTGGTTACACTTAATCTACCTTATGGCTCAGGTAGCTGTGTACGTTAGCCCTGGTAAGAAATTTCTTTGAAAACCTAATGCTGATGCAGTGGGCAATTATTATTTAATGTCGTTCAAAGCAGGCGGTCCCGGGCCTTCCTAGTTGAGTGTAAGAGAGGGCTTTATAGCCCTAACTCCGCTAGGTTGGCTTAGTAACAGAACAAAAAGTCCTTATTTATTTATTTATTTATTTATTTATAAAGTCAATGTTTATTTTTGTAAACTGTACGGTACGGTATATACTATATAGTAGGCTAATTTAAGTCCTGGTCTTGGAGCTCATTTCCCCCTTTTCACATTTAATCCGTGCTCAAGTGTACATCAATGTTACAAATTATGAGTTGTTTTATCTGCAAATTGAGCTCTAGAGCATGAGGTACTTTGTCGTCGTTCACCTGAAACACCAGTTAGACAGAGGCCTTCCATGTGTCCGATATTATCTTATATGAATTAGTCTGAACAGTCTCCTTACATTCTTCATTAAGTATTTGGCTAGTTAGGTACCGGCCAGACGTACAGCAATATTGCACGTAGAGCCTACGTGGGCCAAATACATCCTGGTTTTAATGGTCGCCTGACGCCTCATTCAGAACGCTTTGCACAGTGGAGGCTATTTTTACACCATATAGGCGTAGATACAATAGTGCCTGCACCAATGCAAGATCCCGAATCCATAAAATTTCCACCAAGCCAGCCCGAAGAGAAGTTCCCCCCCCCCCCCCTCTAAAGCTGAGGTAGGTAGTGCTTGCACTATACCTGTATGAATAATCAAATATGACCCCACGAGAGATTTTTTCTTAAATAGGCCTACAATAGTAAAAACCGTAGCTTTTAAGAATTTCGTATACACATTTTTTTTTTTAGATCTGTCGTAGTAGATCTAGAGTACATGTGTGTCTCGAAGGCGGATCAAATGTTGACGAAACATTTAGAAGTTCGCTTTCAGGCGAACATCACTCCATCACACCGCATTGAACTGCTTCATCATCTTTTCAATTTGACTGCTACGGTTGGCCCTCTGAATAATCAGTTCATCACGCCAAATTTACTGTTTTATACTTTTTACTTTTAACTCTCTTTTATCCCTACGTACAAGCACGTAGCCAGGATTTTATTTCGGAGGGGGCTAACTACCAAGGGCTATTGCATACCCCCAGTAAAACGGCGGGTCCCCCCCCCCCGGTAATTTTTAAGAATTGACATGCAAAAACACACAGTTTTAGTGTTTTTAGAGGGAGAAAAAAATTACAGGAGGAACATAAAACTGAACAATGCAATTTTTTTTTACATTTCGGGGGGAGGGGGGTTTCAGCCCCCAAAACCCCCTCCCTGGCTACGTGCCTGGGTACAACAGGTTCCTTCCACTCCTCCTAGTTCAGCTGCAGTTGCACCTATACAGTCTTGAGATCTTGGCGGACTTTTTTTTCTACCGTTATCCTGGCCGGCTGGCTTCTTATTGCCCCAGTTTCGATATGTTTTATGCGCCTTATCAGGTCATCTGGCTGCCTTCTTTCGACTTAGCCCCGTCATACTTGTTGTCGTTCCTGGGCTTTATCGACTATGTCTTCATTTCAGCTCTTATTTCGTTGTTCCGGCTTCTATCAACTAGTGCGAAGGGCCAAGGACCGTCGCAGCATTCGGCTACATGCAGTGTTTGTACTTCAGCCTTTCTCAATGAAGGCCCAGCGCTGTGAGCTATATAACACACTGTATAGCTTATAATTGATACGATACCAAATACCAATACAAAATATACCACACAAATAACAATTACAACAAATACAAACAAAAATGGAGTGAATACTCTTCTTTACAAAGACAAATGGACACGAAACCACCTCAAAACCTCCACAAAACCTCCTCAAAACCAATCACTCCTAAAATTTTCATTATTTTTCAAGGTAACAGACAATATCGTAACTTATACTGGTATACCGCACACATATTATACTGCATAATATATTAATACTAGTTAAATAACCGGTCCGAGTTTACTCGAACATGCTTTCCAATTTATAAATTAACAGATATACACATGTGTAATTTCATAGGAAATAATTTCCCTATGGTTAAATTTCAGATCCCTCGAGGGGGGGGGGGGTCCACCTCAATATATTAAAAATCCCTTAAAACTTAATGGCATATTCTGGAACGAACAGACCAATACATTGTAACAGTAGTAACAATGACACATGGCACGTAATGTATTGGAGCGTGAATTTTCCATAAGTCTTAATTTCTCAAAAAATAATTTTTTTGTACAGAAGCAAAGATTTTTTGGGAATGCAACCTGTCCGTTTTTGTTACCCTATTGAACACCTAAAACATACCTGAAGGTAGAAATCATCGATAGAAAGGTTCCGCAGAAAAATTATTTTTTAGTCATTTTTCATGAAAATTGAGTTATTTTTATTTATTTTTACCCCTAGAAGCAAACTATCAAGGGGCAAGCGACCCCCGCATTTTGTTAACATTAATAACGACTACAATGTATCTGAATTTAAAAGAAATCGTTGGAGCCGTTTTTGAAAAATAATTTTTTTGTATGTTTTTTTTTGAGTTTTTTTGAGAAGAAAACCCCCCAAATTGAGTTAGCCCAAAATAAAATAAATGGTCTCGAGGTATGATTTTTGTTAACCTAAATGCAAAATTTCATGACAATCGGCCAGGTAGTTTGCCCGGAAATCGATGATCAGACAGACATACAGACAGACAGAGCGACAGAGAGACATTTCGTAAAAAACACTTTTTTAGGTTCCTGGGACCTCAAACCGTGTAAATCCGTTGAAATCTCGGAATCGAATATTTCGACCATCACAAAGCTTTCCTTATACTAGCCTACGCATAAATTGGAAAGCAAAAATATGCCGCTTTGTGTAGCTGTTGGCATATCAGTAGGCCTATCATTCACAGAGACCATTTTGGATTCTAAAATCCACATCTTGAGTATAGAAATTAAAACAATTATTTATGACATACATATCCGCAACCTCCCACTCAGTCTGAAAGATTTATAAACACTCCCATTCCGATTTGTTTATATAGCCTAATTTGTTTTCAAGCCATGTTTAAACTTTAAGAAAATAAAAAGGCTTTTAGGCCCACAAATAAAATATTTTGATGGGTGCTTACTAATATTAGCCGTAGGTACTACATTGAAGAGACATGGAGGCAGTTGTTAATAATTTAGGATGAACAAAAAACAAAAAACTGTAAAAAATTTATTTTGTAAATAAATTTTGATTGATTGAACAGCCATGGTTTAGTGACATAACCTCCGGCAGTGACTCAGAGCACTTAATGTCCCTTGCCGGTTTTTCACCCATTATAAAATTTATTTTATTATTATTTGGCTGATTTAATTGTTTATTATGCCACACAATAAGTATATATGCCATATAATATATATATATACTGACTGAGCCTTCCTTATTAGTGAGCTAACTGCATCATCATTGCTTCCAGTTGTTAGGTATTGAAACGATTTTGTGTGCCTTGAAATAGCTACTATGGCGTGAGGAATGCTGTGGTAAATTTCCAGAGGTCATGGATTTATTCTGCACAAAACAACGTGTTTAGATGTTTTCCCTTGACTCTGGTGGACCGTACAGATTTGGATGGGTTCAGAGCACTTACCCTCAAGTGCTTTTGAAACTTTGCGTTTCTCAACTTGAGTAAAAGTTAAAATGAGCGAACCAGGTTTTAACTGGTAATATTCACCATTAGATAACGTTAGGGCAACTGAATTTACGATTGGATTCCTACTCGTGATATTCGGGTAGGACGTGGACAAAGCGTATGCTACATCTACAGGGCACCTCCTGGTCTGAGTAAGGAGAACTTCCGGACTGCACAGCCCAGTGACACTGTGAAAATTAACTTTGAAAGGGCTTCTCTCTAGATATGGAATTTGCTTATTATCTCCGAGGAGGACAATTTCCTTTGCGTGAGTAAGATTAGCAACAAAGCCTATAAAACCGGCGTGACCAAGCGAAATTTCATCAATAAAAACCCTTTCATACTTTTCCCCTCGATAATTGATTATAAATGATGAAATAGTGCGATAGTTCTGGAGAAGCTGTAGATTTTTGTTGTTTGGAAACCGCTTTTCTGTTGCTATTCTTATATCTTTTACAGCCTCCCTAGTGTGGGTCAGTATATTAGATCCCGCCCTGGGCAGTGCTGTTGAATGATGCAATGCGATTTGCCTGATCGAGGGCAGGCCTCAACGAAAGTCAGCTTAGGCATAGGACGTGCCAATAAGTTCACTTTACCTATAGACTGCATCAGTTCAGCATTCAGCATTAGTTCTGTCTTATCTGTTACCAAGATATATTTTTCTGTAGTATTGAATTTTTGGGAGAGGGGACAAAAGGAAACATAACCATCATTCAGAGTGTACCCCATCCTATATATAATATTAGTTTTGATCAGAAACGAGGAGCACTCATTATTGTATATATTTCTGTTAGTTGACCTAATTAGACTAATTGCAGCACCTGATATGCGATTACTGGGTGAAAGTGCTGACTCAAGTATAGCCTGATATTTCACTGCGTTCATATGATCGGCATTTAGCAATATATTTCTAAGTTCTATCATGCTGTTAATATAGAACTCTTGTTGATTTTTATGCAAAAGGTAGCCTGAGGGGTTGGGCTGCACATCGGGGGCATGACTTGGAATCTGAAGAAAATCAATATTTCTGTAACCCTTATTGTAAAAAACAAATTTTAAGTTTTGTTGCATCAGTACAGTATTTAGTAGATCTAACGCCGGAAAGTCGATGTAGCCACTAACAGTATATATATATATATCTACACCTAAAACAAGGGGATAGTTGACAAAAGCCCAGTTATCTACAATTGATAAAAGACTAGAAAAACTTTTAAAGCCGACAGTGGAATCCCATATTTCTAGAATCAATGTACAACAATTTATGCCATTTATACAGTGCCTAAGGCAAAACGAGTTACCATTGCTGACTAACGGGTATTGCTGAAATTTTTCTTCACTCTATGACGTCATATTAAGACGTTTGCTTATACCTTTTGAAAAAGTAAGTCGACTTCTTCCCCTATGTTATACATAAGATTAATTTTACTCTTGGGTGTGGAATTATTGAATGACTAATATTATCTAATATTCCTGAAAGCTCTAAAAGTTGAGAATTTTGACTTGGAGCACATTGGTCAATTTTCCTGCCAGAAAATGTTTTAAAGATAGATTGCAAATATTTACTACCCTTAGAAGTCAACGCCATAATTGGTATTGTCAATTAATTGTTTCATGGCTTTTAAATAAGAAGGGCAAGTAACTGAATTAACCTTATGATTAAAGTCTTGGAGGCCATTTCGTTTACAATTTATGGAAATTGGGGAGTGATAATTTTTGGTAGGACAGTCTTTATATACATGACCTATTGTTGCACAATGTCCACAGATTGGGCTACTTTGCTGGGAGCAAAATTTTGCCGAGTGATTAAATTTGTGGCATGAGTAGCACCTGGATACAGCGACGTGATCTTTGACCTTACAGGAGGTCCAATCCAAATACACCCGTCCTGCTCCGGTAATCGTCTTCCTCACTTCAGTTGAGCACTCCACCACCCAGTGACTTGTGCTCTTACCTTTGGGCCCGGTTTTGTAAAGGGGCACGAAGTCTTTGCTCTTATCCACTGAGATTGACCGGTCCAGATTTTTTGAGAAGAAACTGGTGGCCAGCTCATTCTTGTTTAGCTCTGATATCATATTATGTGACCTTATAATTTCAAAATTGGAATGGAACTGTGGCATTTTCAATGTTCCGAAACTGGCCATGGTGAGAGTTTGGATTTTTCCGAGTTAACTGCCTTTTAAGTATGTGAAAAGTTCTGTATTCCGGTGCAGAAGTGGACCATAGAGTAAACAGCAACAAGCGGTTTTTTTCCTCCGTAATCGCAAATTAGCCGCCGACTTCGATGACCAGGCTGTAGCGTGCTCGTACTTCTGCGAGTCTCTACACGCCATGCGATCGGAGACGTGGCGTAACTCAACACGGGTGCTAACCTACTACTAAAGAGGTCAATCGGGTACATTCATTAAATTGTTTGTATCCGATTAACCTTTTTAAAAAATAGAAATAAAAAAACTTTCATTTTAAAATGTTTAATTAATTTTATGCTTAATTATTTCTGCATTACATAAGCATGTAGGCAATTGTTTTACAATTTTGCACCCCTAGGCGATGTGGTGCCCCCACCTGCCCTTCTGTCGTTACACTACTGCAGTCAGTCTCTTATTACATCTCGGTAACATCTCTGCACATACCTAAATTGAGATACAACTGCAGTGGTACAGACGGCTTATTAGATACTCGTACAATAATACGAGCATAATTGTTCATGGAGTAATTCCAATCTATAACACTTGAATGCCTCCGCTAATTAGGCTGTACCACAGTTGTAAGATGAAGTACCCTGCTATATACGTATACTCTCTGCATAGTACTGCATACTGCATACTGCATAGGCCTATACCATTCGAATCATTTCAAGCTGTCTGATCGATATTTGAAAGCTGTCTGTCTTCGCCTCTCCGATTTCGGTTATGCATTGTACCTACTATACACTATTGTATAATTAATTTGTTTTGTAACAGATATATTGTCCATTGATGGGGGGGGGGGGGGGGTTAGTCGCTGGTCAGTCAGTACAATAAGTTAAGTAATACTGACTATTAAGTGTCTGCGGTGCAAAGTCGTGTGTTAAAAATGTTTTTTTATCATAATACTTTCACGAGGTTCTGCGATTTATTTTGTTAACTACCGTTTAATCTTTTTGAGCACTTTAGTCGTCGGACGATGAGCTTGAGCTATCCGATGAACGGGAAGACGACTCGGAGTACGAGCTGTCCTGAGGCTCGACAAAGATGTTGTTGACAGTAACTGAGCCCCCCTGGTTGTTGACAAGCACTGTTGGGGTGTTGTTTACCTATGAAAAAGAAATATCGTTGGACACGTTGAATGACCGTCTATGTTAGTAAAAACATGGGAACTGATTCTTAGTGGACTCTGGACTGCCAAAAGTTTTCTTGGTCACCGTCACCACTGCACTGGCAGGATGGGTCGGCTTCGAATAATTCCAGATTCCGTCTCCTCTGTAACGAGGCTGAATGCACGGTTGTCCCCTTTTCCGGTGTCTGGACAATGAAAGCGACGAGGGAGGTGACTCGTTGCAGCAATGATTGAGACTCTACTGGGCGATACAGAGACATCATGGATGGATGTCCTGAGTTTTGGGTTATTCTCACCATGTTCTAGATGTTCTTTCATCCTATCCGGAAGCATGATGCGGAAACAGTTATTCATACAAATATAGCAATGGATTTAATTCTTATATTGCTTAAAGGAAGCTGTAAATAAATTAATGAGCCTGTTTCCCCAATGCGAACGCAAAAAGATTTGGAAATTTTGAAACTTTCCAGAAACAACGGCAGAAATAAGAAAATATCACAACCTTCTTGCTGTTATAAACTTAACGTGTTTTTCCAATACCTACGTTTGTACAATTAATTGCTATAGCAATCAATAATTTTTTATTCTACTAGTCATGTTTTATTAGTGCAACAAAGTTACTGTGTGTCGGCCTACTGCTTTAGGCTCAATTCACACAGGCTACAACGTAGCCTACAGTCTACTCTTACACGCTATTTCTGAAATTTTGCAGTCAGCCCGAGTGTAGCCGTATGCAGATTTTTTTCAGTCATTTTCCTGTATCAGAAGTGTTAGCATACAACTGATTTCCAAAATAATTATTTTGTTGCGATGGTAGTAGAATACCTTTACTCCAGCAATTCGAGACTTCGGTAAATATTACACTACAAAGCCTGTCTATGTTCATAGCCACTATACTCTGTAGTACTTACTGTGCTTTGCGACAGATAGTAACTGCTGTTTGTTTGCTGATTACTGTTGCCTATACTGGAGTTATTGTTGCTGTTACTGTTATTGCTGTTGGGCCCGACGGTATAGTTTACGGGAGAGTTTGTGTACGTGTCTCTGTTACTTAAATGATTGTTATTTCCGTTAAATCTGTTGTTCCCGCCATGCCCGGCCATTTTGATCTGTAAGAAAAATTAATTAATAATCATCATTCGCCCTTCAGGACGCAGGCCCGAGAAAGCTGGGGGGTGATATACCGGGAGTTGCTGCCAACCAATCATTGTGATTGTGATCTCAGAAGAAGAGTGATAAATAATTTGGCGTGTCCCGTTTCTCCCCACCGACACGACAACCCAATGTCAGTCTATACATAGTGGCACAGGATCCTCATCTCTGTTGGCCATTACCTACTGCATTTGGGGTGTTGTTGTCAGTAACTTGCCCGAAAGCCTTGTTTTCCTCTGCTAGTAAATGGACCCATCAGGCTTGGGTGGGCTCAGGGCCGATCGAAAATGTGTCCATGTAGGCTATGTTCGCGTAGGCTATGTTCAGCCTCGAATCTCGACCTTCCGTATCATTGCGCAGCTTCCTACCATCTGGACGATTGTAACCCCTTACCCAGATACTAAATCTAATAATTAAGTTACAAATATACAGTATGCAGTAGGGACCTCCGAGACCTCCTGTATTCATATGACCCCGAAATCCCAACCAATTAAGTAAATTGCAAAATACCCTCTGCATCAGCAGTCGAAGCACCAGCGAAAAATAATAGCTCTCTCTGGGAATTATTAACGACTTTTTGTATGGTATGATGTTAAAACTAACCCTCTCATTTAAAAAGCATTAAAATGATTTTCTACGCTGAGCAAAAACAATCCTTCGTATTCGTGTTCATGGTACAATAATGAGGAGTAACCAATCTATGTTGACTAACAATTAGTAATTTTATTCTAATTCCACGATGATTCCTGTTGGTCATTCATTAGGGTGTAGGCTATTTCGGAATATTTACGCGTATTCCGGATTCGTTATTCTTTTCTGTTGGTGCCTGGCCTACCGCTGCAGTGTTTAATAAGAAAGAAAGTAGTAATAATGAACTTACTGTAGTATAATCAATATGAAATTGTATGAGAGGTTATATACCTATGTGGTGTGCACTGCAGACGGTTGGAGGCAGAGATTAGATGTAGACTATTCACATACAGTGTATTACATTAGATTGGTGGATAAATGGCTTCATATCTAATCGGTTTTGCCACCTCAACTTTCTGATAGTTATCTTATCTGATATGGCGATAGAGCATTCACATTACAAAATATACAAAATAATCGATGACGGCACAATTTGGCCATTTCAGGAATAATAATAATTGAATAGATTTAATGTTGTCGGTCCTTAAACGCATGTAGGCTATGTAGTGGACCCCTCTCGTACGGGAATTAGCCAACCAATCAGTCTATCAGCTCAATAAAATCATTGAGTTATTGAGTTTGCCATCATTTTACCGATGGCTACACGTCTAGTAAACATTCTGGATTTCTACGAAAGAGATCCATATCACTATCCAATATGGTTTTAATTCAGAGATAACCGGAGGGGAAAATTGTAATTGGTGTAAAAGATTAAATTTCATTGGTAGAGCTGTCAATAATGACTTTTGTATTTGAGTCCCACTCTGATTTGCTGCTTTCCGTTTTCGAGTTCACAACTAAGCCTGCATTATGCCATTGAATATATAACACTAGTGTTATATAATACCTATATATGTATATGTTTGATGTTCTCGGCTGCGGTGACTTACAGGAAATTAGACATAATAAAAACCAAAATAATAACTTTGCTTAGCCCACATCATCAAAACAATTATATTATTTGACGACCGGTTTAGGTCATCGTCAGGAAAATATGAAATCCAAACAGATAGCCTAAACGCTAATTTGGATGAACAGGTTCATTGTCGTTGAGAATGTGTTGTTTCGGAAATCAGGAAAACAAAGATGGTTGTCATGAAGCTCTAGCTCGCAGTTCCTTTATTTGCTTTTTTGGTATGGTGCCCATTCCATTGACCGGCTAGGGCTATTTCCAACAACGGTGACGTGGTAGCAGACATTCAAGACTTAGGTGGCGTTTCCACTGACCTCGCATTGCAGAATTGATGGAAATGTTTATTTTCCTCTATGCCATAGTTAAAATTGATCAATGATCATACAGTAAAATCACAAACAAACAAACTAAAATTAAAAAATGGCTTCGTGGGATATGTTAATTACAAACATTTTAATAGATTTCTATTAAAAAAAAACAAACATTTCCGTCAATGTCATTTGCAATCTGCAATGCGAGGTCGGTGGAAACGCTACCTAAGTTTTGAATGTCTGCTACCACGTCATCGTTGTTGGAAATAGCCCTAGCCGGTCAATGGAATGGGCGCCTATGCCCAGAATGACTATATCTATAGTACATGACTTGGGGGGCAAATAGCTCATAGTAGCACTAACAATTGATCTAACCGTAATGATTAGATGTTTGTTATCAGATGTCCAGAGATACGAGCCACTACCTTACGTCTGATAACATTATGAATGTTACCCACAGTCTATCAGTTCATAAAGCAGCTTTAAATTTAAACAGGCATATAGCAGGTAGGTTATTCTGTTTCCTACAATAAATAAATTACGATATATATGGCAGTACTTTATAGATTGTGTACACTTGCCAGGGACGGATCCAGCCCATTACCTACTTAGGGAGGGGGGGTTGTTATATAAAATAGGAAAAAAATATGTAGCATCAATTAAATCAGAGCGTAATAAATTAACGTACAATAGATTTACTACATTTTGGTGCGCAATCCCCCCTCCCGCCCCTTTCCCCCCGTATCCGTCCTAGACAGATGCCCATGTATATTTGGTTTGGTACTCTTTTACTGAATACACGTCTTCATATAGTGACACAAAGTCAGTAATGAGAAAATCGGCTTATCTTATTGCCATATATTGCAATATATAATACGAACACACTAAATCTGTTTCTTGCGATGCCAATAATACATGACAGTAGCCTTATTAGTCAGGTAAACGTAAGCTAGTTAGTCAAATGTTAAAAATGGGATTTACTATGTTCGGGAGAAATCAACCGTGGTCGTGGAGAACTCAGAAATGAGAAATGGAATTGGTTGTTTTTATAAAAGATCTGACGTGCAGTTCAAGTTTTAGTTTTTGAGATAAACATCCCTGTTGCAGGAGAAGTGCACCTAGCTCTCTCCATAAGATAGGCCTATCTTATGTCTATGTCTATGTCGATGTCTATCTCGAAAACTAAAACTTGAACTGCACGTCACATCTTTCATAAAAACAACAATTCCATTTCTGTCTGCATCTATAGAGATGCACCACCTCAATGCAAGGCAGATGATTTTGTTTATCGATTTTCCATAGTCCAAAGTTTTCTAAATTTTTCTATTCTAAATCTTATTATCCTAAATCCTTATTCTAAATTCTGTAGGTTATACTTGTGTTGAGTTACGACATTGCACGATTGTACTTGAAGTAGGCTACGTCTTGGTACCACAAATATAGCTGTGAAAGCCTTCGTTCTTCTGAACTAAAAATTACCCTGTTTTTAATATATTTTCAGAGTTTCAATTTTCTCTGATAAAAAGGTACTAAATTAAGTACCTGTACTGATTAATATGGATGGCAAGGGAAATGAATTGACAGGAAGTGAGAATGTTCTGCAGAACGGCGCGAACGTAGCGAATTCCCCATCAACGGTGATCAATGGCGGCGTGTTTATATCCACAGGCGACAACTCCACTATCCATGTCGAAAATCACACCTGTGGAGCTCGCGTGAGTGTTTTTTTGTGTGTTATTCCGACAGATTTTCGGACATATCTCACATATGCATACATTGGTGTAGGCATAATTGCCAAAATACCTCAGAACCCCATGTGTTCCGTGCCCCTAGTTGTCAAAACTAAATCCGCGGGGGGGGGGGAGGGGGGGGGGGGAGGTGGGTGGAGGCTTAGCACCACAAAACCTTAACCATATTAATATTTAATATCCATGATTACAGTGCAGATTCACACATAAACTTTGACAAAAAGAAAAGTCTGAAACTACGAAAGTCTTTGATTTGGTACTTGGCGTACATAGACCTAAGGCGCCCATTCCACATACGTACAACGTCAATGAAAATTATGAAATTGAAGGACATTTCAATTTTACTCTATGCCATTGTTAAAATTGATCAATGATCAATTGATAATAGAGTAAAATCACAAACAATGAAACAAACAATCTAAAATTAAAAAAATGGCGTCATGTGATATGACAAGTACAACTATTTTAATTGATTTCTCTAAAAAGAAAGCATTTCTGTATAAAAATTCTAATAAGGATTAAATAATAAGGCGACGAAGAAAACAAATACAATTTCAAGAAGCAAATGCAAACAAATTTCAAAAATTTGGCGCATACGCTTCAATTAAAAATTGTCAATTTTTGAAAAAACATATGGAATTGCCCCCATCAATGAGAAATTGAAATGTCCTTCAATTTCATAATTTTCATTGACGTTGTACGTATGTGGAATGGGCGCCTAATGAAAATTTCTCTCTGTTTTAGGATCAGAAATAATCTATGAGAAGAATAAAACGACTGAAAGATACAGGAAACGGCCGAAAAGCGTTCAAATGTGAGAAACCGTTAATACCTTAAAAACTACTAAGGCCTATTATTATGATCTAATGTTCATAGCTTTTGATTAAATTCTGGTTTATTCTCAATAATATTATGTTTATTTGCATTGGAAAAACCCTAAAGTCTGCCATCGCGTTCATGTTGAGTCTGTAACCTTTATGTGACTTAACTATTGTTGTATAAAATTAAAAAATATCAACTAAAATTATGGGTTAACAAAAAACATAGGTTGCATTCCTCACGTTACTCTACGGTGCCCTTGTATAAAGCCTTCACCTCCTCCATCCAGCCAGTGCTTCTTTGCATGGATGGCCTGGTGTCCCCCCCTGATGGCTGATTGAAGGCTCTTACTAGATGACCCAGCCGCCAACGTAAACCATTTTCTCGTCCTGCATGTCCAAACAGTCCCAATCCGGCGCACAAAAACAGATATAGAATATTGTCCTTGGCCTCCAGTTAAGCAGTCGTTCTTTTTTAGTATCTACTCTCTTTATAGCTCTATATTTGAACATTGCTAACTAGTTAACTTATTTCTACTGATAAAACAGAACTTGAATTAGGCTAGTTTAAGCTACACCGCCAGAGCCCATCAATTTTGCTGCAGACGCCAGAGATAAGGAGATGGAAAACAAACAGATTGTACAAGCCTATATCAACAAGTTATACCTACCGTACCTATCCAAATTTCACTATTTGGTATAATATAGTTTATAGCCTAGGTACAGTACATAATACGGGAAACTCTTTAAACAGCAAATTGAAAATATTGTTGCAGGTCGTGACTATATCGACAAACGAGCCTGTGCAAATTGATGTATATTTGGGTTCATAATGATTTTTCCTTGTGACTACTTGGATTGTAAATTCCCAATTAAATAAAAGGTTATTTTTGCAAAAATACCGCAATATTATTTAAAAATTGACCGGTTTCAGTGGTAAAAGTCACCAACGCGAGTAAAATAAATCTAGGCTAGTCCATAACACTTAAGGCTGAGTGTTCAAAATGTTTTGTAAACAATGAATTATCGTACTTTTTGGACGAAATTAATTAATTGCTCGTTCCACAGCCACAAAGATATAAAAGGGAACAGATGAAAAAATCTTAGAAAATACGAGCTTTCTGTGAAAGCTGTCTATTTCCCTTTCAAATTTACAACTGTGCTACAAAATGGGTTTAAGGCTCTTTATCCAATTTTTTTAAGGTAATAATATTTCAGTTCAGAAAATATAAACTTCCTGCGATAACTTGGATTTTTTATGAGCTTTTTATCTGTTCACTTAGTTATCTTTGTATCTGTGGAATGAGCAATAAATTATTTTCGTCAAAAAAATCAGCAAAATTTCTTGTTTACAAAACATTTTGAACAGTCAGCCTTAAGTAACAGAGAATTATTGAAACCCCGGTTCGCCCTAATAAAACGAGCCGACCACTTCCGTCGTTTACCGTGGACAAGCACATCAACGAACTTTATTTAGTTTCATTACCTACAATGTCAAAATTTAAATGACTTATTTGTATCCTGTTAATTAAGTTAAAATCTATTCGTAACTTATGTAATATATTGTATAATTTTACAATATTATGACAACCGGCTATGTTACGTTCCTCAGATAAGACATAACTTGTTTAATTAGTGCCATCTTGTCCGTCCTTTTGTGGTTTCGCTGATTTTGAACCGGTCTCCTGAAACATAATATATAATATAGGCCTATGCTAATATATTATCTAATTTAATAATTGTTAGTGAAAAATTTCTTTACCATTATTTTTTTCTGTGTACCTGACTTTTATATTTGTCGGCAATATCTTATTACTGCTAACACATTTGCCAACTTACACAATTAATCGATCCATTCTTTTTGCTGGTGGTTTGTTGCATATCATGACCAATTCTTGAGTTATTGTTACTGTTAGTGTTGTTACTATAATGCCCGACGTTATAATTTATCGGCGAGTTAATGTACGAGTCTGCACTACTAAAATAGTTGTTATTTCCGCTGTAACTGTTGTTGTTTCCATTTGTCTGTAACAATAGTAGTTTTTTTTCAATTTTTAATTATTTTTATTAATGGTCACTGTTACCAGCTGAAATTGAACGAAATTGCAACAAAAACCGAAAATCAGATAGGTAACAATTATTTCCACCAATCCACTCCCTGCCCGTATTAACCCCCGATGACTTAATATCAAGATTTATTCATCCGATCCTACTTAGCATTGAAAGACAATACCATTTCAACAGCATACTCACATTGCTATTAAAATTGCTGCTGGGGTCTTGTTGCTGATTGGCCTGAAGGTTGGTGCGTGCGTTATTATCCCTGGGTCCGAATGGGACATTGTTAAATGGGAAACCATTGTGAAAGGGGAACCCATCCCGGAATGGAGAACCATCATGGAATGGGAAGTTGGGTGGAAACTGGGGCCCCTGCCAAAAACTGAAGTTACTTCCTCCGGCACCTCCATCGTTTCCGCTACTATTTTCCTAAGAAAATAACATAATAATCAAGGTAAATCTTGTGAATAATCACAAAGTACTTGGTTAAGAATTGGAAAAATTTAAAATTGGTTGCAGACCAGTGAACAAGATGAGCAAATTGAGCATGGCAGATCATTTTTTGTGTAACGGGAAGTAATGGTTAGGTACATTATTCTGGATATTTGTAGCTGATATAGCATTATTTGGAACCACGCCCGCTGTTTTTTTTTTCAGAATTCGCGAAAAAAGTAGTTGTCTACAGCCTTATCGTTTTGTTTCAGTAAATCAGACTTAGGAAATGACTTGAGACATGTTTCTGGCAACGGTGACTGTTGCTAGTATGCTCATTATATAAATTGTGTTGTCATTTGAGAACGAGAGATTATTTATTTTAACAAAGTTTGCTCCCTCTACATATATGTTAGAGGAATGGAAGGCCGTGCTTTTCTTTTGTCACGCATGCTTACGTGGCTAGGCGGAAAACCGTCGTTGTTGCTGTTGATCTGCTGATAATTGACGCCGGTGTTGGTCCAATTGTTGCTATTGACGTTATTACTGTTGTTTCCTACAGTGTAATTAATGGGCGAATTGATTATTGTGTTGCCATAAGCAATAATGTTCCCTTTGTCGTCAACACTTACACTTCTTCCATTCATATTGATCTGAAACATTTAATAACATTGGACGTTCCTGCAGCAATTAAAATAATATATATATATGATATGTTAGCCAACTACAATAGCATTACAACTATCAATACAATCATTCTTAATGTATTTACAATATTAATAGAAGGGTCGCTGTTAATGTCACTGTTGGAAGTGTTATCGCTGATCAGACTGCTGCTCCCACTGCTGCTACTACTACTACTGCTACTAGCCCCAACGTCACACATGTTTGATGACCCGGTTTCATTGGGCCGATGATCATCGGGGTTTCCAGTTGTACTTGTATTGGTCTGAAGCGAAAAGAATTTAAGATAGAAAGATGGCAGCTAGGACGAATGGTTCAGGTTTTTGCATTGTGGCACTGCTATTACATGTTAACAACTGGAATAAACCAGTTTGTCGATTAAATAATTGATTTTACAGATTGGAAGTGCCTAATGACTTGCTCAGAAAAATAAATGTAGGTACTAAAAGAGATGGCATAATAATTATCATACGTCATTAGAAGGGACGTTGATTGTGCTGTTGGTTTGTTGAAATATATTGAGTCCAGTGTCAGGCCCGTTGTTTCTATTGAAGTTGTTGCTATTAGCTCCAACAGTGAAATGCATAGGCGAGTTAATAATGGTGTGCAGCCATCCAATATTTCGGTTATCACCTTCAATGTTCGTTCCATGGATCCTGGCCTAGAAGAAGTTAAAAAACGTAATGTTAAGTAATGACGCAGAAGTTAATTTGCTAGGAGGGCTGCCCAAGCCAAAGAACTGACTGACTAAGAAAAAATGTGAATATATTTTTTTAAATTTAATGAATATGGAAAAAATCTACAGTTGGACGAAAATTGGCATAACTACCTCACTGTTCTGAGGAACAAAGTTGTTGCTTCCGCTGCTTTGGTTATGGGCATGAGCAGGCTTTGAGCTGCCACTACTTTCATCCTTGTTGGTCCCATCCGCAACATTCAGTTCAGGATTGGCTTGGTTGGGTACATTGGGCTCAGAAACGTTTTTATCTGCGTTCTTTTCGATTCCCTGCAAAATGTTAATTTATTGATTAAAATAAATATTTCAGGGAAGAAATATTAAGCGTCCTGCAGTACCCGTAGTTGCATAGTATGGTATTAAACACGGTTCCAAATTAATAACAATGTACCGTATATTAATAACAAATTTAAGTCACCTACATGAAGATTTTTCAAATATTTCCAATGGATGACTGATGTGACCTATAGTTGCTCCATGTTTCTTTTGTCAAACTTAATTCTACACTAATTTTATTCGAGGATCAGTATTTAGCCTCATTCAACTAACCGCACTCACATTTCCATTATTATGAGAACCAGCTTCTTGGTTGGAAATGATTTGCTGATTGTTGTGGCCACTGTCAAACGACTGGTTGCTGTTGTGGTTGTTTTCATTGTCACCGACAGTGAAGTTCAGTGGGGTATTGGTAATGACCACTCCGTTTCTTATTATAACATTATCGCCACGAAAATGTCTGTTATTCCCATTCATTTTTGTCTGAAAATTGTCGTACTCCGTTATTTCATTATTATTATGAAAGAAGAAATAATCATAGCGCGCCAGACAGCTATTAAGCTTAGTATACAGACTAAAAAGGTTGTTAACTAACACTACCGTATCCAATTATAATTTGTACAGCATGAGCGCGGAACTGTAGTAATCTTGAGACCCCCTATAACCACCATCTCAATTTACAATAGGCTGCCGGAAGAAATAAAAGGTAGCCTATCTATCCAATTATTGCACAATGTTACAAACAAATAAGTCACTCTATTCTTAAACCAAAATCCACAAGCTTCGGCCACTCTGCAAATTATTTAGCCTACTTCTCAAAGTGACACCATATACTGTTCCTATATCGTTCTGCACTGTGTTTGTTTTCTTTCTCATATTTATTGTGCAACAATGTTACAAGGAAAGTCTCCAATATCACAGGCAATATTACAAGAACAGCTGCGTACGGTACCTACTAGCGAATTAATAATTATGAACTAAAGAACTTACAGCTCAGAACTTGTAACTAATCATATATTTGATGGACATACAATAGGTAGCGGTAGTTGCCGCAATACTGTAAAGTACGGAGTTGACATCAGTTGATTTCGTCCTAACCGGTAGGCCTACAATCGTGAATTCATGCGAGCAAAGATTAGATAATATAACTCTCGGCTTATACACTCAGTTGGCATAAAAATGGTTTAATTGTGAGTTTATACGCTCACGTAAGACTTAATGTTCACACTGCTATTATGATAACATAACTAAGAAGGTTGGAAAGGCCACTGTTCATCTAGATACTAGGCCCATTGGCGTAAATAGGGGGGTCCTGGGGGGGGGGGGGGCTTAGCCCCCCCCAGGTCCACCCGTAGCCCCCCCCAGGATTTCTGGTGACAAAGACGCTGTGGAGGCTAAAGGCATAGTATCCACAATAATGAAAGGGAAATTAATTCTTAGTTTGCTTATTTTACATGAAAAAAAATCACCATATTGACCAAGTACTTTCACAAAAAATGTATTACTCAAAATGCTTAAAACCTCAATACTTTAGAGCTATTTTTTCCTAATTTTTCTCCGGGGGAGACCCGGGCCCCCCCTCAATGGTAGGTTTACTCGTCGTTATAATATCTAAATTGTACTGCTTTCAAACGTTGGCGTTAATAGGGGGGTCCTGTCCCCCCAAAAGCACCCGTAGCCTCCCCCCCCAGGATTCTGGCGACAAAGACGCTGTGGAGGCTAAAGGCATAGTATCCACAATAATGAAAGGGAGATTAATTCTTAGTATGCTTACTTTATATGAAAAAAAATCACCATATTGACCAAGTACTTTCACAAAAAATGTATTACTCAAAATGCCTAAAACCCCAATATTTCAGACCGATTTTTTCAAAAATTTACTTCGGGGAAGACCCCCCCCCCTCAATGGTAGGTTTATTCGTCTGTAAAATCGCAACTGTAATGCTTGAAAAATGCGTAAAACCTCCCTAATTTGGGCATATTCATCAATTTTTTGCCCGGGCCCCCCTTTCTCCGGGTTAGAATATTCGTAAAACCTCACTAATTTCGGCCCAATTATCACTTTTACTTCTCCAGGGTATGCATGCGTAAGACCTCGCTAATTTTTGGCCCATTTATAGATTTTTTTTTTCTCCGGTGGAACAAGGTCTTGGGGTCCTAAAGCCCCCCCCCCCCCCAGAAATTTTGGGAATTTACGCCAATGACTAGGCCTATGCAGAGCTTTGAGGATATAAATTTTGAAATTGAAAGTCATTTTCACTTGAAAAAAGCTGAATTGTTGGCATACCTAGGAAGGTCTTGGAGGCAACGTCAAAAAGTTTCCATATTGTGTTCTCCATAAAAATTATACCCCCTCATTACAAAAAGTGTTCAGACCTATTAATACTACTCTACATAATATCTTATTTGTTTTAAAATGAGAATTAAAGCTAGTTGTAGCCTGCGTGTTGCCCATCAGCAACATTATTAGAAAGGAAATATTTGGCCGTTAGCAACAACGTAATATTGAAATGAGGGTTACGAGATATTCTAATTAATTAGTTTTATCGGTTTCATGTCAATTTTCAAACACTTTTTGTCTGCCCTGTACAATCTTTTTATTTGGCGTTTTATGGTGTGCAAAGTTGATGATGGACGGTGTCAAGGGCGTGAATCGGGGCTCCAGAGAAGCAGCCCCTATACCCTAAGATTTGATTAAAAAAAAAAAATACAAAATAAAAATTTGACTCCGTCTACCGAAGAATTTCTTACCTTGTACCGTGTTTAAAAATAAAAAATATAAAAAAAGGAGTTCTTGTTCTATCACACTCAACTAGGATCTATTTTACATATGCCCTCCGAAGTATGGCCGGAAAATTAAGCCAGTGTGGGACCTGAACCAACAAGGATTTGAGTGAAAGTTAGAGTCCGTACCACTACTCGTCATGTCCTGACAACTAATTGTCAGTTTAACCCACTGAAAAATACTGAAATGACACCCGTGGACGATGTAGAGGGGGCAGGAAAACCAATATGGTAGACACACTGCTGACTCTAGATTCGTACTTTTTGTTCGATATTGTGACTAGAAGCTAACGACTAAAACCCAATAACATGAGAATTGAGTAAAGAACGATAACATCAATTCATAGGTCTAACAGACATGAGGTGATTCATTTGCGATAAAATCACCTGCTTTTCCATATAATATTAAACTGATGATGTAATAATGGCTGCCAATCTAGAGTTGAGTAACCTGATTACATCCAAAGCTGCTTGCTGTGTTGCAGTTTACGAAACAATTATGCATAATCCAATCAGCTTCAGCATCGGTTTCAATGACTTAATCCGTTGGGGCATCAGACACTCTATCCCCCTATCAATTCTTGGTCCATGGGGTTTCCTGCACTCTATACTATATTAGCTTTTCCCTTATCAATGTCATTGGCCGCTCCAAAGATAAGCACTGATTAACCAATTTTCCCCCAATGCCTCCGAATAAAAACCCCGAAATGAAAAATACCTCAAAAAGCAACAATAAGTTCATCACCTCAGAAAACAACCCCAGATTAAACAACACCGCCGATACTGTTTACTTATCCTGTGCAGGAGAGTGGAAATGTTCATTCTCATTACCATTTTATGCAGATGTATTACAATATTACCTATAGAAGCAAGAGTAATATGGTAATATTGATATGCGGTAAAATTATTAAACATAGTCCTCAGTATAGGCTTACAAAGAAATCAAAATCTTGCCGTGAGTAATTACTATAAGATATCCGAGGATTTCCCAACAGCAAATCCCGAGAATGCAGAATGTTGTGGTCTCTAATATGAGCTCTATTATAATCTAATCTCATTTACCCTTAAATGCTAGTGAATTTTTAACAAGTTTTCTCATAGTTAAAATGCAACATTTTTGCATTAAAAATATTAATGGCGAAGCCCTGCTGGATGTTAAATTCGAATGACTCACCCACTTGTCCTAAAAATCCATCCGCATATTTGTCCGCCTTCCAAGATAAGATCTCCATTCACAATTTTGAGGTGTTTAGTAACTAAAGATTAGATACGGGGCTGCCTATTTATTGGCCTATGGATGAACGATGTAATCAAATCCCAGCTACATCCGACAGGGTTTCAGACAATCTAACAGTCAACTTTTGCAGTTCATACTCTGTAAGTTCCTTCATTGTTTCACATTCTTTGACAGTGTCTTTTATCTATGTTAACGTACAACAATGGTAATTAATTAGGATCCGTCGCTTCGTATTAGACGCAGGCTGCGTATGGATCATAACATAATATTCCATCATGCTATCACCAGTCATGAATCGACTCATTATGAAATTGCATGAATGCAAGGGGATATGAATGGAGCAAGTTTGATAAAATAATAACCTACTGCCTTAGTAATCTAATAATAATGGGATAGGACTGTAAGCACTGCACTGTGGCAATCATGGCAACAGTAATAGGTACTGCGTATACATATATAGCAAGTGCTGCCATAATTGTTTAGCAAACCATAATAACAATGAAATTCTTATAGGTGCAGACCTAGACCAAGATGAACGGGAACGGCAACACTTTCAGCGGAAATAACAACACGTTAACTAACGGAGACACCTATATTAACTCGCCAAGGAGTGAATCCGTCGGCCATAATAGTAGAAATACCAACAGTAACAATAACTCCAAAATTGGGAGCAGCAACCAGCAAACACACAGCAGCTACACTGGATCTCAAAAAACTGTAAGTACTCGTAGAGGGAAGACGTACGTACAGATACTAAAGTATGTAATAATCAAGGCAAGGCCTATTGCTATTGTGGAAGAAATATTAAGAGACAATCGGAAGGTGAAATAATATGTGAGAAAATAAAATATGCCATGAAATATCAACCGCAGAGCTGTCAAAAATATCACACCCCTCTGAAGGAGCTTCAGCATTTTAATACATGATCTCCATACAGTATGTGCCAATTTCTAACTCCGATTGATCACAATTATCGGAATGAATTCGTAAAAGGAAAAAATGTTTTGTGTGCGGACCTGGTAGATGGAGCTATAAAACTGTGGGAAATCGGTTCTCATATTTCACAATGTAGAGGTGTACTTCTAGTCCTAATGAATGCGATATTATTGATAGCTCTACTATGGATATTTTTTTCTAAAATTCGTTTTTGTACTAAATTGCATGCTCCGGCAAAGCGATGATCCCGAAAAATCTAGATTTTCCATGAGCCTCTGATTTCATTTGATAAATGAGGAGGTGCCTCTTCAACGTAATAAGTCAATGAAACGAATGAATAATTAAATAAATCATTGCCTTTATTCAATAAAGTAGCTTACAGACCCCTTCCCTTTGGTTAGTTGAGTAGCTGTACTAACCTGCCTAACAATACGAATCTTTTCGAAGAGAATGATATACATTTTGAAAATCAAATGAACTCTGCTCGTGGGGGGCTTCTGGCGTGTAAGGTAACACGATCCCCTTGCCAGGCATAGATCCTGGGTTCGTTTACAGCCAAGTCCAGATTTTTCTTGATTCTCTAATAATTAGATCGTGATTATTACGATAAAACTAATGCATTGAATGCATGTAATGACTTGTGTATTATGTGTTGCAGGAGTATGGGCGAAGTTCACAAAATTATGGCAACTCCCGAAGTTAATGATTTGTGATGTCATTGCAATAAAAAGTACGGTATGCTATCAAATGATATCGGTATGAGATGTAATATGACATAATATTATATATATAATATTTACACACGCTATCAAATGGATGTCTGGATTTAACATTATTAAAGCTGTTTTTTACGACCTCAGACTCTTAAACTCCTGTTTTGGATTGTTTGTGGACTGTAAATACTAAAACTAATTAACATTGAAGAAATGCCTAATATAGCCTACCAGATGTAGTAGCTAAAAACTGCATAATATCGGAATTTTACGTAGATGTAATAATGTGTCTTAAGCTTTGCTTTCCTTATTACTATAACAAATTAGTACTTTTTGAGCTATGATCGAGCTTCAATGTTCAACAAAGTCCAACTGCACCCGTATGTAATTACTGCGCCAACATACCTTCAAATGTTTCCAATGCTATGATAAATATGCTGACGAATTTCGCGATGCTTGGCAAATGGCAGAGTGCATTGATTCTATTAAGCTATTTGAGAAAATCACGGAAATGTAAGTCTTACATTACTATGCTTGAGTCAGTTATCTAAATGTTTGTTTCGCAGAAACTAGAAACTTTAGACACTCGTTTACTCTAATGCGTAATTGTTATTCGCCTAAAAATTGGGTGGTCGCTTCTTCCGCCTCCCTTCGTAAATAGCTATTTATTTATTTTCATTTTGAGAAAAACCTCTCACATGTGTCGTTGCCTGCACATATAGAGTTATTTGTCCACTTTGGTACCTCTAGGCGAGGTGGTCCCCAAATTCTAAATCCGCCCCTGATTCAGTCTACCTTTCGGAAAAGAACCGATCAGACAGCTATTTGCGGTAGTTGCGGATTTCACTGAATATTATCTCTAAACGTTTTTATCTAATCTGTACACCGTTATAGCTTCACCCGCGACAGTAATACTTTACGTGTGTCTACACTTTTCACTCAACAGCCAATACCTAACCTCTAAATAACAGCAACTCATATTTCGTAAGTTCATTATTAGTCAGTTAATTACAATGTTACATGTTATACACAGGCTATACAGGCAAAATGCACTTGTTGAACTCAAGAGTTCACACGGAAGTAATATGGTTTGTCAAGATAATTAAATGAATTTAGGCCTATTTACAAATAATATGTAAGTTATTTACATACTTCGTTTGTCCAGTATCACTAATTGGAACAATCCAATATTTTAACCAGCAGCTGTATTTAGGTGTCAAAAGCCAGCCCGTTTTATAATAATTATTTGAATACAATATTATGGCCCACCCCAGATGCACCACGACAATGTATTATTAATCGATATATAGCCTACTGTAAAAAATAAGTGGGAAAAATTGGGAAAAATGGAAATAAAGGGTATATTGCCTATATGCCCCTACTATAATGAAACAATGTGTATAGGCATACAGTAGAAGTTCTGCTTGATGATTGATTAATAATTAAAATTTCTACCTTTTCACTTTATCTTAGGCCACTCCACATCCGTTATGTTGATGATAAAAGAATGATTGGTGGAAAAATCATTGTTTTAGGTCAAAATGACGGGGACAATCGCAAATGTTCAAGGGAACAACAACACTATTATTAGAGGCGACACCTTTTCTAACTCGCCAATAAGCTATAATGTCGGGCATAACAGTAACAACAACAACTGTCACAACTGGTCCAACAGCGGACCAAACTATCAACAAACCAACAGTAACAACGTTGGTCCCCAAAACAGTGGTAATGTGCAGGCTCAGAGTAACTTTGACAACACCTTCACCAACTCACCACAAGCTACAACTACCGGGAACAACAGCCTTAACACCGACAGTTAATCCTATATGAGACCGTTCAAGAATGTTTTAATAAAAACACAATCAGAGAATTACTTTCCAATAATTCATATTAAACTAGGGAATATTCTACAAGATGTTCATGGCTTAACCTAAATATCTCACAGAGAAGCTATATCCATGCAATAGTACATATTGTACCTAATCCAAGGTAGAGCCTATATATAAGTAGAAGTGAAAAAGATAATATGCATTTTTCAACGGAAGAAGCCAAAATCCATGCAAAATTACTCATGAAAAATTGTCTCCGACAAAATACTGTATACTCTTTATCTGCGTTATTGTACTTCTAGCTGCGACAGAGCTGTAGCAAAATAAAATGCCAATTTGTATGACCCAGATTTAAAAACGTTGGACCACTCTAGTTCACGATTATATTAAGGGTTGTCTTTGTTCCATATTTATATAACTCACTTATTGCTCGCCGACTGGAAGTCAAAGAATCATTTTATCGTGCTATACTACACAGAAAGCAACTTACCTATCTATAATGGAAAAATGTAATAACGAACAGTTAATGATAATATCTTGTATTGCAATTACAATGAAGTATAAAGTAGGTAACACGCTTTAATCAGTGGCGTAACGATAGGTTTTCGAAGGAGGGATCTCTATCACTCAACTTTCATTAAAATTTAGGAAAAACTTTTAAAAAGCCCACAAGACATGAAGACATGGGAACGTTTTTTTTAAATATGGCTGCAATAGTGGGGTTTTACATATTTTGATAGCAGCAACGTTTACGTTTTACGGACCGAGAATAGGGCTGGGGTTCTGTGGAATTATTTGGAAAATAGGCCACAATAGTGGGGTTTAATGCAAAGCAAAGAATTTTCATTTTACAGACAAAGACTTTATTAACAAAACAGGAAACATTAGGACCGGGTCTCCCCCAGCGGAACATCTTTTTGAATAAGCAGGCGAAAAATGTGGAGTTTCTACAAAAGTGTGGGGTTTTAAGTGCGGTGGCCTTATTAGCTTAGTGCACGGGGCAAAAGAGAGCACAGCCTTTCTGGAGTAATTATCATTCGTAAATTTTTTTTTTAAATTAATTCTTTTACAGAGAAAGTCCTCTCGCATGTGGCAACAATAGAGAAATTGTCAAAAATTTAAGAAACCAGTGTCATTGCAGGTAGCCTGCTGCCTATAAACTGTCATTTTAATTTTTTTATGGTAGTAAGATTTTTGTCATATAATTTTAATATAGTCTATTGTAATAAATTGACTACTTTTTGCCCAATTTGGCGTCCTTAGGCGATGAGGCGCCTGGGTGTACCAGTCCCCCCCCCCCCCCTCGTTACGCTACTGGTTTTAATACAGTAACTTATTCTAAACATATTTTTTCATGCACAATTTTATGTAGTGCAATGTTACGTCACCATAACTTAACTTCAGCTTTGACGTCGGTTTTCTGCAACATAAACAAAAACAAGGTTTACATTAGCTTATACTTGTAGTAGGGCTCTATATTAAACAGGTATTGTCATCCGCCATATTGTATCTAGGCCTATTATAAGTGTGGTGTATAAGCCAAGCATTGGGTGTTTACCTATTTATGTTTAGAAATTTATCGTTGTTTATTTATTTATTTTTATTTAAAAAACGTGCTATACCAATTAGGGAAGTGTTTAATAAAAATTACTAACACGTGTATTAGTTTTTTTTCAATATTTTTCAATCTTTTACTTGTCTTACAATACTTACCATATAGGAAATATGAGATACAACATGGCGGATGACAATACCCGGGTATACAGTGCCTTTGGCTTATAGAGCATACTGTCCTAAACCTTAACTTATTTGTTGTTTTTTATTTTGTTATTTGTTTGCGTGCATAAGAAATGAGAATGTGCTAAAGCGAGGCTCAACTCACTTATTGAAAAACATTTTAGGGAATAACGGAGAATTGTAATTGACATAATGCTGGGTTTATTTTTTAATACCTACCGCATAAGTAGGTGTCACATGACCTTGTTAACATATGAGCGGGATATCCAAATTTATAAATTATTGGAATACAAGAGAATGGGTGCTTCATTTTATAACTGAAGGAAATACTAATAAACATTTAGATGCACTGGTATAACTTTGAAATATAATATGAATTTTAATTGATTTGTCCACATGTAAAGGAGAAAAAAATTGAAAGCTCACCAAAAATATAGCCGAGGATTAAATTTATCAATTTGATCATTTGTTTATACCAATTGACCAGATATTATGTTAATCCCAAATCGCCATAATAGGGCTGCTGGACTATTCCAGACCCATGTAGGTTATAAGTACTTACAACTGTTTTCGATTCGTCGAGAGTACTCCCGGTTTGCTGAACGTTTCTGCCACTGTTGGTCCAATTGTGACTGTCGGTGGAAACTTTGCCGCTCCCGAAATTTGCGGTAATTGGTGAGCCCGTGATGGTGTTGCCAAACATACTCGGATTGAACACGCGACCACTGTTGTTGGCGCCAATGTTGCCACTGTTGGTTTGATGAGCGTTTGGAGTGTTGGGACTAGGACTTTGCCCCGACATTTTGACCTGAAACAATAATTTTTCCATTGCTCTTGTTTTATCATAAATATTACCGATGCTGGCATGCCTGTGGTAAAGTGGAAACGGTAGGAATTTAAATGAAAAATCAATTAACAAGCAAAACCTCTAATGTAGGCCTGTATATGTTTTTAGTAGGCAATTTACTAGAATTAATTGCCTTTTCCCACTTGTTGAAAATCGCAGCAAACTTGGTAGGGTGTACAGCGTTGGTATAGGTGAGCATGGTAAAACATGAGAACGCACTGAGGCTACAAATGAACAATTCAGGATTAATATTTGTTTCAACAACTTGGGAGGCGTAATTGTTCGCACAGTCAAAATGAATTGTCTATCAGTACTGCGATACCCCTCCTTTGTTTTTTTATAACAGCGGCAATTCTTTTGTGCACTGAAGTAACAATTTTACTAGACATCGCTGGTGTAATACCACCCCACACATCTTGGAGGGCCTTCTTCAGTCCTTACTTTGCCTTCGGGCTCTTTTTGGCTACTACCTTCTTCATGATGAGTCAAAGGTTTTCAGTTGGTGACAAATCTGGGCTATTAGTTACCCATGCCAAAACCGAATCGTTTTTTTTAACCAAACCACTGTTTAGCAGAATTTGAAGTGTGACAAGTGGTCTTGCTGAAATACAAAATTGCCATCGGGATGTAGGGCACTTATCGACGGTAAAA
Source organism: Psococerastis gibbosa (assembly GCA_963971405.1). Taxonomy (NCBI): domain Eukaryota; kingdom Metazoa; phylum Arthropoda; class Insecta; order Psocodea; family Psocidae; genus Psococerastis; species Psococerastis gibbosa. The sequence goes on along the minus strand of OZ020490.1, from coordinate 438,388 downwards.
GATGGCTGTTTAGAATTTCTAAATACTTAGGGTCATTAACAGTGCCTTCAACGAAGTACAGGTGACCAACTCCTTTCGAACTCAAGCATCCCCATCATTACGCTGGTCAGGTACTTGACCGTCTGTTTTATGCATTGTGGCTGATAAGCTTCAGGCTTCAACCTGACGACTTTGGGTCCTTGATTGCCCATATGTAGAACAAACCGTGACTCATCGGACCAAACAATTGTTTTCCAGCGGTCTTTGGCCATTTAAAAAAGTTTCTAGCCCGTTGGTTGTAACCTTCTTCGTGTTTGACGCCTTGAATGCGCGATCATTTTCATCGCTGAAATTAATTTGTCACCTATTTCCTTCATGACCCTTCATTAAGTTCTTATAGAGAATGGTTCACTAAGAGTTTTCCTACAGGTGGGGCATGACTCCGGTCTTGAAGTCAATATTCATATATTCAAAGTAAATGTAGCTAGATATACTTTATCATGTCCTAAAGTAAAAGTAAAGTAAATTCGTGTCGGGGTGGTACTACCCGTGGTACAGGAGTTTTCAGGTTGCATCAACAGCCTCCTGTTTAACCTATTGACAGTCAGGGAAGACTGCCGGGACCGCCGGCTTTACATGCCCTCCGAAGCATGGTAGTCAGAAGATAAATAATTGTACCACTAGAAAATTTTGGCATTCGGGTGGGACTCGAACCAGTCACCTTCTGGATGATAGTCCGAGTCGTTACCTCTACGCCATTCTGACTACATGTCCTCTATCGACTGATAGCAAGTACTCTTTATAATATCATATCGACGTTGTCATTCCAATACCACGTAAGCGCCAATTTGAAAACTTTACAGGGGAGACATAAAACTGAATTACTAAGTTATTTGAGGATAAATGTCATTTTCACTGGCAATATTAAAAACTTTAGGCTTACAGGAATGATTATTTTAATTTTTTTATATATTTTTTTGACTAGGTACTGAATAAATGCACATACGTGTAATTGTTATGCTAAGATAGTCTACATACGAGCTATTTTTCTAAACTTCCTAGGCTATACGTAACAATACATTCATACAAGTTACGAAATTATTTTCTTGACGAGATAATTATATTCATTACAGGAAAATTCGATTAAAAAAAGAAACAATGCTTTATTTATTCGGAATCGACTCAAAGAAATGCCACTAATCACGTGGAATAATTGACTTTAGCTCCATCAAATGGCAAAACTTTTTTTTTATTTTTATTCTGTTACTATGTAGAGCAGGGAACTCCGATAAAGTAACTTTCATTTCAGGCTTTCCTTTCCTTGGCAGGGGTAGTTCTTGGAACTTGCTAGATTGATGAGTTTGTGTCGAAATTGATCCTTCGCTGTATAGTAATTTCCTTATTTCTACAACCGTAGGTGCACTCTGGAATGTTTTCGCTGGTCTTATACTTTAGTACACCATATTAATGGAGTAGTCTTTAAAATCTTCATGTGACATAAGAATTGAAGTGTAAGGAGTAGGAACTTTCCGGGCTTCTTGGCATAGTCGAACGTAGTCCGATGGGTCATAAATGTCCTTGTTATTTAGTTTCCTTTCGATTGTAGCGTGAACACTGTCGACTGGCATCTGCGTGTGACCCTTTACTAGGTACTTTTGGAATATTTTTATGTTCTTTTCCTTGCTGCAATGCGTTCGACATTACGGCATTCCTGTTTTGATACGTACATCCATCTGACCATATGATGACGTCTTTGTCTGGCTCCATAATAACAATAATCCTATTATATTATAATAGGATTATTATTATTATTTTTAAAAGCAGGATTTGTAAATTTTTCAGGTGTGCGAACTATTCTGCCTTTGGGTTGTATTTAGTCTGCGTAGCCCCACTAATTTGAGACACTCCACTGCATGTTTTTTGCACCGCAAAACATTATGCTGTGCGATATATCCGCAAGCGATGACTTTATTTAGGTGAGCCTATTAGCTATAATCAAACCTGACATGATTTACTACTTATTTTATATTACTATATTTACCTAACCTATATGAAACTATTACTGCAATAACTTACTGCATAAAACAGTAAGATACCTATGTTCCCTACAGTTATTGAAGACCCGGTAAAATAATTATTAAGTATTAAGAATGACAAGAAACAAGATATTCGGAATCCAATATATACAATAGGTACATATATAGGTATATAGGTATTCAATCAATCGCTTGTATGCAATAAAGCTTTCAGAAAATAATAAAAATAAATTCACAGTGAAAATTAGTAATAAAAGGGGCTTACGAAATATGAGTTGCTATTATAAAGGGGTTATTGAAGATTCTTGAGTTGAAGTGTAGACACAGCACGTATATAAAGACACACGTAAAGTATTACTGTTACGGGTGAAGCTATGATGGGGTATAGATTAGATAAAAATGGTTAGGCAGTTTATCTTGTGAAATCCGCAACCAACGCGAAAATCTTATCGGTTAGTTATCCAAAAGGCGGACTGAATCAGTGGCAGGCAGGCTAGCTTTATCCGAACTGGTAGCATATAACACCCAAATTATGGAGACTATTGTATCCCTAGTATTATTAAAAACATTCAAGATAACACTGACATTAAATTAACTTTGGTTGAAGAGGCAACCTCCTCGTTATAACCGAAATTATAGAGGATATGGAAAAACCTGGGCTTGATGGAATTCGAACCCACGATCTACGCCTATCCGGGGCGTCGTCTTAACCGTTAATTTTGGTGAAAGCAACACCATCAAAACCATATAGGCCATCAAGCTTCAAGGCTGTTTTTCTAGAATTGAGCCGGACGCCCCATAGACACTTCTAACCCATTCAATGGAAATTGTAATAATCGGCAATTGAAATTATTTGGATATACTGCATATAAAAATAAGTAAAAATAACGTGTATTTTTCTTCAAGTATACAAATTACAATATAATTACATTGGTACATTGGTCTCAATACAGGCAGTGTTACCCAATAACGTACATGCTACTGTACCACTTCGGAAAAGTTAACCCGCCTACCAATTATAAATCCAGCCCTGATTCAGTACACCTATTGGATAAAAAACAGTAGCTATTTGCGGTATTTGTTAATTTCTAGTCATATATTGCTAATCTATTGTTATCTAATCTGTGAAGAGTCATGGCTTCACTCACTCGGAACTGTAGCCTATAGGTTTACGTGTCACTTCACTTCACACTTCAACTTAACAGTTTAACTGACACTGTTTACCACTGCAGCTGATATTTCGTAAGTCCCTTATAAATAATTCTTATTTGCCCTGCAATTGTTGCTTTCCTATTTATCCGTAAAAGGAAACCTTTGTGGTCGAGATTTTAGATTTCGGGATTTCAGTGCATTTACACTTTTGAGGCCCCAGGAACCAAACACAATAAGTGCTTTTTACGAAATGTCTGTCTGTCCGTCTGTCTGCCTGTTCGTCGGTTTGTGGGATAACTACTCGGTACATTTAGATGAAATTTTGCATGTACTCGTAGGTTCATAATAATCATCCATCGGGTCCGTTTTTTTTTACTTTGAGCTTACTCAATTTTGGGGGGTTTTCCCTCCTAATATTAGAAAAAACATTTAAAAAAATTATCAAACACGGCTCCAACGATTTTTTTCCTCAAATTCACATAGAAATATTGTAATCATTATTAAGATCACTTTAACCCAATAGGTTGGTTGCCCCTTAAAAGCTTGCCCCTGGAGTCAAAAAAAAATTCAATTACCATGAAAAATGATTAATTAATTTAAAAAAACCAAAACCAGAAGCGAAACTTCATTGGCAACCCCAATCAATTTATAATTTATGTAAACAGTAAGTAATACAATATTATGTATTATATATGTTTAGTATTAATTTCTGATTTGTTTCTCATTTAATCTACGAACAATTCTCAATAGTCACACAATCAAGTGGTTTACTGATGGCTCTAGGCTAGGAAGTTCAAAACCAAGAGCAGGTCTTGGCGTCTTTGGTCCTGGGGTTAAATATCTGGAGTCTCTTGGGGAGACAACTATAGTCTTGCAGATTCTGTAATGAAGGTGCGGAGGACCTGCGATGCGATGCGATGCAATCTTACGACGAAGAACAGCATGCTCGGGAAGCTTGCAGTTACGTGTAAAAGACTTACCACTTCTGAATCCCCTCAAGATCCTGGGTCTCCTGAGGGAGATAGGCCTCGAGAAAGTGATGTAGAAGTGATGTAGATACTTTGTTGTAGGGGGCACAATAGGCCAATAGGCTTAAGTGCACACAGGTAACAACTGTACCCCAATTTAAAAAAAAATCTAAGAACACAATCCCTAATAATACTACATAATGCATATTATTATTTACTACATATACGTACTAAAATTGTTCGAAATTGATTGGGAATGCTAATCAAGTTTTCACTTCTGCCGTGCGGTCTTAAGCACACGCTCGGTTTTTTCAATATATATTGTTTTTTCAAAATGTAGTATATTTCAATATTACCAAACCGCTAAATACACAAACTAGCTACACAATGTAGAACAAATAATAGTTTTAAGTTGTTAAGTTAACCCGCCCATGCAATTCAAATGGGATTGCTGTCTCAGTTTACTAATTTTGTGTTCCACTCGTGTTTAAGGGGCATACCTGCTCGAAGGGCGACCCTTCCAATTCAATAGTACCACGGGGGGTCCCCTCCTTCAGTACGCCCAATAGTTCAGACTACAACCCTACATATTTTTGCTGTATGTCGCGCCCCAGGGGGGCCGGCCCAACTCATTGCCCTGCTAAAATCGGTATGTGGTGCGCCCAAAGAAGTTTCACTTCAAAAAGTATAAAATTACATTAATAAATTGAAAAATATGTTTTCTGTAGAACCTTTCTATTGATGCTTCCTTACTTCAAGTATAATTTAAGGTTTTAAGTAGAGAAACAAAACCGAACAAGTTGCTTTCCAAAACAAACGACTGGTTTTGAACAAAAAGTTATTTTTTGAAGAAATAACATAATTCATGTTCCAATGCCTTGCCACTATTACTGTTTTTTATCGCTTTATATTGGTCTGCCCATTTTTGACTATGTACCATAGTTCCTTATGTTAATTTAGTGCTTTGGGATAGGGAAACTAGAAACTTAAAGCTACCTAAACATAAATTTAACACCAGGATAATTATTTACGAAGGAACTATTACAGTACCTATCCTATAACTATATAGTCAAGACATGTAGTGTAGTGGTACGGACTCTGACTTTCACCTGAAAGGTTGTTGGTTCGAGTCCCACGCTGGCTACATTTTCTGTCCATGCTCGGAGGGCATGAAAAGCAGGCGGTCCCGGGCCTTCCTAGTTAAGTGTAAGAGAGGGCTTTATAGCCCTAACTCCGCTAGTTTGGCTTAGTAATAGAAACAACAGAAAGTCCTTATTTATTTATTTATAACTGATAAGTAGGAAAGCATGTACGGATTCACTCGTACCTACTCGTACCACTCGTACTTATTTTATGGTAATATACTAATAACAATAATTCGTGTATGTTCCTTAACTTTTTATACATAAGTGGATAGAAGCTGAATGTCAGCGGCGTGCGAGGGTAGCACTCAATACCTATACCTAACACTTGAAATTACTTCTCTTACTAGCTACGGACTACGAACTAATGCATACTATCCTAACTATACCTAAAAATAATATAAAATGTGCCCATATACAGTATGTAAAATATGTAAAATATAAACTGATGTGCATATTGTACAAATTCTAAATCTGTAGAGCTGAATAGTCTTGGAAAATGCTAATGCAATTCGTGAAGTTGATCCTTTGTTCATAATCCTATATTGTCTTGTATGGTGTTTCAGTATTTCGTTGATTAAGTAAAGTAGCCGATAATAAGGCTTAGCCAAGATATGGCTGGCACAGGGAACAATTTGAGTGTCTACAACAATGGGGGCAAAGACAGTTCTTCTCCACCACTTACGATCCAGGGAGGTACCTACATCCTCGGTACAGGCGCCAACTGTAAAATCCTCCTGCAGAACGATCCCATCTATTGTGAAAATGTAGGTACGCTATTTATTATCAAACCATTGAACTGTAGCACTGTATTTAACCGGTAATCTCAGCAATGTAATTGCAAAGGATGTTTCACTTCTACCGTATCCGAGAACACATTTTCAATTTTTTTTTCTCGCATGAATACTTAAATTGGTCATGAGTTCCGTTTTGAACGGAGCTGTCCCTTTTCTCTGAGACCTGACCCGTAGTCCCCAGACAAAACTCCGGGAGCAGTCCCGTTTTCTAAAACCGCGCGAAAATTTCAAATTATGGAGCTTGTCAGACGATCAGCGATTGATAATTGATTGATTCCCACCAGGGCTACCATTCCGTGTTTCTCACATTCTCCAAATGTTTCTCCGGAATGGAGAATGTAGCAATGTCGGGACATGTAGAGTAGTGGTACTCCGACTTTCTCACAGAAGGTTGTTGGTTGGAGTCCCAGCACACTTGTTACATTTTCTGGTCGTGCTTTGGAGAGCATGTAAAGCAGGCTGCCCCAGTTTTCCAAGTTGATTGTAATCCGCTAGGTTGGCTCAGCAATGCAATAGAACAAAAAGTCAACAGAAAGTAAAAAATCCAACATGGCCCTAAAATTTAAAATTAACAGTTCTGTCTATTTTGACACCAGTGAACAGGCGTAAATAAACCCGTCCCGTATCCCATTTGAGTGTGAAATAAATGGTCAGATTCGTTTGCTGCAAATAAGACTTGGTTGATTTGGTTGATTATAATGAATGTATTTTTCATTGAAACATATTTAATTTTATCAAAAAAAAGGAAATATTTACAAGAAAAATATTGTATTCAAGCAAACATTTTCAAGAAGTGCATGTTAACAATAACCTCCTCCCCCTTCCCCACGTGCACGCGGCTGTAATGCTTTTTTTTTGTGATAGAAAAAAATCCTGATACCCCCGTCTAAACATAGAAGTCTCACAACAGAAAATATGGGTCTGCAGTAAACTTGTTGATTTTTCATTTCAATCCCTACCTTTTTCCCGTTGCATTTCAATCTGGAGAACGGTAGTTAGAATCCTCATGGGGATCTGATTTACTCAATAATTTAGAGTAGAATACAAGAGCAACGAGTCAACGGCCCATAAATCATAAGTCCTTCTCAAGACTTTGCCTAATTAACACCCACCCCTGACAATGAATTGAATTGAATTGAAATGCAAGTATCCGTAATGTTGATTAAAACACAATTAGAAATCAAAAATATTATTGTTTCAGGTCGAAATGAAGAAGCAAAGCTGCCGTGGCAGTCACAACTGGTCCAACAGCGGCAAAAATTATCAGCAAGTTGACAGCAACAACGTTGGCCCCAACAACAGAGGCATAGTGGCTACACCGAGTAGCTTTGGCAACATCAGCAAAACCTCCAGCAAACCAACTCCAATTGGGGCTAATCGGGCAATACTGTAAGTATAAGCTGCATCGTGTAGAATTATTCAGGTTAATTTATGGATATATAGACATAGACTAAAAAATGGAAGGTAGAGTTTACCCTCAATACCTACATAGGCAGGGGTTTCTGACCACAGCAACCCAAATAGTGCAGTGGTGGTACAGGTGCCATTGACCACAGATCCATTGGGTTGGTATTTCTTATTAACCACGAGTGGATGCTAATGGAACTTATGTTTTCCTTGCGGAGGTATGGCAAATGCACTTACACAGCTCCCTGTCTAAGAGTGACGTAGTGGAAGATGCAATAGAGTTGTACTCCAAAAATCCATGGTTTTTATTGTGTATTCCTGGCCATTTTGGATGGGGCCATCAATAGCAAGTGGTCGCATCGTATGGGGGAAAATTGACATGTAACTTCTTCTTCTTCTTCAAGTTCTTCGATGCCTCCACTGCCCTCGATCCTGGCACGCCCTCTTCAGCTTCACGTATATATTGGCCCCTACATCCTCCATCACTTGCTACAGATACTCTTTTCTCAGGCGCCCAGGTCGGTTGACGCCTTGTATGGTTCCCTCTATGATGCAGCTTACGAAGTTCTCGTGTCGAAGCAATTGTCCAATCCAGTGAGCTCTTCTTTTACCAATCGACGAAACGAGAGTTTTTGTTTCGCTTACTCTGGTTAGAACGTCCTCGTTTGTAACATGGGCTTGCCAAGGTATCCGTAGCATGCGACGATAGCACCACATCTCAAATGCTTCGAGTTTTTTGTTGTTGCATCTATCTGGTATTTACTACAACGATCTTCCATAGTTGCCTAGAACTGTGGGTAGGGTCATTTTCGATCTCTCCCTTCTCCGGTTTTCTGCTCAACGTTTTTCAGGAGATGAGTTTCGTCTCGCCTCTGTACATTCCCATTTCTCACGGAAATATCTTAAAAATGAATAAAAAGGGTAAGGTTTAGGTTATTATTTATATTTGGCTCTGTTATGTTGCAGCGATTCAATCCTAAAAAAGGATGATCTGTGAATATCGAGCGGAAGGAAGCCGATTTCAAAGCTATGGTGACTTATCACTCCACTATATAAAATCGTACATGAAAGATTACGCATACAATAAAATGCTGTCTTCCTTTTAGATTATGCTGTATCAATACGTGTTACTTCAAATTAATTATAACAGTATGTCCCGATATTATCTCAAACTGCAGGTTATTATAATTTTCCATTGTACAATAGATAGGTAAGCTGCTTACTGTGTAGCATAGCACGATAGAATGAATCTTTGGTTTTCAGTCTACTATTAATGAGAGAGAGTTATGTAATATGGAACAAAGACAACCCTTAATTACTAATTGGTATATTATTTCTGTCACAGCTAGAGTTCAATAATACAGAGAAAGAGTATACAGTATTTTGTCTGAGTTAATATGCTTTCATGGGTAATTTTGCGATGCGTGAATTTTGGCTTCTTTCAATGAAATAAGCTATAATTATGTTATCTACTTTTCTATAATAGTGATTAGTTGTTGGAGTACCTGTAGGAATATTATACTTAAATTATTGGGGAAGATCCCCTGAGAGATATTAAAGTCACGAACGTCTTGGGGGAAATCAGCAAAATATTCTCTAATTGACCTATAATGCATAATCGTCGTCCCTATAATGGGCAATCTCAATTTCCATGTTAAGTCACGTTTCAATCAATTATTTTTAAAATGAGCTTATGTGAACACAGGTCATTGAACTCTCCATCGAATCTTTATATCAATCAATCCATTAATTCGTGTTTTCCTCCGTTTTTGGGAAATATATATGGGTTTTTGGGAGGTGAAATATTTCAAAATTGTTTTTCCAAAATTAAAGGACAAACCATCACTATTATTTCATGCCATGCAATCGGAGACGTATCGTAACTCAGCACAAGTATTAATTTACTCATTGAGGCGACTGAAGAGGTCAATCGGATACATTCATTAAATTGTTTGTATGCAATTAACCTTTTTTATATTTAAAAAAAAAAATTGCCCAGAAATCGACGATAGACAGACAAGTCATAAGTATAATTTTCAAGCTCAATATCTCGATCCGATGGGTATTATGATACTGTATAATGACCATAAAAATATAAACATTTTTTTTTAGCATTACGACGCCTTATTTGTGACTGTGAAATTTGATGTATTAAAACCGTAAAATGATCTACTCCTCTAGTAGTCATTGAATAGTAATTTCAGAATTAAAGAGCAATATTGCAATTAATGGACGCCTTGAAGCGAACGCCGAGCTGCTTTAGTGTACAATAGGGACTGCAATTAGTCAGCCAGTACCGCGCTTATTGCGTATCCCACGTTTGACAGCGACGGCGGAATAATCACAACAAGTTTTCAAATGATGTTTATTACACTGATAGAATAGAATAGAATAGAAAACCGTGTATTTCTCAACAAAATGATAGGTCTACTTCGGCACAGTAGCAGTAACTGGAATTCCGTAGTGCCACTGAAGTTTTCGACCAGAAACGAGGAAAGTACTTTCAGATCGACAACGGCCAATCACCAACTGAAATTACTTTGACTGATACTGGTTGATACAGTTATTGTACCCCCGTTTGCTGCGGATGTGTGCTTATTTTTTTTTCCATCGTGTATAGCATATCAATATTTGTAGTGTCTCTCTTAAAGAATTGAACACGTAACTCCACAAGACTGTGATACTAATATTTTCAAATACTCATAGTCATCATGTGATCAGTCATAATTTAAAACATCCCCTGTACAGGTACTGTCAATAATGATAAGTGGCTCTAATCTAGTCTAGAAGAATCAGCTCTCCAACGCTTAAATCTAAACTAGCTTCCGCCCGCTGTAAATCTCCTTCGAAACGTGACAGAAAATATATGTGTACGAGTAAGAGATGAGAGTAAGGGTGAATTTCAAAGTCGTTACTATTCTAAATTGGCCAGGCTTTAATCTACGGGACATGCAGTCAAATATGTGTTGACATTGATGTATTATTTGTGTCTGAATTCTGAAAAAGATATTTCTCAGATTGTATGCCAAAAAAGTGTGAAGCTAAACACCTTTTTATATTTCAGATATGTTAGGTTACAAAAGGTGGGGGACGCAGAGTGCTGTACTACAAGCTATTTATTTTCCAGCACAAACTCCCAGAAAACGTTCTTCGTTGAAGGTAAACTTACCATCTGATATTGGAAGGATTGAAGGAAACTTCGCAAAAACTTTCAATATGGTAAAATTTTGTTGGCTTCCGGTAACTGTCTCTGGGGGTCATATTTACACTTTACTCAAGGAAAGTTTTCTGGAATATGGTGGGAATGACTCTATGTAAGTGCTCATTATAAGTGGCATGTTCTTCAGTATTTCTGTATGAATTCTAAGAATCCTTCTCGGCCAACCTTTTTAAGCTGTATATTTTCAACAGCTATAAAAACAATCAGATTAAGATCCCCTAAAATTGGATGGAAAATATTTGTTTGGGAAAGTCCTCCACGGAGGTCCCGTTAAATCAGTTTAAGCGGATGGGGGGGGGGGGGGTGTGAAGGGGAGGAATGAGCAGCCCGACTGTCTGTCAGTCCAAGCGCGGACCCCGATCGGAGAGGACCTGCGGCACGCCTACGGCAGACACGTGAGTAAGCAGCACTATATTGTCATTTTCAATCAAATTGGGTAGGTATTCAATATCAACTTTGAAAAAGTTTGAACGACTGAAACGATTGCTGAGCTTTATTGATCGCACAGATTTATTGGTTTTTATACCGGAACCCTTAGTTTTAGGCTAATAATACTATAATGCTATTTAGGCGGGAAACATCTCATTTGGTGAAGAATTGGACGCCATCCATGGCCGTGCCCAGGGGGGTGGTCCATGGGGTCCGCCCCCCCCCCCCCGAAATAAATTTTTTGTATGTAAACCTGTATGATTTGAAGAATTTATCCATTAATAAATTACGTTAAAAAAAATTTTTGGACCCCCCCCCCCAAAAAAAAAAATCAAAACCTGGACACGGCCTTGGCGCCATCAACTATTCAGCGTTAAGTTGGCAACAGGTAAGATTTCTTTCCATTTATGTAGGCTATGAAGAAAACGTTTTGATTGGTTGTAGTAATTTCTCGAACGTTTCTGAACTTTTTTACTATGTATTGATCTTGTTATAGTCGCCCTATAGAATAGATATTAAGATGTAGAATTTGATTAATTTTTACAAAACGAGATTTTTCCGGCCCAAGTGGTACACCCTAATCTTAAACTATTTTGAGACAATCCTTAATTTCAGTCAACAAACGGAATCGACGAAATTGTAAACAGTTTGGTGGCAAGTTTGTTTACTATTAACACAGAAGTAGAATATAAACGAACATTCTATTGTAGACATAGCCTAATATTTTTTTGATTGGTTAAATGTTACCTATAATTTTTTGACTGATTTATTTCTCTACAAATAAAATAAAAAATTACAACGGGCTGATTTTGGGTTGATTCGAGGGTGGCCAATGCGGTCAGAATCCTCTTATACATTAAGACAAGATCTTAACCTATAAATTTCATCTGTGGTACGATACCTATTACTATTACTTTTTTTTAAAGATTATTCGCATACAAACAATTCAATAAATAACCTTTATAGTCTCCTCTGTAGGTAATGCCTGTGTTGAGTTACGACAGGTCACCGATCGCATGGTGTGTACAGACTCCCACAAGTACGAACAAGCTACCACTATGCCATTGAAGTCCTGATTTTTAAATGTATTTATAAATGTATTTCCATTTGAAGCCTCTTATGAACGGTGTACAAGTGAAGTGGTGCAGCAGTGCCACTTAGCAAACCTTTCAGCGACCTTAATTAATGCTCGAGCGCAGCGTCAACTACCCAGGCACTGCAAATCTAACCAGCTGGACTGGCTGGAGAGGAAAGTAACAAAAGACACATTTCTATTACTTTATTCGTAGTTTTTATTTTTCTCAATTTTTCGCTGCGTATCGTTCACCTGCAGGTGTAGCAGCAACACAAAATCCCGAATTATCACAGGGCTTAAAGCTAAATAATCCTAACTTACCATTGCATGAATGAATAGTTTATTTCGATCTTTACACAAACAATGGTCAGTATAATTGACTTTTTTTCCATTACTAAGCCAACCTAGCGGAATTAGGACTATAAAGCCCTCTCTTACACTCAACTAGGAAGGCCCGGGACCGCCTGCTTTACATGCCCTCCGAAGCATGGTTAGAAAATTTAGCAAGGGTGGGACTCGAGCCAACAGCCTTTCGGGTGAAAGTCGGAGTCTGTACCACTACTCTACATGTCCTGACTGATTAATTGTTTTGCCCCATGGGCTAGGCCCATTTTAGGGGGACAATAAAATTATTAATTTAGACTAGATTAACTGATTTAAATATATTGGAAGAAATTATGTATGAATGTATGTTTTGTATGGAGTAGATAGTTAAGATAAATTTACAAGCGGGGCTTACGATTAATTAGCCAATGGAAGTCGGAACGGATTCATGTCAATACAGCTCTTTCGTATAGGACCATGCTTGGTCCCAATCAGTCAGATCATAACCAAATAAAACATTGCGATTTGACGTAATTTCTCTGTGGTCTTCTTTACAAACTATTAAAACCATATCAGAAGGGAGTTTCTACAGTTGACTAAATAATTTGGCAGTTCCCAATTGTTCTGAACCTTAAGGTACTGATTATGTAACATGAGAAGACTATAGTAATTGAACAGGGGAGCTACTCAACTACATACTAGCCTATGGTGGGTTTCAAAAAAATTACGATAAACCGAACAGGCTATCTTACAATTACGACGGCCAATCATAACTAATAAGGAATGCTGCTATCTAGTGTTAATTTATTATTTTTATTTATTTTATTCCAAATAACCCATTTCTGTATTATCCAATATTTTAATTTTAACAGTGAGCCCCAATGGAAATGTTTCCTCTATTCGGCCATTCCTACAGCTGCCAAATCCTTTCGCTGACATATATTTTATATAGACATTGATTGAACGTCGCTTTTTGCTCAATCTTCCATTTGAAACAGGACAAACTCATACAGATTCTGTTTAGAAATTTTAACTTTGTCACACAAGAAATAAGAAATTGATAAAAATATGAGTTTTCAATAAGCCCGATTAATCAAAAGCTTGACACATGTTGGATGTTTTTTTTTTTTACATTTCTTTGTCATGCATAATTCAAATTGAATATTGATATTTGTGCATGATTCAAATCCATTTGGTAGTGAATTGGACTAAGAAACCGCTAGGTTTGAGAGTGGATATAAGTAGAAAAAAAATAGATAGGTCCACTCAACCATACAATGGCTGCCACCAATATAGGTGGAAGAAGTGGCTACCAGACATGTTGCTGACCAAGGAGTGGGTGGACTAACCGGGTTCAGTGGCATGGTGGCAGCGCGCTTGTTCTTGTGCGGATCTGTTATACGGAGAATTTTTTTTCTATACAAATAGTTTCCTCCACCCAACGACATCCTTAGTTGTCACAAATAACTGGTAGGTTAAATGGCTGATGGAATGAAGCACCCCGACTAACTCGTATAGGCCATCAAGGAGTAAGACAGTAAGTAGCAGTCGCGCAGAAACAGATAAAATGTACCACTACCATGTGGAGGAGGGAATGGACACATCCATAGAAGTCACAAACACCCCACACCTCACAAGATTAGTTATTCACCTCCTCTACCTCAATCGAAGTAGTTGAACAGTTGAACACATTTACTCATCTCAGGGATTTCTTTACAAAATATAATGCTAGTCTACCCATAAATACTATACTAGCAGATGTTCGAAATGTTAAGAATATCAAGATTAATTACTAAATTAATGAAGCATTTTACAATACTACACAGCCCCATGAAGGGGGCGCGCCCATAACTTCCCTCACCCATTTACGGCACAGTTCACCACAATTTTTCTTTCGGCAGACCTAGCTCGAGTAAGGATGCCCTCGTCAACTCCACATAATGCGAAAACATGTGTAATTCATAATGATCTGCTCATCACTTTAACACAGCTGATTGCTGATCGTTGGTATAGCCTACATAATATGCCATGCATAGGACGAAAAACTGCTAAATTATTCAGCGCCATCAAAATTTTTTACATTAAAAAAATTCTTGTATCTCAAAAAGACGGGAAATAGAACCTACAAGCCATGATAATTTTTCGGGGTGCTGTGGTGACCGTGGTCCCATCTAGTTTAATTTCTATTCTTTAGAACTCAATTGTATCTAGTGTATTGTTTAGAAGTTATAGTTTAGAAAAAAAGCGAAAACTTGAAATAAAAAACTTGAAATAGTGAGACTTGCTGGCCAGGCCATGAGAACGAACAACGAATTACAACGTTCGTAATTCGTATCTTTGCAGTGCAGTTGCACAGTAATGTCCACTGGAGAGCAAATAACGTCGTAAATCACCAACTTTTCCGATACACAAACAATGTGTACCTTTTAGAAAAATTTATGAAGCGCTACCCTGAAAAACGCAGTTTTTCCAATTAGCCTTCAACATTTTCCCAAATGGCGACCATGTGAACACTTACTGTATTTTTTTTTTTTTTTTTTTTTTTATTGGCTTAAGGGTGTAAAGCCAAATCCAATCTGGCAAAAGACTGCTATCCTGCCCAGGGACCGTCTAAAACGGCTTGCCCAACGTCCTACCACTTTTGTCCGATACTCTCCAGGAAGCGGACCACCTCCGTCAGCACCTCTTTGTCCAAGTCCTGGAGCACATCCATATACGTGAATGGCGGCAACTTCCCCTGGTCTCCTGCAACCTGCTAATAAGCTGTGTCCTCTCCCGGCTGTAGAGGGGGCACTCAAAAGTGATGTGGTCCGGAGTACCCTCTTGACCCCATTCCCCACACTCACAGAGAGGAGTCTCCCGGACACCGATCCGTGCTAGATGGCATGGGAAGGAGGCGTGACCCAGCCGCAGTCTTATGGCCGTGGTTTGGACCTTTCTTGGGAGAGGGTTTTTCCAGAACCAAGGTCGTTTTGGGATGCTCGGTTGTATCGCCTTTAGGGTCGTGGTTCTGTATGCGTCCCATCTTCTCTGCCAGTTTATTCTTTTGCTATTTAGGTGTTTTGCTGTGATGTCATTCCAGGTTGGTGGTTCCTGGGTTTCTTCTCCCTCTATTCTTGCTGTTTTTGCCAGTCTGTCTGCTGTTTCGTTACCTTCAATCCCTGCATGTGCTGGTACCCATACAAGATGAATTTTGTGACCTGCATCTAATGCATGACATGCCATTTCCACTATGCTTTTTTCCATACATTAAAGGTTGACTCTTTGCGGCTCGATTTTAAAATGCTTAAGGTACTAAGGGAGTCAGTAAAAATACATACTTCCTTTGGAGTGAGATTGGTTGTGTATTGGAGGGCCTTATATATCGCAACTTGCTCAGCTGTATATGAAGAGTAAGTGGGGTCTAGCTTATATAATTTATGCATTTTGAGTTTAGGTGGTAAAAAGCTGCACCCACGTAACCTTCCAGCCCCTTTGAGCCATCCGTAAATATGGCGTCTGCTCTTGGCTAGCATTCTTGCATGAGCTGCTTGAAATATTTTGATGCATACCGAGGGTTCTTTGTTAGAACATCTCCGGTCTCTAAGTCCACAGGGTCTGACACTACTTTAATTTCCCGTGAGTCACTTCAATGAAGGGGGGAAACGTAGTATTGGCCATGCTAAACTTATACTGTATGTATCGTACCTCTCTTAACAAATACAGTATTCAATACAATGCAATGCAATCTAAAAACTTATTTTAAGGCTCTGGTAATGTATGTAATATTCTAGCTAGACATTATAGTTTATTCGCACAAATTGTAATTGCTCGCGTTCCTCCAAGTGGCGGTGGAAAACATTGGGAGTTGCAGTTACAGTCCAAATTACGAATTCCTTCTCGGATTTATTTTATCAATTCGTGATAAGTTGAAATTAAACAGGTTATCCTACATAGCTCGTGATAGGCCTACAGAATACGTCAGCAATGTCCGTTTTCATATTATAACAACAAATAGAGGCATAAAATGCCGGCCTAATATTGAACATTGTAGAAAGCGTTTACGGGTAGGAGACTAAGAGAAAGGAAGGCATGAAAAATTGACGGAAACGGAATTCAAACTTGAGGGCCGAGACTGCCCCCGCCAAAGTTGAAATTCGAAGCCGAGTCCATATTTCCACATCTTCCTTTCTCGAAGCCTACTGGATCGTCTGCAATAGCAATGAAAAGTATATCTCCTTCTGAATGTAATAATCCAAGGGAAGAACTGACAGAACAACAATTAACATCTTGATTGAAAATTCAAAGCAGCAGCCTCCAAGGTCAAAATTGCCATGATAATCACCAATCATTGATAGAAGAGGCATCAGAAAAAATGTGGATACTACATTGTTGTAGGTAGTGTTGTTGTAAGCGTGTGTTTGTTTCAGCCCCTATAACACCCCCCCTAGTTTCCCCCAGGTGCTCTGGCTGGAGAATTTTAGGTCGTCATAAACATGCAGTTAATATAAGTTACTACAGAGAGTTCAATTAACAGGGGAACAGACATTATAGAATACGATATGATGAACTTTATTAAAGCAATAATAAACTTGTCTTAATGAGTTTCTGCGGTTTTCCTCTTTTCATCGTACAGTATAGTTCTCTCGAGCATTATCAAAGTGTAAATTAGCTTTCGTGCAGAAAGTAAATTCTATAATTTTGAAATAATTTTCTTGTCAAATCACGGCAGCATAGGTCATATAATGTAAACACACCAAAACTGCCAGCTTATGCGACTTATAAACTCATAGCTCCGCCCTAGTTTTATTAGGCTAGATGGCAAAGCGCGAATTCCCTGTATTAACATGAATTAATATAATTTTAGCCTTTAGTTTCCGTCAGCTCACCTGCAGCCCT
Source organism: Psococerastis gibbosa (assembly GCA_963971405.1). Lineage (NCBI taxonomy): Eukaryota > Metazoa > Arthropoda > Insecta > Psocodea > Psocidae > Psococerastis > Psococerastis gibbosa. Next base: position 420,981 of record OZ020490.1, on the reverse strand, counting down.
ATTATGGCGACTTGGGATTAATTAACGTACCACCGGGGTTTATATAACACCGTGTCAGGTGACGGTATTAAAATAAACCATAAGATGGCAGCCATTTATTCGCATTTATTCAATTGTTTTAAGGATATTAGGTCTATATTTTGGGTGAGCTTTCAATTTGTTCTCCCTTAGATTTAGACACATCTATTAAAATTCTTAATATATTACAAAATTGTACCTGCAAGTAACATTGCTACGATATGTAGAGTCACAAATCTCTACACTTGAGGTTCCATTGGGAGGTGAGCAGACCCCGAGGGGTCCGGAATGGGGGTCCAGTGGGTTCTCGTCAAAGAGTCCGATTTTAGGGGGAACACTTCGAAAATATGGGAAAGTGTATTATTATTTAAGTTGTGTTCATGACATTGAAATTTTTTTATTTAGATTTACATACTTTAATGCCTCTAAGCCACAAAATAGGGGGTTTCACAAAACGACCGTCCATGCGTCGGTGTTTCAATGCCGCTCCCTTAACCCGCCAGTCAATTCAGTCAATTGGGCTCAAATTTCACGTGGGTCCCAGGTATAGGTATATATTTGGGGGCAGTCACAGAAACCCCTTAGGTCTACTCCAATTTTGGGCCAAGTTATTCCCGAAAACATCAAAAAATGTGAAATGGCTTATTCAACATTCGTCAAATTGTCCAGTTCTATTTTAGGTGGCAGTTACTAGCGCTGGATTTTCCCGTGAGCGATTGGTGTCGTTTGAATCGGGACACATCCAAATATGAAGGAATAAAAATCACAGACAATTTTTATTTGGGAGATAAACGTCAAAACGTATCTACTAACAAACTTTTGTAACATATCCCCTATGGCCTATACTACGTGATGGTACAAAAATAGTCGTAACTCTCGGCTGTGCTGAGTATTTTGTTTTGTTCCTTATCTTACCGATTGAGGAAAATTCAGACTTCTCTTATGTTACATTGTAGTATTATATGGTATATATAACACTGACATTAAATTAACTTTGCTTGAAGAGGTAACCTCCTCGTTATAACCGAAATTAGAGGATATGGAAAAAAAGATAGTTGTGTAGTTGTGTTAACCTGTCTAGCAACACGAATCATGTCAATTAGAGCATAAATAGAGGATTTGGCATTTACTGGACTTGTCGGGGCTTGTGGTCCAGCGGTTAAGACACGCCCTGGTTAGGCGTAGATCGTGGGTTCGAATCCCGCCAAGCCCAGTTTTTTCCATATCCTCTAATTTCGGCTTCTCTTATGTCTCATATAACACAACTTACGAAGAGAATCAATGGGGAGACCAAGGGGAAAGTGACATTTCTGTGACAATGATGTCATTGGCAAATTGGTTATAGAGGAAGACCAAACAACCGGGACATGCGGCTAATTTGACCCCGTAACGTGCTTATTAAATTTAAATAAAAAAATGGAAAGAGTAGTTTCCGAATGTTAAGAATTATTAACCAGAGCCCTGTTTACTGCATTGCATAATAATGTAACTTGATGTGAATGAGTCTTACCGTTGGTTCCTCACTGTCTAGCTATACACTCAACATAATACAGTATTATAATATACATGACCTAAATGATCTTGGTGTGACCTCAGGCCAGTGGCGGCGCTACGGGGGTGCCCGAGGGGGCCTGGCCCCCCCCCCCCCACTTTTGAGATATTTTACATGTTGTTAAATTGCAGAATTAGTGAACGGTATACCTACTCCCAATGAAAAATGTTTTGTTTTTTCATTGACCCCCCAGATAGAAGTCATGCCCCTCCATGCCCCCCCCCCCCGCCTTAAAATTTCTAGCGCCGCCACTGCCTCAGGCTTGAAACAAGATGTACGAACCCGATCTGTAGAAGAAGATAAATAAAAAGGAGAAGATGAAAAAGAAGAAAAAGACAAGGTCAGATTGCGACTAGTGTTTAGGGGTATTTAAGCTTGTAGTAAGTGCCAACACTGATATCCTGTTATTTATGATTAAAAAATGAAATCAGCAGTTCTAATAACCATGAAAACCGAGTCGTAAAATCTAAATCACAATGATTTTTTCTTCTTATACTCCAGGGCCTAAACTTCAAGCCCGTTTTTATCAATTTTTATCAAAACTACCTATATCAAAATGTTCGTTAAACCTTTTCTTAATACCCCTGGTCAACAATTAAATAAATCCTGTCAAAAGCTGATGCGCTTTGTCAATATAGATAATGTCTGTAGACCAGTAATTAAAGGAAACCTGTTCAATAAATACTTTGATTTGACATTGGTTTTGTTGGAAAGCTCAGCCAACATGAAGGTTGAACTAATCTGTGGGCAATTTTGTAATTAATCCGGTAAATTGAATTCCGGCGACTTTTACTGTAATTATGGCGGATTTACTGGAGAACCCGTTAAGCCGATTGGACTCCATTCAAAACCTTTTGAAATATTGGAAAAGTTTTCAAGTTTCCTTGGTGTAATCGGGCAAGGGGCGGGGGGAGGTACTGGAATACAAATGTTTACTATCATGAATGGAGGGAGAGGGGTTGTCTCAAGTTTTCTCATTTTTTGTTGTTTGCTGCATAGCCATATTGCTTAAAAAAACATATTCGTTCCCGCCGTGGGCTGCTAGTAGAGTGTCCCCCCCCCCCCTATTCAGACTCTTACACTTAGACACATCACTCCCGGGAAATAGTGTGGTGGCAGGCTAAAATTAGGCCTAAATCCCCCCAAATTATTATCTGTCCTAGTTTCTTATTGCATGCAATTCCAAAGTTGAATTGATAGAAATGAAGAATCGTGAACCATACTTGATAGCTATGAGAAGCGATTTACTCAATAACCACGTTCATTGGAGCTGACATTGTCTGGAGCCTGTGGGGTCCAGTTTTCATTCACTATCAATATAAAATAAATTAGTTTGCCCACTTACGAGTAATACGGACTATTAAAATGCGCCAAGCCCTACTACTAATTTGCTCTTATATCTTCAATTTTTCCTTATCCTGCCTGATGACGTCATAAAGTCTACTTAGTTTTGCCCACGCCATGATTCTAAAACTTTACGCCTCTGCTCACTCGTAGCTGTGTTCTATGAGAAAATGTGGAAACTCATGCTCTTGGAAGCCTCTTCTAAAGTAGTGAGAGGCCAACTTACAATATTAAAGTGTAATATTGTTTATTGTATTTCCAGATTTATTATTACATTATTATGTTAATACGAGTACCATCTACCGGAAGGAAGCTAGTGCTTACATTTAGCTAAAATATTGGTCAAGTCAAATTAAATAAAATTAAAGTGGAACAGTGTCTTTCATACAAGAAATAATGCCTCAATTCTATGTAAACAAACATGGCCCTTATTGGGCATTCGTGTTGCAGTCATTATTTGAACAATTCTCACACTATAGGTACTTGTATAGGCATACCACTTTCATATTATCTGAATTCACTTACCAGCTGCACTAACGAGTGAAGTCAGAACTGAGGGCAAACCAGGCGTTCTGTCTGTCTGTCGCTCTGTCTGTCTGTTCATCGATTTCCGGGCAAACTACTCGGTCGATTTTGATGAAATAAATAAATCCAAAACCAAAGTGATGGTAGTAAGCACTGACGAGACAAAGAGCACAAACATACAACTGAATGGCACTCCACTCAGCAATATTAAAGCCTTCACATACCTAGGTAGCAAAATTGCCTCTGACGGCAGGTCAATCCAAGAGATTGAGTATAGATTGCACCAGGCAAGAGTCGCTTTCAATAAAAAGAAAATTTCGAAAATTTTTCAGTCTAACAATATAAATATCAGACTATCAGGACAAGAATGCTTAAATCTCTTGTGTGGAGCATTCTACTATACGGATGTGAAACATGGTGCATATGCGAAAAATATGTCAAGAAAATAGAAGCATTCGAAATGTGGTGTTATCGCCGCATTTTGAGAATACCTTGGCAAGACCATGTAACTAATGGGGAAGTCCTAACCCAAATAAATGGAAAAAGGACCCTTATTGCATCCATATCCACTAGGAGGGCACGCTAGATCGGACACCTGCTTCGGCATAGTCAGCTGCGTCATTGAGGGAACCATGGAAGGCGTAAATCGACGGGGACGGCCACGAGACGAATATCTCCAACAAGTTAAACATGATTTGGGGATAACGTCCTATGTGGAGCTGAAGAGGGCATGTCAAAATCGCGGAGATTGGAGACATCGCTGCAATATGTTGCTGCCAACCAGCCATCATCTGGCTGTAACTTGAATAAGAGCAAGTAAGTTCACAAAAATCACACCTCAAGGCAATGTTTTTCATTCTGGGCTAACTCAATTTGGGGGGGCTTTATACTAAAAAAACTCCAAAAAAACGCATAAAAACATTATTATTTCTCAAAAACGGCTCCAACGATTTCTTTTAAATCCATATATATTGTAGCTGTAATTAATGTTAATAAAATGCGGGGGGTCGCCTGCCCCTTGTTAGTTTGCTTCTGGGTGTAAAAAAGAAAATAGAAATAACTAAATTTTAATGAAAAATGACTATAAAATAATATTTCTGCGAAACCTTTCAATCGATGATTTCTACCTTCAGGCATGTTTTAGGTGTTAAATTGAGTAACGAAACGGGCCAGGTTGCTTTCACAAAAAACTATTTAGTTTATTACTGTTTACATTATTACTGTGTAGTAATGTGTTGGTCTGACCTATCTAGAATTTACCTCACCTCCAGTGACGTCAGGTGCACAATCCGCCCCCCCCCCTCCCGAGATATCCGAATTTAACCACAGCAAAATTATTTACCATAAAATTACTCATTTTCTCTATCTACTCATTGATAAATTGGAAAGCATGTTCGAGTAAACTCGGACCGGTTCATTTTATTTTGGGCTAACTCAATTTGAGAGGGTTTTATTCTCAAAAAAACTCCAAAAAAACGTCTAAAAAAATTATTTCTCAAAAACGGGTCCTACCATTTCTTTTACATTTACACATATTGTAGTCGATATTAATGTTAACAAAACGCAGTGGGTCACTTGCCGCTTGATAGCTTGCTTCTGTGGGTGAAAAAAATAAAAATAACTAAATTTTCATGAAAAATGACTAAAAAATAATTTTTCTGCGGAACTTCTCTATCGATGATTTCCACCTTCAGGTATGTTTTAGGTGTTCGATAGGGTAACAAAAACGGACAGGTTGCATTCCCAAAAAAATATTTGCTTCTGTGCAAAAAATTATTTTTTGCGAAATTATGGAAAATTCACGCTCCAATACATTACGTGCCATGTGTCATTGTTACTATTGTTACAATGTATTGGTCTGTTCGTTCCAGAATATTCCATTAAGTTTTAAGGGGTATTTAATATATATTGAGATGGACCCCCCCCCCTCGAGACATCTGAAATTTAACCATAGGGAAATTATTTCCTATGAAATTACACATGTCTATATCGGCTAATTTATAAATTGGAAAGCATGTTCGAGTAAACTCGGACCCGTTCTTCTAGTTGGCCTCTCACTGGTCAAAGGGGCATTGAAGCACAAGGTCTTGACAGGTACGCGTTACGCCTTCGGGGCGAGGGTGAGTCTTGTTTCAATATTTCATTGCGTAAATGGATAAATTCCCATTTATTCTCCACGTGCATAACCACATATAGCTTGAAATGCCAGTAGAATACTGACTATAGCAATTATTTATTTGTGAATACGACGTTGTTACAATAATAAGAACTTTTTGTAAATGTTCTCCCCGAGATGGGATCAGCCACAATGCCAAGTGGGGAGACAATGCTCCTCGTCGAGGTTGTCCCTTCTCGCCTCTATACTCTGCAGCATTGTTATATTGCTAAAAAGACACCCTCCCTCTCTCAACGTATTCATGTTTAAAACCAGTAATTTTTTTCTGCTGGATTTTGCAGAAAGTTATTAATATCCCACCTACAATGGCTACAATATATATATTATTCCGCTAAAGTCGCTGAAGATTTGTACCTGTAAATTGTAATAGGGCCCTACGTACACCAAACTACACATACTATACGTATCTCTCATATATCTCTTATCTCTATCTCTTACACTCAACTGGCATGACCCGGGACTGCCTGCTTTACATGCCCTCCGAAGCATGGCCAGACAATGTAGCCAGTGTGGGGCTCGAACCAACAACCTTTCGGGTGAGAGTTGGAGTCAGTACCACTACTCTACAGGTCATGGTTCAGATTTTATTATATCGTTCATAAACCTTATCCTTCAGGCGCACAGACACTCTAAAGTTTGCCACTGAGGCCCTATTTTATAAATGGGCCGACTGGGCTTTTTCCCAGGGCACCAAGCTTGGGGGCGGGGGAAAGGGGGCCAGTCAGAATGAAAAAAAATTCATGAAATCCATGAAACTTGGGAAAAGAAACAGTCCGAGTTTACTCGAACATGCCTTCCAAATTATCAATTAGTAGTTAGAGATAATGAGTTATTTCATAGTAAATAATTTAATAATAATAGCACGGCACGCAATGTGGGGCGTGAATTTTATATGATTTCTTCAAAAAATATTTTTTTGCACTAAACCAAATACTTTTTTGGGGAAGCAACCTCTTCAGTATTGTTACTCTATTTAACACCTAAAACATACCTGAAGGTAGAAATCATCGATTGAAAGGTTCCGCAGAAAAATTATTTTTTAGTCATTTTTCATGAAAATATTTTCATTTTTATTTTTTTACCCTCAGAAGCAAACAATCAAGGCGCAAGTTATCCACTGCGTTTTGTTAAAATTAATATCGACTGCAATATGTGTAAATGTAAAAGAAATGGTTGGAGCCGTTTTTGAGAAATATTTTTTTTAGACTTTTTTGGAGTTTTTTAAGAAAAAACCCCCCCAAATTGAGTTAGCCCCAAATAAAAAAAAAATAGTCCTGAGGTATTATTTTTCTGAACCTACATGCCGAATTTCATCAAAATCGAATGAGTAGTTTGCCCGGAAATCGATGAACAGACAGAACTACAGACAGACAGGTGCCTGGGACCTCAAAACTTGTAAATACGTTGAAATCTCGGAATCGATAATTTCGACCATCACAAAGCTTTCTTTATACTACGTATAAATTGGAAAGCAATAATATGTTAGGGCCTATATATAAAAAGCACGGAGCGGACTTCAAGTATCTGAAAATGGCGCGAAATATGAGTCAACCATAATTTTATACTTTGGTCGTATTTCTTACAATTTTCTTTCGCAACATTTTGTTTTAATGAGGTATGGGTTTGCCCAGGGAGGTGAAATGCCAAAGTCGGGGTCCACTGTACATACAAGGAATATTTCTTCGCTGTGACTCTTATATAGATTGTAGCCCTATATAACATATCTATGTATTTAACTGCTAGAATATCTAAATCTTGTTAGTCCTCCCGGGAAGTCTAAGGCATACCTGTAAACTCAACATAAGCGGTCCTAATGAAATGCAATAAAAATATTTCTGTTTTGTTATTCATGTAATTTCAATTTCAATATTTCAATTCTAAACGTAAATAGAACTAGTTCACGTAAAAAATGATAATTTAATGCCATGAGCTAAAATACACTGCTGACTGTAACATGGCGGAGACATTCGCTTCATTTGAGACTCCCATTATGCTTCCAACATCACATCCGTCCTTTCCCGAAAACAGCAAATGTCTCACATACTTCACAAACATCCATTTTCCTACATATTTCTCCATAGTTGAACATTTCGATATGGACAGTAATGTTCAAATGCAATTTTTTTTTTCTCTTCACAGGATCGTTTGCAAACGTCTTGAAACGAGCTTTTCTCAGAAAATATGTAATGACATTCGTCCTTCTAACAGAAGGCCTAGAACAGTGACGTTATGTAAATAAATATCCTGAGAGAGGAGTAGGGAGAAAGAAGTTGAGGCAATGTTTACTAACCCGTAAGGAACAGTTTTGAACATTATGGTAAAATTTAGAGAAATTGACTTTTTGAGAGGGAATCGGAATATTTGGCCTATCTGAAATTCATTACTCCTTGTTGAGCTTGTTTTTATTCCACTGGATTCAGCTTATCCATTATTCAACAGGTTTTGTGAGAATAAAATAATTGGTTACCTACTGTTTTAATAAGTCTTTGAACTCGAAAATACAAATAATGAAAGGCTTGCAAATAGGCAACTTTCCGAATAACCACCGTCCATGAATACCAATACAATCGATTGAGATCTATAATTGTGGAATGCTAGAGAATGCTAGATACGGTATACAATACTGTATTTATAGATATACTGTACTAATAAACCTACTGGTGTATTAGAATATATTGTTTTCAACAATTGTCAAATTGCCTATTAATTGAATAAAATTGTAGGCAACATGAACATTTTTAGACGCGGCGAAAGTCTATAACTGAAGAAAAGAGTTGAGATCAATCCCATGTAGCTGTAGAGTCTTTGTCTGAAAGTTTCAAACTCGTGTTGCGTTATCTGATTACTAAGTTTAACACTCACCGTTGCTGTTGTGTAGAAAACTCGTGAAGTTTGGAGTTCTAATCTGTAACGACATTTAGGAACATTTCGGACATTGCGGAACCTACTCGGAACTAAAGAGAACGGCACAAGAGAGGGAGGAGTGGAGAAGGAGGTGGAAAGATTTGCTGCCAACTAATCGTTAGATTGAAACTAAAGAAGAAGAAGAACGACATTTCATGCGACCATATTTTTTACACGGAGAGTTGCAATCTCAATTAAAACCGCCTGTTGGTATACAATGGTACAAAACCACTGTTACGTCATGAACATTGATTGATTTGTTAAGTGGGACTTCTTAGGGGCTATGGGGGGGGGGGGTGCATTAGTAGTAGTAGGTTTTTGGAAAAGTCCCCGCCCACGGTGGAGGCCCATAGGGGGGGGGGGGTGTATTGAAATCTCAAAAAAAAAACTCAAAGGATTTTTTGGCTATATATAGCCAAAAAAATCATTTGAGTAATATGTATATTAGTTGTTACTGGTGTGAATCAAACCCACAGTGTCGTTCCTCCGCACCGCCTCCAAAAAGGTTTGAGAACCACTGGCATAGACCATGGATACATTTCGCACTGGATCAGGAAATTTATAATTATTAATTTAATTTACTAAGAAATTTATTAATGACAAGCGGGGCTTGAGACAGCTTCGCGGCCCCGCCCCCTTGCGCCGGGGCCTCGCATTGGGCATTACGCAGCTCGCCCCTTCGGGGCTTGCATGACACAGCTTCAATTTCCAGATTATATTATACAATATCAAACACAAAAAAAAAAAAAAAAAAAAAATAGTGGAATTGGTCCAGTCGTTCACGCGTGATGCCGTGACATAGGGATATAGGGATTCACTTTTATATATCTTATTAAATTGGGGAAAAATGTTAATTGTGTACGATAGTTACATTAAACGGGTACAGTAATATAATGTGTGATAATGTTTACCATACAAAATACATATTATAGAAATCGGTAGCATAACATAGGCCATTTTTAACGTGAAGGTGAAACTTGAAGTTATCCACACTGTACCGAAATGGTAGGCCTAAAGTGAATGATTTGTTGATAATTTGTTTCCATTAGTAAAAAAACACGCAAAATTGTAAATTTACAAAACATTTTGGCCCCAAAAAAGTAGGTAGTTTTTTCGAAATTGTTGAAAACGGGAATGTTTTCGGGATTAACTAGTGAAATTTCCTCTTTGACCCGAGGGGAGGGGAAGGATGGAACCACTTTTTGTATACTCGCTTCAAACCCCCATTCATACTGCCTTCAACGATATATTAACTTATCATGTCGATTAAAAATTGCAGGCTGTGGAATTTATTAACTTTATGCATGCATCAGCGGTGCATGCACAAAGGTGCTGCATCGCTGAGAGTACCCTTTCCCCTCATGTATAAGCGACTTTCACGTCCCCCTTAAGTACCTAGCTGTGGCGAAACCACTGGTCAAGAAGCGAAACCGGTTGTAGTTGTAAAGAGCAAGAATAGTAAAAAGTAGCAAAGTGGTTTTAAATTTTTCCAATCCATTTTTTCCCCGCGAAAATTGCCCCCGAAGAACGTGTGGACATTTTTTCGAGTTGCTGCACGTTTTTACTTTTTGAGTTATCCAGAAACAGTCAGGAATGGCATAGATGGGAGACTTGGGTGGAAAGTTGGCCAAAAGTTCACTGAATACCACTACGAAGCCAATTTGGCCGTAGTGGTTCTGGATTTTTTTATCGGGTTTTCCGCAGTATAGAAAACCGTATAAGGGTCGAAAATGGGAAAATTAGGCTCTGATTTCGGGAAAAAGGTCATTTCTAAATTTTTTTCTTTCATAAGAACCTTCTCTTAACAATAACAAACACAACAACAACAAAAAAAATAGTGAAATTGGTCCAGCCGTTCGCGCGTGATGCTGTGACAAATGGAAATAGGGATTCAGTTTTATGTATAGAGATTTAGCATCTTCAATTTTTGGATGCAATTAATCAATACATCATATCATAAGGTACCAATTTTTTTTTTTTTAATTTTGGTGGTTGCAATGTTATTTCCAGGTATACATTGCCGTTTGGGACTAAAATTTCAGGCATTGTTAAATTCATGGAAAAATCGAAACAACAAAAAGTAACAATACACCTTGATATCATACACGAAATAAAATAGTCCTCTAAACCATGAATGGACGAAATCTTTAGAACTTGCGTAGTTCGTTAGGATAACAATTAAATACTGCCTGGTTCTGTTGATCCAGCATCCAGGGGTGACCAATAGGCAATATCTGCGTTCCTTTTCACGAATTTTTTCGTCATTTACACAGAATACTAAAGTTGTATGATACAAGTTGTATCTAGAGTTCTATATAGGAGAGGCCGTAATTTGTTTTTAATTTTTTTGAATTTGAGATGTCCCCTGCCCTGTCCTTTTGCTGCCACGCGGCATCTGTGGCACCTGAAACTAAATAAAAATATTTTGGCGGAAAGCAAATGTTTCATCTCTATTACAATAATAGAATTCTAGTTTTATAATTTATTCTAGTGGGATCATTCGTCCCCACTTTGTAGCTTTTCAATCTATTATTTTAGCTCGTCCACTCACAACGCCTATCTAATAATCTGACTTTTTCTTGTAATAGCAACTATTTTATTTCCTCCTCTTGCTCGTGCACTAAAGAAGAATAGCACTGTATGAAGTACAGTAGGTACCACGATAATCAAACAAAAGCTTCTCACTAGCTTTTTAATTAACCATATTTTCAAGTAAACTATTTTTCATTTTTCTTTAGCATCGCGGGAAATTGAAGGCAACATTATCTTTCAATTAATTTTGAAATTTCATGGACAGTTTAGATAAAAATATGAAAACATTACAAACAAATGTCAAGTTCAAAAATTATTTTCACTGCACACTGGAACCTTATTGAGCATTGAAATCGACCGAGTTACCCCATTCCCTTGTTGTCTCATTTAATTTCCTTGTTCTTGTATTTTTAATTAACCCTGGGTAATGAACTTGAAAAAGCTAAAACTGACTGTCTTCTACGTTATGCTGTACAGAATAACGTTAAGTATAAGTCTAAAGCTGTTCCGTCTTTTCAAGTTGATCCAAAGAAACAGAGGGAATATTAAGTATTTCAGACTTATTATATTTACGACACTGGCTACTCAGGGCATTGCTTTCTATTCTATTCGTCAACTTCTTAAACTTTAAAATAAAAGATGAAAGACAATACCAATATTACTTTACTTTTATATTACTTTATCTTTCCGTTAAGCTACCACCTCATTCTTGATTCTGCCACTCTTCTCCTGCACATGCGCACGTTAAGCTTCCAGAGGTTTCTTTTTTGGCATAAGCCAAGTAAAGAATTATATTTCTACTGTTTGCAGGCAGACAGTAATATGGCCAACTCGAGCAATACGTCGCAGATGTTGGCGTTGTTTCGCTCCCGATGGCCAGTCGCCGACTGGGAGAGCACGGGGTTCTTCACCGAGGACTTCCTCCACCGCATCAACCCGCACTGGCTGCAGTTTGCACCCCCGGACCCCCAGAGTCACTACTGGCTCGCCCTTCTCTACTCCATCATCATGGTTGTCGGTGTGGCTGGAAACTCTCTGGTCATCTACATGTTTCTCAGGTAAGATGGCATCATTATCATCTTCATCTGAGGTCTATTTCTGGAGAACTACCTCTTCCGAATCAAGCCTCCCAGGTTGCATTGGCACCCTCAGGCCAAATCTAGTTTATTTTTGGAGAAAGAGTTACCTAGATACCCTTTTGATGGAAAAGGACGAAATAGCAGTACATTACATTCCATATACGGCTGGATCAAGTGCAGTAGTTTGCAGAATTAGTGCGTTAACAGCAGCTTGCGCTGTACATTCAAAACTAATCTGCTACAGGAATTCCAAATATTAATTTTCTTCCAGTGAAAATGAGCTTGCAACAGCTCAGGGAGTAGTTGCGAAGTCCTCAATTTTGTTCTATTAATTAATGCATGGCACTAGTTAATTAAAATATCAGGTTTCAGTTACATTATTTCAGTTTCAGTGAAGCTTGCCGGGGGTTTTGATCCAGCGGTTAACACGAAGCCCCGGTTAGGCGTAGATCGTGGGTTCGAATCCCACCGAGTCCAGGTTTTTCTATATTCTCTAATTTCGGTTCAGTGAAGGTTACCTGCTAGGTCTCCCTTCAGTCAGTTTTTCCACTAAAATGAATCAAGTAACGTCCGAACTAGTCCCTCATTTGGTACATTTCCTGGCCACGTTGGTGAGGGCATGCCAATCGGGCGATCTCACGTATATACCTAGTCAAGTTTAAGACACTACCTACTTCATTGCATGTCCTAACTCCATTAACTGGCATAGTGATAGAAAAACAGCCATTATTTATTTAATTAGGTATTTATTTAAATATTATTAAGTGCTGTCCCACCTATGATACCTACACGCGTGCCCGACACGTGTCACATTCCATGGAATGTCAACATTATAAAATAAAGTGGCTGCCCTGTGTATGCGTTTGTCAATTGATAAAAGGGGTATCCCCATGCAGGCCCCATTGTTGGTTTGATACTGTACTATACTAGTATACCTGCACGTACCTGACACGTGTCACTTTCCAGGGAAGGTCATTTATTGACGAACCTGCCGTCCGTATCAATAGGACAAGTGCATTACAATGCAGGACATCCCCTTTATTGAGTGCCTGCACGCGCCACATTCTTGAGAAAGTCAACGTTGCTTATTAAAGGGCTGTGATGTGTGCGTTTTTAAACGGGGCATCCCCCTTATTGCTCAGTCTTGGCAATATCTCCATGTTCCGCCTCGTGTCACAATTCCAGCCATAAAGTAGAAGATAATGTTTCCCTGCATCTAGATGTGCATTATTGTTTATGGGGCTTTACAAAATATGGACACTAATTGATATTACTGCAAAAAACGGGGTTCAGAGGCTACCCCGGAGGAGAATTTGGAAAATATATTATGGTTATCAAATTATGGGATGTTTTTTAAATTTTGGATTGATTAGATTCGAGCTATTGCAAACTTAGGCACCCAATGGAAAAAATAGGTTAGGTACGATAGTGCAGTCTTGCTAAAGTCAAAATATTTGTGGAGTTTTCGTGAGAATCGATATATCAATACAGTCTCTATACTCTTAAAAACATGAAAAAACTCTATTTAAAAAAACATTGGTTGGTTCGCATGATTAATAAATGAATGAATGAATGAATGAATGAATGAGTGAATGATGTAACAGATGCCGTATAGATAGACTGTACACAATCCAAAACAATTGTACAGCCCTGACATTATTACATTGGAACATTATCCAACCAACTTTCCAATCAGAACCGAGTTCTTAATTCTTGCTATTGTATCTGATATGAATGAACCTGAAAAGCCGAGTGTACTGGGAAAGGGGGAGGCGGTTAATTATATCGTTTGAACACGGCTGTTTTAATTAAAATTGAATTATACAAAGGGTTCAAAGATGTGAAACAATTGTACTGTTATTCGATCTACAGCAGATTGATTGATTGAACTTCAGAAAAATCAGTAGTAACTATCATTCTATATGATTTCACTTCTATATTTCAATTATTATAGGATACAGTAATACAATACAATTATAACTAAACTAAAAACACTTAAAATGTAACATTTAACTTAGATAACTAACATCAACAATATAAAAATAAATAAAAAATAAAATTTAGCCCACTGTACCTACGCGTAGCCCATACAGCAACCACCCTCCTGTAAATGAATATATATATATATATAGTCCTAGGCAGGGACGGATCCAGCCCCTTTGGGGGGGGGGGGTACTTGTAAGTCAAAATAGGTAAAACATAATATGTAGGATCGATTAAATCAGGACGTAATAAATTAATTTACAATAGATTAACCAAACTCCTTGCGCGGGGGGGGGGGGGGGGCAGCCACTGTATCCGTCCATGGTCCTAGGTCGTCATGACCACTAAATAGTAAATAATAATGGTAATAGCAATGTGTTTATTTCCTTCCACAACAAAAATACTGTACAAAGTGAAATTGCAGTAACAGTGAGGAGGAAGGCAGGCATCTTTGATCTTTTTGAAAGTTCTGTAATGGCCCCGTTGTCGCTATCGTTACACTGATATTGGATAGCACATTTTCTATATTACTATTTCTATCATTATAGAACGTAACGGTTAAATACACGAATTTTTCCTCGATGCTATCATTTGTATTCATATACCTATATATATCATATACCTGGCTTGTTGCTGACCACAATAGCGGAAATAGAACAGTGGGCATAAGAGAGTATCTTCTACTTGTGCTCAGGCCTAGACTATTATTGGGATATCGTGCCACTGCGTTAAGGGTCATACTATACACCACACACGTTTTATTGTGTAATATTTTGCGTAATTTTCATAAATATATTTTTGTTTTATAGTTAATACAGGCTACAAATACAATGTATATAGTTAAAATAATTAACAGTTGGTACTTTTGCCATTTTTACAGTCTTGTCTGACAATAAAAAATCCAATGAACGAAAACGTTACTGGTGGCCGTCAGACAATGAAAATGGCATCACCTTAATTGACTAAATGTCACTATTTTTCGAATAAACTAAATATCACGTACGATTCGGTACGTATGCGGTCATAGAAAGTTTGCGAGCGTAGATTTAGTTTTTACGTGAGCTCAGCTCTGTCCTTTAAGCTACTCGAATTTCCACGAAATCTCATGACATTGGCAGGGGAGAACCTCTCCCACCGGTGTCTCGGTCTGATTCACTTGAAGGTTTTTGTGTGTGGCAACTTTGCATATGTAAATCTCCAGCCTTTCCCCCGTTCTTTGCTACAAAATTCTCCGTCGCTTTTTTTAAGAAAGTTAGGTACCTATTGGATTGATGTGAACCGTGTAGAAGTGTATATAGAAGTTTGTTTTCCATGTTGACAGACAGTTGCAGACACCCCACTGGACGCTTTTTTTGTACAAATTTCCAATGTACAACATCGATCATAAAGCCAAATAAGAAAAATAAATGCTCCTCTACATTTTAGTACAAAGTATGCAGCCGGTACTAATATCGTTGAGAAGGCAGAACCTTGAATTTGTTCACGTCGTCAAAACTGTGGCCAAACGGTGTTAATGTTGGCTAAATAATTTGTATTAAAATGTAGATGAGCATTTCTTCTACATCTGGTACTACCCATTTTTAGGTCTATGATCGATATTGCCTGAGAAATTTAAATTGTACATGTTACGTGTATAGGGGGATATCCCAATTTTAACGCTATTGTGCTACCCACCTAACCTTCCCCCACCCTCATACACTTTCCAAAGTGGTTGTAAAATATGGAAAGAAACTAACAAAGAGGCAAAGAAAAACGGGCATTTACAAATTAAAATTAATTGGTGTCAAAACTCAAAAGGGTAGGCTATACGTATGGTATAACGTATAATGTACAACTGGGAAACTGAGCTGACATTAGCAATAATCACAGCTGATTAACAAGACAAAATTGACAAAGAGCTCTATATAATATCTCCATTAACGTTAAGTGTCCTTTGATTACCGTCAGCGTACCTGAAATTACTTTCACTATACTGCTAAATTCTCTGTACTTAACATAAGCAAACTGCTAGACTTTGAATGTATTATAAACGGCTATTAGACCTCCAATTGTCTAGCGATATAGCCCCTTCCTAGTATAGGGTGCAACTATTCGTAATGGCTAAGGACGTTACGGTGTTCATTAACCTTTTAAACCAAGTGTTAGTTATACAGTAATAAATAAATAAGGCCTTATTTGTTCTATTACTTAACCAACCTAGCGGAGTTAGGGCTATACAGCCCTCTCTTACACTCAACTCGGTAGACCCGGGGCGCCTACTTTACATGCTCTCTGAAGCATGGCCTGTGGGACTCGAATCAACAGCCTTAATAGCCTATACATGCACACAAATTGTGCTGAAAGTGTATGCAATGTTTAATTCGGAATTCATAGAAAGAGCTCCTTGAGGCCTTCTTCACAAATGGTTTTGCTCTCGAGTAGTAAAAGATATGGTTCTGTAATAAGTTAAGAATGGAACAAATGGTGTAATTATGAATATTTTTCCCTTTCTTCTACATTTCCCTTCTTTTAATGAAGGTCACTGCCAAAAACAAAAATAAGTAAGCAGTAAGAACTTACACAGAAGCGCCCTAAGGAAAGTGAGGGCGACATAATACGGTAGGAATAGAGTAGGGTTTCCACTTTAACAAATTAGTAGCCTATAGTTACCGAGATAATATGAGTAGTTCCATGGTAAGTAATAAGTTTAAGTTTCGATTAACTCGACCTTCCCTACTCCAAAGCACTGAATTGATCGATCGGACGTGGTCTATAGGACGGGTATACCAGGACATGTAGAGTAGTGGTACAGACTCCGACTTTCACCGAAAGGTTGTTGGTTTGAGTCCGACACTTGTTACATTTTCTGGCCATGCTTCGGAGGGCATGTAAAGTAGGCGGTCCCGACTCCCTGGTCTTCCTAGTTGAGTGTAAGAGAGGGCTCTACAGCTAGGTTGGCTTAGTAATAGAACAAAGAAAGTCAATATTTATTTATTGGTTTACCAATATATAAGACAACACAGTAATAATATAATAATGCTTGCCATATACTAAAGCATAATAATTAGGAAAACAAAAGTAAAATATCTCGAAATGAAAGTGAAACAAGTGTACCTGCGTGACTGATGACTAATCCCTCTTAACAAAACCTATACTGCACAAACGTATTCTCTAAGCAAATTAACACAATTAATCCTCAATATTCAACAAAATCATTAAGTTGTCAAACAATTTTCCGATAAAAATTCATCGTATCCCTAGCCGGTAATTTCCCGTTGCTGACAGGTCAAGGAGGCGGCTTCTTGTTGCCCTTAATATGTCACTTTTCCTGCCATATCTTAATAATCTGACTACACCCCCCCCCCCCCAATTTTTTTCAGAAAATTTGAATCCTGTTTATGTTTCATTTTAACACAAAGGATAATTACTTTCTTTAAAAACTAAGCAACAGCTTTTCAAATATTTATAGTAGGTGCTGTGAGAATAAAATTTTTATGCCATAAATTGATAGTTTTCCTATTATTCCTAGGAGGCAATTGGAATGGAAAATCTTATTCGCATCAGCATCAAGTTACTATATACTAATACTAATTACTAATATCGACTACTGAGTTGTCAAATATACTAGTATATCACATCCCCGAGCATTATAGTAAAATCCCCGAAATTAATTCGTTCAAAAAATGGAGCAACAAGTCAGATATCCGGAGGTAACTGCGCCGATATCCTTCCATTCATATTTTTTTTTCAATATATTTCCCTCACTTGATGGAGTAACCAGTGAGGACAAAATAAAAATAAAAATAAAAACTCTGACCAATCGATGTTTGTGATGAAGTTCATATATCAAATATCAAAATGTAGGGCAATAATTCTTCTAAGGTATCCAAAAATGTTGATAGCTCTACAGTTATTTTGTCCTGTGAATTCGACTTTTTGAATTAAACTTGATGTGAGGTTGTTCATGCTGTTCTCAGTCGGATTTTCGTTAAGGTACGCCACACGATTTCTATTTTTTTCTCTCTGCAATACCGTATGTGTGGGAAAATATCCGCAAACACTACGCTGGGGGAAGTCATGTGTCAGACAGCTTATAGCAAAGGTTCGTTGGTCCCAAAGGCTTGCTCCCTCTATGACTAAAAGACTAGTAATCAACATAGTTGGAGACCTTCCTCCTATGCTCCCACAAATTCCAATTGCAGCTCACTGGATGGTCTCTGTAGTCTCTGAATGGAGATAGCTTTAATGAGCCTGTGCAGTCAGTTGTGCACTCGCTCAATAGACATATGCAAATGCACTGGACCACAATCATCCCACACAACACATGTGTATTCCAGGCTGTACGTACAAATTTCAAAGGAGTCAATACGTTGATGAGCGAGTGAAAGACTCAGATAAAGCCCACAACCATGTTTGCTGTCTTTGAAATCTTCCCAATAATAATTTATCTCTCCATCAGTTGCGAGTGTTATGGTAATACTCTCATTCAACGAAAATATTTTACCGTAAAAAACGGATGAATAGCGACGAATGGGTGAATCGGGACGAAACTTTGCTGTTACATTTAAGGCAAAAATACAGATTTTCATGGCAGTAAAACTGAACCGGAAGAAACTAACAAAAACGAATTAAAGTTTCATCTCTATGAAAATCGGTTTTTAGCTTCAAATCTATAATTTTATTGTGTCCCTTTATTCCTCCGTTATTACGGTAAAAAATATTTAACAGCTCTAGGTCATTTTTGGAAGGTAAGGTACCACAAAAATAACATTTTCATAAAATAAACATTACAATTAACATAAATCCCATTAAAGCAGGCTAGGTTTAATGAGGTTCACAAAACGTAGTGACGTCACTATAAAAGCCAGAAACGATTCCTGTCTTCAATTCAATTGCTTTACATCAGTATTTTACTTATGAAAGCCAGGGACGGATCGAGCCAATTGGGGGGGGGGGGGGGTAATTGTGGGGAAAACAGTAAAAAACATGTAGGTTACGTAGTAGGCCTATCGATTAAATTAGAGCGTAATAAATTAACTTACTACGTATACAAAATTTATGTATCCGCCTATGATTTTGGCCATGATCGTTGCCAGAAGTTTGAATTTTTAAGGGCGGAGGCCCAAATTTTATATAAAATATGTAGTCCGTAGTTTTCTTGCCCAATGGCGACAAATATAATATTAGTAGATGTAACCATATATAACCATGCTCAGGGCCATGTGGTGACTTCTTTTTTTTAGAAATTGACGCCCGGTGAAATACCCCCAGCGCAGCGCAGCGGCCCTTCACCACGCGAAATGTTTGAATGGTGTTTTCTTATTGCTTTCCAATTTATACGTAGTAGCCTATAAGGAAACCTTTGTGATGGTCCAAATTTTCGATTCCGAGATTTCAACGGATTTACACGTTTTGATGTCCCAGGAACCCATTTTACGAAATGTCGGTCTGTATGTCTGTCTGTATGTCTGTCTGTATGTCTGTCTGTATGTCTGTCTGTCTGTCTGTCCATCGATTTCCGGGCAAATTACTCGGCCGATTTTGATGAAATTTTGCATGTAGGTTTACAAAAATCATAACCGAGACCATTATTTTGGGATAACTCAATTTGGGGGGGTTTTATTTTCAAAAACCTCCAAAAAAACGCCTAAAAAAATTATTTCTCAATCCAACGATTTCTTTTAAATTCACATATATTGTAGTTGTTGTTAATGTTGATAATATGCGGGGGTCGCTTGCCCCTTGATAGTTTGCTTCTCGGGGTAAAATAAAAAAAATAACTCAATTTTCATGGAAAATGACTAAAAAATATATTTTCTGGGGAACCTTTCTATCGATGATTTCTACCTTCAGGTATGTTTTATGTGTTCAATAGTGTAACAAAAGTGGGCAGGTTGCATTCCCAAAAAAATATTTGCTTCTGTGCAAAAAATTATTTTTTGAGAAAGTATGGAAAATTCACGCTCCAATACATTACGTGCCATGTGTGTGCCATTGTTACTACTGTTACAATGTATTGGTCTGTTCGTTCCAGAATATGCAATTAAGTTTTAAGGGGTTTTTAATATATATATTGAGGTGGACCCCCCCCCCCTTCTCGAGGGATCTGAAATTCAACCATAGGGAAATTATTTCCTATGAAATTACACATGTCTATATTTACTAATTTATGAATTGGAAAGCATGTAAGCATGTTCAAGTGAACTCGGACCGGTTCTTTTAAACTGACTGCAGAATATTGGTGTTATTTGAAAAATCACAGATCACAATACCAACGCAGCAGTAGAGTCTGGGCTGTTCCGTTTGAAAGAACAGCTTGACCTTGAAATTGTTTAAAATAATAATAAAATGGTGTATAGCTCCGTATCCATTTTTATCCTGGATTTTGTATCGGCACTAAAAATAGCTGATAATAACGAAAATAAGATCTGGATTCTGTCACATTCAAATGACACGGCATGCATGTACGTATGAATATCCAGCATGTCAGTTGCATCCAGGCAATAGACAATGCTCCCGATTACATGGAGTTATCGCTTTCAAATGTTCACTTCTCATTGGTTTTGTGTTTGGCTCTAAAGGTTTTCAATAATAAACCGTAAATTGTTTTTACTGCATTCATGTCAGAACCATGGCACATTGTATATATGGCATGTCCACATTTAGCCTGCCAGCTGCTCCACAAGATAATTTTTTTTTTGTCAACGGCCTTACCATGTTGATTCCATTAGAGCAGAGCATGTTTCAAACTGCGGCATCTTGGTAGTGTGCACAGCTTTGGCAGGGGAACCTGGTGGGACATGATAACGAGCTTAGGCAGTATAAGTCGAGTCCTGGTCACCTCCGATTTAATCGTATGACTTTACCATGTTCTCCAAGTGGTTCGGAATCCACTATAATCAAGAGGTCCACCCTGTTAGTCAACTCCCCTTTCCCCGAGGTGAAAGAGTCTGCCCTTAGGATGCCTCAAGTTAACAAACAGACTGACTCTACCCGCCAGGCTGACAGGGTTGCTTAAAGCAGAAATGCTGAAAGCAGGCGTTAGAAACAACAACAAAAACAAGATAAATTTTCATTTGTCCTCTTGATGTAGCTTTTGTGGCAAAATTCAGAGTTTGAAAATGAACCGGTTTCTGTTCAAAGGACAAAGGAATAGACCGCAGCCTGCTCAACGCAGTAGGTATACAGACAGTCTATTCCTAATCGATCATCCCTATCTGTTGCTTCTATGACGTTTAATATAAAATAAATACAGTTTAAACGGCACTTGCCGAATAAACTGAAACACTATCGCTACCAACTTACTGTTAATATTATCCTACTAGTATATTTGACTTAGCCATATATATATGTCGTAGTTTTCCTTGCTTCATGAAATGTCGAGAATTTCATGAAATGGTCGCATTCGGTTCCAAGGGAGAGCATTTATGGGTATAATATATCATCAAAAAAAATTATGGGCTTGTAAGCATTCTAAACTGATGCATTTAATACTGGTAAACAGTACGGTATACCTACGTACAATACCATTCTTTGATAACATGGCGGTAAACTTTACCGTAGCTTACAAATTAACTGTCCCGTGCTGACGGGGGAAGATAGATTTTGAAAAAAGAGTCAGCGATAACTCGGAAACTTTTGACTCATTAATCTCTATATTGCGGCATTATGGATTGCCGATTTTGATCTCTGCCGCTTGAAATATTGCTTTTGTCAGCAGTCGAAACTGCGTTCTCGTTGTAGTAATGACATCATTCCATTTTCAATTTATATAAATCAGGTAGTGGAAAATACACTTCTGTCAATCGATAATACTTATTTGTTGGGATTTACTGCCGATCTAAGCCGTAAGAAATGCTTACTTTCAATTTTCACACAATTTGAATAATCTCCAGTCGCCCGGGTGTGATGTATGAAAATTCCCTTTCTCCACTTTGTCCGCGGTTCCAGCCCCACACTCCCACCCAGATCGTCCTCAATTATTGCTTTATACGTTTGTATAAGTTTAGGTAAGCTTGGTGAAGGTTGAAATTATCGATTTCCAGGTTATAATTAATTACACATTTATTAATTACCCAGGAACAAAAAAGGGATTTTTACAAAATGTCTGCTTGTCGGTCTGTCTGTTCTTTGATTTGTGGACGAAATACTTAATAGATTTATATTAAATTTGACATGTATAGCTTCGGAAAAATAATGAAAATGTTTCAAATTTTTGGCTAACTCAATTTTGGTGGGCTTTACCCACAAAAAGTCAAAAAAACGGCGGCAATTTGCTTTTAAAATTACATAAGCTATACCTGTACATCCAAATCCAAGAAGCTAACCGGTTGACAATATTGTACAGAAATAAAATATCACGGGATTTATCTCCTTCTCAAGGTAAGGGGGCACAAGACACTCGTAGATAAGAAAAGAAACATTACAGCCCCCTGAATTATTCATACCTTTTCCAAGGCCTAAACTACATTAGCTTTGCTTCATTTAAAGTTATAATACTATTATACACAGCGAGTGGACCTACATAATAAACCCCCTTCAACTGTTACCTATCGAATAGGCTATTACAAGAAAAATTCACCAACAAAAACTATATAATATACTAAGCTCATGAGGAGTGCTGTATAATCGGCCCTGTTGCCAGGGGCCTAGGGCGGCACTAGGGCCAATGCTCAATCGGTTTCGATCCGGCCTCCACACACTATGAATTTATTTCGGGGAGACCAAAAAGTACCATGGCTGGACCGTATCTATAGGGCAAGTTCACAGGGAAGGGGATCCCCCCCCCCCCTAAACTAGTTATGGGAATTTGCCAGGTTTTTGTTTTCTTCCCTCTTAGAGTGGTGAAGCCAGTGATTAGTGCTGGGTGGTCTGAAG
The DNA here is from genome assembly GCA_963971405.1 of Psococerastis gibbosa. Taxonomy (NCBI): domain Eukaryota; kingdom Metazoa; phylum Arthropoda; class Insecta; order Psocodea; family Psocidae; genus Psococerastis; species Psococerastis gibbosa. The sequence goes on along the minus strand of OZ020490.1, from coordinate 398,012 downwards.
GCTATCCACCGGGAAATTTTCGAATGTGTTGACCGTGTGACCCCTTTTCAATATAGAATATTTACATTTAATGAACGCCAAACATTATGAGATATGAATTTTTGACTTGTTAGTGTCCGCTTACGGTGTAACATAGCAGTTGGCATCTAAAAATACTGCAACTATAGGTTAGGAAAATTAGTTGTAGTCACTTTAGCGCTTTAAACACTTACGCATACTGAGGATTGTAGAGGGAAGAGGGGATATTACAAGAGGGAATTTCAAAATTCAGCCAAGTTAAAACCTACATTTGCATGAATTGATATATTAAGTAATGTGCAGTAGGCGGCAATGTCCAGTGGCCAATGCTGTTAAGAGGCACAGGAGTAAATTATGGGGGAGGGTGGAATTACGGGAATCACGGATTTTTATTTCTATTACAGTAATTTATGGAAAAAAATTGATTAAAGATTATTTCTTTGACACAGTTAAAGCAGTACCGGTACTGGTGGAAATCTTCTTGGCGCCTGAAAAGCACTCAAGCACAACTGGGGTGTGAGAGAGGGGAAAGGGGGAGTTTAAGGAATTCGAAAATTATACGAACTTTGAACCATTGTTCATGAAATTCTCACACAATGGTGCATTACGTTGCAGGTAATACGTATTTATACGCCATATACATCAATTTTCTGAAATCGACTTTCTTTGTACCCTTTTTAATGTGCCAAACTCAATGAAATATTGTGCATTTAGTCATTGAACATCGTACGATGAGTTTGTTGGCGTTTATTTAGGTTTTAGGCATTTTGTAAAAACCCGCGGACTATACAGAAAACCGATGGCAGTTCGATGGAACCATATACCTTATATCGGCAGGTCTAGGTCCATAAAAAGACATTCAACAATAATAATACTGAGATTGCTACTGTAGCCAATTACGGCAAGCAGAAGCAATGTACACCTGCCAATCAGCTTCATACATTATACTCTTCTTATTGTTGACTGATGTTGCTGACAGTAGGTGAAGGATTTAAAGGTTGGGGACGGGAAGTGGTCGAGGGTATGATGGATGTGTCGGGAAAGGTTGCCATAACATTGACCTAGCAGCCCGCAGATAATATAAGCAACCCTGACTTTGTTTCTCCGCCAATTCCCGCAGTGCTGATTCCTCTCCTTATATTGCATATATTTTACTGTTTCACTCAAGCTTGATTTATAAATATGCTACAAGTTTAAGGAGGTTAACGGTCGCCAAAAATGGCGGAACATTGCATTCTATACCTACCTTTCCCAAGTCTGGACTGTTGTTGGACCGCTCTTGTAAAGAATAAATAAATAAGGGAAGGAGCTGTTGAGAGAGGCGTTATTGTATTGTATTGGATGTGATAAATGTTACAATGTTACAGACGGAGAAACTTGCGAACCCCGGCGAACATACTTGTCATGAACTTGGCTGTGTCTGATTTTTTTCTGCTCCTCAAAATGCCTCTGTTTATATACAATTGCCTGCACCTGGGACCGGCCCTCGGGGAATTCGGTAAGAAAAATTCCAAAACTTTTTGTTTTGACTTATATTTGTTGAGAAGTGGCAAGAGATATATGTGACCACAATTAGACATTTTTCTTATCAAAAGTTGCATTATTTCACTGTATTTTTTAATTTATTTTCTTACTTCCCGTGTTGCATGATATAACCCACTTAACCGTATGTGTATACCATAACAAAACTGCGGTGTGTTAAGCCAAACAGCATAGTTGAAAACCCCCAGTTGTTCGACTGAGGCATTTTGTGCAATGTTACACGAACAACGGTCATAGCATCTTGAAGTTAAATATATAAAGGTATGCATCGCAGAAAGCAGCCAAATGACTTGATGAACCGGGTAAACATATCGAATCTGAGGGAAAAAGAAAACGAGATTATCAGTAGAAGCGAAAACTCGCCAAGGCCTCAGGAGGAACTGCAGCCGAGCACAGCATTGCAAGGATTGGCAGGGAACCCTGCCTAGGGACAAAAGTGAGCCCAAACTAAAAGTAAAGGTATGCATCTCTGTGAGGTATGAGTCAACTCACAGTAGTTTTACTATATATAATATTAATTGTAGACCTGCAGCATACCAAGAGAAAAGTTATGGTCCAGAAATAACGAATAAGCCCATCAAATATTATTGCTAATGTAGGCTAGTTCATTTTAAAGATTGAAGTGAAGTACCCGTGGCTGAAGGTAGTGGGTGATACTCATCTGTTCATCTGACAAAAAACCTTATAAAATCGGCAAGCAGAAGCAGCAGGGGAAGGGAAAGAGGAAGAAGAAATATTCTTCAAATTGGGATTGCATAACATTACTTGTTATTGTGCTTGATCTATGACTAATAATATATAATAATAATAATAATAATTCTTTATTTTTCAAAACATGTACATTTTTTTACCATAATCAGGGCGTCCCCAAGCCTATAATGGCGCGTGGGGAAACGCCCAAAGCCCTAACCTAAATTATCCTACGTATCGTACAAAAAAAGAACAACATTCACAAACAACCTAGTGATGGGATTCCAACTGGCGTTTCATGAAATCAGCTACAAAATTTGCTATTGATTTTTTAGATTTGGCATCTACATGGACACGTTTACATTTGTTGTAGAACTGAATAGCTTTATACAAGAAGGTGGCGCGGGTGCTAGATTTAGTGTAATTTGGCAACGCTAAGTAGCCGGTTTTTCTTGTGACTCTATTTTCCATTGCTATAGTTTGTACACCGCATAAAAGTAAATGCAGCAGTGCCACCTTCATGTATAATAGATAGACAGGCAAGATTTGTAATTTCTTAAACAATTCACTGGTATGAGAAAAACGAGGTCTGCCCGTAATAGATCTAATAGCAAATTTCTGACAAGTTACAGTTTTTTTCATGTGCACCTGAGCTGCTGAACCCCACAGCAATATACCATATTGAAGTCTCGATTGAAAGTATATGCCATGTAAATTGTGAATAAGGCATTAACAGGCATAAATTTTTTTTAAATTGTAGAACAGTACATTTAATCGTCTAAGTGAGTTGTTAAGATTATTAAGTGTTAATTTCCATGTCGAATGAACATCAAGGTAGGCCTAAACGCCAAGATATAGTCCACGCAAAATGAGAAAAGTATGGACATGGAATGTTTTGATCCTGAACAACACTGTAAAAATATTCTTTGCACAATTTTTGTTATGCCCTGCATCCAATGCAACAAGGTAACACAAAATGGTGCAAAGAATATTTTTACAGCGTTGCACAGGATCAAAACATTCCATGTCCATACTTTTCTCATTTTGCGTGGACTATATCTAATAGTGGTTACATGATGAATAGCCGGGCATTCACAGTTCATTACATTGCAATTGGATTATTGGATATGTATTTTCGTAGGTACATTCATGTAGGGATTATTTGCATTTCGGTTATAAGTGTATTCAATTAGTTAGGTTTTTTTGAAGTCCGGCAGCAGTTTATGGTTATGAAACCATTCAATAATTTTTTAATATATTTAGATAATTTTTGGTACAAGTAATCATAGTCATGATGAGAACAAATGACAGCAGCATCATCCGCAAAAAACAGTATTTTACTAAATAGCTGTAGCTCACAAGCTTCATTTATGAAGACGAGAAATAACAACGGCCCTTGCAATATGCCATGCCGTAGGGGTAGTTTGCCACTTTTCACATTGTTAACCTTAGTAAAATTTATATTGATACATGATAGTTAAATATGAAACAATCCACTTCATGAACGGGCCAGAAATGACGAGTTTTATTAATTTATTAATCAATAGTGGTCTATTAATTAGATCAAAGCATTTCTTCAAATCAATATGTCCAGCTACCACTTTGCAGTTTTTTTCTAGGGCTTCTACGACAGCTGTCACATAATCAGCTAGGGCTGTTTGTGTGCTAACGTTAGGCCTAAAGCCATATTGATTTGAAGAAAAAAAACACATAATGTCAAGGTATTTGATTAGTCTTCCTTGCGCAATTACTTCCAATAGTTTGGCAATGCTACTATTTATATATAGGGGCCTATAATTTTCAACTCTCTCGTGGTTGTCGCTTTTGTAAATAGGTATTACAATACTATCTTTAAGACCATTAGGAAAAATTCCTTTGTCAAAGGAGAGTTTGCTTAGGTAAGTTAGTGGAGAAAGTAGTTCCTCTTTACAATATTTTAAGAGTTCTGTAGTTGGTCTGAATGTCTAAGCTCTATGTTCTAATTGGCTATGCTGTTGCAGGGTGTTCCCTATACGGGTTCGTCGGCGGCCTCACTGGTACAGTTTCCATTATGACACTGGCCGCCATATCTGTAGACAGGTACAGCGTCATTGTACACCCCATGGTCGTCAAGGCTCGCCAGAAGATATACCTCACTGTCCTTCTACTCTGGTTGTATGGTGGGGTACTTGCAGCTATGCCACTTCTAGACATCGGCTTCAACCGCTACACCCCCGAAGGTAGACTATTTTTCCACGCTAGTAACCGTAGCCTTAGATATGCATTAGGTACAGTGTCATTGTGCACCCCACAGTCGTCAAAGCCCGGCGACCGAAAACATATACCTCACCGGGTGCTGCTCTGAATGTACGGTGACGTACTTGCTGCTGTGCCACTTCTAGGCATCGGCTTTATTTAATTCCTACACCCCTGGAGTTTAACTATTCCTATAAAGCGACAGGTACAGTGTCATTGTGCAGCCGATAGTCTTCGACAGAAGATACATCTCACCGTACGTGTTACTGCTTTTCTGGGAGTAGTAGTAGTAGTAGTGTTCGTCAGGTTAATAACGACTTAGGCCTCATTTGGGCCCATAGAGCGACCCCGACTTGACTGTCCTATGCCAGCCCATAGGACAGTGGACCTCCTGATTATAGTGGATTCCGAACCACTTGGGAAACACAGTGAAGTCACACGATTAGTTCGGAGGTGACCAGGACAAGTCCTACCATGTTTCCTTACCGGCACTGTGCACACGACCAAGTTATCTGCAGCTTTGAACCTGCTCTGGTCCGCTGGATTCAACATGGTATGGCGGCCGGTCTCTTCTTCTGGGAGTAAGGTGGGGTGCTCTGCCATTGGCTTCAACCTTTACACTTTTGAAGAAAGGTTGTTCTTCAATTTCTATATGCATTATGCATATTTCTAAGCATATTAGGTAACATCTAAGGTAAAGTGGTAGGCACTGTACACACAACTGGGTGGCAAGTCCCGACAGAACATCTAAAAGTCGACATTATAGCCTCCTAAAGAGTTTAGTTCCACACTGAAGCAGTATAAACACTTATGTTGTAAAAATACGGCAATAAAACCGCTGAAGGTTAGCTTAAATCAATAAGTAAAGCAAATAGTTCTTTTATTACATGTAATAGCATCAGCAAGAATCCTTATTTCTGTCAGTGCTGAGCTTTCAACTTAATGAGAGAGCTGATTTCTCATCAACGGGCAATGGCGCAGACAAGGGGCAGCTGTTTTGCTCTCTGTAATCTTCTTACGAATTTATGTGACAATTTCATCAAACGAATATAATATCACATTTCACATCTTTTCCACTGTATTCTGATACTTTGAAGCAGAGTACGGATTTATTCGTTTCATTAATGTATAGCCAAGAATTGAGAGAAATTAAACGCCGCATTTCATCGATCGCGAGACCGTAGGTAAAATATATTCATGAAATTTATATATAAATGAACAGGGCGTGTTGTTACATTTTATTATTTTATTGAGATAGTTGGCATGTTCTTCTTATTAATTATATATTACTCATATTATTATAATGTGGTTACGTGTCAGATTTTTTAGGTAACTCTTGTTTGTTATTGCCGACGGTGGAAAAGCCTCCCGGGAATGGGGCACGTGTCCTCAACAGCAGACATTGTAATGATAAATATAGGTAAATTAAAATAATTACTTTAAATAATGACACTCTCCACCACCAGCGGTGTTTGGACCATTAATGAAAGAACCGTACCGGTACGAGCAATCCCTATAGAGTTTTAATTTAAAGAAAATCCTAAGATTTTTTTAGCCAGCCCTATTATGGAGATTTTGGAGAGTAAAACTACCCAGCGCAAAGTCAAAAAAATGTTCATGATTTTTGTCAACCTACATGTCAAATTTAACCACAATCCACCGAAGAGTTTGCCCACAAATTGACAAACAGAGAGACAAACATTTTGGGTTCTTAAGACCTCAAAACGCGTTAATTCACTGAAATCTCAAAACCAAACATTTCGACCATCAGAAAGGTTTCCATATTATACTAACGCACAAATAGGAAAGCAATAAACACCGTTCTGGTTGTTAACAGTCTCTCTCTCTCTCTCTCTCTCTCTCTCTCTCTCTCGTGAAACAACTCTCAGAGCAGCGTGACCCCACTAGAAATTAATACGACACATGCATCTGAGGAAACCTTAGCTTTCCTAATTACCTATACGTTAGTATAAGGAAAGTGGACGTTTTGACGTTTTGAGGTCCGAAGAACCCAAAAAAGTGGCATTTACGAAATGTTTGTCTGTCTGTTCGTCAACTTGCGCAATCTACACGGTGGATTTTTAATGAAAGGTTCATAAAAATCATACCTCTGTGGACCATTAATTTTTATTATGGCTAACCCAATTTTTGGGAGGTTTCACCCACAAAGAACTCCAAAAGGGCTAAAAATGATTTTTCTGCGGAACATTTCTATCGATGTTTTCTAACTCCAGATATAATTTAGGTGTTGTATAGAGTTACTGTTGTAACTCTAGATAGAAGACATTATTATTACAGAGAACTCATATATTCGTACTCAGTTCTTCGCGTCGTATGCAAGATGGCCGCGCAGGGCCGCCAACCTTTTAGGGACACAACAGTCTCCCCCTCTTAATAACTGACTACACTACAAAGTCCTTAAGATGAGCTGGTGGCCTTTTGAGGCGGGTGGGGCGACTTGGTTGACTCAATGGTGCCTCTTCCGGCTGGGGGGCCTGTTGCAGCTCTGGGTCGCACTGGGGTTGTGCGAATTCACCCATAGTACTCTGAGGTAGGAATGCTGGTTCTGGTGGTTTTGGCTGAGGAGTATACTGGGACTGTTCCATATCCAACATGACTCTCTGTGGTACAGTTTGAGGTGCGGTTGACTGGGACAACGATTTGCTTGGTATTAACCTTCCGACGGAGTTGTAGCTGGTCCACATGGCGTTTAATGATCGTACCATCATCGTGACGCACGCAATAATGCAGATGGCCGAGACGCTTGACTATCGTTCCCGGCCTCCACGTTTCTCTGTTTTGCATGTAGTAGCGGGAATATACGTCGTCCCCCTGCTCAAAGCAGCGTGTGCGGTGTTTCCTAGTCGTGCTAGTCGTATCCACATGCGGTGGTTTTAGAGCATCGAGCTGGATGCACATAGGGCGCCCCAGATATAATTCTGCAGGGGTGTTACCACACTGTAAGGGCGTTGCCCGATACTTGAACAGAATCATTTGAACCTTCTGCCGTATGGGCATACTATCATTTAGCATAGCACCTAATCTTTTTTTAAGCGTTTGCACGTTCCTCTCCGCCAATCCATTTGTAGCTGGGTGACCTGGCGCTATGAACTTTTGGAAAATTCCGCGTCTGTTGCATAAGTCCCGCATCTCCAGGCTAGTAAATATGGATGCATTGTCGGATACAAGAGAATTGCAATATCCATGCCGGGCGAATAGCTCAGTTAATATGGCAATGGTAGCTTTGGAAGATGGTGCTTCGCGCATAGGCTCTACTTCCGCCCATTTCGATTTTGCATCCACTGCGACTAAGAAATGGAACCCTTGATATGGGCCCGCGTAATCGACATGAACCCGCTGCCAGTTCATTTCGGGTTCGTCCCAGTGATGCAACGGAGCTTTTGGGGCACTGTTCTTTACTAGGGCACCCTCATTGCACTCCCGCACAAGCCTTTCGATGTCATTGTCGATATTCCGCCAATAAACATATCGTCTTGCCAACTGTTTCATTTTCGTGATGCCACAGTGTGTGCTGTGCAATTCCTGTAGTACTGTCGCTTTCATGGACGATGGTACTACCACCCGATGGCCCCGGAACACTAGTCCACCGTCAAGCGTAAATTCACTGTCGGTACTGGTGTCTCTTAACTCGCTCTGAATCTTCTGAAGCTCAGAATCGATTTTAGTCTCGAGTAGAATTGTGTCATAATTTACTTTCATGGATGAAATCATGTAGACGGATTCAGAATTTACCAGGTGGACCTCTTTGTCAATTGCTGAATCTGCAGCAGGCGGTGACTGGATGGGAAGTCGGGATAAGCAGTCGGCATTCGTGTTGGCTAATCCTTTTTTGAACTCCGTTTCGTACGTGAATCCCGACAGAATCGCTGCATAGCGCTGCAGCCGTGACGATGTCATTTTGGGAATGGATGCATGCTGATGAAATATTCTCACCAGCGGCTGATTATCGCACAATAGTTTGAATGTGCGGCCAATCAATATTTGGTGGAAATGCTGAACTGCAAACACAATGGCCAGCGCCTCCCGATCAAGCTGAGAATAGTGCTCTTCCGCTGATGTCAGTGAACGATAAGAGAAGGCAATAGGTCGCTCATCCCCATTTGGCAACACATGTGATAGAATCCCTGAGACTCCATGAGGGCTGGCGTCTGTAGCTAGTTGCACTGGCCAGCTCTCGTGGTATGGTATCAGGACCCGGTCGCTGCAGATTTCCTTTTTTAGAGCAAGCAGGGCCCCTTCACACTCCTCCGACCACTTAAACCTAGTGTCTTTATTAAGTAGCCGCTTAAGGGGTGCTGTTAATGTTGATAATCTCGGAATAAATCGGGCGTAATAGGTCACCATTCCCAAAAATCGGAGCACGGCGTCCCGCGAATCAGGGCGGGGCATCTCCATGACTGCCTTGACCTTATCTGGTGACTTTGATATCCGGTTATGCTCGATAACGTGGCCCAGGAACTGGACACGCTGTTTGAAGAATGAGCATTTCTTTTTATTTAGGTGCAAATCGTAATCCCGGAGACGACTCAGACATTGACTGAGATTATATGTACACTCTTCCAAGGTCCCCCCATGGACGATGATGTCGTCAAAGAAGTTCAAGGTCTTCCTTAGGCCATGCAGAACGTGACGGATGAATCTGTTGAATTCGGCCAGCGCTGGTTGGACACCGAACGACAGGCGATTAATTTTGTACGTACCTTTATGTGTTGAGATTGTCTGAACCTTGCTCGACTCTTCGTCTACCCGGAGGTGCAGGTATGCCTTATAGATGTCCAGAATGCAAAAATACCTTGATCCCCTTAGTGAGTGTAACATTTCGTCCACTTTGGGGATCGGACCGTGTGCACTGGTGAGACGCTTATTTACCCCAATCTTGTAATCCACGCAGAGGCGGACACCACCGTCTTTCTTTCGGATTACCACCAGCGGTGAGCCCCATTCGGTTGGGTCGGTTTTCGTTATGATACCTGCGGCTTCCAGACTGTCCAGCTCCTTGTCAACCGCTTCTCGTAAGGCATACGGAACACTTCGTTCACGGAAAAATACCGGCGTCGCACCTTCTCGCAGTTTCAGCTTAACCGTTTATTTGGGTACGCACCCAATACGTTCTTCAAATAAAACACTATACTCTGTTAGCACGCCTTCAGGCGTCATCTGGTTGATGGAGACAGAATCTATATGCAGTAGGTTTATTTTCAGTTTTTTGATCCACGTCCTTCCTAAGAGTGGAGAGTATTCATCGGGGACAATGTATAAGTCATCTCGAATTGACTTCCCCTGATAAGTTACGTTTACAGTAACTTTACCATTCGGAATGAAAACGTTCTTAGTATACGACCTGAATTTCGTATTGCAGGGGCGTACTGCGGGTTGAACAACTAGTTTTTCAAATAGGCGCTGAGGAAGAAACGTGTACCCGGACCCTGAGTCGATTTCAAACTCCACTGGTTGTCCTTCAATAAGCACTATGACCCGATAACGTTCGTCTAGGGTCTGATTCACATACACAACATTGATATCACTTGCGAACTCAAATGGGTCATCATCATCTTCGATCCCAACTTGGTGGGTGTTGGTCTTACCGAGTAGGGTTTTAATACAGACGCGTGACACGTGACCTTGAGCCTGGCACCCAGTACACTTAAGGGTCCTTCGGTCTGCGCGGCAGTCACGGGCTCGGTGACCTTGACGCCCACATCGCAAGCACAGACCCTCTATACCAAGGGCGGCTGTGTCCAGACGCTTCCTTCTGATGCTCCCTTTCATTTTCGCCGGTACTGTCACCTTGTGGACTGCGTTAGAAGCAGCTGGAAGCGAGCCTGGCTGCCCTAGCAGACGTGCATCTATTTGGGCGGCCTCATAGGTCGTTGCTTCCAAAACAATGTCCTCGAACGTTTGCTTCGAGGACAGGAGAAGCTTTTCCCTAAGGGAACTATCTCGAATGCCCCTTATAAATTGGGCTCGCAAGAAAATATTACTTGCCGATATAGTTTGTTGACAAGCGCAAGGAGATTTTAATTCGAATGCACAATGCCACATATCGGCTCGCAGCTGTTCAACATACTTACTCGTTGATTGATTGAGATTCCGATCGATAGCGACATAGAAACTGGTGCTGAGCGACCAACTCACTTTTTCTTGGAGCAAAGTAGTGTTCACATAGATCCCATAGATCTGCGAGTTTGAAAGAGCTGAGATTTTTGGGCAACGCGTGAGCTGACAGTTTTTCGTAATGGTCAGCACCCAGTGAGTTGAGTAATAACTTTGCAAAAAAATCTAGGTCTTTTGTGACACCTTTGATATCACAATAATTTGTAAACCGTTCCTTATAGGTTCGAAATAATTCCTTTGCTGGGTCGAATGCATCAAAGCTGGCAATGACTGTTGGTTTTGCCTGCTGAGTTTGTTTGGTTATGAGTGAGTCAAAGAAACTTTGCTGTAAATCCATAAATTGCTTAAATTGAGTGGCATCCATTTTTGTTTTGTTTTTTTGTTGAGGATCAATTATTGACAATTAATGTTTAGGGCCCTTCTCCGGACATTCGAGAATCGATAGGGCCTTGAGGCTTGAGTAGCACTTGAAAATGGCACCGTTGAGGGTTAAAATAGGCTATCTCAATTAAATTTATTTAATTGCTATCAATTAGGGGGCTGCCTTCACAAAACATTATACACATGCAGGTGCACATAGTGTCAATACCACTCACAATCACTTTTACCTCGTCGCCAACTGTTGTAACTCCAGATAGAAGACATTATTATTACAGAGAACTCATATATTCGTACTCAGTTCTTCGCGTCGTATGCAAGATGGCCGCGCAGGGCCGCCAACCTTTTAGGGACACAACAGTTACAACTTACATTGTTGAACAGGTTGCTTTCCCAAACAAAGAAAAATGGGTTGATGTAGGTACTATACTTCATCATTTCGATCGATGCTTGAACTTCTTTTTTGGTATTGGTCCTGATTACACACTCTGCCTATGTTAATTCGATCGAAGAAATATGTGGATTCTTCATTTCTTATACAAGATTTGAATCTTAATGTTCTGAATTTTGTTATTAGAAGCTTGAATTTTTATTAGGCTCTTATTTATTATATAATAATATAATATAATATAGGCCTATTGGAACAATAATATTAGAGTGTGTTATCTGGAAGAAAGAAACATTTGAACGTGTATTAACAAAAATTCAGGTTCAATCGTTATATTCAACGTAAACGATCCAAACATTTCTTCGATGATATAAATATTAGATCGAATTAAATACTGTGTAATAAGGGGATTTAGCTTCAATTTTATTATTTATTATCAATCGTTCTTCGGAAGAAACAAAAGGCAAAATAACAGTAGCTCGATATATACAAACGTACAAAATTACCCCTTTCACTCCAGACTTCGTATCTTATATGTGCCCAAAGCGTGCCTTGATAATTATATATTATTCTGCAGTCTAAATCTTATGATGTTCCAGGTTACTTGACGTCCTGCTCTTTCGACTACCTGACTAAAGACCTGCGGCCCCGTGTCATGATCTTCATATTCTTCTGCATGGCGTGGGTAGTTCCGTTCTGCATCATAACCGCGTGTTACACAGGCATTTGCAGATGTGTATTGCGCGTGCGTACAGAACCCAAAAGAAGTCAGAACTCTTCAAGGCACTGCAAGGAGAGCAGCAAGAGACAGACTGAGATTAAGGTATCCAGCCTTGCTTTCCTATACGGACTTTTTAAAAATGTGTTTGTAACTTCAAAGTAAATACAATATATAACTTATGAGTCCGAATACCACTATTAATGGTTTATAATACAATAAAATGTTAAAGATGAAAAAGTCCATAGGCATGGTATCGTACACCCAGTAAAACAAGTCACTAGGTTCAACAGATACAGATATCATGAAATACAGCTGTATGATATAGTTAGTCTCCAGCCAAACTAGCAACCATAAGGTAGTCTCTGAGAGCATTCAGCAATGGCAACTAATGAGCAGGATTTGCAACCGCCACTAATGAATTAAGCCTAATGCTTAATAAAGTTTTTCAATTTTCAATCAAAGACAACCGCAGGATCTTAAGTTAATTATACTTTTCCATTAGCTATTTCTAAATGCAATATAATGCAACCATGTTGCTATATTTTCAAAATGATTAATGCTTCACCTAGAGAAATTTGGAAATTTAATGATTTTAGTCCATTGTCCACTATTATGGTCCCTTCGGCTGGACTTGAATTTAGGTCAAAATAGAGAAGACTGGTTTTGGGTCAACCGATGGAGGCAGTAAAAATCTATTTTGAGGTTGCGGCTGGGCGAAGATAATGGAGATAAAGAAGAGGCTCTAGTTTTTCCTTGCAATTTTTTCTTTCTCACACTCTCGTAATACCGTAATAGGACACGTTTTTATCATGTTTCACTAGTTTTCAAGCCCATTCCCACGAAACTTCCTCTCTTTCAGAACACTAGACTATGATTGACTAGACACACTATACAATAGTATACCTGCAGTGTTATAGGCTACTTATTATTTATCATAAGATTTCTTTTGTGTTATCTCGTATCGTATGCTCTATAAGAATAGGTAGGGCATACTGGTGGAAAACGTTGGGAAATATTCCAACATTCTTTGCGACATAACAGAAAATCTTGGGCTGATGGGGGGGGGGGGCGCAAAATCAGGTGTTCATACTACACAAGGTGTTTAAGGCGAACGAACGGCGACAGACTTCTGAGGATGTGTTCGCGTTCAATTTGCTTGAAATATAACCCAAAAATTGTAATGATAGGAAACAAAGGGCTTTGGCGAGCTACCTAGTTTGATGATAAATTCTGTCACATTTAAAAGTAAAAAATAGTCAGTAGAATAATAACCTATTTTAACAAAATATTTAATTGATATGTAGAACAGTTGTCAGGGAATACAGGGAAAAAAAATTATTCAAAATGCCCACCTCTTGCCTGAATGCAGGCTCGAAGACGACTGGGCCAATCATCGATAGCAGTACGCACCGCATCCGTGTCTATCTCTTCGACTACCTTCGAAATGGACCTCTTCAGCGAGTCCAAATTTTTGTGGGGTTTCGCACAGGTTTTCTCCTCAATAATGCGCCAGATAGAATAGTCCAGTGGATTGAGATCTGGGCTGGAGGAGGTCTTCACTAGCAATAAAGTCAATGTTACTCTTACGAAACTACTTCTGAGTACTCTTGGCTTTAAGGGCTGGAGCAGAATCCTGCTGAAAAACCCAGCGTTGGTTTTTGAATAGGGTTTCATTCAAAGGCTTTCACCACCTTATCAAGTACCGTATTTTCATACATCGGAGCACACCAGTCTTCACACCTTTTTCACAAAAATGCACTGAAGTCATACCCCGGTATGATGCTCCCAACCAGACCATCATTGAGGAGGAATGATGGCCTAGGTAGGTGCCTACAGAATTTAAATTACGGTATATAGCGATGTTCAAGGAAAATGCGTGCTGCTCAGTCTAGTCGACAAATTTTAGAGAATTAAAACAAATCTGTACTTAGCTGTACACAACTATTTTATATTATCGAACTAGTTGGAGAGCTGCTTTATTGCATAAAGGCAATGCTTTATAAATTTAGTAACTTAAATCCCGCCATGTCTAGATTTTTCTTGATTCTCAAATTTTTGTTATAACGAAGGGGTTGCTTTTTCAACAAAAGTCAATATAAATATTGATTAAACAAATATTAGATTTAATTTAAGCATTGAATATGAACGGCAATTACAATGTTTCTCTAATGCAGCTAGAGATCAAAATTGTAGCTGGACTCTACTGTATGCCTTCTATAAATTCCCAGGTAGCAGCTGTGGTAGTGGGTATTGTCGGGCTGTGGTTCCTATCATGGACACCGTATGCTGTAGTGGCGCTGCTGGGCGTCACAGGACGAGAGGACTACGTGACACCCCTGTCGTCCATGCTTCCCGCGCTCTTCTGCAAGCTGGCCAGCTGTGTGGACCCCTATGTTTATGCGGTGACACATCCTCGCTTCAGACAGGAGCTGAAGGCCATGGTCCGCAACGCCAGCCAGAGACAGCGGTCCCAGAAGCTGAAGAAGGACATACTTCAGGTAATGTTGAAGGAGGAACTCTGTGTGAGTGAGGTGGGTCTGACACATCCCACCTTTCAACAGAAGCTGAAAGTCATTGTCTGTAAGGTATACTGGAGTCAGCGATCGCAGAAGCAGAAGAAAAGAGTCCTTAAGGCAGAACATGTACTCAAAATATGAGTGAGATAAACATGGCTCATCCCAACTTCAGACAGAAGAGCATGGTCTATCATGTCTGTCAGGTTCTGCGCCCTCAGAAGCTGCAGCTTTTTTGTATTAGCCAAGTGGCCATAGTAAAAAAAAAATCAGATATAAAATGAGAGAAAAGGTGTCAGCCAAGTTGCTTCAGACAAGGCTCAAGAATTTCAAACGGCATCGTCTTGTGATTTCAGCATATTTCCGACAAACATTAATTCTTGCCCAAGATAATTCGTCGAAAATTGTTTAGAAAGTCGACACTTAGCCTACTGGACGCTCTGTTGTACTTTCTTAAAACTATTCCATTGTTAATTACAGGTTAGACGAAGGTCCAGCGTCGAGGAAGTCATGGTGATGATGAACTTATCGGACGCCATACCACCGACTAGCTACTCCCCGTCTAATTACCCGTCCACATACGCCCCTGGGTCACTTCTCGCCGTCTCTTATGCCCGCGGCTCACCCCAGCCCGTCCCATACACCGTAACAGACCTCCCCCCCTCAGATGCACGGCAGCAGGCCGCCTATGTGGGTAGTGACTTCAAGATGTACGGGCCTGGGGGTATATTACCTCCCACCCACTCCTCGGGAGCACCTCAACCGTTTCCCTATGTTGTTGCTGACCTCCCCAGTTGGTACGCCTCTCCGTTCTACACCAGCCAGAAGACGAAAAGGTCGACTAGTCTGCGTCGAAAGGACAAGGTTGAAGAAGAGAAGGAAAGAATAACAATGTGAAAAGATTTATTTTTTAACTGAATTTTATATAATTATAAATATTTGCGGTGTTACAATAAAATTCATATAATTGATGTGTGTATGCTGTATATTTGACTACAATCAATGAAAACATTTTACTGCATATGCTATTTACGAGAAGGTTGTCAACAGTACAAATAACCACATCCATCCAATTATTCTGTTAAACACGAATATTTAGCCCAATATCGCCTGCTGTAGTAGCCGATTGATGAACGTATACCTCCAGGTATTCCTGAAAATTATATAATACCATACTCTATTGACTTGCTACTTACCCAATGAATACAATAAATTAATATACTATAAGCACTTGACAACTTGTCAAGTCACATGATTGACATGAACATCACGATCACAAGAATCACTAATGCCTTAACACGATAAAAAAATAGAAAGTTCAGTTCTAAATTAACACTTTTAAGGTTAATGGAACATACCAGTTTTCGATTAGACAAACCTAGCTTTTGCACGGACTTATAGATCTATCAGTACCTACCTACGTATTGAAGTAATATTTTTTTACATCAGTTACCGGTACTTAAACTTGAACTGTGTGAGTGCCTTCCTTCACCAATAAGGAACCACGAGTATATTATCTTGTATGATTTACTCAAGCGAGAAAAATCAGTTTGACCCTCTCTTGAAAGATGTAATCTTAGGATTATTATTGCATTTTTATTATTATTATTATTATTTTTTTTTTGCATGAGGGCTATTCTTTATGCTTCAGCATTCTGAACTGTTTACCAAATGATTCTAACTGTAATAACTCGTAATTTTTTCACACCGTGGTTGAAAGATGCCGTCTCCGCCCTGCATATGTGTACCAAAGTTTAGCGACTGTATATCATTAGGCAATGAATGCACAGTGAGAGGTGTATCTATAGAATTTTTATGATCGCGGTGACATTCAATGAACTTAGGTAGGTATCACAATGAAACTATTCAGTCAACTATACTATTGTGGATACATATCCCTTGTCGGGCAGGAAACTCTCTAAATAGTGGGAGGGCTCGTTTCATCATAGGAATGTGAAACTGAAGGAAATTAGGCACCAGCGCCACAATTGTAGTGATCAGATGCACAGTAACTTGTACCACTACAGAGTTCAGCCATAGCTGTACGTACCTACAACAACTGCTCTATTTTGTTATTATATATACTGTTTGAACGCAAACTTACCGTATTTGATGCTTGAGCCAAGAGTCTGTCTAGCCTTAACACTAGTTCTCCAAAAGTCGGTCTTTTCATAGGCCGATACATCCAGCAGTCCCGCATGATCTGGTACATCTCATCTGAACACCCCGCTGGCTTCTCCATACGGTGCCCACTTTTCAGCATGTCATACAGCTCCTCGTTGCTAACGGATGGGTAAGGCATCCCTCCCAGAGTAAAGATCTCCCACAGAACGACCCCGTACGACCAGACGTCCGACTGGAAGGTCGATACCTGCTCGAACAAGGCTTCTGGAGACATCCACCGGATGGGAAGCTTACCCTTTATTGTTCTTCGGTGGTCCGAACTGTTGACGTCTTGTGTCAGGCCAAAGTCAGCGATCTTCATAATGAGTTCATGACTGACAAGGATGTTCCTAGCGGCGAGGTCTCGGTGAATTAGCTGCAACATTGATGGATTTAAAGCAGGGTTAGGTAAACTTCCGCTCCCTCGGGTTGTCGTAGTTTCGAAGATAATCGTCGGTTATCGCTTTTAAACACATAGTGTGGTAATAAAGGAGCGATGCAAACTGACGAAAAGATATAAAATAGAAGAGTCAACAATACGAAAGTACCTATAGGTAGGTAATGAATAAAAAAGCAAAGTTGCATGTTTTTATTTTTTTATTTTTTATTTTTATTTTTTTTTTTAAAAAGGTTAATCGCATACAAACAATTTAATGAATGTATCCGATTAACCTCTTCAGTCGCCTCTGAAGGTTAGTACCCGTGTTGAGTTACGACACGTCTCCGATCGCAAGGCGTGTCAAGACTCGCACAAGTGCAAGCACGTTACTACCTGGCCATCGAAGTCGATGTTAAACTGATGATTTAACTTACAGGATACACGAACACACAAATAAATGCCGTCATATATCTTACATAGTGGAAAAAATGTGAGCCGCTAGCTAACAAAAGCTTTTTATTAAATAGAATTATTTACAAAACCAAAGTGCACCCAGAATGAAAAGAACAATTAATGTCAATGAGATAGTATGAGTAGTAGCCCATAGTATGCTAATTTGCTTGGGGTCTTTCATAGCAAGCGGCTTGCCGCCATTTCTGCCGCAGTAATTTATGCCTAAAAATAGTCAATATTGTACACATGCAGACGTAGCAATAATTTTTTTTTTCTCCTAACGCCTGCTTTCAGTATTTCTACTTTAAGCAAACCTGTCAGCCTGACGGGGGGGGGGGGGGAGTGAATCTGTTTATTAACCTGGGGCACCCTAAGGGCAGACTCCTTCACTTCAGGCAGAGGGGAGTTGACTGACATAAAGTATATATATGACTATACGTAGTTGATTCCGAGCCACACTTTGGGAACATGGTGACGTCACACGATTAATTCGGACACGCACATAGACTGACAGGTATTCTCAGCGTATTAACATGTCCCACTATGTTCCCCTGCCAACGCTGTGCACACTACCAAGTTTGCTGCAGTTTTAACACGCTCTGCTCTAGCGGATTCAATGTGGAATGGAGGCTTGTATGGGCAGCAGCCTTCCTGCAATAACGCCGGGGAGAAAACGTTTTTGACATGTTCTCAATCGTTGCCACACGTGAAATTTATTTTAAAAATCAAAATGGTTAGGCCTACTGGCCTACTTTCATCCAGATTTAATTCTCCTACTATTGTAGTTTGAGTGCGAAACTAGTAAAAGACAGGAATATTAATGCAATGTTTAGCTAACGTTCACAATATGGCCTACTGTATATAGCAGCTTTTCATTCCAATGTAGAGCATAATTTCCTGCTCATGTACTGCAGTTCTACGTTGTTTTGGAAGTAAACAACCGGAACGGGGAAGACGGGGAAGCACTATTCGGGCACAGTTATTGAACTTTTAAAAACATAGTGGACACTATATGAATGTCTTCCGAAGCTGCGACAAATTGGTGTTAGTTGTGGCAACTCACAATAGGTCTATGTCAAAATTTAGAGGAATAATATCTCGATGAATAATCGTTATTTTCCTTGAAATTGAATTTTATTAAAAACACGGACCTCTAAGACTTCTCCCATTTGACTAACCTTTTTTGACGCAAGATACTCCATTCCTCTAGCAATTTGAAATGAACTAGAGAATAGACTTCTTTCATTGAGGACATGGGGGCCTTTACCGTTGAAGAGCTTTTGGGAATTTGGTCGGCATTCCCTTAAGAAGTCCCTCAAATTGCCGAGTGGGGCGTACTCGAGAATCAAATACAAAGGTCTGCCTTGTGTACAGCAGCCAATCAAATTAATAATGTTGATATGATTGCCAATCATTTTCATGATTTTCATTTCACGTACTAAGCCTATCATATCACTATCGCTATGAATCTCTGAAACCAAAAATACCTGTAAAATATCCTATCAAGAAATGTTGATTTCAAGTCCATTATAATGTACCTACATAGAGCGAAAAATCATACTATTAATATTTTAATTACCGATGTTCATTCTTAATTGTAGTCGTAATAATATAAAATTCTATGGAATATTTTACTTGGTCTAATTCCCAACGCATAGTATTTGGGTTAGCGCGGGTAATTTCATTGACTAGCTTGAATATGCATTTATATTTCGGTATTCAATCAATTGTGTCTTTAGTATCATTAAACTTAAAGTCTCAATATTCTATTTATTCACAACTGAAATCAATTTTATTGGCTTAAACGTGCAAAGCACTAAATACTAATGTCTCCCTCACCTTTCAACATCTTAACGGCGACAGATGTACTGCCTCTTTGCGAGTCATCTGTAAGTTCGGCCCGTACTACTCGGCCAAACTCGCCTTCTCCCAGAAGCTCACCCAGAACGATATTGTCTCGGGAATACTCCCAATGGGGATCTAGAGAAAGATTATACTCGTTGCCTTGTACAATGTTTTGTAAAAGAAAAACCATTTTCTTTTCCATTGCAACCGTATCATTTCTGCTTTTCCAACGATGCCTTTGTTTCATTTGATAAACTCTATATCCGAAAATAGCGCTAATACAGATTATAAAACCGAAGTAGGAGCCCATTTCCGTCATGAAATTATCCGGTTTATTTGGTGCTTGCCCCGTTGCTTTTACTGCTCCCAGTACTTGTCTGATCGTGGATAGTACAGGGTAGTGGCCGCCTCCGCACAAGTTTTTGAAGTCGTCGCAGGTCATGTCAGCCGCAGCTCCTCCCAAATCCATCCAACGAATGTATTGCGACTGAAATTCAGTTTACATTTATATTTAACTTTTGTAACGTACTTTTGTAACGTACTTTTGACGACTGTGCTGCGAGCTGCAACCTCTGCTTCTGCACATTCTGCAAACCATTCAGAAGCAGTGAAAGATCCCGATTTAATGTGGATTTTTAGAATGTTAGTCTGAAGGCTGTCTGACGTCAGGCATTCGAAAGTAGGCTAGGCTATTATAAAAATCTCAATGGATTAAAAAAAATACGAACTAAAAACAATAAAGTTAGAAAATTAAAACAATAAAAAAGCCGTTTACCATCTTTTGTATCACGATTAAACCTTCAAAGGACACCCACTGATCTCCCTTGTGGGCGTAAGAGCCCATTGGATCCTGTACGACGACCCATTCCTGGTTTCGAATGCGATCACAGATTTCGATGTACGCAAGATATCCGCTAGAATTGGTGTACTTCCCCGGTTCGCCATATCCTATTGCCTTCGCGCCGACGCCCGTATCGTTGGCGCTAGCTAGAGTAAAGCTCATGCCGGTTGAAGGCAACGTTATTACGAGTTTTCGTCTGGGTACGCCCTTCGATATCCAATAATGGATTGTCTCGTTCTGAAACATGGAATGCAACGTGTATTGTTCATCTCCATAAACTCCGTAGGTTTTGATGCTGAGCGCCCACTTTACAGTCTTAGCAGCATAATGAATCTACAACACTCCACTTTAAATTTTACCCCTGGAAGAACTAATTAATGTAAGTCTAAAACTTTGTGTGTAGGCTACTTGATATTTGCTGTCTTGAATAACATATCCAAAGTTCCAAAATATCCAAAGGGACTCCCGAAATAAAAATACGTTTTGAGCATTTTTAAAAAATTACATTTTGTTTTAGTTCAGGGTAGGCTAGATAATTTTTTGAAGACATCAAAATACAGTAGAATGAAACCCATGGAAGATAATATGACAGAAATTAATGGAAAAATAAATTACGGCGATCTGAGTTCGGGAAGTAGGTAGGGATTTTTTTAGGTTGAAATACGGTACATCTTCATTTCCGGCAAAACTACAAGTCCTATGGAAAAACGTCAAATAGAAAAAGGTAGGTAATAAGAAGATCCACAACTTTAGGGATTACATTTTAATCACATAGTCTCAAATTTTATGAGAAAAATTCCAAAAACCACGGTTTTGATGTTTAATTTTTAACTTTTACAAAAAAACATTTTTTTACGTGAAATTTGATGAAAACTTGTCTTTCTATGTTCTGAATACACTGTAATTGTTTTCATTTTAAACATTAATTTTTTTCACCTAATTTTGACTATATATGGAGAAAGCACCCTATAATTTTTAACCGAAAAATTTCACGTCAGAATGTCAATTTTGTAAACAAATTAGTTGGGCTTTTTGTTCGTTAAAATCCCTACTTTTCGATGGTGTAAAAAACAATACATGCACTAGTGTGCAAAAGTTTCTTAAAAAATGCAAAAAACGAAATCGAAAAAATATGTCTCTAATATTTAAAATATAGTCCGGTCAATTTAGTTTATCTAGGCCCTATATTGCTTTCCAATTTATAGCCTACGTAGTATAAGGAAAGCTTTGTGATGGTCGAAATTTTCGATTCCAAGATTTCAACGGATTTACACGTTTTCAGGTCCCAGGAACCCAAAAAACTGTTTTTTTTTTTTACGAAATGTCTGTCTGAAAGTTCTGTCTGTTCATCGATTTCCGGTTGATTTTGATGAAATTCGGCATGTAGGTTAACGAAAATCATACCTCGGTACTTTTTTTATTTTTATTTTGGGCTATCTCAATTAGGGGGGGTTTTATTCTCAAAAAGCTCCAAAAAACGTCAAAAAAAATTATTTCTCAAAAACGGCTCCAACGATTTCTTTTAAATTCACATATATTGTAGTCGTTATTAATGTTGGCAAAATGCGGGGGGTCGCTTGCCCCTTGATAGTTTGCTTCTGGGGGTAAAAAAATAAAAATAACTAAATTTTATTAACCAACTAAATGATTTCTACCTTCAGACATGTTTTAGGGGTTAAATTGAGTAACGAAACCGGACAGGTTGCTTTCCGAAAAATCTATTTGGTTTGGCACAAAAAATAATTTTTTGAGAAAATGACAGAAAATTCGCGCTCAAATGCATTGTGTGCCCTGCCATTATTGCTGTGTGGTAATGAATGTGTTGACTGACCTATCTAGAATTTATTTCACTTCCAGTGACGTCTGGTGAACAACCCCCCCCCCCCCTCACCCGAGATATCGGAAATTAAACCACTGGAAAATTATTTACCATGAAATTACTCATATTGTTATTAAGTTACATCTACTAATGTTGATAAATTAGAAAGCATATTCGAGTAAACTCGGACCGGTTCTTTATATCTGTGTCAATCAGCTCTAAAATAAAAATAGTAGGCTAATATTTTCGTTTTTAATAGTATGTTTAACGTTACATAACCTAAAAAGAAATAAAAACGAATGATATTATAGTACAATATTAGGTACGAATTATTGTAATTTTGGATGACATTGACTACTGTCTTTTTATGATTGGAAAATCGACGATGGATCAAAACAACAAACTTGATGACGAATTAAGAAGAAAGTAGAAAATTAGCTAATGCATGCTTAAAAAAAGATCGCAAAATGATTATTGCATTTATGTAGAGTTTAATTGTAATGAGAGTTAACTTTGTAAAATATCACATAAAATTTTATGTGATATTTTACAAAGTTAACTCTCATTACAATGTGTTCAAAATATTACAACGTTACAAAGGGGACGATTGTATATAGTAAAATTTAATGAATATTAACTTTAATTTCTGACTTGTTTCTCATTCAATTTACGAATACGATCCCTAATAATACTACATAATTCATAATATTATTTACTCTATATACATATTTTTTATTTTTTTTATTTGAAATAGTGGACTAGACTGTTATGTGTTTACGAGAGATCTGTTATTAATATGTAAGTGTAGTTTAATAAGTTAAATTAAGTCTAATTGATTTTTTTTCGTTTTCTTTAGTTTTAGAGTAGGGTAAATTGTTATAGGTCTTCATGTGGGGCTTTACAATTATTGTATTTAAATTGTTCTAAATATTTAATACATTCATTCATTCATTCATTCATTCATTCATACATAAATTGATTGGTATTGCCAATGAAGTTTTCACTTCTGCCGTGCGATCTTAAGCACACACTCAGTTTTTTTGTGTGTGGCATCCTATATTATTAATTGCAGCACTTACAAATACTTGTTGGGCGTGAAGCTGGTAGGTCCTCCTCCTGCCCCTGGGCCGCTGGTTCAGCGACTGAACGCCAGTAGATACATTTCCTAAATAGCCCGTGGATTGCCCGTCTACGGTGGTGCTCCTACTAGTCCTTCCCAGGGCTTTCAACGACATCGTCTGCAACAAGGAATAGACAGCTAGTTGCAATTTTATTATTAATTCATTAAAAGTTAATTTATTAAATAAGGGTAGTTGCGGGTCATATTGTCCAGTCGTGTCAAGTAACAAGTTAAGGCTTAAGATATCGGTCATCCCTGGATCAATCGGTGCTATTTCTCATTTCATTTACAACCAACGGAAATTAGGCCAATAAAGATTTGTTCAATGGAAGTTGTTTACATCAATAACGGCTAGAATATACTTATGTCAATTTAAAAGAAATCATTGGAGCCGTTTTAGAGAGATAATTTTTTACAAGTTTTTTTTGGAGTTTTTTTTAGGGTAAATCCCCCAAAATTTATGTTATTTTAGCCTGAAAAAAAAATGTTCCCGAGGTATGATTTTTGTGAACCTAAATGTCCAATGTCATCAACACAACATCCGCCTCGCAGTTTGCCCACAAATCAACGATCAGACAGACTGGCATTTCGTAAAAAACACTTTTTTGTGTTCCTGGGACTTCAAAACGTGTAAATCCACTGAAATCCCGAGATCGGAAATTTTGACCATCACACAGCGTTCTTTATACTAGCCTACGTTTAAATAGAAAAGCAGTAACTACAAATAAGAATTGTAAGTTCACAAATTTCTTGCTCAGCTAATAAAAACCTCACATGAGTCTCAGTTTATTTCGACATATTGTATATTTCAACAGACACAGTTTTCCTTGCTCTATGCCTTAATTGTGTTTCAATTGTGTTTTGCCAGATCCTCGCGCTAATTACCGAAGTGTAGGCCTATGTAGAAAACTTAGAATGAATTATAATAAAATTGCGTAAATATTAAATAACCAATAATAAATATTTAACATTAATAATTTAATAATAGGCCTATTTAATGTTAATTATATTAAATAAAAATGTTTTAATTCATATCAAGAAATAATACGTATGAATAGTTAACTTAACCTCAATTATATTGGAGCCCTTAAAGAAGTATATTTATATACTTTTATATTATATTATAAGCACAATTTTTTTCACTGATATTCACGAATACCTAGTAAATAATATCAATCAAAATATTCAATTTAAATCACTAATGAATATAATTTATTAGCACATATATAATTCGCACTTGTATGAAAGCGAAACACGTGTTGTGAATGTCTAAACTATAGAAACATGTTGATAAATATTATAAATATGAAAACAGTAAGGCACTATATACCCGGGTATTGTCATCCGCCGTTTGTATCCTATAATTCCTATATGGTAAGAATTGTAAGAAAGTAAAAGATTGAAAATAACCGAGCCCCTACACCTGTATTATACACTGTATTATATGCGTTCTTTGAGGGGAACCATTAATGCGATCTGGCAACTATGCGTGAACTTTTGTGTTACAGATTACAAAATTTACTCTCATTATTTTTTCATAACGCGGCTAAAGAAGTATAACTTCAAAACTTTCGTAGTTGCAATCGGTTGGAGCGAATTAGGACCAAATATATTGATTTCCGCCGGACATGAACTGTAGAAATAACAATAAGATAAAAAATTATAAAAAAAAGTCTAATTCCACACAATAAAAAATAATCAATTGGAAAATTCAAGATGGCCGCCAGCTATTCACTTTTCGTTAAATGGCGGGTACAAATTCAAAGAACTGGTACAAGCGAACCCGTGGATACTATACTATTTATCAATTACTCTAGGTACCGTAATAGTTGTGTTTGTTGTTATGGTGGATTGCGTTGGATTTATGATGGGATGGAATGAATGAGCAGAAGGTTTCAAACGAGTATAAATAAATATTTTCAAAATTACCCCTTCACCCCTTAAACACGAGTGGAATACAAAATTTTTAAAAAAAATGACGCATTTCCAGCAATCCCATTTGAATTGCATGGGCGGGTTTAAAGCAATTTTTTGGGCTGTTGTGGAAGGCCTATCTTAATTTATATTATAACCATGTCTTCGTCTATTCTTCCTCTTTCAGGCCATGCTATATATTTTGTGGTGATCAAGCAATGAGTTTGGCTTTGGGGCTTTGAAACGCCAGGGGGTGCGCACGATTTTCAACAAAAATAGGTCTCTTTCGGCCGAGTTATTATCTATATAAAAAATGCAAACTACTTAATGGCTTTTAAGGGCTTTTCCACATTTCTTTCTCTTTCCAGCCATATATTATTAATTATAAGTATAAGTTAATTTAGACGTTGTCACGTTAAACCAACTTTACAACCGACTTACAGACAACCAATTTTTTACCAGTTTTTTGGGGCATACATCCCCCAAAACGAAAACAGAAGCAAGGACATGTAGCGTAGTGGTACGGGCTCTGAGTTTCACCCGAAAGGTTGTTGGCTCGAGTCCCACACTGATTAAATTTTCTGGCCATGCTTTGGAGGGCATGTAAAGCAGGCGGTCCCGGACCTTCCTAGTTGAGTGTAAGAGAGGGCTTTATAGCCCTAACTCCACTAGGTTGGCTAAGTAATAGAAACTATAAAAAGTCCTTTTTATTTATTTAAGAAACTGAAATAAAACAAAAACGTGTAACGTAGATTTCAGCAATATTTTCCACAATCACATTGTATACCTTCGTCATAGTAAAAAATAAAATATCTTCGTGAAGCATTACGGTACTCAAAATTTGTATGTTCAAAATGACTGGTTTGCATAGTGCTGAATCTATGTTTAGTTATTTTATTTGTTATTTACTGGACCAATTCGGAAGCGAAATAAACTGAATAATAATAATGATCATGGCTTTGAAGTAGCCTACCACAGCCGTAAGTAGCCCCAAGTTTTTATTGTAAACACCTTTGCTAATTTATTGGAGATGAATTCGAAATAAGATCGCAATGTACAGTCTTAACCGATAAAGGTTTAATTTTATAATTGCTTACCTCACTCACAGCGTCGTTACTTTGCTGACCGTAGAATAAAGTATTCGGACGAAAAGTTTTCCATTCACTTTCCGTATAGTGAGTCCGGACTGTAACCCAATCAGCGTGCTCGGCAAAAGTCGGTATGATTTCACTATCACGTAAATCCGAAAATGATAGTGACAACCCATGTGGTTGGAAAGTAGCGTGCAATTCTTTGAGCCAGGTTAAGATGCTGTCATTATCGAAGAACATTGGACTAGGCTTAAAACCCCACAGAAAACGGATTACAAATTATACAGTGGAAGGCGGTTGGTACCATAGTAAATATGATCCCTAACAATTAATGATTTAAAGGTTTAAGTGAGGAACATGAAAAAAATGCACATCAATGTCAAGCGAAAAAATATTACACTATAATCCGATTAACATGATAGATCTATCGAACTACGCAATAATAGACTTGTAGGTATGTTTTGGGACCTCATATAAGAGTTTACCTAAGTAACCATTAAGAGGATACAGAGCGTAGAATATTGGCTACCCAAAATCCGATTCTTAATATTTTTTATTTAACTTAGGTCTACCTTTAGGGAGATTCATCTAACTATTGAGACGGCGACCAATTCGACTTCCGGAAATTTCTTCACAACTTTTCATTTCATGACCCCCTGAGCCTAAAACCGCCCTCCGTTCAAAATTATATATACATATATGTACTAGTATATTATGTATGTATGCACATACTGTGTATATCAAATTTATCATTATATCATAAATAAAATAAGTGTAGGCAGCAGGCAGAAATGCGGGCATCTTAATTAACGTTCAGAAGATCCAAGTGACAGTCATATGAAATTGTTTCCTTGTAATATTTCGAATGCATTAAATGTTAACTTAATAAAAGGTTATACAGGAGGTTTTCCCACAAAAACCCCTTTCGGCCCTGACCGATCAGGTGTAGGGAGATTCCATGCAGACGCAGACCCCGCTTTTCCTCTATGCTACCTACGCTATGTGCAGGTATGTAATGAATAAAAAAAAATCCCCATTGTTTTCCCGACCTCACAAAACACTCTTATGTTGATTGTGTTGACAATGATGACCATGAACTTTCCCTTATAAGGAGGCCTATCACATTATATTGTCACTTTGAATGGACGCCATCTTGAAATCGCTGATTTCTCGTAAAAAGTGTATATTATCGTTGTCGTAGAAAATAATACGGGCTTTCAGTCCGATTTTATTGTATTCCTCTGCGCCCAATATTAACTGAGATATGAATTATATAACACTTATAATAACTTATATAAATCTTGGAAAAGAATAACAGATCTAGCTGGTTAAAAAACTCAATCAAGACATTTGCATGATCAATGTTTACTTGTGTCAAGTTTCATTAAAATCGGATAATATATTTTACGGAAGTTAGTGTGTCTCCTAATATCTATATGCAAACATACACATTAACATACAATATAAATATATATACGTATATAATATAACATTTTAAATGGAGGTCGGTTTTCAAAGATAATTCTTTCTTTCTGTCTTTCTTGTAATGAAGTATTCTATATGGAAAAATATGTGTATAACCCTAGAATGTCAAGTGATTTTCTTGTTTGTAAATCAGATTTGTATCTTATTAGAAGATTCTCTTGACAACTCCTTAGGAGGTTATAACATTGTTTTCAGGTACTTAAAACAATTTCAACACACCAGGAGTTCCAACCCCAGTTGCAACCCATCATAGCCTTCCTTAGTGAGATAACCAACTGCATGTTTGTTAAAAGCTGACATTTCCTCCGGGTTTCGAAACAGTCGCCTAAGATAAATGTTCAAGATAACCTTTATCCCTCTTTTCTTGATATTTTCCATTGTCAATCTATAAAAAACTGAAATAAACACTTATAAACATTCAACACCAATGTTTGCTGAGTAAAAAAATAAAAAAATACTGTTCAAGTACACATAGACGAAGATTTCACAAATATATAGGATAAGAATTATTTATGTATTAAACTACCACCCAAAGCATAGTTGAAATGTGTGGAGGGGCTCCATGCGGCCGGTATAGGCATAGACATAGACATCAGCCAAAAGATCCAACGAATTGAAATTAATATCGTGCAAAAAATACTCAACTCTTTGCATTCTTATGCGTTTAATCAAACCTCACCATGAAATTAAATTTTGAAGACGAAAAGAAGGTGAGTAAATGTATAAAGATATTAAGGGGCAATATTACACAAGTGTTATCCTGTTATGCAATACACAACTTATACTATACTATCCGTGTATACTTTCATGAAGTTATTTTACTTCATGAAAGGGCGGGGGACGACAGACGGCATATACATCTTGCGTACAATGCTAAAAAAACACCGAGAGTTTCAGAAACCACTACACTACGTTTTCGTTGACCTCGAGAAGGCCTATGGCAGAATCCCAAGAAGCCTAATATGGGAATGTGTAAAGAAAAGAGGAGTCGTTTCCGAAAATGTCCATGCCATCCAAGATATGTACAGGGAATGCTCCACAAGAGTAAGAAGCGCAACTGGCCTTAGTGAGCCATTCAGCGTCAAATTCGGGCTGCACCAGGGATCAGCGCTCAGTCCGTTCCGTTCCGTTCCGTTATGAAATCAAATCAAATCAAATCAAAAGGTGTATTAGAAAAATACAAATACACAATACTGTAGGGCCAGATGGCCCATAACAGACTAAAAAATAAATTTAACAACAAAATTTTAAACCCTTGAAAAAAAACGACTAACATTAATATATATAATATATATATAATATTATATATAATAACAGGTCCACAGAAAAAATTCTTTTTAATCCATAATTTGAAACAAAGATTCCACCTCTTCCCGTCCAATCAGCCATTCCCGAATAAATTTTGAAAATTTATTATAGGTCAGAGATCCAGACCGTAATTTTAGTTGATTAAATGTCTTTGGCGCTAGGTATTGGTAGGCCTTTGTAAAAATTGTTGTATATGCTCTAGGTACTGTGAAGTGCTCAATTTGTCTGGTATTTACTGGCCTCGGTCTCTGTACCATATCGCCACTGATGGAATAAAATATTTTTAAAGTCTTGTATAAGTGAAGGTATCTTAGCGGGAATAGACTAAGTGAAGCAAAGAGGGGAAGTGATGGACACATCCTTGGTTTCCCGGCTATCGTTCTAATTATATATTTTTGCGTAACTATAAGTCACCTTAAATTAGTGATGTCACTTCCACCCTACACTTGGATCCTATAGGCAAGCCTAGATTCACACAGCGAGTGGTCTAGCTTATTATAATGGACACGGTGACAAAACATATCCAAGGCGAAGCCCCAGCGAGCCTTCTTTTCGCGGATGACGTTGTAATAAGTACAGAAAGCCGACAGGAAGCTGAAGCTGAGCTAGGTGAAAACGCTGGAGGACGAAGGCCTAAAGGTCAACAGAGGCAAGACAGAATACATGGAGTGCGTTAGGCAGACTCCCGGTAGCATAAGCGTTGGTAACCAACAGCTAAACAAAGTAGGGAAATTTAAGTACCTAGGCAGCACAATTGGCGAAAACGGAGGCTGCGATGACGATGTGAAGGCGCGTACTGCTGCGGGGTGGGCCAAGTTTCGAGAGATGTCCGCGGTCCTGACTGACAGAAGGATGCCAAAGAAATTGAAAAGTGGCATATACAAACAAGTGGTCAGGCCATGTATGATATATGGCGCTCAGTGTTGGGCCGTGCGTAAACGCGAACAACAAGTGATCCACGTAGCGGAGATGAGGATGCTACGGAGGGTATGTGGCGTAACATTAAATGACAGGCGCAGAAACGAGGACATTCGGGAAGAAATGCGAACAACGGACGTGGTGCAAAAACTAAGAGGGAAGAGGCTCAGCTGGTGGGGACTCGTGCAAAGGAGACAGGCATCAGCGCTTACACGCAGAGTGGGAGAGGCGATGGTACCTGGACTCCGAGCACGTGGGCACCCAAAGCTCACCCTGGAGAGGAAATTTGTAAGCGACCTGCCAGAAACCGGGCTCACAAGGGAGGACAAGCAAGACAGAAACGTTTGGAAACGCCGCAGCTCTGCCGCCGACCCTCCATGAGGAAATGGCGCGGAAAAGGTAAAAGTAAAGTATACTTAGGCCTATATACAGTATACTCATACACTAATATACGTTTAATACAATAGTACCCTATAGTAAATTAATTTTGATAACTAATATAGGCCTAGGCTAAAATCCACAAAAATTTTTGAATAAAGTGAAAAATTATATTGCATTGTATAACCCTAATAGTGGAGGGTGCAAAATCGTAGAATTCGTCTGTTTAAAAATAATAATAATAATCACTTCACTTCACTTTTTTCCTTGACCGGTAACCCCGGACATATTGAGAACAACAATTTGTTATTAAACAGCATTATCACGCTCAAGCTTCCGCTTATCGAGCGATCATAGTGCAGTGGCTCTGCAAGATGTAAATATAATTAATAATAATTAATAATAATAAACCATTGTATAGTACTCACTCTAGCTTTCTGCAATGAGTGAGATCCTTCTGAACTCTGAAGGATGTATTTATATATATTTATTATTTATACTATTATATATTATTATATATTGATGTAAAATTATATGTATAATGAAATGGCTAATAGTCTGTATTTAAAATTAAGTATTTTTTTAATTCTTTTTTTATTTTCCCTATTTTGTTCAATTCTTTTAGTTTAAGTGGCAATTTGTTAAATATATAAATATATATATAATATATAATAAATATATATATATAAATATATATATATAAATATATATATATATAATAAATAATAATAATAATAATAATAATAATAATAATAATAATAGATAATATACTATAAAGAATACTTGTAATCAATCGATAGAGGACATGATAAACTACATCTAGCAACATAAACATCAGATGTAATAACCATCAACAATTCAGAATTAAAATTTGTTTCATCAACTTGCCCGGCGTTATAGGTCACACAATCAAAATGGTCTATGAGCACCTACTACCTCCTTTGTTTTTTATGACAGTGACAATTCGTTTGGGCATTGATGAATGAACATGATTACTGCACATTGCCGGTGTAATACCGCTCCACTCATCTTCCAGCGTCTTCTTCAGTTCTACCTTTGTCTTCGGGCTCTTTTATATAGGCTAACTTACCGCCATTTTCATGATGAGCCAAAAGTTTTCAATTTCTGACAAATCTGAGATATTAACTATACCCTTGTCGAAACCGAAACATTTGTTTTCACCAAACCACTGCTTAGCAGCATTTGTAATTTGACAAGTCCTGTATTGCTTAAATGCAAAATTGCCATCGGAATGTAGGCCATATCGACAGTAAAAGATGGCTGCTTGGAATTTCTAAATAAGCTTAGAGCCATTGACATTGTCTCCTACGAAGTACAGTTAATATTGTATTGTATTGTATTGATCAACTCCCTTCGAACTCATGCATCCGCGCTGGTCGGGAACTTGGCCGTCTGAATAAGCTTCAGATGACTTCTAATGACTTTGAAGTTCTTGATTGCCCACATGGAGAACAAACCGTGACTCATCGAACCAAATGACTGTTTCCGTGTCTTTGGGCCATTTGGAGAAATTTCTGGCCCATTGTAACCTTCTTCGTGCTTGAAGCCTTGAAAGCGCGGTCATTTTCTTCGCTGAAATCAATTTGTAACCCATTCCCTTCATGACAGCTTTACTTATAGCTCCACTTCACTTTTCAGTGATTTCCTTCAACGTTGCTCGGCTATTCAGTAGAATTAAAGACTTGAGTTACCTGCGTTCTTTCATCATTCATAATTTATAATTGTGTTTTGAACAATTCTGCCAATTTTCAGCCAGGGGCGAATTATTGTAGCTTCAGAAGCCTAAATTGACCGGACTATATCTAGTCTAAATATAAAAGATATATCATTTCTCGGATTAGTTTTTTGCATTTTCTAAGAAAATTTTGAACAGTAGTGCATAGCCTACATATTGTTTTATTATACAATCGGAAAATAGAGATTTCAAAAATAACAACAACAAACCATCAATTAAAAAAAAAAAATAGGTGAGATTTTTCGATTGAAAATTAGAAATTAGGGTGCTTTCTCCATATTTAGTCAAGATTGGTGGAATAAAAAATAAATTAATTCAAAAAAATTACAAAGAACATGAAAAGGTTAGTTTTCACCAGTTTTTTTTTTTTTTTTTTTTTTTTTTTAAGATATAAATAAACCCCAAATAATGTACATGGTTTTGCGCGTTTTCACAGTTTGAGATGATTTGTGCACCCTCATTTACAGCAACATCGACATCTTTGGTGTGTGCAGACGCGTCCCAGGCCGGTGCTGCGTATTCGGCAGCTGATATGCATCGACCCAACCAAACAGTAGGTTCGTAGTATCGGCGGCCGCGTTCCCCATGTGCTCCCAGTTAATTTGAGGATGATATTATTTCTCGCGCATACCTTTTTCTTGGTGGCTAGACAGTGATTCTTGCATATGAGTGAACGGTCAAGAGTTACCCCCAGGCACTTCGGGGCGCTGCAGTGTTCCAGAGTCATACCTTGCCACCAAGGCCGTGCCCAGGTTTTGATTTCGGGGGTCCAAGAATTTTTTGCGTAATTTATTAATGAATTAAAGGATAAATTCTTCAAACTATACAGGTTTACATGCAAAAATTTATTTCGGGGGGGAGGGGTCCGCACCCCATGGACCACCCACTGGGCACGGCCATGATTGCCACGAAATGTTTAATACTTTATCATGTCCTCTGTCGACTGATTACTTTAAACCATGAATTGTAATTATTTGAGGTGTGCGAACTAATCTCCCTTTGTATTGTACTTACGTACAGTATAATAATGCGTTACACAATATGGGGGATCGTGGATGGAGACGCAGTGTTCCTTACGAAGCAGTTGCTGGTTCTCTGGTAGCAAGCAGGTTAAAAAGCATCGTGCGTATACTTACTTACTTTTCATTGTGTCTATTTCGAAGTCTTGACCTGATGATATGAGCAGCGTGTCGCTATCCAAACTTACGGAATCGTAAATAATGTGTGAACACAACTCCATATCAATGACTTCTTGGACGCTCATTGGGTGATTGGTCGGGTAACCATTCCAACGTTTGAATTCACAGATTATCTTGAAGTAGTCTAAAATAACGAACAGTTCGTCAGATGATGAAGCGTGAATTATTGTAATTGCCTTCAAAGTGATCATAGCCTTGCAACGAATAACAGGTTTATAATAGAAAACTGCAGCAATTAAGGGCGAGGGTCCCATGTGGCCTAGTACAAGGAAAGCTTTGTGATGGTCAAAATTTTCGATTCCGAGATTTCAACAGATTTACACGTTCCACGAACCAAACCTACGAAATGTCTGTCTGTCGCTCTGTCTGTCTGCTCAACGGAATGAATACAGGTAGATGTACTAAATTTAAAAATAAATAAATAAACGATGTAACTGCAAAGGCTTTCACGGCCGGAGTCAAATGAAGAACCAGTAGAATCCGGGCTGATGGGCCGTGGTTGAATTGAGCCACCGAGGTACAACCTTCAAAGTCTACGCAGCGCCACTGAAGATGTCGACCGCAAATGTTGACGAAACGTTTGGAAGTTCACTTTCAATTCGACCACGGCCCATCAGCCCGAATTCTAGCCTACTGGTTCTTCAAATAAATAAGCATTTAATTGCAAACAGACGGAGTCCAATAATATGCAAATACTAACTTAAACTTAACTTATGCCTATCTTAATTAACATGTATTTACATGTACATAACTATTATAAAATTACAATTATTATAACTATATTAATAAAGGGGATAGAATATACAGGTTCGTTGACACATGTAGTCTCGTACCGTGCACATACATAATATGTAATTTTAAGTAAGGACTTTTTATTGTTTCTATTACTAAGCCAACCTAGCGAAGTTAGGGCTAATAAGCCCTCTCTTACACTCAACTAGGAAGGCCCGGGACCGCCTGCTTTACATGCCTGGTTTAGGTGATGTTACTGGAGGAGCCACTAGGTAGTGTGGAATTGCACCTTGCGACACCGTTGTAGTTGTGATGTCATCATCTGCAAAATAAATTAACTATAAGTTGTTGTGCCAAGATTATGTCATGTATTATTGTAATGAAGGCTATATCCTTATTGGCGCACAGTACATCATTTTTAAAGCAATCAAGATATTTTGATTTTTACAGACGATGATTCGTCGTCTCTCTGATAGGCGGGGAGGGGCACCGCGACTTGTTCAAATTAGTGGCCGTATGGCTCAAGGCTTACATAATATATATAATTATACATACAGTGTATAAGAGGGGAGGGGATTTTATATTATGATAAAGGTGTAAAGCTATGGATGAAGTCAGGGCAACTCATAGAGGGTGCACTAGGTCTACAGCGAAACGTTGATGCAAGGTTAAGGGATTATTTTTGAATAACATATAGGGATAGTGCATGGAGCTTTTTTTGTAGGAGACGGAAGACGACCAACCGTATTCCGTTAACAATAATAACAGTTACAATATATGTGAATTTAAAAGAAATCGTTGGAGCCGTTTTTGAGAAATAATTTTTTTAGCGTTTTTTTTTTGAGTTTTTCAGAATAATCCCCCCAAAATTAAGTTACCCCGAAATAAAATAAAGATCTCCAGGTATGATTTTTGTAAAGCTACATGCCACATTTCATGAAAATCGATAAACAGGCAGACAGAGCCGTAGACCGACATTTCGTAAAAAACACTGTTTTGGGTTCCTGGGACCTCAAAACGTGTAAATCCATTGAAATCTCGGAACAAGTACCTAATCGACAAAAAAGTAGGTACAGGTATAAAGTAAAATCGTCAAATCGTATGGTATCAATTAAGGCTATTGGCTGTTAGTTTATTAGGCCTATATTTCCAGAAATTAATACTAAAATGCTTGCACAAGTTTCATTAACCTTCTCCATGTGCCTTGTCATGCCCATACATTTCCGTACCCTAATTACAACATGGGCAATTCATTGATATCTCCATCATATTTCCTAAATGACACATTTTGAGCGAGAGGTTCAAATAGAAAAATAGAAAAGCAAAAAAAAATCAAGTGTCGAAAACATAATTTCGTCATTATCATTTAGTTACAATAAGATGGCAGCCGATTGAAACCTTGTATTAATAGAATAGAATAGAATATATAAATTAGAATAAATCATATCTCAGTTAATATTGGTCGCATAGGAATGAATTAAATTTCTGACTGAAAGTCCGTTTTATTATCTACGATAATGGTAATTACCACTTTTTACGACAAATCAACCATTTTAAGATGGCATCCAGTCAAAGTGAAAATAATTTGATAAATAAAGTTCATAGTCGGCATTGTGGTTCGAAATTTGGAACACAGAAGTGTTTTGTGTGTTGATGTTGTGGTCTGGAAAATAATGAAGTATTTTTTTTTAATTTTATTACACACATAGCGTGGGTAGCGTAAACAAAAAATTACAAAAACTTAGAGTTTTAGAAAAACTTGTTATAACAACCCGAATTAGTAAAACCCAAATAATCGTTAAGAAATTAACTTTGTCTAAGAAACCCACTTGTGTTAGTATAAAACCCTGAGCGCTTTCGGCAAGAACTGCCATCTACAGAGGGAAACCCACTAGCACAGTTACACTTTATCTGCAATTTGAGACTTGCTCAACTCGAGGAGAAGATGCAAATGTGACTAGGGAGAGGAAACCTCTCTTGCCGAAAGCGCTCAGGGTTTTATACTAACACAAGTGGGTTTCTTAGACAAAGTTTTTCTAAAACACTAAGTTTTTGTTATTGTTTGTTTACTAAAATGAAATACCACGAAGTCACGAGTAATCTAATTATTTAGGTAGCGTAGAGGAAAAGCAGGGTCTGCGGAATCTCCCTACTCCTGATCGGTCAGAGCCGAAAGGGATTTTTATAAGTAAAAATGAAATAATCTCATTTCCTTTTGATCATGGTATGGGGTGCAGTCGAAACAGTCATCTCAATTTGGCTTGTCACCAGCGTCCATAATTTGTGTTAAGTATAAGGTGAGTGCGGGTCTTTACGGCCCCTCCCTCCTACCTAATCAAAAGGACATAATGAAGAATACCTGCGATTGGGTACACGAAACTAACAATATCACAATATATTATAGAATCGGGCCTTACAACCTCAACACCACGCCTTCGTTTCCCCAGCTTCAGTATTTAGCTGCAGCTTGCCTAAACATCTCCCAATTAACTCACCGCCATTTTTGTAACTTAGCGTCGAAGTGTCGGAGTAGCAAATGCTGATAAGAAGTAGACCAGCCATACAGCATTGCGAGGGCGCGGCCCAGGCGTGACCCAGGCGTGACGTCATGTATCCAAGCCTTTCCATTAAAAAGAAATAAGAAAAAAATTTAGCTTACATAATAGACTCCTTTGTTATTAAATTTTTTTACCACATTTCAAAATTCTTCGTAGTAACCGGATAGGGGTGTAGATCGTTATTTCAAATCCCAACAAATCCAGTTTTTCTAGGCCTTCTAATTTCGGATGTACTGTATAGATACACTGAGAGAAATATTGGACTGTTTTCAAGTATCGGACACCCATTTTTCGATCCGATAACGAAATTTCGAAAACTTATCGTAGATTACTACACATAAGATATCGGACCACTTCTCCGAAAACCCAAAATCTCCGTTGCGTTTTCGTTGAGCTGTTACACCGATAAAAATTACACGATAAGTTATCGGAATGAAAATTCTTCCCCCATAAGTTACCGGAGTGACCTCCGATATCTTATAGAACTTGTAATACCACCATAAGATATCGTTGCTTGGTCGACGATACTTTAAAGGAGCTCTGGCACATCGATAATCCAACGCCTAAAAAATGTACGATAAGATATGATATGATATGATGACCTAGCTGAGACGAAAACTTACCGGATTCACTGGATATGGTTTTTCGCGCTAAAATTTAAAATCATATTGCTTTAATACGACATTTATATTCGTAAATATGGAACGAAAGTAAAAAATTATATAGCCTATTACATAAAAAAAACTACTTTGCTATTGTAGGGAAAAATTAACCAATTCCCCTGGGGGGGGGGATTATAATTATATTATGACTTTGGAAAATAAATTGGAAAATAAAATAAAATAAAAATAAAATAAAATAAAATACATATTTGTATATGTGCGGTATAGACGGATGCATCTGTTAGCGTCCAAAGAAATTCAAACCTCATTTTTGCTATTCGTTAAAAGTTGTCATGTAATAGTATTTAAAAGTAAACGAAATGGGGAAAGAGGCTTCATTTTGTACAAGTATACTCAAATTTGCTGGATTTCTTTAGGTTAATCGATTACCCGTGTCAAACGGTTGCATAACTAATAAATTGATTTGAATATTTTCGATTAGACTGAGTTCTCCCTGATAAAGTGTTTTGTCTGGTAGTCATGCTGGATGGAGGATAAATTTCATTTAAAATAATATAATATGTTATATTGTGTATAATAAATGAGCTGATCCATATAGCATGCATTTATTATAATAAAAATGTAAATTTTATAGCTATAGCCTGTAGTGAATATTTCCCGTGAAATTCTTTCTTAGCTTAAGCCCAAAAGCTGGACTAGAAAATAGTCTTAATTTGGTTGTTCAAAATTGATTGTATCTAGCCTATTATGTTCCCAATTGGCCAATATACTGTTTATAGGCTACACCAATTTAATCTTATATACAGTTATACATTGCATTATATTGTTGAATTATTCCTTTCAGGTGGCTGCAGGATGAAATGACGTGCATAGATAGCGCCCAGTGTTGCAACGTGCTGCATCTATCGGGAGGAGAGAGGGGAGGCGGCGATGAAGGGCGGCGTTTGGATATATATATTTAGGGGGCTCTGGTATATATATATATATATGCGTGTATTAATACAGAGTGCATATATATATGTACCAGATCCTCCTCCCTATATATATATATATGCCAGCGCTGCCGCTGTCCCCCCCCCCCCCCCCCCCCGGGGATGCAGCTACAATAGGGTATCGTAGGTAGAAGCAGAGCTTAACGATAGATTATCGGAGAATGTATAGGTCTACGATAACTAGAGAACGATAGGTTATCGGAGCAAAATCTAGGCCAACGTTAACTAGAAAACGATATGTTATCGGAGCTACTGCCCTAGAAGATTTAGGGTCCGATAACTTAAAGGAGATTTAACTCTTATAAGTTATAGTAGTGAATTATCGGAGCATATAAGTATCGGAGTTATGGAAGACGAAGAGTTAACGGAGAGGATTTATCGGAGTACCGATCCGTTAACTTATAGTACCAACTACGTTGTCACGTATTTATCGGAGCGATTCCGATATCTTATATGTACCATTTCTCTCAGTGTATATGATCTAGGCATGCTTGAATTATTGCATTGGAATGGATTGATTTTTGTTATGGATGCTTGTGCTACAGATTGAAAACAGAACCGGCAAAATTGTGCTGTTGGAGCGGATTAGAGGGATTTCACATGTTTCCAGGTCACTATGGTACTTTTAGGTGGAGCGTTTTCCGGGAATTAAGAAAATTGGTGCTTCTAGCGAGAGATTTTAAGGTGCACCTTCTAAATGTTAACTTTACAAACGGTACGGTACTCATCGTCTTTTGCAGATGGCTCCATCTTAGAAAAACCGTGCAAGTTCTCCCCTTTTCGCAATTATCACTCAAACTATTGACCTGACGGATAAAAGTAGAAACTCTGAAACCGCAATAAATGACCTACAGGGGGCTGTAGACTGTTAATGTAGACTGTTACTGTATAAGGTTTTGACCGGGACCAGGTATCCGTTCTGCTATGCTGCAATGTTAAGACTTTGATATTTTTCACATTAGTATTCTCTGATATTGGGCTTATAAGTTATGACTAATGGGAGTCCCGCCGTTCCAGTTAATTAAAATTAATTTCTATGGGGCCTACAATGGCGACTATTAATTTTAATATTAGCGTGGGATTAAAAATGTAAGACGGCCATTCCAGTGACGAATTTAGGCCTACTTGAACTTTGACTTTGTCTTTGACATTTGTTTTGTTTTAAGGAGACTATTCTGTTGATACTTAACTTATCTATTATAAACTAAGTTATGATATGGTAGCAGGCATCATTAATAAGTCTCTATCATATTATAACTTAATTTATAATTGGTAAGTTAAGTATCTACAGAATGGTCTCCTTAAAACTCATTACTAGGCCTATAGCAGTGTAATTTTTTAAAGTTAAATTTCAAAATTTGGCGCCTTAGCTGACTGAGTGTGAATGATTTGGGCCTTCATGAGTCATGAAAAAAATTGTCCCTTTGCCCTTTCGGCTTTGCCCCCTACAGTAGCTTTCCTTCTATGGCTACAACTTTTCCTACCCATTTAAATGACGCCAAAAACTACTTACTTTACTTGTCAACGCAGACCCATAGCCATTTGGCGACGCGCTGACCAGTACAGTCGAGGTGTCTCCACGAAGCTGTTTTTGTCCGTCTGTCGTTCGAGTGCCCAGGGCTGGGCAGGTGGTAGGCAGCGGGTCGTCCCAAAGGGAGCGCACTTCTGATAGAACAACCCGGATGCGTGGCAGATGAGTCGTGAGGTATTCGTGCCCTTGGCAATGTCTTGAACGATGATAACTTAATCTTTTATCAAAGAAATTTCGAAGCCTCCTGTCTTGAGGCTCTGTCTTAATTTATACAATCAATTTGATTTAGGTTAGTACTATACAGTCTTAGTCTTGCCTGTACCTGTGCCTGCCCGTTAATACAATTACAGCAGCGCAGCACTGTGTTCACTTTCAATAATTGTTTACAGTCGATAATCACGCGACATTTTACACCCATATCAATCATTTCCTCGTCGGATGACGCTATCTGCTACTCCCTTACCGCACTCTTTCCTGCTTTACAGCTTTAGCGATACAACCCCACATACTGTATATGAATGCCCTCGCTGCGTGGTGTGCCAATTGGAAAGTGGTAAAATACCTTGGACCACAAGCTTAAATTAGCCTACTTTAATTTACTTTCTCCTTAATTTACTTTGACTTCAACCTTGAAGTTTTGTCCATGAAAGACATGAACTTACCTATACGTGATGCCATTCACGGCTGCTACAGCCGTTTCCAGCACCATATTTATGCTGTGTATGTATCCCACCTTTAACGGGCCTTAGTCTAAATAATAATTCCAGAAAGTCCATTTATACATACTTAATACTAGTAGCTTAGTAGTGAGAATGAAGTGGCCTTCGTGCTTCTGGTGTTATTTTCCGAAGCCGCTCCTAATTAATGCAGTCGCCATTTGGTTGACTGATGACGATGGATGTAAGCCGAATGCAGGCTAGCTAACCAGGGCTAAACAAATGTATAGGCGTAACCAGATCAACAAAATAGCGAAAAGTGAATAGACAGGTACGAGTGAACCGGTACCTGCTTTCCTATTCATCAATAAATATATAGGTAGGCTACCGCGTAATAGTTGAATGATCCATAAATTGTCCCGTGGATAAAAAAATATAGCCTCCCAAAAGGTTTTCCTTGTCGTTAATTGATTGAACGTTGGGACAATTGCATATAGTATAGAATGGGTAGGCCATAAATACAGTACTACACATACTACAATAATGCTATGGCTGAACATTGGGGCGCAGATCCATAATTACTTCAAAAATGGTTATTTCTTCAATTGGAGCGTCAATTATCCATAATTTCTTCAAAAAATAATTTTTTGTTCAAAAAGAAATTCTGTTACTCTATTTAACACCTAACACCTCTCAAGAAAGAAAGCATCGGTGGAAAGGGCAGAAAATTAGAAATTACTGTATTAGTATATTACATTATAAATTCACATACATTGTAGTAACTTACTTAACAAAACACAACAGATGGCTTGCCTCTTGATAGTTTGGTTGTGGGGTAAAAAATTACTTAATTTCCTTGAAAAAATATTTTTTCTGAGGAACCATCTTTAAGTATATAATAACGAAGGCTTTCACGGGCGGAGTATAGCCTAATAAGTGGACTGAAGAATGCGGACTGTTGCCACAGTATACCTCCGCGATACAATCTTACAAGTATAAGGGTAAGTAGTGTCACTGAAGATGTCGACCGCTATTGCTGACGAAACGTTTCGAAGCATACTTTCAAATCGACCACGGCCTATTAGTCTGGGTTCTTCTGTCCACTTATCAACTTTAAGTATGTTTTCGGTACTTAAGTAGAGCCACAAAACCAAACCGACTTGTTAGTGAACAAAATTGTTTTAGGTTTAAACTAATTAGATAGAAGTGAACTTTGCAGATGTGCGACATTTCAGTACATGCTATAGGATCGCAGCCCTCCCCGAAATAAAATCTTGGTAACGGGCA
Organism: Psococerastis gibbosa; assembly: GCA_963971405.1. Classification (NCBI taxonomy): domain Eukaryota; kingdom Metazoa; phylum Arthropoda; class Insecta; order Psocodea; family Psocidae; genus Psococerastis; species Psococerastis gibbosa. The sequence continues at coordinate 356,344 of OZ020490.1, read as the reverse complement.
GCAAATTAATTGTGCTACCTATGAATTAAAATGATGAAGAAGAAACATTTTTACTGTCGCTGCCTCCTGTATATTTTAGGAGTATACAACCAACATCTTCAAACTACCATACTATGCACAACTAGCTTCTACAACCTACAATAAGCGGCATCAGGCTAGCCCAGCTCCCTCTCCATTCCATACCAGCCCCGGGCAGCCAGAAGACGAAAAGGTTGACAAGCCTGCGCCGTAAATTCAATGTTGAAGAAGGGAAGGAAATAATTATACTAGGTGAAAAAGTTTATTTTGACAATCTTTTATATTACCTTATAAATATTGGTGTCGTTACAATAAAAATACAATACAATAGCATCGGTACGAGAGAACTAGTACATGCATTCCTATTTAGCTATTAGTAAAGGTACCAAATTATGGATACTCATTACATATATAGTTCAATACTTCAATAAAAAGGTCCCCATGAACTTTATTTTATGCCATTTCTCATAAAAATTGAACCTTTTTAGTTGTTTTGTCCCCGGAAGCGGCCTAGTGGTATTTTTTTTACATTAATAAGGACTACATTACTGTGAATTTAGAAGAAATCGCGCTGCAGCCGCTTTTGGGACAATTTCCCCCCAAAATTGAGTTAGCCCAAAATACAAATTTTTTTTCCCGTGGTAGGACCAATGTGAACCTACATGGCGAATTTAATAAAAATCCATAGGATGTAGCTTATCCACAAATCAATGGACAGACAGACCGACAGACCCACCGATCGACAGACAGACATTTCGTACACAAACCACCTTTTGGGGGTTCTCACAACGTGTAAATCCATAAAAATCTCGAAATTAAACATTTTGACCATCAAAAAGCTTTCCTTTTCATAACTATAACTTATAATTTTTTTTATATAGGCTAGCTACATATAGGTCTACTGCATTTAGGCTAAGCGATGAAAATTTATTGTAGGATACTCGAAGCATGGTAAAATATACGATGTTTGCCAAATTGTGATTACTTCCGAATATCGCTGCTAGTGTCTTCTTCAGTGTTCATAGAAAAGACGTCCTGAAAATTACATGTCACCATGAACATAGACTATAGTCCCTAGGTCTTCATAATCACAATTGGCTTGGCTACTAATTGATAAGTCAAATGACGGTGATAAAGCAGAGCGAGTGTAGGCCTACGATGAAACCACAAAGAAATCGGAAGCTGACTTTGAAAACTAAAGTTTTGTGGGTTATTACAGCCGATAGGAATCATGATTTCGATACCGTAAATCACGTAACCGAAATTTGGAGGATCTATCTAGGTATAGAAACAACTGGACTTGGCGGGATTTAGACTCTGGATTTATGCCTTCCCAAGGAATCGTCTTAAACGCTAGACCACAAATTTCGCTAAATCCTCCAGCTGATGTTTTAACCTGTCCAACAATGCGAATTTTGTCAAAGAGCATTCTATAAAATAGAAGATTTAGCCAACCCTGCACTGGCGGGCATGTGGTCTTGTGGCTAAGACGATGCCCGGCATACGGCAAAACAGATGATTATAGGTCCTGTAGCTTAAGTTATAACGAGGAGGTCGCTTCTCTTACCTAAGTCAGTGTAATGCCAGTATTACACGTTCAGTGAGTAATTTGAAGTATAAACGCTGTAATTGAGCCCTTCAACTAAATTTTGAGCCAAAAAACCATTTTAATCTCCTGAAATTTATGATCTGAGGCGGTTAAACGTTTTATTCTTTATGAATCAGCAATATGACTTGTAAATGCTATTTCCTTATGGCATACTGTTGGATGAGGCATTGAAACAAGTGTCCAGCCCCCCACATGAAATGTGTCTTTGTCTGCAAGACCTGACTTTTACTGCTGTCAAAATTCATAAAAAAAAAGGTTTGTAGGTTACATGAAATGAACCAAAATATTTCTTCAATAATCGCTCAATTTAAAACTTACCCTACTTATCGCTTGAGCCATCAGACTGTCTAGCTTTACAACTAGTTCTCCAAAAGTCGGCCTTTCCTTAGACTTATACATCCAGCAGTCTCGCATGATCTGGTACACATCATCTGAACACCCCGCTGGCTTCTCCATACGGTGCCCGCTCTTCAGCATGTTGTACAGATCCTGGTGGCTGATGGAAGGGTAAGGCGTTTCTCCCAGAGTGAAAATCTCCCACAGAACAACCCCGTACGACCAGACGTCCGACTGGAAGGTCGATATCTGGTCAAACAAGGCTTCTGGAGCCATCCACCGGATGGGAAGCTTACCCTCCGTGGTTTTTCGGTAGTAGTACAAACTGTTGACTTCTCGTGTCAGACCAAAGTCAGCGATCTTTACTGTGACTTCATGGCCAACGAGGATGTTCCTAGCGGCGAGATCACGATGAACTAGCTGCAATAATTGACACTAATATTATAATTCTCTGTAATTGTATACATAGGCCATTGTAAACAATTTTCAACTGTTGTTAGTGGGGGCTAGCTGACTAGCTCTACTTTCATCTTGTGGGCCAGTTCAGAGGAGATAACCCCTTGTCTGGTAACAGTGTTAAGGTGTATTTTATTAGATGAGACACAGTCACCCACAGTTACTTTTCGTTTAGCTAAATGACGTGATTGGTATGCGTGTAATGAGGGGAAAGTGTACCGTAATTCAGAGTTGCCTAAAACAATCTCTGCAAATTGTAGCTATCGAAAGTTTAAGAAGACATCTAATAACCTAATTCTGTCCCTGCAGTGACTTCGTGGAAGTGAGGAAGTGACCCATTACAATTTAGGATAAAATTACAAAGAACTGCACGAATTCCACAATAATAAATCAAATTTATGGTCAGCTGTTTCGGTGGTGGTTTTCCATCGTTGAGTAGTAAACCTTATGCATAGGGAACAGGTGTTCAACATTGGTTAAGGTGGCCGTAGACTGTCTAACAGCATAATCTGACTTATGGTGGAAGCTGATACATATATTATGGTGATGTCATCAGAATTCAATAAACATTTCTTTTAATATGTAAGAAGATATGTCTGGAGACGGGATAACTGAAACTGGAGCCAATGAAGACGATTTCAGTGATCGGGAAATGGAAGAAGTTAAATAATTGTAAAATTATGTTGAACACATTCTGGACACATGATGGGACATAAGGACTATACCAGTCAGTCTAAGTGCGGTCTGAGTCCTGGTCACCTCCGATTTAATCGTGTCATTTCACTATGTTCCCAAAGTGGTTCGGAATCCACTAAAAATCAGGATATCCATGGCCCTGACAGTCAAGTCCCCTTTCTCCGGAGGTGAAAGAGTGTGCTCTTAGGTTGCCTCAAGTTAACAAACAGACTCACTGCCCCCCCCCCCCTCCCTCTAGGCTAACAGGGTTGCTTAAGAGCAAAAAAGCAGAAAGCAGGCGTCGCAAACAAACAACAAGAAAACAATCAATATTATTGCCATAAATTCGGTACAAAATTGGGCTTAAAACAGAGTCCTGAGGGATACCGTCTATTGTTGCAGCTGATTCCGAAATAAAAATAGAGTTTAGACCACAAGCGTAGGGTGTTGGTTAATATCTGTCCTCCAACTGAGCAGTTTTATTCTCTTTAGTTAGGCTGCCATAAGTTTACAGGCTACAATAAATTGGAGACGATAAGATTGGAGTAGATTATGCGGGAGTCCTTATATACCAATGCAGTAGGTATACAGTTTGTCAAGCAAAAATTGCATGTTAACACGATCATAAGCAGCAGACAGTTTGAGGAAAGCACCTAGAATCATTGATAATGGTAGATTGTAAAAGCGAAGGATATGGTCAATCCAAACGTATAATAACGTAATAAATCGTAATAGAGTTATTTTATCTATAACGACGCTGAGAATACCACTGTATTTTAAAAATGGCCAATACATACTAAAATAAAAAATAAAAAAATAAAATTAAAATAAAATTTTTATTATGGCCGACACTATATGCTCCGCTTAGCGATTTGACCAGTATTGACTGTCACTCCAGTTTACAAAATGAAAATGCCTTGCAAATGAACTGCATTTTTATATACATCGTAGTTCCGAAAGTTTCTACATTACTACTCTACTTTAGACCTGCTCCAGTTTCAGGCCTACTTGCCTTTTTTGACGACAGATACTCCATTCCACTTGCAATTTGAAATGCGATGGAAACTAGAACCCTTTCATCGGAGACATGGTCGCCTTCTTCTCGGTGGATCTTTTGGGAAGTTCGTCGACATCCTCTTAAGAAATCTCTCAAATTGCCATGAGGGGCGAACTCGACCACCACCAAAAGAGGTCCGTCTTGGGTGCAGCAGCCAATCAAATTGATTAAGTTGATATGCTCGCCAATAATTTTCATTATTTCCATTTCGCTTACGAAATCCACCATATCGCTGTCACTATGAGTCTCTGAAAACACAATGTCTATGCCTATCAGCATCAAACTTTACAAAATTTAAAACTGAAAAAGCTGGCATTAGCATCTGTAGCGTTGCATTGTAACATGTCAGATGTATCGATGCATCATCAGTTCCTTGCCTAACGCTGATGTAAAACAGGTCAATGTCCTAACCAGGCTGTAGCACCATGGAGTAAGGTAAACCAAGTTTATTATAAGATCTTTGAACCTGTGACTGTTTGATAAATATGACAACTCCCTAAAAGCATACAGTACTTCTTGTTGGAACTCTAATTGTGGCAACTTCTCAAACCACATTCAGATTACTGCGCACCACAAATGGCTGTGAACAGTGGTCGTAACTACAGTGTCAATTTATAATAGACATGGGCCGAAACTTGTTAGAACAGGCAAATACTTGGTAATCTAATGGATATTGGCAGTTGTCTCAGGTGGTTGAAGAGTGTCCATAGTCATGCAAATCTCAGCTAAAGATGGTAAAACAAAATAAAAAGAGAAGGAGAATTCCAGCGTGACCCTTTGATGCCACTATAGAACTATCATATGTATTATCGTCTAATACATTCTAAGGGCAATACGCTTAAAGGCATTCGCGTAACCCACCTCTCTTTCCTCCAGCACTTCCTTAGCCGTCACAGAACAACTTTTAAATCCTAAAACCCATAGTCACAATAGCCAACATCCTCTCCGAAGTGCCGATCTATTTGCGATTTAATAGACAACTCGCCAAACTTATATAGGCCTATACCTAGACATTTTTCACCACTGTATAAATAGCCCATCTGGGATTAAAACTTAAGGGGGGCAAATTTTCAATAAATGCTGGATATTTTAAACATTTGTCTGATTGATTGTCAGTAATTTTTCAGTTTTGAAATTTCTATATTGCATTGCTCTGTAATCCGCGTAAACAGCTTATTTCTAAGGTAACAATTTTTGGTTACACATGAACTACACTGAGAGAAATATTGGGCTGTATTCAAGTATCGGACACCCATTTTTCAGTCCGATAACGAAATTTCGAAAACTTATCGTAGATTACTACACATAAGATATCGGACCACTTCTCCGATAACCCAAAATCTCCGTTGCGTTTTCGTTGAGCTGTTACTCCGATATCTTATCGAACTTGTAATGCCTCGATAAGATATCGTTGCTTAGTCGACAATACTTTAAAGGAGCTCTGGCACATCGATAATCCAACGCCTAAAAAATGTACGATACGATATGATATGATATGATGACCTAGCTGAGACGAATACTTATCGGATTCACTGGATATGGTCCGATAAGTTACACGTAGCGTGTGTTTTTCGCGCTAAAATTTAAAATCATATTGCTTTAATACGACATCTATATTCGTAAATATGGAACGAAAGTAAAAAATTATATATTACATAGAAAACTACTTTGCTTTGCTATTGTAGGGAAAAATTAACCAATTCCCCTGGGGGGGGGGGGGGTTATAATTATGTTATGACTTTGAAAAATAAAATGCAAATACATATTTGTATATGTGCGGTATGGACGGATGCTTCTGTTAGCGTCCAAAGAAATTCAAACCTAATTTTTGCTATTCGTTAAAAGTTGTCATGAAATTGTATTTAAAAGTAAACGAAGTGGGGAAGGAGGTTTCATTTTGTACAAGTATACTCAAATTTGCTGGATTTCTTTAGGTTAATTGATTACCTGTGTCAAACGGTTGCATAACTAATAAATTGATTTGAATATTTTCGATTATAATGGGTTCTCCCTGATAAAGTGTTTTGTCTGGTAGTCATGCTGAATGGAGGATAAATTTCATTTAAGAAAATATAATATGTTATATTGTGTATATATGGGCTATGACTTGATCTATAGGATGCATATAATAATAATGTATACGCATTGCGTGATGCTGCGGATGCGGGCTATGCGGCTTATGATGGCAGGGGGTGACCCATCGGGTCCGTGCGATAGTCGGAGCCGCTGGATACCCAGTGCCCAGTGCTGATACTGGGCTCACGCGGATTGCATGTTGCTCGGAGAGTTAAAAAATTGAACAGCGTCGTAAATATTATAGTTAAAAAAAAATAAGTAGACTTTTACTACTAAATACCTATGTGCTTATTCTAAAAATGAAGTCCAAAAGAAAATTTGGTTATTGAACACATGAAATACTAACGTTAGGGGAGAGGAAAATTCAATAATTTCACCATACCCCTATGCTGAATGCCAATCCACAAATTTAGCAACTCGAAATCATGAATTTTAGTTGAAAATAAATAAAATAGCTAAAAAAAGGACTCTAACTTTTCGTGCAATAAGCAAGTTAACCAGATTATTCTAACAGATGCGACGTTAAGTTATCGCGTATACCAAAATGTCCTTGAATTGTAGTCCTTGTACTCTAGTCTAAAAATCAAAAACTAATCGTAGTTGCTTTACGCCTGTCCATCACAATTAACTTTTGAAAAGTTATCGTAAGACCTAGGTAAGATATCGGAGACTAAAAAAATGTTATCGGAGTGGTCAACCCCCATTTAAATTATCGCAGCAAGTTATCGTAGTTGAAGGTCTGCACATGCGCAGTTCGGGATTTACCCCTGCGTCAACGTCCCGCGCATCTTGCATTAACGGACGTACCTGCCTACCTTGAACCTTCAGTCCTTCATTCCTTTCCTTAGAGCTCCCTCACGTAATAGTTGGGGCTGTTTGGATGCGCATCATTATTTCATATGCCTAGTGTCTCAAGTCTTATATTTAAGGCAGTAGAAGAATTATTTCTCTGCATTTTGATATACGATTGATTGGTCACATAATTATAATGCATCCGCATTAAAATAAAGAGAAATATTTCATCTAGTGTCTATAATGCTTTTATAGCCATAGCCTGTAGTGAATATTTCCCGTGGAATTCTTTCTTAGCTTAAGCCAAAAAGCTGGACTAGAAAATTGTCTTAATTTGGTTGTTCAAAAGCGATTGTATCTAGGCTATTATGTTCCCCATTGCCCAATATACTGTTTATGGGCTACACCATTTTAATCTTATATACAGTTATACATTGCATTATATTGTTGAATTATTCCTTTCAGGTGGCTGCAGGATGAAAGGACGTGCATAGATAGCGCCCAGTGTTGCAACGTGCTGCATCTATCGGGAGGAGAGAGGGGAGGAGGCGATGAAGGGCGGCGTTTGGATATACATATTCAGGGGGCTCTGCGTGCATTAATACAGAGTGCATATATATATATGTACCAGATCCTCCCTATATATATATATACTGCCAGCGCTGCCGCTGTCCCCCCCCCCCCCCCCCACGAGGATGCAGCTACGATAGGGTATCGTAGGTAGAAGCAGAGCTTAACGATGGATTATCGGAGAATTTATAGGTCAACGATAACTAGAGAACGATGGGTTATCGGAGCAAAATCTAGGCCAACGTTAAATAGAAAACGATATGTTAGTGAATTATCGGAGCACATAAGTATCGGAGTTATGGAAGACGATGAGTTAACGTAGAGGATTTATCGGAGAACCGATCCGTTAACTTATAGTACCAACTACGTTGTCACGTATTTATCGGATAAACTCCGATATCTTATGTGTAGCATTTCTCTCAGTGTAATCATTTACTATCAATCAACCAAGTTCCTTAAGAACAATCAGCCAAATGGCTATTTTCGAACTGTTGCCGTAGGCTACAGTCCCTAAGTTGACGACTTTATAATTTATACTTTCTTGTCAATTAATTGTTGATTACTTGTATTGCATAATTTAACATAAATATGTGTAATTTTATTTATTTATTCATTTATTTTAAGCCCCTGCTGCTTTCAGCTTCAAACTCCCCTATGCATTGAGCATGCGCAATATTGGCATTAAAAGTGTTTTGTGCATTCATCTATCACTCACGGTTTGGCTTCCGGTGCCGTTTATCAATTTCGAAAAAATCACAAAATTAGTTTATGAGCATTTGCATGATTAAGAACAAGTACATAACAATCTACCAGAAAATTTAACATGGCGCCCAGTTATTAAATTTTCTTTTAATTACGTGGAGACAAAAGCAAATCAACAGCGTTTTCCTTATCATGTTTGTTATTATTACCAGCCAAGTATCTGGAAATTTTGATTGTAAGTATATCATCAGTTAATGAATAAAAAAAAGAAGAATTTAACCTCCCTCACCTTTCAACATCTTAACGGCAACAGATGTGCTGCCTCTTTGTGAGTCATCTAAAACTTCGGCCCGTACTACTCGGCCAAATCCGCCTTCTCCCAGAAGCTCACCCATAATAATGCAGTCTCGGGAAATCTCCCAAAAGTGATCAATTTGAAGCTGATACTCTGGTACCGGCCTAGGAGATTCTTCACGTCGTCTGCATAATTCCACCTTTTTCTCCAGCGTCACAAATGGCAACTCAATTGAATTCTCTTCACCTTGAACAAGCTTTTTCGCAACGAAAACAATTTTCTTTTCCATCATAATCTGATCATCATTGCGTTTCCAACGATACCGTCGATTAATTCGATAAGCACTGTATCCGAAAATAGCAATGAGGCAGATTGTCAATATGAAGTATGCGAAGTTGATGCCTATATTAATCATGGCATTATTTGGTCTAGAAACTATCTCCTGCAGTGGCACCTTCTCCGCTGCGGTATCATTCACTGCAGGTCCCAGTATTTGTCTGGTCGTGGACAGTATAGGATAGTAGCCGCCTCCGCATACGTCTTTAAAGTCATCGTGGGTCATGTCAACCTCAGCTCCTCCCAAATTCATGAAACGTATGTATTCTGACTGAAATGCAGAAAAAGAGTATCTTTTTAATTCAGCGGGCTTGTGTTGTGCCCAATAAAACCCGCTGAACGTGAAATGGGTTCTATAGTACTATGTTCGTGCCACAGCTGCAGCAGTATCACTTAATGAGAAATGCTGGCGATCACAAATGGACATGGAACAAGATCTGCAGTGGACCTAAATTTACCACAGAAGGACCAATTGTTGTGATTTAGACTGGACCGGACAGGCATCATTCTGGCCATTCGCCTTTGTGGCTTTCATTCATAAAGTCGTACGGTACCTATCATTTTTTGCGTCAACATGGTAATCTATTTTTGGCATAGTTTCAAGAGGATAGTCCTAGTCTTGTTGTACTGGTAATCTGCTGGTGCTAATAATATTTACTGCTTAGTTAAAGAGGTATAGCCAGGATTTGTTTATAGATGGGGGGGGGGGGGGGGGCAGCAAATTTCTTGAGAACTCACATGTCTCAGAAACTCAGGAGGCCTCAACTTGGGTAACACAAAATCTCGAAATAGAAAATTTTGGCACTTAAAACAATTTCACTGTTCTAGATACGTACATAACAGTGAATGATGACAATTTTATGGGCAAAGACTTGGAAAGTTAAACTGGAGACTGATAATGCAAGTGTAGGTACCTCACAACATTATTTGGAGCTCCATATGGCTTATAAATATTGTAAGTTAACTCATGTCATATTCTGTCATCACGCTTATTTTTCAAAATTTAGTTTTCAACAAATTTCTAAACTGTAAATCACTTAGACCCCACTATTCATAATATTATAGTTTATGGTTCACCTTATTTTGAATCACCGTTATATCATCAAAGGACACCCATTGATTCCCCTTGTACATATAAGAACCCACTGTCTCCTCATGATCTTGTACAACGACCCATTTCTGGTACCGAATGCGATAACAGATTTCGAAGTAGGCGATATATGTCGGTTCATTATTGAACTCGCCCAGTTCGCCATCTCCAATTTCTTGTGCGTTGAGACTTGTATCATTGGTGCTGGCGAGAGTAAAAGTCCTTCCTTCAGAAGGCAGCGTCATGACGAGTTTACGGCGAGGGACTCCCTTCGATATCCAGTAATGGATTGAATCGTTCTGTAATGTAAAAAATAGCCATTGTTCTATTAGCCTACTACTGAGATGGGGCTCTCTCTCTCCCTCCCTCACTCATTCACTATCTCTAGAATGACAAAATTAGCCTACAATAACTTAGTGTATACAGGTGTCAGGTGTAGTGAGCTAGTTCGAATAAAAAGAATCACATTTATTATGTGTACTAATATTTTAAAACAAATCAATACGATGCATTGAAGACAAAAATTAATTTCACTCTACACGCGCAAAATACATTTTTTAAAACTATCCTCATGATTAAGGCTGAGTCTTCAAAATGTTTTGTAAACAAGAAATTATCGTACTTTTTGGACGAAATTAATTAATTGCTCGTTCCACAGCCACAAAGATATAAAAGGGAACAGATGAAAAAATCTTAAAAAATACTAGCTTTCTGTGAAAGTTGTCTATTTCCCTTACAGATTTACAACTGTGCTACAAAATGGGTTTAAGGCTATTTATCAAATTTTTTTAAGGTAATAATATTTCAGTTCAGAAAATATAAACTTCCTGCGATAACTTGGATTTTTTTATGAGTTATTTATCTGTTCACTTTGTTATCTTTGTGTCTGTGGAATGAGCAATAAATTATTTTGTTCAAAAATCAGTAAAATTTCTTGTTTACAAAACATTTTGAACACTCAGCCTTAACACTCTAAATATTGTTCCAATATTCGACCCAATAGCGATTTGAAAATTGATTGGAAAGTGCAGTGCAATATCAAAATTCAAATCGAATATTCTTAATAAACAAATTTTCAATGGAATGAAATAACATTATGAACTGCGCAATCAGGGCTTATGATTCAAATAAATAGCCATCGCCAATAACTACACTTCCTTGTGATATGTTGGAGCTACGAGCTACTCGTATGTGCATGCGCAACAATTCAAAGTACATTTTGCAAAAAGATGAGATACATCTCTCGGGCCCGACCCATTGGGCATTTTAATTGAATATATATTGAAAAAATATCTCCCTGTTGGCCTGTTAGACTAGCTTCTGGATCTTTGGCGCCTGCTGCGGTCGCCTCTTCGTGTGATGGGTGGGTCTAATAAAGGGGTAATACTTTCGAAAACCCAAAACATTCATCGGTCAAAACCGATGGAAAATGTCCTTACAATTTCACGTTTAGTTAATTATTTTTCCGGGGTTTTTTAAACCTTTGAATGTGTCAATATATGATACGTATGTACCTAAAAAACTTTCAGTATTAGTTACCACGTTCACAAAGTAATTAGGCAGGTGGTCGGGATTTTGCTCCCTGTAAAATAAGGGAGACACGTAATAAGTTCGATTTCGCCGTTCCCATTGCAAAATGTTTGTAGTGAGGGTTATCCATTCGACGTGCTCTGCAAGAATAGGTATGACTTCAATGTAAGGTGAACTTGCAACTGAGAGTAACAACCCGTGTGGTCGGAAGGCTGTGCGCAGTTCTTTGACCCAAAGGACGAAATGGTCCATCTCCATATTATCAGTGTTCAGTGGAGTACGCTTGAAATTGTAAAAACAAAAGTTATTGCCTAGGAAATAATTTTTCCAATGTTGATTAAATTTTGGTGAATACAAAAAAAAAAATGCGACAAAACATGTCTTTCAAAAATAGGCACCAATGATTTTTTAAAAATTCCTTAGTTTGAATCTGGTCGATCAGGCATTGGGAGATTTCATGCATACGCAACTCTGCAACGTGGAGCGATGGTTCCTCCATCACTTATCATATTGCACTAATGTAGGCTAGTAGGCTACACTAGAGAACATTTTGGCATTTGGCACAAGTGCCGACACTGCTTTCCCTCTTTTAAAACGCTATGACGCTATGACGGCTATGAACTTCATGGAAATATCACATGATTTTCACTAAATGATCGGCCGCCATCTTGAAATCGTTGATTTGGCGTAAAAACTATATTAGCCTACCAAATATCGCAGAAAAAAGTAATGCATTTCAGACACATTTTATTCCATTACTTATCTAGAGAAATGTTAACTGAGAAACAAAATGGTCACACTGGTTAACTAACTTGATTAAGACATTGAAATGAGAATGTACTCCACTAGGTTGGCTTAGTAATAGAACAAAAACGTCCTTATTTATTCATCACATATTATTATTTTCAATTTGACTGGGTACCATCTCGAAAGTGGTTGATCATGTGTCGTAAAAACTTTTTTTGGGACCTCAAAACGTGTCAAAAGTCAAACAAAAGTCCGTTGGAATTTTGACAATAAAAAAGCTCTCCTTTTACTAACGTATACATAAGAAAGCAATAACTGCAATAAACTATAGTAGAGACAACTGAGAATGGTAAAAATAAAAGGGAAACGGGGGCTACTGAAAAATTGACTACCGGTACCGTACTATACTGTACAATTTTCACCGAGCCGGCTAGAATCATCATATCAGTAGCTTGCTATAATATTTTGTGCATACAATAGTTAGGAACTTAACAAAACTTTAAGCACACCATGAATCCCAAATTCAATTGCATCCCATCAAATCCTTCTTTAATGAGATATCCTACAACATGTTCGCTAAAAGCCGCCATGTCATCTGGGTCCGAAACCAGTCTGCCAACGTCGGAATCCCAGAACACCAGCATCAAGATAGGTTTTGTTCCTGTTTTCTTCAGTGTCTCCACTCCCAGTCTAAGACGCCCTGAAATTCATTTTTTAAGGATTCTTCACTGATATTTTTTGATTAAAAAAGTCACTCAGGCGTGGCTTTTCAATTAGACTACACCTATTGCACGTAGATTTTTCAAGTACTGTATATAATATGGAGTCAGGACATGTTGAGTAGCGGTACGGACTCTGACTTTCACCCGAAAGGTTGTTGGTTCGAGTCCCACACTGATTTTGGCCATGCTTCGGAGGGCGTGTATAGCAGGCGGTCCAGGGCCTCTCTAGTTGAATGTAAGAGAGGGCTTTAAAACCCTAACTCCGCTAGGTTTGCTTAGTAATAGAACAAAAAGTCATTATTATTTATGTATTTATTATTAGTAGTAGTAGTAGTGTTCGTCGGGTTAATAACGACTTAGGCCTCATTTGGGCCCATAGAGCGACCCCGACTTGACTGTCCTATGCCAGCCCATAGGACAGTGGACCTCCTGATTATAGTGGATTCCGAACCACTTGGGAAACACAGTGAAGTCACACGATTAGTTCGGAGGTGACCAGGACAAGTCCTACCATGTTTCCCTACCGGCACTGTCCACACGACCAAGTTATCTGCAGCTTTGAACCTGCTCTGGTCCGCTGGATTCAACATGGTATGGCGGCCGGTTTATTTATTATTAAAATAAAATAAAATATACTAGTAAATAATTAGGTAGCCTACCTGATAATGGGATTTTCTTTGGCGTTTGCCTTAGCTTTTAATTGGACTACCAATTTTGCATAGCACTCCCCTTAAGGACTAATCCCAAAAATTATGTAGATGTGTAATCATCGAATCAGTGAGGCGAAGTGCCTACTGCTAGCTGCATTCATGTGGAAGGATCCCCTTGCCTATGACCACTGTTGTAATTGCGATGCAGTGGTCTGCAACATGCCTCGCAGTCATGGACCGGCAAGTCTATATTCCGGATTTTAGTCCATTTCATCACCAACTTCTGCTAATGCCAGCAAATTATAGGCGTAGCTATCGAATGTAGCCTACTTACTCTTGAGTGCATCAGTGAAATGTGGTGGATTGTCCAAGAGTAGCGTGCCGAAATCCATAAATGTGTGGCCGTGTACGATGTGGGTACACAGGTCCATCTTAATGGGCTTTAGGACTTCAGATATCGAGTACCACTGAGGGGAGTGTAATTCACATATAATCTTGAAGTAACCTAAGACAATTTTAAAAGATAGTGACACTATTATTAAATAGATGAGGTACCACTTAATGATAGTTTAAAAATTTCTGGTAAGACACAGTCATGTCAGTCAAATCGATGATTTGCTGCAGATGAAACTACGGGCTTTCAGTCACATGTTATCTCATCTCGCTACAACTAATATATTAACTGAGACAAGCATTTTTTAAGTTTTCGGTCATCTTGAAACCAATAGCGGATAACGCTGGTTAACGAACTCGATCAATATATTTGTATGATAAATTTATGTGACAAGTTTCATCAAAATCGGATACTATCACCGTAAGTTACAGTGGTTCCTAAAATCATACATGCCGTACTGTAGGTACATACATTCATACATACATATGTATGTACGCTATGCGCATAACATTTTGAACAGGAGGCTGTATTAGACTCATGGGGTCATGAAATGAAAAGTTGTGATAGTCGAACATTGGTCGCCGTCTCAATAGGTAGATGAAACTCCCTAAAATGCCATTCTAATATATTCCTAAAAAGGTCCTAGTGAGGGGGGCAAGAGTTAAACGAAAACTAAGTGAAATATTACCCACCAAATCAAGTTAGACAGAATAAATAAAGGCAAGTTATGAAAACAAATGAATCGGGTTTGTTACTATAACCAATTAAAAATCGCCCTAAATGAACATGGCCATGGATTTTGTTAGTCAACAACCAGCAAGAATGAATATAAATAATAGACCTACATCAACGAGACGACGTTGAATAATTCTACCAATCAAATCGTATAGGTATTGCTCATTGTATAGGCCTGAACATCTATAACACCTGACAAATTTTGTATTGCAACAACTCAGTTTAGTTCATTTCGTTTTAAATTGTGCCATTTAAGGGAAGGAGGGGTGGATCCCCTGTACCATTATTAATTTATTGACCCGACAATGTTGCTCCAAAAAGGTTTACGTTTGAGTAAGTTGTTGGCTTTACATAATCTTGCCTGATTTAGGTGACGTTATTGGAGGAGCCACTAAGTAGTGTGGAATTGCACCTTGCGAGCCCGTATGATGCTTAACAAAAGTACTTGTGATGTCATCTGCAAAAATAAAACTATAATAAGACGTTATGGCGATATATTCTCAAGCATTATAGTAACACGACAAGGCATCTTCCAACCAATTTCAAGGTCGATTAAGCTCAGGAAACTCCACATCATCATAAAGTAGTATAATTAAACTCCTGATTAACTCACCGTAAGTTTCGAAACTTTGCGCGAAAGTGTCGAAGCAAATATTGACGAGAAGTATACCCACAAAGCAACTATATTTTGTGATGACGTTCCAAACGTGACCCATCATATTAAACTGGAGTCAAGGTTGCAAGTAAGGAGATAGCGTCGAATGTGCTTTGAGGTCTATCGAAAGTCCAGGAAGGATGTGGAGATCAACACCTTCAACTCTATCTATCGCACATCCTTGCTACACTCTTTCCTGCGTTTGCAATAAAGCGACTTCTTCAACCCCCCAGATAAACCCCGTTACTGTGTGGTGTTCTACAATTGAAAGGTTATGATCAACCCATCTGCAGTGTGTGTGAGACCATGAGAGTTCACCAATGGCAACTGGCATTTCAAAGATGCTACACTCAGTTCTATGATTTTGTATATTCTAATGTCTTGTTCCAGCATGAAATATCAAACAAGTGCCTTACCTAGCCTTACCAGGATTATTATTGCAATAAAACTTAAAGAAAGCCCAAATAGCCCAGGGTAGATCCACTGAAAAATGGTCAAAAAAAAACCATTAAATTATAGTGGAATGAAACTCATTGGAAATGGTAGATAATATGACAGACATTAAAGGAAAAATAAATTACGGGCGATCTGAGTTCGGGAAGAAGGTAGACCCGGTTTTTAAGGGTGAAATACAAGGTACATCTTCATTTCCAATAAAACTACAAGTCCCATGGAAAAACGTCAAATCTCAAAAAGGTAGGTAATAAGCAGATGTACAACTTCAGCGATTACACTTTTTTCACATAACCTCAAATTTTATGAGAAAAATGCCAAAAACCAAGGTTTTGGTTTTTTATTTTTAACTTTCACAAATAAAACCTTTTTTACGTGAATAAATTTGGAGAAAACTTATTTTTTTACGTTTTAAACACACTGCAAATTTCTGATTCAAAACATTATTTTTTTCCAACTAATTTTGACTAGGCCTATATATATTGAAAATGGACCCTAATGTTCAATCGAAAAATCTCACGTCAAAATGTCAATTTAAAAAAAAATTAGGTGGGCTTTTTGTTCGTTGAAATCTCTACTTTCCGATGGTATGAAAAACAATATAGCTTACATTCTGTGCAAAATTTTCTTAAAAAATAAAAAATAAAACAAATCGAAAAATGATGTCTTCAATATTTAAAACATAGTCCGGTCAATTTCATTTATCAGGGCCCTATATTTATATATCTGTACCAATCAGCTCTAAAATAAAAATAGTAATATTTTCGTTCTTAAATAGTACCCAACAAAAACACTCCGTGTAAAAACAGGCCAAGTTCCTAACCCAGATTTTGCAAAAAGTTTAGCCATTCAAAGTAATGAGATCTTAAATTTGGCCAAGTTTTTTGGCCATTAAAAGTTATGAGATAGGGATGAGGGCCAAGTTCATAGGTCACAGGATTTTTCGAAATATATGGCTGCGTTTTAGATAACTTGGCCTGGGTCTTAACTTTAAAAATAGCACATTTTCATCAGGAGCGTCTTATTTTCATACGACCCAGTAATTGTATTTTAGCCTTCATGACGGTATCGAAATATTGGCTCACAATGAACTAATGAGACTGCTATTGAATAGCACAGTCCTAAAACATCATTTGCCAGGCCAAGTTATCTAAAACGCAGCCATATATTTTGAAAAATCCTGTGACCTATGAATTTGGCCCTCATCCCTATCTCATAACTTTTAATGGCCAAAGAACTTGGCCAAATTTAAGATCTCATTAATTTGAATGGCTAAACTTTTTGCAAAATCTGGGTTAGGAACTTGGCCTGTTTTTACACGGAGTGTTTTTGTTGGGATCTCATAACTTTTTGCACTAGGTCGCTACTTGTGACATCATACTTTTAATATAACACTCTTAATGTACGATTGGATGTAGGCGAACTGCTAGACGGACGCTGTTGTTTGTATTTTAAGTAGTGGCACAGTGGTGTACACTGACTGACGACTCAAACTTTAATGCAAAGTCGGAAAGTCATGTAATCACCACGGTTAAGGTTAAGACAAGGATTTGAAAATCACAACAACAAAAACAAAAACAACAACAACAGCAGAAACAACAACAGCAACAACAACAGCAGAAACAGCAGCATAAAGCAACAACAGCAGCAGAAACAACAGCAACAGCAGAAACAACAGCAGAAACAGCAGAAAAAACAACAGCAAACTCAGAAACAAAAACAACAGCAACAACAGCAGCAGCAGAAACTACAACAGCAACGATAACAAAAACAAAAACAACAATAAGGCATGAAAGCACACATTACCATGCAACATGCATCTGAAAACTACAAGCCGCATTAGTTTTTTATTTCTCCGCTGTTGTTCAGGTACGACAGCGAATATTTTGGATTTTGGAACTTTGCTGTTATTTTAGTTTATTACCTACCTACATGCCAAATTTCAGATTTCTAGCTCCAAGGGATGTCATAGTATAAAAATCTCAGAATGGCCACATTTGGGCTATAGCTCAGAAACGACAGCAGATATTTTGGATTTCATAAGTTTTCTGTTGGTTTGAATAGATTACCTAACTACACGCAAAATTGCAGGTTTCTAGGTCCAGCGAATGTCATATTAGAAATAGCTCGGAATAAGCACATTTTGCGCAGTAGTTCAGAAACGAAAGCAGATATTTTGGATTTATAATTTTTCTGTTGGTTTCAATACATTACCTAACTACATGCAAAATTTCAGGTTTCCAGGTACAGTAGAAGTGCCTAAACATTATGATCAGTCACTCATCTATATATATAAATATATCGTTCGTTTTTTCGGCTTTTTCGGGGTTTTCAGGCATCTGTATCTCAGCCCCCTGTGAACCTGGAACCTTACTTTATTTAATATGTTACACAGAAGTATAACTGTAGGAAAAATTCAAAATTCAAAACATAGGTGCATTGGGGGCAAAGCTACAGGGGCTCAAAAGTGCCAAATTTCACGTTTAAGCTCTGTCGTGTATAACTACTGCGTCGCACAACAGTCGGGCGGGTGTTGGAACTTGGCTCGTGCACTTCCGCGCACGTTAATGTTTAGCGTTACATAGGCTAATCTAAAAAAAAAAAATCGAATGATATTTTAGTACCTACAATATTAGATACCAATTATTGCAAATTTGGATGACTAAATTGACTGGACTAGGCTATATTTTAAATATTGAAGACATCATTTTTCGATTTCGTTTTTTGCACTTTTTAAGAAAATTTTGCACAGTAATGGATATTGTTTTTTATAACAGAAAAAAAAGATTTCAACGAACAAAAGGCCAAACTAATTTTTTTAAAAAATCGTCATTTTGACGTGAGATCTTTCGATGGAAAATTAGGGTGCTTTTTCCATATATACCTATAGTCAAAATTAGTTGAAAAAAATAACATTTTGAAACAAAAAATCTACAGTGTATTCAAACATAAAAAAAAAATAAGTTTTCACAAAATTTCACGTAATTTTTTTTTTTTTAAAGTTAAAAATTAAAAACCAAAACCTTGGTTATTGGCATTTTTCTCATAAAATTTGATGTTATGTGAAAAAAGTGTAGTGGCTAAAGTTGTACATCTGCTTATTACCTACCTTTTTCCTGTTTGACATTTTTCGATGGGACTTGTAGTTTTGTCGGAAATGAAGATATACCGTATTTCACCCTAAAAAACACCCCTACCTGCCTCCCGAACTCAGATCGTCCGTAATTTATTTTTCCTTTAATGTCTGTCATATTATCTTCCATTTCCAATGGGTTTCATTCAACTATAATGCAATGTTTTAAAAAAAAATTAACTACCCAGGGCTAACAGCTCACGCATCATGGAAGGTATTTTAAGCATAATAGTACAGGCAACGAAAAGGTATTGGGGGAATTTTTTGAAACACAATTTTTGGCTTCAATGGCTTCGTAACTTTGTATCGATCGACTAGTTAGGAAGTGAACATATCAAAAGTCCTCACCCGTAGCTTTTGAGCCGGGGGGGGGGGGGGGGGCTTTGAAGGCACATTTTTTTTTTCGCACACATCTCGGAACCTGCGCCCTAGCGATATCTCCGCCTTATACCAAATTAACACTGATTACATTTGTGAGACGTTAATAAGTTTTTGATATCTTGCATTTTCGAGATATCCACTCGGGAAAGTCAGAAATTTTGAAAAAAAACAACATTTTTTGATCATTTTGACCGGATAACTCGTCAACGGTTCAACTAAAAACCAAATGCAGGCCATAGGGCTATAGAGCATTAAATTCCCTTCAATAATTTATATTACTTTACTGTTTGATACATTTTCCTTCTACAGTTAAACCAATTCTAGTATTGAGAGGCGTCAAGCGCATTGGCTGAAATATACATGATTCTGCACGTACGTAGGCCTACATATTTTAATTGAGTACTGGACGGACGCCAAAATAGCTCTCTATAGCCATTTTAATGGGAACATGCTTTCGTTTCTATGAACATGTTTGTGCATTTGACAAAAACAAAAAAAAAAAAACATTACATGAAAACGAGGTTTATTATATTGAAAAGTCAAAAAAATACAATAGTACCTAAGTACCTACCATTTCAGTCAGTTTCTTGCTCTCATTGGGTGGGATGGGTCTCTTCTTCGTCTTCGATTTCCCCTTCTTCTTCTTCAATGCCTTCTTCTCTATGGGACCCTTCGTCCGTGGACAGATACGGGGGGGCCAGTTGCCCCCCCCCCCCCAATGTAGAAAATATATTGTTACTTAATTTATTACGATTACGATTAATACAATTTATTAAATTAATTGATGGTAAATGCTAAATTTTATTGCGTACCAAATAATTCCCTCTACACCTTTTTTAGAGGTTTCGTTCCCTGTACTAATAACTACACTAACAAGACAGCAAAACACAAAAATTTAGGCATCCCACCTCACATACAGTGGCGTAAATATCACGCGGTGCGGGGGGGGGGGGCGGCACTTCGGCTCCCATTTCCAGGCTTGTGCTAAAAAATGTATAGCTGATATTAAATCATCCCAGTAATTATGCATATTTACAACTGAAGATGAATTTAAATTTTGTCAGATGTTTGTTGTACTGCTACGTCCGTACATGGTTTATGGCTCATGTCCAACAGCCATTTTTACTTACGTTTAGTTAATTGTCGAAGCATGGCAGCAGTAAAGTTGAAACTTAGTCTAGTGGATGCGTCTTCGTCCTTTTTTTCAGATAGTTCATTATTATTAATAGGTTCAACAATCAAGCACCGGGAAAGTCATGATGGATTTATCTGACGCAATACCACGGACTAGCTACCCCCCCGGAGTCCCTTCTCACCCCTTCATACGCCTTTTGTTCCCTAACGCCCCTCCCCTACACCCTTTCCGACCTTCCCCCCCCCCCCCCCTCAGATGAACCGCAGAAGACCGTTTATGTGGGCAGTGAATTCATGATGTACGGGCGTGGTAGCCCACTTACGTCCCCGAAGCCCCACAACCGTTTCCCTACGTCCTTGCTGACCTCCCGGTTGGTATGTCTCTCCGATCTAGCCAGAAGACGAAAGGTCGACAAGCCTGCGTCGTAAGGACAAGGCCGAAGTAAATAAAGGAGGATTACTATGTGTGAAAAGCTTTATTTCTGCATTACATTGAAGAGGCTAATAAATTTTTGTGTTGATACAATAAAGATGTTGGGTACATATTTAAAAGCAGTCGATGAAAAATTTAAAATGTACATACTATACGCTCCAAGGTACAATAACAAGACGTACAACTGATTGCCAAATCGATCTATCCTGATTAAATCCGAACATTTGCCTCGATATCGCCGTTCACGTCTGCTGCAATGTTCAATGGAGGGACATCTAGCTCGAGGTATTCCTGAAAATCATACCTGACAATGTACAGACAATGCCCCAAAATAGGAAAATGAACGAATAAATTATCTAGTGTGAGGTGTAATGCATAATTTGGCAGATCCAATAGATTTGCGCGTCACCAGTGAACGGCAAGTTGTTTGATGGGTAGAATTCAACGTCGTCTCGGGCCTTTGCAAGCGGCAGTTACTGACGGTTTCCCTCAAAAAATATTTTAAAGGCTCACAAACTAGTTAAATCTATGTCCTGGGGGCTTGACAAGTCAAATTGAGGCGTCAAGCAGCGCTGGTGGCGTCTGAGCCAACACACGGACTGTCAAAAACCAAAACAATTTGAACTTAAAAATTAAAGCTTTGTAGGCTGAATGGGGCATTGTTTTTTTTTTCTTATAAAAAGGTTAATCGCATTCAAACAATTAAATGAATTTATCAGAATGACCTATTCAGTCGTCTCTGTAGGTTAGTACCCGTGTTGAGTTACGACACGTCTCCGATCGTCCCCCAACTATTGCATGAGCTTGGATCCGTGACCACTAAACGATGAAGCAGATTATTAATTAGAACCTTTAGTTTTTAATAAAGAAGACTTCCCGAATTTTCCCAAGGTTCCTTCCCCAACATATCTAGTAAGATTTATATAGCCTACTCAAGAGAAAGCCGTATAACAGTTTTATTTGCTCAGGCTACATGACCTTATGCGTGAGTCGTAAAAGGAAACCAAAATAAGTTTTCTATTTTGGGATTACATACTGTTGGGACGCAAACTTACCGCAGGTGATGCTTGAGCCAAGAGACTGTCTAGCCTTAACACTAGTTCTCCAAAAGTCGGCCTTTCCTTAGGCCGATACATCCAGCAGTCCCGCATGATCTGGTACATCTCATCTGAACACCCCGCTGGCTTCTCCATACGGTGCCCGATTTTCAGCATGTCATACAGCTCCTGGTTGCTGACGGAGGGGTAAGGATTCCCTCCCAGAGCAAAGATTTCCCACAGAACGACCCCATACGACCAGACGTCCGACTGGAAGGTCGATACCTGGTCGAACAAGGCTTCTGGAGCCATCCATCGAATGGGCATCTTACCCTCCGTAGTTCTTCGGTAGTAATACGAGCTGTTGACTTCTCGTGTCAGACCAAAGTCAGCGACTTTTACCGTGAATTCATGGTAAACGAGGATGTTCCTGGCGGCGAGATCTCGGTGAACTAGCTGAAACGGCATCAATTAAATTAGTTTGACTAACTTCTGTTCCTCCGTTTCTTTGCGGCTTATTTTACATCCAGTGGCTTAACGATAGGTTTTCGAAGGGGCGGCGCGGCGGTGTATACTAGATGGCGCCTCCCATTAAAAACATGTGTAGAAAACAGGGGAAAGCCGTGCTCATGGATGTACGCATCCAGCTTTTAGTTGGACAACTTACAGCACCAAATCCATTTTAAACAAACTTTTCACCTCCGTATAGTAAGAAGTCCGACAGAGAACTGAATGTGGGGAAATAAATATATATATATATAATATAATATATATATAAAATATGGGGAAATGTACAACTCAGACACAACAACGCTCCCAAATATTTAGGTGTTAAGAATTTTGGACAGAACCCTCAACTACAAAAAGATGAAAATGTTCACCATAAAAAAAATTAAGAAAATGCTTACTTTATTCCTCATGGGATGCCCAGCCAGGAACTGTGAGAACCGCGGGAGATTACGCAACTGTTGTGTGGCACAAGTCGGTTGATGCTAAAGAATGTCGCCCCAGAAACGAAATAGTGGGAATCATAACGGGAGGTCTCAAACCTACGCCTCTCAGCAAAATTTACCCAATAGCTGGAATTACTCCCCCAACAATCAGACGAGTCACAGTTTCCGCTGTTATAGCAGCCAACAAACAAGAAACGATGCACGACCTTCTCCTTGCCGCCTTTCATCAAGAAAAAGTTTCCTGCGCAGCAGCACCACCCCTACCGGCCCTACTACTAATGTTCCGATTGATCACCGCATATAGGCATGAAGAAAATCTTCACCCACAACTGCCCTTCCCCGATGAGAAACTGATGTCGGATGGCTTCACCTTTCTTTTCACATCTGGCGTACGTTCGACAGCACTCTCGAAGGCCACCGCTGCCATGTGAAGATTGCGTGTTGCCGACGCTCACACTGGGGCAGTTCAGGGTGCCGCCCACCTGCTGGTCTGTCCACTACATGCACGATTAACGACCAGCATGAAGCAAACGACAAAGCCCTCCAAGCTCGGATGCCCAATTTTTTGCACTCATTAAATGTGTGTCTCCAGCTGGACACACGAAGCAAGTAAGGAAGTTTGGGTCGTTGAGTTGGAAGCCGCCACTGTGTTTTATTCTTATTTTTCAATTTGATTTGCGGTGATGAGCGGTTGAGACGACGCCCCGGTTAGGCGTAGATCGTGGGTTAGAATCCCGCCAAGCTCAGCTTTTTCCATTTCCTCCAATTTCGAGGAGGTTACCTCTTCAACCAAAATTAATTTGATGTCAGTGTTATATATACCATATATTACTACAATGTATTGTATACAATAGACAGGATCACAGTCGTCATTACAGCCCAGCCGCCCCCGAAAAAAATCCTGGCTACGGCCTTGATGTATGGGGGGATGTATGAGTATGCTCATGTACTGCAGTTCTGTATTTAATTGTTCTGATGAACTTGAGCCCTAGTCTACCAGTTTCACTTGCCTTTTTTGACACAAGATACTCCATTCCTCTTGAAATTTGATATGAGATAGAAACTTGATCTCTATCATTGAGAACGTGACGGTCTTCATGTTGGGGGGTCAACAGAGTAGTGGTTCGACATCCCCTTAAGAAATCCCTCAAATTGCCGTGTGGGGCGAACTCGACGACTACAAAAAAAGGACCGCCTTGCGTGCAGCAGCCAACCAAATTGATTATGTTGATATGCTCGCCAATAATTTTCATTATTTCCATTTCGCTTACAAAATCTATCATATCGCTGTCACTATGAACCTCTGAAAACACAATGCCCATCAGCATCAAGGACTTTTGACTTATTAATTTCAAAGTATTTAAAACTAAAACTTAAATGGCGTTTAATGGTTTTACTTAAAAACATATAGCATGCATCGTATATTAGAGAGATTCATCAACCTATTGAGACGACGACAATGTTCTCCATAACTTTTCACATGGCCACCTTGAACCTAAAACACACCCCCCCCCCATTCGAAATATTATTAGTATCGGCTTTATTAAACACTCTAACTTCCAAGTATTATCCGATTTTAATAAAACTTGGTATAAAAATTAATCATACAAATGTCTTCTCTTCCAGCTACTAGATCAAGTTCATTAACCAGTCGGCGCTTGGGCGATGTTTGTTCAACTGTACTTCATTAGTGTAATATGTGTAATCATTTATAGGCGAATGAGAAACCGCCGCCCCTCGACACGGCCGGGTTGGTGCTTTTATGAAATCTCCTTATACCTGATTGAATGAATGAATGAATTTAATATAATAAATTAACATTTTACATTTTCATCTACCCACACTAAGTACAACCCAAAGATAAATAATTAGATTACTCGTGACTTCGTGGTATTTCATTTTAATAAACAAAAAATAACAAAAACTTAGAGAAAAACAACCCGAATTCATAAAACCCAAATAATATCGTTAAGAAATTAACTTTGTCTAAGAAACCCACATGTGTTAGTATAAAACCCTGAGCGCTTTCGGTAAGAACTGCCATCTACAGAGGGAAACCCACTAGCACAGTTACACCTTATTGAATCCGACTACAGCTAACAAAAAATAGGCCTACCTATGGGTTCTTCCCATTCTCCCCTTCTTGCTGAAATTTTTATGGATAACTTCGAACACAAACTTCTACTCAATAAAAACCCCCTAGTTAAATGTATATCTTTATGGACAAGGTATATGTGGATGATATCTTCTGCATTTGGACAGGAAGTAACAGACAACTAGATTTCTAATTTCTTAAGTTTTATCAACACAATTCACCCAAAAATCCAATTTACCATGGAAGTAGAAGAAAACAACTCCCTGAACTTCTTAGACCTCACCATCACCAAAAATAATAGTAGGCCTACCCTAGACTTTAAGATATTTCGTAAAGAAACCCATAGCGATAATATAATCCCTGTTGATTCTTCTCACCCATTCCAGCACAAACACGCGACATTCCATAGTATGATTTTTCGACTCCTTAGCATCCCTATGAATGAAACCAACTATAATAATGAATTAGATACAATAAAACAAATTGCCCAAAATAACAATTTCAATCTCCATCTAATATACAGAATCCTACGACATCACAAAATCAAACACAACCTCAAACTAATTTACCCCCCAGAGAGCTTAAACCCGGAAACCAATAAATCATATTTCAGGATACAATACATAGAAAAAAGCACAGAAAAAATAAGTAACCTCATTTCTTCTACAACAGACAAAACACCAGCCCCGTACAACCGCAACAATTTAGCCAACTCATGAACTGCAAAACCAAACCAGAAAAGGAAAAGGCAATGGAGTTTATCGTCTAAATCGTAACGATTGTAACGCAATTTACATAAGCCAAACAGGCAGAAGTTTTAAAACTAGGGTCAGAGAACATATAACAGGTATAGGAGACACCAACACCAACAGCACATTCGTGAAACACCTTAACTCGGAAAATCACACATTCGATCCTCACAATTGGACAGCCCTACACAAAATAAAGAAAGTTACACTTTAAATTTTTTTGAAAATTTACACAATAGGGAAAAGTTAACAAACGACACAACCTTCACACAATCCCCTCTAATAGATCTAGCTAGTAGGTTAGGAATAGGTAACCAGCCACGCCCCCTCCCACCCCCTCCTCCCCCCGCTCCCAGTCCTATGTAAACCAAGGTTTCCTCTCCCTAGTCACATTTGCATCTTCTCCTCGAGTTGAGCAAGTCTCAAATCGCCGATAAGGTGTAACTGTGCTAGTGGGTTTCCCTCTGTAGATGGCAGTTCTTGCCGAAAACGCTCAGGGTTTTATACTAACACAAGTGGGTTTCTTAGACAAAGTTAATTTCTTAACGATTATTTGGGTTTTACTAATTCGGGAATTGTTATAACAAGTTTATCTAAAACTCTAAGTTTTTGTTATTTTTTGTTTATACAACCCAAAGGGCCGACTTGTTACGTGAGTGAATCATTGTCATTATACACAGGATGTGTCGTCACATTTACATATATTTACGAGGTATACAATTATTTAATATTTAAAAAGTTAAAAATCTAAAAAATCTAGGCCTAACTCTGTAGGAAAACTTGAATATTGAAACAGTTTACAAATCAAGATTGATTTTTTACCCATCTTTTGACGATTGATTTGAATTTAGGCAAGTGAGACTGGTCTCTAATGTCTGTTGGTAAGGTATTAAACAGGGCAATTGCTTTAAATATAGGTGAATGGTCAAAAATATTAGCCTGACCCAATAGGGATTTTTTCCCCAGATAAGATGTTTGCAAACCTATATATGCCGAATTTAAGAATTAGCCGATGCCCATAGATACCTACACAGATAAACCAACTAGCAGGCATACAGACATTTCGTAAAAGTCACTTATAAGTTTTATTTCGTTCTGGCTCCTCAAAACATGCAATCCCGTTGAAATCGAACATTTCGACGACGCCAAGCTTAAGTTTTGCGAAAAGGAAAGCATGGTATTAGGCTATATTACTATAGCTAGTATTCTAATTAGCTAAGTTAGTTCTGGTTTAGGTTTAGGACTTGTATTGTATATAACTAAAGCCGAAGTATCTAAAACTCTCCTCCATTTTCTTTCAGACTCACCTTTCAACATCTTAACGGCAACAGATGTGCTGCCTCTTTGTGAGTCATCTGTAAGTTTGGCCAATACTACTCGACCAAACTCGCCTTCTCCCAGAAGGTTACCCAGAACGATATTGTCTCGGGAAATCTCCCAATGTGGGTCAACAGGAAGCTGATACTCTGGCGCCGGCCCATGAGATTCTTCACGCGGTCTGCGTAGTTCCACCTTTCTCTCCAAAGTAACAAATGGCATTTCAATTGGCTCCATGTTCCCGTCACTTTGCACAAGTCTGTTGATGACATGTATCAATTTCTTTTCCATCATAATCATGTCATTTTGGCCTCTCCGACGATACCTTCGATTAACTTGATAAATACTGTATCCAAAAATAGCGCCGAGACAGATTATCAAAATCAGGTAGGAGCCGATATCCTTCATGAAATTGTTAGGTATAGAAACAGTATGATTCATTGCAGGTCCCAGCACCTGTCTTATCGTGGACAGGATAGGATAGCGGCCACCTCCACACCAGTCGTTAGGGTCGTCTGGGAGCATTTCGGCCGCAGCTCCTCCCAAATCCATCATACGTATGTATTCCGACTGAAATACAAGAAAATGGAAACCATGATAATGTGCGGACTGAGGATGGTGCTGTGTCTTGTGGAACTCCTACTACCGTGCATAGCACATTGCAAGCATTGAGAAAAAAGGGAAAGGAGTTGATATAATTATTTTGTTTGTCCAAAAATGATTTTATAGAGAAGTTGGACTGTACCTTTAGACAGTCCTTGTCTTTTGAGCCTATGGTGCTGGTGCTATGTTAATCAGCACGGCTTGAAAATGTTTGAAGAGCCCAAATCATGCTCTGACGGTCATGGTCTTTTTGAGAGCAAATTCCCCAATCCCCACATAATTATTTGGTGCCAAGACAAATATTATTATATTTAAATAGTTATTTAAATAATAGCCCACCTGCCTGCCTGCCTAATAGCAAACAAACATTTTTAAGAATGTATCCAAGTAACATCTTTAGTCCTCTCACTAAATAGCTTGGAGTTGAGTTACGAGGCCTCCCATGGTGTCTAAAGACTCGCACAAGTAATAGGCTACCACCATGTCAAGCCGCAGAAGCAGAAGCAGCAAGTTGTAATGAGGCTGGTTGGACTGGACACTTGAATGATTGATACTAGTAATGATTTGTATTGAGTAGTTTCGACTCCACTTAAGTAAGTTAAGAGAGAATTTACAAACAATGATTACAATATCAGGTGTGTGAAAAGAATGCTTACAATTATTAATGGATGTGACCCAGCCTGCTTCCATGTAGACAAACCAACTCTGTGTCCCCAGCAGCTAAAGGAGCTGATGAGGCACAGAGGGTAGCGTAAAGATATTATTGAATAAAGAAAATAAATGCGTAAAAAGGAGATTTAGGAATATTGCATTGTGCGAATGTGAACAGTGCCATCTACCGGGAAAAAGGTGAAGCTGGAAGCAGACTGGTTATTATATACTGTATGTGGGTGTAATCAGAATCAGAGTAATCAAAATATATAGTTAATTAATTGCTCACCTTCCTTTGGATGTCGACTATATCATTAAATGAGACCCATTTATCGTCTTTGTAGATATAAGAACTCATTGCTCCCTCTCGATCTCGCACGACGTTCCATCCATTCTGAATATTTCTACAGATAAGGCTGTACGATTCATGTTCATACTGTAAATTTGCCTCAGCTTTGAGACCCGTATTATTGGTGCTGGCGAGAGTAAAGCCCACTCCAGATGAAGGCAACTTCATGACGAGTTTACGCCTAGGGACGCCTTTCGATATCCAGTACTGAACCGACTCGTTCTGAAATATGTAGTACGATACATGGTGCATTACTAACCCACAGTTATGCTTCAATGCACCCTTTGCCCTACTATAGCTCCACCTCAGACAATCATTGAGAGTGCACAGGCAATGGCGCCAAGGTGGCAGAACATGCGGGGACCAAAAACATTATTGAGTCTCAATGTTCAAAAACTATAAATAATTATTCAAGTTCACAATTTTTCATTTATTAAAGCAAAACGTTAGCGATAAGGTGCCCATTCCACATACGTACAACGTCAATGAAAATTATGAAATTGAAGGGCATTTCAATTTTACTCTATGCCATTGTTAAAATTGATCAATGATCAATTGATAATAGAGTAAAATCACAAACAATGAAACAAACAATATAAAATTAAAAAATGGCGTCATATGATATGACAAGTACAACTATTTTAATTGATTTCTCTAAAAAGAAAGCATTTCTGTATAAAAATTATAATAAGGATTAAATAATAAGGCGACGAAGAAAACAAATACAATTTCAAGAAACATATTTCAAAAATTTGGCGCATACGCTTCAATTGAAAATTGTCAATTTTTGAAAAACATATGGAATGGCCCCCATCAATGAGAAATTGAAATGTCCTTCAATTTCATAATTTTCATTGACGTTGTACGTATGTGGAATGGGCGCCTAATTTCAAAACATTAAAAACATTTAGGTTGACTTCTTTTGTTTTCTTTCTCTTCTTTTTTCGAACGCGTACAAAACCCAGTAGCGCAACGACATCCTCCCACCAAAGAAGGTATCTTCTTTCCGCCTTAAGGTAGTCGGCCAGCAGGCAAAACACGAGTCCTCGGCTGGTCACTGGGGGATGGGGGTCAGGCATAACTTCTTCCTTCTGAGTAGATTCATCCTCCGGTTGTAGTATGTTTTCTGTCTTCTTCTTCTCATCATCATCATCATCATCGTCATGAAAATAAAAAATAATAATAATAAATAAATTTATTCAATATTACATATACATATAGGCCTACAGTGATATATTAAAGTAGAGGTGCCCCAAAGGATTTTCTGCGGCCCCCTTAGTACTAATAACTAAGCTTATACTAAAATAAAATAAATAAAACTTTATCGATTAATTAATTAATTAATTTTATGTAGACTCTAAGTGACATCACTAAGTAAGTTAGTAAGTAAGATCATACTAAGATGAAATAATATAATTGTTTATCACTCTGTAGAATCCGGGGTTGTTATGCTAGTGCGCTATTGCTGGAAGATTTTTTAATTGATTTTGGGACAGATGAAAGCTAATTTTACTTATGAATTTTTTTTTTTGGCCGTAGATTTTTTATGAACTCAGGAAGGCTGTTATAGAATGGAACTGATAGGTAAATGTGCGAATGTTTGAAAAGAGGGTAGTGTTATGACTGGGGATCTGAAGATTGCGACCAACACCAAGTCTTGTGCCACAGTCATGTTGAATTAATTCTGATTGGTTGTTTGCGTCTAGTAATTGTTTGTACCTGTATAAACAAAGCTGTCTTGCCCTCTTGCGTAAGTGATTGTGGTGGTAGGTACGTTAAATTCGTCATAGAGCAGTTCCGATGGGTACCTATAGTGCTTTTTCATGGCAACTTTAATTACGCTTCGGAGGGCTGTTTCTAGGGGCTCCATGATTGTAGAATGTGCTCCGCCCCATGCTAAGATGTTATATTGTTCAAGTGATTGGACTAGCGCGATGTAAATTTGTCTTATAACGTCACTGTTTACAATATGCCTTAGTCTTTTGAATGTACACGGTTTTTCTTAACCTTTTGACAGTTAATGATATGTGCTCACTCCATCGTAAATTTGTAGTCCATAATGGTCCCTAAGTATTTGTATTTATCAGTTTTAATAATTTCTCGGCAATTGTAACAGTTGTCTAGAGCACAGTAATGTCCATGAAGCATCAAGTGCTGGTTTTCAGGTTGCCCGACAACCGTGTTGCTGAAAGCCATGTACTCCGTTTTATTAATGTTAAGGGTAAGTAAGTTCTTGTCTAGCCAATCTTTTACCTTGCGTATTGCGGTGGTTGCCTTTTGATAAGTGTCGTTCCACGTAGGACCGTTTAAGTACAGAACAGTGTCGTCGGCGAAGCCTATCAGTGTACCTTCTGTGTCCAGTTCCAGTAGTTGATTATAGTAGACGAGGAAAAAAAGGAGACCGAGGACGGTTCCTTGCGGGACACCACACGTCATTGTCGTCATGTCACTAAAAAAAGTTTTGCTTGTGCCACAAGCATCGTACGGTCCACTTATTAAAACTTGTTGTTGTCTGTTGGTAATGTACGAGCAAACTAGTTGAAGACAAATCCCCGTTATTCCTGCCCGCTCGAGTTTGGAAAGTTGTATGTCATGTGATAACGGTGTGAAATGCTTTTTTTAGGTCCAAGAAGATACATAATGAGTGTAGTCCTTTGTCTAGGTCAGAGTATACTCGTCCTGAAAGTTCAGCTAGTGCGTCTTGAGTGCTTCTTCCGTTTCCAAACTGTCGTTCTGAGAGGGAGTGCGTCTGTTCGAGGAAAGACATTAGTCGAGATTTGAGAGCTTTTTCGATTATTTTTGAGATAAGGGATATCGGTCGATAGTTGGACATTTCCTATGGCCTATGGTAGCTCGTTTGCACACGTCAGGAAATGAACCTTCAGTCATTACGAGATTTAATCAGGTATGTAAGTGGCTTCAGGAGACGATGTCAGTGCTGTTTCAAGGTCCTTGCCGATATTCCATCTAGGCCTGATGCAGCATTCGTCTTGAGTTCTATTAGATATTTTTCAGTCTCTTGTTCGTCAATAGGTGTCATAAAGACAGAACGCTCGTTGCATCGTTCTGCTGTTGGTTGCTCCGCATTGTGTTGTCCTTTGGGCAGTTCAGACGCTAGAGTCTCGCCAACCCTCGCAAAATATAAGTTAAATGCGTTGGCGATGTCCCTACCCTGATTGTTTTCCATTGTTAGACGTTTATTCTCATTATCTGAAATTTCCTTGATTTAATTTTTAGATTTTTTAATAATGTCGGTAATTTCGTTTATAAGTTTCCATGTCTCACGTGGATTTTCTTTACTTGTTAATAGGCCTATCTTGTCTTTGTAAAAATTATTTTTTGTATTTGTGATCAATTTTTTTAAATGGTTTCTGTATCGGATATATTTTTTCCGGAGTTCATCATAGTTGAGGTATGCTGTTAATCTCTGTTTCATACGATCTCTATGATTGTTAATAGATTTAAGCAGGCCAATAGTTATCCACGGCTTGAGTTTCGTTGTTTTATTAGGTTTTGTGACTGTTTTCGTGGCTAAGGTAATGTAGTTAGTCAAAGTATGTAGGAAGTTGTCCGCGCAGCAGTTAACATCAGTTTCATAATGAACCGTCTCCCAAGTTTCGTGCAGAAGCAGGTCGTTTAGTTTTAAACCGTCTATTATAGTTTTCTCAATTTTAGTATTGTATTTTTTGGTTGTACTTGTTGAAGTTAATTTATGGACGTGGCGCGTAAGTTAAACGTGTCTCGTGCCACTCCCAAGTGTCCGTGTCGGACGTCGGTACTCTATGGTTGTTTACTATCATCAATATTATCTTTAAAAAGTAAGATGTATCTCCACGTGTGTTCTTTTAGCTTATTTAATTTCAACAGGTTATGGGCCCAGGCCTAGCGGTTTTATATATTAAAAACAGGAAGTTTTTTATTGTTATTTATTCAAGTATTTATGACGGCTAACCATGTGATCTTGCCCAAGTTTGAGGGCAGTAATTTTTCCAACTGGATGTTTAGACGGATAACTGTTTTTCAAGAGAGAGAGAGTGCTCCGAAGTCATTACTAATTCGGAAGTTTTATTCAAAAAGGATCCCTATAAACATGGGAAACAGGATCGTCTGGCAAAATTACTGATCATACAATCCCTCACGGATAAGCACTTAGGGTATGTCCAGGGGAAATCAACCGCATTTGACATGCTTGAAGCTCTAGAAAAGGTATACGTGCGTAAAAGTGTAAGTACAAAAAAAATTTAACAAAGGTTCACTGGAGGAACATTTTATCGCCTTTGACACTCTTTTAAGAGAGTTGGATAATGCCAGAGCAAAGTTTGAAGAAGATGATAAAATTTGTCATTTCCTGTTGGCTTTACCAACAAGTTACGACCTTGTAGTAATGGCTATCGAAACAATGGCCACTACTATCACTATGGAATTTGTCAAATCACGCTTGTTGGAATGTGAGTTGAAACATGCTAGTGAAAATAACGCAGACGTCGCCGGTAGTGAGACTGCGAACTCTACGAAGCATACAGCGCGTTCGTCGGCAATATAAGTCCCAACACATATTACGAGGCAGTTAGTGGAGAGGATGCTCGGAGCTGGATGAAGGCGATAGAAGAGGAAAAGTCAAACCTGTTAAAAAAATGATACTTGTAGAATAGTGAATAGCGATGTGCTTACTACAAAAAATGTGTTAAGTGCAAAGTGGGTGTTCCGAAGACAAAAAGACGGTAGATATAAGGCTAGATTAGTTGTTAGAGGCTTTCAGCAAAAGTTTGGGGTCGATTACTAAGACACGTTTAGCCCAGTTGTCAATCTTGAAGCATTGAGAATAATTATTGCCTTGGCAACAAAAAATAATTTTCATTCAAAGAAATTCGATATTTGTGGTGCATTCTTGTCTAGTACCCTTGGTGAGCACAAAAACGTGTATATATACGTACCAGAAGGGTTTAAAGAAGAAGGACAAACTTGTAAGTTAAAAAAAAAAGTCTATACGGACTTAACAGAGTCCCAAACAATTTAATGAAAGGTTAACAAAATTTTTGTATCAAATTGAGCTTAAACAGCTGGCAAATGATCCGTGTATTTTTTGTAATTGTGAAAAAACTTTGATCCTTGCGATTCACGTAGATGACGGCATAGCACTTTCAAAGAATATTAATGAGTTGGAAAGTTTTTTGGTTGAACTTACAAGTGAGTTTGAAACTACCGTCAGCAATGTTGTTGCTATCTGGGAATTAAACTAGATTGGGGTAAGGACTCAGTGACTTTAACCCATTCGGAATATTGTAAGAAGATACTTGGCGTGTTCAACATGAGTGGGTGTAAGCCAGCACCGACACCCATGTCAGAAAATAATAATAATAATAATACTGATGACGGTGAAGGGGCAACGGATAGTCTAAGAAAATTTCCCTATCGAGAGGCGGTCGGTTCTCTGTTGTATCTGTCTAGATTTACCCGGCCTGACATAACTTATGCCGTAAATATATGTGCTCGCAGTGTAGAGAACTACAGTTTTAAGGATATCCTGAACGTAAAGAGAATCTTTAGGTACCTTAAAGGAACCATTAATACTGGAATTCGTTTTAAAGATGATTCTGAGTTAGTAGCATATTCTGATGCTAGCTACGCTGAAAACGATGATGGGAGAGAAAGTACAACTGGCTTCATAATATTCCTTTGTGGTGGTCCAATTTCTTGGGCTACAAGGAAACAATCAATCGTTGCTTTGTCCAGCACCGAAGCGGAGTATGTGGCAGCAGACGAGTGCTGCAAATCTATCTTATTTCTTAAGTCTATGTTAGAAGAATTATGTAATGAGTCTCTGAAATGTAAGCTGCTTATTGATAACCAAAGTGCGCTTATGCTTATGGAGGATCAGAATATCAAACGCACAAAACATATAGATGTCAAAGTTCATTTTATCAGAAATCTCATTAAGAAAAATATAATTGAGGCTACTTTTTGTCCTACCGACGAACAGATCGCGCACATTAATACTAAACCATTAAACAAGATTAAATTTCAGAGACTCAGGAATATGGTCGTAGTTTAACTTAGTTTGTGTTTGCGCTCACGTATTGTTCCTAAGATTAAGGGGATTGTGTTGAAGTTAACTTATGGATATGGCGCGTAAGTTAAACGTGTCTTGTGCCACTCCTAAGTGTCCGTGTCGGACGTTGGTACTCTATGGTTGCTTACTATTATCAATATTATCATTAATAAGCAAGATGTATCTCCACGTGTGTTCTTTTGGCTTATTTAATTTCAACAGTACTAACGTGCTGAATGGTTAATGCTGTCATAAAGTGGTCTGTCACTGATGAGCGTAGTATATATGTGTCCAAGTGCGTCTGAGTGCGCGTTTGTAAAAAAGTGGTCTAGACAAGAGCTTTTAATATTAGGTTCAGTAGGAACTCTAGTATAACTATTAATTGCTGAGTATAGCACCATCGATGTGAGTATGTTCAAATAATTCAAGGTATCTACCGGTGGGGTTTCCTCTGCTGTGTCTATATTAATATCCGCTGTCAATGTTAGTAGGTCATAAGAGGAGCTGTTAAGGTTTTCAAGGAAGCTTGCTAGGCACACAATAAAACCTGGTACATTTTCCCTAGGCGGTCGATAGATCGAAATCATTTTGTGTTTTTTATCTGCATATGAAAGTGAGACGACTGTTGCGTTGCATCCAGTAATATTAACTAGTTCAAAGCTGGCCCCTAAACAAGACCTGGTGAAGACCGCAACCCCATCACATTTGTTAATAAAACCGTAACTATAAAAAGAGTCGTAATCGGGAATGGAGTAAGTACTACCAGATTCAGCAGAGTGGTGCGTTTCAGTTAAGACAGTAACATCAAATAAAATCCTAACGCTTTGGTAGCACACTAGAAACTGATTAAAATTCTTATTTCGACTTCGAATATTCATACTTAAAATTTTTAATTTAGAGTCGTACGTATCTTAATTTTTTCATTATCAACGTTTTGTAAAATTTTGTCCATTGACTCATTCAATGGATCAAATAGCATCTTTTACCTTATTACAGTCGGCTACCATAGGTCTATGTTGCAAATTAGCTGCATTCATCATCCTCCTCATCAAGAACATCATCATCATCGTCGTTATCAAGATCAATATCATCATACTTATCAAAGTCATCATCATCGTCATCGAGATCAATATCATCATCCTTATCAAGGTCATCATAGTCATCATCATGATCAATATCATCATCATTATCCTTATCATTGAGGGGACACGGAAGAAGCCTCCCCGCGTACGATTTCTTTTGGCCATCTGTCTTAAGTGATAAATCGTCGACGTCCCCTGGGCAACGTACAAAGTACGGCTAATTCTTCCACTAACAAGCGACCAAAGAAACCAGACGAATATGAATACTCCCCCCAATACACCCAAATCGGCCCTTGTCAGGGCCTGCTCTGACGGCCATCTCAATTACTAGTGACAAGGAAGATCTTGTTTCGCAACTGTGTAAGGACATGAATTGTGACGTTCTGTGTGTCCAAGAGACACACAGAGATAGAAAATTAAACAGACCCGCAA
Organism: Psococerastis gibbosa; assembly: GCA_963971405.1. NCBI lineage: Eukaryota > Metazoa > Arthropoda > Insecta > Psocodea > Psocidae > Psococerastis > Psococerastis gibbosa. The sequence goes on along the minus strand of OZ020490.1, from coordinate 320,048 downwards.
TCGACGGAATGCAACTCGCCATCGAAATTCCACACAAAAAACACGGCAGCGCCATATTCGTCCGAAAAAGCCTTGCTACCAAGACCGCAAGTAGCACAAATAATGATGGAATCGAAATTCTCACCGTTGAGCTGCTCAACTGTACCATAACATCGGTATATAAACCCCCTGGCACTCACTTCTCCTTCTTGCCTCCACAGAACTTCCGGGGTAGCGCTCTTAATGTAATCGTTGGAGATTTTAACAGCCACCATACAGCCTGGGGGTATGCCGAAACGGATAACAATGGCAAGGCAATTGAAGACTGGGCCGAAGCAAACAACCTGACGCTTATCCACGACCCGAAATTACCGAAGTCGTTCAATAGCAGAGTTTGGAGAAAAGGTTACAATCCAGATCTTGCTTTCGTCAGTGAAAAAATCTACGGCTGCAGTACCAAGATGGTCTATAAGCCTATTCCCAAAACACAACACCGCCCTATCGGCATAAACATCCATGCAGCCGTGAGACCAACGGAAATACCATTTAGAAGACTTAGTGCGAAAGATGTCTTGCAAGAATATTCCGAGAGGTTGTAGAAAGCACTATATCCCGGGGCTCAACCATGATTCCCGCGCCCTGCTGAAGCAGTATCAAGACCTTTACGAGCAAGACCCCTTCAATGAAGAAACGATCGAGTGTGGCGAGGCTCTGTTGAAGACCGTGAGTAAGGAAAGGCAAGCGAAATGGATAGAGACTCTGGGAAGGATGGACATGACTCATAGTAGCAAGATGGCATGGAATCTAATTAAGAAACTGAGCTGTGATAAAAAAGCTGTGATAACTTCTAGTCAGGTAACTCCGAACCAAATAGCACACCAACTCCTTTTAAATGGGAAAACCAACCGAAGAGCAAGAGTCCGTGTGAGTCCAGCAGTGCATACCACCCCAACCCATAACGATGTCCTGGCAGCACCTTTCACCCTGAAGGAATTCGACGCAGGCCTCAAGCTAATGCAGAATGGTAAAACTGCGGGGGGTGATGACCTCTGCACAGAGCAAATTAAGAACTTTGGAACTCATACCAAGGCCTGGATATTGAAGCTCTTTAATAAATGCACCTTGAGTTTCCAAATCTCAAAGGTCTGGAAAAAAGCCAGGGGCATTGCTCTCTTGAAACCCGGAAAACCAGCCGATAGCGCTAGTAGTTACCGACCTATCTCACTTCTATGTCACCTATTTAAACTGTACGAGAGACTAATCCTGGAAAGAATAAAGCCAGTTCTAGATCCGATTCTAATACCACAACAAGCAGGCTTCCGCCCAGGAAAGAACTGTACAAGCCAGGTTCTCAACCTCACCGAGTTTATTGAACGAGGTTTTCAAGACCAACTAGTAACAGGCGTTGTCTTCGTCGACCTTACAGCGGCCTACGACACGGTGAGCCACAAAGTCCTGCTGGAGAAAGTAAGAGCAATGACGGGCGACGAGAGACTTACGCAAGTGATAAAATCTTTGCTCCAGAATCGGAGGCTCTACGTCTCCTTTGAGGGCAAAAAGAGCAGATGGCGAAATCAGAAAAACGGTTTGGCACAGGGTGGAGTCCTATGCTGTTCAACATCTATACAAATGACCAACCAATATCGCTCACATCCAACCACTTCCTATACGCGGATGACCTCGCCCTTGCGGCCCAAGACGAAAGTTTTGAAGGCGTAGTTTTGGACGCGCTTGGACTCGAAAAAGTAAAGTAAGTATCCTCATCAAGATAAATACCATCATCATCTGTCTGCCGCCCTCGTCCAGGGCATATAATGGTCCCATGTCTTCCAGAACATCCCTTGCAAGACACTTGGGCCACACAATCGTTGGCTTTGTGATTAAGTTCTGTGCAAAATAAAGAGGCCCGCTTTCTCATCAAAATCAATTTCACATCGAATTTTATTAGTTCTATTTGGGGAAGTTTTAGATTGCATTTCCCGTCACTTAATTGCGCACTTAGATTACCCTTACACAATCCAGCAAAGTTAACTTCCCTTGAGCAACAACTCATTATCTTCTCTTGGCAATCATTGGCACTTTCATTCTCGCTACGTATATATTCTTCCGTTAATAACTCATCAGAAACAATCAAATTCACAATATTCTGGTCTAATTTAACTAGTTCCTTGCCTCCCATTGCAATTGTGTGGGTTTCTATTCGAAGCTCTTCCCATTTCTCATCGTCATAGGCTAAATCTGCGTCCCGAATGGCTTTGGTTATCATCACTCGTAAGCCCCCTCTTTTTTTTCTCATACAATTAAGACTTGCCGTTCCGTCCATGGATGTCCTTTGTCACGGTCGCCACTTGTTAAAAAACTATAAATAATTATTCAAGTTCATAATTTTTCATTTATTAAAGCAAAACATTAGCGATAATTTCAAAACATTAAAAACATTTAGGTTGACTTCTTTTGTTTTCTTTCTCTTCTTTTTTCGAACGTGTACAAAATCCAGTAGCGCAACGACATCCTCCCACCAAAGAAGGTATCTTCTTTCCGCCTTAAGGTAGTCGGCCAGCAGGCAAAACACGAGTCCTCGGCACGACACTCAACATAGGACACGAAAAATTAATGAACCGGTCCGAGTTTACTCGAACATGCTTTCCAATTTGTAAATTAGTAGATAGAGATAATGTGTAATTTCATAGTAAATAATTACCCTATGGTTAAATTTCGGATTCTGCATCTGCAACTGCATCTAGTGTACGATGGAAACACTTCGGGTTGGGCGGGGGGGGGGGGGGGGGTTTCTGACCCCCAGGAGCAGTATGACGTCATAGGATTCAATCAATAAGAGATATATTATATTGTTACATAAATACAATACAATTACAATACATTATGGACAATGGAAATATAAAAGAAGAAAGAGATCTTACATACCTATAGAAGAGAATGGAATAACAGCCATTTTCAACACCTCTTTAGGTATAACAACATTTTGTAAATCATAACAATAATCACGGAATAATAGAATCAACTGAGCACAATGAATAATAATTATATAAGTAATTTTTGCTTTCCAATTTATACGTCGCATAAGGAAAGCTTTGTGATGGTCGAAATTTTCGATTCCGAGATTTCAACGGATTTACATGCTTTGAGGTCCCAGGAACCCAAAAATGTGTTTTTTACGAAATGTCTGTCTTTCGCACTGTCGCTCTGTTGCTCTGTCCAGGGCTGCCAAATGACTTCTGCCGTATTCCTCGGAAATTTTTAAATAGTTCCTCAGAATACCCCGGAATTTTTTTTAAATGTTGGTTCCCTTTAGATGCATATTCCACCAGCGTCAATAGTGATAGTAAATGTAGTATTGACGTGGGAGCAGACATTTTTAGACTGTCTTAATGTCTGCTACCACGTCAATACCACATTTACTATCACTATTGACCTTGGTCGAATAAGCGCCTTATATATGATTTTTTTCATTTTTGAACACCAAGGATGTTACAAATTGAACTGGATATAAAGTTTGTTTTCATGTAGTATGCTAAGCATAGGCGGATTTTTATTATTTTTGAGAGTATCGACTGCTGTACGTCACCATGCCTACTTCACCAGTTTTCATCTTTTAATCTTGCTAATTTTCAGAAGCTAGAGCAGTATAGTCTAAGGCTCCTAAGCTACACCCACGTATACCATAAGTAGGTACTTTTAATTGTGGCAAATTCAAAATTGGCAGTTGCTGACAATTAAAAATACTTGGAGCGCTGAGAAAAGCATTATAGGGGGCTGCGTAACCTTCTGGAGACTGGAGGGGGGGGCTAGGTTGTTTGGGTTGTCATTATCAGATCTAAGCTGTTCTCCGTAAATCCAAGCCATTAATGTTATGGTAAACCTGAATTAGTGAGGTTTTACACATTTTATCCCCTGGAGAAGGGGGCGCAGTCTCCCCTGCAGAAAAAACAATGATAAATAGGCCCAAATTAATGAGGTTTTTCGCATTTTATACCCTGGTGATAGGTGGGTCCGGGGGTCTCCCCCGTAGAAAAAAATTGATAAATAGGCCCAAATTAGTGAGGTTTTACGCATATTAAACCCTGGAGAATGGGGGGCCGGGGGTTTCCCCCGGAGAAGGAAAATTGATGTATATAGGCCTAGGTCCAAATTAGTGAGGTTTTACGAATTTTGCAAGCAGTACAGTTGAGATTGTACCGACAAATAAACCTACCACTGAGGGGGTCCGGGGGTCTCCCCCGAAGAAAAAGCTTGAAAAAATAGGTCTGAAATAGGCCTATTGGGATCTTAAGCATTTTGAGTAATATATTTTCGTGAAAATAAGTCAACGTGTTGATTTTTTCATGATGTCTTTAATGTAAAATAAGCATACCGAGTATCAAGAATTAATTTCCCTTTCGTTATTGTGGATACTATGCCTTTCACCTCCATAACGTCTTTGTCACCAGAAATCCTGGGGGGGGGGCCTGCGGGCTTAGCCTCCCCCCCCCCCCAGGACCCCCCTATTTACGCCAATGCATGTATGTATAAACTTACAAACCTTTCTTGAAATAGGTTTGTGATGGAAATAATGCAATAGGCTCCCATGATTTAATCATTTGATTTGACTTTTTTCTCACTCTCACACTTTTATAGGCTGATATGATATTCCCGGCATCTTATTTCAGGTTCATCTAAGTTTTATTCATTATACAAAGCTGAAGCTACTCAAGCTAGTAACTTTTTAAAAACATGCAGAAATCTAGAATAATTTTTAGTGCGCTGGCGGCGGGAAATACACGACAGCTAAGTCGTAATAAATAGCTGACAATTAACTGTCATAACTGCCATAAGATAACTATTGAGTTTCATTTGGCGCGAAAATTTTAGGCCAAAATATGGTGGACTTTCGATTGGTCCCCTGCTTCAGCATGCAAATCATATGGAGGTGTAGGGCTCGGGGTGGAAATAGTGTTTATATTTTTTGAATTTTTGCGAAAATTTTATGAAATCGCGAGAGAATCAATGGTCATTCGACAAAAATCTTAAAAAATAAAATAAAAACAAATTTCCCTAAAATCCCACAGAAAAACCTCAAAAATTGTTGACCCCGGAAATTTTTCGGAATAAAATTATTTCCCACGGAATTCCGAGGTAAACCACGGAATGTGGCAGCCCTGGCTCTGTCTGTCTGTCTGTTCGTCAATTTCCGGGCAAACTACTCAGTCAATTTTGATGAAATTTGGCATGTAGGTTCACAAAAATTATACCTCGAGACCATTTTTTTTCAACTACTCGGTCGATTTTTATGAAATTTTGATGTAGGTTCATACCTCGGGACCATTTTTTTTAATTCGGGCTAACTCAGTTTTGAGGGCTTAAGCTTATATTATCAAAAACTACAAAAAAAGTCTAAAAAAATTATTTCTCATAAACGGCTCCAACGATTTCTTTTAAATTCACACATATTGTAGTCGTTATTAATGTTAACAAAATTCATGGGATCGCTTGCCCCTTGATAGTTTGCTTCGGGGGGTAAAAAATAAAAATAACTAAATTTTAATGAAAAATGACTAAAAAATAATTTTTCTGCGAAACCTTTCTATCGATGATTTCTACCTTCAGGCATGTTTTAGGTGCTAAGAAAGGGAACGAAACCGGCCAGGTTGCTTTCCCAAAAAAGTATTTGGTTTTAGGCAAAAAATGTTTTGTGAAAAAATGATACAAAATTCAAGCTCAAATGCATTGCGTGCCCTGCCATTATTACTGTGTGGTAATGTGTTGGTCTGACCGGTCTAGAATATGCAATGCCATCGATTAATTCAATGCTTTGGGATTGGTGATATCCTAGGCGAATGCCGGAGGAGGTCCCTGGGTTCCGGACCCTGTATGTCTGTCTGTCTGTTCATCGATTTCCGGGCAAACTACTCGGCCGATTTTGAAGAAATTTTACATGTAGGTTCACAAAAATCATACCGCGAGATACTTTTTTATTTTGGGCTAACTCAATTTGGGGGGGGGGGTGTTATTCTATATTATATTGGTCAGAAAATCAGAAAATTGCAATGTAATAAAAATTAATTGTCTAGATGATCTGGAAAAATTGAAATAAATAAATGAATAAACACCTTTAACCTTGAACTATATCATAAAATGATGCATGATGAGGACGATGAGATATTAAATATAAACCAAATAAACTCAATAGTCATTGAAAATTGTCGCCAACTATCCCGAAATATAATAAAAAATGGAAATCTGTACATACTCCATATGAACATACGATCCATTAGTCACAATTTGGATGAATTTCTTATTTTTCTGCAGAGCCTACCTGTCGTGATTGATATAATTGTGTTAACTGAAGCTTTTATAAATGAAAATAGCCCTGCCTTCAGCCTAGATGGGTATGACTTCTTCGCTAAGGGTGGTTCTCTAACACGCAATGAGGGGGTCGTAATATTTTGTAAATCCACCCACAAAGCCTCAGTAGTTGATATTAAAATAACAGAATGCACTTCACTATTACTTGAATTGAAACACCAAAAGGGGGCGAAGTCCCTGTCAGTTCTGGGCATCTACAGAACACCCTCTATTAAAAATACAGAAAATTTTATTAATGATCTTGACATGTGCTTACATATGCGCAAAAATCAATTAGGACTAGGCCCTATTTTAGCAGGAGACATAAACATCGACGTGTTAGACAAAGAGGGGGATGAATATCAAAATATGCTTAGCGGCCATGGCTACGTCCAGTGTATAAATAACTACACCAGAGTTACCGATGTAAGTCAATCATGCATTGACCATATTTATATCCCTGAAAACTATTCCACCACCGACATACAATCCTTTGTTATTCAAACATCAATAACTGACCACTATACTCAACTGTTATCCCTACCCATGCCTTCCCACTATTCAAAAATTGAAAATAAGTTAGGGTGCAAGTTAAAAATAAATAAAATTGATTATAATGCCTTAAATCGGTCCTTAGAACAGGAAACATAGGATAGTGTATATTTAAATAACGACGGCAATGCAACATACAACAATTTCTTACATATCTTCAAGAAACAAATACAAAATAATACTAAGCAGTTCGAAGTTAGGCCCAACAACAAAACAAAAAAGTTGAAACCATGGATAACAACTGAAATCGTTGAAGCAATACGACATCGTGATAAATTGCATAAAAAAGTAAGAAACGACCCCATGACCTCATATTAAAATCTCATGCTAAATCATTCTCGGCCCAAGTTAAAACGCAAATTAAAATAATAAAGTCCACATATTACCAAAACAAATTACACGATGCAGGACATAATTTGAGAAAAAATGGGAAATAGTAAATGAAATAACTGGAGGTACGAAGAAACAAAACATTAAAGAAACTAACATCTCTTCCAAAGCATTTAACGAATACTTTTTAAAAGTAGGCGCGAACCTTGCCCGTGAAATACCCCATGACCCAGCAAGTCTGAACATTCGCCTAGCAGCAATCCCATCTAATCCATATACACTGTTCCTAACCCCTACAACCCCACAAGAAATAAGTACAATAATATCGAATTTAAAAAATTATTCTGCCCCCGGTCATGACAATATTACAAACTATACCCTTAAGTCCGTCAAACCCCATATAGCGGAACCGTTAACTCATGCCATCAATGCATCTTTGTCGACCTGTACGTTTCCCGATAGCCTAAAGCTAGCAATAGTCACTCCAATATTCAAGGACAATAGCCCAGATGACCCTGCAAACTATAGGCCAATATCAGTACTACCTGCTATCAGTAAAATCTATGAAAAAGTCCTATATACCAGACTAAGCGATTTTGCCGAAAAACATAAGCTTATTTCTTCCCAGCAATTTGGATTCCAAAAAAACAAGGGAACAACGGAAGCAATATGTGACCTAATAAATGAATTAAGTGATATTTCTAACAAGAAACAATACAGTCTTTGCATCCTAAATGACTTAAAAAAAGGTTTTGACACTATTTCCCACAGTATACTACTTAAAAAAATGGAGAAACTAGGGCTCAGAGGACAAGTCCACACTTTGCTAACCAGTTACCTGACTAATCGAAAACAAAAAACAAAAACGTTACCTAGTTCTGACAAATGCATTTGTTTTAGCGATGAAGATACCGTTACGTGTGGCATACCCCAAGGCACGGTACTTGGACCATTTTGCTTCAATTTAATCTTAAATGATTTATTAACCTTAAAACTAAGTAGCAAAATAAATGCATTTGCGGATGATACGATACTAATATGCAGAGGCTCCACAAGAGCCGAGCTATATGAGTCTGCAAACAATGATCTGAAAATTGTAAAATCATGGATGAATGACAATTTACTTACTCTAAACTTAAAAAAAACGTATTATATAGAGTTCACTAATTCACAAACCAACATACAAACTGACAACTACCGAATTGAGGGAATCCAAAGAGTAGATAGCGCAAAATATCTTGGTTTGATAATAGACAAAAAACTAAACTGGCAGGAACAAATTAATACCCTTATATTGAAACTTAGAAAATCTATTTACAAATTCGTCCAAGTTAGGAATATAGTTGATGAACACTTACTGAGAGCCATATACTTTGCTTTAATACAGTCACACTTACAATATGGGATTATAGCATGGGGGGCTTCATATAAAAATGAACTTGAACGGCTAATTAAAATTCAAAAGAAAATCCTTAAAATTATGTACAAAAAGCCTAAATTATTCCCCACTGAAGAGCTTTTTCATATTGCCAAAGTCCCAACCATCAATAAAATATTTACCAAACAATCTCTAATACAGTTATACAAAAATAAGCTTTTAGGCCTGCATCCCGAAGTCTCCCACGAACATGGCACAAGATATAAAGAGAGAAAACCCCTACTGCACGAAAAACCAAGAACAAGTAAAACTAAAAATACAGCGCAATACAAGGCACTCTCTATCTATAATGATCTGCCCAGAAACTTGAAGGATGGTAAAAGCCTACGAGTATTTATAACCAAAGCTTCCCAGCACTTGAATCTCTTTTAAGAATATGTAATTTTCAACTCCCCCCCCCCCCCCTCCCCTTCCAATAAGATTCCATTCATTCATTTACTTATTTCAATTCTTTTCAATATTAAACTAATCAGCATCAAGGACAATTTTATTGAGTGCACTGTGAACTTTTAGAAAATATGCAACTAACCTAACCTAACGTAATCTTTAATTAATTTTAATTTTTTTTAACTAACTTTATTTTTAAGCTTGACTAACATCCCTTTAACTAGCCACGCACGGCCTTGGCCTGTGGCAATACCTATGTATCACTATGTAATGTTTATGGGACTGAATAAATATAATAATAATAATAATAATAATTCTCAAAAACGGCCCCAACGATTTCTTTTAAATTCACATATCTTGTAGTCGTTGTTATAATGTTAACAAATTGCAGGGGGTCGCTGGCCCCTTGATAGTTTGCTTCTGGGGGTAAAAAAATAAAAATAACTAAATTTTCATGAAAAATTATTAAAAAATAATTAAAATTAATAATAATAATTAAAAAATTATTAAAAAATAATTTTTCTGTGAAACCTTTCTATCGATTAACTTAATTCTACATTCAGGCATGTTTTAGGTGTTAAATTGAGTAACGAAACCGGACAGGTTGCTTTCCCAAAAAACCATTTGGTTTTGTGCAAAAATTTTGTTTTTTGAAAAAATGATAGAAAATTCATGCTTAAATGCTTTGCGTGCCCTGCCATTATTGCTGTGTGATGTGTTGGTCTGACCTATCTAGAAATTACCTCACTTCCAGTGACGTCAGATGGTAACCCCAAAAAAAATATTGGAAATTTAACCATAGGAAAATTATTTACCATGAAATTATTCATTTTCTCTATCTGCTAATTTTGATAAATTGGAAAGCACGTTCGAGTAAACTCAGACCGGTTCTTTTGGTGGTCTTGGGAAAGTTATGGCGTGGCGTGGACTTTAAAATTCAATTTTGCTGCAACTACTGATTAATGGCACGTTTTGGTTTTGAAGTTTGGTTTGTTATTGTTCTGTTTACTTAAATTTAATCAATGATGATATGAACACCATAGAATAAAATTTCTATGCGAGGTGGACATGGTTCAGAATGCGCTCCAAAAACCAGGATTGCCCATTGACAATGCAATTACTCATCTTGAATCTTTGATATTATTCTTGGAAAGGCGGGAAGTTCTGGCCGAGGATTCAATTTCAAGGGCGACCGAAATAGCTGGGAATTTCGAATTCCCCACAGGAAGGAGGATGAAAAGAAAAAGCGAATGAACGATGGCCATGAATATGTTTTCCATGTTTAAATTATAAATTTTACTGCTGTAAAAATCGTAAAACCCCACTATTTTGAACTTATATTTTCAAAGTTTTCCCCCGGGGGAGACCCCTGGCCCCCCTGTTTCAAGCAATATAAATAACCATTTACCGTAAGCATTCCTTTGTAAGCTTTAAAATATCTATTATTTACTGCTGTTATAATGCGTAACACCCCACTATTTTGCACTTATATTTTCCAATTTTTCCCCCCGGGGGAGACCTCAAACCCTCCATTGGTACCTTTCAACATCAGGCCAATGGGCTTTTCAAGTAATGCACTGTAAATTAATGTGCCTCGTTTCGTTAACAAACCACACCATTTGCACAATCGCTAAAAAAATTATTTTTTAGTCATTTTTTATTAAAACTGAGTTGTTATTATTTTTTTACGCCCAAGAGAAAACTATCAGGAAATTTGTTGGTCTGACCTATCTCGAATTTACCTCACCTCCAGTGACGTCGTCAGGTGGACAACCCCCCCCCCCTCCCAAGATGTCCGAAATTTAGCCATAGGAAAATTATTAAGCATGAAATTACTCATTTTCTCTATCTACTAATTTGATAAATTGGAAAGCATGTTCGAGTAAACTCGGACCGGTTCTTTTAGAATAAAACCTCCCTTAACTGAGTTAGCCCCAGATAAAAAAAAACTGGCATGAATTTTGTGAACTTACCTAGGTACACGCTAAATTTCATGAAAATTGAGCGATTAGTTTGCCAGGAAATTGATGAACAGACAGACATTTCGTAAAAACCAATCTCGGAATCGAAAATTGTTTCTTTTCTTATATGCGGTATACGCCTACTACGTTTTTTTTTCAAATTTAAGCTGCACACGCGCTGAGCCCTGTAGCATTTTACTGTAATTACAACTTTTTATGGAAATATAAATTTATTGTATTTTATTGTTAAACCTAAAATTTATTTGTGTAGTAGTCTACCACACTTACCATGTAATGAGCCCGAAAATCGCCATTATGCTGACTGTAATAGAAAGTAGAGGCGAGAAAAGTATGATTTATGATATGCCGCCATCCCCATAGCAATGGGACATCAGGCGTGACAGTTACCCAATCGACGTGCTCGGCAACAATTGATATGACTTCGCTATGTGATAAATCCGAAACTGATAGTGACAACGCGTGTGGCTGGAAAGCAGCGTGTAATTGCTTGACCCAGGAGACAAAGCTGGCATTATAGATGAGGGTTGAATTATCCTTAAAATCGAATATGGATTGAAAATTAGTGGAAATGTAGTTTATACTGTTTTAAAATACAATTGAAGAATTAAAGTTTTGAATGAGGAGCTGGCTCAAAATTCAGCTAAACTCGTGACAAAGTAATGAATAAAATATGCCAGTGTACAACTTAGAAACATATTACGTGTTCCAGATTTCCAAGCTATGCTCTAAGTCAATTATTTGCTTGTTTTGTTCTTTGTTGATTTCATTGATCAGTTCAATTGTTGATCAGTAAAAATGTAATCACATCACCAATGTTGCATTCTTTAATAATTTTACTTATTAAAGCATTAGCAATTAACACTTGCATCTAAAAACAACAACAACAACAACAATACTTGTATCACTTTCTATGGATCAACAATGGGATTTCTTCCTCAGATTTGAGACTTGTTTTAATGTTACGGCAGTCGTCTAAGCGTCACCATTTAGGCCTAATTTTATTTTCAACAGTTCATTTTCAGTTTCATTCAACTGTGTTCATTTATTACAGCGTGAAATATGAAAATTTGTATTGCATCCACAAGAAATAGTTAACCCCTTCGGTCCCTGCGTCCCTCACAAGGGACAAACTTTTGAAGGTTTGAAATACGCGCTTTTTTAGATTCCGGAATTAATGACAAACAAAATAAGTTTTTACGCGGTATTAACTCTGTGTTACTGAATCGAATCGATTCGAGAACGTGTCTGCTGCATTTTGGCGCTTAAAAGTTTGTGTACATGTCGGAGAAAATGGCGGGAAAAGGTATGCTGCATTTTTATCACTCCACATCTGGCCTAGGCCCCACTTATATTGGTATAATTATTTTTTAAATTGATTATTGAGGGTTTGTAAACTAGGTAAACTAGATAACGGAACTTTTTTTGTTGAAGGTGGACCATTTTTGAGCCTTTTACTCGTGTCCCTTAAAAGGGACAATGGGACCCAAGCTACCCCAAACTCGGCCATACACCAATATTATCATCTGACTTTATTATTATGTTTACATGTAGTGTTTTGAAGAAGTGCAGCTGAAAAATGAAGCCAGAGAACTATGAAAGAGTAATGGAGATATTTGGGGATTGCGCGGATTTATCTGGGCTATCCGATGATGAGTCAGTTCGTGTTTTCGAGGCTGAAGTAGGCCAAGAGCTGCTGCAGTCTGCAGTGTACAGAAGAATTGCCTTTGACTGACAAAGACAACGATGAACGATGATGAGTAGCTTGCCTGAATGTGGCTTCATAAAATACCTATACGAATGCGAAAGGTGTGCCTAATGGACAACAAGTTGGGTGCTTCTGCTTACGTTTTATGTAAGTTATTACATGAAATTCGGATAAATATTTGGAGAACTAAAAGCCGTACTTTTGATTTTCAAGCACATCCAATGCAGTAGTACATCTTCCGACTAATAATGATGAGACTGCTGTGGAAGTTGCTGAGAAATACGTGGCGAAAATTACAGACACTATCAAGAAAAAAACTGGTCTTATAAGAAATAAGAAGAATGGCAAGAGTAAAACGCAGAAAATTATTGTAATGGAAAATAAGAAGAAAGGAATGCCGAATAAGAGAGGCAGTGGCAAAATACTGAAACAAGGGAATGAGTCCTGCCAGTAGAATTTTCATAAAAAAATAAAATAATTTTTTTAATAATAAGTTTTTTTCTTCATAGCTCTGTAATCTAGTCCCAATGTCCCTCAGGAGGGACACTCCAGACTGAATGAATGAATGAATGAATGAACTTCAGATATGGTAAAATTAGCCTTAAATTGACCATAGAGTATATTCCACACGAGAAATAATTTTTTTATACGTTAACTTTAATTTGGGTCTGAAGGGGTTAATTATTTTCCTTCATCCATATCACTCTTCCAGTTCCCACATAAAATATCCACGGGCCTGCTGGGATCGTTCTCGGCCCGATTCAAACTGTTATTGACCACAAATTTACTGGCTACTTATTACACTCGAAACATGTCTCAACCTGCGTTAAACGGCTCAATGTATAAAAGGTATAAAGGTAGATTAAATTTCACTTCGTAAGTTAAGTTACAGCGGGCATAATCTTCCCGAGAAATGTCGTAGCCTACAATAAAGCCTCCCTTGTTTTTAAGGGAGGGAATTTTTTAGTTAAAAAAATACGTATCCAGATGGCGCCTTAGTAACCTGTACCACTTCATGTAGGCACTTAACAACAATTTAAACACACCTTGGTTAACATATGAAGCTCCCAACCGTCGAAGTTTTCTTTATTGAGATACGCCACTGCATGTTCGTTAAAACTTGACCATTTCTCGGGGTTTCGAATGACCCTGCTGACATCATCATCATAACACAAGGAGGCCACGATAACTTTTATTCCTCTTTCCTTGAATAACTTGATTGCTGACCTAAAGGGCCCTGAAATGGTTTTTAAGTAAAGACCCTTTAGAAACAGCCTATCACATTAATTAAATCCTGCAAGTGTAATAAAGTAAATTTCACAAGTAGGCCTAATTTTATTTTATTTTTTATCGTGACATTTCTTTTTCCATTTACACAATGTTGGAATATGCATTTTTAGATGTGTTTATAATTTAGCTTTCACCTCAATGAAGGACCTTTCTGATTCAATCATCGTCGTACCATTAGAGGTACAGTATCACAATATACTGGCGACAACCTATGTTACTCATTAGTCAGCAGGGTCATAAAATGACCCGGTTTATATTAATCTGGAAATATTGCATACAGACATTAAACTAAATTTTACAACCCATTTTCAGGTACTATCATTTCCTCTTTTTGAAAATAAATTTACTGATCTGAGTGGCGTCAGTCATCATTTTCCCCAACGGTGAAAATACCAGTGTTGGATGGAATCATGGAAGAATCATAGAGATTACGTACCTTTGACCTCATCAGTGAGGTTTAGACTTATCTTGAGCAACGCGTTATCTTCCAAGCTTGAGTAGCCATAAATGGCGTGGGTACACAGCAGGACCACATCCATGAGTGATGGGGAGTAAAGTTCCGGGAACCAGCTATATTCGTATAATCCACAAACTATCTTGAAGTAGCCTGAAATTGTTTTTTATAATAGTTAATAAATAATAAACTCTTACTTACTGGCGGAGGGAGTGGAGATCTGTGGGAAATGTAATAAGATTTATAGTGATATCTTGTGCCATGCATAGCCAGTGGCGTAGCAAAAAAAATGTTTTGGATGGAAGGGGGGAGGGGTCATACAACAACAATACATAAAATTTTGCCTCTCACGATAGGTTTTTGAAGGGAGCGGTGTTTCATTTCGAGCTCCCCCCCCCCCCCCCCAATTTCGTAAAATATTAGAAAAAGAGGAAAACCGTTCTCATGACCCTACGCATCCTACCTGAGAACCTATGTACTCATGAACCTACCCTAATAAGGCGACATGACCTTATTTTCCTTAATTTCCTTTGCCCAGGCACCCGAGGGTTCGGGAGGCGAAAAGGGGGCCCGGGGGGTCACCCCGGGGAAGGGTTTTGAAAAAACAGACCTGAAATGGTGTAATTTTACACATTTTTATGCATATATACGTCTTGTAACGTATTCTAATAACGTTTAGATTTTACAGCAAAAGAATATTACTGCAAGAAAGGGGCCCCCGGGGGAATTATTCCAAAAAAAAATTAAAAAATATGACCAAAATAGTCGAATTTACGCACTTTGAAAGCAGTTACGTTTATATTTTACATGTGAAGAATAGTACAGCTAACAAGGGGGGCCTCCGGCCCCGAAGTCTCCCCCGGGAATGTTTTTTTTATAAAATAGGCCAGAAATAGTTTGATTTTGCAAACGAGAACTTAACTAACAAAACTGGAAACAGGAGGACCGGGGTCTCTCCGGGAGAATTTTTTAAAATAAATCTCTGAAAAATTGGCTGTATTACTAAATTTGGGGGGGGGGGGGGTCCAGTCCAGCTGACCCCCCCCCCCCCCAGCCACCTTGGCTACGCCACTGCGTATAGCGCAAGCATCCGATAGAAATGTCAAACTAATTCATCAGAAATAATTTCTGATGAATTAGTAAATTAATATTGTAAATGCTGTAGAAGTAGAAACAAATCCGATAAATATTGTATATCTTAATATATATATTTTGACTGTCCGTGTGTATGTTCCGGGCCTTCTCTCAAACGACTGGACCGATTATGATGAATATTGTTGTGTGTGTTCAAGGAGATTCGAGGATGGTTTACATTAACACTTTCGTTCACTGGAGAATGCTTTTATAATTTGATTTGATTTGAATATTTTACATTGGTGCGTGTACATGGCTGCTGGTACTGCGACATCAACCGACATCTAGTGGCAGACTGCGCTACACTTAATTTTCGTTTATCCTGACATTTGGCGCTACCATCGCCAACCAACATCAACTGACATCTAGCGGCAGACTCCGCTACCATTAATTTTCGTTTATCCCGACAGTTGGTGCTGCGTGTGTGTTGTGTGTGGCCACAATTAATTTACATGAGCAGTGACCGCGAGGCCGAAGACCGAGCTGCCGCCCGCGCAAGTGGCGGAGGCAGCAGCCTAAGGCTGCGCCGGGAACCGCTAGTAATTATGTATATCGTCCCCAAAAAATATAATTTGTGGGTCTACAGCAGTAGTTGATGTCTGGCGATGATCAATACAATATACATAGGGCTCAATTTGCCCCAACTGACGTGATTGAAATAGCATAGTTTTTAAAAATAAAATACCGGTGCCCTAAAATAATAGTTGGAGACGTCAGGGGAAAAACAGGAAAGGTGCACTTTTGGTCGAAATTGAGATAATGGTGGCATTCTGTTCAGTTTTTAATGTAGTTTTATATGACCTAACAAAACCGAAGAAAACCAAGTAAGGTTCTGCACAAATGGCGCGGGGAAAAAACAGAATATATGGGAAGAAACGACTGCTTTCAACTTCAAATTCGATTTCTGAAAAATCAACTTTTGATCACCTTACCGGTTTTTCCCCTGTCGTCTTCATGTTGTGACCGTTTTTATGAAAACATTTATAATAAAGGATAAACCTCACAAAATCATTAGTTAAAAAAATATATATATTTTATGAATCTGCATGCTGAATTTCAACAAAATCCATCACTGACTATTCGTATACAATTCGTCCACAAACAGGTAGATGATAGCAGATGCATGGACAGACGTGAAATCACCAATTTTAAAAATGTAACTACCAAGAAAATTATTACAGTGCTGTGCCATGGCCTTCATCAGTGTACCTGAAAACTTTTGATATAGATAGGCAGATACAGTATATATAAATAGATTGGTATATTTTGTGTAGAAATGAGACTCACCTGATTTATGTGATGTTACTCTTGGAGCCACTTGGTAATGTGGAATCCAATCTTCCAGAACAGTTTTACGTGTAGTAGTTGTGGTGTCGTCATCTGCAAAATTATAATTTTTAATACTACAATATAGGAATGCATCCCTCCCTTCTTCCTAACGCACTGCCATGGTATACTGCACTAAAACAACCAAAAAGTTGGCTTTCAGCATTTCCTACAGTCCAAAAATTGAGCCAAATGATTTTGAGATACACTGATATTTCCCAGTGGAACCGTTCCATCGATGCTTTCTTACTCCAGGTATGGTTTAGTTGTTAAATGGAGTAACTAAACCAAAAACGTTGCTATTTCCCAAGGAAAACATGTACGAGTTCACTCCAACTGGTTCTTGAAACTCTTTAGCTATTTTTTTAACAATCTCCATATACATAAAAATGTTTGATAGAATCATAAAAAAATAGCATCAAAGTAACCAGAGTGATTAGTCCAGAATCATGTTGTAAAATTGATCAATTATTCAATCATTAATACGGCGCTGATCGAAATTCGAAAGTTTCGTATGAAAAATTTGAAATCAATAATATTTTGTACATCAATGGAATAGGCCTAAACTTATATACAATAAGCAATTTTTTTACTTTAGAACGTCACTACTTCGAACATGTTCCAAGCCAGCCTCTGATTTCAGCTGCAGTGCCCCAAACACTAGTAGAATCCAATTTACTCACCATAATTTCTGTAACTTTCTGTCGAAGTGTCGCAGCAAGCAATGAAAAGAAGTAGACCTGCTACGCAACCATATTTCCAAACTTGGCCCATGGCATTAAAAAGGAAAAGAAAGGCCATTTATTCATGTTCTGTCTATTGCTATATTGAAGTAAATACGGGATATCCAGTATTCGCGAAGGCATACAAAGAAGTTAATGGGAAGCCACAAGCACGGGTTTCAAGAGAACGGCTCTCCCCTTTTTCTACAATTTTTATGAAAAACAGTGTTGCGCTACTGATCCGACACCAAACTGTACTTGGAGGAAGCTGCTCTTCTTGATTTGATGTGTCATTAGAGTAAGGAAGTTCCCCCAGTTCCCGGCACCACAGTTTCAAGCAACGGAAGGGCCTAGTTATCGGAAATTAGAAAAATAGAAAATATAACTTTTGACGACTACGTATAGTACAATGCCATCACCTCACTATATAAAACTGGATGTGGCTCCTTGTAGGAACCACGGAAACGATGATTGAGCTGTTTAGCGGACAACCCGTGTAACTCGCAATTATCTTCGTCATCATTGTGTTGCAGTGGCACGGTTTCTGTAAACCTCCTTGTCCCTGTTGCCTGGGTCGCAACCGCCACTTCATCCCCCTCCCCCCTGCCGTTTTAGATCATCTGGCAGGCGTATTGCTCGCACGGAACCATATTGAGGTAAGTAAATAAATAAGTTGGAACATAGGATAGTAATATTGCAAACTTCAATTTCAAAAAGCCTAAACTGAATGTAGACTTCTCTGAGTTTGAATCTCTCGGAGAGGGGGAGAGGCGGTCCGGGGATTCAATTTGAAAATGAGAGTGCGATAAAGTATGATTTAGGCATTTAAATGCCCCGCGCCCGTGGTCTTCCTTCTTGATTTGCCACTGACCATATCGGTGGCAAAATACCATTTTGTATCATTTGCCCCCTTTGCCCCCCCCCCCCATATTTTCATTAAAATGCAGGCAAAAGGGGAGAGCCGTTCTAACTAACGCTCATGAACGTACACAACTTTTTTATTATAGGGGGTCATGACCAAAGTGTCCCCTGCAGTCGTGCAAAGGGTTTGGGAGGCCTGAAGGGAGGCTCGGGGGTTTATCTCGGTGGAACATTTGCAACAGGCACGTTTTGAATTGTCTGTTTCTGCAAAAGCCGGGAATTTACAGAAATTCAATTGGCAACCATGAATATCTTTCTGCTAACAAGACTACTACCGTACTTAAATTATAGTCAATATTGTGAGAGCTACACGTAGAAACCCACTCCACGAGACAGTCTCCACCCCCTATCTCTCGTTAGGCACACTACTGCAGAAATAAAGGGTACTGTAGGTATGCACCTACAGTATATAATTGAAAGTGCTTGTAGGCTACCATCAAATTATTCTGTCAGAATGAATTTTTTGGGTGTTTTATTCCATTGGCGTAAATTCCCAAAATTTCTGGGGGGAGGGGCTTTAGGACCCCAAGACTTTGATCCCCGGAGAAAAAAAAATAAATGGGCCCAACTTAGTGAGGTTCTACGCATATTATACCCTGGAGAAAGGGGGGGCCCGGGGGTCTCCCCCAGAGAAAAAAAATTGATAAATGGGCTCAAGTTAGTGAGCTTTTATGAATATATCCTTCCCTGGAGGAAGGGGGGTCCGGGGGTTTCCCCCGGAGAAAAAAATTGATGAATAGGCCCAAATTAGGGAGGTTTTACGCACTTAGCAAGCAGCACAGTTGAGATTTTACCGACGAATAAACTTACCACTAAGGGGGGCCCGGGGGTCTCCCCCGACGAAAAATTTTGAAAAAAAATAGGTCTGAAATATTGGGGTTTTAATCATTTTGAGCAACATATTTTTGTGAGAGGACTTGGTCAATATGGTGATTTTTTTCATGTCTATCATGTGAAATAAGCATACCAAGAATTAATTTTCCTTTCGTTATTGTGAATACTATGCCTTTCGCCTGCATAACGTCTTTGTCACCAGAAATCCTGGGGGGGGGGCTATGGGTGCTTCAGAGGGGGGGGGGCTTAGCCCAGGACCCCCCTATTCACGCCAATGTTAGCAAGCAGTACAAATTTGAGATATGACAACGGCGAATAAACCTACCATTGAGGGGGGCCCGGGGGTCTCCCCCGCAGAAAAATTTGGAAAAATAGCTCTGAAGTATTGGGGTTTTAAGCTTTTTTAGTTTTTTAGTAATATATTTTTTGTGAAAGTACTTGGTCAATGTGTTGATTATTTTCATGTAAAATAACCAAACTAAGAATTAATTTCCCTTTCATTGTTGTGGATACTAAGCCTCCATAACGTCTTTGTCACCAGAAATTCTGGGGGGGCTACGGGTTGGCCTGGGGGGGGGCAGGACCCCCCTATTTACGCCATGTTTTATTCTTTTTAGTCATTTTTAGTACTGTTCTGATCACATAATAATAATCACAGGCTGACAAGCTCATCAGTCCTTTAAAAAGTTTTGGGGAGCCTATGCTATGCTCAATGCTGCCACGCTGACTACCTGTAATGCACACACAATGAAATACCGCTTGTCACACTCCGAATACCCAAATTGGGACCTTCTATCAATTAGCGTATTTCATGTTCTGTGAGGGGAATTATATATTAGGGGCGTAACACCGCTTAAACGGGTTGACCTCTGCGAGCAGTTTTTATGATTCAAGGGTCAATTGTAGGCCTAGAAGTTAAATGGTCCGACAAAGTATGACCAGTTCGTTGAAAACAGTTTTGATGGGATATATGGATATACGGATATGGGTAATATTGAGTAATGAGCTGCCCCTGGCCCCCTAACTTAGAGTTAGCTACAACCCCCCGTCGTAGCGTCAGGTCATTTTGGTTGGTGGGGAAATCATTTGAGAACAAGGGTGCAATCGTCTACTACGGCTGATGAATGCTAAGAAACTCATGCCATAATGCCATTAATTTACCACGCCTATTTTCGGTAATTTTATTGATATTTTTGTTAAAAGATTGAATTAAAAAAATAAATCATAATTAAAAATAGCTCTATGTGAGGTTTATATGCTTTGTTATTTAGCATTCGGTCGCATTTATAGCCAAGGGAGATCCCCTGAAAAATTGTGAAAAAAAACATTAAATTATAGTAGAATGAAACCCATTGGAAGTGGAAGATAATATGACAGACATTAAGAGAACATGCTACGTAGAAAATGAGCACCCCAAAAATTGTTGTTTTTATTGACTTTTTATTTTTTATTTAATTAACAAAGCAAGGCATTAAAAATTTGGCTAATGGAAGTTGTAGAAGACTGCTTCATGCATCATGTAATAGGAAGTATTAAATTTTTGGTACCTTAATACTTTCATAAATACCAGAACGGACTAAAATTATGCGTATTCTGGGATTTTTGGAAGAACTACAAAACCGAAAAGTAAAAATACCCGATTATATCATGCATGAAGTATTCTTCAACAACTTCCATGAGCCCAATCTTCAATGACTTGCTTTGTTAATTAAATAAAAATTAAAAAGTACAAATTTTGGGGTGCTCATTTTCTAGGTAGCATATCCTCTTAACGGAAAAATAAATTACGGGTGATCTGAGTTCGGGAGGCAGGGGTAGTTTTTAAGGGTGAAATACGGTACATCTTCATTTCCGACAAAACCACAAGTCATATGGAAAAACGTCAAACAGCAAAAAGGTAGATTATAAGATGTGCAACTTTAGTGTTTACACTTTTTTCCCATAACCTCAAATTTTATGAAAAAAATGCCAAAAACCAGGGTTTTTATTGTTAACTTTCATATCATAGAAAGAAACATTTCCGTGAAAATTGGGGAAAACTTACTTTTGTATATAACTGCAAAGGCTTTCACGGCCGGAGTCGAATGAGGAACCAGTAGAATCCGGGCTGATGGGCCGTGGTCGAAGTGAAAGCGAACTTCCAAACGTTTCGTCAACATCTGCGGTCGACATCTTCAGTGGCGCTGCGTAGACTTCTAAGATTGTATCTCGGAGGCTCAGCAGCGACTGTGAGGGTAGGAGGTTGTGCTCTGAAATTTATCCTAAGATGCGGGGTGGTGGTCATCCTCGCTCCTGATTGGCTCCCTACTACCTCAACCTGATTTCCGGATGATGACACCAGTTTCTTTGCTGTAGTCTTCTTTAAGGCTGGATACAAAATTCTATTGACCCTTAATCCTTCTTCTTTCCTATTGAAGTTATGCGGGTGCTTGTGGATCTCTATAGCCTCTCTGTGTATTTTTTTTTTTTTTATATAAGTTGGGGTACAGGTGTTAACTGTGTGCACTTAAGCCTATTGGCCTATTGTGCCCCCTACAACAAAGTATCTACATCACTTCTACATCACTTTCTCGAGGCCTATCTCCCTCACGAGAGCCAGGATCTTGAGGGGATTCAGAAGTGGTAGGTCTTTTACATGTAACTGCAAGCTTTCCGAGCATGCTGCTCTTCTTCGTGCGATTGCATCGCATCGCATCGCAGGTCCTCCGCACCTTCATTGCAGAATCTGCAAGACTATAGTTGTCTCCCTAAGAGACTCCAGATATTTAACCCCAGGACCAAAGACGCCAAGGCCTGTTCTTGGTTTGGTACTTCCTAGCCTAGAGCCATCAGTATACCACTTGATTGTGTGACGATTGAGAATTCCTGCTGATTCGCAGCATTCTTTCATTGTCCCTAATATAGTTTCGAATTCCCTCCTAAAACAGTATTTTGGATGGATTCTATCGCTTGGCATATCCAGGCAGTGGTCAGACGTAGTCAGAGAGGCTGAGTCTCTCTTAATTGCCCTTCCACTCCTAGTAATGCCAT
The DNA here is from genome assembly GCA_963971405.1 of Psococerastis gibbosa. Classification (NCBI taxonomy): domain Eukaryota; kingdom Metazoa; phylum Arthropoda; class Insecta; order Psocodea; family Psocidae; genus Psococerastis; species Psococerastis gibbosa. Next base: position 297,622 of record OZ020490.1, on the reverse strand, counting down.
TTCTGCAGAAGTTTCCACTGCAACATGGAGGGGTGGGAAGTCCAGTACTATCTCCATTGCTGCAGTGGGACAGGATTACATAGCCCCTGTAAAGCATCATGTTAGAGAATACGGGCTTCTGAATGTAGCCATAATTTGGATTATTCAGAGAAAAATTCTCATGTGGTTTGATTTTGCCATGTCCATGAAGCCATGACCAATGATATGGTTACAGCAGGAAAAGACAGGCAGAGCCTCTCTGTGTAACTGAGGATGGTATGAAGAAGTTGTAGAAAGTACTGTAGCATCTTGTATTATGTGACCGGTTTGTGTTAGAACATGCTCAGTGATTGCAGACTTCTCCGACTGTAGAAGACGGCAGTTTCGTTTATGTTCATCAATCCTGGTTTTTAAGCTTCGTTTCGTAGTACCTATATAGACTTCTCCACACGAACACGGAATCCTGTAAACACCTGCTGACGTCATCGGGTCCCGGCTATCTTTGGCTGATCTGTACTAACTATTTAATTTTCTCGTAGGCTTGTAAATAGTCTTCACATTGTGCCGTAAGAAGAGTTTACCTATACGGTCTGAGACTCCCTTGTTGAATGGAAGGCAGAGTAGGCCAGTAGTGCTTGGGGGTCCGTCATGCCGAGCGGATCTATTCATGTGGGGTCGGATGGCGCGGGCTATTTCTCGTGCCCTGTATCCATTCGATTGCAGTGCCGTATCTAAGTGCTTGAGTTCCCGTTGAAGAAATGATGGTTCGCAGATCCTGTTGGCACGGTGGATGAGTGTCTTTGCCATGGCTCATTTTTTGGCTCGGATGATGGTTAGAATTCTTGTTCAAGTATCTATCCGTGTGGGTCGGTTTTCGATACACTGTGTGGCCCAGAGTTCCGTCTTCTTTCTTCGTTACCAATACATCAAGAAAAGCCAACCGACCATTGTTTTCCTGTTCCATCGTGAATTGGATGTTTGCATGGATCGAGTTTATATGATTCAGGAAATTCTCCAGGATCTTTTGGCCATGACTCCATACCACGAAGGTGTCATCAACATACCGGAACCAACATTTCGGCTGTAGAGGGGCTGAGTTCAAAGCTGTATTTTCAAAGAACTCCATGTAGAAGTTAGCGACTACTGGACTGATTGGGCTGCCCATCGCGACTCGCGACTTGTTTGTTCCACCATGTGCTGACAACGACGTATTTTCAATGGAATTCGACCTTCTATGAACAATTGGATGGAGTCGCGATGGGCAGCCCAATCAGTCCAGTAGTCGCTAACTTCTGCATGGAGTTCTTTGAAAATACAGCTTTGAGCGAGGATGACTCCGCCTCCACCCCCCACCACCCCCCACCACCCCGCATCTTAGTATAAATTTCAGAGCACAACCTCCTGCCCTCACAGTCGCTGCTGAACCTCCGAGATACAATCTTAGAAGTCTACGCAGTTCCAGTGAAGATGTCGACCGCAGATGTTGACGAAACGTTTGGAAGTTCGCTTTCACTTCGACCACGGCCCATCAGCCCGGATTCTACTGGCTCCTCATTACTTTTGTATGTTCTAAATACACTGTATTTTTTTAATTTAAAATATTAATTTTTTCCAACTAATTTTGACTAGGCCTATATATGGAAAAAGCACCCTAATTTTCATAAAAATAATCTCACGTCAAAATGTCGATTTTTTTTAAAACTTAGGTGAGGTTTTTGTTCGTTGAAATCTCTACTTTCCGATGGTATAAAGAACAATATACACTACTGTGCAAAATTTTCTTAAAAAATGCAAAAAAACTAAATCGAAAAATGACGTCTTTAATGTTTAAAATATAGTCCGGTCAATTTAGTCAACCAAAATTACAATAACTCGCATCTAAAATTGTACTAAAATATCATTCGATTTTATTTTTTTTAGGTTATGTAACGTTATACATACTATTTAAGAACGAAAATATTACTATTATTTTTATTTCAGAGCTGATTGACACATATATAAATGTAGGGCTTATATAAACTAAATTGACCGGACTATGTTTTAAATATTGGAGACATCATTTTTCGACTTGGTTTTTTGTATTTTTTATTAAAATTTTGCACAGTAGTCAGTAGTGTATATTGTTCTTTATACCATCGGAAATTAACGATTTCAACAAACAAAAAAACCACCTAATTTTTTAAAAAATCGAAATTTTGACGTGAGATTTTTCGATTGAAAATTAGGGTGCTTTTTCCATATTTAGTAAAAATTAGTTGAAAAAATTAATATTTTAAATAAAAAAATTGCAGTGTATTTATAGCATACAAAAGTAAGTTTTCTCTCATTTTCACGTAAAAATTTTTTATTCTGTGAAAGTTGAAAATAAAAAACCAAAACCCCATAGCTTTTGGAATTTTTCTCATAATATTTGAGGTTATGTGAAAAAAGTGTAATTACCGTACTAAAGTTGTACATCTTTTTATTATCTAGGCTACCTTTTTACTATTTGACGTTTTTCCATAGAACTTGTAGTTTTGCCGGAAATGAAGGTGTACCGTATTTCACCCTTAAAAACCACCCTTACCGGCTACCTGCCTCCCGAACTCGGATCGCCCGTAATTTATTTTTCCTTTAATGTCTGTCATAATATCTTCCATTTTCAATGAGTTTCATTCTACTATGATTTAATGTCTTATAAAAAATTATCTACCCTGGGCTATTGGTGCATAGACGTAGGTCCATACAATACAACCCGTTCTCTAACATTGTAGTATTCCTTCTTCTTTACCCTTGCCGACACTTTTCAAGCGATGCTCCCTCGCCCTTAATATTTTGAATTTATCAACGTATCGGTTGCAATTGCTGTGTATATGCAGACTGCAGTACGTTATGCATTTCCGAGATGTGCCGTTAGTTTGGACAGCTGCACAGATTGCATATTACGACTTGCTGCTGCACCATCAGTGGCTGCCTGATCACGTACGGGACGTATCGTCATTTTTATCAAGCGAACAAAAACTGCAGCTGCTTACCAATCATGAAGCTGCCCTTCATTTGCTTATGTGCTGGCGTCATTTTGTGTACCGTTTTACCTGCTGTAAGTTATCAATCTTTTTTTCTAACTCTAAATTGAATCATGTTGAACGCATTGTGCCTGAAAATAGGTGGTGGGTTTGTGTCCAGTTTTTCCTTGATACTCTATTTTTTTAAAACCGAAATTAGAGAATTTAGAAAAAACTGTGTTCCACAAACCCGACAAGTACAATGCCTTAAATAATTAGATTACTCGTGACTTCGTGGTATTTCATTTTAATAAACAAAAAATAACAAAAACTTAGAGTTTTAGAAAATTCGTAAAACTTAAAGTAGACCCCACAAACAAATTCCAAAAAGCAACCAAAAAAGCCATTAAACAAAGCTCTAACACGATACCCCAAGATATAGCCTATAAATTTACCAACATGAACCCCGTAGCTCCTTCATTTTTTGGTCTGGTTAAACTTCATAAACCCAATCAACCTATCCGCCCAGTAGTTTCGTATAACAGTGCCCCAGCCAGCAAAGTAGCTAGTTTTCTCAACAGACACATTCGCGAGCTATCAAACTTCACACCCCGCCACAGCGTCAAAAACTCATTCGAGTTGGTTTCCCGCCTTAAGCACCTTTCCTTATCCAGCAATGCCAAACTCGTCTCTTTCGATGTCAAAAATCTGTTTACTAATATTCCCGTACCCGAAGCACGTAAATTAGTTGCCCAGTCACTCTATCACATTAACACCTCGAACAGCCTTATCTCTGAGACCCTCCTTCTGTTAGACACATGCACTCATCAAAACTATTTCCGCTTCGAATCCGACTACTACCAACAAAAAATAGGCCTACCTATGGGTTCTTCCCTTTCTCCCCTTCTTGCTGAAATTTTTATGGATAACTTCGAACACAAACTTCTACTCAATAAAAATCCCCTAGTTAAATGTATATCTTTCCGGACAAGGTATGTGGATGATATCTCCTGCATTTGGACAGGAAGTAACAGACAACCAGACAATTTCTAAAGTTTTATCGACACAATTCACCCAAAAATCCAATTTACCATGGAAGTAGAAGAAAACAACTCCCTGAACTTCTTAGACCTCACCATCACCAAAAATAATAGTACCCTAGACTTCAAGATATTTCGTAAAGAAACCCATAGCGATAATATAATCCCTGTTGATTCTTCTCACCCATTCCAGCACAAACACGCAGCATTCCATAGTATGATTTTTCGACTCCTTAACATCCCTATGAATGAAACCAACTATAATAATGAATTAAATACAATAAAACAAATTTCCCAAAATAACAATTTCAATCTCAACCTAATAGACAGAATCCTACGACATCACAAAATCAAACACAACCTCAAACTAATTTACCCCCCAGGGAGCTTAAACCCGGTAACCAATAAATCATATTTCAGGATACAATATATAGAAAAAATCACAGAAAAAATTAGTAACCTCATTTCTTCTACAACAGACAAAACACCAGCCCCGTACAATCGCAACAATTTGGCCAATAAACTCATGAACTGCAAAACCAAACCAGAAAAAGAAAAAGGCAATGGAGTTTACCGTCTAAATTGTAACGATTGTAACGCAATTTACATAGGCCAAACAGGCAGAAGCTGTAAAACTAGGGTCAGAGAACATATAACAGGTATAGGAGACACCAACACCAACAGCACATTCGCGAAACACCTTAACTCGGAAAACCACACATTCGATCCTCACAATTGGACAGCCCTACACAAAATAAAGAAAAGTTACACTTTAAATTTTTTTGAAAATGTTGAAATCAAAAGAGCTTTACACAATAGGGAAAAATTAACAAACGACATAACATTCACACAATCATCCCCTCTAATAGATCTAGCTAGTAGGTTAGGAATAGGTAACCAGCCACGCCCCCTCCCACCCCCTCCTCCCCCCGCTCCCAGTCCTATATAAACCAAGGTTTCCTCTCCCTAGTCACATTTGCATCTTCTCCTCGAGTTGAGCAAGTCTCAAATCGCAGATAAGGTGTAACTGTGCTAGTGGGTTTCCCTCTGTAGATGGCAGTTCTTGCCGAAAGCGCTCAGGGTTTTATACTAACACAAGTGGGTTTCTTAGACAAAGTTAATTTCTTAACGATTATTTGGGTTTTACTAATTCGGGTTGTTATAACAAGTTTTTCTAAAACTCTAAGTTTTTGTTATTTTTTGTTTAAGTACAATGCCTTCTAAATCTTCTGCTTATTTATGTTCTTTGCAAGAAAAATTGTATTGCTAGACAGGTTAGTACAGCTACCTACACAACTGTCTAACCGATCAGGTTGACAAGCTACTTTATTGCTTAAAGGCAACGCTTCATTCAAGAAAGGTACTGCAGGATAATATGGTATCGAATATAACGAGGAGGTCGCCTCTTCAACATGAGTTAGTTTAATGTCAGTATTATATTATACCATGAAATGCTGCAATATAGGCCTAATATACTGATATAGCGTGGCTGCATGTAGCCTGCTCTCATTCAACCTACCCCGAATGGTGTTTTGACATGGTAGCTTACTCTTACTAAGGTTATTCATTGAAGGGCTGTTTATGGACGCAGGCCTATATCTTTAGTGTCCCACTGAACCTCATAATATTGATATTGCTTCCTCGTTGATTGTTGGCAACTGGTACACATCATCAATGTCAACCCCCATCGACTACAAGCAACAATGAACAAACAGAGATATGCTTACTACTTTACTTTACTTTACTTTATCCGCGCCTTATCCCTTCGGAGGGGTCGGCGACATGGATCTTCTTCTTCCACGCAATACGGTTTTCGGTGTCCTCTATGGTCAGGTTCAAGGTACTCAGGTCTTGTGCTACCTTCGCCTCCAGGGTCAGCTTGGGTCGGCCTCTCGGTCTCCTGCCCTCCACGACGTAGTTCTCCACTCGGTACAGCAGGTGTCCATCTTCCCTCCGTTTTGTATGTCCCCACTATGCCAGGCGCCGTTCTCTCGCCTTATCTACAATGCTGGCTGTACTAAGATTTGCCCTGATGTCTTCATTCCTCCTCCTATCAGACAGCTTGCAGCCGATCGAATACCGGAGCATCCTCATCTCTGCGACATGTAGAAGGTTTTCTTCGCATTTCTTTAATGGCCAACATTCCGCACCATACAGCATTGCAGGTCTCACCACCTGCTTGTAAATTCTGCCTTTGAGTTTTTTGGGCATTTTCTTGTCTTTCAGAATTCCAGACATATCTCGCCATTTGCTCCACCCAACATCAATCCTGGCTCTCACATCATCTTCACAGCCCCCGTTTTCGTTTAGGATCGATCCTAGGTATTTAAACGTCGTCGCCTTCTGGAGTTCCTGGTCATCTATTCGGATTGTTCCTGCCTCTTGTGTAACGCATTCCATATACTCAGTTTTCTTTCGGTTCACTTTTAGTCCTTGGTCTTCCATGATCTCCACCCATCTTTGGAGGGCCCTTTCTGCTTCTTGTCGGGAATTCGATACTAACAGGATATCGTCCGCAAACAACAGACTTTGTGGGGCTTCACCCTGGATTATTCCCGTAACCACATCCATTATCAAAACGAAAATCAAAGGACTTAAAGAGGATCCCTGGTGTAGCCCGAAGGTAACGTCGAAGGCGGGTCCCATACCAGCTGCACTCCGCACCTTCGTCACTGAATCACGGTACATATCCTGAACCAACTGAATGTACTTCTCTGGCACACCTTTTGCCCGCAGCGCCTCCCAGATAAGACCGCGGGGGATTCTGTCATATGCCTTCTCTAGATCAATGAAAACAAAGTGGATTGGACTCAGTCTTTCACGATGCTTTTCTTGGAGTTTTCTAGCGATGTATATCCCGTCAGTTGTACCTCTTCCAGGCATAAAGCCAAGCTGGTTTTCGGATATAGTGTCGTTTGCCAGGGCACGTATTCTCTTCTCCACCACTCTTTCGAGCCATTTCATTGCGTGGCACAGGAGCTTAATAGGTCGGTAATTTTCACAGCTCTGGACATCTCCCTTCCGCTTGTAAATTGGCACCACCACACTTTCTCTCCATCGCTTGGGCATCGGTCCGCCGCTCACAATCAAGTTGAAAAGATGGGCTATGAGGGCCAAAGTATCTTCGCTCAAACTTTTGAAAGCTTCGATCGGGATCCCATCGGGGCCCGCTGCTTTCCCGCATTGAAACGCATTCATAGCATCAGTTAACTCTGCCATTGTTATAGGTGGGATTTCCGCCTCATTTGCTCTGGCTTCGGGTAGCGGATTTCTTGGGTAGCCCTCGTTCATCACACCTTGAAAATACTCGGTCCATCTCGCTTTGATCTCGCTTTTGTCTGTAAGAACCCGTCCATCTGCACTTTTGACACACACAACTGCTTCCAGATCTTGCGTTCTTGCTTACTATTGGCATTATAACGGAAGAGTGTGAAAAGTCTGGGCAAATGGAAATTATAAGCATGCCTAAATAAAATAGTTAGACTACAAGTAAAATAAATAGATCTATAAATCTATTGTTATTCATGTTAATTAATCTTTTTACTTCTTTATACTCGTACTGTAGGCCTATATAAATAACCCTATTTCTATCCCATCATCTCATCTTAAATTTAAATATCTACTCATTACGATTTCTATTGATTTTTCCTGACTTTCCCCACTGTACCTAACCACAGGTACCTAACTGATTCAAAAAAAATTTAGGTACGGTAAATATACGGTACAACAATAAATGAGATATATTTTATTTATAATTAAAGCATTTTAGGGGCAATAGCCCTTTTCAGTCCAAACTGTGCCGCACACTTGTTGATTTAAATTTGAACCAGTACCGTAAATCTAATAAACGCATAATTTTGTGTGTTGCAGAGTGCACTTACCGGTCATCACGAACCACTTCATTTGGTGCGTATGTCATAATTACGACAGCCTTCCATTGGCTATAGTTTACGTATGTGTTGTGCGGCCACATGACATCACTGACACATGACAGGACTGGTCTACCTAACAATTTTTAAAACCCAAAGTGTATGACCATAAGCTAACTATGTTTTCACTTTCCTTCTTCTACTGTACGTGAGAATAAGGAAAGTTTTTTGTTTCTTTTGTTGCTTTAAATGGGGAAACCTTTTGCTTTCCTATTTATAGGCTACGTCGTATATAAGGGAAAAGCTTTATTGTGATGGTGGAAGTGTTGGATGTGTTGGATCTACACGTTTTGAGGTCCCAGTAATAGTAAAATGGGTTTTACGAAGTGTCTGTCAGTCTGTCTCTGCCAAGACTAATTCACTCTTTCAGAGGTTTTGTGGAAATACCTGAGTACTGTAAGTCTGTAAATAACTTATCTAACATATTATATTTTACAGATATTGGATAAAATCGTGGGACCTGTAAGTAGCCTGTTGTAAAACTTCAATAAATGGTAGGCAAACATTATGGCCTACTTAAATAGCTTGCTGGCGTGGATAGGACTTTCCTCTAACCGATCCTAGCTCACTGTACTAGGCCTAATTGGTCACTATCTGATGAGGTAAAGTGTCAAGTTCAATATTGAAATGCTAAAATAAAGTACAAAAAATGATGAGAAAGGAAAAAAACAAGAAATAGCTAGGCTACAATAAGCTAGGCTAGGCAAAAGGTTATAGTAGCCTACGTAACACACTTTTCAACTTAATGACAGGCTAGGTAATACCTCTAATTCTTTCAGAGTACGCTAGTTCTGGATAAATCATACCATAGTATACATATGGTGTATTACAGTTCAATATAATGCCAATAATTAATTTAGGCTGTGACATTTTCAGATTTTTCAGATTGGAAGAACAATTATAGAAAATATAGTGGCTCTTGTAAGTAGAACGTACCGCATAGGGCTACCTCAATTTTATTAGCGCTGTAGTGACATATTACAATAATCAGCTTATGGAATCTCAATGAGTCGGCTTGTTAGTCTGAGGTTTAAATAAAAAATATATATAGTCTGAGCTGACACCGTCATACTGAGCAAACGCAAACTCAAGCGGCCAGTATATTACTTCCTTTCGCTCTAAAAGTTTCTTAGGTGGAAAAACACCACGTTCAAAGCCATTTTGCAACTGCAAAAGCTTGATTTTCTTCAGATTTTCAAATGTTTCTGGCACGGGGAATTCCAATTCCAAGGCTATGCCCCATTTTTCCCAGCTGAAAATTTCAATTATATTATTTATACAATATTATAGTAAAGATTAGGATTTTATATTTTTCAGCTATAGTATTAATTGCAGCCATACATAATTACATTTTGGATAAGGTAGTAGTGTAGTATTGCAATATAAACTACTTAAAAATTTTATAATATTTTCCAGATACCAAAGAAACAGCTGGGGATCCCCTATAAGGGATAGGTAGCCTACAGGCATATTACCGTACAATACATTCGCATATGTTCGTACACTGATCACTTGTATATATATTTTTAATTCCTAACTTTACTTATAAATTAAATACTTGGAGTTTAAAAGGTATTTGCAGGTCCATCTATGGCAGGTCAACACTCGGCAGCTGACCGAGAAAAGCTGCTGTAAGAAAAACATAAATGGTTTTCTCGAAATGTTAATGTCGCCTGTAAATGGGTGTTCTTATAGCGACAAACACATTCTGGAATATGTGAGTTTGCTATTGCAGTTTCTTCAGTTGCTGGTCGCGGTTTCAGAGATCTTCAACATCAATCACAATGTTTGGATTGTTTACAGCCGACCGGCTTGGGGATGGGGCGTGTGTCTTTCCATTTTCGTAGAAATTCCAAATAAAATAAATACTGGCCATTAATTTAATTTAACTTAAAAAAAAAGGCAGAAACGGATTATGAAATTATGGACAACCGGTGACCAACATATTGCATACTCGACCATTATTACTGTAATGTAAAATATTAGTCTGCCCGTTGTAGAGAATGCAATCGTCCCATCGATCGAATCAGCGCTTCAGGATAGGGGCTGTGGATTTCTGCGATAGCTCAGTACAATAAAATAAGTACCTAACTCACAACAGGGGCGTATCCTAATAAGCTAATAACTAAGAACTCCAAATTACGCTCCTGAAGGTTTAGGTACCTATGAAATGAGAGTGGACTGTATGAAAATAATTATGAATTGGTAAGAAAATAAGAGAATAAGCCTACCGTACTCTGCTTACTCGGTGGTGAAGGTGTAGTACAGTAGGTAGACCTATTATAAAATGTAATGTATAGTGTGGTGCTGTAAAGTGTCTGGGTGTATGTGTTTTGAGTGAATAGGCTACGCTACTTATCTACTACCGGAGTCCGTGGCTTGCAAAGTATCCGCAGGAATCTCGGCAGGGGCGAGCACAATAAACACTGTTTAATATAAAGAATAATAACACAAACAAGAAAACACTACAACCACAACTATAATAAATTAATGTAAATAACAATAGGTATATAATTAAATAAATATACAACCTATTGGAGCCGATACAATATTGAGACTGAATTCACTAACTGTAAAATGCGGGGATGAGTACTTGTGTACCTACCCGATTTAGGGTAAGGTACCTGCGACAACAACCCGCAACTATATTTAGCTTGTGCAATGCGAGGCATTCACGGACATACCGCCAGCCTTGCAAGGCACTTGCAAAAGGTAAACAAATAAAGAAATATATAAAAATATACATATATACTATATGCAATCTTAAGCATATTAAAGCTTAAAAGAATGAAATGAAATGCACTATGCAAACTAAAATTAAAACAATTTGGCGAAGTATTAATGTAGGTAATGTTACGATATGCACTACTAAAGCTAAAATTAAAATACAAAATTTTAATACTAATAAAATTAAGGCACCCTACTTTTGAAATGGCAGGGGCAAAAATTTGTTTACAGGGCCCAAATGCAGTTGTAAAATCCGTGAAAATACACGATGTAGTCTCATCGGAAAGCTAAACCGGACGACAAAACGTTTGTCGAAATCATTTTGCGGTGAAGACAACAATGTCATAGTCTTTTCCGCTTTTAAATTTGGTATATCATAACAAAACGGAGGTGTCTTGGGCCATACGCTAGGTACTTGCAACAAAAGGGGAGGATCAGGCCACCGTTGCACATAGTTCAGCGGCTGTTCTGGGCCTAGACCTCGGGAAGCTGGATCAGCACCGTTAAATTGAGAGCCAATGAAACGCCAATCTTCAATTTTAGCTTTACTCAAAATAATTGGAATACAATTGGCCAAAAATAATTTCAGCTTAGTTACACCTAAGCGCAACCACGACAACACAATAGTGCTATCTGTGCAAAAATAGGTTCGCTGCATCGGTAATTCGTTAAGAAAATTCATACATCTGTATATATTAACGAGCAAATCAGCTGCCTGTAGCTCAGTTTTCGAGACTGTCAAGCGCGATTTGAATTTTGCGGGCATGGTTCTACCTTTTGCCCTCATCAGGGTCATAGTAGCGTGACCCTCATAAACACAACAAATATAAATGGCGACGCCATAGCCAGTAGACGAACTGTCTGAAAAGCAATATAGCTCAAGTTTTGGGCAACCAAAACAGTCTATTAGACGTGGAATACGTAGGCCTAATTCCTGTAAAAATGGAAGACCATCCATAAGAATTTGCCATTCTTTCCGCAAGTTTTCGTCGAAAACTGCATCCCAATCAATGCCAATTTCCCATAATTTGCAGAGAAAGTGTCTGGTTTTTCCAGTAAAAGTGGCAAGTAGTCCCATAATGTCATAACGACATGCAATAAAGCTTAGGACTCCGCGCTTGGTATATACATAATTAAACTCAGTGACTCGATACATAAAAATATCTTTCGCTGAAGTCCAAAATAGACCGAATACCTTAATTACAGCCTTTTTGCCATGTAGATCAGTGTCTTCACATTGATCACGCGGTAGATTGAACAAAAGGCTGTGGTGTGAACTTCCAAATTTTTGGAGTTCAAAGCCACCTTTGCGCAGCAAATCGTTGACAGCAAATCGGATTTCGTCATCGCTGCCGTCTAAACTGGTAATTAAATCTTCAACATATAGCTGAGTCAGCGAAATGTTGGTACCTCTTCGGAAATTAACGCTCTCGTCAGCAATGAACTGCTTTATAGTTCGCTGTGCTAAAAATGCACTAGGTGCCATGCTGAATAGTACACGAGTGAACTCAAGTTCCTCAGGACCATCATCAGGTGCAGACCTCCACAAAATAAGCTGATAACACCTATCAGCAGGAGCAATCACAACTTGATTATACATTTTTCTAATGTCGGAACTCAAACCAACACTTCTTTCTCCGAAAGACAATAACTCATCGCAAATATCAGTTTGCAATGCTGGTCCCTTCAGCAATTGAGGATTCAGAGTTGCCGAGTTGTCGAGACAACTGGCGTTCATAACGGGCCGCAAACGAGTAAAACTACTGGACTGTTTGACAACCGGAGGATAAGGCAAAATATACTTTGAAACGGTTCTAGCCTTTTCTAGAATACCGCTTTCAAGATAGTCAGCAAAAAAATTCCGATACAATTTAAATTTCTCGGGCTCCTTGCATAGCCTACTTTCTAATGAAAGCAGACTCTTAAGGGGTGAAAAGTTATTTTTCACTAATGGGACAGCATTTGGCTTAAAGGGTAGTCGTACCTCATTTCTGCCGTCAGCTCTACATACTGTAGTTTGTGAGTAAATATCCTCAGCCAGCTGTTCATCAGCAGAAAGTGGTATGGACTTAGGACCTTCTCCAATCTCACATAACCGCTCAACATCCTCAGTTAAATCCTGGTCTACACTTAGACCTAAAAGTGACACGGAAGCTTCGTCAGCAGTCGTACTTCCCAGTAGCACGTAACCCAACTGAGTCCACTGCGCCGTTAGCCCACCCAATCTGAGTAAAGGTTTGGAATCGCTTAAAATAGAGGAGTAGACTCTGGCTCCCAGTAGAATGTCTACGTTAGCAGGTTTATAAAAAAGGGGATCAGCCAAGGCTATATCACCTAAATGGCCACTTATATCAGAAGTGACGGGTCGAGAAGGAAGATTCCCACAGATTTGGGGAAGAACCAAAGCCTCAATCTTTTGCTTAAAATGAGGATTAACAGTTGATTCTATGGTAAAGATAACCCTCCCTTTGGTCTTAGTTGTTCCGGCAATACCTCGAATGAGAGTTTTGTCGTAAAACCGCCTGCAACCTAGTTGTGAAGCAGCCTTTTCTGTTATAAAACTAAGATGGCTTCCATTGTCAATTACGGTACGCATTGGAAACCCTTGAATATTGACTACAGCCGTAGCCAATAGAGCCTGTGGACCGGATGCCACCAATGCACTAGCTGGCTCCTCATAAGTTGTGGGAGTCTGGCGGTGCCCTAAAGAGGTACTATTGTTAGTAGGCCTTTGCTTTCGGTCCAAAGTAGAAGAACCGCCTTTGCGGCACAATAGACTATTGTGCTGATTATCTCCATCAGAGCAATTTCGACACAAAAATTCAACAGGGCATTCAGCGGCCGAATGCTGAGTGCTGTTGAGGCATTTTGCACACAATTTTATTTCTAAAGCTTTTTCCCATCGTTTGGGAACAGTCAGCTTCAAAAGTTGCTGACACCGGTATGCAGGATGGGACCCGTTGCAAACCGGGCATTTCTTGCTGATTGGACGCACTGCTTTACGAGCATTGGCAGAGTCCGCAGTGTCCACCAAAAGAGCTGATTTAGGCTTGAAAGTGCTTAGGCTAGCTTTCAAAGGTTTGGCTATAACCTTATCTAGGTCGGAAGCTTGTACCTTTGCCTGTAAAAATTTTATTAGGTCATGTACGTTGCATAACGCCTTAATATCTTTAAGTTGATGGTCAAATGCCCTACGGGTTTGAACATCAATTTTAGCGTAGAGCGCTTGAAAGAAGACAAATTCCGTTAAATCTTTAATTTGCATTTTATCTAATGCGCTAATTGAATTCCGAAAAGTCTGAATTAAATTGCTTAAATCGGCGCTGCTCCGCCCAGACGCAAGGGGAGAGCAATTGAGCATGTTGCTGACCATGGTCGATGCCTTAAGCCTTTTATTTTCAAAATGCGATTTTAAACAATTCAATGCCAAAGCGTAATTCGCATCGCATATTGGCAAGAACTCACTGATTAAGGCTTTGGCGTCATGCCCTAAGCTGCTTATAAGGTAATGGAATTTAACGGTAGGTGTCCAAGACGCACTACTGTTGACTAAGCTGTCAAAAACTGCATACCACATGTCGAAATTGTGGCTTTCAAGAGTAGGGATTTCAATTGGCTTTAACAAGTTTGGGCCTAAGCCACAAACAGGGCCGGAACAGTTGGACACTGTTCCCTTATCCATGCCATCAATGGCCAAAATCTGCACTTCATCACAAAGACAATAAAATTCCTCACGCTCCGCTTCAACCGATATGCGGCTGGAGGTGGAACTTCCGGAATTGATATCCATCAGTTCAGACTCTATAGATTCGAATTGAGTGACCAATCCTTCAGCACGCTGAGATTTGATCTTTAGAGCTCCGGGCGTGAGAGATGTGGTGCATTTTAAATATGCTAAAATTGACTTAACGTCATTAATAATCATTGACCGTTTGTCAAGCAAAATTTGTAGCCTACTACAATTAGACGCATCAGGGTCACTTCTAACGGTTCGCCTTCTTGTCGGTGCCATTTCCGCAATAAATGAACCCACAATTCACAAAAGGGAACCTAACGGGACAGGCTATACTCAATCCCCTATTTGCACAACACAATGACTATGACACCATAAATTGACCCAAATGTCAGTTCAATAATAGAAACCGTATAGTATCGGTACCATGTAATGGTGTCTTAACAATAAAGACCCTAAAACCTGCCAATTCCAAAAAAATCCCCCTAAAAGTATCTATTGAAAGAGGGTGACGAGAAGGTCAGATCCAGGTACCAGTCCTTGGGTAGTAATATCCCCACGGCCAATATAACGGTTACCGTTATACCGTACTCTATAACATAGGCTACTACTGATTCTAATAGGCCCAATGCCAATAATTAAATATAAATTTATAATAAAATATAATATTGTATTATATCGTAATGCCTACGAAAATAATAATATATCAACCTTATCTAAGAGCTGATAGTTGCGAATTGTTGCGCCAGGTAGGTAAATGCAGAACTGGACAATAGCATAAAACAATCGGGGCTAGAAGTAAGGTGTAAAAAGACAAAAGAAAAGAACTATTCAGATCGTAGGACCGACCTGGCTCGTTGGACCAATGTGGATTTCTGCGATAGCTCAGTACAATAAAATAAGTACCTAACTCACAACAGGGGCGTATCCTAATAAGCTAATAACTAAGAACTCCAAATTACGCTCCTGAAGGTTTAGGTACCTATGAAATGAGAGTGGACTGTATGAAAATAATTATGAATTGGTAAGAAAATAAGAGAATAAGCCTACCGTACTCTGCTTACTCGGTGGTGAAGGTGTAGTACAGTAGGTAGACCTATTATAAAATGTAATGTATAGTGTGGTGCTGTAAAGTGTCTGGGTGTATGTGTTTTGAGTGAATAGGCTACGCTACTTATCTACTACCGGAGTCCGTGGCTTGCAAAGTATCCGCAGGAATCTCGGCAGGGGCGAGCACAATAAACACTGTTTAATATAAAGAATAATAACACAAACAAGAAAACACTACAACCACAACTATAATAAATTAATGTAAATAACAATAGGTATATAATTAAATAAATATACAACCTATTGGAGCCGATACAATATTGAGACTGAATTCCAGTGTTGCCGGACGTGTCATATGAAATATCACGCCACTGACGTTCAAAATTCACGACATATCACGCAAGCAACTAATCAATCAATCAAATCAATCAATCAGTCTTTGTCCATGACCCACCAAGGTGGGATAGACGGCGTCCAAAACAAAAGAAATCTAGAACAGAAACAAAAACGAACAAAAAATTTCATGCGGAAGCATACGTTAGATGGAGGGAGGGGGGGGGGGGGGGTTATGTTTGAGCATCCCAGCTTATTTCCCTGAACTCGTCCAAGCTGTACAGTGGACATTCTTTAATTTTCCTTGTCACCACGGCCTTGTATCCTGAAAAATCCTTATTAGTAAGGCTGATGGGTAGGGCGTTGTAGTATCTCATTGCCGAGTTTGGGAATGATGCGATGGACCTACTCAGCCTGCATCCGGGCAGATCCAAACGGTGAGCATTTCTTGTGTTATGCAGATGGACAGTATTTCTTTCAGGGAACAGTTCTATGTTGGCTTTAATGTGCAGTAAGCATGAAAGAATATACTGGCTGTAAACCGTTGGAATGCCCATAGATGCAAACAGAGGTCGGCAGTGGTCTCTCCACCCGCTGGAAGCCACAATCCTGACAGCCTTTTTCTGTAACAAAAGAACATCGGCCACACCTGCAGAGTGACCCCTTATCCCCAATCGGCTAATATATATGCATATTAATATAATATATATAATACATAATTTATATTAAATTTTTTAATATGGTAACTAAAAAATATGTCATTTGTTTTGCTAATTTTATCTAACAACTTCTATGCTTAGCTTGTAGTAATGTGTGTGAATTATTTTTCTTACTTCCAGTGGCGTAGCGATAGTTTTTCGAGGGTGGCGGTGTTTAATTCGCCCCCCCCCCCATTTTCATGATAGTGTAGAATAAGGGGAAAACCGTTCTCAAGGACTTTCGCAGCATTTAAATTAATGACATTACTGTCCGTCGCACAGGAGCCCGGGGGTTCGGGAGACGTGAACGGGGGCCCCAAGAGTCGTAATGAATATAAGTACAAGGAAGGGGGTCCCGGGTCAAAATTTTTGAAAAATAAGCCTGAAATGATGGGGTTTTACGCAATTTGATAGGAGTAAAGTTTTGATTTTTACAGGCGATGTATATAGGCTAAATACGAACGAGGGAGTCTGGGGGTCTCCCCCGGGTGAAGATTTTTGTAAAATACCTGAAATACGGGGTTTTACGCATCTTGCCAAAAATGTTTAGATTTTGTAGATAACGACTTTATTAAGTTATTACGTTTTGATGATTTTACAGACAATGAATATAATTACGAGCAAGGGGGGCCGGGGGTCTCCCCCGGGTGAAATTTTTTAAAAATAGGGCTGAAATGGTAAGGGTTTTACGCATTTAGATAGGACTAATGTTTCAATTGTATGGTACGGACGATGAATATAACTACATACAAGGGGAATCGGGGGTCTCCCCGGGTGATTTTTTTTTTTTTTTTTGAAAAATAGGTCTGAAACAGTGGGGTTTTAGGCATTTTGATAGGTTAACGTTTAGATTTTACAGGCAATGAATCCAATTACGAGCAAATTCTTGAAAGATGAGCATGAAATGGTGGGGTTTCATGCATTTTGATAGGAGTAACGTTTCGATGTTTACAGGCGATGAACATAGGCTAATTCCAAACGAGGGGGTCCAGGGGTCTCCCCCGGGAGAAGATGTTTGTTAAATAGACCTGAAATACGGGGCTTTACGCATCTTGCCAAAAATGTTTAGATTTTTCAGATGAGCACTTTATTATTTTATTACTTTTTAATCATTCGGCCCAAAATATTGACTTTCTATAAAATCGTGGGGTTTTAAGGCTTTAAGTGGTCGCCTTATTCGCTTGAACAAAAGAGTTCAAACTCTTTTGAGACATTGTGGTTCGTAAATAAGTATAGTTTTTTTTATTAATTGTCAATCAGAGAAAGACCTCTCACACGTGGCATTTCTTTGTTCTATAATATGTATGCATGTTTATTATCTTGTTCGATTTTGCGCCCATGTGGTGCAGAGGCAGACAAATATGAAATAATGAGCAAATCACAATGGCCGCCCGCCGGCCGAGTAGATTTGGAATTTGATTTTTGGAGTTGTGTTGAGGTCTTGTCACTTGTGGTCTGTGGTCCTAGATCAGGTAAGGTAAACAGCATTTTTCGGCATTTTTTTTTTTTTAAGTTTTCATTTTTCCTGGGTTTTAATTTTTTTATTATTTTATTGGTTTAAATTTCAATATTTTTATTTAATTATAAAATCAATTTTGTCTAAAATACACGCACTTTACACGCACATCACGCAAGCTCTGAAAATACACGCATTTCGTGATTTTTCACGCAAAACGGCAACCCTGCTGAATTCACTAACTGTAAAATGCGGGGATGAGTACTTGTGTACCTACCCGATTTAGGGTAAGGTACCTGCGACAACAACCCGCAACTATATTTAGCTTGTGCAATGCGAGGCATTCACGGACAGGGGCAGTTGAGGCAACATATATTTCAACCTGGGAAAATTATTTGATTTGGAACTACTCATATTATCTTCCTGTGTCCTGTGTACCTATACTTACTAATCGATAAAATATAGGGAAAGCATGTACGTACCTGTTCTTTCACCACTACCAAACTGTGCAAGAATAGGCCATAATAGTCCCGATATCAGCGTACCTTACGTTACTACGCAACTTTTGCTATATGCTACGTACTGCATATTCACTGAAGGACGTGGGTATACTGTTTTTTTCCTCGGGGTCTAGCTAGGCCGCCCGTTACTACAGCCATTGCCTTTATTCACCTTCTTTTTGTAACCTGAGGTTTCCCAATTTGTTCTTCTGGTTACACCTTTCCCGGTAGCTCTTTCAACCCCTATAGTCCTATACTTCGGTTCACTATAGCCGGGTTATCGTCCGTCCTCGTAGGCTGTAGTGTACCCATCATGAACTGTCTCACAAACTCTGCAAACTGCAAGTGTTTGCATATTCTGACAGGTCTTTGGCATAGTCTAAAATGTAGAAAGTTATCATACATAGCAGCAACAACCCGCAGGGTGCACAGTGTTCAGATTGTTGGAAAAGTTGCTGCAAGTCAGGGATTGATGGATATTGCTGTAGTTAAATGAAGAATGGCGTTTGCCAATCAAGTAATAAATATTAATAACAAATTAATAACTGCAGTCCAGTGAACTGCGAAACAATCAAGCTCACGTTTGTAATTAAATTTGGAAATAAGAAATTAAGCTTTAACAGGCTACCTAAATGTTTTGTTAGTTAGGTGTCACACTCCGAATACCACTAATTGGGACCTTCTATAGATTAGAGTATTCAGAGTGGACTTATGAGAGGGGAATTATATATAAGCTAATAGGATGGTACCAAACACCTTATATTATATTAATACATTTAACATTAATACCACATAATAACTTAGGGACAACTTAAGAACTTAAGGGACAAGGGACAACATCATGAATTGGGGGGGGGGAACTTAGTTACATAAGGGCTACATGATAACGTACTTACTCATACATCCATAGGAGCTTACTCCTACTTGCACCAAGTATCAACTCACATGGTGAATCAGTTCTGTCTCACTAGACTCTATCGACTCTAACTACTCTATCCATAGTCTCCAAACTCTCTCTCTGGACTCTCTAAAACTACTCTCGTTCTTCGAACCCAAGGTTCGTGATTTATACATTATGGCTAAGGACATACGTGACGACAGATATAACATTTACACAACAGAGGTTTGCCGTCTGTCCTCAGCCCTGAGCCTAGGCCGAGAAGAGCGTATGCTCTTGTGTTAGGCCTAGGGCGTAACATTAGGCTTGCACCGTACCTGGCAATTCCAAATGGCATGCATGACATGAACGAATCATCCAATTTTGAAAGTGCTTAAATATGCCCCTCACAAATCCGGGGCTGACCATAGGTATTGTTAGTGTACCTTCAAATATTGTAAGTAGTTTTTTGGTACGTACTCACTACGTAGTCACTTTGCGATTACTTCGACAATTTCAGACTATACAGGTCTACACAATGGGTTCTACATAATATATGCTCAGTGTTTGAGGAACAGCTGTTCAAATGTTGATACCTAAAACGTCAACTAACAGTACACTAGAGAGTTCTCTCAGCCAATGTTAGGTTGGTTGACAGCCATGAAGCTTTCATTCCTCATTTTGATGTGCTTTATTTTGTGCACAGTGTTGCCAGTAAGTTGAACATGTTGTCTCGCCTTATTTCACTTGGCTCAATTTCCCCTTTATGTTGCTCTCAGATACTGAACATTGATGATGAATTAATCAGCCACTGAACATTACAGTTCACAACTACTATTAAATTGTGTGAATAATGGCTCCGTTTTGCCAACCCCTGTGTTACACTGACAAATTTCATGCGTTTCTGCCATTTCGATTGGAATTTAGTTGTAGTCTTAATATAATGGTGCGTGTAATAACAGTAAATTACAAAGGTTTTCTATTTCAGAACAGCAACGCCGGAGGGGGCTCCGGGCAACCAAAACAACTATTATTCCAATTTGTAAGTGTAAGGCTCTTTATCAATTTCATTAGCAGTTGCAGACATCCTGAAAAAGTACGCATTATTGAAATATAAGCTACCCAAACTATACACATGCCTATAGGAAAGACTTGACCAACTTGTTGACTATTGTCGCCACACCCTAACAGCATTCAATTGCCTGATTTTAGTTAATTAAACTGTTTATATAAACCAATATTAAGTGTACACAAAACGGAAACCCATAGAAATCATATGAATAGTCATGAAGCAGCACAATCCGGGATCATAGGCCGTGGTCATTCTGAAAGCGTATTCTACTGCTTCATCGCGTAACTCCGGCCAAGGAAGCCTTTGTTTTTATAATTATGAAGAGTCACTCTACCCTGTAATGCGAAAAATTTACTTGACAAGTAACGTGGGCTTTAACTATATTGTTGAGGTGCTACTGTTTGATAATGGTATAAACAAGAAACCAATAATTAGCCCATTTTAAGAATTGTTTGTTTACAGCCTTTTGTCTTTCCCCCATACAGTATTAATTTTCGTTACAGAGCGGCTTAATGCGTGACAACGCATTTAGACGAGTTTTTAGGGTAAGTTTCTAACACTTTACACACGCAATTACCAATACAAGGGGAACCGTACTCTTATATTATTAAACAAACGTATGAGTGGGGGAAGACAGCAATACTGCTCACCATAGGTTTACCAGCACTGGGTGGGAGTGGCCCTCTTGGGCGAAACCCCCTCAACCGGGTGGTATTACAACTGTTTACGTATGGGAGTTGCTCCAACGACCTCGAAGCCCTGATGGAGGACAGACAGACTTATAGAATCGATGTACTGTACGGTATTGACATGATATCAGTTATTCCAACAATCGAGCAGATTCTTGCCTTTAGCAGCATATTTGCCAACAGAATACAGTAACACACAACACATACTGTACTGTACGTAGGACAGGTGTCAGGTTGGCGTTTGGGTTACGTAAACTATGAATAGAATAATTATTTCATGTCTACTGCAGTTCAGAAAATAGACCGTCTAATAGCATGTGTTATTTTTATTACAGATTATGGACGGTGTTATCATGAGACTTGTAAGTAACATGTTATAAAAACAATTCACTATTTTGAAATAAGTACCTATTTACTTTTACTTTCAGAAGTCAAACGATAAACTTATAGAACGTGTATAATATACCTAAAATATTTAAGATACCATACAGATACATTATAGTGAACAAATTTCAACAACGCGATATACCGTATACTGTGTGTAGGTAATGGTAAAGAATGGAATAATGCACAATGAAATAACTATGTATTTACAGTATCAGTATGTATTGTACATAGCAGTTGCTGTATATTGCATTGTGAGTGCAGATTACATTAGGCCTACTCTACAATTTTTTATACAACTTAAAATTAACAATAAGTCAATATTTCACAAACTAAATGAGCAATCAAAAAAACCGAAGTGGTTATTCTTAATAATTCTATCACCCTCACTTAATAGACTACAATGTAGGCCTACCGTACAACGTCATTGACATCATTTTTTTTTTAAATTCCAGCTATTTTTTTATTTTAGTATTCCATTATCAGGATAGGGAAGCCACAGCTCCATAAGCTACAATAGCTTTAGAAACAGTATTCAGTAGACTAATAATTATACCTAAAAAATAATCACATTATTCTGTAGCCGATGAGTGCAGCGTCCGTACTTAGTGGTGCGATGAGAGCCTTCACAATTCTAATTATGCAACTGCGTAGGCTTATGAAATCTTCCCGCTTTTTGAACAAAATTCAAATTTGCTGGAAATATAAGTAGGTAGTAGAACCATAAAAAATGACACACCTCTTAGATGAAGTGTCCCTCTACATTTCGGAGCATGCTATGTAACCGTAATTTGTTGCTAAAACGAGTGACCAGTAATAGAACTGTCTCTTCCCATATGGTTATTTGTGTTTCAGTTGGCAATGGTTTACGGTTAGCGGAGAAATTCTAGGCTTCAATAAAATAATAATTCTAACACGACACAATCATAATCTTTTTCCTTTACCAAGACAGTCATGCGCACAGTTACTTTGGTGTAAAGCACATTTAAATTTGTTTTCATAACGGATAATTGCATTGTATATAGCAGGCTAATTTAATTAGAATGTGCTCAAACTCGCATTTTCTAAGGCAATGTGTCAATTGATTTTTACGTTGAATGTTTTTAGCCGTTGAAAATGATTATAATCGTATAGAAAACATTAACAAGGCTTATGAGGTAAGCCAAATTAAAGGACCCTCTCTGATTATCTCAAATTATATCTATTATTAAATTTATTTCTGAATTTATCGATGGCATTACATATTCTAGATTGGCCAGACCTATACATTACCACACGGCAATAATGGCAGGACACGAAATGCATTTGAGCGTGAATTTTCCATAAATTCCTCCAAAAATGATTTTTTGCACAATACCAAATATTTATTTGGGAAAGCAAAATGTCCGGTTTTGTTACTCAATTTAACACCTAAAATATACCTGAAGGTTGAAATCATCTATAGAAAGGTTCCGCAGAAAAATTATTTTTTAGTCATTTTTCAGGAAAAATTAGCTATTTTTATTTTTTTACCCCCAGAAGCAATTTATCAAGGGGCTAGCGACAATTTTGTTAACTTTAATAACGACTACAATATACTGTATATGAATTTATCAGAAATCGTTGGAGCCGTTTTTGAGAAATAATTTGTTTGACGATATTTTGGAGTACTTTGAGAATAAAACCTCCCAAATTGAGTTAACCCCAAATAAAAAAAAGCAATTCGAGGTATAATTTTTGTGAACCTACATGCCATATTTCATCAAAATCGACCGAATAGTTTGCCCGGAAATCGATGAACAGACAGACAGAACGACAGACAGACAAACAGACATTTCGTATAAAACACTTTTTTGAGTTCCTGGGACCTCAAAACGTGTAATTTCGTTCAAATCTCAGAATCGAAAATTTCGAACATCACAAATCTTTCCTTATATTACCCTATATATTATACTGCGTATAAATTGGATAGCAATTATACCCTTGGCATAGCTTTTAGAAACACAATGCTTCTAATTGGAAAATTGAGTTGCGGGAACCTGCCATCCGAGCTATTTCAACGGTGAACGCCCTATTTCTGTTATTATGTCTAATAACCCTGATATCAAAGAATACCTGAGGGTCTGATGGGAGTTGAGGACTGTGTTCGAGTGGCTTTGCTATGGTAATGCATACCCGAACTATACCTAGCAAAATACGACATGAGTTCAAAAAGTAAGCTGAAATTCATTCCAAATTCATTC
Source organism: Psococerastis gibbosa (assembly GCA_963971405.1). Lineage (NCBI taxonomy): Eukaryota > Metazoa > Arthropoda > Insecta > Psocodea > Psocidae > Psococerastis > Psococerastis gibbosa. The sequence continues at coordinate 273,949 of OZ020490.1, read as the reverse complement.
TAGAGATTTATAGCCTTTCAATTATATAGAAAATGATAATAGTAATCCCCAGCAAAACCAAAATGAGGGAAGAAATTTAATATAGCTAGTTATTTTCTTTGGGTTTGTATGAAGACTCGTACCAACAGCTGTTCAAACGCTGCGTTGCGATGCAATACATCACCATTCTCAATGCAGCTCATACCACAACCATGAAGCTAGCCGTGGTCTTCCTTACTTGCCTGTCGTTGTACACCCTCTTACCCGTAAGTGCGTTAAGAAACGTAGGCCTATAGACTTTAAGATAAAAATGTCAAAATAATTAGCAAACAAGTGCTTTACCAAATTAATTACTTCCTTGTTTGCCACGTAAAAATATATAGACCGGGGTATTATCTTAACACACTTTCAGGACCGAGTCCAACTCCTTGACCAGACGTTCCCACCCCTATTTCAAGCGCCACCAACACAATGTCCCTCACATCGGTGAAGGGAGTTGCCAAAATTGTGGTGAAAGTCTCTCGCACACGGGAGCAATCCCATAGGAAGTGTCGCACGGTTTCCGACACATGACAACTGCTGAGACAGACTCAGTGATTGTCATTCACATTCATTGTCATTGTCATTCTTCGCAGGTGACACATACTGTCACTTAGTACCACCACTACACCCCATCATAAACTGATGGACTCAAACTGCTCCCCTCAAATCTCCCTCTCTATGCAGCCACAAATATAATAAAACTGGTCATTTGAAAAATACAAAATAATACAAGCCTTCTCAAAATGTATTCAGCCTACTGAATTACTGCTTATGAAATCCGTATAAAGCACTTTTATTTAAGTAATAACATTTCAGATGACTCAAAGGTAATTAGGTACGGTAACTGTGGAAAGCTTGCGTTTTACTTTTGTGACCATCTTTCGTGCCGCTGCAAAATGAGGAATTAAATTGGTTTTCTTGGAATTAATTTATTTTTTCAAATATTGTGACATATTTTCGGTTTTAAACTTAGCATATATCATGTAGGCCTACAGTTGTAATTGATTGGGCCCAAATAACATTGGTAGTACCTATAGGTTAGGGAAGGAATACATTCGATTGCCTTTTTAGGGAGATTCATCTACCTATTTAAAAATATGATTACATAGGTATTACTATCTAGGTACTTTACTACTGATATGGGATAATAGTAAAATAATGTATTTAATTTAACAGGTTGCGAGTGCACTTCGAAGAACCACGGTAAGTCTATAGTCCCTTTTGCTCTTGCTTGTTATTATTGTACAATGAATACGACCAGTTTTGAGAACGATTAAATTAAGGTTTGGGGCCTCCCTCTTCTACCCCCGTTCCATCGTCGCGATTATGAACTGCATTGAAGTATAGTACGGCGTAACCATAGCTACTTAAAAGTACAATTATCGTTTAAATCGTTTATTTTAATTGGTATAGTGCTTTGTTGTATAATTCGAGGCATTGAAGTCACATGTTGCTGCTAACCAGCCATCCGGCTGTGACTTGAAGAAGAGTGCTTTGTAGTACAGAACGTGTAAAGTAGGCCTATTATTATATAAGTATTATAAAGTACTAAGTAATACAAAACATATTATGATATTACTTACAGGGCGGTGTTCAACATGGCAACTTACTCAAGCTCTTGATCCATGTATGTACACGAGTATAGTCCACGCAAAATTAGAAAAGTATGCACATGGAATGTTTTGATCCTGAACAACACTGTATAAATATTTCTTGCACCATTTTGTGTTACCTTGTTGCATTGGATGCAAGGCATAACAAAAATTGTGCAAAGAATATTTTTACAGTGCTGTACAGGATCAAAACATTCCATGTCCATACTTTTCTCATTTTGCGTGGACTATACATAAGTGAACCGTTTATTATGCACAAGGAGAGGTTTCAAATTATTCTGTAAATCAACAATGACAGGCAGAAACAACTTTCAAATTATTGAATAATTATTAGGTTGAGAACTGACAACAGCCTATTTTATATCGTAGGTAGCCTATATGCACTGCATGCGTATAGCCTTATTTAGTCCGAAATATGAAGCGAGGGTGAGACTTCAAAGTTAAAAGCACTGCGACTGCAGCTTAAGTAAGCCCATGTACTTTTGCAATCTAGGTACATAGATACTGGTTGCCTACAGTATTAATACTATTCATATTAATTTATTAATAATTTCAGTTAATCAAGAGTGAACTGTATAAAGATGTAAGCATATTTCCATTTGGATTAAAAAATTATAAAAAATTGTAGTCAACGATAATATTATGTGTATATCTGCGGCACTCGCAGGGGTAGTAGTAGTATGGTTTGAGACAGTCCCAGGCCACGGTGTGGGCCCATAGGACTCCAGTGGACCTCCTGATTATAGTGGATTCCGAACCAATTGGGAAACACAGTGAAGTCACACGATTAGTTCGGAGGTGACCAGGACAAGTCCTACCATGTTTCCCTACCGGAACTGTGCACACGACCAATTTATCTGCAGCTTTGAACCTGCTCTGGTCCGATGGATTCAACTTGGTATGGCGGCCGGCTACTCGCAGGGGTACTTACTTCCCTGTCATAAACTTGAAAAACTCATATTGAATACAAATTATAAAACATACAAAAATTATGAATTCAACCAAAAATAGAACGGGACTCTATGAAACCTCCACCCCCACCGCCCCGCAACTTAGTATAAATATCAGAGCACATCCCCCTGCCCACACAGTTGCTGCTGAGCCTCCAAGATGCAATCTTAGAAGTCTACGCAGTCCCACTGAAACAGATGTTGATGAAACGTTTGGAAGTTCGCTTTCATTTCGACCACGGCCCATCAGCCCGGATTCTACTAGTTCTTCACTCTGGCCGTGAAACCCTTTGTAATTATAATTACTTTAGTTTATTAAAAATCTATTTATAATTTCTATTTACCCGAGTTTTTCCGCTTTTCCATATTGCTTTTTTAATTAAAATGCTCCAAATTAATTTTGAAACATATTAGCTCTACGTTCACACCAACTGAATATCTTTTTTTTAAATTTTTCAGCCTGACTTCCAGCTACAATTGATGGTGAGTTCATCATTTTTTTAAATGGTGGAATGTTTTTTTTATGACTAGTCTTACTGTCGCACCCCATATGTGTAAAGCAGCACTGAAGGCGCCGATGTGTTATAAATAAGAATGACATTTTGTTTTTATACTAAGCCAACCTAGCGGAATAGCTGTTTAAGAAACTCCTAGTAAATACGATATACATATTAATTTGAAAATTGTCACATATATAATTCTACAATTTGTAGGAAACCGCTTTCTTTTAAGTTAAGTCATATCCAAACAATGGAAACTTAACTATGAATTAAATTGCAGTAATGAGTTAGGTACATACTACCAGTATAACTGTTATGCAGGTACAGTGTACAGTATTTCCTAAAATGCTTATTAAGCTTATATAGAAAGAGTCACACATCTGAATCGGTATCCATGCAACAAAAACCACAATACACAGTAGATTTTAAAAGACGACCCTCTGTGTTACAGAAAGCCCATCAGCAGCTTCCCGGTTAAGAGGAAACAACACATCTGCAGTGGACAACACAATACAATACAATACACATAATCCTTGTCTTTTGTTCATTCTCCTCTCCCAATATAAGAAGGGGTGGCTTTTTCCAAATACAGCTACAAAATAGGCTTAGAAGGGGTTTACGGACTTTGTCAGAAAACACGTCATAGATTTTACAGACAAAGCTGAGGGATACATCCAAAGTTTTTAGGAAGTGACTTTTTGACGTCAGAAAACCTGCCGCCTCTAATTATTTGCCACCATGGGCTACAGCCCATGTGTAAATAGTCATCAGATTTCATTGTACAATCATGGCAGATTTCTATTGTACGAGAATTAAATTGCTTTGGCAATATGACGTGCTTTGAACACCTGTTTAAATGCCAAGAATAGTCAACCAAGTTTGGCTATACCAGTACAGTATAATAGTATATCAAAGTCGATGGTTACATCATATAGTCATGAAGTTTTCACAATTAGTATTTCTCACTGTCTGCATAATCCTGTGCAATGTTCTGCCTGTAAGTCACTATGCATCTTATTACCGACTTTTGTTTCCATAGTGGTAGCGTGCTCGTACATTCCCGAGGCTATACATAAAAATCATATATGCTATCAGAAAACCGAAGTCAGGCCCCTGCTCAAAGTCCCACCCCCCCCCCCAATTTCATAAAAAAAATTAATATAGGCTCATAATATAATATAATGTAGGCTTAAATGAATAGCCAACGCTAAAATAAATGTGTGATAAACTATACTACAAGTAGTCTAGTGCAGCGGTTCCCAACCTTTTTGAGCCGCACCCCACCAACGGTTTGAAAATATTTTTCTCACCCCACCTTAACATAAATGACAAATAACACCAGTACTTTTTTTATAATATACATACTGTATGTGCTACACACTAATATTGCAATAATAACACACAGGATCATTAAAAGAGATTTTTTTAATTCAGTTCATTAGTTCATTAGTTCATTCAGTTCATTAGTTCATTCAGTTCATTTTATTTATATAGTTTATACAGGCTATTGGTCTAGTGTTCCGTAGCCTACAGTCAATTCTTGGGTTTCTGTTTGTTCTGTGTGAGTTTGTTTTACATTTTAGCAACCGTCATTACAGGACATTTTCAGTACTGTTAATACGATACTTTTCAAAAGTTATGTGCGAAGCAGTTCTCCACAAGCTTGTTATTTTTTATCTCGCCACCACTCTGAAGTACAATAATTACCAACAAAGATGTTTTTTTTGACACTCAAGCGCAGGGCAGTCGATGGATGGGCGAACATTTTTAACTTACTTTTCTGAAAATCAATCGGATGAAATAAATGTTTCTTTTTGCCCCCCTAAAAATATCCAAATATCCTGGGTACGAGCCTACATGTCGTAACTCAACACAGGGCCTACCTACAAAAGCGACGGAAGAAGTTATAGGTAGGGCCTACTTTGATGCTCAATTGCTTGTATGCGCTTAATCATTTTAAAAATTCCATTTTTTTTTTCAACATAGGAAAGCCATAAGAAACAAATATTATGCAACCCTCTATTTACACTTGTATTACCTAGCTACTAAATAATGCATAATGTGTAGTTTACGTACATACAGTAATAAGTAACGACATAAATTTCTATTATAGGGAAGCAATGCGGCAGGAGGTGCAGGTCAAGCGGTTCAACTATTGTTTGAATTCGTAAGTCTTTGGCGCCGTTTTTATCACTCGTAAGCTGCAAACGGCATAAACTACAAAATTTAAGAGACAGTCTGCAGCCTGATTTGAAAAATCTATCATTTGACAATTGAGTTATCATAAAGTAGAAGAAAATGAATGTTGTTGTACATTCTGCCATGCATAGGTATGTATGTGGCCCTCACTTACATCAAATTGGCTAAAATCTTGTGACTTTGACATATTCAGTGCCCCTTTCTTCAAAATCAAGTTCATTAACTGTAGCCGATAGACGATATTATAGTCTACACTATGTATTGTGTATTATATATTATACATTACGTGTACCAAAATGTAGAGGAACATTTCTTTAATCTATACTTAACAGAAACTACCGAAATTAGAGGATTTAGAAACAAACTGGACGTGGTGGAATTCGAACCCACGATCGAAGCCTAACCAGGGCGTCGTCATCCATACTTTAAGACATCTCATTTAGGTAAGCCTACGATCAATCAATGTTATGAATAGCTCAAAAACATACTAGACACGAAACAATTATTGCCAACAAGTAATAACAGGTGGAGTATTTTTACTAGTTCATTTTTCAGCTAATCATTAGGATTAATAATGGTACCTACTTAAACAATTAATTACGTTGCAGGCTGGATTGCTGCGAGGTAACTTATTTAGACGAGTGATTTGGGTAAGTTGATAACGTTTAGACACCTGCCACTAATCAAATTAACAAATAACGAGTATCCGCCCTAGCTGACCTACCCACTATTAATTCATCGCTTTCACAGGATTTCCGAGGGAAACTTAATCTGTTAGCTTCTTGACTCTTCTTTTTATCATTATTATTTTATTTTTATTTACTTTGAATAGATACAGTCGTCGCAAATGTTTCTTGGTTGTCTTTATGAGGACATTTCATATGGATAATAGACAGTTGAGTCATAGATGAGAAGTCATAAAGTGAAGGGAATATTCTACTTAATTCCGTCACTATAACATCGATCGGCCACAGTTCATTGATCTTGATTAGAAAAAACACAAAAACGCACAGTTTTAATGTTTTTAGAGGGAGAAAAAAAAAATTACCGGTGAAACATCAAACTGAGCAATGCAAGGATAAAAAGTGTGATCTCTTCCAAACACAGAATATTGAATGTAAAAATTAATTTTATTAATAAATCAGCCCCATATAAAAATTCATTTCACTCATTTACAATAATAATCCCCTTTTTCTTTCTTTTTTTAAAATTCGGGGGGGGGGGGGCTTCAGCCCCCAAGCCCACTCCCTGGCTACGTGTCTGCTACGCTACCTACGCTATGTACTATGCAATTACAAATAAAAAATACTTCATTATTTTCCCGACCACGACATCAACACACAAAACACTCTTGTGCTCGAAATTTCGAGCCGCAATGCCGACTATGAACTTTTATTTATCAAATTATTTTCACTTTGACTGGACGCCATCTTAAAATGGTTGATTTGTCGTAAACCGTGTAGATTACCATTATCGTAGATAATATTACGGACTTTCAGTCAAATTTTAATTCATTCCTTTGCGACCAATATTAACTGAGATATGAATTATACAAGTTTTCAATCGGCCGCCATCTTGTAATTAAATTGTGGATCTAGCTAGTTAACGAACTCGATCAAGACATTTGTATGATCTTTTTTTGTACCAAGTTTGATCAAAATCGGATAATATTTACGGATGTTAGAGTGTTTCCTAAAATCGATATACATATATTTATATACATATATATATATATATATATATATATATAGGCCTATATACACATACAAATATATACATACATATATATATATATGTAACATTTTGAATGGAGGGTGGTTTTAGGCTCAGGGGGTCATGAAATGAAAAGTTGTGAAGAAATTTTCCGAAAGTCGCCCATTAGTCGCCATCCCAATAGGTAGATGAATCTCCCTAAAAAATGACGGACACTGAGAATACAATAGTTTTATAACTGTTTTTCACAGTTTTTTTTTACGAATTATTTCACTTATATTGGACTCTGGCATTTGAGATTGTTTTTTTTTCTTTGCGCCATTTCATAAATATGTCTGTGCAGCATCGGCCCTGGCCGTTGCAAATCCTTACACCTGACACCTGGCCTGCTATAAATAGCAGCCTATATTATAATTTGGAAGGAAAGCTAGTCATTGTGTATGGCCCATGACGCAGAATCATATAAAATTATATTGATCAGTAAAAAGTAGATGTAGTGTAGGTTTACAGTTGTATGCAGCTTAATTATTTAATCTCATTGAAATGCAGTATCTAGTGGTTGATGCTTCTCATTTTAGATTCTCGACGGTTTAGTCATCAGACTCGTAAGTACATACAAGTTAGATATTGAACGCTTTCATTTTTTTTAATGTTTTTTCCCTATAGACTATCAGTCCAATAATAGGGTAAAAATCCTGAAAAAAACTCAGAAAACCTCAAATAAATTTATTGTTTTCCATTGATCTCCAGGAGAAACACTAGAAATAAACACTCCTAGGCCTATACGAGGTGAACTTCTCGCGTTGAAGTGTCAAAAAGACGCGTTTTTTTGTATTTCGTGAACAATGAAAACATTTAGCTATTTAACTACAAGAGGTTTATTGTTGTATAGCTTCCCATTTTTTTAGTTCTGAAAGCACATAACAAACGACACTTATAAACTGAAGGACCCCACACGTTCCCCACTTTTGTAATGTAGCCAATACTGTCCATTTAACCCAAGCATTCTCACTAACAGCTTTTACTTTAATTTCATGTTCATTTCTTTTTTCAATTCCAGCTAGTTCATTTTTTTAGCCTTCCATTTGCAGGATAGGTAAGTGTATAACAAACTACAATCAAGTTAAAATAAAATGCACATTCTCGTTGAACTCATAACACTTCTCGAGAACCATTCGGACAGTGAAAATTTGATGGCGAGGAGCCCGCATTGTAGTATTGGACTATTGGTAGTCTCCCAGTCCCCGCACCCCTTCAGCCACTTAATTCTTTATATGCCGAGTTAAGCACTGACATGCCTTCACAATTGTCACTTAGAGCGTACAGCTTGGATTGGAAATGATAAATGGACAGTACACAGATATGGAACCAACGATGAGACAACACAAAGCTCTTATTGATGAATGGAACCGGCCTTGGCTGGAATGCGGAAGTGTAGGAACTGCCGGGGGAATGACCGCGAGTCACAACAAACCCTTCAGTTTTGAGATCAGGCGCAACTATGCTATTGGCTGTACCTATACTATTGTGCCAGTGCAAGCGTCAACATTTCTATTGTCGCTTGCAGCCGATGTAGCGCAAGCGCCGGTTCAATGAGTGACCTTCAGCATGCTTCCCTATAGGCTACTTACTAACCTTGACTTCTCCCACCACCAAGAACAATGAAATAGAAGGTCATAATTATTATACCGAAAACCAAAATAAACGTTAAATAAATTAGACCTACCCTGTGTGAAAAGTGTCAAACGCCAGTTTAGGACTTCAAATTCTCAAGTACCATGCCTCCATAGGTCGTCGCATTTATTAATTATTAGTATACCTAGTACATGAATGAATATGAATAGTACCGGCCATCTTAGGCAAATAATTGAACTGGGGGTAATTTTAGGCAGCAACAATAATGTTCCCTATCCCAAAGCAATTGGATTGAACAGTGGAAAAATTGCACAGAAAGGGTAGACGGATGAACTGTGTAATACCATGCAATACTTTCTTTCTTTCCATTTGTCGTGTCCGAAAGTCAACTACCTACAATTAATTAAAAAGTCGAAGGCTGCACTAGACTAGACCACCCCCCTCCCCCCATCTAACGTATGCTTCCGCATGAAATTTCTTGTTTCTGTTCTAGATGTTTTTTGTTTTGGACGCCGTCTATCCCACCTTGGTGGGTCATGGACAAAGATTGATTGATTGATTGACACTATATTAACTGTTAAAAATGTCAAAGTCTTTGCACCCAATACTCACTGAGAACATCACAATAATATATGGCCAATTTGACCTGTACTGGTGCTACTCCCGTTATAAAATAAACAAAAAATACCAAAAACTTAGAGTTTTAGAAAAACTTGTTATAACAACCCGAATTAATAAAACCTAAATAATGGTTAAGAAATTAACTTTGTCTAAGAAACCCACTTGTGTTAGTATAAAACCCTGAGCGCTTTCGGCAAGAACAAATAACTAATAATTATATATATAATAATAACAAATAAATAAATAACAAATCCAACGGAATACATCACACATCACATCGCGACACGAAACATCAGATGCTCGGGACGCACGTGAGTTACCGGTCTAACCCCCTTCATCGATCGATGCAGACTGGGGTAGGTTAGGGCCTCACGCCTTCAGCGCAGACACTCACTACACTACCCATCACAACACATAAATTCTATCCTCGCACCGTCAACTTATCTAACACGATTTTCAACACAAAAGAAATGGAACTTCTCAACAAGGGCCTCAAGTATTGCCCCGGTATAGGTCTAAACAAAAACACGTTAACCAACTTAATGTCAGACACTGAATTTAGCCTAAAAAACCACAATAATGAAAAACACATAGCAGCAGATATTCTGAAAAACGTCAAACTTACACACAAAAACGATAACACTAAATCTATAAAAAAGAAACTATAGCCCAAGATAACCTTACACTCACCAAGGCGGATAAAGGAAATTCTATTGTCATTTTACCTACTTATGATTATGTTTCTAAAGTCTTAGACATCATTTCTGATGAATCCACATTCGTAAAACTTAAAGTAGACCCCACAAACAAATTCCAAAAAGCAACCAAAAAAGCCATTAAACAAAGCTCTAATACGATACCCCAAGATATAGCCTATAAATTTACCAACATGAACCCCATAGCTCCTTCATTTTTTGGTCTGGTTAAACTTCATAAACCCAATCAACCTATCCGCCCAGTAGTTTCGTATAACAGTGCCCCAGCCAGCAAAGTTGCTAGTTTTCTCCACAAACACATTCGCGAGCTATCAAACTTAACATCCCGCCATAGCGTCAAAAACTCATTCGAGTTGGTTTCCCGCCTTAAGCACCTTTCCTTATCCAGCAATGTCAAACTCGTCTCTTTCAATGTCAAAAATCTGATTACTAATATTCCCGTACGTACGTAAATTAGTAAATTAGTTGCCCAGGCACTCTATCACAATAATACCTCGAACAGCCTTATTTCTGAGACCCTCCTTCTGTTAGACACATGCACTCATCAAAACTATTTCCGTTTCGAATCTGACTACTACCATCAAAAAATAGGCCTACCTATGGGTTCTTCCCTTTCTCCCCTTCTTGCTGAAATTTTTATGGATAACTTCGAACACAAACTTCTACTCAATAAAAATCCCCTAGTTAAATGTATATCTTTCTGGACAAGGTATGTGGATGATATCTTCTGCATTTGGACAGGAAGTAACAGACAACTAGACAATTTCTTAAGTTTTATCAACACAATTCACCCAAAAATCCAATTTACCATGGAAGTAGTAGAAAACAACTCCCTGAACTCCTTAGACCTCACCACCACCAAAAATAATAGTACCCTAGACTTCAAGATATTTCGTAAAGAAGCCCATGGCGATAATATAATCCCTGTTGATTCATCTCACCCATTCCAGCACAAACACGCAGCATTCCATAATATGATTTTTCGACTCCTTAACATCCCAACTATAATAATGAATTAAATACAATAAAACAAATTGCCCAAAATAACAATTTCAATCTCAATCTAATAGACAGAATCCTACGACATCACAAAATCAAACACAACCTCAAACTAATTTACCCCCCAGAGAGCTTAAACCCGGAAACCAATAAATCATATTTCAGGATACAATACATAGAAAAAATCACAGAAAAAATAAGTAACCTCATTTCTTCTACAACAGACAAAACACCAGCCCCGTACAACCGCAACAATTTAGCCAATAAACTCATGAACTGCAAAACCAGACCAGAAAAGGAAAAAGGCAATGGAGTTTATCGTCTAAATTGTAACGCAATTTACATGGGCCAAGCAGGCAGAAGCTTTAAAACTAGGGTCAGAGAACATATAACAAGTATATGAGACACCAACACCAACAGCACATTCGCGAAACACCTTAACTCGGAAAATCACACATTCGATCCTCACAATTGGACAGCCCTACACAAAATAAAGAACAGTTACACTTTAAATTTTTTTGAAAATGTTGAAATCAAAAGAGCTTTACACAATAGGGAAAAATTAACAGACGACACAACATTCACACAATCATCCCCTCTTATAGATCTAGCTAGTAGATTAGGAATAGGTAACCAGCCACGCCCCCTCCCACCCCCTCCTCCCCCCGCTCCCAGTCCTATATGAACCAAGGTTTCCTCTCCCTAGTCACATTTGCATCTTCTCCTCGAGTTGAGCAAGTCTCAAATCGCAGATAAGGTGTAACTGTGCTAGTGGGTTTCCCTCTGTAGATGGCAGTTCTTGCCGAAAGCGCTCAGGGTTTTATACTAACACAAGTGGGTTTCTTAGATTTGTTATTTTTTGTTTATTAAAATGAAATACCACGAAGTCACGAGTAATCTAATTATTTTTCTACTCCCGTTCCATTTCTATTGAGCATTCTCCATGTATCTCACTTAAAGTATGCAATGCTAGGATTACTAGCACGTACGTAATGAACGCCATTCATATCAAATAATGCATTGGGGGCATTGGTTTTCCCCCAAGAACCGATCTAAATTGATCAAGAGTTTCATTTATATCAATAAAGACTACAAAATGATTATTTTATTACGAGTAAATAAGAGAGCCGTTACTGAGACTCTTTTGTGACACCAGCATCCATCCATGTTAATCAATAAAGGTTATTAAAAAATGAAGAAAAACACCGCACAGTTTAGCAGAAAAACCGTCGACAGACATTTCGTAAAAAGCATTTTTTTACGGCTGGGACCTCAAAAGGTAGGCTAGCCGGGTACAAGCCGTTGAAACCCCTTTAACATTTTGATCGTTACAAATATATTATTCGTTATTGTGAAGTTAATTGTGCGGATGTTGTCATAGTACCTATGACGTCACATAACGTTCTTATTAAAAGTTGTCTATTTTGTGTTGCAGAAAGCCCATCAAGTCAACAACATCTAAGGAGTTAAGAGGACACTATCTATCTACAGTAGACAATACAATAGTCAGTATAATAAGTTTGCATGCCACTCAATTCTGTTCATTTATCCTGTCCCAATATTAGAGGGCGGTCGTCAAGCGGTCCACTATAGGAAAGGAAATATTTGTGGTTGAACTACACATACACACAATTGCCATCCTATATACATATTTTTTGCTGCGTGATAAGGTTTAAATGTGCAAATGGCAGTTGCTGCCGAAATTGCTTAGGGTTTTCGTAATTTGGACAAATCAATCAAATCAATCAATCAAAGTGTATTTGCCCATCTTTGTTACATGTTATTATAACAATAATAATCAGACATTGAGCACAGTCATGTAGAGTCCTAATACAAAATATAAAAAATAAATAAATAAATATATGTAGTTTCAAAGTTCCTTCAGATTGTACAATCTTCGTTGTATCAAAAAGTTAATTAGTGCTTTCTTGAAAGCATTAGCCGTAGGCTCCTGTTTTATGGGTTTTGGTAGAGCGTTACCTATGTATGCGGATGCCTGCGGCTCATGGACTGCGCTGTCGGGCTGTCAGCCTGGCTGCAAACGTAACGTATTAACGTATATTTGGATTTTACCAACTCCAGTTGTAGTAATTAGTTTTAATTAAACACTTATTTATGGTTTGTTCATAAAAATTAAATGGATGAAAATGAACTTATGAACAATTCGTAAAATGCAAGGATCATTTATGGCTTTACTATCTTTTTCGTGCGAAATTCGACTTTATTGGAAATAACGACTGTCCGATCGTCTGCAAACAAATGACACAGAAGTCAATCAGATGCGTAATTATAAAGGCGTCAGATGATGGAGCGGTGGAATCCGGGTCCGTGGTCCATCTCAAAGTGTTATTCCAAACGTCCCTTCATCATTTGCTGTATTAGATAGACTACAGCCGATCAGCTTGAGCAATCAAGGGTGTTGGCCCGAAGAAAATGAATTTACTCTAGTGTGAAATTTTATATTAAACAATAGATATATATAGTTTAGGGTTACCAATTTAGGAGTAAGTAAATGCGTTAACCTTCTGTAACCTACAGCTGTTTGCAAATGTGTGGCACTGATGATCCCGGAAAAGAGCTATTTATTTAAATGTGTAATTGGACGAAATGGGCCAGCTGCGTGGACCTATAAAACGAATGTTGACAAAATAGAGTTAGGCTTGAAACACACAGTGTAGTACAGTAATGAAGTGGGCTTTCTTGCTGTTGTCTTTGGTGGCCGTTGTGGTGATCGCCGAAAATGAGGTTGAGGTAAGTAATATGTCCATAGGAACGTCATTGGCCATACCTTGTGTAAACACAAGTTATTGTTAATCATTTCGGTTGTGGCGCAGCATGTCGAGGGGGGTTCTACCATTCTATTACTTCCGGATCGTGCTTGTCAAAATCTGCCAGACCCGAAAACATTTGGACGTAATTCAGCATTGTATGTTATCACATATGTAACAACAGCTGGGGGTACGAAGTACCTATTCAATTTTGTAAAAAGTCTCTACAGGCAGGAGAATCATAAAAATTAAGACAGGGAGAAATTGACAAAAACAGGGTTCGAACCCCGGTGCTATACTGACCACTGCACCAAACCCTTGGCTGGCCACCTAGGTCTCAACGTCTTCCTGTACTAACATGACTCGTGGAATTTGTCAAATGTGTTGCGTAACACGTTTGAACGCGGATCATGGAGAACTGTCAAACACTTGGGGGCTTGTTAGGAGTGTTTGGGGACGGTTTGCGGGGTAATGGATTACCGGTTATTATTGGTTTCCAATTTATACGTACGCTAGTATAAGGAAAGCTTTGTGATGGTTGAAATTTTCGCTTCCGGGATTCCAACGGATGTACACGTTTTGAGGTCCCAGGAACCCAAAAAACTGTTTTTTACGAAATGTCTGTCTGTCGCTCTGTCTGTCTGTCAGTATGTCTGTATGTCTGTTCATCGATTTCCGGGCAAACTACTCGGCCGATTTTGAAGAAATTTTGCATGTAGGGGACTAACTCAATTTGGGGGGTTTTATTCTCAAAAAACTCCAAAAAAACGTCTAAAAAAATATTTCTCAAAAACGGCTCCCACGATTTCTTTTAAATTCACATACCTATCTTATAGTCGTTATTAATGTTAACAAAATGCAGGGGGTCGCTTGCCCCTTGATAGTTTGCTTCTGGGGGTAAAAAATAAAAATAACTAAATTTTCATGAAAAATGATTAAAAAATAATTTTTCGGCGAAAACTTTCTATCGATTATTTCTACCATCAGGCATGTTTTAGGTGTTAAATTGAGTAACGAAACCGGACAGGTTGCTTTCCCAAAAAACCATTTGAATTTGTGCAAAAATTTTGTTTCTGAAAAAATGATAGGAAATTCACGATTAAATGCATTGCGTGCCCTGCCATTATTGCTGTGTGATGTGTTGGTCTAACCTATCTAGAAATTACCTCACTTCCAGTGACGTCATTTTCTCTGCCTGCTAATTTTGATAAATTGGAAAGCATGTTCGAGTAAACTCCGACCGGTTCTTATTATTATTGCTTTCCAATTGATACGTAGTATAAGGAAAGCTGTGCGATGGTCCAAATTTTCGATTCCGAGATTTCAACGGATTTACACGTTTTGAGGTCCCAGGAACCAAAAAAAGTGGTATTTACGTCTGTCTGTCTGTCACTCTGTCGCTCTGTCTATCTGTGCGTCGATTTCCGGGCAAACTACTTGGTCAATTTTGATGAAATTCGGCATGTAGGTTTATAAAAATTATACCTCGGGACCATTTTTATTTTTATTTTGGGCTATCTCAATTAGGGGGGTTTTATTTTCAAAAACTCCAAAATAACGTCTAAAAACATTATTTCACAAAAACGGCTCCAACGATTTCTTTTAAATTCACATGTATTGTATTCGTTATTAATGTTGACAAAATGCGGGGGGTCGCTTTTCCCTTGATGGTTTGCTTCTGGGGGTAAAAAAATAAAAATAACTAAATTTTCATGAAAAATGATTAAAAAATAATGTTTCTGTCAAACCTTTCCATCGATGATTTCTACCTTCAGGCATGTTTTAGGTGTTAAATTGAGTAACGAAACCGGACAGATTGCTTTCCCAAAAAACTATTTGGTTTTGTGCAAAAAAAATGTTTTTGAAAAAATGATAGAAAATTCACGTTCAAATGCATTGCGTGCTTGCCATTATTGCTGTGTGGTAATTTGTTGGTCTGACCTGTCTAGAATTTACCTCACCTCCACAGACGTCAGGTGGACAACCCCCCGCCCCCAAGAATGCCCGAAATTTAACTATAGGAAAATTTTTTACCCTGAAATTACTCATTTTCTCTAGCTACTATACTTGATAAATTGGAAAGCATGTTCGAGTAAACTCGGACCGGTTCTTTTTGTTGTTGTTATAAGAAATTAATTGCACACAAAATATATAATAATGATTGTTTCCCAATAAATACTTCAGTCGCCACACTGTGCCAACGCTTGGAAAATTTCCATGCGTAACGAATGCTGAACGGTACCAAGACATAGCGGAGCCGTTCAATGCATTCAAAGTTCGACGAAAATGGTCCTAAGTAACTAATGTCGAGTTACGATACGTCTCCGATCGCATGGTGTGTCGAAACTCGCACAAGAACAAGCACGCTATAGCGTGGTATACCACCGAACACGTCACCTATATCCCGTGCCGGGTGAGGGAGAACTAGGTGGGCAATTTACTGCCGTTCTTCGTCGGCATCGCCGCGGATTCCGATTCTGGACTGTCCGCGCTCATGTTGCTATATCGTTACAAATAATTTAATTTACCATTGCAGGAAATTCGTGAGCGGTCTAAAAGGTTGATTTTGGATAGGGTGTTTAGCGTAAGTAGTTTTATACAATATATTATAACTTATATATTTACTGGCTTTACAAGAAAGAAATAAAGAAAATAGCAAAAATATTAAAAAACCTTAATTTACAGTAAAGATACTTTCATTAATATACATAATATAGACACACGCACACAAAGAAAAATGAGTGAGCAAGAATCCACAATATGAAATATATAATAAAATATATAACTTAAAGGAAAATCGTGTGCGCACATGTGGCAGTTTGGCTGAACACCAGAGCCTGTGCTACCATTATACACACTAATGAGATTCAAGATACTTTTTAATTTAAGGCCATTATACTTTGGAATATCCAGTTTGAATAAAAGTTCTTAAGGCGAAAAGAGCAGTTTTTACAATTTTTTAGATTAAACTTTACTAAACTCAGGTGGATTGATTAACAAAAAATGCATTGCAAGATTTATTAGGGCCTATTTAACTTTATGTTAATATAGTATAAAACTTTGTGTGCATTTCAGAAACGATCCGCTGACAATACCGCGTTAATTGAAGTAAGTAAATTACTAGAATTATCTATTTAAAGTTTTGTTCAAATCAATTAATTAAACATATAATTACAAGGGTTGTCACAGTCGGAGTCAATTTTATTAGGTCCTACCAACTATCATGGGTCCTACTCCAACGGAAATCATATACAGTCGAAATATTTTGTCAACATCTGCCGCCGACGTTTTCAGGAGCACAAAGCCGACTGACTGTTAGAGCTGAGCCTCCGAGAAGCAGCCTCCAGGACCTTCGTGGCACCACCGAAGATGTCGACCACGGATGCTGAAGAAACCATTGCCATCACTTTTTTCAGTTGGCCCATCAGACTGCACTGCTCCTTCGTCTGTCGTTATTGTTTAAAAATACTCAAACAAGAGAATGGTTTTACTACTTTTTTATATCTAAGCTGCTCAGAGCTGAGATTAACGTAAAAAAATATGTTCATTACATGGTATCCTAAGAACAATAGGCACAATAATAGAAAGTTCACAGTTAAGTCTTCTGCAGAAACAAATAGTAAACGACATTCTTTTCTAGCATAAGTTTATTGGCCTCCAGTTTAACGTTTATGTTGTATCTATTTCTAGCTCGAAACGGCTCTTCGGGCTGAGAGAGAACTCAGATGGGAATGTATAGTTTCGCCAATATATTGTTTTTTTGACAAAATCACTAGTGGAAAAAGGGTAAGTGCAAATCAAGTAGGCTTCAATCACCTATAAAAGACATGCCATAATTTAGTGCAAGAAACAATGGGGTCCATTTTTACAGAATTTGAAGTGTACAATGCTGTCAATTAGGCGACTAAGTCTACAAATGCTGTTAGAGCTTGCCGAACCGAAATAGAAAAATTTATACAATACAAAAAACAATACATGTTCATGCGGTGCATGCGTAAATATTATAAGGTTTTAGTACCATTTTCCATTCGCGTAGGTTTTTACAAACGTTCCTCGAAACACTCCGAAATCTATCGACCAGATTTTATATCTTGAAAAACGGTGGCTCTAACATTAAAACAAGTGTAGTGAACGTTTTGTCCGTTAATCTATAACTTACTTCATGTCTGCAGTTAATTTATCTTTCAGATGAAATTTAATTAAAATTATGCACATGGGTGGGATGTTGGGGGTTTGGATAATTTGAAATGATGATTGATGGCATGCTTAGCATTCGGGTAGTGGCGAAGTTTATGTTCCAAAAGTCTTTGGTTCTGAACCGTACAACTTCTATACACATCAGAAGAATATATATATATATATATATATATATATATATATATATTGTACGATAAACGTACAATTTCTACTTTGTAATTTAAATTTATTTGCATTTCAGAAACGGTCAGTGGACGAAACCGCGCTAGTGGAGGTAGGCCTAAGCAAAATAAATAAAAATAAAAATTTACTGATACTGATGAGTCTGGGGTAACTAGGGGCTTGCAAAAACAACCCGGCTAGAAAACGTTTCTTACTTAACTATTACTTGTTTCTCGTCTTGGAAGAAGCCGTCTGGGAGGTTTTATGACTTGATTTTTTAGCTTTTCACTAAGTGGTAAATAATTTTGTGTGATTAATTTTTGATTTGACTCATTTGAGACGTTCTTAAGGAAACCGGACAGGCTAAAATACAATACGATTTAGGTCTCCTGCCCAAAAGCCACGGATAGGCCTATAGATTAATTTTTTTTTCATTATTTCTAAATTTGGCACTGCTCCGTCACGATGTATGATGGGAAATGCTAGACACGGATTCGGTACTCTCAAAAGAACAAGAAAAAAACTACTCGAGGGCAGCAACGTAACATTCCTACTAAGTGTTTCAATTAAGAGGCTTTATTGGTACTAGTCGCTCTCCTAGTTTTATATTTTACTAATTATTATAATTTTATAGGTGGAGACTGGTCTTCGAACTGTGAGAGGCCTCAGATGGGAATGTATATTGTCGCCAATATATTGTTTTTTCGACCAAATCAATAGTGGCAAATAGGTATATATATACTATAATATAATATAATACTGTACTGCACACATGTCGTCACATCGAAAAAAGAACCGGTCCGCGTTTACTGGAACATGCTTTCCAATTTATAAATTAGTAGATATTGACATGTGTAATTTCATAGGAAATAATTTCCCTATGGTTAAATTTCAGATTCCTCGAGGGGGGGGGGGGGGGGTTCACCTCAATATATATTAAAAACCCCTTAAAACTCAATTGCATATTCTGGAACGAATAGACCAATACATTGTAACAGTAGTAACAATGACACATGACACGCAATGCATTGGAGCGGGAATTTTCCACAATTTCTCAAAAAATAATGTTTTGTACAGAAGCAAATATCTTTTTGGGAATGCAACCTGTCCGTTTTTGTTACCATATTGAACACCTAAAACATACCTGAAGGTAGTAATCATCGATAGAAAGGTTCCACAGAAAATATGTTTTAGTCATTTTTCATGAAAATTGAGTTATTTTTATTTTTTAACCCCCAGAAGCAAACTATCAAGCGGCAAGCGACCCCACACATTTTGTTAACATTAATAACGATTATAATATATGTGAATTTAAAAGAAATCGTTGGAGCCGTTTGTGAGAAATAAATTTTTTAGACGTTTTTTTTTAGTTTTTTGAGAATAAAACCCCCCCAAATTAAGTTAGCCCAAAATAAAATAAAAACAGTCTCGAGGCATGCTATTTTTAAACCTATATGCAAAATTTCATCAAAATCGACCAAGTAGTTTGCCCGAAAATCGATGAACAGACAGACAGACAGACAAGACATACTGACATACAGACAGAGCGACAGACAGACATTTCATAAAAACCAATTTTTTGGGTTCCCGGGACCTCAAAACGTGTAAATCCGTTGAAATCTCGGTATCGAAAATTTGGACCATCACAAAGCTTTCCTTATACTACGTATAAATTGGAAAGCAAAAACCGAGTGTGTGCTTAAGACCGCACGGCAGAAGTGAAAACTTCATTGGCAATCCCGATCAATTTACACGTTTAACCGAAGTAAATAATATTATTTAGGCTGCAGTATTATTAGGGATCGCGTTCGTATAGATTAAATGAGAAGCAAGCCAGAAATTAAAGTTAATATTTATTAAATTCTACATAAACCAAATTATTTATTTTCGTTTTTTTCGTATTCTGCAATCCCCTTTAAACAATATATTTCCTCCTGCACAATCTGTCGCACCTTACCTATTTACAATTACATGCACAGCACGATATTACCATGATGAATAAGAGCTTCTAACTATAAAATAAACATTAAAAAAATGTCTAAATAGCAATTAACACGTGGAATAACAAAATATAAACGGTCGAAAGTAATTTTAAATAAATACTAAAAAGACGCGGTAAAGTCAGGGCCGGCCCGTGCCTATAGGCCAACTAGGCGACCGCCCAGGGCGCCGAGCTTCGCGGAGCGGCGCTCTTCGGAAAAAATTAATCTATAAAATACTTCACCGGAAATAAAACACAATGTTTGATGGAGAAGCTTTTTTGAACAGCTTAAGATTCTTAAAATGAAGAATGAAAAAAAAAAATTAACAGTAGGTACTAGGTATTTTGTCAGAGACGTGGTAGATGTCCGTCGTCTGTAGAGTCAGAGACGCGCATATTATACGAATAGGTGTTCTGATCCCGCTCGCGCCAACAATCATCCGCGCACTTGCCACTCGCAGTAGAGAGAGAGTGTACTTTGAACTTTTAAAGCTACAATGGTTTTTGCTTTTCAATTTATACGTTGTATAAGGAAAGCTTTGTGATGGTCGAAATTTTCGATTCCGAGATTTCAACGGATTTACACGTTTTGAGGTCCCAGGAACCCAAAAAAGTGGTTTTTACGAAATGTCTGTCTGTCGCTCTGTCTGTATGTCTGTCTGTGCGTCTATTTCCGGGCAATCTACTCGGTCGATTTTGATGAAATTTGGCATGTAGGTTCACAAAAAATCATGCATCGGGACCATTTTTTTTAATATGGGCTAACTTAATTTGGGGGGGGTTTTATTCTCAAAAAACTAAAAAAAAACGTCTAAAAAAATTATTTCTCAAAAACGGCTCCAACGATTTCTTTTAAATTCACATATATTGTAGTTGTTATTAATGTTAACAAAATGTGTGGGGTCGCTTTCCGCTTGATAGTTTGCTTCTGGGGGTAAAAAAATAAAAATAACTCAATTTTCATGAAAAATTACTAAAAAATAATTTATCTGCTGAACCTTTCGATCGCTGATTCCTACCTTCAGGCATGATTTAGGTGTTAAATTGAGTAACGAAACCGGACAGGTTGCTTTCGCAAAAAACTTTTTGGTTTTGAGTAATTTTTTTTCTTTTTTTTTTAAATGATAGAAAATTCAAATTCAAATGCATTGCGTGCCTTGCCAATATTACTGTCTGGTAATGTGTTGGTCTGACCTATCTAGAATTTACCTCATCTCCAGTGACGTCTGGTAGCCAACCCCCCCCCCCCCCCAGATATCGAAAATTTAGCCATAGGAGAATTATTTACCACGAAATTACTAATTTTCTCTAACTACTAATTGATAAATTGGAAAGCATGTTCGAGTTAACTCGGGCTCTTTAATAAGGTATCCCCCTCCCCCCCCCCCCCCAAGATTTCTGGTGACAAAGACATTACGGAGGCGAAAGGCATAGTATCCACAATAGCGAAAGGGAGGGAAATTAATTCTTGGTATGCATATTTTACAATGAAAGACGTCATGAAAAAGAATCAACATATATATTGACCAAGCAGCACTTTCACAAATATATAAAACTCGAAATGCTTAAAACCCCAATATTTCAGACCTATTTTTTCAAAATTTTTATTCGGGGCCAGGGCCCACCTCAGTGGTAGGTACTGTACTGCTTGCAAAATGCGCAAAACCTCACAAATGTGGGCCCATCTCATATCTCATTTATCTTTTTTTTCTCCGGGGGATCCCTCCACCCACCCCCCTCCTTGGGTTGTAACATGCGTAAAGCC
The DNA here is from genome assembly GCA_963971405.1 of Psococerastis gibbosa. NCBI lineage: Eukaryota > Metazoa > Arthropoda > Insecta > Psocodea > Psocidae > Psococerastis > Psococerastis gibbosa. Next base: position 252,109 of record OZ020490.1, on the reverse strand, counting down.
CCACTAATTTGGGCCTATTTATCAATTTTTTCTCCGGGGGAGACCCCTTGCCCCCATCCAAGGTTGTAATATGCGTAAAAACCTCACTAATTTGGGCCTGTTTATCAATTTCGTCACCGGGGGAGACCCCCGGGCCGCCCCTTCTCCAAAGTATAATTGGCATAAAACCTCACTAATTTGGGCCTGTTTATCAATTTTTTTCCCCGGGGGATACCCCTGGCCCCCCTTTCCCCCAGGATGTAATATATGATATATATTAAATTGGTTTTCAACGGGGGCGAAATGGGGGGGGGGGCGCTGGGCAAAAGTTTCGCCTAGGGCGCCGAAAAACCACGGGTCGGCCCTGGGTAAAGTCCTTCTGACGTACTAACCAAATGCTACCAAATGCTCCATTGTGACCTTGGGGGCACGATTTTGTTGAATTGCGCATATGGCGAGAACTACGCGCCTGATCACCACAAATATAGGATGGCCTGAAAGAGGAAGAATAGACAAGACATGGGTATAATTAATAATATTGAGATAGGCCTTCTACATTTGTTTTAAACCCGCCCATGCAATTTAAAAGGGGTGTCCAGTCAGCTAAAATCTTGTGGTGCGCCTCAATCACTCTATCGGGCATGTCGCATGTCGCGTGTCGAACCAGTCTATTTTACTACCCTGCTAAAAAATCTGTGTGTGGTGCGCCTAAAGAAGTTTTCACTTCAACAACAATTTAGTGCTTGCCTAATAAATATTTACTCTTGACATCGTACAAGCGATCAATTATTGAAGAACTAGCCAGTAGGTATGGAGAATTGATTATACAAATGGGCCTATTATTAAATTATAAGGTACTGACAAACTCCTGCCCACATAAATCGCAGGGAGCTTGGGTGACACGCAGCTACGCACATTGAAATAATATATTAGACTATGTACCTATACTGTAAATAATAGGATGTGAGGAAACTGGGAAACACGATTCTCTACCTAATTTGTGCAATTCGGAAATTTAAATAAAATAGGTACGGTATATGAATAATTTTGAGTTTATTTTAAATGCATTTTTGTAAAATGGTATAGGCTAATGTTGAAAACTGCATTTAGAGAGCTGAATTTGTAAAACGTGGTGGCCCGCTAGCCGTAGACTGTTCCTTACTTTCGTAGTTGCAATAGTTAGCAAAATTATTAATTTTCTGGAATGATGTCATTTTATTGTGCTTTTTAGAAACGATCGGTGGACAATGAAATATCTGATGTGAGTATTCAGCAGCATTTTCCTGCTCATTCGAGGAAATATTTTATTTTAAGTGACCTCGATAAAATATGTAAATTACTAGCCTATTCAAAACGGCAAAAAGATAGCCCATACTACCTTTTCAGTAATTTAAGCACGATATGAAATTCAGTACGAACCAAAACTAAAGTTGGGTTGTGCGAACAGTGAGTCAGACGGACGTACATTATCTACGAAAAACATTCTGTATGCATAACGTCATATTTCGAATAATACAGTATATTTATTTACACCTATCATATATACTAGTAAAATAGGGGTCAACCAAGTCTCAAATCTAGAGGCCAAGATAAAAAGCAGAAGCCGCACAGGCTATTAAGCTACATTGATATGCATAATAATATATAAATCATACCGTACATCGCATAGACTTCTCACTTCAAATATTTCTGTGCGCACCACAATCCACAATCCATATTTTCGCTACCATATAAAACAATTTTATGGCATATTGTTCGTAATAATATGTATGTATAGGTTTATAAATTACAAAGTCAGGAGATGTAGAGTAATGGTGCGGACTCCGACTTTCATCCGAAAGGTTGTTGGTTCGAGTCCCACGCTTGCTACATTTTCTGGCCATACTTTGGAGGGCATGTAAAGCAGGCGGACGCGGGTCTTCCAAGTTGAGTGTAAGAGAGGGCTTTTTAGCCCTAACTCCACTAGGTTGGCTTAGTAATAGAACAAAAGTCAATATTTATATTTAACAAGCGGTTCCTGGCGCAGCCTTCGGCTGCTGCCTCCACCACTTGCGCCTGCGGCCTCGCAGTCACTGCTCATGTAAATTAATTGTGGTGAGTGTCGTCATGGGTGTCGCCTCGGGAGCTTTCCGTGCTCACAATCGTGCATCCTCAAGCCTGGCTGCTCTTACTTTATTCTTACTTTACTTTACCTTACTCTTACTTTATGCACACTCCAAAACTCTTTGAACACTAATTTGAACTTGAATTTGAACACAATTTGTAGGTTAGGTGTCGGGATAAAAGAAAATTAAAATGGTAGGGATGGTAGCGCAATGTAAAACATGTCCAATGTAAAACATTCCAAAATCACACACAACACACACGCAGCACCAACTGTCGGGTTAAACGAAAATTAAAATGGAAGCGATGGTTGCGCAGTCTGCCGCTAGATGTCGGTTGATGTCGGTCGGTCGGCCGATCCAATGTAAAACATTCCGAAATCCACAACTACTTAAACTACTAAAATTAATTATAAAAACATTCTCCAGTGGATCAAATTGTTAACTTAAACCATCCCGAATCTCCTTGAACACACACACAAAAAAATTCATCATAATCGGTCCAGTTGTTTGAGAGGAGGCCCGGAACATACGTACACGGACAGTGGAAATATATACATTAAGATATACTATCCTGGTAATTACGAATGCATATCAAATCAAATCAAAATATATTTCCAAAATACAATAGTTTATTTTTGTCACTTCCCTATATGGGCTAGGCCCGTTCTAGGGTGGAAATTTTTACAACAATATTCTAAATAAAATTCAATGCATGAAGTTTAAAAAGACATAAATTTTATCAAAGTTGAAAAATATATTGAATTTGTAAGTGACGAGTGTGTGTGTGTGTGTGTGTGTGTACGGTATATTCGTTACGCGTAAGCTGCAAAGGAATCATTCCCGACATCTTCGCTATTTATATTTTGCAGAATCCTAAACATATTGCTGCATTAGCTTGTCGCGAGGTGCCAGTAAACCATTATGACTCTCCCTTAGTCTCACAGATTGTTGTTTTAACGTAGCTCGGGTAGGCCCCACCATCGCTTGAAAACACTGCAAAGGAATGCTGCTATTCAGAGGGCCAGTATTAATTTTCACTATTTATGCGATTTACCATAGTATTGTCTACATTTTGTTTCAGAAGGTCGCGAGATCATTATGAGGCGGAGTGGAACCGGCGGAATTATGGGACGTTAATGTGTGGTGCTCAGTTAATGGTTGTTTCGCTCGGTCATTGTTCTTAAAAACAGTAGGCCTAACCTGTTAAAAGAAAAGGAATAGATTAGAAATACATTATTTCGAAAACTAGGCGTTTAAATTCTTGAAATACCTCATATTATGTCGATCTTACGTACACTCAGACCTAGCTCGTAAATATATACTGTACGCGTAAATAATAGGTCCCCAGTCATATGCGGTGAGCATCAGAAAACTACCAACTTTTCCCTTCGTGCATTTCTTTTTTTACATTTGTACAAAATAACTCATTGGGCGAGTCTGCTGCAGTGGCGGCGCTAGAAATTTTAAGGTGGGGGCTATGGGGGGCATTCTATCTAATGAAAAAAGAAAACATTCCCAAAATTACAGGGGGGGGGGCTTTAGGACCCCAAGACTTTGATTCATTACTCGTTCACTGCTGAAGACAGCCCAGCAAATTTTATGACTTTATTATTATTTAAATTTTCTTTTTTTAATGTGTATGAAATGCTATTGAATAGGCCTATATAACAAGAGAAAAAAAATGGTAAATGGGCCCAAATTAGTGAGGTTTTGCGCAAGTTAAACTCTGGAAAGAGGGCGGTTCCGGGGTTCCTCGCGGAGACAAAAAGTTGAGAAATCGGCCTAAATTAGTGAGAATTTTACGGATTTTGCAAGAATTAAGTACAGTTGAGATTTTTACGACAAATAAACCCGGGGGCCCGGGGGTCTCCCCCGCAACAAAAGTTCGAAAAAATAGGTCAGAAGTATTGGGGTTTTAAGCAGTAGCGTAAATAACTTCTGCTGCCCCCCCCCCCCCCCGCAGGTCAGGTCATGTAGAGTAGTGGTACGGACTTTCACCCGAATGGTTGTTGGTTCGAGTCCTACACTTCCAATATTTTCTGGCCATGCTTCGCAGGGCATGTAAAGCAGGCGGTCCCGGGCCTTCCTAGTTGAGTGTAAGAGAGGGCTTTATAGCCCTAACTCCGCTAGGTTGGCTTAGTAATAGAGCAAAAAAAGCCCTTATTTATTTAATGTAGTGGGGTTTTCACGCATTTTAACAACAGCAAAATATAGATTTTTACAAAGTTCACAAAGGAATTATTCATATTGCAGCAAGCAGGGGGGCCCTGGGGTCTCCCACGAAGATTTTTTTTTTTTAATGTTCCTAAATTTCTTAATTATAGTCAACATGGACAACAAATCGAAATTTAATATTTTTATTAAAATAAACGTAGATTTCTAAATTATCATATTATTTTTGGGAGCCGAAGTGCGCCCTCGGCAAAGCTGCGCCCCCCCCCCCCCACCGCGGGGGTTGCGGTTGTGAAAGTAATTAGTCGCCAATATGTAGATTTTTTTTCATGATGTCTTACATATTGTGAAATAGGCATACCAATAATTAATTTCCCTTTCGATATTGTGGGTAGCCTACTATGCCGTGGATACCGTAATGTCTTTGTCACCAGAAATCCTGGGGATGCTACGGGTGCCCTATCTACGCCAATGGGAATTAGCAATACCTTAAGAAAGTAAGAAACTTGTTACTAAGGACTTGCACATGTGCAAATACAAGTATCCCCTCTTAGACAATACTGACAGTAACACAAGAACAGCAACATATAGGACAATTATAAGGCTATGGACCAGGCCCCAGGGACGAACTCAACAAATTACATTAATGAATTAGGTAGGCTATATTTAGGTATTGAGTGCTACCCTCACACGCCGCTGGCATGAGGGGGCACTTCAACTGTATTTGTATTTGGATAAAATTGTTTTGGGAAAAATACACGGTTATTTATTTAATTATTATATACCAGTTGTGACGGACTTTTTTTGAATTACAATGATTCTTCAATTTAACAAAATGTCAAATATCTCAAAAGTGGGGGGGCCCTGGGGGGGCCGGCCCCCCGGCACCCCCGTAGCGCCGCCACTGGTCTGCTGCCATGGAATACCTGGTCCGTGCCTACTGATCCGTTTCTATTTGATTGAAATGGTTAGGAGATAGGTACTGTAGCTGCACCATCCGAGTTTTTATTCCCAGTGCCCAGGTACCTTTGTCCTTTATCCTGTATTGAGAACAGTGTACTGGTACCTACATTTTGTTGTTGTACAATGTTTGGATCTAACACTCGCTATATTGTATAGGCAGTTTTCCAATGCATAGCCAGGTACAATGTTGATTGAGTTAGCTAATAGGCCCAATTAGCGAAGCAAAGCGTATTTGATCTGGCGGACGAGTCCCACTGTCTATCAATTAAACGGCAGTCAAGTTTAAATATATGAACGTACTTTCGAATTAATTACTATGGAATACTGGACTACCAATGCACGGGGATGTCCAAGACTTTTCAAACGAAATTGGGCACCACCCTAAGAAATGTTAATATACGAATAGAATCCAACCTAGGCTTAGTTCGTAAAATGTACCTAACTTGTAAATAGTAGATAGGTTGCGTTTTAAGCTTATATGTTCAACAATTTTTGCTTTCCAATTTATATACATAATATAAGGAAAGCTTTGTGACGGTCGAAATTTTCGATTCCGAGATTTCAACGGATTTACACGTTTTAAGGTACTAGGAACCCAAAAAAGTGGTTTTTACGACATGTCTGTCTATCGCTCTGTATGTCTGTCTGTGGGTCGATTTCCGGGCAAACTACTCTGTCGACTTTGATGAAATTCGGCATGTAGGTTCACATAAATCATACCTCGGGACCATTTTTTTTTTATTTGGGGCTAACTCAATTTGGGTGGAGGGGGGGGGGTGGTTTATTCTCAAAAAACTCCAAAAAAAACGTCTAAAAAAATTATTTATAATTAACGATTTCTTTTAAATTCACATATATTGTAGTCGTTATTAATGTTAACAAAATGCGGGGGGTCGCTTGCCCCTTGATAGTTTGCTTCTGGGGTAAAAAAATAAAAATAACTCAATTTTCATGAAAAATGACTAAAAAATATATTTTCTGTGGAACCTTTCCATCGATGATTTCTACCTTCAGGTATGTTTTATGTGTTCAATAGGATAACAAAAATGGGCAGGTTGCATTCTCAAAAAAATATTTGCTTCTGTGCAAAAAATTAATTTTTGAGAAATTATGGAAAATTCACGCTCCAATACATTACATTACGTACGTGACATGTGCCATTGTTACTATACTGTTACAATGTATTGGTCTGTTCGTTCCAGAATATGCAATTGAGTTTTAAGGGGTTTTTAATATATATTGAGGTGAACCCCCCCCCCCCCCCCCCTCGAGGGATCTGAAATTTAACCATAGGGAAATTATTTCCTATGAAATTACACATGTCAATATCTACTAATTTATAAATTGGAAAGCATGTTCGAGTAAACTCGAACCGGTTCTTCCAAATTGCAACCAAATTTCGGACTAAATTGCCCGTGGTAGTGAATTATATTAATCTACAGGCCACATTTGGGGAACAATGTTATTATTTTATGATAATTTAAACATTCGTTTACGTGATGGGCTGTTCTGGTAGGACAATTAATTAAGGCCTATCAATAAAATATAAGCTTATCTAAGTTATTTGTCAAAATATTATAAAAAAATAGTTTTTGTGATTAACTCTCAACTTGAACATTAGCCATTAAATGACGTGCCTGGTCCCAATAGGGATTTTGCGTGCTACATGCATGATACAGGATATATACAGTACCGGATATCCCACAGGATGTAGCCTATACATGCAACTGAATCTTTACTGAATATATTGCTTCACACTAGTCAAATGTCATTCCTCTCCTGCAAAAGGTACGTTCGTCACTGAGCGTCCAGGTAACGTATTCCCCTAATTTTAGAGTTTAGCGCGGCCATGTGACCGTACGATAGGCTATACTGTTATTTTGTATCTGTGCTTGGATTTCCCCCGCGGGGAGACCGCACTGTAATAGAAAGTTGGCATGGCAACGATATGCGCAAGCAGTCGTCGCGGCGTGGGCATTTTGGATGCATTGAGAATGTCGATTTCAAGAATTAAATAAAGACTCTTTTAAATGAATACTTGTTATTATTGTGTAAAGGAACATGTAAATCATGACATGGTGTCAGAAGTTTAACTAGCAACAGCAAGATGTCTTTTAAGCCGCCTGTGGCAATTGATTTTGCCGGTGGGAGCAGCCTGGATCTGGACACGCAATGGCGGAAGTTCAAGATGAGTTTGGAAGTTTATTTTGAAGCCTCAGAATTGGTCAAAGCTTCAGACAAAAGGAAAGTAAATATCCTGCTCAATCCATTGGGGACGGAAGGTCAAGATCTATTTCAATCCTTCAATTTTGCAAGTGATAAGGAAAAATATGAATTTGACACAGTTGTGCTAAAATTTGATGCGCACTTTCTTAAAACAAAATCTTTGAACCGAACTGGGGGGTTTACATGCCTCTTCGGCCTGTTATTGATTTCCGGATTGACATAAACATTATCATTCACATTACCATTGTTTTTAAAATATCGCAAATCTTTTCTATTTCGCCGATAAACGGCAGGTCCTACCCTAACTAGAAATGATCTAGGGTAACTCTTAAGAACTTCTTCAACACAAAGATGCTGTGGTCGTACCTAATGTACTTCGAAAAGAAATGCTGAATATAATTCACAAAAGTCACCAGGGCATCGAAAAATCAAAAGCATTGGCTAGGCACACTTTATTGTTTTGGCCTACAATGAACTCGGAAATACAACAAAAAGTAGAAAACTGTGTGACGTGCCAAACATTCGCTAATAAAAATGTAAGTGAACCACTGTTGCCACATGTAATTCCTGACAGACCGTGGCAAAACATTTGTGCAGATATTGCTGAATTTGACAATAAGTCATTTTTAATTGTTAAAGACTACTATTCTAAGTGGATTGAGTGTATTAGTTTGCATGGGAAAACGGCCGGGCATGTTATTAAAACACTGAAGGCAATATATGCCACCCATGGTATACCAGAGATTCTCATATGCGATAATATGCCGTTCAACAGTGAAGAATTTGTACAGTTTCCTCGTTCCTATGACTTTACAGTTAAGTTTTCCAGTCCCCGATATCCACAATCAAATGGTATGGCAGAGTCTGGAGTAAAACAGATAAAGGCAATGCTTAAAAAATGTAAAGAGGATGGTTCTGATTTTCTCCTCGCACTGCTGGAGTTTAGAAACACCCCCATCACTGGCTCCTCTTTCTCTCCAGCACAATTATTATATAATCGCAGACTTAAGACTTGTGTTCCGACTGCTAATACTCTGTTAATGCCTAAGCTTAATGACAGAGCCAGGGAAAACTTAACTAAAATTCAAAACAACCAAAATCGTTTTTTTGACAGGGGAACGAGGACCTTACCTTTGTTGCGTAGGGGCGATAGTGTGATGGTAAGAAACGGTGAAAAATGGGAAAAGGGAAAAGTTGAAGAAGTTCTTAAGAGTTACCCTAGATCATTTCTAGTTAGGGTAGGCCCTGCCGTTTATCGGCGAAATAGAAAAGATTTGCGATATTTCAAAAACAATGGTAATGTGAATGATAATGTTTATGTCAATCCGGAAATCAATAACAGGCCGAAGAGGGTAAACCCCCCAGTTCGGTTCAAAGATTTTGTTTAATTTTTATTTAATTCAATTGTTTAATTTTTATTTAATTTAATAATATTGTTAAAGAAAGGAAGATGTAATAGAAAGTTGGCATGGCAACCATATGCGCAAGCAGTCGTCGCGGCGTGGGCATTTTGGATGCATTGAGAATGTCGATTTCAAGAATTAAATAAAGACTCTTTTAAATGAATACTTGTTATTATTGTGTAAAGGAACATGTAAATCATGACACGCACTATGCTTTCTATTTGTTTAGTGTGTAATTTGTAGTAAACTATACACCTGATGCTGATGAGCTTTGGATAGGGGACTAACTTCTGTTTGAGCAGGAAATACCTGGACCCACCCGGCAATAAGGATCAACGAGAAGTCATTACAAGCACATTTATTTATTACTTTTCCCTCCCAAATGTCTAAGCCTTACAACAATAATATATCTAATCTCGGCGAATCTCTTTGTACAACTATATCTGGTTCCTACAGAATATTGATAGCAACATCTAATGATCAAAACTATAATATACAAATTAATATATATATATATATACATATGGAAGGCATAGTGGTAGCTTGTTCGTGCTTGTGGGAGTCTCTACAGACCATGCGATCAGAAACCTGTCGTAACTCAACGCAGGTATACTATTACCTACAGAGGCGGCTGAAGAGGTTATTCGGATAAATTCATTGAATGGTTTGTATGCGAATAACCTTTTATCAAAATAAACAAAACTAATAATAATGGACTTGAATCTAACTAAAACACGTAATTTGGATGAATTGAATCAGAGAAAGGGAGAAAAACACACATTTTCCTTATTTGATATTAGTACTCGTAACTAGTTTAGGAATTTAATTTTTAGTTGACTTCAAGTAAAGTTTAGATTTGTTCCACAGTTACTGACATTACGTTAGTTACACTTTCTTGTAGGCCATTTGACGTAGGCCTAGTATTTAAATAAGATGTTTTTTTAACATTATTAAAATGCAATGGTAGGATACATTAGGTGGAGAACTTGGTCAAAATCTTAGACTAGAATTGAGATGCTATTGATAATAGGCCTACATATATTGGAATGTTGTTATCTGTCTTAAATGAAAAATGAGATTAAATCAAGTTATAAAACAGGCGTTTAAAAATTTGGCACACAGAAGAGTTTTGTTTGAAGTAATTTTCCTTTAAATTACAAAACCTTGTCAATTTGCATATAGTATTAATGCTTCCATTTTCTATTTCTTTAACATTGAAATTAATTAATAAAATACTGTTTAGATAGGCTATCTTAGCCTAATACCATATATTGCATTTTTTTTTCTCATGTGAATAATGGGCATTATTCGGTATTCTGCCGAAATTTAAAAAAGGGGACCGAACACCAAATAGCAGACGAATATTCGTATCATCGTAGGCTATTGATTTGCCACAGATTGTGTAGACATGGAATGGTCACGTATTTTTGACCAAATTAAATATCTTCTGGTTTCACAGCCGCAAAGATGTACGAATGTCACAAAGTGGTCAGATGATATTATAATCATAAAAGCTTCCTAACTCTATTCTATAAAGCCTGTATAATGGCTTCTACCAGGGTATTTGGTGTGAATAATATTTGTGCATTTTTACGGCCATTCTCATGAAAGTGTGACCAAGCGTTAATTTGGATTTTTGTTCTAAACTGTAAGCATTAGGCTCAATGTAATTCGTACTTGACGAAATAGTATGCAATACTAATTTTTAATTTGACCTAATTTTTTAAATAATTATTACATATTTTTGAATTTTTTGGCTGGACTAGAGCCGAATGTTACCAGTCCGGATTGCTTTGGAAAACGTTGACATTAATGTGTTTAATAACCGGGTCGTTTCGCAATATTTTTTTTGTCCAAAGTTTTTCGTTATGCCAGTCCCAAAAGTATTAACTAATATTGTGGAAAAATGAGCAGGGATAATTTACATTAAAATGAAATGAAATTAAAATGAAACGTTCAATGAAGATGGCACCAAGAAGCAAGTGATTTTTTAAATTTTATTATTATTTATTAAAATATTGCACTACGACTGAGCCTAAACAGACTTTCTTCTTCAAGTTACAGCCGGATGATGGCTGGTCGGCAGCAACATATTGCAGCGATGTCTCCAGTCTCCGCGATTTTGACATGTCCTCTTCAGCTCCTCATAGGACGTTATCCCCAAATCATTTTTAACTTGTTGGAGATATTCGTTTCGTGGCCGTCCCCGTCGATTTACGCCTTCTATTGACCCTTCAATGATGCAGCTGACTAAGTTATCATGCCGGAGTAGGTGTCCGATCCAGCGTGCCCTAGCTCCTAGTGGATATGGATGCAACAAGGTTCCTTTTTTTCATTTATTTGGGTTAGGACTTCCTCATTAGTTACATGGTCTTGCCAAGGTATTCTCAAAATGCGGCGATAACACGACATTTCGAATGCTTCTAGTTTCTTGACATATTTTTCGCTTATGCACCATGTTTCACATCAATATAGTAGAATGCTCCACACAAGAGACTTAAGCATTCTTTTCCTGAGTCTGGTATTTATATTGTTAGACTGAAAAATTTTCGACTTTTTATTGAAAGCGACTCTTAAATTGCCTGGTGCAATCTATACTCAATCTCAAACAGACTTTGTCATACCTTAATGTCAGTCCAGTCCATTTAAGACCATTTTAAATTTATTATCACAAAATATTTGTCAGTTAGGTTTTTAAAGCTGTTTTAGTGTAACATACGCCGGATAACTTCGCTTGGTCAAATTTTCGCGTAATAATAGAAATTTGTAGCTCCAGTCCGTGTTATGCCAGTCCCCTAATTAGGAAGGACTGGGATACATCTTCAGGACTGGACCAATCTAAGTTATGGCTTATGCTTTCAAACGCAAGGGAAAACATGAAAAAAAAAGATAAACGACATGAGCTTGCCCCGACTGACACTCAAGTTTCACGAAAAAAAAATTCTTCAGATAATATAAGTAGCCATAGGGGAGCCTAGATGATCAAGACATATGGTACCATGTTAGTTTAGTCCTTGCACCAGTCCTTCCTCAGACCGGTTGTGTTAGCCCAGTCCATTAAAAAGTCATTTTTTCCAAATAGTACTAAAAATAAAATAAATTAAGCTACACAAATCCATCTGTTATTTCTTGGAAAGTGAAGGTAAAAAAATTATTTTGAACGGATTTTGAGCTTGGATAACTTTGGTTTTATTTTATTGCTTATGGTCAGACTTTCATGAGAATGGCCGTTTAATGAATTTTGAATGTGACCTCTTTCATAACTTGGCGGCTTTGGAACGAGCAATTAATTAATTTCATAAAAAATACACGGCCATTCATTGTTTATAAAATATTTTGAAATCTATCCTTTAAAGTCTCAAGTTCGTTGTTGTTATTGACGTGACAACGTCTAATAAATCGATGAGCGCTGGCTAGAATACCAGGTGCATGTACGAAAAAGGGTGACGCGGGTCGGGAACGCGGGTCAGTAACGCTGGTTTAAAGCAACTTTTTGGGCAGATGTAGATGGTTTATCTTAATTTAAATTATACCCATGTCTTCGTCTATTCTTCTTCTTTCAAGCCATGGTGATGGTGATTTGTGGTGATCAAGCAAGAGGTTTGGCTTTGGGGGTGTGAGACGTCAGGGGGTGCGCACGAAATTCAAACTACTTAAGGGCTTCTCTACATTTCTTTCTCTTTCCAGCCATATATTATTATTTAAGTAAGATTTATTAATTTAGGCGTTGTCACGCTATCGTCCGTAAACCGACTTTGCAACCGACTTACAGACAACCAATTTTTTTTTTACAGAGATTGGAAAATTATGGAGCCCCCAATGCTGCTGGTAGTGCTTTTTGCTGTGGCTGCATCAGCTGTCGATGACAATTGCGACTTCCAACAGAAACTCGAGCCAGGCCGTACATACCAGCTTTCTTCTCCTGGATACCCAAGCAAGTACAAGCCAGGTAAACATTCTCGAGCGGAAGGCTGTGATGAAAGTGGGCACCACAAGTCCAAGAATACCATTAGTTAGCTACATTGCAGATTTATAGGGCATGCTATTGTAAAACAAGTGTTTTAATTGCACCTCTACGCTGGTCCAGTAATAAAAAAAAATCGCGTGCGTGTATCAGTTTACACATGTAAGAAGTGAAACTTCTTTATGACATCATTAATCGAAAAATTCTAAAATCTACTACACCCTATTTACAATTTTACAGAAATTGGTTAAATAAAGCTGAATTAGATAAAGTTTAAGCAAAAGGTTTTTTTTATATTATAACCAAGGATACAAATAATTCGATTATTTTACCTTAATATTGTTGCTAAGATTATAATAGCATTTCATTAATTATATTGGTTGTCTGTAAGTCGGTTGTAAAGTCGGTTTACAGACGATAGTTTAACGTGACAACGCCTAAATTACTAAATCTTACTTAAATGATATATGGCTGGAAAGATAAAGAAATGTGGAAAAGCCCTTAAGTAGTTTTGAATTTAAATAGATAATAACACAGCCTAAAGAGGCCTATTTTTGTTGAAAATCGTGCGCACCCCCTAACGTTTCACACGGCCCCCAAAGCCAAACCCCTGGCTTGATCACCACAAATATAGTATGGCCTGAAAGAGGAAGAATAGACGAAGACATGGCCCATGGGTATAATTTCAATTAAGACAGGCCTTCCACATCTGCCCAAAAAAATTGAAAACTTAAAACCGCCCATGGAATTCAAATGGGATTGCTGGAAATTAATTAAATTAATTATTATAATTATATTATAATCTACTTGTTTTCCTTATAATATACCTATGTATTTATTAGATTCAAACCCGTAACAAACGGGAAACAAAAATAGTTATGGCATGTATTTGTTTGGGCCTAGGGCCTCATTGGATGTTGCATCCGGAGGTACCTGCGCCGATATAATATATTTTGTTCAATTTTATTTTTTCAATATATTTCCCTCACTTGCTGGAGGAACCAGTGAGGACAAAAAAAAAAATTGAAATTAAAATTAATTTTTTGGCGTCATTTTTTTTAGCAATTTTGTGTTCCACTCGTGTTTAAGGGGTGATTTTGAAACTATGTATTTATACTCGTTTGAAATCTTAATTTATACTGCTTCTAATGAGACATTAAAAATTCATTTCGGTTGAAAATTGCAGGCTGTAGAATTTTTTTACTCTATGCATGTAATGCGAAAAGTACACTTTCAACATGTTATCCGCCGAAACACGGATGGCTTACACAGTCACCTGAGCCCGAACCAAGAGACGGATAGTGAAACTGAATACATGTCTAGAAAGAATAAGGAAGGTGGAAAAGAACTAAAGTAGTTTGAAGTTTTCAAATTGATATTAATACCCCCAAAACGCGGCTGAAAAGGCCTATTTTCACTGAAAATCGGAAAATTTAGGCGCACCTCCTCACGTTTCTTCCCCCCAAAGTCGAACCCTTTGTCCTATCACAACAAATATAGCATGGCCTGAAAGAGGAAGAATAGAAGACATGGGTACATAATTTAAATTGAGATAAGCCTTCTACATCTGCCCAAAAATGAGCGTCATCCGTGAGTACCGAAATCAGGATGGCGCGTAACGCGTAATCGAAAAACATTACATACGATTTTTTCTCCCTGCGTCGATAAAGAAGTTTGACTTCAATAATAAAAATAACTATATATTTCTAAGATAACGACAATGCAAATTTTACTGTACATTATATAAATTTTCAGGTATAATATGCAGATGGTCTGCTGTTTCTTCAATAAATAGCACTGTGCTCTTAAAATGCAGCCTTTCAATTCCTCAGGTAGGTCAAATTTAAATAAGATAACATAATAATATTTTTGAAAAACTCTCCATCAAAGCTTATATAATGTCTCTTTCAAGTAGACTTGCAGACTTCATCAAAAGACATCAAAAGATAGGCTCTCATTGAACCGGCTCAACACGAATTTCATATCATACAAACGTCTTGATCAAGTTCGTTAACCGAATAGATACGCCCTTCTGTTTCAAGATGGCGACCGATCAAAAAATGATAAACATAATATTCCAGTTAATATTTATCGCAGAGGGATGGAATAAGACGTGACCGAAAGCTTGATTTTTTTTTTTTTTTTTCATACGATAATTAACCATTTTTACGACATATTAACGATTTCAATTGATATTATCCCATTGTGATGAAACGTGACGCAAAAATTAATCATACCAGTGTCTTGATCAAGTTCATTAACCAGCCTGATCTATCATTTAATTTCAAGATGGCGGCCGATAAGAACCTTAAAAAATTTATATCATAGTTAATGTTGGTTGTAAAAGGGTGGAATAAAATGTGACTGAAAGCCCGTATTTTTATCCACGATTACGGCAATTGACACGTTTTATACGATAAATGAACGATTTCTAGATGGCGGCCAGTCAAATTGAAAATAATCTAATGCCAGCATAAAAGTTCATTGTCGTCATTATAGCGTTTGAAAATGCGGAAAGCGGGGTCAGCGCTCTTGCGAAATGGGTTCAAGTGTAGGACTTCAATAGTGTAATACGTTATCATTTATAAGGAAATGTGAAACCGCCGCCCCGCGAAGCAAGGTCGGGGCTTGCATGGAATCTCTCTACACCTCACGATCTCAGCCAAAAGGGACTTTTTATTTTTGCAATGAGTTTGGTTTCTCTGAAAACTCCAAAGCTGACGTCTTGTTTATTATTTAGAGCAATTTGAATATAACCGGGTTTTCTTAGATCCCAAGGTTATGCATGGTGCAGATTTCGAGAAACGAGATTCATATTCAGCGGGTTTGAGTTAATGATATAAACCTAATTGGCAAACTTTTACCCGAAATACCCCTTGGATTGAAAACTAGCAGCCCTTTCAGAATTTTCGACTATACTATCTATGCATACCATTACTGTTAAATTTTGCAGAGCGATGGATGTTCTGCAGATCGTTTACTTGTATCTAGAACAGGTGACACAATTTTAGCCAATGCAGACACCTACTGTGGCTCTGGGGACTTGGTAGCGGTATCTACAGCAAATGAAATTACCATCGGCTTCATCGCCTCAGCACAAAGTGAAGGGGGCTCATTTTACTGTTCCGTTAGCTCACAGCCAACGACAGTTGGCCTAAAAAATGAGATGAGAACCGGTATTATATAAATATTGTATATGCATCATTTTGGCCATTGCATTAAAAGTAACTGCAATATTAAGTTGATTGTTAATCAGGCTAACGGCTGACTTACACAGAGTTAAAGTGAAGGAAAGTGCGATTTCTTCCACTTCCCACGCACATTAAGAGTGGCCCCTTTGGGAAATTCCACCCCAGGGCGGATTTAAAGTTACTTCTCAGCCAAAGGTATGAAAAGGGGCCACGAGCCTTTCAAACAATGGGTAATGGTAATGTAGCAGATATTAAAATACTATGATGTGACTAAACAAGACCGATAGCGTGTAGATGCACGTCTTCTCATACTGTACTGTAACGGCTTCTTGCTGACGGAATTACAATAATAACATGTTCTTCTGACGTCACAATCTCATCGATAGGTTGGCAGCACTCCTCCCTACATGTCATCCCCAGCCTTCCCGGCTCTGCATCTTCCTCTTCAGCTCTTGGTATGTTCGAGCTCCCGCGTCCTCCTTCAGTCGATTCTCAAATTCCTTCTTCGGCCACCCGCTTCTATTGGTTCCTTTCACAGTGCTCGCATTGATGGTGTGTACCAGAGCAATTTATTGCTTTCCAATTTATATGTAGTATAAGGAAAGCTTTGTGATGGTCAAAATGTTCGACTCCGAGATTACAACGGATTTACACAAGAATCCAAAAATGTGGTTTTTACGAAATGTCTGTCTGTTCATCGATTTCCGGTCAAACTACTCTGTCGATTTTGATGAAATTTAGCAAGTAGGTTCACAAAAATCATACCTCGGGACCATTTATTTTTATTTTGGGCTAACTCAACTCAACTTTTGGGGGTTTCATTCGCAAAAAACAAAAAAAAACGTCTAAAAAAATTATTTCTCTAAAACGGCTCCAACGATTTCTTTTAAATTCACTTATATTGTAGTCGTTATTAATGTCCACAAAATGCAATGGGTCGCTTGCCCCTTGATGGTTTGCTACTGCGGGTAAAAAATAAAAATAAGTCAATTTTCATGAAAAATGACTAAGCAATAATTTTTCTGCGGAACCTTTCTATCGATGATTTCTATGATGATTTCATTTCATGTATGTTTTAGGTGTTTAAACGAGTAACAAAACAGAACTGGTTGCTTTCCCAAAAAAGTATTTGGCTTTGTGCAAAACATTATTTATTGAAGAAATATAAAATTCACGCTCGAATACATTGCGTGCCGTGCCATTATTATTATATTATTTGCTATGAAAAAAACAGAGTAACTTACTCATTATCTATATCTACTAATTGATAAATTGGAAAGTATGTTCGAGTAAACTCGGACCGGTTCTTATTATTTTTTAGGCATGTTTTTCAAGATAATTCTATCTTTTTTATTGTTTGTCCCAAACCAAAGACAGAACCTGTCGAGACATGTAGAGTAATGGTACGGACTCTGACTTTCACCCGATAGGTTGTTGGTTCGAGTCCTACACTTCCTACATTTTCTGGCCATACTTCGGAAGGCATGTAAAGCAGGCGGTAAGTGGGTAAGTGAGTATAAGAGAGGGCTTTATAGCCCTAACTCCGCTAGGTTGGCTTAGTAATAGAACAAAAAGGCCTTATTTATTTATTTATTTATTTAACCAAACTATCAGGGGGGAGCGAACTAAGTAATAGCGTTTTTTTTACATTAATAACGACTACAACATAATATGTGAATTTTACAAAACACTGCTGGGGACGTTTTTGAGAAGAAAACACTAACCGTTAAAACTCCTTAAATTGAGTTAGCCCAAATAAACGAACGAGTACGAGTGAGCCCGTTTTCCTATTCAACAATTAGTATAGGTACCAAGATGGGTAGTTCACTGGTAAACAATTGTCCTGGAGTTCAATTTCTCAGAATCCAAGTGTCAAAGCGCCTTTATATCGTAATGAACCCACGCGGCTAGGAGTAACTGCGCATATCAACATTCGCCCATCACTCGTGCCAAGAGGCATGCCAGTGTCGGAAGTTGCATTTCACTGACGAGTACAACTCCCCTACTGTTTGCCCGAGCTATGTCGACCACTGGACTTGTTCCTGCTGCTTGATGTGTTTGAGCCTGTGTCGGTTGAGACATGTTATCTGTGTGAACCGCATGTCGCAGTCCGTGCACTGGTACGGCTTCTCCCCCGTATGGGTTTTCGTATGCTAAAAGAATAAAAAGCGTAAATATCATGGAATAACGTCATATCCGGAGAAGGGAGTCAAGCAAAATCTGAGGGGAGCGGGACTAGAACCCACGGCCCATGTCCTTCCCGGGCACCGGCTGACCATCTGTCTTACAGGTACTATCCCCAATTATATGATGCCCATCAAAAGGCATAGCTACACCATGTATGTACACACCTATGGGCAGGGAGGGCGCTTCTCTCTCTCCACCTAAACCTTCCAAAATTAATTTGATTTTAAAAATTTCTATTTGGCCAAAGAACGGCAGATATATGGTGTCAGACCAAAAACCATTACTTAAAAATTTCACGCGCCTTCACTGCGATATTCGGGATCAAGTAGTCTCTTCTATGCTTATGACGGGTAAATGCCCTCCTTTTTCACACCCGGGTCTTCCAGTTGACAGTTAGGTACATAAATATTCGCTGGTAAATTCAAAAGGTTGCTGCAAGCAATATGAGTAAAACCCCACTATTTTACGTTTTTTTTAACTTGTCACAAGTGTACAACTAGGCCACACAGCAACCTTTTACTTTTGGCAAACACTCAGAGCGGTCCTGTAGTGGTGTCAAATTTCAAAACGCCATCAAAAATATTTGCGCGGCATGGAAGAGCGTCGCTTGAAATCTGAGTATAGAGGGAGATGACCAGTTGGCCATCCTTCGCATTTAAGTTTAAAATATGTGCATGGGTACTATAATGTTCAATTTTAATTTAATAATGCTAAATCTAACATTGCGTGCATTATGTCTATCTGAATAGACCGCCTAGATAATTTTAAGAATAGGCATACCGAAAGAACAAAGTTGGGGAGGGGGTAAATCTAATGTCATGTCCCCTAATTAAAAGCTGGGTACGTCCATGGCATTGCTACACGCCTATTTAACTGACATGTCAGGGATCAACCTAATTTGCATAAAGCATTCACCAATGTTAACCATTAACATGCCTAAGGTGTAGAGAAAACACGATGTTTCGGAAAGGCATAGACCGTGGATTCGAGTCAGGTCCCTATTGCGGATATGACGTCCAGAGGAGGGCTGCCTCTTTCAACTTAGTCAATTTAATATTTTAAAAAAATGGAATGGAGCTGTTGTTGAATACTGCCCTAACGCTTAGTCGACATTGCATGCGTCTATATTAGTAATGCCTACTGTTCGCCCAGAAAAGTTTGCAAATGACCATGAAAATATCCCTTAATTCTTTACCAAGTCGGGGCCAAGCCCCGCCTCTCCTTATTGTAAATTCTCTATGCTGCATTTTCAAATCAGATAGAACTACTTTGCATGTGTTTGTATACACAAAACTTACAGGGGTTCCATTCCAAATTTAATGCATTAAGGTCACAAGTGGACATTGCTTATTTTTTTAAGCTAAAATTGTCGATCTGTTGCACTTTTTACGAATTCACGACTCCAATGTCAAAATTAAAATAAAATTTTTCTGAATGTTAGTTAATTGTCTTCAACTACTGTAGCAACGTTAGTGGAACGGTTTTAGGATCATCATAGAACAAAATCAAAGCAATATTTATTGTTATAATTATTATTAGTGATGCGTTTCTTGAATTTGAGAAATTTATAAAATTTTCATCTTACCATACTGTGTTATAAAATGGATCAACTTGAAAGTAGACAGTTAACTTAAGAGCGTTCAGGCCACAGAATAGATGAGTGTTAAGTCTTACCAAAGGAAGCAGGCCTAGTAAGAGCTAGGAAGCAACTGAAGCAACATTTCCGCATGAAACGTTAGGTAAGGCAAGCAAATTCACTAGGAGGCATGAATGATGATCTTAAACCTTTGCGAACTATTTAAGGAAGTTGAAAGTTATATATATTATATATATATATATATATAATAGAGTCTAGGAGTCCGTCGAGGTATAAAATTAACAGAAATATAAAGGAAAGAAGACGTCAATAATACTACAATAATCTCGACGAATGTGATGAAAGTATGATAAGGAACCTCATAATTATGTATATTCATCCTAGGATGATTGCTGACTGTTAAGCTTGGACACCCTGCGACAAGAAATATTAGAGCTTGATGGTCGTTACCAAATGCCCAAGGAGAGCCTCCGCGTATTTATCACTAGGCGTCTTCATTTCAGGTAAAATAAAAAACACAACCAGTCGGTTGAGGAGACTATTATAAATACACGCATCAGAAGTGCAGCAGAAACAAAGTAGTCACAATTTAAATGCTGTGCAGATTTAAGATGTTTGACAAAATACAACGTCTTGGTCGAGTCGCCACGCACGCTTTCTTGGCCTTATAGGTATTTACAAGGAATCCGAAACGCCAGGTCTGAAGGAAATCGCATTGTATACCTTGACGAGACCCTTATTGGTGTGATACACAGAAACTCTATTCTGTGGCCTGAACGCTCTTAAGTTAACTGTCTACTTTCAAGTTGATCCATTTTATAACACAGTATGGTAAGATGAAAATTTTATAAATTTCTCAAATTCAAGAAACGCATCACTAATAATAATTATAACAATAAATATTGCTTTGATTTTGTTCTATGATGATCCTAAAACCGTTCCACTAACGTTGCTACAGTAGTTGAAGACAATTAACTAACATTCAGAAAATTTTTATTTTAATTTTGACATTAAAAGATTTGACATTTGACGTTAAAAGTGCAACAGATCGACAAAAAAAAAAAAAAAAAAATAAGCAATGTCCACTTGTGACCTTAATGCATTAAATTTGGAATGGAACCCCCGTAAGTTTTGTGTATACAAACACATGCAAAGTAGTTCTATCTGATTTGAAAATGCAGCATAGGGAATTTACATGGAGAGGCGGGGCTTGTCCCCGACTTGGTAAAGAATTAAGGGATATTTTCATGGACATTTGCAAACTTTTCTGGGCGAACAGTACTTACGTTTTTCAGTGCGGAGGTGTCTGCGAAACGTTTGCCGCAGGTGTGAACCTGACACTTGTAGGGTTTCTCCCCACTGTGAGTCCGCAGGTGTTTCCGCAGGTTGGAGCTGTCCCTGAACCTGCAGCCAAGGCCAAACACACATTCACATGAAAACTGCCAACTAAAGAGTCTAATCAGGATTATTCACAAGAACAAGCATAAATCTAAAATTAAAAAAATTAGGTACTTTGAAGACTATATGCAGAGGAGAAGCTAATACCACTTCTTTGGGCTTAGGCTTCAAATCATTACCGAATGTGACAGCCTGCACAGTCTTACCACGGTTAAATATACTTACTAGGCTAATGCAAAGAATAACCGAAATGCTAAAGAACCTGAAAAGTGGCCGTATGCGTATAAGCTACGATACAAGCTTTCCCCACATCGTGAGACGTCGCCTTCGCCTGCTCAGGCAGAAAAATCTTCTTAAGACATCGGTAGACGGTCGCTAATTCAGAAATATTGTCCTAATACTGAACGTGACACATTAATAAGAGCCATTACGCCACCATTACAAATTTCTCCGTAAGGAATACCGGACGGCACCGCCATAACCCAATGCATGCCGTATTCGTTACCGAGACATTTCAAACGGTAGCGGGAACGGCCCTGAGCAGTATACAAGTCAGACGGTCGACTATATTTGCAGTACTGACCATTTCTGGCATATTTCGCACTTGCCGTAGGTCTCTCCGGTATGCGTTCGCATGTGTGTCTTGAGTACGGAGGTCGAGGAGAACGCCTTGGGGCACAGCTGGCACTGGTGGGGCCGCTCCCCGGAATGCGTCCTGCAATATAACAAGTAACCTGCATAAAATGGGGTGGGAATAGGAGGGGGAGCTAAAGTGCTCATTGGGACAACAAGGATTAAAGAACAGATTTGCTGTTCAGCTCTTGGTATGTTCTCGTCCTCCATCAGTTGTCCATGAATTCTCTCTTCGACCGCGCATTTCTATTGGTCCCTTCCACTGTGCTCTCAAAGCAGGTGTGTACCAGATTTTCGTGTCTTAATAACTGCCTTACCCATTTTGCTCTTATAATTTTTATATGAGGTAGCAGCTATCTCTCTTCATCAATAGCCTCTAGCACTCTGATTTAGCATTATTTTATAAAAAACGCTTTAATGCACTTATTCAAGGGTTTCTGAAATAATCATAATTCAAGTGTGCAAATGTAAATTTCCTGTGAAAGCTTGAATTTTTTATTTGACTACTTTTATATCTTTGCGGCTGAGGAACGAGAAATTATTTATTTTCGTAAAAAACCCACAACCATTCACATAATATTTTCGAATCTGTTCCTTAACGACGTTACGAATCAAAGCTGGCATTAGTTACCTGAGGTGGTACTTGAGCACCGTGTTCGAGACGAAACGCTTGTCGCACTTGTCGCATTTGAACGGCCTGTCTCCTGTGTGAGTACGGATGTGCTCTGAAACACCACACCGCAATTGTAAGATTGGGCTATGGGTAAAGTCTTAGTTACGCATGGCATGGGACGGAATACATCCACATTGAGGATAAGAGATAAATTATCTAAGCCCACAGATTCATAATAGAATCTACTACGGTTTAAGCCATTAATCAAGAAAACAGGCAGCTGATATCCTACTTAAATTATAAAATATCATACTTGGCCTAAAATACCATTTTTTAAACTACAAAATTAACACACATTGTCTATTCAAACGGATAAAACCATATGCCTGCCCCTGCAAGTCTATAAGTCAATTAAAGCAGGTTCAAAGCCTGTAATCAGAATATCCATACGATATACACAATGTTTAAACGTCAGGGATGTTAGGAAATTAAATTATTGCTTGCGTTTTGAAACTTTCAAGTTAAAAAAAAAAAAAAAAAAACAAGAACAGAACGTTTCGAATGGACAATGCTAACTTGATATGAAGCAGGCATGAGCAAAATGGCTTTCTTCACCATTTTTGAATTTACAACAAATTTAGTTGATAATCGACAAATGATAGGATATTAGTCCAAGCTACAAATTTTAAGTCTAGAATTCAAATGATCAACAATGTCAACTGGTATTCATTGTAAAATGAATGACATAAAACAAAAAGTGATACGGATTCTACTGCTTCATCCTTAACGATACTACCTTCTTGTGACAACATTACCATCAGTCATTCTAATCGTGGTGTTGCCACCAAAAGCAAAGAAGAAAAGTGGAATACGATGGACATTGACTTTTCCTATAGCAATGTATGACGGAAGACATTAGTACTGTCAGGTTCCACTTTTCTTAAGTTTACCAATGTGTAATATGAGTGGTCTCAAGTAGGTGTTGGCCATGATTGTGATCCTCTCTCCAAAACCTAATCACGGGGTAATTTTTTGGAACAGCCCCCAATCAGAGAAGGTCATTTTGTCCATTTCAAATACGGTCTTTTTTTTTCTTAAAAAACAGGTGTAGGATGAGGGTGGACCTTCTTTCAATATTTCAACAAGTAAAGGGATATAAGCGTATTCCCCTCTATTCTCCATAGTCATAGCTTGAAATGACGGCAGAATACGTAAAGGGGATACGCGAGGTTTCATAATTTCGCCGACGACAGAACCCACCTTGGAGGGCGTACCGGCGCCCAAAGCCCTTGCCGCAGTGGGCACACTTGAACGTCGTCTCGTGTAACTTGAAATGCTGGTTGAGGTGCCACTGCTTGGCGAACCGCTTCAAACACACTAAACATTCAAACACTTTCTCACCTACTGCTTCCGCCTTTGTCTTTTCTTCCGGGTTATCGCCACCTAATACGAAAAATAATAATTATAATTAAAAAAGCTTTCACGACCAGAGTCCGATGATAAAGCAGTAAACTATTAAGCAATTAACTACTGCTTTGTACTTTCCCCGGCTACTATACAAGTACCCGCAACAAAACTTGAATAGAAAAGAAGGACTAAATGAAGAGACAATGGTATCCCGCCTTGAACAAAACACCTGGATGCTTTCACATCACCCATCCTTTTACTATAAATATTATTGCATATCCATTTGCCAAAGCAGTTCTTACTAAGCCTCCGAGAAACAATCTTTCAAGTCTATGTAGTACCAATGAAGATTTCCACCGCAGATGCTGACGAAACGTTTGGAGGTATATAGTAGTAGTAGTATTTAGTCGGGACCCAGGCCGTAATTCGGGCCCATAGGTCCCCCAGTCGCACTAGTCGTGACCCACTGCTTCAGCGAATCTCACCATGGCGATGGGTCGGACGTCTGGAGCCCAGCCGTCAGTAGCAATAGTACATCCCAGATGTTCCAGTCTTCGGCGCCAGATCATATGGCACTCGGCGAGAATGTGCCATCCACTCTCGGTCTCCATCGCACAATGTCGGCACATATCACTGTCCACTTGCACACCAATCCGGGCGAGGTGATGCCTGAAGTTCCCGTGACCAGTGATTGGAGGTATATACATAATAGTCTCCTTAGTAACTTTGTAAAACTAGTTGTCACTCATTGTGAAAAATTACTTTGTAAAGTTTTACGTTTTTATGTAAAAAACACAAACGGTTTCGGCTCCCGCCATCGTAATAATAATAATAATAATAGTGTAATTCCCAAAATAAATTCAGTTACATAAATTTAGATAATACATTTTTCTTCTTTGGGTCCCTTGCCATTGTGCAGCCAATTTGCACGTGGAGGCAAGGTGCCGATAACAATATAAGAACTAAAAATTTAAAGTAGTAATATGTATAAGTACAGATTCATTTGGTATACAGATGGTATGAGGTATGTTGAGAGGCATGTTATTAGAAGTTCCAAAGTGCTGGGTCTTTTTGTAGTATTGCATGTTTCACCTTGTTTTGAAATATTTTGCGTGTAGGTGCGCCACGAAGTTCTAGAGAAAGTTTATTGTATTCAAGTGGCCCTATATATAAAAACGTTTTTTTGAAAAATTCCATTTTGGGCCTAGGTGGCACAAACGACTCTACACGTCGGGTTCTACTATGGTTTGCGGGTACAATAGGTTTGTTCCCGGAGGATTGGTAAAAAACACCCAGCACTTTATACACGTAAAGTGACCTAAGAGGTAAAACATTAATTTCACGAAAAAGAGGAAAAGATGGCTCGGTACGACGCTTATTTAAAATTATGCGAATGAAGTGCTTCTGTAAAGTGACCAGAGGCTTGATCTTTGTAATATAAGTTCCACCAAAGGCAATGAGAGCATATGTAAGCCTGGACTGTACCAAAGCATGAAAAATTTCCAGACACAAGGAAATTGGACACAATTTTCTAATATAATAGAACAATCGCAAATAGCCTTTAAGATTTTTATGGCATTTAGCTATATGATAATTCCACGAAAGACGCTCATCTAAGGTTAGTCAAGCGTAAGAAAACAGTAAAACATAACATGCAAGATAAAGCTTAAACACATTGTCAAGATACGCACAGCATAGCATATAGTAAACAATAATTCAACGTTTTGTTTTTCTGTTTTCTTACGCTTGACGATGGCGTGAGCCGAAACCGTTTGTGTGTTTTTTTATTTTATAACGCAAAACTTTACACAGTAATTTTTTTACAATGAGTTTGGAGGTACTCTTTCATCACCCTCAGCCCGGATTCTACTGCTTCCATAACGATAATAGCTTCTGGTGACAACATTATCACCAGTCAATCTTCGTGGTGTTCCCACCGAAACTGAAGAAGTAGAAAAGTGGAATAAGAGGGACACTGCAGTCTTCCTATTACATTGTATGACGGAAGACATTAGTACCGTCAGATTTCACTTTACCAATGTATAATATGAGTGGTCCTAAGTGTGTGCTTACCATCACTGCAATCGTCCTGCATGACGACTTCCACCAGGACTTGCTGGCCGTCTTCCTCACAGTCAAAATCCTCCGGATTCGTCATCTCCTCCGCCATCCCACAAATATCAAAACACTTTCTTATCCTGAAATCAGTATTGCAAACTGCAATCGCAAAACTCGTTCAAGGCGAGCCATGTCCAAAGCATAATTTTTAGATTTAATGCGTTTTGGGAACCGGTAGCCAACCTACTATCAATAGACTAAAGCATTGTGAGATAACAGGTAATTGCTAGAATCTAAAAGGCCTGTCATACACGAGCTACTTTTTGAATCGAGTCATTACCGAATTCCGAATTTAGGGGGTGTTGATATTTTCTATAGCTCCAGTACCGTATGTTGCTTTTTTTTATTCAGTAAGGCGAGTGGTTCTCTACAGTTAGCAATAAAGAAATACGCTATTTGGTCCTTGGACTATCGTCGGAATATATTGAGGACCTAAGTACAAACCTGTTTGGCCGTGGCTTGAATGGAACGTTTTTATAATATCCCGGCTTGATGCATTAGCATCTTCCAGATTTATAATCCTCATCTCTCGTCACAACAATTAATTATACAGTATAATCGATAATAAAATATTAAATCCAAATGAAATTCAATTTATTTGTGTACTTTCACAATGTTTTGCTAGGAGGCAGCCATGTTTTTTAGGGCCTTTTCAGTTTTCAGCGGCAAAATGCAAATAATTCTTAGATGGCAGCACCAGTCTTTAGCTTGGCGGGAAAACTTTTAACTAACCAAACTTTTATAACAGTCAGTATAATTTTGTCTACTACAATACAATATAAAGGTATTTTGTAGAAAAAACTAGCAGCAATCAGCCAATTAATTAATGACAATGTTGAGACTGTAACGAGAGGCATCTGATTTACGCAGCTAATATTAACTTCATCACATCTACATCATAACTACTGAACGAAATTAGAAATCGTGGGTTCGAATCCCGCCAAGCCGAGTTTTTTTCCATATCTTCTAATTTTGGTTATAACGAGGTGGTTACCTCTGTAACCAAAGTTAATTTAATATCAGTGTTATATATACCATATAATACTGCAATATAAATCATAACTACTGATACAATACATTATAGCCTACAATACAGGTACACTGCAAAATGTATCTTTGCAATAGCAGTCGGATACCCTTGCAGTGTATAGGCCAACAGTTTCTAAACCCGCCTGGATTGGGTACCAACGACCGAAATTAACGCGGAATGGACCACTGGGTCTGCCAGAACCTCTACATATTCATAATAATATTTTAATTTAACCAAATATATTGTATGCACAACAAAGCCGTAATTAGGGTCGCCAAGATGAAGACGGTAGCCAGCCACAAAACGTTCCTGTGGCACCACGATGACCGCTGGAGGTGGTACGCGGGTGGGGGGTCCGAAAGTCTCCGTGTTGGCGCGCAGGCGCAACCCACGTACGGCAGTCCGCTGCCCGCTGAAGGTCCGTCGCACTGCACTGCCTTCTTAGTGTAGTTCGAGTCCAAGGATGTCATCATAAACAATTTACTGCAATATCAATACCCAATAATGTATATGGAACAATATTATGCCAAATAGGCCTAATACAAGTTCTGTAATCTGTCAAAAAATAAACTCTTCCTTAGTAAAATTAGGTGCGTTAGGCCGACTCCTGCTTAGTGATCAACTGGCCGTTTTATATCACTGCTTAATTATGATGCTCAATCGAAACCAAACCAACAATGTATCTTTTATAATAATTAGCAACAGTTATTGAAGCCGCACGGGTTCTTGTTAGTTAATGCTCTTCATTGGGCTATTAGAGAACAATATAATATAGTGGAAAATGCTTGGTGAGACACCACACTACACATGCAGACAGATTGCACTCGCGGTCTTACGTATAACTGATTGAAGCGGTCACTAGCCTGTCAGACAGACCATCACTGTACTTATCACTATATGAGCTAATTTTTTCAATTTAAGATAATGTTTAGGCCCCATTTATTCCATGAAATGCCAGAGTTCACGGGGTCTCGATGTCAGTTGCGATTGCTCTGATACGCTTGATTTTATATACACGCAGTATGTTTTATTATATATTCTATATATCTAATTGCTTTCCAATTTATACGTAGTATAATTGCTTTCCAATTTATACGTAGTATAAGGAAAGCTTTGTGATGGTCGAAATTTTCGATTCCGAGATTTTAACGGATTTACACGTTTTGAGGTCCCAGGAACCCAAAAAAGTGGTTTTTACAAAATGTCTGTCTGTCGGTCGGTCTGTCGGTCTGTCGGTCTGTCGGTCGGTCTGTCTGTTCGTCGATTTCCGGGCAAACTACTCAGTGGATTTGAGTGAAATTTGGCATGTAGGTTCACAAAAATCATACCTCGGGACCATTTTTTTTTTTGGGCTAACTCAATTTGGGGGGGTTTTATTTTCAAAAAACTCCAAAAAAACGTCTAAAAAAATTATTTCTCAAAAACGGCTCCAACGATTTCTTTTAAATTCTCGTAGATTGTAGTCGTTATTAATGTTGACAAAATGCGGGGGGTCGCTTGCCCCTTGATAGTTTGCTTCTGGGGGTAAAAAAATAAAAATAACTAAATTTTAATGAAAAAATGACTAAAAAATGCGAAACCTTTCTATCGATGATTTCTACCTTCAAGCATGTTTTAGGTGTTAAATTGAGTAACGAAACCGGATAGGTTGCTTTCCCAAAAAAATATTTGGTTTTGCCCAAAAAATTATTTTTTGAAAAAAATGATAGAAAATTCGCGCTCAAATGCATTGCATGCCCTGCCATTATTGCTGTGTGGTAATTAATGTGTTTGTTTGACCTATCGAGAATTTACCTCACTTCCAGTGACGTCAGGTGGACAACCGCCCCCCCCCCCCCCCCCCCCGAGATATCGGAAATTTAACCATAGGAAAAATATTTGCCATAAAATTACTAATTTTCTCTATCTAATAATTTTGATAAATTGGAAAGCATGTTCGAGTGAACTCGGACCGGTTCTTTGTTCTTGCTATGATGTAACTCTCATTATGTATTTTATCAATTTATTAATCTATATAAATATAATATAGACCTATAATAATATAATTTATTTTACTATATAATATAATTTATAGGACCTAGGCCTATAGGCTATACCTAATAATATGAATTGTGGCGGCCCTTGGCAGACTGTGGGAGAATTGTTATAGCCTAAAAAAAAAATTCTAATACAATAAATGTCTTGATCGAGTTCGTTAACCAGCCTGTTCTACCATTTTGTTTCAATGATGGTGGCCGATCAAAAACTTAAAAAATTCATATCTTAAGTAACATTGGTCATAGAGTGATGGGATGACATGCACTGAGAAAAATGTTAAGGAGCCAACAAGATCCTTAAAAGTTTTCTCCTTGGCCCAACAAACTATGAACTCTAGAACCAAGAAACCACTAGTTCCTTGAACAGGTGTATCCTTAAACTAAGGTAAACATGTTGTTAAACCAAGGAACGTTACAAGTTCTCAACTTCTGGATCCAATTCTATTAAGAAGCAACGGTTTTTAAAACAGGATCCACATTTTTTTAAAGGAACCTACAATTTAAGGAACTTAATTTCTCTCCTTTGTCTAAGGAGTTCATGGCAGTTCTTAGATCAAGAACTTTGGAAGTTTCTTAAATCTTTTCTTTAGCTAAAGGAGCATAATGGTGTTCCTTCCAACAAGGACTTCAGAGATTTCTTAATTCAAGCTCATGATTTGGAATGTGAGATGTGGAAGTTTCTCACAATGTTGCAAAACCATATTAATGTGCGGGGCTCACATATTATGCATAATGCTATGCCAACAACAAAGTCCCAGAGTCTTTGCCTATAATGTTGTAGAAAAATCAAAAGCATGTGTGGTATAGATTGGAAGTGAAGTCAGCCTAGAAATATTCAGCATCCACTTTCAATGGGAAGTTTGGCATTGTGCTGACTTGAATTTGATGGGGGGAGGGGGGGTGTTGACAGCTCGGCGGCTCGTGTGCTTTGACACGTCCTCATCTTTCACAGCCCACAATTCCATTACAGGAGCATTGTACAGGCAGGCCTACTCTGCCGCGGTTACATAAATTGCATTATCAACCAGTACTAATAATTTTCCCCACATCAGAGTCCCTTAGTTTTTTCCAATGTTGTAGTTGCGGCTTTCAATATTAAAAGAGTTAGATTTATAATAATGATTAATATGGGGATGTTAACAAATTTACGTTATGGAATGCGTTAATTAGGCAAATGTTAAAAATGCTATAAATTTCATACTCGCATTTCTACTTTCTAGTAATTGTAATGGATATATCGCAATGACCTTGATTACACATTTATTTGATCGAAGAAATATATTTTGGAAGTCGGCCTGTACGGTTTGAATCTGAATTAATAAGTTAATATTTTTCTTTGACAAATATTTATTCGGTATTTTTATGATGACTAGGCCTACCTATTTCGCATGTACACTGCCTGTGCGATTCTCAGCTACACTTACGCAAAACCTGATTTTGTGCATTGTTTTTCAATATTATTTTTTCCTTAACTTATTCCTTTCTCGGAAACATGTTTCCAGTGATTTTTTGTTTGTTTGACCTGACTTTGGCGATTTTTTGATATCATGCCGCTAAGATACCACTTTTGCCTACCGGTACCACCCATATACTTTACGATAATAATGCAATTACCTATGTAATTAAGATATATCCGTATTTATACCTACTGTATTTACTGTATATTTCTCCCAATACCAATTGGTGAATTTTAATCTTCTCAACGCTATAAAGGCTGTAGAAATTAAAAATAAAACTTCAACTACTCAAGTTGCAAGACTTTGAGTTGCTGGATACGTTATCGGAAAAAGATCCTTTCCCAGGGTGGCGACGTCCGGACAGCATTCATGATGCCAAGAGGTCTCAGTTTCAGAGGAAAATCAACCAAAGCAAAAGTAAAACCATTTAGGAGATAAAATGAAATAAGATAAAATATATGATGCTTTTATTGAACTCATCAGATTAGCCTATTACTTATTAATTGAGTTACTTGCCAGTTTCTGAAATAAAAGGGACAGCCCATCTACCGCATATTTACAAAAGCTTTTTGAAGCTTTGGACTTTGTACACAACAGCTGCTCGTTGAAGTAGTTTTTTTTTCTCATATTTTGCAAAGATTTTCTTTACGCTTTGTGAATATCTTATCATGCTCCCACTTGCTTTGTGCTGAGTCCAAGCTTTCAGGGTATATTGCTTCAATATTGTGGTATAAGCTCTGCTCGACAAGGGTAGCCTTATATTCCAAAAAACTCAGGTCCGCAGTACTAAGGATGCAGGATTTCACTGCTTTAGCATTCAGAACTGCAATCATCTGAGCTGGTCGATGGTACATATTGTATACTGACCAGGCTTTCTTCCCTTCCCGGGCCCCGTAAGTCATACATATGACGTGTCTGCAAGTCTGCAACTATACTATCCGCATCCCACAAGAGTTAAAAGGTTTTGTATCTAATGCAATATCTATGCAGCTTAGATATTAATTCAGTACGGTATATATTTTTCCCATATACATAGGCTACTGTGTATAGGATGTCGACTATTTATATTCTCAAGCAATAACGACCCAACACAACACACTGTTGTATTGACAGGGTTTGCAATGCGTTCGGGCATGCATCTATTATTTCTTCAAAAAATAATTGTTTGTTCAAAACCAAAAGGAAAGCAACTACTTGTTCGGTTTTGATACTCTCTAAATTACACCTTTTCACATTTAAGGGAGATTCATCAACCTATTGAGATGGCGACCAATGTTCGACTTCCGGAAAATTTCTTCACAACATTTCATTTCATGACCCCCTGAGCCTAAAACCACCCCCCGTTCAAAATGTTATATATATGTATGTCTGTACGCGTGTATGTACTGTATGTATATCGATTTTAGAAAACACTCCAGCTTCCGAACTTCCGTAGATACTATCCGATTTTTATGAAATTTGGCACAAAAATTGATCATACAAATGTCTTGATTAGGTTTGTTAACCAGCTAGATCCGCCACTTTGTTCCAATATGGCAGCCACTTAAAACCTTACATAATTCATATCTCAGTTAATATTGGTCGCAGAAGAATGAATTAAAATCTGAGTGACAGCCCGTATTATTATCTACGACAATGGTAGATCACACTTTTTACGACAAATCAACGATTTCAAGAAGCCGCCCAGTCAGAGTGAAAATAATGTGATACTTAAACAAAGTTCATAGTCGTCATTGTGGTTCGACATTTGAAACATAAGAGTGTTTTGTACCAAGATATGATTTTTGTCAACCTACCTATGTACCGAATTGTATCAAAATTCACCGATTAGTTTGCCCACAAATCGACAAACAGACAGATATTGACCGACTGACAGACTGACCGACAGAAGGAAATTTTTAAATTTCAAATTTTAAATTTCTTGAATTTCAATACGGTAATTACTATTAAAATTCACTGCGAACTGCTGCAAACAATTCACTGTTCACACACTGACTTCACGATTTGGTCAAAGAACGGCAGAAACATATCCAATCAAGAAAAAAAAAAACCGTACTGTTCGCCCAGAAAAGTTTGCGAATGTCCATGAAAATATCCCTTAATGCTTTACCAAGTCGGGGGCAAGCCCCGCCTCTCCATGTAAATTCCCTATGCTGCATTTTCAAATCAGATAGAACTACTTTGCATGTGATTGTATACACAAAACTTACGGGGGTTCCATTCCAAATTTAATGCATTAAGGTCACAAGTGGACATTGCTTATTTTTTTTAGCTAAAATTGTCGATCTGTTGCACTTTTTACGAATTTACGACTCCAATGTCGAAATTAAAATTAAAATTTTCTGAATGTCAGTTAATTGTCTTCAACTACTGTAGCAACGTTAGTGGAACGGTTTTAGGATCATCATAGAACAAAATCAAAGCAATATTTATTGTTATAAATATTACTATGTTAAATTATGTATTGTACTTAACTTTTGACCCCAGCGTGACAAGTCATTTTTGTACTTAGTGCTGGGGATTTATGCTTCGATTTTTAATGATTGTTCAATTATATATATACTTACTTACTTACTTTACTTATTAGTGATGCGTTTCTTGAATTTGAGAAATTTATAAAATTTTCATCTTACCATACTGTGTTATAAAATGGATCAACTTGAAAGTAGAAAGTTAACTTAAGAGCGTTCAGGCCACAGAATAGAGTTTCTGTGTATCACACCAATAAGGGTCTCGTCAAGGTATACAATGCGATTTCCTTCAGACCTGGCGTTTCGGATTCCTTGTAAATATCCCTATAACGCCAAGAAAGTGTGCGTGGCGACTCGACCAAGACGTTGTATTTTGTCAAACATCTTAAATCTGCACAGCATTTAAATTGTGACTTCTTTGTTTCTGCTGCACTTCTGATGCGTGTATTTATAATAGTCTCCTCAACCGACTGGTTGTGTTTTTTTATTTTACCTGAAATGAAGACGCCTAGTGATAAATACGCGGAGGCTCTCCTTGGGCATTTGGTAACGACCATCAAGCTCTAATATTTCTTGTCGCAGGGTGTCCAAGCTTAACAGTCAGCAATCATCCTAGGATGAATATACATAATTATGAGGTTCCTTATCATACTTTCATCACATTCGTCGAGATTATTGTAGTATTATTGACGTCTTCTTTCCTTTATGTTTCTGTTAATTTTATACCTCGACGGACTCCTAGACTCTATTATATATATATATATATAATATATATAACTTTCAACTTCCTTAAATAGTTCGCAAAGGTTTAAGATCATCATTCATGCCTCCTAGTGAATATGCTTGCCTTACCAAACGGTTCATGCGGAAATGTTGCTTCAGTTGCTTCCTCTTACTAGGCCTGCTTCCTTTGGTAAGACTTAACACTCATCTTTTCTGTGGTCTGAATGCCCTTAACTTCGATTTTAACTGTCTACTTTCAAGTTGATCCATTTTATAACACAGTATGGTAAGATGAAAATTTTGTAAATTTCTCAAATTCAAGAAATGCATCACTAATAATATTTATAACAATAAATATTGCTTTGATTTTGTTTTATGATGATCCTAAAACCGTTCCACTAATGTAGCTACAGTAGTTGAAGATAATTAACTAACATTCAGAAAATTTTAATTTTGACATTGGAGTCTTGAATTCGTAAAAAGTGCAACAGATCGACAATTCTGACTAAAAAAATAAGCAATGTCCACTTGTGACCTTAATGCATTGAATTTGGAATGGAACCCCCGTAAGTTTTGTGTATACAAACACATGCAAAGTAGTTCTATCTGATTTGAAAATGCAGCATAGGGAATTTACATGGAGAGGCGGGGCTTGTCCCCGACTTGGCAAAGCATTAAGGGATATTTTCATGGACCTTTGCAAACTTTTCTGGGCGAACAGTAGCATAAAACGTGTTGCTTATTTCGTGGTACATTGAAGGGGTTAATTGTGTTCTGAAAGAGAAAGAGATAATCAAACTAAATTAAGAATAATTACATGCTATGATAGACTACGCAATGTTATTGATGGAAAAAAAATGGGCGCGGTCTTGATTCACATTTTTTGCATACAATTTTAGTGCTGTGTCAGTTAGATGCCTTATTATAAAGGGTCACCATTATCTGGCTCCACACTGAAAATTTGCACCGCACGGGATATGTATATTAATGTATGCACATCATTATTAGGTATCTAATTTGCTGTGAGTTATGTGTTATGAAACCTTGACAGTCAATTATGAACCTCCAAATTAATTTTAATGGATTGCAGATTTGGGCTCACTGGAATAACCTGATATGATGTAATCATGAAAAAAAAAATTAAATGATGAGGACAAAAATGACAGACCGCCATGCAGGTGTGCTTTCATCACATTTGTGTCATATCAGTACAATAATGAAAAATTAGTCAGGACATTGTATAGAACAGTGATATCAACTTTGACTCTGACCCGGAACAATGTTGAATCCGATAGTAGCTTAATTTTCTAGTCATTATTCGGAGGGCATGTAAACAATGCGGTCCCGGGGAGAGTCACTCGTTACTTTATAGCTCTATCTCCGTTATAGTCTGGTTTAGTAAAGTAAAAAGACATTACTATTATTTTTAGTTAATTTTAATAGCAAAAGCTGTGCTAGTGCAATGCGAACATTTTGAATTTATAATCATTTGATTCAAAAGATTCAAAATCAAAATTTTTTGCTATATATCTACTTATAGACTATCAATGTTTTAATTTCGTGAACCTTACCAATTTGAAATGTGATAAATCAAAATTTATAAACTTTTTAGCTCTATATATAGGCTAGTAGTTATATAGTATATTGGTGTGCTATCTGTGCGTAATAGGTACTTGTCGCTATGATGTCATTGGCAACTCTTCATTTGCCTTGCAAAGGAAATTGGCAGTTAAATATAGCCTACCAACGTCGTTTATTACATTTTTATCCTGAATGAGGAAAAAAATTAAATTTGTGCAGGTGACATCGCGGGCACTAATGTAATTTCCAAGAGATACGAATGGGCAACCTACGACTCGAATGTTTTACTTGGATTTGTAAACTTATTTGCCGTCAAAATTTAATTTCATGGAGGGTAATATTGAAACATAATTCTGGACTAAGGTGAATATTATTATTATTACTATTAGTTAGATAGTTGAGCTGATATAGGTCTGGGGATCCTTTGAACAGCATAATTATTGGGATCACATCGGTGTACCCCAATCATTCATATTATGACCATTGCCAATTAATAACTGCCGAAAACAGTTCAACCGCGCCCGTCACTGGAGACCAAGTGTTCCGCGGTTTCATCGGTCTCATTACAGTGCCGGCTGACAGTAGGATCTGGCCATGTAACAGACCATGTAACCAGGACTGCAGCCGTCCCTCTACTTACTGACGTTCAGTCTATGAAACCCCCATTCTTTCGTAGAGGAGATGAACAATGTTGATACCAGCAATTCAGGAGCTAATTTGAAGCTCTCTATACATGCTGTTGACAACAGTTCTCTGCAAAACTGCCAATCCTAAAGGAAGAATAGGTTCGGGCCCTAACCTGGTGAGCCTTTTCTGGCTAGCTTATCAGCTCACTCGTTGCCGTTGATTCCAGCGTGTCCTGCAATACACAGAATCTCCACAGATACACGCCATCCTTCTAGTTCCAGCTCTTCTACATTCAGGGACCATATCGGTCCATGTTTACGAGTATTTTTCTCTTATTGTCTATTATGGAGTACCATGGCAGAAGAATGTTAATTATTGAGCCGCGGCAGTTCTTCTCTGCAATGTGATGGGGTAGCCTTCTGCGTTGACGAGGGTGACGTAGATCCTTAGCTGTCGGTCCAGCTCCTGCATTGTCTTGTACTTGGTGTACACAAGGTAATGACGGACTACTGTGCTCACTGCGACAACTGTCGACTGAATCCCATAACGCATTCCTACAACAGAACAACACTTTTCTGCAGAGCATATAAAAATAAGCTGATAATTAGGGTAATCTTGAACATCTGTTGGTTATGTACCTTAAGATATTGTATGATATTAAAAACAAATTTTAGAACGACCAATTTCTTTTTTTAAAAGTTTGTGCAACCTTTGGTTAGTAATATAGTACATTGCAATGTATAATCCCTCCCTATAATGTAAATATATAGAGTGGTTTTACATACCTGGACACATTCGTGGCCCATAGCTGAAGGGTAGGTACGACAACTTGTGTCTCTTGGCCACCTCCTCGGGCAGAAACCGGTCCGGGTCGAATCTCATGGGGTCCGGGAAGTTGTCGGGGTCTCTGTGGAACAACGGCAGGAAAACTACGGCTGCCGAACCTTTTGGAATCGTGTTCTCTCCTGCAGCATGAGAGAGATGGCACATAAGCAAAGAATTGTTTTCTTACATTTGTGGTGTTACCTGCCACGAGCATTGGTCATACCGTGCTCTGATTGGTTCAATAAGCTGCAGCTGCAGCTGGCAGCAGGTAACACACATTTAAAAAAATAAATATCCATGTTGTGAGCCTATGTCCCATCTCTCCATTGTATATATGGTGTAATTTAATAAATTATAAATAATTAATAAACATTGTAACTCAGGAAATGACGGTGGTTTACTTAAAACCACCCGCACCTAGCATTTAATTTTTTTATCGGTATTTCAGGCTCATCAAGTCAGCTTTGTAAGCATCCGTCAGCTTTTTTCAGCATATTTACTTACAACAATAATTGTGTGAGGATAGGAATTGAATCAATGCCTCCATGATACGTTTCGAATTGTCCAGCCTACTTACCTAGTTTGAGGTCCTCTCTTGCACGTCTGCCTAAGAAAGGGATGGACGGACACAGCCGCAGCGTCTCCTTGACGACGCGGTGCAGGTACTGGTACTGTTCCAGGTCACCATTGACCATAGTGCGGCCCTGCAGCGCCGCCTGCACCTGTTGATCCTCCAGGTACACCCTCTGCTGGGCCTCGGGGTGCATGGCCAGCAGCACAAGACAAGCGCTTATCGCACCTGCCGTCGTCACGCCCTACCTCAAAAATTAATTGAATCCCAATGTAGTGATTGGTAGTGACGACCCAATCCATTCGAGTCGTTTGCAGAATGTTTTTGGCCCCCTAATATGCCACATGGGCTGAAGCCCCGAGCTGCCCTCCCACGTCCTTGGTGCCCCTGTAGGCCAAGCAACGCAAGGGTAGAAGGGTAGAAAATCTTGGAAGTCTGGGTGCGGTATTACCATTACTGTGGCTGAAATTTCATTTATGTCACCTACTCGTAAAATAGTACAATACAATGAGTGTGGCTCAAACAGCCTATGCAAAAGTGGGAAAAAATGCTGCGTTATACATTTTATAACAGTATTACATGGTAAGTTATATATAGCACTAAATTAACTTTGGTTGAAGAGGTAACCTCCTCGTCCAGTGGTTATGACAAAGCCCTGGTTAGACGTAGATCGTGGGTTCGAATCCCGCCAAGCCCAGTTTTTCTGTATCCTCTGAATTTATGGTTAAAAATTGCACATGGACCTTAGGCTTACGTTGGAGGTGAATTTTTTACTACCTACCGTAGCTATCAATGTCGTCATTTCGGCACAAATGTCGATAGAGTCGTCTTTCTCGACCTCACGGATCAAATTATAAATGTACTGTCTGGGCACCTCCTCATTCGTCATAGCCGAATATTCTGCAACGGCATTAATAAATAATGAGATCCTGTTGTATTACTATGCCAGCCCAGTGGAGTTAAGGCTATAACGCCCATACTTACACTCAACTAGGAAGGCCCGGTACCGTCTGCTTCGCAAGCCCTCCGAAAAGACCAGACAATTTTGGAAGTGTGACACTCGAACTAACAACCTTCCGGGGGAAAGAGTCCATACCACTGCTCTATGTACGTGTCTCATTAGAAGAGTTCTGACTGCATATAATATTTTAATAATTATACTTGTCTTGTAGGCCCCAAAATCTGAATGTATTAAAAAATGTTTGAATTATAAACAACACCGTATATCAGTGGCGTACAAAACAATATTTGAGGGGTGCCATGACCAGATCGCCTCTAGCTATAAGCAACGACGTTGAGTTCTTCTACCAACCAAACTATACTGTTGACCCGAACATCTATTAGACCTGACAAAATAATTATGCGTTACAACGGCTTACATTAGGTAATTTTGTTTGCATTTTCACATTTCGAGTCGGGGGGGGGGGGGGCGGAGCTAGCACATATATATATATACGTGAAGATAACGCCGCTGCCTTATGTCATATTGAATATATAACACTAGTGTTATATATTCAATGCTTATGTACTTGTATGGTATACATGGCAGTATATGTTACATACCTGACTTGTTTTGATCGTACAGAGTTTTACAAGTCCTACGCATCTCAGAGCGCATCGACTTCAAATTATTTTTATATGGGAAAACATTTTCAGAGAATGGAAATTGTTGGGAAAATTCCCATTCTTACAGCGTTCAACTCAACGTTTTCAATTTGTTCAACTATCTTCATCATTGGGTTGTTGTCAACTGTTTGTCCGCCCATAGCTCCATCTGTATAAAAAATCAATATGTATCGCGTATAAACATAAATAATTAGATTACTCGTGACTTCGTGGTATTTCATTTTAATAAACAAAAAATAACAAAAACTTAGAGTTTTAGAAAAACTTGTTATAACAACCCGAATTAGCATCTTCTCCTCGAGTTGAGCAAGTCTCAAATCGCAGATAAGGTGTAACTGTGCTAGTGGGTTTCCCTCTGTAGATGGCAGTTCTTGCCTAAAGCGCTCAGGGTTTTATACTAACACAAGTGGGTTTCTTAGACAAAGTTAATTTCTTAACGATTATTTGGGTTTTACTAATTCGGGTTGTTATAACAAGTTTTTCTAAAACTCTAAGTTTTTGTTATTTTTTGTTTATATGTATCGCGTATGTCGTTAGGTCTAAAATTGATAAAAAATTTAAGATTGTATTGAAGTGAAACTTCTTAATCGACGTAGGGAGAAAATCTTGCTACGCGCCATCTTGGTTACGCATCTTAGTTATGCGCCATCATGGTTACGCGCCATCCTGATTTCTGTACTCATGGAGGACGCTCATTTTTGGGCAGATGTAGAAGGCCTATCTCAATTTAAATTATACCCATGTCTTCGTCTATTCTTCCTCTTTCAGGCCATGCTATATTTGTTGTGTAAGGGCAAAGGGTTCGACTTTGGGGGGAGGAAATGTGAGGAGGTGCGCCTAAATGAGCCGATTTTCAGCGAAAATAAGCCTTTTTCGGCCGCGTTTTTGGAGGTGTTAATATCAATTTGGAAACTTCAAACTACTTTACTTCTTTTTCACCTTTCTTACTCTTTCTAGACATCTATTCAAATTTACTATCTTCGTTCAGGGTCAGGTGAGTGTATAAGAAAACAGGTTCAAAGGGCACTCTTCCAAATTACATGCATAGAGTAAAAAATTCCACAGCCTGAAATTTTCAACTGAAATTAATTTTTAATATCTTATTAGAAGCAGTGTGAATTAGGGTTTCAAACGAGTATAAGTACATAGTTTCAAATTCACCCCTTCACCCCTTAAACACGAGCGGAACACAAACTTTCTAACATTTCTAAAAAATTACACGAAAAAGTTCATTTCCAGCAATCCCATTTGAATTGCATAGGCCGGTTTAAAGCAATTTTTTGGGCAGATCTACAAGGCCTATCTTAATTTGAAATGTACCCATGTCTTCGTCTATTCTTCGTCTTTCAGGCCATGCTATATTTGTGGTCATTAAGCAAGGGGTTTGGCTTTGGGGGTGTGAAACGTCAGGGGGTGCGCACGATTTTCAACAAAAATAGGCCTCTTTCGGCAACGTTGTTATCTACTAGTATTTAAAAAATTCAAACTACTTAAGGGCTTTTCCACATTTCTTTCTCTTTCTTTCTTATGTAAGTGAGGTTTAGTAATTTAGGCGTTGTCACGTTAAACTATCGTCTGTAAACCGACTTTACAACCGACTCACAGACAACCAATATAATTAATGAAATGCTATTATAATCTTAGCAACAATAAGTTAAAATAATTGAATTATTTGTATACATGTTTATAATAATAAAAGCCTTTTGCTTAAAATGTATCTAATTTAGCTTTACTTAACCAATTTCTGTAAAGTTGTAAATATATTGTAATGTAGTAGATCATTTTTCGAAAACTGATGTCATAAGGAAGTTTCACTTGTTACGTGTGTACCTACACGCTAATTATTTTAAAAAATCATGATTCTGATCTTTGGTTGGAATACTGAACTAATTTTAATTGGCAATTTCACATCAAAAACTTCAAAAATATGACGAAAAATTGCATATACACATACCTACATCAATTTCAACAAAAAATTGTTTGTAGAGAACAACTTGATGCAATTTTGCGGTGTACCTACTAGCCATTGCTTACCTATAATATTTCTTGTAGTGAATCTTCGCGCTATGCGTATCATTTGGAATTCTCCGTGGCCTACACTCTGCTCTAAATCTTCCATAAGCAATTCGGTCCCACGCAGCAGTGAGTCAAATAAAACAAACGGGGAACTCTTGTTGAACGTATTGTACAACAGTTTCTTACAAGGTGGGAAGTCTTCGCCTTAAATCCAGAAAACGTGTTTTTAGCCTTAGGTGTACCTTTTACAACCATTGCATGTTCACTGAGTCCTTAATTAGTTCTGAAGCAGCTACGACGGGTATACGAGTGGATGTTAGTCCACTTCATTCATATGACGTCGCAGAGGTAGTCAGTAAATGTTTCATAAGGACTGGCTTTTGGTTCAAATTTCAAAGACTGAACCGCGCTAGAATGGCTGGACTCGTATCTGTACTTGGTTAAGTCATGCATTGGCCTGTTTCATTGCGTCAATGATGAGCTTGTCCATTATCGCTTGTAGCCGGTGTAGGTTGGCATTCCAGTTGGCCAAAGTCCAAAAATTCATACGGAAGAAATACAATTAATGTCTGAAATCTATGGGGTCGTTAGCATAGGACAAGGGACCTATGGGCCAATCTATAAGTAGAGCTAGGCCCATGAAAATTCCTTCAGAACATTATTACTAAACTAGATTAGTTGGAGTAAAACAAAGTCTTCTTTTACTCGCAGCTACAATAGTAAAATGACCAGGTCTTCTTGCTTTACATAACTTCT
The DNA here is from genome assembly GCA_963971405.1 of Psococerastis gibbosa. Classification (NCBI taxonomy): domain Eukaryota; kingdom Metazoa; phylum Arthropoda; class Insecta; order Psocodea; family Psocidae; genus Psococerastis; species Psococerastis gibbosa. The sequence continues at coordinate 210,434 of OZ020490.1, read as the reverse complement.
TATACAAATAGCAATTATATGGCACTCAACAGCCTTTCCCTTAATAATCACAGTCAAACAACTAGGTAAGACAAGTAATTCTGGGATTCTGAGAAGGAGGGGGGGGGGGCACGGGTTTAGTCGACAGAACAATACTCGTATGGAATGTAGTAAAATTATAGCCTATGTATTCGTAGTCGCAGTCTAAGTAGTTAATACGCACATGTTATACCCTGCGGCCTGCGATTAGAGGAAAAGGTGTTTGGGGGAAAATGTTTGAAAAAAGCGAGAAATAGTGCGGTTTTCCGTATTTTGTTGCACAAGCCAACAAAGATTCATGTAATTCCAAACAGATGTTTCAAAAAATGTAAATTGGGGTTGTACTCATTTTTACACTCCTAGGCAAAAGAAAACTCCAAACGAGGGTGTGGAGCTATCCCAAACGAGTAAATTTCCAAAGTATTTGCGCAAAATTATGGGGGTGTCCGGGGTTAAATCGACCTCCCCCCTTTCGGTATTGCCTTGAATCGAATTAAACTGCATGGAAAGTAAATGAAATACAGAATAGAATAGACATATTTCTTAACTGCAGAGGGTGCCAATGGCTTTGAATTTTGTTTACTGGCTCCCCCCCCCCTCACATAACCACTGCTATAGAAAGCCACCAGGGATATTAATGAAAGAAATAAATAAAATTGTGACTTGTTACCCCGGCTATTTATTAGCTGTGGCCAATTAGTGTTATTATGTTGTTGTTGAAGTCACAGTCACAGCAACATGCGACATCGTTGCCCTCTCCCCTCGATCCTTATATATTATTATACATTTTATGTATTATACTAGTATAGTATATTATAGTATATTTGATACAAAAATGAATGGGGTAATTTAGTTCTAATACAATCTAACATAACTATTGTAAAAATACGACAGTTTACACATTCTGTACAGTAGGTCTTACCGCTCGCTGTTAACAAGCCTTCCTTGTTTTTCCCCATGAAATATTTGAGTCCGTCGTAATGGAAGCTCTTGTCGAGCGTGTTTTTGGTTGTTAACAATGTGTGCAGATGTTGGACCCTTCTCACCACCACGGTAAAGCTGGGACACCAAATGGCAGAAAAATCAGTGCTGGCCAACTGCTGAATATTGCTGAAAGCTTGGTACAAGTCTGCAATACATAATAATTAGGTACGTACTGTTACTACTCCAATAATTCTTTCTAATTCGGGTACCTACTTGTTATTTTTGCGACTGTGTCAATTTCAATGTCGTGCCTGTGGCTTTTAGTTCTAATATACATTATTGTGCATGCGTTTTTTGGTACTTGGGCGTCGCCTGAAAAAAAATTAGGCCGGTATCCTGCATATGTCAGGAGAGACATAACTGAAAAAGATCGGTGCGCTTTGGTCAAATGGGGGAGCTAATACCAGTCTAATGCTTGCCGCCCCTCCAAGTTAATTTGCTCCATCAAAAACTTAAAGTTGAAACCCGTAGGCTTCTGAATAATACAGGCAGAAAGACAGAGACTAGAGAGGCTTGAAAAAAGTAAAAATCTGGGTCTTCTAGGGTCTTGGAACCCCAGAACATTTTACTGTGTGGAAATCTTAGGAACTAAAATTTGGGCTATCATAAAGCTTAGCCTATCTACGTTTTTTTAACGCATAAAGTAAAAATTTATGCCAAACACAGTAAACATGTTTACTTTACCTTTAAATTACAATTTCAATGCAATTTACAGTTACAATTACAACTTACTAAATTTGTTTGCAGCCATTATTATGAAGCCCTGCAAGCAATTGGGAATGCCCGGCAGCGTTCTGGGAAACTGGAAAGCATGCATGTAATACCGGTAATTCACCCAAAAATATTTGACAACAAACACGGCGAGGCACACCGCACTCCAATACACATACGGCTGCATCGCTGACAGGGGCTCAGCCACATCCAACCTTCTACTTATACAATAAGTCAAAGCGCCTAAAAAACTAGCTAATTGTTACAATTGTTGGCGTAATGAATGGAGTAGTAATGGCTCCTCAAGGCGCCGATTACTATAGCTATAATGAACACATCAGTCTTCTTCTGCTTGTTTTAATGCCTCTTCTATCAAAGATCAGCGATCAACATGGCAATTTCGACCTCGGAGACTGCTGCTCTGATGAAAAGGGAAGTCGTGCTCTTGCCAAAGCACTGCCTCAGGTTTTTCAACCAAGATGTTCTTCTTCTGCCAGGAGCACTTTGTCCTTCTGTCTTCCCTTGGGTTATTGCATGCAGAAGGCAATACTCTTCGTCCCTGATCATAATGGCCGAAGTACGTTAGTGTCCATTTCATAACCGTCAACAGCAACCTTTGCAACCATCCATTCACCTCAGGACCTCAGCATTAGGGACAGTGTTAAGGCCAACTTCCAGCAGGAATTGGCCTAACATACAAACTCATAATATGAACCAAATTAGTGAATGTGGTGGGCCTTAATCCGCCACTGCCTTCTCCACTGACGTAGTGGTTGGGGTTGCACTGGAGTGGGGGACCAATCGGCTCACAGTACTGTAATTGGGGCGTCTGTCCATGTAATTGTAAAATATATGAGACGAGTTTTTGAATGCAACCTGTGTGGTTCCTTCTCTCCATCACCAAGAGCACAACCCTTCCCCGTACGCCGAGTACGAGCGGAAACAGACAGGATCTCTCCAGGAAACGCGCAGCATTCTGAATGCCCACATTTCAAATGCACTGATTCTGTTTTCCATAGCTTGTGTCAAAGTTCATCCCTGCATGTATAGTATAATACCATGTAGAACGATTGGGAACACATAACATTTCACAATTCACAGTCTAAGGTCCAACCGCAGATTCCGACACCCAAGTACTTTCTGAATTATTTTGATGAAGACATTTCGAGCTTGTTCTATGCGGCTGCGACTATCCTGACTCGACCCCCCCCCCCACTCATTGTTTACAATGCATCCGAGATACCGGTATTGTTCACCCGCCCTCTTACTGACAGTCATTACCTTCGTCTTGTGCATGTAAATTAAGACGCCCGCACTTGTGCCTGTTCCACATATTTAATTTAATAACAACTGCATTAATTTTGTTATCTAAAGAAACAACCAGCACAGTGTCATCGGCATAACGCAGGTTTGTTGACAAGACAACTTTGCAGGCACTTTAAATCGCAATTGCAATCAACCGTTTATTAATTTTTCAATGTGTGTTTTTAATTGGGTCTACAGGTTGATCTCGAATGATAGGTCTACTCGAAATAGTTAAATATAATTGGAAATGGTTCAAGACATAAACAACCGGGAATATCCCCCCACGATAAGTAGATTTTGAGAAATGTTTCAGGGTACCAAAATAAAGGTTTACACAAATTTATAACTGACTATCTCTCATTCCGAAACCCCTAATATTCCTGAACTATAATAGGCTATATGAGATGCCTGTGTTGTTCAAGTGAAACTTGTTGTGGCAGGGTCCTGAAATGTGGATAGTGCCAGCTTGTACGGCAGTCCTTCACGTGTCTCGCCCATCCCCTAAATTCATGGTGAACTAATACTACAAGTCGAGACCCCTTAGTTTGTGCTGTCTCGCACAGCGCCATATATGTATTTATGCTTTACTATTTATGCGTAGTGTAAGGGAAGCTTTCTGATTTTCCATTTCGGGATTTCAGTGAAATTACACGTTTTGAGGTCCCAGGAAACAAAAAAAAAAAAATGGATTCTATACTAAATGTCTGTCTGTCTATTCACTCTATCTGCAAGTCTGTCGGAAACTCGATTTGAGGCTAAACAACTCGATCGGTGTGTGCGCCTTACTCAGCCTCACCCAACGTTCAATTTATGCAATGAGGAATATCATATCGTAAAAGTGCTTAAAAAGTTAGGTGCAAGACTATACGGCACGGTAATTGGTAAAAAAAAACGAGATGTGTATTGTTGCAGTGATGCGCGTGCAGTAATTGCGGCTGCCATTACTTTTGGTAAAAAGCTTTAATAAAGAAACTCACTGTATTGTAATTGTAATAAACAACAATACGAATACATTATAGATGATTATTAGCACACAGACAAGTTAAGCATGTTAGGCCCTTTTAAAAGGTGTCCGTGTTATAGGTACTGTCTATATTTTTTGAACATACATAGAGAGAATGCAATGCAATATATAGGTTTACAGTGCTGAGTGCACATGGGCGCCCATACCCGGACCATTAAATATTCTATAGGCCTATATTGAAACGTCATAGCCCGAGTTGAGACAGCTTCCGGAACTGCGCCCTATTAAAGAACCGGTCCGAGTTTACTCCAACATGCTTTCCAATTTATCAACATAAGTAGATCTTCTTCTACTTCTTCAGCCAACGCCCGTCCTTGGCTGGTAGGCCATTTGACGCACATTAGTAGATAGAGAGTATGAGTAATTTCATGGTAAATAATTTTCCAGTGGTTAAATTTCCGTCGTTATTTCGGGGGGGGGGGGGGGGGGTTGTCCACCTGACGTCACTAGAAGCGACGTAAATTCTAGATAGGTCAGACCAACACATTAATTACCACACTGCAATTATGGCAGGGCACACAATGCATTTGAGCGCGAATTTTCTAACATTTTTTCAATAAATAATTTTTTTATGCAAAGCCAAATATTTTTTGGGAAAGCAACCTATCCAGTTTCGTTACTCAATTTAACACCTAAAACATACCTGAAGGTAGAATTCATCGATGGAAAGGTTTCACAGAAAAATTATTTTTTAGTCATTTTTCATTAAAATTTACATATTTTTATATTTTTACCCCCCGAAGCAAACTATCAAGGGGTAAGCGACCCCCCGCATTTTGTCAACATTAATAACGACTATATAATATATGAGAATTTAAAAGAAATCGTTGGAGCCGTTTTAGAGAAATAATTTTTTTAGACGTTTTTTTTAGTTTTTTGAGAATAAAACCCCCCCAAATTGAGTTAGCCTCCAAATATTTTTTTTTTTCCGAGGTATGATTTTTGTAAACCTACATGCCGAATTTCATCAAAAGCAACCGGGTAGTTTGCCTGGAAATCAACGAACAGACAGACAGACAGACATTTCGTAAAAACCACTTTTTTTGGTTCCTGGGACCTTAAAACGTATAAATCCATTGAAATCTTGGAATCGAAAATTTCGACCGTCACAAAGCTTTCCTTATACTACGTATAAACTGGAAAGCAAAAATTCGTATGGGATCCTGCATGCTTGTGCATCATCTTTTTTGCTCCTGGAAAAAATTGTTAATATGTTTCAAAAATAATTAGGCCACATGACATAATTTTTATTTTTATTTTAATATAGCTCAAACTGCAACAATCGAAATGTTAATCAATTCTCGATGCGAGAAATCCCACTATTCAATATTTCCCACCTAAATTATCAAATATTACCCCCGGGCTCCCTATTTCCAACAATTTCAGTGATAAATCTGAACGCCCCGGTTATAGGCATAGATCGTGGGTTCGAATCCCGCCAAGCCGTTTTTCTATATCCTCTAATTTCGGTGATAAATCTGGACTTTACTGCTGTCAAAATGAGAAGAACCCCACTATGCCTCGCCTCAATTTTCAGAAAAATTCCTGAGTCGGGACAATGAGACAATAGACTTAGTGTTTGCCCCAGTTTTTTGAATTGCCCCGGTCTCGAAAATAGTCTCGAATCGAAACCAAGACCGAGGTCAAGACCTGGCAAATACTCCCCTCTACCCAAATTGTTGCTGCTGAGCCTCCGAGATACAATCGTACAAGAGTACGCAGTTCCACCGAAGATGTCGACCGCAGATGCTGACGAAACGTTTGGAAGTACCCGTTCAGGACGACCACGGCCTATCATCCCGGATTCTACTGCTTCGCCACGTAACTTCGTCACGTTACTAGTCTTTGTCTATAAAATCCAAACTTTGTAAACCCTCCGAGAAGGGGGGGGGGAAGTAGGGTTGGTGTCCTGCATAAGCTAGCTACTCCGTTAAAAGACGACTGAGGGGGTCATTTGGAGATGATTTTGCCAATCAATGTATAGCCTGAGGTGATGTACAGCCTTACTGCTGGCTAGATGGTGCTGACCCGCTGATTTTTGTGACATAGTTTTTATATTTTTAATGCTAAGCCGAGAGGAAATTAAAAAAAATAATGCCACTGTGCAAAACGCCGTAATCAGTTGTCGCAGTTGGTCTATTTTGATATGTCAAATTTGTAAATTTTAGAGTAACTGTAGCAATTGAGACGCCAGCCAAATGGAGAGGTGAGGAATGCAATATTTCACTATTGTAATATCACCGGAATAGGTTACCGTATATAATTATAGTGTCTGATTTCAACGCCGATCATAGTTAGATACTTCAGCCTACGGGCTAGATACGTTCTCTATATACCTATAGGTATATAAATTATTTATCAACATTTATAACAAAATACGCTTTGAACCGCACTTATAATATCGTTGAAAAATGCTAATTTAATAATTAGTAATGTATAGAATATGCCAGAAATTCAGAGGAAATGTTAAAAAATAAAAATAAAATCTAGTTTGGCGCCGCCGCACACCGAAGGACTTCGAAATGATTTAATGAATACGGACCGCGGTGCGTTAATATAGTAAAGAATCCCTACAATACATATAAAGTCGGCTAATACGTTACATAGTGCATATCCGAATTCACCCTAATTCTAATGAGCTGCTAAAATACACATAGGCCTAGCTAAAATAGTTTTCTAGTGTGCTATTTATTGATCCGCTGCCGTTCTTCTTTGCAATCTGATGGGGTAGCCTTCTACGTTGACGAGAGTGATGTAGATCCTTAGTTGTCGATCCAGCTCCTGAATTGTCTTGTACTTGGTGTACACAAGGTAATGACGGACTACTGTGCTTACTGCCACAATTGTCGACTGAATCCCATAACGCATTCCTGCAACAACAGAACAACACTTTTGTGAAAAAATAAAAAATAGCCTACCATGATTAGGCTATTAATAAATTAGGTAGCCTAATTAAATGCTATGTCGATTGTTGAATTGCCTTGCCTAGCGTTTGACTACAGGGTATTTCATCACAAAGTATTGTATGTAGCCTGTGTGCCAGTGGAGTAGCCAATTAGTTTTTTAGGGTCCGGTTTTCATGGTTAACATGAAAAAAAGACTTTATAGTCTTATTGTTCGCCATTTGTATTGCAATGAAGTCGTTCATTCATTCATTCATTCATTCAACATCCATTTGAGGCAGCAGTTTTCCCACTTTTACGAGTAGGCTACCACTGATGGCACAAATAAATCAGTCGACTCCGATTGCAAGGTGGTAGTGTGCTTGTACCTGTGAACCTCTACACCGCCAAGCGATCGGAGACGTGTCGTAACTCAACACTGGTACTAACCTACAGAAGCGACTGAAGAGGTAAATAAGGTGCATTCATTAAATTGTTTGTATACGATTAACATTTAAAAAATATATATATATATATCTTAATATATAAAAGAAAGTCGGGTTTGTTCCTCCACTTATAACTCGAGAAAGGCTGGACCGATTTTCATGGTTTTTGGTTTTTTGGATTTGTGTCCATCCCGAATAACAGAATAACTAGTAAAATCATTCAATTTACATTAATTAGATTAATTAATTTCGATGAAAAAATCGATGAAAATAAACAGAGTTGAAGGGTCATGGCGGCCGCCGGCCATGGTTAATTATTTTAGTAATAATAATTTGTTACGTTGGCATTGTGCACCAGGCTGTCAAATTTAATTAAGAGCGAAATTTTTTTTATTGTTGTTGTTTGACGTTTGTTGTTTTATTGTTGTCATTTTGTCTGGTGGAGTGGTGGTTTTATGTGGTTTTATGCGAGTGCACATTCAGTATTACATTATATTAATTAATTTCGATGAAAAAATCGATGATATAATATGTAATAAAACTATGGAGCCACCATGTCGTATTTCGGCTGTGCTGGAGGACTGAGGCCACGACCACGCCCCCTCATAGGTGCATTTTGGCGGGAAATTATAATTCCGCTTGTATGTATATATATATGGAAATCTAATTGAATGTTACCTTGTGCCAGTAGTGAAAGGCAATTAATTTTATAAAGTAATATTAAAATTAAAACAAAATTAGCTTTCTACTACTTGTGGCCATTTGATCTAGTTTTTCGTCGCCAGTGACAGTAATAGGGTAATGAGCAGCTTTACCCAACATTAATGCCAAACCAGTCAGTCCCTCATTTTCCATTGAGTTTCATGAATATGACTTAATTTGTATCACCGATGAAAATTATCTAAAAAATTTGCAATTTTGATAACTTTGGGGAGAAGGGGGGGGGGATTCAAACCCAGGAGACCCCTCTTTGTCTACGCCACTGATGTGTATGCATATACTGCTATAGCTATATAATTACACAGTATAAGCTCATTAATAAATAGCTTTTTGCTTTCCAATTTATGCGTAGTATATAAGGAAAGATTTTTGATATTCAAATTGTTCGATTCCGAGATTTCAACGGATTTACACGTTTTGAGGTTTTGCGGGCTTTTCTCAAAAAAACTCCAAAAAAAACGTCTAAAAAAATTATTTCTCATAAATAGCTCCAACGATTTCTTATAAATTAATTAACATACGTAACTCGTATATACATACCTAGTCTTCGTTATTAATTTTAACAAAATGCGGTGGGTCCCTGGCCCCTTGATAGCTTTCTTCCGGGGGTAAAAAAATTAAAATAAGTCAATTTTCATGACAAATGACTATAAAATAATACGGAACCTTTCTATCGATCATATCTACCTTGAAGTATGTTTTAGGTGCCAAATAGAGGAACGAAACCGAACAGGTTGCTTTCCCAAAAGTGTATTTGGTTTTGGGAAAAAAATTATTTTTTGAAGAAATTATATAAAATTCACGCTCCAATACATTGCGTACCGTACACTAGATAGAATAGAGTTTTAAGTATTTTTGAATAATTGAGGTTACCTCAACTTTGGTGACGTCAGATGGACCCCCCCCCTCCCCCTCGCCTTCCCGAGGGATCCGAAATTTAAACAGAGGGAAATTATTTACTATGAAATAACTCATTATCTCTATCTACTAAGTCATAAATATTGGAAAGCATATTCGAGTAAACTCGGACTGATTCTTATAAATAGCACGGCCATTTCAGCTGAAATTACGGTACAAAAATATTGGTAGTAGTAGTATTGGTATGAGTAGCACAATAAGTATAAATACAGACAGTCGCCTTACATACCCGGACACACACGTTGCCCATAGCTGAACGGCAGGTATGCCAACTTGTGCCTCTTGGCCTCCTCCTCGGGCAGGAATCGGTCCGGGTCGAACCTCATGGGGTCCGGGAAATTGTCGGGGTCTCTGTGGAAGAACGGCAAGAACACTGCAGCCGCCGAACCTTTAGGAATAGTGTTCTCTCCTGCAGACAGCGCCATAAGATAGAGATAAGATAAGTGATAAGAGTATGACGGGTTATTCGCTCCCGTGAAGGATGTAGTTAGTTTCTTGTACAGCCTGCCAAGTCTTCTTCAGCCAATTGGCTCATCCTCTTCAGACCAATGTTGTTTGGAAGTGCCCAAAACGTGCTCTCATTGATCGAAGAAGATGTGGCAGAAATTGAAACATTTAGGCTTTCACCTCGAATAATAACTGGCCATTGTCTTGAATTTTCCGTCTGATTATTGTTATTTGATGCATTTTTATTTAATGAATCTACAGAGCAATCCAAATGTAGGCAAAATTATTGCATTATTACCACGGGTATTCATCGCCAATTTCCAAACAACTAACTCTATATTTATTTATTCATAATAGTAACTGTATACCTAATTTCAAGTCTTCTCTTGCACGTCTGCCGAAGAAAGGGATGGACGGACACAGCCGGAGCGTTTCCTTGACAACGCGGTGCAGGTACTGGTAGTCAGCCAAGTCGCCGTCGACCATCGCGCGGCCCCCCAGCGCCGCCTGCACCTGCTGGTCCTCCAGGTACACCCTCTGCTGTACCTCGGGGTGCATGGCCAGCAGCTCCAGGCACGCGCTTATCAAACCTGCCGTCGTCACGCCCTAACTCAAAAATTAACTCATTTTTCATTGATTAGTTATTAACATGATCCGTATGTAGAACCTAGGCGGGCTAGTAGTCCCTAGTCTGGAAGTAACCTGGGAAGGCAATTGATTAATTCGTAAAGCATGTATATAGAAGTCAGGGGTTGCCATTTAGCACTACCTATACAATGTCTGTAGTTCAATTTATGTAGGTACTCGTTCATAATGCAATTCAATTAATTCAACCTTTGGAAAAGTGGAGAAATCGGTAAAATATATTTTTTCCTCTGCTCATGGTTATTACCTGTGGCTGTAGGCTACCTGAAAGGCCATATATCGACAAATAAAACATTAAGTAGCCTTATTGGCAATAGTAGGGGATTTTTGATCACGTACCGTTGATACCAAAGTCGTCATTTCAGCACAAATATCGATGGAATCGTCTTTCTCGACCTCACAAATCAAATTGTAAATGTACTGTCTCGGTACCTCCTCCTTTGTCATGGCAGCATATTCTGTAATTAAATTGAATCTTTTAATGGGCTTCACCTGCCTTTAAATGAACTTCAATGCCCATTTCTCCAAACGCAGAAAAATTGGCTAATCGGAAAATATTTAAATTTCCATAGTAGGGCTCTGTTCGGCCAAAAAAACTAATAGACTAGTCCTGCGACCTGCGTGCTCATGTAGTTTAAACTAAGAACCGTCCATTCGTCATCCCCAATATACCGCTGATTGTCCTAAGGTAGTTTTGCCTATACGTATTCAATGAGTAGGTTTTGTTGACATTGACAGGACTACAATATTTATGTCGACAGAAAAAAATCGTTGGGGCTGTTTTTGAAAAAAAAACTATTTTTAGACGCAATTTTTAGTTTGTGCGGGGTTAACCCACCAAATTTGAGTAAGTCCTATATAGAAAAAAGCTCCCGATATGTAATATTTGTGAACCTGTCTGCTGAAATTTCATCCAAAGCCAGCAATATTGTTTGCCCCAAAACCACTTTTTTGGATCCTGGGACCACTAAACGCACAATTCCCTTGAAATTTCTAAAAACTTGGGCCATCACAATAAACCTTTCCTTTATAGTGACGTATAAATGGGAAAGCAACAATACAATAGGTATTAAAATTGTATGAATTCGGCACCCAACTTATATATAGTTAACGTAGACTACGTGCGTACCTGACTTCTTTTGGTCGTACATAGTTTTCAATATGGTATGTATTACAGGGCGCATCGCCTTCAAATTCTTTTTAAATGGGAAAATACTTTCTGAGAACGGAAAATGGCGGAACACTCCCATCCTCACAGCGTTCACTTCAAGTTCCTCCACTTGTTCTTCCATTATCTTCATTATTGGGCTGTCGTCACCTGCTGGTAGGCCCATAGCACCATCTGGAAAAAAAATTAACATGCATATTGTGTATGGTGATTAGGTCTACAATCGATCAGTCGGACACACGTCATCTGCTTGTCCCTGGAATGGAGACTTTTCAATTTCAGAGCTTCAATAAGTCTATTTTGTATCTGTTATACGGTAATACATTGTTGAAAAACAATTGGAGTTTTCTGTTACCCAAAACTCAAGAATTGTACATTGGTTTGTTGTTGTCACCTCTCTCTTGATACGGTACCTATTAAAATACCCCTAAATTAGTAATAAAGTGTTATATTTTGAATGTCGCGCCATTTCACCATGTGCTTGTTCTGGTTACACGATGTTCTGGTTACACGATGTTTTTACTAATAAAAATGAATAAAATGAAAAATAGGAATTATGAATTGCATATCCAACAGTGGTGTCAGAAGTGGTTAGTTTTTTTTTAAAAGCAACAAATACAAAAATAAACAAAGAAAAAAATCATGGATAAAGCTACCCTGGAAAGTTTTGCATCGGTAATTGCCGCCGCAATGCAACAACTACAACAGACTACAGCAACGGTTCCAACGGGGCCCAAAGCCCCGTCATTCACTATTGGTGAGTACAAGCCTTCTGAGTACGCTACTATTGAGGACTATTTCAAACGTTTTGATTGGGCTTTAGACCTGAGTAAAGTACAAAGTACTGAACACGCAAAGTATGCCCTTGTGTACATGGGATCGGAGTTAAAAAACGCCCTTAAAATATTAGCGAGTCCCAACAGCCCAGAGAAGCTGACTTATGCCGAGATAAAAACATACTTGTCTACACATTTCGACCAGCCTAAAAATATGTATGCTGAGAGCATAAAATTTCGCACAATCGTTCAAGAAGAGCATGAAACAATAGCGCAGTTCACTTTACGACTTAAGCAGGGGGCTGTTCATTGCAGCTACGGGGCATTCTTAGACAGGATGCTAATAGAGCAACTACTACACGGCCTCCGTGCACGTGATACATGTGACGCCATAATAGCAAAGAAGCCAAACATATTTAGCGACGCATTCGATATAGCTCATGCCATGGAGGCTACCCGCAAAACCGTTCATGAAGTTCAATTGCCCGCACCCCAAATCTCACAGGAGGCTACAAATAAGCTGGGATACGGGGTACCTCATTTTAGAAAAAAAGAAACAGGTCCGGAGAAAAGCTCAAATGCATACATCAGTCGGGGGAAACGTACAGAAGAACGGACCATAGGCATCGGCTGCCACGGGTGTGGGGGCTCTCACTTACGCCGTTTTTGCAAATTTTTAAACGCTGACTGCCGCTTATGCGGGAAGAAAGGGCATATATCAACCGTTTGCCGTTCAAGACAGCCTGTCAATCCGTCAGTCAAAGTAAATGCATCCCAGGAGACAGAGGTGAGTGATGATTTTGACAAAGTACAGCAATTGCACAAAATAGAAATAATTAACTCCATTGAGGCCAAGGGTAGGAAACTGATTACCGTTTCCATTGATGAAACGCCATTGCAAATGGAACTAGATACCGGTGCCCCATGTACTCTTCTGTCAATAAAAACACTACGCAGTATAAAGAAGAATTTCATACTCAAACCGACACAAAGGCAGTTCGCAAGTTATACTGGGCACAGAATTCACTGCCTTGGGAGAGTCATTGTCAGCGCACGACTTGGAAAAACTACCCGGAAACTTAATATATATGTTGTAGATGACAACCTTGACTCGTTGATGGGCAGAGAATGGATTTCTCAATTTGCTAATGAAATACCTTTCACTAGGTTGTTTTCCCCAGACGATCACGAACCCTTGGATGATCATATTAACCAAGTTATCATAGAAGCGCCATCACTAAACAACAGTGAGCGCTCGCGAATGGACGCACTTTTGAAATCATATATACATGTGTTTAGCGATGTTGCAGGCAAACTGACGGGTCCGGCCGCTTCACTGCATTTTAAAGAAGGGGCCACGCCGATTTTTGCCAAAGCTAGAGAGATACCATATGCTCTCCGGGAGGCATATGCCCGAGAAATAGATCTAAAAATTAAATCTGGTTTTTATCAACGGGTTGAGTATTCGGAGTGGGCTTCGACCACCCACGTGGTTGCAAAAAAGAATGGTAAAATAAGAATCACGGGCAACTACAAGCCCACCTTAAATCCAAGGATAATTATCGATGAACACCCGATTCCGAGGGCGGAAAGCCTTTTTCACAAAATGAAAGGCGCTACTCTTTTTTGTCATTTGGATATTACAGATGCTTATTCACACCTGACCGTTGATGAGGAATTTAGTCATGCATTGACCTTGAACACGCCTACCCACGGCCTAATCAGACCAACACGAGCGGTATACGGAGCCGCTAATATTCCTGCTATTTGGCAGAGGCGGATGGAAACCGTCCTTCATGGAATTCCCAATGTTCTGAATTTCTTTGATGATATCCTGGTCCATGCCGAAAATTTCGATGAGATGATTACTACTCTCAATACAACGTTAGAAAGACTGCAATCAAGTGGCCTCCGTTTAAACAAAGCAAAGTGTGTTTTTGCCTCACTATCTGTAGAGTTCCTGGGCCACAGGATTGACAAAAACGGTATCCACAAATCCGAAAAACATATTCAAGCTATCCGAGACGCCGCGACACCTAATACACCCGAAGAACTTCAACTATTTCTTGGCAAAGCGACCTACTACACCGCGTTCATACCAAACCTAGCCACTATCGACCGGCCCTTACGGGATATGTTAAAAGAAGCGACATTTCAATGGACTAAAGAGGCTCTCCAGGCCTATAGGCAGATTAAGGATATTCTTGTATCACCCCAAGTGTTAATACCGTATGACACTGAGCTACCCCTTCTGTTGGCGACTGACGCAAGTAAGACTGGACTTGGTGCAGTACTTTCCCATCGACTCAGCAACGGATTAGAGCGGCCGATTGCATATGCGAGCCGTACTCTGTCTCCCACGGAAATTAAATACCCACAGATGGACAAGGAGGCCTTGGCAATCGTGTGGGCAGTCCAGAAATTTTTCTTATATCTTTACGCTCGTCACTGGACTTTAATTACGGACCATAAACCTCTTTCACAAATATTACATCCTGATAAATCGTTGCCTGTTTTGTGCATCAGCCGAATGGCAAATTACGCTGAACTCTTAGGAAATTTCGACTATGATGTAATTTTCAAAACTACGAAAAACAACGCCAATGCTGATTTTTGCTCGCGTGTGCGCGGTAATAATGATACAGTTCAAAATCATAATGATTATGATTCGTTCGACAACTTTATGGTGCATCAGATTACTCAATTACCAGTCCGAGCTCAACGAATCGCACTAGAAACGAGAAGGGATCCGGTCTTGGGTAAAATACTGCAACTCCTAGAACACGGCCGAAGCCTATAACACGCGGGATACACGACACCAGAGCTCCACTACAGTTTGGCTGCTGACTGCCTTATTTTCGAACACAGAGTTGTAATTCCCAGCAGCTTGCGCAATTTTATTCTTAACGATTTACATACTGGCCATATAGGAATTGTAAAGATGAAGGGGCTGGCCCGATCCTTCGTTTATTGGCCTGGCATCGACGCAGACATTGAAAGAACGGCAAAAGCGTGCAACGAATGTGCCAGACATGCGCATGCGCCTCCTCAGTTCAGACAGCACCATTGGGAGTATCCGGGAGCCCCATGGGAACGTGTACATATTGACTACGCCGGACCTTTTGAGGGTGTCATGTTATTAATTATTACAGACGCATTCAGTAAGTGGTTAGAAGTGAAAGTGACAAATATTGCTACTACCAGTGCTACTATAGTAATTCTTGATGAAATATTTGCAGCATACGGCGCACCTGTTACTATTGTCTCTGACAACGGGTCGAACTTTACGTCTAATGAATTCAGTGAGTATTTAAAATTGGTGGGTGTGAAATACCACAAGAGAACGGCGCCGTATCATCCAGCAACCAACGGGCAGGCTGAACGATGTGTACAAACTGTAAAGGATGCGCTGAAGGCTATGGGCACCACCAAGAATACAATACCAAAGAACCTGAACGAGTTTCTGCGACAATACAGGAAAGCCCCACACGCTGCTACGGGTAAGCCACCTAGCCAATTGTTCCTAGGCAGATCTATACGTACTCGACTGGATCTCGTGCTGCCTGAGGACCTGACCAGCCAAATGACAAACAAGCAAATGGGTGCGCTTAGTTACAGAGAGTTTCACCCTCAAACTTCAGTATACTTCTTGTCAGGAAACCCGCGAGTAGACAAGTGGCTACCGGGCACCATTGTAGAACGGCTCGGTGACCTTCATTACTACATTATGGACGCTCAAGGAAAACAAGTGAAGCGACATATTGATCAGATCCGCGGAAGATCATCTGAAAGCGAACATAAGAACGACGGGAATTCTACAGCTTCCACCAAACCAACTGGGTACTCATCAATGGCATTCCGATTTGAGTCTTCCGGCGAACAGGGGCAGCAGTCTCCAACGGGTCAGGAGAAGAATGGTTGGCCAACTACCGCAGATGATACTGCCTCCGAAACTCATCTTCGTACGACGCCGAATCTTCATCCACCAACTGTAGTGACAACGCCGGCAGGCCTGCGGCGATCGACGAGAGTAATGAAGCCGAGGCAGCCATATTCTCCTTAGGAGCCAGGGAAGAAATGTTATATTTTGAATGTCGCGCCATTTCACCATGTGCTTGTTCTGGTTACACGATGTTCTGGTTACACGATGTTTTTACTAATAAAAATGAATAAAATGAAAAATAGGAATTATGAATTGCATATCCAACATAAAGACAGAAGTGAGTGGAGAAGGCTTACGCATCACACCCGCAGCTGATTATTTATTGATTATAGCGGACTGAGGAACGGGGAAGTATTGCATACCCAATGAAAAATGTAGTCAAGTAACTGCCAATTGAAATTAGCAGGGACCTCTAGTACAATACAATCAATAATTCAATACAAATTATGCTATAATTGCGCATATGCATAGTAATTGTTGTTTACTTTCCACAGTATAAGCTTTTTTTAGCAAGGGTGGTTTTTGGTTCATGAAATATTGAAAATACAGATACAAAATTGGACATTGTGCAGCATTCTTTAGGCCCCCATTCCACATACGTACAACGTCAATGAAAATTATGAAATTGATGGTGGCAGCAGAATTTTTAGTATGTAAAAATGTCTGCTGCCACCATCAATTTCATAATTTTCATTGACGTTGTACGTATGTGGAATACCCCCCTAAATCATGGTGTCATGTACACGAATATCAAACAAAAAGCCTCAACGAGCTCCTTTTTACATTTTGAATGTCTCATAAATAACACTATTAAAATGTGCTCGCCTATCTTGCACTAAAACTTCGACTTAAGTTAAATCGCTCGTATCAAAATGAGATAGATATCATCACCAGAATGTAAACACTATATGCAAACATTCAATACCTTCTCTTCCAATGTTTTTTTACTATTGCTACATATTTTACAATTTTCGCTTCGTTTACCACTTGGTAAACATTCTATCGAGTAATCTGAGAATTTCACAAAAGGGCTGAGTCGACTGAATATTAGTAATAATTTACAGTGAATGTTGGACAGTGAAATTGTGGCAGACCTCACTCATTTCAAAATTTAATTCTTATCATACGAGATCGTGAAAAACTAGCCATGACTTACCTATAATATTTCTTGTAATGAATCTACGCGCTATACGTATCATCTTAAATTCTGGTTTGCCAGCTTCACGTTCTATACCTTGCATAAGAAAATCGGCGCCACGTAGCAGTGAGTCAAATAAAACGTCTAATGAACTGTTATTGAACGTATTGTAGAATAGTTTCTTACAAGGTGAAAAGTCATCGCCTTCAATGCAGAAAACAAAAATTGGTATAATTATTTTCTTTGTAAGTCAAATTTCACAGGAGTTGTTGGTAATATCAACTATTCGCCAAGTCTATGCGTACCGTTTTTAGAAGATTAGTGGAAATAATTCCAACTGTATTTTAATACAATAGGCCTAGTACAGTTTACGGCTGCAAAGAAACACGGATTGGCTACAGTTTTGCTTGGCGCAAAGCATCGCTTTTGTATCGTATTGCATCAAGAAACTCATTTCTAACCCAATTGCCAATGGGCTATACTATATGGCTTTGACTTTTACTGGATCGGCCCACTAAACAATACCGGTACTCATTTCTATAAATTCCTATACTAATATTTCCCATTAAACTGGATTTTAGATTTATTGTAGTTGAAGCGTTACGTGATTGACTAGAGCCTAGTCCGCAGTAATTAGTAGGCTTATATCCTACGGCACCTTAGGGTTTAGAGCCTGAGTTGAGACTCTATAGGTCTTACCGCTCGCTGTTAACAAGCCTTCCTTGTGTTTCCCCATGAAATATTTCAGTCCGTCGTAATGGAAGCTCTTGTCGAGCGCGTTTTTGCTTGTTAACAATGTGTGCAGAAGTTGGACTCTTCTAACCAATACGGTAAGGCTGGGAAACCAAATTGCGGAAAAATCAGCGCTCCCCGACTGCTGAATACTGATGAAGGCTTGGTACAAGTCTGCAATAAATGAAGTGCTTACTACACCTCACTACGCTTATAAATGTCATTTTCAGGGGCATACTGGTGCTCCGAAATGCATTGTTACATAGGGGTGGCCCATAATTTGCACATTATTATTATTATTCATTGCATATAGCATTTCTGGTTTGTTGCGTTCGGTATCGAGAAGGCATTTTTTTATCCCTACCCACTTGCATGCTTGCAATTACCTGCTGTAATTGCAGATTGAAACAAACAAATATTCACACGCCCTACATACATACCCATAAACTACATACCCAAAAAAAGTTACGTATCGACCTTGGGCTCCGATACTACTGTAGGGAAGGTATGGCAGAAAATCAGGCAACTGCGTGGAATTAACCACTCTGCCAATTATGGGCCAATACTGCATGAAGGACAGGTATATACTAACCCCAGTGATATAGCTCACCAGTTTGCACTCTTTTTCAGTGAGATATCCAGCAACGATAACGTGACACTGTCATCATTGCAAGCCAAACATGTCTTGGATGCCACCCCTACATCATTCACTGGGGGTCTTACTGAACAGTATAATGTTTGTTTCAATATGTATGAGTTCCAGCACGCTTTATCTCGCTGCAAAAACTCGGCACCGGGTCCCGACTCCATACCATACATTTTTATTAAACAACTTCCAAGAAATTACCAAACCCTAATTGTAGCCTATTTTAATGTAATTTGGTCAACACAAAAATTTCCTGAATCCTGGAGGCAATCTATTTTGGTGGCAATCCCTAAACTTAAAAAAGACCGCAGTCAACTTACATCATACCGGCCCATTTCACTAACCAACAGCCTTTGCAAGCTTATGGAGCGAATGGTAAATTACCGCCTCACACATGTACTTGAAACTCGTAACCTAATAGTAAATTTTCAATGCGGTGGCAGGAAGGGGCGCACGACCACTGAACATTTAGTTAGAATTTCTCAGTACATACAGGACGCCTTCATAATACAAAGTCACGCTGTTGCCATTTTCTTTGACCTGGAAAACGCTTATGATCGGTGCTGGAAAAGTCCAATTTTGCACTCATTACAACAATGGGGACTACAAGGAAACCTTCCTATGTTTATAATGAACTTTCTAAATAATAGAGAACTATCAGTGCGGGTGGGAGGGCTGACATCAGCTCCTCAGCCCATGGAAAATGGTACTCCCCAAGGTTCAGTTTTAAGTTGCACCCTATTTACTATCGCAATTAATTCAATTGCTGATTACCTGCCGATCACTGTTTATCCCTCACTTTATATTGATGATCTATGCGTAATCTACTCATGTCGTAACTTAGTACAACTGGGCAATACACTAGAAAAAGCCATTCATGGAATTGAAAAATGGGCCAATGACTACGGTTTCCGATTCTCAACCGGCAAAACTGCAGCAATGCACTTCTGTCGGAAGAGAAACTGTCATGGCAATCCGACTCTAAAATTCAACAACCAGTTGGTTACTTTTAAAGATACGCATACCTTTTTAGGCCTCACGTTTGATCGACGCTTAACTTGGTCAGAGCACATTACCCAGCTGAAATCAAAGTGTGAAAAAGACCTGAATGCATTAAAAACTGTAGCGCATCATCAATGGGGCTCAAATCGGCAGGTGCTACTGACCATGTACAGAGCTTTGATTAGATCGAAACTAGATTACGGGTGCATTGTATACTCCGCAGCGCATCCTACCATCCTGAAAGCCCTAGATGTGGTTCATAACACTGCTCTAAGACTTTGTCTCGGTGCCTTCAAATCAAGTCCAACAGCAAGCCTGTACGTTGAAGCTAATGAACCACCCCTATTCTTGAGAAGGGACAACTTCATACTTAAATATTTCGCCAGAATATGCAAAAATAGAAACCTGTCCATACTCCTGGATGCCCATAATACTTCACTTCATAATAGATACAATACGCGACCACGCTCATCTAAACCCTACTTTTTCAGACTAAAAGTACTACTTTCCAATCTTACATTGCAACTCCCCCCTGTAATCAATACTAACAGCACTGTGTCTCCTCCTGAGTTGCCCCCATGGTTACAGCCGATCCCTCAATGCAATACTAAGCTAACTTTTTTCTCTAAACAAACTACACCACACTTTATCATTCAAAAACATTATCAAGACATTCTGACAGAGTACCCTAATACTATATGGCACCATTATTTCACAGATGGATCCAAATCCCCCCTGAACGCAGGGGCTGCCTTTATATATAAAAACCATGAGTTTCATTTCCCTCTACTACCACAGATTTCTATTTTTTCCGCCGAGCTGGTCGCTATCCAACAATGCATCATACATATAAGTAATGCTAAACACTGCAAGTCCCTCATAATATCCGATAGTCTGTCAGCACTTACTGCCATTCAACAGATATACCCCACACATCCTTTAATAACAACAATTCGAAACTCCATCACACGAGTAGCATCATATTCCGAAATTAAATTTTTATGGGTCCCATCACATGCAGGAATCACAGGCAACAACAGAGCTGACCGAGCTGCCCAAGCAGCAGCTGCGATCCCCTCCCCCCCTTATCCGTATTTTTCTCCAAGTGATTTTAAGACTAACTCTACCCGAATTATGATACAAAGATGGCAAAATCACTGGGAGAATCCGGAATTTTCACATAATAAACTTAGGGCCATCAAACCTCATGTAGGGAAAGTGTCGGCTGACATAAGCCTTAGCCGCATGGAGGAAGTATTAATAACACGACTGCTTATTGGGCACACGAGGCTGACCCATGGGCACTTGATGACGGGTTCCCCACCCCCCATGTGTCCAACCTGTCAGGTACTACTTGATGTACAACACCTGCTCCTTGTCTGTCCTACGTATGCTTGCTACCGCACCTTCCCTAGTAACTCCTCTATGAGCGATATTCTTACTGATGCAGCTACTTTACGCCAACACACGCTCCCGTTTCTGTTCCAGTCCACTATCTATAAAGATCTGTAAAAACCCTTAATCCATTTAAAAAAAAAAAAAAAAAAAAAAAAAAAAATCGAACAAATAGACAAGGGCAAACTGTTGTAGACGGTACCTGGGCAACTCGTTGCCCAGCGCGCTTATAGCAGTTTGCGGAAAAAAAAAAAAAAAAAAAAAAAAAAAAACAATAGTACACACTACACCAGCCCCATTAAAAACTACAGTATTGCAACACTTAAACATACAACGCGTAAGCCCCAAAGGGCGTTGCGTTATGATTTAAAAAAAAATAAAAAAAAAAAAAATACCCATAAAATATTCGTGATGAATAAGCACCCTTGAATGTCTTTTTTCATTTCTGATGCGGCTATCGATATAGATAATGGTACCGTACTGTACATTTCAGAGATTTGGGTTGCTTCATTTCCGACCAAATGTGTAAGAAAGTGTAAGTTGCAGACCGGGTGAGGGAGGCGCTCCAAACCTGTTTAGGACATGAGTCACAATTCAATATGCCTAAGCAAGAAAAAGTCATGTTGCACATATGGCATGTCGTACAATTTACACCATGAGACTGAAACTTACCAAATTTATTGTTAGCCATGGTTAGATAACCGGCCAGAACGTTGGGGATGCCCGGCAGAGTTGTGGAAAACTGGAATGCTGCTGCGTAGTACCGGCAGTGCTCGTACACGTATTTGGCCACTAATATGCCGAGGCAAACCCCTATCCAGAGCAAGTACATCGCCAATCTGAAATAAACTACCTATAGTATGTACGATATATATTTAAATACTATTTGCATTGTTGTACCGTATTTTCCTCCTATACTCATTGGCATTAAAACAATAACTTTTAAGATAGGAACCCGGTGGCGCTACTTTAATGATCATATACAATATATTGCAGTATTATTGTATACGATATGTAATACTGACACTAAACGAACTTTGGTTGGAGAGGTAACCTTCTCGTTATAAACGAAATTAAAGGAATTAGAAAAAAATGGACTTGGCGGGATTCAAACCCACGATCTCCGCTTATTCCGGGCATCGTCTTAACCGTTGTACCACAAGCCCGACAGGTACAGTGCCTTCTAAATCCTCCATTTCAATATTCTATTTAACAAGATTCGAATTGCTAGACAAAATCATAATATATGTAATATAATGTAATATATGTATATGAGCTCACTTTATTGCATAAAGGCAATGCTTTATTCAATATAATTGTTGGGCTTGTGGTCCAACGGTTATGACGATGCCTTGGATGTTCGAATCCCACCAAGTCCAGTTTTTTCTAAATCGTCTAATTTCAGTTAGAGATCAAAATATATAAATATTGGAAGTACTCAATTTTTATTAGCTAGGATGGTAGATAGCTGCTAAAGTTAAACAAGATGCAAGTTTAATCATTAGGGGGCAAGTCGATCGCGGCCCGCGGGTAAACAACTCGATTATATTTCCAATTTATACGTAGGGCTAGTATAAGGAAAGCTTTCTGACGGTCGAAATTTTCGATTCCGAGATTTCAACGGATTTCCACGTTTTAAGGTCCCAGGAACCCAAAAAAGTGTTTTTTACGAAATGTCTGTCTGTCTGTCTGTCGTTCTGTCTGTCTGCGCGTCGATTTCCGGGCAAACTACTCGGACGATTTTGATGAAATTCGGCATGTAGGCATCATACCTCGAGATCATTTTTTTTATTTGGGGCTAACTCAATTTGGGGGGGGGGGGGGTTTATTGGTTTATTCTCAAAAAACTCCAAAAAACGTCTAAAAAAATTATTTCTCAAAAACGGCTACAACTATTTCTTTTAAATTCACATATATTGTATTTTTTATTAATGTTGATAAAATGCAGGGGGTCGCTTGCCCCTTGATAGTTTACTTCTGGGGGTAAAAAAATAAAAATAACTAAATTTTTATGGAAAATGACTAAAAAATAATTTTTCTGCGAAACCTTTCCATCGATGATTTCTACCTTCAGATAATTTTTAGGTGTTAAATTGAGTAACGAAACCGGACAGGTTGCTTTCCCAGAAAAGTATTTGGTTTTGTACAAAAAAATGTTTTTTTGAAAAAAAAAAAAGATAAATATATTCCGCTCAAAAGCATTGCGTGCCCTGCCAGTATTGCTGTGTGTTAATGTGTTGGTATGACCTATCTAGAATTTACCTCACCTCCAGCGTCGTCAGGTGGACAACCCCCCCCCCCCCCCCCCCGAGATATCGGAAATTTAAGCATAGGAAAATTATTTTCCATGAAATTACTCATTTTCTCTATCTACTAATTTTGATAAATTGGAAAGCATGTTCGAGTAAATTTGGACCGGTTTATTTTTATGATTTTGTCATTTTCCTTGCCACTTTCCTGCACACATTTGGAGCAAAAAGTGTCACAACAACTCGGAATAATGTTGACAGCAAAAAGCATTCAGTATCACAATCAATTTGGTTTCGAAACGGACGCAATCATATCATCTGTTCAGGTACCGTATATGCACCTCGCCAACGTTAAACTTTATCAGTGACACAGGAAAAAACGCAGCTCCAAAATAGCATTAGACCAGCCTCAGTCACTCAACTGGAAACATAATGATATCATTAAGGTATACGCCACAAGGCAAAAAAGTATTGTCTTAATGTTGGGCATTTTCCATGCCTTGATGCTTTAAAACAATAGGCTACTCCGATGGCCAGGTGGTAGCGTTCTTGTGCATGTGCGAGTCTCTACACGTCATGCGATCGGAGACGTGTCGTTACTCGACACAAGTACCTATTAGGTAACTTAGTGAGGCGACTGAAGAGGTCAATCGGATACATTCATTGAATTGTTTGTATGGGATTAAGCTTTTTTTAAAAAAATGAAAATTGATGTTGGTGTCACATGACTCATCTCAAAATTTTCGTTCCCAGGTCTGCACCCTTCTACAATATGGTGCTCATTGAATTGTTTTTTTTACCATCATAGAAAATTTCTTAAAAACTCCAGTTCTTCTCTAAATAAATAAATAAATAAATAAATAATGACTTTTTGTTTTATTACCAAGCCAACCTAGCGGAGTTAGGGCTATAAAGGGTCAGCTTTGTGTAGACTTTTCAGTCAATAAGCACACCAAATATTAAAAAAATCTATAGATTGGGGGTAATCAGTGCACTCGACTAATAAAGGTAGCTAGCAAATAGCAATAATGAAACCGTAAATAATATAACAATAAAAACATTAAGATAATAATTGTTATCTACAGTAGTAGTTATATTAAACGTAGTAAATTTCGGGAAGACTTACTTTAAATTAAATTTGCTATATTTCAGCACAATAATTTTATTTTTATATTTTAAATTTATTTATTTATTTTATTTATAATATATATTTTTTGCCATATTGAATAAAAGCCTAGAAATCATGCTTACCTTAACGATGCTAAACTGCAGATAAATTCGGATGACTAAACGACACATACAGTATACTTGACTTGGATCAACTATGGCAGATAGGTGTACTGTATCTTTGGGTGGAGCTTGTTGACATGCCTCGAGCCCCGAGGATGGTTCAGCTTCAGCTTCAGTTAATCAGCGGCTCTATTCATTCAGTTTGGGCTACTTTCTTTACAATTAACATATCTACTAAGTATACACTGCGTAAACTTAGTGCGCCATGGCAGGCCGAAATTTGATCGTTCCGAGGTGGAGCACTCAGCATTTCAGGCAATACCCCTCGTTCGCGCCATTCTATTTAACAACCTTCCAGTTTCATTAATATATAAACTCTTTCCTATTTGAATAAGTGAAATCTTCGAAATTCTGGACCATATTCTTTTTTATTATGTGAAATTTCAAACGGGGGAAGTTTCAAATCAATAGCCTAAGTTTTCATCTATACGATTTTTTTTTCTCACACACTGCAGAGAACATCCGTGAATTATCAATACCTATCGAGATTTCAGTAGATTTACACGTTTTGAGGAACCCAGGAACGAAACATCTGTCTGTCTGTCGGTCGGTGTGTCTGTTCCTCGATTTGTTGGCAAGCTACTAGGTGGGTTTCAATTACGTTAGATTCACAAAAATCATATCCCGAGCCAATTTTTTTTTTAACGACTAACTCAATTTGGGGGATTCGACCATAGACTAAAAATATTGTACATAGGCCTATTACCTTTAATTTACCCTCAAAACGCAAAAAATTAATAAAAAAACTTTTCTCTAAAAACGGCTAAAACGTTTTTATTATTATTAACATACTGTATATTGTAGTCGTTATTAATATAAACTAAACCCAATAGTTTGCTTGTCCCTTGATAATTTGGTTCTGGGGGGAAAAAGATAAAAATACACAATTTTCATGAAAAAAAGACTGAAAAAAAACCTTTCGGCTCTGGCCGATCAGGAGTTGGGAGATTCCGCAGACCCTGCTTTTCCTCTACGCTACCTACGCTAACGCTATGTATGCAATAACAAATAAAAAAATACTTCATTATTTTCCCGACCACAACATCAACTCACAAAACACACTTGTTTTCCAAATTTCGAACCACAATGCCGACTACGAACATTATTTATTTATCAAATTATTTTCACTGTGACTGGATACCATTTTAAAATGGTTCATTTGTCGTAAAAAGTGATTAATACCATTATCATAGATAATAATACGGACTTTCAGTCAGATTTCAATTCATTCCTCTGCAACCAATATTAACTGAGATATGAATTATACAAGGTTTCAATCGGCCGCCATCATGTAACTAAATAGTGGATCTAGTCGGTTAGCGAACTCAATCAAGACATTTGTATGATCAATTTTTGTGCAATGTTTCATCAAAATTGGATAATATTTACGGAAGTTAGTGTTTCCTAAAATCGATATACATACATACAGTTTATACTATATATATACACGTACATATATATACATAGATATAACATTTTGAACGGAGGGTGGTTGTAGGCTGAGGGGGTTATGAAATGAAAAGTTGTGAAGAAACATTGTTCGCTATCTCAATAGGTAGATGAATCTCCCTAAAATAATTTTTCTGCGGAACACAGCTATGCCATGTTGGTAACATGGTAACCCGCCTCAATTATTTAATTGTATCAAACGATAGTAAGACTCCAACTTTGTCATACAACATTTTACCGCAGGTCATAATTGCTCATAATAGCCCAGATAAAAGGGGATGGATGGTCGGGACCACCCTGTGTAACAATACTGTGTAAAACTACAAGGATATTGCTAATTTATTTAAGTTTTCACAGTTCGCGGTGTTCACTTCTTCTTTCCAGTCGAATTGGGTACCCTTCCACGTTGATAAGAGAGATGTAGGCCCGGAGTTGCTGATCCAGTTCTTGGATAGTCTTGTACTTGGTGTACACGTGGTAATGGCGGACTACTGTGCTTATTGCCATCACGATCGACTGAGTACCGTAACGCATTCCTGCAACCGAGCAATGCAATTCAATGGATGCCAATTTTTGGCTCCGGCCAAAAATGTCTGAAGCAAGCTGCAATGTCTTTTCAACGGCTGGTCATAGGAGGCCCCTGAATTAAAAAACAGGGGGAGGTGAATGTCCCTTACTCCCATCTCGCCAATATGGCACTCTGGGTTTATTCTCATTGTGGCCAGTAAAACATTGTGTTCGTACCGTAAGTGGATAGAAGGTCGAGACACTCTGTAGGCTGTGTAATCTTCCTCGCCTTAGTAGCTATAAACGATAAATACCAATAATGCTTTAGTAAGTACCATACCTGGGCACACCCGTTGCCCATAGCTGAAAGGCAGGTAGGCCAACTTGTGTCTCTTGGCCACCTCCTCTGGCAGAAACCGGTCCGGGTCGAACCTCATCGGATCCGGGAAGTTGTCAGGGTCTCTGTGAAACAACGGCAGGAAAATCATAGCTGTTGCGCCCTCGGGAATCGTCTGCTCACCTGCCAACAAGTTATCATTGGTTATAATGAAATAGACAGCGGCGGCTCTGATGCATGTTAGTCAAAGAACGTTACGATTATGGATACCTGCTGATGAGATGGCTGATGGTTAGACACAGTTACTTAGCAAATACCAGGTCCACCACTTGAGATGTCTGGAACACGCCCGAACGCAGCCTCCTTGATGAAAGGAGACGTATAGATACGGGTAGTAGTAGTAGTAGATTTTTTGGCAGAGTCCCAGGCCACGGTGAGGGCCCATAGGACACACGCCCCATCTTGCTCACTCGTACAACCCGATTGCGGTCGCGAAGCGCGCCGCCTCCTTTGGGCGAAGCTGTTTCCCTGCCTGTAGTCCTCCCAAAGCAAAACCGACCGAGGAAAGACGTTTTCGCCAGACAGCCGGGCAGTCCATCAGCACGTGCCACCCGGTCTCAGCGCCAATCTCGCAGAAGCGGCAATCCTGCGTGGGAACCTGTACACCCAAGCGAGCAAGGTGAACCCGGAAGGGGCCGTGTCCCGTCAGCATAGCAGCAGCAGCGCGTACTGCTCGTCGACTGCTGGAGATGACATCTCGTTTTAGCCGCTCATCCGGTCCGAGCAAACATGCCTTGGAGTGATGCATTCCGCTTGCACTGGACCACACCGAGCTCCACTTGTCCCTCATGACGCAGTTCCCCTTGTTAAGGATAACCCTCCATGGGACCGGGAGAATAGGCTCCGGACCAACTGGAAAAACTGCTGATCCTGCACGAGCTAGTTCGTCCGCTTTTTCATTGCCAAGCACTCCACTGTGACCGGGAACCCACACCAGCGTTACGGAATTATGGTGTCTCAATGACATGTATGCAGCCTTACAATCCCGTACAACAGCAGAGGTAGCACAGCCCCGTTGAAGGGCTTGAATTGCGGATTTGCTATCGGAGCAAACTGCAATGGCCTTGCCACTAAAGTCTTCACAGCACTTGATCCCTTCATGTATAGCAAATAGCTCAGCTTGGAAGACCGACGCATAGTCACCGAGGGGGAGTGAGATAGCAATGGGAGGGTCCTCACAGAAGATACCTGCACCGGCTTTCCCGTTCATTTTCGAACCGTCTGTGTAGAGAACAATGTCGAACCCTGACACTATTTCTCCGAGATTTTCATCCCACTCTTCGCGGGTGGGAAAACGCGCCTGAGCCCCAGTGAAGTAGGTTTCTCTGATTATACGATCACATGGCATTTTCTGTTCGTTGGCCATCTTCAGATGGAATGTTTCTGCATGGCCGTTGCGAGGAGCTTTTCGGCAGAGCAACCCGGTAATTCTCAATCGATGAAGCGAGAGGGATGCTGTATGTTCCAGATACAGATACAGTGGTTGTAAGTCCAATAACACCTCTAGCGCGGATGTAGGAGTTGATCGCATTGCCCCAGATATTGAAATGCAAGCCAGTCTTTGTATTTTCGCCAGCTTCTGCTTTGATGTCTCCAACAACGCCCGTTTCCACCACACAACGCAACCATAACTTAGCGCCGGTCTCACAACAGCCACATAAAGCCACCTCATGACTTTGGTTGTAAGACCCCAGGTACTTCCAAAACCAACCCGCAGGCTCCAAAGAACCGAGCGCGCCTTTGCTATTGTTGAATCCAAGTGACTGTTCCATAGAAGCTTTGAATCGAGATGAACTCCTAAGAATTTAACACATTTTGAGGATGGAATTTCTTGATCATTAAGAAACAGAGTTGTGTTCTTTAGCTTCTTTCTCCTAGTAAAAAGAACCGACTGCGTCTTACTGACATTAATGTTAAGGCCTTTGGGGCGACACCACTGCGAGATTATATTGAGCGCGCGTTGCATTAGTTCGGTAATGACAGACAAATCCATTCCTTTCACAGCTACAACAAGGTCATCTGCATATGCTTGGACATACAGTCCGCTACACGACAGTATGTACAACAGCTCGTCCACGACAATGTCCCATACGATAGGCGAGGTCACTGCACCCTGTCCGCAGCCTCTAGCTACCCAGGCTCGAATCGTGCTCCCCCCTCGAGTGCAGACAACCAATCGTTGACGGAGCATACATAATAACCACGTCCTGATTTGTGGGTCAATCTTTCTTTTCTTTAATAATTCATCAATAGCAGTCAGAATTAAATTTGAAAAAGCTCCATCCACGTCCAGAAATACACAGAGCGCCATTTCTTTACTGTCAAGACTCCCTTCTAGATACGAGACCAGGCTATGTAGGGCACTTTCTGTTGACCGCCCTGGCCTGAACCCGTGCTGTCCGTCGTGTAGTTCGTTGGTACCGGTGAGTGTAAGCCTGATTTCTCGTTCGATAAGCCTTTCCAGTGTCTTTAGCAAGAATGAACTGAGGCTGATGGGTCTGAACGCCGACGGCTTGGTGTAGTCTGATCTACCATGCTTTGGAATGAAGATCACACCTACTTCCCGCCACTTGAGGGGGATGTAGCTAAATCTTACACAACAATAGATACGGGTACTGGGTACATACCAAGCACGAGGTCCTCCCTCGGGCACCTCGCAATAACAGGGATCGTTGGACACAGCCGCAGCGTCTCCTTGACTACGCGGTGCAGGTACTCATAGTCGTCCAGGTCGCCGTCGACCATCGCGCGGCCCCGCAGGCCCACCTGCACCTGCTGGTCCTCCAAGTACACCCTCTGCTGCACCTCGGGGTGCATGGCCAGCAACTCCAGACATGTGCATATCGCTGTCGCCGTGGTCCCAATGGCCTTGTACGAGAATATAATTAAATCATCAATCTTATTATGTGTAGTTCAATAAAATGATTTGTAAAAATGGTATTTGGCGAATATTTAAAAACAAGCTACAAAGAAATAAGCTGTAACCACTGGTAGCCGGAAGGCATTGACTCACCACAGGACATGTAAAAATAAGCAGAGTCCAATATAACGTTGAAATTTTTATTTTTGTTGTATTTTCCTCATTTGTAACAGTAGTGCCATCGCAAGCCGTAGGCCTACCATTATTGCTGTGGGTTAAGTCCGGTCGGACTTACTGGAGTCAGTCTAATAACGATACTCGTCGCGTCGTGGATCTAACTCCTTTGCCAGAGTTACACGAACAGACTCGACCGACTCACCGCGGCTAGTAATGTCGTCAGTTCAGCATATATGTCAATGGAATCGTCTTGCTCAGCCTCACGTATCAAATTGTAAATGTATTGCCTCGGTACCTCCTCATTCGCCATTGCAGAATATTCTGAAATGCATTCACAAATAGGCTATATTGCACTTGCAGGGTAACTCTTAATGCTGAATGCTGAAGCAAGATAGCCGTACCGCGCAGGCTCCGAATGTATCATCAATCATTTTTATAGTACACTTATTAAGCTATTGCATTTAATACAATATTTCAACTATTTCAGTGTTTATAATCGTTCCGAATTGGAAAGAAATGAAGAAATAAGACGATAGGTGAGAGCTGCGACGTCATGCCTCTCACATGATGAGGTGCGCGTTTTCATGAAATGGACCTATAGCCCCAATGAATAAAAAGGGAAAAAAAGGATTTGATGGGCCCAACCCCTAAAACAGCGCTTACATGTAAGAGACTAGCCTAGCAGGAGAGGGGGAAGACACTAGGCATAAACCCGTAAATGGTGCAAAGGAAAAAATCTACGAAATTGCTATTTTCGCATTTTTGAAAATTTTCCGTCATCTAATTTCAGGCTAAAATCGGATTATCTGCAGTGTGAAGTAGCCAACTTACCCATTTTCTTTTCGTTATACACCATTTGACATAGTTGGTGTATTTCAGACCGTTCCGGCAGTAAATTCCTCTTAAACGGGAATAATATTTCGGAGAGCGGAAAATTGTGGAAAACGCCCATTCTTATAATGTTAAATTCAATCGCCTGGAATCGTTTAACCATCAGCTTCATTATTGTGCTGTCCTCAGCCACCTGGTAGTCCGCAGCCCCGTCTGCAAAATAAGTACAACTAGAGACTGAACTAGTAGCTGGCACACTTTGATGTCCAGAAAGAGCATTCTCAGACGGAACAGCCAGCCGCAACCGCATTCATAGATGGAACAACCAAACTAGAGACTGAACTAGTAGCTGGCACACTTTGATGTCCAGAAAGAGCATTCTCAGACGGAACAGCCAGCCGCAACCGCATTCATAGATGGAACAACCAAACTCCCGACTATAACTATAGCAACGCTAACATCGAGAAAGCAATTGCTCCTGCAGCCTGATCGAGGCGATTATAATACCGGGGTTAAATAAATACCCTACGATTATAACTGTAAACAAACAAATTTTGAATAGCACTTTCCATTATAAAATTATCTTGTTTACATTTTTAATACCAGTGGATTAAATAAATACCGGTATTATAATCGCCTCGATCAGGTTGCTGGAATTACCTCACCTGATGGAGCCTCAATATACGGCAATATGTTGGAATTTTCAAATGCAAAAAAGTTGCACCACATGAAATGAAAGTAATTTTTAAGAACTTTGAATTTATGATAGACCCCCCCCCCCCCCCCCCTCTCCTCACATTGAACTCAAGACGCCTGAGACACCTGGGTTAGTTGTAAGAGTGGGCCCATATGGAAAATAAAGATAATATTCATTCATTCATTCATTCATTGAGATACCTATTTTTTCCTGCAATTTCTTGCATTTTCCCATTTTCTGGCGTTTCCCTGCAGAATCCAGTTGACCACAGTACATAAACAAACCATTGTAATTGGTTGTAAACCGGGATATGCCCAGTCCCGGGCGAACGCTAGTTCTGACGTCGTAAGAATTGTACAAGACCATGGCTACAGGTGACATTTTACTTTTAGAATATACTGTATATCTAAGATCCGCTGCACTTTATGGCCTAAATTCGGGTGCGTCTGGAAAAGTTACAGAACGGTCTTTGACACAGGATATGATTAAATTCAATTTAGGCATATGAAAACACTGGTGAATAGGTATTAGTCCAAACTTACTACACACAGTAATCTTGTAGCATAGGCCTAATAGAGCTTAACTGGTTGGACTTGAATTAAAATAACAGTATACTCATACGACACAATAACTCTCAAGCCATCTAAAATTGCCAATAACTTACCCATAACATTCCTGGCCCCAAACCTTCGAGCTATTGGGATCATTTCAAACTCTCCTTGGCCGACTTTCTGTTCCAAATCCCGTATGAGAAATTCGGCGCCGCGTAACAGCGACTCAAACAACACGTCTACTGAACTGCTGTTGAATGTATTGTAGAAAAGTTTCTTACATGGTTGATATTTGTCACCTTAAAAACGGAAAAAGTAAAACTAAAGTAAATTCGAAAAAAATGGAAAATTGAGACCCATTGGCATTCGCTCTGAAAATATAAATTCATAAAAATAATTATATAAAAATTGAAAAGTTCGGTCCCCGTCGAGATGATATAGACTACTCGTCTTATTATTATTATAACTATTAGCCTATTATCATTGTTATTAAGAGAGTTGAGCTGACATAGGTCTTGGGACTCTTATTTGAACAGCATAATTTTATGCTTGGGATGATAACCTCGTAATTTTTAATATTTAAGTTATTTAGTTATGTATTGAAAGGCACAGGTAAAGTAAATACCGCTGGCTGGGATCAAGCCGCCCGGCCGGTGTTTCCCTATGAAGCACTTGAGTCCCTCGTAGTGGAACGTCTTGTCCAGCGTGCTTTTACTGGTTAACACGGTCTGCAGATGCTCCGACTTCCTCACCAACACGGTAAAACTCGGGAACCAAATGGCAGAGAAAGCACCGCTTCCCGCCCTCTGCAGACTGCTGAATGCTTGGAAGAAGTCTGCAATTATTAAACAGTTACGCAGTTCAGACGGAATTCCTATAGGCTTACAGTTACGAGGATTTGGTCATTGAAGACAGTGACCGTTGCAGAGAGATGGAAAGAACTCACCGATTCTCTAATCTGCTCGAAGACGACGACGGTTACCACAGCCCGAAATCCAACAATAAATTTTCAATTGTAACAGTTTGGCTTATTTCCTAGTTCTTCCTGTTAAATCTGGTCTAAATTAATAAAATTTGAAAATAATAATAATAGAAAATATGTGACGTATAATGTGTTGCTGTTAAACGGTTATGAGGCCCTTGACAATGATTGTGATATGAAATTTGCCATTGCAGTGATGCAGACTAAGAATATTTGGCAGGTAACGGCTTATCGGTTATCGGCTTCGATGGCAAGGTGTTAGCGTGCTTGTACTTGTGCAAGTCTCTGCGCGCCATGCGATAGGAGACGTGTCGTAACTCAGCACAAGTATTAATTTACTCATTGAGGCGACTGAAGAGATCAATCGGATACATTCATTAAATTTTTTGTATGCTATTAAAAGAAAAAAAAAACACGGGTGGCCGATTCTCCTGTCCGCCAGCAGTTACATCGAGAACAGTTACTGAATTGCAATGCTTGCAATGGATTACGGATGCGTTTGACTTACCAAAATGATTGGTTGCCATGGTGAGATAGCCCGCCAGAATGTTCGGAATACCCGGCAGAGCTGTGGGGTACCGAAAAGCTGCACTGTAGTACCCAAAATGGTCGTATGCATATTTGGCCGCGAATATGGCGAGTGATGCTGCGATCCACAGCAAGATCATGTTGGCCCCGCAATTCTGAAATGCGCAATATGTAGCCTATTTGCAGCTTACCAACCGTATTCAATGGGCAGCAACAATTCCATACACAAATACCGTTAGGTTGCTCAAAATAAATATAAATATTTAGCCCTCAAGGAAAACTTTATGAAACGTTATAAAGTATAGATAAACTTCCGCTGGGGCTTGTTAGCTATAAGATTGAAAATACAAAAATTGGTACCAGCTGAGCAGTACCTACACCCTTCAGTGCGTAAGCTCAGCACTTTGCTAAAGTAACCGACTACATGCAAGCAACTTACCTCAGGTCAGAGAGTGAATGAGAATCTGCTGAAGACATGCAGGCACAAATATGCTGGAAATTCGGAAAACTCGGTGACACGTTTAACAGTGATACTTTGCATTGTTCCAAAGATCAACAGGTCGACCTTGGTAAATGTAATTATGTACATATGTGCTTAACCTGTTTATTGCAGGTAGCCTATCATCGTTAATTAGGTAGTAATATACAAAAACCAACTATAGAGACTGTTTGTATGTTGTAGTGTATTATGTAGCATTGCCCCAAATTCGAATATTTCATTTCAAAACCATTTATATCTTGAACACCCCTGTTGTGATGTCCATAAAAAAACAGTTCAGTTCTCTTATTTATGGAATATGGATTTATATAGGTATAGCCTGTAAATGAGTGGCTCCTAAGCATACCTGTTTATTTCTTACTATCAACTTGCTGATCCTAACGCATTAGGTTATTAGATGTCTAGAAGAAAAGAAAATTCGGAACTACTGTGAGCTTGACAGGGCCGGGTTTGGCTATGGGGTCAGGAGGGCATGTGGCCCCATAAAAAGCCGTAAAATACAAAATCGCAATAGAAAACGAAGCAAATATATACGGGCATAAACTTTTAAATTGTATTACAATATAATATTCAATGAAATGTTTGGCGGGAAATTGGAACATGCTGTGGCATTAATGATTAATCGCGTTACTCAATTCTATTCTATTCTGCATCCTGAGTCTCTATATTTTAAATGATAGTGAAATATTCGTGTAAGAGTAAACCTTTTCTGCCCGAGAAAGGGCCCCCCTCAATTGCGGCCCAGGGGCCCCCACAAGGCCAAACCCGGCCCTGAAGCTTGTGGAAGGAACGTAATGGGTTTTAATCTTATTTAGCACCTAACCTGATTTCAACTCGACTCAAATCGACTTTGATGGCCAGGTGGTAGCGTGCTTGTATGTGCGAGTCTCAACACGCCATGCGATCGGAGACGTGTCGTTACTCGACACAAGTACCTATCAGGTAACTTAGTGAGGCGACTGAAGAGGTCAATCGGATACATTCATTGAATTGTTTGTGTGGGATTAACCTTTTTAAAATAAAAAATAAAAAAAATAAAAAAACTGCAAGTAGCAATGATAGAAGAACTTCTCGGAAAAATTCATATTGATTCATTTAAAAAAAATTACATTTTAGTCTCTTTCAATTGTTTTCTTATAAGAGCCCAACCAACTATCATAGACAATAAGATCCAGGGATTTAGTTAACGATTATATTCTACCCGCT
Organism: Psococerastis gibbosa; assembly: GCA_963971405.1. Lineage (NCBI taxonomy): Eukaryota > Metazoa > Arthropoda > Insecta > Psocodea > Psocidae > Psococerastis > Psococerastis gibbosa. Next base: position 175,311 of record OZ020490.1, on the reverse strand, counting down.
CCACCATATGCGATTTCATTGAAGTAAAACGGTTTGAGCTAGTTTAAAAAAGCCCCCCCCCCCCCTGGCGGAATGCGAAATTGGGAAATTAACTAATGTGAGTTTTTGCAATGGTTTGGTCTGGTTGGTAGAATTCAACGGCATATGGATGAGCCCCTGCCCGCGGCAAGAAGTTAATAGTTAACGGCGAACTGTTCTTGCCCCCCCCCCCCAACATATTTTTTGGATGCGCCAATGTAATGCGTGTTGGCTGTAAGCCGTGGCAGTGCACAGGCTTATGCGTGTAGGTGCAAGCGATGTAGAAGACAGCACTAACTGGTACGTGCATACGCGTAGACATGCGGAAGGCGGCCTGCAATTGCCAACTATATCAGATGAGTAACCACGTCAATATTATGCCCGTAATTATGGGAGAATTCTGTTATTTTTTTATTGCAGGAATGCATTCTTCAAATACATACTATGGATACTATAGAAGTACATGCATACAACATACATGCATAGGTTGCAAAGTCACTAGAATAAGGCGCGGATCTACGGGGGGTGGGGCTATGGGGCTAAAGCCCCCCCCCCCCCATTAGGGTCCTCAAAATGTCTAAAACCTGTGACGGGTTTTTTTTTTCCCCGTCCCAGTTGCTAAAATATCTGAGGAGCTCCGAATTTTAGGGTTGGAAGTTTAAATAGTTGGCCAGGTCTCGTATGATGCTTAGGAGGTTAGAAGGGAAGAGTGGTGTCCAACGAAAATCAGTTTCTTCAGTTGTAAGTTAAGAAATCGTAAGAAATTAAAAGTCCTAAAAGTTTTGAATTTCCCATTTGCGCGCGCTCGTCTCTCATTGGTCATCTGTCAAAGTCATATGGTTTTGGACATGTCAGTTGTGGTCTATTATAGTTTACGTGGTAAGAGATCCTGTCGTTGTGGGGACACTTTTGTCTTGAAATTCGGTGAAGAATCACCTTTTATCTAATTTTAAAAGAGACCTCTGTCTAATGAGTGTTTAGTGCACCTTTTCACAGGGGTTTTTTCTTTTTTCTTTTTTTTCTTTCTTTCTTTTTTTTTACTGGGTTCAATTCTTCCTTTTCTTCAATTCCACCCTTTCGGGTTTTCTACGGTCGGCTACTTTCTTGTTGGTCTCTACTTTCTTTTCGTTCTACTTTGTCGCCGACGAGAATAGCTGTCGTCTGAGTGTTTAACCGAGTCTATCCAATCCCCACATGAGGCTGGAAGTTTCCAATCAAGGCGACATCAGCAAAAGGATGTAGAAGTTTTCAAGTTGGGGCAGGGCGTTGCCTTGTTTCCCCCGTCACGTCAGTTTCCCCAGGTGAGCGTTGTCCCCAGGATGAGCGTGGCGAAGAGAGTCAGTACTACGTATTAGTGAAAGACGTTGGAAGGTGATAATGGAAAAATTTAAATAAATAAAAGATGAAAAGTGTGAGAAATGCAATGAATATAATTTAAGGGGTACTCGGAATCTTTGGAAACCCGAGATTTTTATAAAACATCAGAAAACTAACTTTCCTGTTGGTCAGTGTGAGAACTTGTCATGTGCCAGTAGGTACCAGTTCAGGAGTTGGGTTAAGCATGGTGCCATAGTGCGGCTTAACCAAGTCTTCTAATCGATAAAAATTTGTAATGCAGGAAAGAATAGTTATGAAAAGTATAATAATGGATCTGAGGGTGATGTGTATTGCAATGTAATGTCTTGTGGTCTAAATAGTCTACGACAAGAGAGAACGTGGGTTCTCTGAGAAGTGCCTGAATGCAGCTCAGGACCCCGGATTGTTCAAATGAGTTACTAATTTCTTTATTTCAGTTGTGTAGTCGAGACTCGAACACCTGGAATGTGTTTGACTCGCATTTTATTAAATTAATTTATATATGATTGATAGTGGTGGGAGCGGCCCCTGGAATGCTGATGTGTGCGCCAGACGCAACCCACAGATGTATTCTTTATGGGACGGCATCCGTTACCAAAGTCAATTGTAAGAGTATGCTGTTAGGCTAAATAGCCCAGATATTCTTTGTTCATTTTATCGACCTCCGTACCGAATTGCAGGCGATATTCTTTTTTTTTACTTAGAGGAAAACATATTTTCCGGGTGTTCGAGTCTCGACATGAATTGAGATTGTTGAAACGTGAACATGACTTGTCATGTGCAAGTCCATCTTGTCCAAGGGCGATGTCCATAGCAATGAGGAACCTAGTCCTAAAATCTTGTAATATGGTACAACCTTTCTAATATTCTATGAAAATATTTTATTCAATATATATATATATATTTTATTAGGTATGTGATGACACGGTTATCAAAGTTTTTTCCCTTTTGTCGGCGTCCTAGTGACTACCAGTATTATACATTCTGATATCCCACTATCACACCTTCCCTGTTAAGGGTTTTATTTTCTTGTTACTGCTGGTTGTTTCTTGTGTTTTCAGTGGCTACATGGATGGAGCCAGAGGCAAGCAGGCAACTACGGAACGAGTGTGAGATCAACGAGAATAGCAGTGTGAGTGCCTGGCCGTTCCTGAGGTCACTGGGAACACAGGAAGCAACCACGCGGGAATGAGGACGGCAAGGAGCCGTACTTTCCTACATTTTGCTGTTGTGCTGTCTCTTTAGTCACCGGAAATGATAAGTAGAATATATTTCTATCTTTATTTATTCAACGTATTCTGTGGTATCTTCTTTTCTGCCTACTTCGTGAGTCTTCAGGAGTTGGGATGTTCTGTGAGGAGGATGCCATATCGATATTTTATTTTAATTAAAGTAAATGTAATGTGAATGCATATTATTTTAAATTGAGTTTCTAAATACCCTGGACCCATCTATCGAATTCTTACTGAGCAAAAGATATGGCAGGCCTTCCTTGGAGAGCATCTTAACTCTTGGTTGGCTGGTGTGTTGTCTGCTGCTGAGGCGTGAAACCTCCTCTGTTTCCAAACTAGCTAGTGGCTTATACCGGACGGATACTCCAGAAACTCAATCGGCTACTTAAATTAGAAAGATAATTCAGGTAAAGCTACAAAATATTTAATAACAATTTAGTATCCGTAACCCAAAACTATCAAATGTCAAAACCTGTGACAAACCCCACTATTTCAGTCCTATTTTCAGTGCCGGATTAACCCATGGGCACTTGGGGCACATTTTAGATAAAAATATAAAAAAATTAGAAATTAAAAGTTTTGAAATTGGCGGGAAAGTTTTTTTTTTTTTTTGCTGCAATGCTGGTAGGTAGTTTTATGCATTTTAGAGGCGGTATCACCAGAGGCTAACCAAGCGACCTGCTATTGCCCCCCTCCCCCCTTTGGAAGGCAGTTATCTATATATATATTGCCTCTAAAATCTAAGTGTTACTGCACTCAAAATGCGTAAAACCAGACTATTTCTGCCCTATTTTCACACATTTTTTCCCGGGGGAGACCCCAGGCCCCCTTGTTTCCAATTATATTAATTGCTTGTAATTTATACACCTTATTCCTCTCAAAATGGGTATAGAATCCCAATATTTCAGACCTATTTTTCAAAAACTTTTACCCGAAGGAGACCTCCGGGCCCCACTAGTTCACAATTACATTAATTCCCTAGAATAGGCTATATAATCCTTAAATTTATTGATTTCAAAATGTGTAAAACCTCAGTATTTTAGCCTTATTTTCAAAAAATTTCAACCGGACGAGACCCCCGGCCCCCCTTGTTAGCAATTATATGAATTGCCTGTAAAATGTCAGTTAAATTCCAGTTACTGCTATTAAAATGTGTAAAATCAAACTATTTCAGGTCTCTTTTCTCTTTTCTCCCGCATGGGAGACCCCCGGGTCCCCCTTCATATCCTCCGAACCGAACTAAGGCCATTATTTTAAAAGCTGTCACTATTCCAGCATTATTTTTCAAAACTTTTCTCCACAATTATATTGATTCATTCTAATATTCAAAATGCGTTAAACCTCACCATTTCAGTCCTATTTTTCAAAACATTTCTCCCGGGGGAGACTTCCGGGCCCCCCTTGTCCACATTTATATAGATTCATTCTAATATATATGCCTTATTGCTCTCAAAATGCGTAAAACTTTACCATTTCAGCCCTATTTTTCAAAAAAAAACTCGCGGGGGAGACCCCCGGGCCCCCCTTGTCCATAATTTTATTGAATCTTTGTAAAGTGTAAGCCTTACTACTCTCAAAATATGGAAAACCCCACTATTTCAGCCCTGTCTCCTGAGCTACTTTTATGAAAATGGGTGGAGAGGCACCAACTTATACACCTTCGAAAACCTATCGTTACGCCACTGACAAGTGCCTCCCCCTTTTATGAGGTCTGGGCCGGCCTCGTCCGCCTCTGGTTTGCACCCACGGCCCCCCCCCCTATATCTTGTGCCCCCGGCCCCCCAGGGGTTAATCCGGCACTGCCTATTTTTCACACATTTTCTCCCGGCGAAGACCCCAGGGCCTCCCCTGTGCTCGATTATACTATTTCCCTATAATATAGAACCCTTATTGCTCTGAAAATGCGTAAAATCCCAATATTTCAGCCCTATTTAAAAAAAAATCGAAATGTAATCTTAGCCCCCCTTCCCTTGGTCTCATTCTAGATCCGCGCCTGACTAGAATAAATAGGCTACTTGCGGTACTACAATAGAGATTATACTATACTACTAAACTAATACTACAAAAGATTCTAGCAGAAACAAAATAAATATTCTGGAAACGCCAATATTAAAGAATAAGACGTATTCATTTATTGACACATCCATTGAAGTGCGCAAGAGAGGTCAGGGGGCAGTTGCTCATTGAAATATCAGCGCTCACTAGATAACAATCAATAGGTTTTCAACTAAAATTGCCAACATTTCGTATAAAGTATTTAAAACTTAGGACTATTGAGTAGTAACATTTCTTATCAAAGAAATAATGAAAAATTTACACATACTTATTAAAAAAATCTTAAAAGAAACTTGAGAATTAGATGATAATGAGATATTATATTGACGTACGTCACGATCGGCGGCCCAATGGTTTCGGTGTGGCTTTGAAGGATGCGTGGATAGGGTGGTTGCAAGGCCGTAGCCAGGGGAGGAGGGGAGGGTTCATAGGGGTTCTCAACCCCCCCCCCCCCGAAAAAGTCCTGGTTACTGCCTTAGGTAGTTGCCATTTTTGTGACGATGATCGCTGAATTTGCAATAACCAGTCGACCTCTGCCCTTTGTTGTTTTCCCCTACCCCTTATTTGTTGGGTATAACAAGTTTGTTTGTTAATTATAAATTGGAAGTAGAATACATACATTGAATACATTAGTTTAGTACAGTATTGCACATGAGACTGGGTACCCCAACCCCTCTCAAAATTCCTTGGTACGGCCTTCGGTTCGTTCGTCTACCGTAATTGGATTGGACAATGCAATCGCATAAATATCCCCTTGGACAATTAATTTGCCATAGAATTCATAGCTACTCTTAATTCAGTATTAGGTAGGCTACTTTACTAATAGATAATAAATATAGGAAAGGTACGCTGCCAAGTAAGCAGTAATTGTAAGGGGGGGGGGGGTTGAAGACTGCCTGAGTGTAATACAGTCGCACACTGTTGCCACCTGCAACCCCCCCCCCCCCCTCCCTTGACGGCGACGGCAGTGTGTGACATGACCTGTCAGGAGCTGTGACTTGTCGCTGGTGGTGACGGCAGCACCGCATTGTTTCTACAACAGCGGCAGTATTGCCATAAGTTAGTAGACACCGAAATAATTAACCATTATAGTGTGGAGGACTCGGACGAAGTGTTGGAATTATTACAGACAGCTCTCTCTTCCCTCAAAAGATGGACGGATGGCCCCTTGTTGGCCCACTGTACCGGCGGAAAGTCTTGAGCCGGTGATGGCAATCGCAGTCGACATGACAATGAAGATACCGCCTGTCATGTCTGTGCTGATGTGACAGGTTTGAGTCAATCCCGCTCTGAATTATTGATATTTGTAGTATTAACTCACAGTAGGTAATACGGCAGTTACTTACAGGGGCCATAACCGAAGTAGCCTCAATGGCAGTTGCATATTTAAAGCACGTGGTTCTCGCAGTGCTAGAGCCCAGTCCACCTGATGTGCATTAGGTTACTACACTATGCCATTTTCTATATCAGTGAACGCTATTAAATCACATCTGTGTCGCAGAGTACATAGTATAGTACTATATTTAACCAAGTTCTCATTTAATAATCAAATGCTCAGACGCTATGTAAATTGACTTGTTTACAATAAAAACAGTCTATTGTCGTAGTAAAACCAAAACCCAACACGGATAAGCTAATTAATAATTTCATCAAAAGTTAATGCATTGTGTGCGACTATACAATGAAAAACTTGTGATAAATTGCATTAAAAAATAATTAATTAAAAAGTTTAAATTGAAGCGCGAGAGTTTGGAATATTTATTGCCCATCTCTAATTTAAATGCAAATCAAACGCCAATGCTATCCCCCAGCTCGGAATCTCTACAAAGAGTTGCGACAGCTAGCTAATACTACTACAGCTCCACAGTTATATTAACATTGTGGTGACTGCAGATATTGTAATAGTAGTCTTGTCTTTCAACCTTTCCTCTTCCTCCTTCTAGAAATACCACTGCTGTTGTGCCGCATAATAAGAGTCTTCAAACAAGATAGGTACCATCTCATCATTAATCGGATTTTAGTTTGCAATTTTCAAAATGATCTGTACGGAGAAGGGAGGCAAATGAGCCCTCCAAGGCTTCTGTTTGACATAATGACCATGGCAATATTAGGGAATATACGGTGATAGCGTTCTCAGTGCTGTTTAAGACAGGGCCTGGGGTCAATGTAATGTGGTAATCTAAGGGACTCGGGACACGATGCGTTTTTCCCAAGCGTTTAGGAAAAACGTTGTGTTTTAACGTGCATATACACGGCACCCAGTGAGAAAACGCACCGGTAAAACGCTGGACGCGCCATTTGGAATTCGAAATGAACCGATTTCTTGGAGCATGCGTTTTCTCGTCGGTTAGGCGGGCAACATGACAAACACAAAATCCCTGTCTATTTTGCTATTTTTGGTACTAAAAATGTCTGCTTCCACGATTTATTTACAATCAAAAGAGAGAAAATGGCGGAGCAACTACAACAAGATATTTTGTCTGAATTTTTTGATGCGTTTGAGTCATTTCCGTGCCTCAGGCACACGAAACATGCCAATTATTTTAAAAAAATTATGAAAAATTACTTGGCATTAACTGTAGCTCCTTAATAAGTCTAACATGGGAGTAATCGTACCGATTTAGTAAAAATCGTGATTTAACTTATTGCCTATCATGTCGCTGTCCTTCTTCGAGCTTCATCTGTAGAATTAGGAGCATTGCAGCAAATATAGTCTTTTTCTTTTTCCTTTTGGTCTAGGCATGCTAAAAAATTAGTTTTGCATTGTATTTTTAAGCAAAAATAACAATAAACAAAAATGGCGGACTAACGATTTAACTTCGGGAAAAACGCATCGTGTATTGTACCATTCCCTGCGTTAAAACTGTGCGTTTTGACCTTGGAAAAACGTACCTAGGACGCTTGGGAAAAACGCATCGTGTCCAGAGAGCCTAACATGAACAATCAGCCGTCCAGTCTACTTTATAATGCTTTTATGTGACTATATATTCAACCATTGATGTTGGCTAATAACTGGCTAAATGGTTTATTGTCCATCAACGTTGGAGTCCAGAGGAATCAGACACCCCACTACGTGACTAACTCATATTTCAGTCAACAACTTATTGATCGTAGCCATAAATGAGTTTGAATGTTTCTCCATGTGGTATACCATATACGTGACCGTCACTACCATCGTTTGGCTTCCTCAGCTGCAGCGAATTAATGTCGATAACGGCAAACAAACAATTAAACAAAATGTTAAGTACGGTAACTTGTTGTAATTTGGATGACAAAGTTGTTAATAAATAGGTAATTTTATGTAGTTAAACATGCATGTCAAAGACATCGTTCGATCCGATTTTCTCGGACTTGCATTCTCCGACTTTTAGTCAGAGAATGCCATGAGGAACATTTGTGGGGGGAAACCTCCCGGTGGGATCAATTCCGAGATGGAGCCTTTATTTTACTGGACTATTTGACATCTCCGAAAGTAATCACTGCCGTAATTGGCCATTAACTAATTAACTGTAACTTTGATGTCCGGTAGGCCTCAGGACAGCCTCAGACAAACATTTACCCCAACGGGGCGCAGCTAGTCCTATGTACACCCTCAATCTTGCCGGCAAACATGCCTCAACATCACAGAACATTCTACTCTGCAGTCGATGTTAGCCAGTACACTGTTGTGTATGCTGTTGCAATTTTGGTACTACAACATTATATTGTGCCCATACCTTAGTCTATACTTTTAACAAGATATTACACAAAATTTTGGTTGTACTTTACATACTACTTATAATTAATAACATTAATTTCAGAACGTTGAGAAAAAAATTGCTTCAATTTATTAGTTTAAAGATTTTTTTCCCATTACTTATTGTATATGATTTTTCAAAGTAGATATAAATACTTTGTGTATACGGAAATTACATCATATTTTATCCCTTTTTCGATATTAGGTAAACTGTAAGTAAACTGTTCACAACAGAAAAATCAGTTTAAGTGGGTACCGTAATATTTACGTAGGTACATACAGTATTAGTAAGGGAATGCTGAGGTGGCAGAGAAAGAGATAACGTGCAGCAGAATGGCAGATTTCCATGTCATGTCTTATTTCTCGTTTGACAACAAAATACCTTTGTGCTCTGTCTCGAGGGGTTTCCCCCGGGCTGGCCCCACAACGCTGTCGTCACCTCATTTCCATGAATCCTGAGGCATATAGGTGCTGCAGTCATCTACAAATGTTTTCGGTCAACACGTTGATGTACCGTAGGTAAACAGTATTTCAGCTAGTCTGCAGGTAATTACGAGTCCCAGTCGGTGGGCCATTACTGTCGTATGGTTTGCTTTTTAGCCCATTTTGTGACCAGAGCGACTTGCCCAGCAGCCCGTAATGGTGGAATACCAGTGTACACATGTACCTATATAATATATGATACATCTTTTTGGGGAATTAGAATCTTATAGCATAGTATTGTATAATAAAGAACCGGTCCGAGTTAACTCGAACATGCTTTCCAATTTATCAAAATGAGTATTTTCATGTTAAATAATTTTCCTATGGTTAAATTTCCGATATTTCTCGGGGGGGGGGGGGGGTTGTCCACCTGACGTCACTGGAGGTGAGGTAAATTCTAGATAGGTCAGACCAACACATTACCACACACCTATACTGGCAATACATTAATTTGAGCGTGAATTTTCTATCATTTTAAAAATCTACAATATATGTGAATGTAAAAGAAATCGTTGGAGCCATTTTTGAGAAATAATTTTTTTAGACGTTTTTTTTTGAAGTTTTTTGATAATAAAACCCCCCCAAATAGAGTCAGCCCCAAATAAAAAAAATGTTCCCGAGGTATAATTTTTGTAAATCTACATGCCAAATTTCATCAAAATCGACCGAGTAGTTTGCCCGGAAATCGACGCACAGACAGACAGACAGAACGACAGACAGACAGAACGACAGACAGACATTTCGTAAATACCACTTTTTTGGGTTCCTGGGACCTCAAAACATGTAAATCCGTTGAAATCTCGGAATCGAAAATTTCGACCGTCACAAAGCTTTCCTTATAGGCCTACTACGTATAAATTAGAAAGCAAAAAAGCTTAGGACTCGTACAATTTCAATCTACAATTTCTATGGCTACTCGTACCTCTGAAAAGAATCTTGGATCCACTTCGCCTATGCTGGGTAATTGCTGCCTGAACACAATTAATCTTCTACAATACGACACACAAGTCGAATATTGTTGTATCTGAGCTGTCCGTACTGCTATCTACTAGTATACAATGTACAATAGACAATATCAATTTGGAAACGTTGTCACCCTGAGTTCATTAAAAAGTTAGACATATACTGTAAACTAGGTATAATTACGTAGTTTCACTTCGCCGTATATCGCAGTATTATAATGCAACAATGATTGCATTAAATTGGACAGCTGCATTTCATCAGCTTTCATTGAGTTAAGTAGAGAAAATTCTGCGTGGTAATACTTTAATACTTAATTACTTAATAACAGAACAATCCCACTGTCAGATGTCCTGTATTAATTATACTATAAACATAAAGAAATCTAATTCATTTTTCTAACGACTGGTTTCAGCAACCCTGCCAGCCTGGCGGGGGGAGTGAGTCTGTTTATTAACATGAGGCACCCTAAGGAGAGACTCCTTCATCTCAGGGAGAAGGGGAGTTGACTGACAGGGTGGACTTCCTGATTATGCTGGATTCCGAACCACTTTGGGAACATAGTAAATTAAAGTAATTCTGAGGTGACCACGACTCGACACACACGTAGACTCACTGGTATAGTCTCAGTACGTTATCATGTCCCATCTTGTTCCCCTGCCAACAATGCGTGCACACTACCAAGTTTGCCGCCGTTTCAAACACGCTCTGCGCTAATGCATTCAACTTAGTAAGACCGTTGACTAGAAATGTAATATGTTACAATGCAGACTATGAATTTCAATATTCAGCATTTAGAACGGCCATATGAATTATAATAGTAATACCAGGGCTAGTAAAGCCGTACCGGATTTTAGGGGAGATTTCATCTACCTATTGAGATGTTCGACTTGAGGAAAATTTTTTCACAACTTTTCATTTCATGACCCCCTGAGCCTAAACCCACCCTCCGTTCAAAATGTTATATATATACATATCCTGTATATACAGTTTATTATGTATGTATTTATGTATGTACTGTATATCGATTTTAGGAACAACTTAAACTTCCGTAAATAATATCCGATTTGGATGAAACTTGTCACGAAAATTGATCATACAAATGCCTTGATTGAATTCGTTAAGGCCAAACCGGAGGCTTGTGTCCTTGAGCGTTGAGCGTTGAATACATTGAAATATAATAGAACTGGAGCGGCGGGAGCCATAATATGTCTTACGAGGCGTTAACCATAAACCAACTATCAGAGATAAGTACCAACGCAAAAAATATCGAAGTCTTACACATTGCAGCATAGCAAAGCGGATACCTGGACCCGGTCAAAAACTCTGTAGTTTAGTAGTTAGCTTGTGCAGGCTATTTTCACCGCCGAGTTGCGTACTTATCTTGTGCAGGCTACACTAGCAGCCATATTGATAACGGTCTCCAGTCACGGGATCGTTGAATACCCATTTTATAAACAAAAAGGCGTCAGCCCCGCGTCACGCACCTGTTCCTTATTTCACCTGTATTATTTCAAATAATTGCAGTTTTACCTATTGCTAGCGCTTTACTGGCAACTTAAGTAGGCTATTGATCTGTAGCTAGTCGAAGGACGATGCAATTGAATAGGCAGTGTAGACTTGAATTGGTTTGTATTGCAGTGCTTCGACTCAAGTTAGAGTAATTTAACACACAGTGGTTACAATATGAGCTGTGAGGCGAGAACGATACATGCTTACAATTAATATTGAATTTGATCCAGCCTGCTTCCATATAGAAAAACCAACTCTGTGTCCACAGCTAAAGGAGTTGATGAGACACAGAGGGTAGATTAAAGATATTATTGAATAAGAGAAATAAATACGTAAAAGAAAGATTGAGGAATATTGAATTATCTGAATGTGAACAGCGCCATCTACCGGGAAAAAGGTGAAGCTGGAAGCAGACTGGTTATTACACATGTGGGACTAAGTGGTCCCCACATTACCCCCCTCCTAAGACTGGAAGTCGGAGAAATGTCGTGGAACGTGGACGTGACGACCTGAGCGAGTGGTGCGAGTCGGTGGTGTCGGCACGACGTCAGTGGCAGGAAGTGGTGAGGAGACCTTCTCCTGAGGTTTATCTTGAGCAGGATGCTGATGCGGGGGGTTGATCGTAGACTGGTGAGACTGTTCGTCTGTACTGGCATTAATGTAGGCCGGCTTGACCCTGTCCATTGACACAGTAACCGCACGACCGCGGCTTGAAATCGTAACTGTTTTGTCGGTGCGACTTAACACAGGGAATGGTCCCGCATAAGGACGTTCGAGGGAAGCACGGACGTGGTCTTGTCTCACGAAAACGTGCGTGGCCTTGGCAAGGTCTTGTGGGATGAATGTTTGATGAGCCCCGTGTCTCTTGACGCGAGTGGGGCGTAGTGAGTCGAATTTCCTTCGAAGTGAGATGAGAGTGTCCGCCAGACTCTGATTTGAAGGAGGAGTTGTCAGCATCTGTCCTGGTAGTTTTAATGGTTCACCATAGACCAGATCTGCTGGAGAAGCTTGAAGATCTTTCTTAAGAGTGGCGCGCATGCCCAGTAAAACTAGCGGAAGGGCTTCCGTCCATTTGTCATTGGCATGACACATAATGGAGGCTTTGAGTGAGCGGTGCATACGCTCTACCATGCCGTTGGATGCAGGGTGGTAACTGGTAGTCCGTGCATGGTGAAATCCGCATAATCGGGCCAGGTCAGCAAACAAATGGCTCTCAAACTGTCGGCCGCGATCTGTAGTAATTGTCTCCGGGCACCCAAACCGGCTGATCCAGCAGGAAATGAGGGTTCTGGCGACGTTTTCGGCGGTGATGTTCACCATAGGAGCGGCTTCCGGCCATCGCGTGAAACGGTCAACGAGTGTTAGCAAATACGTGTAGCCTTCCGACGGTGGTAATGGGCCTACAATGTCGAGGTGTATGTGCTGAAACCGTCGGTCAGGCTGAGTAAAGGTTCCAATCGCAGTGAGGGTGTGTCGATGTATCTTGGACAATTGACAGTTGACACACAGACGAGCCCAGGCGCGGCAATCCTTACGGATAGAAGGCCATATGTAGCGTTGGGCAACCAGGTTAGCAGACGCTGCTATTCCTGGGTGATGTAGGCTGTGTAGGTGCTCGAAAAGTTGTCGACGTAATGGTTTGGGCACAAATGGGCGTTGTATGTCTTGACTAGAATCGCACGTAAGGACTGAATCAGAACCCGGAATGGGAACATCAACGAGGATGAGGGACGTCTTTCTACTGGACCGAAGCTCTTTGAGTTCTCTGTCGTCTTTCTGAGCAGAAGAAAGTTGTTCAGGAGATACGGGAGTAGAGATTGCTTCGATTCTTGAGAATGCATCAGCGGCCAAGTTGTCCTGCCCAGCGATGTATTGGATGTCCGTGGTGAATTGAGAGACGAATTCCATTTGCCACATTTGGCGAGGTGAGCAACTTGTTTTTGGATTCTGAAAAGCGTGCGTCAACGGTTTGTGATCGGTATATACGACAAAAGCGCGCGCTTCTAGCAAGTATCGGAAATGACGAATGGCGTCGTGTACCGCAAGCAATTCGCGATCGTAGGCGGACCATGTTCGTTGGTTTTCTTTAAGTTTCTGCGAGAAGAATGCCAATGGCTGCCAATGATCGTTGATCCGTTGTTGGACTGTAGCTCCGATACTGGTGTCTGATGCATCTATGACTAGTGCAATCGGAGCCGTATGATCTGGATGCGCGAGTAGGGTGATGCGTGCCAGACTGTGTTTGCATGAGCTGAAAGCTTCGGTAAGCTTTGTTGTCCATGGTATCGTAGCGTTCCCTTTTACCTTGTCTCCAGATAACAACGTGTTGAGTGGTGCTTGTTCGTTGGCTGCATTTGGTAGGAACCGGCGGTAGTAGTTAATCATGCCAAGGAAACGGCGTAGATCTTTGAATGTCTTTGGAAGAGGGTATTCAGTGAGTGCCTTTACCCTGTCTGGTAGGGCTTGTGTGCCTTCTGCTGACACGAGGTAACCAAGAAAGCTGATTGGCCCAACGCCGAGGGTACACTTGCTAGGATTAATGACCAGGCCATATTCTCGGAATCGTTGGAAGAGTTGACGTAGGTGTGATTCGTGCTCCTGCTTATCACTCGATGCAACCAGTACGTCGTCGATGTATGAATATGAATATGAATATAGGTCGCGTAGGATGTTATCCATGAAGCGTTGGAAGGTTTGAGCAGCATTGCGAAGACCGAATGTCATGAATGGGAATTCGAAAAGGCCGAACGGAGTATTTATTGCTGTCTTTGGAATGTCACCATTGGAAACTGGTATCTGGGTGAATGCTTTGACCAGGTCTATTTTGCTGAATACGGTTTTTCCTCGCAATTCTGCACTGAAATCTGCGATGTGGCGGACTGGGTACAAGTCAGGAATTGTTCGAGCATTGAGCCGTCTGTAGTCCCCGCATGGGCGCCATGAATGGTCGCTTTTAGGTACTAGGTGTAATGGTGAGGCCCATGGGCTGTCGGACGGACGACATACGCCGGTCTGGATCATGTCGTTGAACTCCTTTTTGGCGATAATAAACTTGTCCGGGGCCAACCGGCGTGGGCGAGCGGAGACGGGAGGTCCGTCTGTCGTTCCAATGTAGTGGACCGTGGAGTGTTTGACCTGGTCTGTGGGTTGTCTCGGCCGCGTGAGGTCGCTAAACTCCTCAATTATTACTTTTAGACTGGCCGGGGTACTGTGCGGTATTGTTAAGGTAGAAACGCTAGGTTGCTTGGAGGGGCTTTGACACAGGTTCGCCTTGCGATGCGTTGTCCCGTCGATCAGCTTTGAGTTCTGGAGATCCACCAGCAAATTAGAGGCTGCGAGAAAGTCTGCACCGATGATGGGTTGCGTGACATCGGCAATGATGAAATTCCAACGGAAACTGCGTCGTAATCCCAGGTCCAGTTGTTGAGCTGTTGTTCCGTACGTATTGATGATTGTGCCATTGGCGGCAGTCAGCTCGAGTTGAGTACGACGGAGCGGTAGGTTGAGACGGGCACGTGGAAAAACGCAGATGTCGGACCCTGTGTCAATGAGATAACGTATCTTGGTGCAAGGGTCCGTGATAAGAAGGCGATGTGAGGTTTTAAGCAGGTGTGTAGTGGCGCAGGCAGGCCCTGCCTTTACTGGCTGCGATCGTCGTTTTTTCGGAACTCTGCATGGCTGCTGGCACTTTCTGGCCTTCCTCCCATAGGTTTGGTGGTAAAAACACCAAGTTGGGTCTTGTTTAGGCGCTGGTGAACGGAACTGGCGCTGGAACCGTGGCTGTGTGGCACGTTGTCCGTATCTGTCGGCGAACTGTGCCTGTAGAGCCGCGACGTTCTCTGTTAACGTCTTCAATAGGTCCACAGGGGCCATTGTGCACTCAAGAATCCGGTCACGTGTTGCTGAATTGATGGTGGCCATCTTGTCAGCGAGGTTCGCGACGTCACCTAGTGACAGGTGATCATGACCGATGATTGCCAATTGTATAGCGTGCGGGAGGCGAGACGTCCAAATGGTGCGTAAAACCGAGTCTGATATGGCTTTCTCTGCGAGGGCCCGCAGTCTCCGGAGAAAAGAGCTGGGAGTTTTGTCCCCTATGTCTTCCGACATTAGTAGCTGAATGCGACTGCTTGCTGGAAGACTCATTCGTTGGATTAATTGCGTTTTTAGCTCAGTGTATGGGTTTACTGGTACTGGGGCAGCTAACAAATCTGAGATCTCGCTGAGGGTACTTTGGTCGAGCGCTGAAAGGACGTGGTAATATTTCATCGTTTCCATTGTGACCCCAGCAAGTGCGAACTGAGCCTCCGCTTGAGTGAACCACAGTGCCGGTGACAGGTTGGCCGACTGTGTCCAGAAGGGTGGAAGCTTGACCGAGACTGCCATCGTACTAGCAGGGCCTGTCATCTTGGTTGTACCCGTGGGTTTCGGTGTTGTGGCTGTAGCAGTTGTAGCTGTAGCGGTCGTAGCTGTAGCGGTCGTAGCTGTAGCGGTTGTGGCTGTGGTCTGCGGCATCTTGCAGGTTGTGGCTGTGCTGCTGCGGTGAATGTAGCTGCTCCGGGGTGGTTACCACCGCCTATGGCCGGATGAGACGATCTGGAGGCTGGAACTGGAACTGGAACGGGCTGGAAGCTGGAACTGGAACTGGCTGGAACTGGAACTGGCTGGAACTGGCTGGAACTGGAACTGGCGGGAACTGGAACTGGCTGGAAGCTGGAACTGGCTGGAACTGGAACTGGCTGGAACTGGAACTGGCTGGAACTGGAACTGGCTGGAAGCTGGAACTGGCTGGAAGCTGGAACTGGCTGGAAGCTGGAACTGGAACTGGCTGGAACTGGGACTGGAACTGGCTGGAACTGGAGCTGGAACTGGCTGGAACTGGCTGGAACTGGAAGGCTGCTTGTTCCGTTGTCGAGGGTCACCAATGTAGCTAGTCGAAGGACGATGCAATTGAATAGGCAGTGTAGACTTGAATTGGTTTGTATTGCAGTGCTTCGACTCAAGTTAGAGTAATTTAACACACAGTGGTTACAATATGAGCTGTGAGGCGAGAACGATACATGCTTACAATTAATATTGAATTTGATCCAGCCTGCTTCCATATAGAAAAACCAACTCTGTGTCCACAGCTAAAGGAGTTGATGAGACACAGAGGGTAGATTAAAGATATTATTGAATAAGAGAAATAAATGCGTAAAAGGAAGATTGAGGAATATTGAATTATCTGAATGTGAACAGCGCCATCTACCGGGAAAAAGGTGAAGCTGGAAGCAGACTGGTTATTACACATGTGGGACTAAGTGGTCCCCACAGATCTTTTTGCTTTCCAATTTATACGTAGTATAAGGAAAGCTTTGTGACGGTCGAAATTTTCGATTCCGAGATTTCAACGGATTTACACGTTTTAAGGTCCCAGAAACCCCAAAAAGTGGTTTTTACGAAATGTCTGTCTGTCTGTCTGTCTGTCGTTCTGTCTGTCTGTCGTTCTGTTTATCTGTCTGTGCGTCGATTTCCGGGCAAACTACTCGGTCGATTTTGATGAAACTGGGCATGTAAGTTCACAAAAATCATACCTCGGAACAATTTTTTTCTTTGGGGCTAACTTAATTTGAGGGGGTTTTATTCTCAAAAAACTCCAAAAAAACGTCTAAAAAAATTATTTCGCAAAAATGGCTCCAACGATGTCTTTTAAATTCACATATATTGTAGTCGTTATTAATGTTTTGTGTGTTGATGTTGTGGTAATGAAGTATTCTTTACTTCTCATTAGGGTACTTATTATTATGTAGGCCTACATAGCGTAGGTAGCGTAGAGGGAAAAGCAGGGTCTGCGGAGTCTCCCTACACCTGATCGGCCAAAGCCGAAAGGGATTTTTTTCTCTCCTAAGGTAAAATATGAAAATAGAGGCATGTTTTTAGGCATTTGACATGCGTACCAACCGTACCTAACATTTATGCGCTACAACAATTTTTAAAGCGTCTGACGCGTCCATGATGCATTGCTCTCTCTCTCTTCAAGTTTACTCCCGGCTGGCTGGTTGGCAGCAACATGTGGCGTACTGGCCCCTCCATCCTCCATCAATGGCTGCAGATATTCCTTTCTTGGGTGCCCTTGACTCTGATTCCTTCATTGATGCAACTGACGATGTTCTCGTGCTGGAGCAAATGTCCGATCCAGCGAGCTCTTCTGGGCCAAATGGCTTTCTTAGAGAAGAGCAGTGAACACTGAAGTGAATGCCAGAGCAAACAGTATGACGTTATTTTGATACTGTTTCCGCTATTGCTCTTATCATAAACTAAGAAGACCCGGTCCCAGTTTACTCCAACATGCTTTCCTATGTATCAAATTAGTAGATAGATAATAATTATGTGAAATTCCATAGTAGTGTCTGAAACTCCACTTGAAGCTGAGCCGTCCTAACTGCATTGTCTCTGTAGTGTGGATAGGTCCCGTGACGCCTGAAACAAAGAAAACGTAAGAATCGTTTTTGTACTTGTTTAGGGAACAAACCCACGTTCGAACATACAAAATTAATGCATTTTAAAGTAGTCTGTACGTTGATGTGTCGGATCACGAAACACTGTTAGCGGCCTTAACAATGTCTTCCATATTATGGGCATTGAAAGATAAGATGGTCAGACACCTAGATCCTTCATCATTGATGAACTTCGTTTGAGTGGTCCAGAGAAATCCTGCAGATTCGTGTTTATGCACTTGTGCTGTTAGCAGATGGGACAAAATATTCTGGTAAGCTCACAGTGGCGGAAGGTCACGGGGGTCCCCTTCAATTGCCCTGGAGGGCGTAAAAATAGGACACATTTAGTAAAAGTAAAATAATAGATTCTTTTGAAAAAAATAAAATAAAGGGGAAACGAAATCCATCTTTTAGACTTTCTGCCTTACTTCAGAAACAACTAAGGGCCTACTGTAGTCTGTAGTTAAAACTAAGCAAATGCTCAACTCTAATGCAAAAATAAGCTAGTTAGTCACATCAAAAACAGGCTCGCTAATTAAGCCAGTAAAATGAAAATGAAAAGCAGTCCTTTTCAGCAGTTAGAGTAAACAGAAAGTATTTCATAGTTGGACTTTTTCTCACAAGCTCTCAAAAGTTTGAAGCAGCCTTTGAAAATAGCTCGGTTAAAAAAGCAAAGTCTCGCAGTCACTGCTGCTGCTAAGTAAATTCCGGAAAATAACATAAAGTCAATACAGGGTGATAATTAGAGCTGTCTTCTCGGCTAAATAGCCGCAGCGAAAAGCTGCAATGTTCTAGTTTTCCTTCTGTCACGGTGCTTAATGAGTGAAGTCTCCTCAATTTCACGGGCATACACGTCATTAATTTTTGTAATCATTTGTTAATGCAAAAATTTACTCAGTCAATGGACTATCGTTCGTTGGCTAATTTTCCTTTTATTTATTTATTATGTATGAATGAATTCGTTATGTAGGTACCTACATTAATTAATGATACATTTTTGAAAGCCACTGGAATTGGGCGGGCGAATGCTAGGCTAAACTTCACGTTACAATGTAGAAATCTAAAACTTAGATAGCAGGGGAAATCGAAGATGAGGATTGTTGTTTGCATAGACATCGTACTTCTAGCGCAAGACACTGCAAATATCAAATTCAATAAACCATTTCGTTATTCAATTTACGCCAAATGATTCAATCATCTTATGGTGAGTCAGCAGTGAATGGCGCACTGTAGGAAGGTGGGTTGGTATTTATAATCAGGTAGCGGCCACCGGTTTTGTTAGGTTGGTTGGGTTTGGGTCCAGGACTGTGATCGAGCAGCGAGTTGAAAGCTGAGAGGGGAATGACTCAGTGATTCAGTGTCTGTCGGACTGCTGATAAACGGGGGAGGCTAGCCACCTCGGCTCAGCGGGGGTGTCGATGTTTTGTAGTGTCACATTTGGCGGTTTTCATGCGTTGAATTCAATAACTTATGTTAAATAAGTACGGTACGTAAATATAGGCCTGTAACCACGTTTCGCCCTGACTGTTGCGCCTATTCACTTTTATTATTTACACAAGTTCGATTCAAAGCTGTAGGTTGAGGATTCTGGCCACGCAGGCAGGCTGCTGTGGCTGATTAAGTCCAGTATTTGCTTCCCCGTAGTCCGGCTATTACTAATGTACCCAGCGCCAATCAACCAATTTCGCACGGCTTTGCAATCAGACAGCAAGTGCTGGCAGGGCTACAATAATCTCGATGATATGTACCCAAGTGACAGCTGAGGAAATTACAGGACAACCCCACCAATCAGAATATCTATTGGATATGTTAGCTGTTGTAGCTACTAGTCTATCGAGGTGGTCCTGGTGACGTCACTTCCTCGTGAGAATGTCTCCTTGTCGAGATGAATTGAATGAAAATGGTTTCAAAAGGTTCGCCAAAATAGGAAAGTACATTTTAGTGACATTTTACATAGTGTAAGTGGTAAGACAATGCTCCTGCAAGACATGGATCGTGGGTTCGAATCCCGCCAAGTAAAAATTTTTCTTGATTTAATAATTTTATGTTATACTTCAGAGAGGTTTCTTGCAAGAAGAATTAATGGTCAAATTATTTGTTTTCTTGTAGGCGTCAAGTAATGCAGTGAGAGCTACACCAAAAGGAAGTCATAATGAGCAAATCGATAGAGATCGTAGGGATATTTCTCGCTTTCATAGGTGAGTTGCTTTCCACGTAACTCATACACAAGTATTTTCAGTATATTTTATAAATTTATACTTTGCACTCATCTTTTTATGAGAGTAAAATGAAAAGGCTTTTATAAATGTAGTATTTGGTGACGTGACAACTTATTTTCTCTCCTTGAGCTTTGCAATGTACGATATATAATTACGTACAGAATATGCACACTGCATGATTAAACTCAAAATCAGACGGAAACTCAACTACGCTCTTTTATGTTAGGCTACATGACGCGTTTCAATATATAGGCTATACTATTGTAGTGTGACATCAACAAAGCATTTTGTCGGGGACATTTTGTCTTTGTTGTCTAGTCACACTCGAGTCAAGTTTTACCAGCGGCGAATGATAATCACTGAGTCTGCCTCCTGCAACAGTTGTCATCAGCCGGAAACCGGGCTACATGTCCCATGGGCAACGGCGTGTGCAAAGGGCTACAATAAAATTGTTAGCTTTTAAAACAACGAAGCCCTCAAATCGCTCATCAATCATATTCCACCCGTGGGGTCCCCCAGTGCTGAAATTAGCGTTCTCCTGGGTCTGAGCTGCCGACGATAGTGTTGCATTTCAGACGATACATCTTGGTCTTTGTCCTTGATAAGGTATTGCATACCTTCGATGTCGTCAAGTTCTTCTGAGGAATCAGAATCTTTCTCATAACAGTAGTAGTTTTTTAAGTCACTAGAGCTGCCCTCATTTTGTTTTCTTTACTTGCAGTGGCGGCTACAGGGGGGGGGGTCAGGGGGTCATGACCCCCCCCCCCTTAACGCCCCGATGGGGCGGCAAAATAACGATGAAAAATATATTTCATTTATTAACATTTAAATTTAAAAAAAAACATATTCAATACATTTATAAGAATATAATACACAGCGCCGGATTTACCGCATGGGCAACATGCAGATTTTAGGGGCGGCAAATTTGTGGAAAATTTTGAGCATTTTGGAAGGGGCGCTGGTGGGTGGTGAGCGCGCAGTAAGATGCTATTGTACGAAGGTGGCGGCCGCTCAGCGCTGTGTGAATGAGCTCTCAGAAAATTGTATAATATTTTCTCAAATACCCAAGCAAGGTTAGTAAAAATTTTAGGAAGGGTTGTGTCGGGGGGCGTAGGGGCGGCAGCTTGTCATATGCCCATGGGCGGAGAAAACATAAATCCAGCCCTGATAATACACAAAAGTGAAAATTGAGCGCCAATTTTTGAATGTGTTGTGTATAGGGTGCATGCGTGCACGCAGTGCATGCATACCGCGGTCGTGGTTAAAGAAATATTTATATTATATTTATAAGAAATATTTCAGCCTGCAGCTGTATCAATTTCTTAATAGTTTTTGTATAGTGTCTGTAGGAAGTAGGTAACGACCTAAACAGCTACATGTTGTCGTATCAAGGCCGTAGCCAAGGGGGGGGGGGTCGGTAACATGAATGTCTTCCTCAGTAAATTAAAAACTTTACTGTTGTTAAAATCGTAAAACCCCACTATTTCGGACCAATTTTTTCATAAATTTAAAAATTTTCCCCCGGTCCCTCTGTTTGGATCAATACAAATATGCATTCCTTTGCAAGATTTCCTGCTGTAAAACCCAACTGTTTTGCACTTACATTTTCAAATTTTCCGACCGGGGGAGACCCCCCTTTGGGTTAAATGCAATATTATTTTTATGAATCATCATTCGTTTGTAAGATTTGTACAATCCATACTTTACTGCTATTAAATTCTCATTCTCATGAAAGTGTGACCAGGCAAGCGGTAGGCTAATATGGATTAGGCTCAATTTAATTCGTACTTGTCGTAGTATATAACACAAGTTTTTAATAATAAATAATGTTATTATTATTTATTAAAATATTGGACTACGACTGAGCCTTTACAGACTTTGTCATACCTTGATGTTAGTTCGGTCCATTTCCCATAAAATCATATCAAATTTATCTAAAAATATTTGTCAAGTATTTTATTAAAGCTGTTTAAGTAAAATACGCCGGATAACTTCGCATGGTCAAGATCTGTCAAATTTCCGCGTAATAATAAAAAATGTTCGATTTGTACAATAGCTCCAGTCCCCGTTATGCCAGTCCACTATTCGCAAGGACTGGGATACATTTTCAGGACTGCGGACAAATCTAAGTTATGGCTTTTGCTTAGAAATGTTAGGAAAACATGGAAAAAGTATAGACAGAAAAAAAAAATATGAACGAGATGAGCATGCCCCGACTGACAATCAGAAGAGCACTTCCACTCAAGTTTCACGAAACTGGTTTTTTTTTCAGATATTTTAATTAGGCTTAGGGGAGCCTAGGCGATCAAGACATGGTACCCGTTTAGTTCAGTCCCTTCAAAAGCTATCACCGGTCCTATCTCAGACCGTTTGTGTTAGCCCAGTCCACTGAAAAGTTATACCCAGTCTTTTTTTCCAAATATTGCTTAAAATAAAATAAATTAAGTTACGCCAACCTATATCTGTTATTTCTTGAAAAGTAAATTGAAGGTAAAAAAAATTATTTTGAACGGATTTTGAGTTTTTATAACTTTGGTTCTATTTTCATTCTTATGGTCACACTTTCATGAGAATGGCCGGTAAAACCCCACTATTTCGCACTTGTATTTTGAAATTTTTCCCCCGGGGGGGAACCCCCGGGCCCTCCTCTTCGGGTAAATGCAATATAATTTCTGACATAATGGGGCGCGGGGGGACTTTTGGCCGCTCTGACAACTTCCCTTCATCTTTGTCGATCCTCAGCAGCCGCTGTCCAAACTGCTGCCTCGACGCCAACTCGAGGGAGGTCCTCCTATATTTCTATTCTATCTAAACCGTCGTAATGATGACATTGCTATTTAGTCCGTATAACCCCAAAATGTTAGCCTGCGTTTGCACCGAAACTAAATCCTCCAATAAATTGGCGTTTGATGTGCCTATGCTATCATATATAGGAATAACACCATAACCTCTAAATAATACACTAGATACAATTGAATTCTCAAAAAATAAATTTACAATAGATAGGATCACTGTCGCCACAGCCACCCCCGAAAAAAATCCTGGCTACGGGCTTGTGTATATGTATTAGGATGCCAATGGTCCACATCAAAGAACACTAGCGACAATACTATAGGGGGGGGGGGCGACAAATTTGACCGTGACCCCCCCTTAAAAAAGTCTGTATCCGCCTCTGTTTACTTGTCTGTGCATTCACGCCGAGGCTGTACAAGAAAATAGACTTAGCTTAAAAGTGTCTAAAGTCAAGGTGACTCACTGAAATATTCAATTTGGCGCGCGTACTATGAGAACCACAATTTGAAATACGAAATATGCAAAAAAGTATTTAAAATAAAATACAAAATCCCTTTGAAGCAAACACTACAAATACAAAAAACGGTATTTTGTATTTGTAGTTTAAATACTCTCGCCTCTGCCGGCACTGTAGGGCCTGTAGGTATCTATTTTTGGGTGTTTTGGTCGTGGTGCACACGTTACAATAATATATACAAATAGCGTACCTATAAATTTCGAATTTTATAAGGTAAGGTACTATTTGTAAGGGAAACAAAACGGTATAAAGAAGACTGTCACAGGAAACCATGGTGGAGACAGGGTCGTTTATATTTTTTACAAGCGACAGAATAAAATGCAATTTATGTGGCTAGCACAATTTTTGCCGTGCTGCATAAATTTTGGAGCATATGAGACAAACAGTGCGCCATTTTATGGTCTTCTCATAAATTGCTGTTTGTGGACTGTTATTTTAATAGCGTGTGGAATTGGTGCCATATTTTTCTCTGTACAATAATGTATAATATGGTACATAGTCCTCGGCATAATGCAAAAAAACCAGCACGAGTCAACCCGTACATGTTTTCCAATTTATAAATTAGCATGGCCTACTGTAATAGTTGGTTGGATAAATATCGGCGGCCTAGAAATATTCCCAATCCTAAAACAAAAAGCACAATTGCATATAATGACAAATAATACAAGTCTACATGTGCACAATAATAAAACTATGTAATGCATTGGGGCTTGCAATTTCCATCATTTTTCAAAAAATATGTTTTTTGAAAAACCAAAACTTTACTTGGGAAAGTAACCTGTTTGCTTTTGTTACTCTTTAGCACCTAATAGGCTACATAACTCAAGTGGTAAGGCATTAATGGAAAGAAAGGTTCCTCGGAAAGATTTTTTTTTTTTTTAAAGGAATTTTTCATGAAATTGAGTCTTATTAACTTTTTGTACGCCCGTCGCCTTGAACTTAACTGTTAAGTGGGATGAGGCCTAATGTTTTTTTTTTTATTAGTAAGTAAGTACTATAATACAACATGTGAATTTTAGAGAAATCACCAGAGCCGATTTTGAGAAAAAAATAATTGAAAGAAGAAAGAAAGTAGAAGAAGAAAGATATAGAAATAGTCGGTTTGTGGAGTAAAATGAAGCTATCGGATAAATGGCTGCTATTACAAAGCTTTCCTTATACCAGTTGATAGCTTGAAAGAGGATGTTAATGTTCTTTCTATACGAATGCATAAATTGGAAAGTAATAAGTTGGAAAACTAAGTATTTTACAGTTGAAAGCTGCAAGTATACTTACTTACTTACTCGTATATCATTGTTCCATCGGCTTATTCCTTTAATCATTAATCATGCATGTTGGAAAGGAATCGTAAAATGTTGAATGAGCAATGGGGAGCGGGGGGGGGGGTGGCATCCAAAAATATACGTTAATTTCCGAGTGGTTGAATGAATGCAAAAACAGGCAACGAGCTGTCCAACTGTTTGTTTACATTGTAGCCAATTACACACTACGTGGACCCCACAATTTCAGAGCTTCCACATATTAAATCAAAATTTTAATTGGAAGATTGTACATTAATTTTTCCTACAAAATAATTTTGTTCTTTAACTGACCTAGCCCTAAACTAAGACGCGTTGTCCACTGACCGGTAACCATCCCAGCATTATAAGATTAAATATTTTGATAATAAATAAATAAACAGTAAGAAATTACCCCGAATTCATCTCTCAATAAAATATAAATTAAATTAGGTCTAATAATGAAGCAATTAAGTCTGAGAATTTTTAAAGAAAGGAAAATGTAATTATTATTCAATGTTTCGTTTAAAACATACCGCTTGCTGGCTGGGTTACTCTTCCACACAAATATATGTCTTTTTAGTCAGGAAATTTACACTTGAAATGCTCTGACTGGGAGCAAAATGTTTCAACAGAGGTATTAAATGAAGTTTGTTATTGTTAGCAGTACATACTGTAGCTGTCATGTCCTAGACAGCTGCTGACATAGGTTGGTCAGGTCAGCTTGAGGGCTGTGGCTAACATTTTCCATTTCCATTGTAGACTAATTAATGACAACAATGGCACATAGAGTAGTGCTACGGACTCGGCTTTCACCCGAAAGGTTGTTGGTTCGAGTCCCACACTGGTTACATACTGGCCATGCTTCGGAGGGCGTGTGTAGCAGGTGGTCCTTATAGTTCAGTGTAAGAGAGGGCTTCACACCTTCACTCTGCTATATTCAGTCATTATTAGCAATACTGATGCATCCAACCATCGGCGGTATAAATTGTCCCCTTCTTCGCCCCTTCTAGCTCGTGAGCTGGCGACCCACATGCACCTTTCATTAAGGTACAATATTATCTTAATATTGCTATTTTTACTGTATATTATAATTAATTTACTTTAATATAAGAGCATTTTTGGCAATAGCAATTACAGATTTAGATGTATTTTGTGTCCAGTTGATGGCTACGGTCTATGTTAGAAAATCCTAGTTTTCCCCGCTACCAGAATTTATGTAGACGCTGCTATGTCCTAAGTAATTCAAGAATTGACTCGCAGAATATGTTGAGAATTATTGAGGCGGTTAAAGTCAATTATGGTAAACCGGGACCGAAGGGCGCTCACAATTCGGGTTGCTATGACAACCGGGCCCCATTCATTAGCGGGGGATTGTTGTGCTCACCCGGTCCCGTCAGCAGTCAGCAGTTGACTGCTGTTAATTTCACAGTCCGCCAAGTTACAGCTGTTCACAGCACTGGTACATCTATACATACCGTGGTTATTGTAATGGAAAAAGACAAGGGAAGTTGACATGACCTGACTTACCGGCATAGCTAGACCTTCACGTAATAAGGCTATACTCTACCAATTAATATACAGTATATTTAACTATGCTGTAAGTACCACAAACTATTTCTCTTGGCTAAAGGGGAAGCGCCATACAGCTACATAAAAAAATGCATGTCTATTATAGTTAGGGCTGCTGAGGTAAATTCGGGCCGTATTTCATCATTTCTAGTTAACGTAATAATTGAGTTGTTCCACTCAGATTTGACTTTGTAAGTCTTATATTATCATAAGGAGTATTTATGAAGCGTATTATTAACGATTTAAACAATCTCATTTTTATTGCTGGCGTAGATCTCGTATCATCTCAGATGTAGGCCTATGGATATTAATATGTGCATATTGAGATGGTAATCATGGTATCATGTTCTGGCCACGGCTATGGAAAGTGTTTGAGCGTAAGAGAGGGCTTTATAGCCCTACCTCCAGCAGGTAGGCTTAGTAATAGAACGAAACAACATTTTCAAGATAGGCACACTTCCCACGCTATAGACTACGGTACCCTCTTTGTGCGCATGTATTTTAAATTAAAACTATGTCACAAATTATATGTACTGTATAGTATATATTGTTATGAAAATTTTGTAAGCTCATACATTGTGGATTTTATCTGATGATATGACTTATTTATTATTCGTGTATCCCATGCACCTCTCGTCTGCCATACCAGCTCTGCTATAGAAATTGGCTATGGTGTATTGTAGCTTTGACGTGGTGCAAACTCCATAGTATCGGAAAGTTTAACAATGCCTATGATGTTATGCATATGTTATGATAGAATGTTCAATTCGGTAATTCGAGGATCAGAGATGTTCAAAAAAAGGTTGTGAATTTCGTATAAGCTACTAATTTAATGTAGGAAAATATTTCGCTACATAAATAAATCATTTAATTACGCGTCTTTTATTTATGGATACGGTGAGGGCAACACCAGCAAAATTTCAGCAAAAAATGAAAACTATCTTGCAATAGCAGTTATCTGCCAGCTCGTTATGCAACAATACACCATCAACATTATAGTTACTACTATTTCAAATAAGTTTACAGTACATCAACAGAGCCTGAAACTCAAAAAATATAGACTGAAAGCACGAGTTATCCAATTTGTTGCGACTGTATTGTTACGAAATATTTAATTGGACTCAACAAGTCGGGTATCTCATTAAATAACACAATTGACTCCCGGACTTTCTGACTTCATTTCTGGCTTCAACTGCGAGTACTTTTGCATTATTATTAGTCATCATTTCATTTTTAGTTTATATCGCAAACCTCTCTCAGATATACAGTACGATTATACATATTTATATATTTATTATTATTACATTTTGAAAGACAAAGCCCCCCAAATAGTTCATTCTCACTTGCATGATTTTAACTGTTCTATATAGTAAAGGAAACACTTGACCAATTTAATAAACATTGAATGGCAATTGTATGATGACAGGTACAAAGATCCGATAAAATTGAAAAGAATCGCCAAGAAGGGGGGGGGGGCGGAACAATAAGTAGGCGATCGAGATGTTAAAGAGAGTGAGGGAGTCCCTCAGTATTCTTGTTCACAAAGGGGAGTAATAGCCTACCTTCTAACAAAAGAAAAAGCTTGCTCAATTTCAACATGTAATTGCCATGTGCATTTCAGACCAACCTGACAATTTCGGCCTATTTAGTGACATTACCAAGTGAGGTACGGCCATCCTTCTGTCATTTAAAACTGTACCATGGTTTGGGACATAGGCCAGGCGCGGGTCTAGAATGAGACCAAGGAGGGGGCTAAAGTTAAATTAAATTTTTTTTTTTAAATAGGGCAGTTCCTGAGAACTCAAAACGTGTAAATTCACTGAAATCTCAAGATGGAGATTTTCGAGCATCATAAAGGTTTCCCCATAGATTGCTACGTAGAAATAGGAAAGCAAAAAGATGAGTAATACTGTGACTCCAGCCAGGCGTGGATCTAGAATGAGACCAAGGAGGGGGCTATGAATAAATATTTAGATTTTTTTTTCTTTAAAAGAGGGCTGAAATATTGGGGTTTTACGCATTTTCAGAGCCATAAGGGTTCTATATTATAGGTAATGAATACAATCGAGCACCAGGGGGGCTCGGGGCTCTCTCCCGGGAGAAAATTTGTGAAAAATAGGACTGAAATAGTGGGTTTTTACGCACATTGAGGAATCTAATTGGGGGGGGGCTATAGCCCCCCCCCCCCCGTAGATCCGCGCCTGACATAAACAGCGGTATATATCCCGTGGAAAATTTGATTTATAATTTAATATATGCCTAATATAATAATAACAATTCGTGTACTTCTCAAATGATTGACATAAACAAATTATTTTGTAGGCCCCCTCAACCTGATACCTACCAACTCAAGTTGACAAAATTAATTAATGAAGTAATACATCAATACATACTAAATACCCTACAGTTATTATATATAAACTGCTAAGTAGGCAGTATTAACTGGCAGCAGTGCCTCTGCTATACTCCAATGTGGCCCTTACATATTACAATAATGACTCACAGTAGTCAGTAATATATATGTTTTCTATTTAAAGCCCTGGCACCCCCGGTAGTTTTTTGATAAGCATTATATGTGGCATTTGCTTGGTACCAAAAGCTCCGTCTAGACGTAGTTCTTATGTAGCTGGGGAGACTGACAAGCCCGAGGGCAGCGTTTCTAGTATTACGGGTAGCGGTTTTTATTAGGGAAGACTCTAAATATTTTTTGACATAAAGTAAAATTATTTTTTTATGTAGGGAGTGAAGTGGCAATAACTTCATTGCTTTAAAAAGAAGGGCGGTATGTGTCAATCTGGACCTCTTACATGTCAAACGAATAGCCATTTTTTGTGATGTAATTAGTTTTGTAAATGAGTGGGTGCAGCACCACCATAAATCAATAGGCCATAGAAAACATGCATTGTAAATAGTAATCATGGAGGCACTTGGCATGAATTTTGTTATGTTATAAAGCAATAAGTTTATTGATCGTAATTGGCTGTGTAATTTAGTGATATATGGGCTCCATGACATATGATTATCTATGATCAATCCTAAGTATGTTACACAGTTCACTTTAGGAATGCATATGCTATTTTTGCAATTAGTATTGTAAGTAATATCGCTACATGATAGGCAGTGAGGTTCCATTACTCTTAGACTATCGCCGCAAATTGATTCAGAAGTATTTCGATTATATGTGTATTCAATTATTTCAGTTTTTTCCTTATTTATTATTAGTCGATTGGTTTTTAACCATGATAGAACCTCACGCATATCGTTTACAAGATTAGACCTTAGTGTGTCAAAATCAGGTGCACTCACTATTACAACACAGTCATCTGCAAAACCAATAATTTTTCTATTTAAGTTTAATTCGTATTTATGAAGATTAAGAAATTTAAGGGTCCGAGGCCACTACCCTGCAAAATACCATTGTTCAAAGGCTTGCAATCGCTAAAATGCATTCGGCCTATTCTAGTAACTTGACTTCTGTTGGAGAGATAGGACATTATCCACATTAAAGGCTTTCCTTTAATACCAGCTGACCTCATTCTTTTAATCAGAATTTGCCGGTCAACAACATCAAAACACTTTTTTATATCAATATGGCACGCTGCTACTTTCCATCCTTTCTCAAGTTGATCATTATTAGTCTGCATGTATGCACCTAGGGCGGTTTGTGTTCTGAGATTTTTTCGAAACCCATGTTGATTTTTAGATAGGTATTTTATGACATCTAAATATTTAATAATTCGGTCTTGGACAATTACTTCCATAATTTTCCCGATAGCAGATGTAAGGTACAGAGGTCTGTAGTTAGTGAAATCTGTTGGGTCACCATTTTTATGCAAAGGTATAACGATGTTACATTTCATACCATCAGGGAAAAAACCCTGCTCAAAGGATAGATTGCATAAGTGAAATAAAGGTGAGAGTAGTTCATCTTTACATTCTTTAATTAAATAAGAAGAGATACCATCTAGTCCGCTGGATTTGACGGCGGTCAGTTGACTGTCAATAAA
Organism: Psococerastis gibbosa; assembly: GCA_963971405.1. Taxonomy (NCBI): domain Eukaryota; kingdom Metazoa; phylum Arthropoda; class Insecta; order Psocodea; family Psocidae; genus Psococerastis; species Psococerastis gibbosa. Next base: position 145,098 of record OZ020490.1, on the reverse strand, counting down.
TAATTCGGATATTACATATTGCATATAGTATATGTTATATTGTGTTGCATTGCGTGGCTGTTCACAGGTGGGGTGTCGTCTTTGAAGGACGTGCGGATGTGGGTGCCGAGGGTGGTGCTGCGGGGCGACACTGTCCTGCTGACGTGCCACTTCGACATGGAGGGCGAGGCCATCTACAGCGTCAAGTGGTACCGCGGCAGCGACGAGTTCTTCAGGTACAGCCCGAAGGAGGAGCAGCAGGTCATGACCTTCCCCATGGAGGGGCTCACCATTGACGTGAGTACCCACAGTGTTACATAATGGTCTGCATGGGTAAAGGCTTAAATACAATTATTGGCTTGGTTTGGAAGCCTAATCGAACCGAAATATCATTAAAGCAGTGTAATGTGGTTCATTTTGACGCACGGTATATTACACATGAAAACCATATACAGGAACAAAGAACCTGTCGAGAGTGTATTACTTAAGTTACGCACCTGCAATTCTATGAAAATAAAACTCGGCCCAATTTCAGTTTGCAACCTATCGTTACCATACCGAATCTAACAATGGGGTTGGTTGATATGGAGGAAATTCATTATTTTTGATACGATCGTGAAGCGGTGAGGAGACTGTACACAGTACAGCTAGTATTACCCAAACTCACCGCCAATTATTTCTCAGACCTCCAACATAAACTTCCAGTTATTTGCTAAAACTGCTGCTGGCGACTGCTTTCAATATAGGCCCAATTTATTTCTCATGCTAGCCTAAAGTAGGCCTATTTCAACAAATTTTTAAATTTTGTTTTGGATAACGAAAAAAGTATAGACGAAAAATAAGTAAAAGTAATTGCAAACTAACACCGGGCCCTGCCGCGCGCTACACAATGATACCCTAACCGGCTACAGAATTAACAGCATTATTAACTAAGAGACACAGAATTAACTAGTATGTACGGGTATGGTACTCGAATATTGCATTTAATTTCAGATGTCAAAGTCGAATATGTCGCGGCTTGTGCTGTTGAACGTAGAGCCCTCGCTGAGTGGCACCTACAGCTGTGAAGTGTCTGCAGAGACCTCCTTCCATACGGAGCTGGTCCACGGAGACATGCTGGTAGTAGGTACGTCACGTCAGTAAAATCCACCATGCTGTTTAATGTGGAGTCCCCACCAAGGGGCAGCTACGTGAGGAGTCTGCAATCTGTCCTACCTGTAAATAAATATCTGTTACGTAAAGTTATTACTTAAATTTCCGCGCTATTTTAAAATTTGTCCTTCTGTTGTTACCCCTCGTTTATCAGTACACTGGGTGAGGCCCGGTTTCACGACTCATTGTTTTGTTCTCGTCCTCAAACGTCTGTTCTTCTTTGCAGAAGTTGCAGACCAGCCACCTACAGTGACAGGTGTGAAGACGGCGTACCGCGTAGGCGAGAAGCTGGTGGCCAACTGTTCTTCGGGCCCGTCACAGCCGCCAGTCAACCTCACCTGGCACCTCAACGGCGAATTGGCAAGTATTTGTCTGGGTCAGACCAACAGTGTTGCAACAGGCTTTTATCAGTGTAGGTATGATCATGACATGCCTAGCACGAATTCCACTAAAACTACACCACCACAGCAAATTATGTGCAACTCATTCGGGTTATAAGGGAGCACTCAACAAGATCAAGTTTTATCTCAAATTTTACAGAACCTTGTCAAGTGGAAAATGTAAGCTTCGGTTCTGTCAATAAACTCTGCGAGAAAGCGAGTGAAACCCATGGGTTCACTGCCAGTGCTAATTAATAAGTTTGATGCTGTCAGCAGTGAAATGGTAAAGTTGCTTAGAAGCAATCTTCAGTCTCTTTTGCAAGTGAATTAAAATATTATGGACATAATTGACATGAATGTATGTCTGCAGTGAATTCTCACAACAACTCATGTCAAGTGTAGTAATTTCCTCTCAATACAAATACAATATTATCCATGTACCGTAAATTTTAAATCGCGGGTTATTTTATTTTATTTTTTTTAAATATTATTCGCATACACAAACAATTTAATGAATGTATCCGAATAACCTCTTAAGTCGCCTCTGCAGGTAATACCTGTGTTGAGGGCACCGATCGCATGATGTGTAGAGACTCCCACAAGTACGTACAAGCTGCCACTATGCAATCGAAGGCCGTTTATTATATTGTAAAACTTTAATCTATTGTACGACATCTAAAATTAAGAGTTAATTAAATTAATTAATGAGGAGGCTGTTTACAAACATGGACAATTCCAAGTAGTAGAATTTTTCAGGAGAGCGGATTTCCTGTTGAAAATTGTATTGAGTTTATAACTAACCCTAGACTTCTCAGCGCTTCTGTGCGCTATCTGGCTGGTTTGGTCACTTTATTTTACAACGTGCAGGTGGATATTAAAATTTTCTGCAAGGTCGGATTTTGTGAAAAATGGAGTTGGCCACGTTTGTATCCAAGCTCCTCTAATGTATGGATAAGGCAGCCTACAAAGTGAAAACTAATCGGGGAAGCTTGTCATTCATTGAAACCGGCAAGAGCGGTAATTTCGACTTTGCCGATTGGAAAAAACCCGCGTAGACATCAGCAGTCTAATACAATATATCAGTGGTGGGGGGGGGGGGGGGGGCAACTCTTTTTACCCTCCTATTTTTTCCTTTGCACCATAATTTGTAGTCTATATGTTCTTCTCTCATGTATTGCTGCAAACTTCGACATTGATTTCCTTTTTATTTATTAAGGTTTTTTCAGTTTTTGGAGGGTAAAGCCCTCAAAATCGAGTTACAATACAATAATACAATACAATACAATATATATTTCCTTTAAATTATGCAACATTTATCCCAAAGTAGAAAAAATTGTCCCGAAATAATTGATTTTGTAGACCAGAATGCCAAGTGTTATCAAAATAAATCGAGTAGTTTGCCCACAAATCGACGAACCGACATTAATTACTAAAAAACATTGTTTTTAGTTCCTCTGATCCGTTGAAATTCCGAAATTTTCTATTTCGACTATAAAAAAGCTTTCTTTTTTATACTAACGTATGAATGGGAAAGCTTGACGGGAATCAGTCTGAACACACTGTAACATATTGTATTACGTTGGTACAAATCGGTACTGATTTCGGAAATTGGCGTTTCGTGACTGTGCAGTCACAATAACCTAGAGTACAAGAATATAGGTGGATCAGGATGGACGTGGAGTAGTTGGTGCCGACGTGTTGGTCAGTGCATACTGCATTGTCGCGTGTTACGTATCTGTACTATGGACCAAAGTCTGTTGTTGCAGGTGGATGGTGACCACGTGGAGGTCCAGCGAGCGGGCAGGTTGTACGCCACCTCCTCACGCATTAGCCTCGTCGTAGGCTCACATGACTTTCTTCTTAATCGCATCCGACTAAGGTAATATAAGATGGCAGACACAAAACTACTCTGTACATACCTTGTAGACTCACTAGTAGTGGTCGTTTCTGACTTGCCAGTTGCCTTGACAACGACTGGTTTTTTGGCCATTGGCTAACACGACCTCCATGTCAACCTGCACTGTCTGCAAGCGGCAATCCACGCGCTGAGACATGCTTATTATTACACACTGTAACAGCCCAAAGTTAACCAAGTTCTTGAAAGAGCCAATCAAATTCAAAAATGTCATGTGATAGTTTTTGGTTCGGCCACATCTCTTTAAAGCAATGCAGCTGGACTGCCCTAGTAGTAGATTTTCGTGTTGCTCGAGTTAGTGCCTTTGGAGGTACCTCATTGGGTTCATTTCCGAAAAGTTATTAGGAGAAAGTATATTAATAATACTGTAATAATTATAATAATTCGTGTATTTTCTTAGTTATTTTGACGTTAGTAAATAAAAGCTAAGGCGCCCCCTCATACCAGCGGCGTGCGAGGCTAGCACTCAATACCTAGCTAATTATTAAAATTACTTCCTACTTACTACGAGCTAATTTACGCTGGCCTAACTATACCCAAGAAAGTGAGTGCTGTGAAGAGGTGTTGCTCTCATTATCTAACGCGATGCTCAAAATAAGAATTTCGGCAAGTGGTTGAGAAGCCGGACTGTTCTGTTTGGTTTTGGTTCTGTCTTCTTGGAAATGACTTGCCATCGGCATCTCCTCCCCAACAACATTTATAATTGTTTGCAGATGTTCGGCTTACATGTACAACCTGTACAACCAGTCGACGGAGGTGGTGCTTTACGAGGACGCCCCCCACTCCCCGCTGTCAGCCAACTTTTCAGACGAGTTAGAGGAAGGGCGGCGTACTAGTTTAGGTAAGTTGGTCTTGGAACATTCATCCCAACCCACAAAAACGTGTCCTTCCACAGTACGCATTACGCACCACTTTTTATTATTTTACTATTATTGTCATTTCGTAGTTGCCCGCATTCGCAGGTTGGGTCCTCTTCCATCCTACACAGGCTATACAGGTTCACACGGCATCATGTGACCCCCTGTTCTTAGCCTATTGAGGCTCTGCCAGGTGGGGTAGGGCAGTTGAGCTCCAGAAGCAATTTCGTCCTTGATGTTTACGTCGCATTGGCCAGGAGTTTGGTTCTTCCATCTATCGATGCAGTTGCGGCTGGCTGTTCTATCCACCAGTGGTCCTGCTAAAAAATAATAATAAGGAAGGGGTTTCTGGACCTCGGCCGGTTGCACCCAGCTTCCATGCAGTGTGAGCCGATGGTCGTCCTCTACTTTTGTTCATTGAACGTCTTCTAGAACAAAGTGCCGGACTGTTGGACAAGTGACACCAATAATGGTGTAGAGGCTGTGGACGGGGGTGGGTTTCAGACAGGCTGAGACTATTCACCGGGTGACATATAGTTGTTACAAAGACTTTCAAAGCCGGAGTTACGTGATGATGCAGTAGAATCCGGCATGATCGGCCTACCCTCCTGGATTCTACTACTCCATCACTATTGGTGCTGCGCAGATATACATAAGCCCAATGCTCCCTTTGTGCTCACAGATAGCTGCTGGATGTTGTTCCTCACAATTTTTTTAACTGCACATTGGTTCTTGTATGTCAGTAGTGGTCAAGGGTTACCCCTATAGGTACTTGGGGCGCTGCAATGTTTTTTTTTGGTTAGCTTGGTGATTTTCTAGGGGGAAACGCATGTTAGTGTTTTTGTTGGGTTTGGTTTAAAGAAATTTTGGTCGTAGTAACTTGGCATGTTAGCTAGCCCTGCTTCCAGTAGAGCTTCCTCTTCCTGTAAGCTGTTTTCCTGGGTTGTGAATGATGTATCGTCTGGGTACATTAAACTTTTTTATTTTGCATGAATACCCCATACCACTCCTCTGACTTAGATATACACCAGGCCTCTCCATTTGACGGAAGACGCACATTTTTAGGTTAATCCGAACTTCGAAACAATTAAAAGGAATTATTATTGTACTTAACGTAGTAATAATAATTGTAAATAATGTATTGAGGCCTCTGTATGGATTTTCCCAACTGCCATTTCTTTATAATGTACTGAACTTACTTACTCGGGCCGTACAATTACATACGCTGTACAAATTATTAACGTAGCAGTCAGTAAAATGCGGAATAGCTGCCACATCATATTACTCGTATTATGTGAGACAAACCGCGAAAATTGATGCATGATTCCAGCACATGATTTGCAATTTGCAGTCATGGAAAAGTTTTGAATGAAACAATGAACTAGAAGGGGGATCTGAAATCAATAAACTGCACAGTACGTACTGTACAGGACAACACCGGACCATGTACAATACAGTGCAGCGATATCGGGGAAGTCATCGAGACAGAACGCTCTGTTATCCTATGTTTGTTGGACCAACTGTACATCGCTTTACATACGTACTGCGGCAATTCCTTCTGCCTATTGAAAAACACATAATACTGGTACTGTGCAATGCATATAAAATTTGTGTATGCCAATGCAAGGTTTTTTTAGCAGTGCAACTACCGAAGTATTTATTTAATTATGTAGATAATGTCCATGGTGTCTTTCAGCATCGAACGAAAAGAATAGTCTAACTTATCCTAAAACAACATAACATTAAATGTGAACACGTACCATGCTTTACAATTTCCGTATTTGTATACCGGTGGGTGCCATAAATCGTAGTAAATAGAAAAGTTGTACGTAACATGGTATAAATTGTCTAAATCTTAAATTTCTGTTGTTTTTCTCTATTTTAAAGCACTGAATTGATTGTTGAGACAACTGCAAGCAATAGTACAGTATACTCACACTAATTGCGGCATGGTATGCATAAGGGCGTTGATTATCCATAATACACTATATTGTACTATATATTCAAGAATATTTTTTTTAAATTCAAATTTGAGTTACCCAAAAATAAAAATAAAATTTCCCAAGGTATGAGTTTTGTGAACATACACGCCAAATGTCATCCAAATGTACCGAGTAGTTTGGCCACAAATCGACGGACAGGAATTTCGTAAAAAAAACGTTTTTTTGTTTCTAGGACCTGAAAACATGTAAATCCATTGAAATCTTGAAATGTAAAATTTGGACCATCACTTGAGATTTCCTTATACTTACATATAAATATTATACCGCATGTATAAATAAATTTACGATATTATGTCCTCAGAGTTTTGAGGCGTCGACGGGTCACTTAGTTATAATTTCTTATTTATCGCACTGCTGGCATACTAGGGGTGTATTTTAGTCATTTATATGGACTATCTTACATTGCTCAGTTCGCAGCGAGCTCTAATAAATCTATATATCACTGGTGACTCAGTACTGACTATGTATGGCCTTACTAATTTTTTAAAGCAATTTAATTTGTCCAGTCGGTTTTATAACTAAATTAGTACCCACAATGATTAACATTAATTTGTATTATAATTACCTGAGCTCGACCGAGAAACCTCCTCCGCAGGAAATGAACCAAAAAAAGGAAATCAGAAAAGCAGAATTCAGCTGACAGTGAAGATAATGGGGAGATCAGGCCGACACTTTCTCATTTTCCTCTCCAGAGAAGGAAATCCCCTTTCTGACGTGGTCCAACTGCTATCACAACAGCTGCCAATTCGCAACATACGATCAGAAATGTACCTGCCGTAACTCAATTCCAAAACCTTAAAATTTCCTTTCTCGTATAACTCCAGCAGGACCAGTTGACAACTCTAATCATTACCATTGATTGCATAGTTGACAACCAGTACGAATAAACCCGTACCTATTTATCAGTTAGTCTAGGTATCGAACAGGAATAAATAAGTAAACAATAATTGGGTACACATTAAAGTGACTAATTACGGCTAACTTAGACCGTTGTTGATGAGTCCATCTAGAACAAATATATATATTGTATCTCATCTGTAATCCTACACTACACAGTACACTGTACACTATGAATGGGACAATTAAATGACACCCTCATGGAACACGACGCGTGGCAGTGTAGTACACACGTGACAGGGGTCAATGACCGGCCACGTGTGCACGCACCGCCTGCACTTTAGTGATTATGCACCTGCAATGACGAGTCACTCGTCATAATTATGCACCGTGCAGCTATTACCATTTTAGTGCAGCACTCGGGAGCCCATAAGCCTGAAACCCTATAGTGTTTGGAGGTATCCATCTTCTCCTATTACATGATGCTTTTTGCTCCTGCAGCGGCCTCATAACTTTGAATTAATTAATTGATTATAGTAGTTGTAACTTGGGTGCTCCCAAACCGTGCTCAATAGAGTCAATACATTGCATACAATACAATACACATTATATATGTTTCTCCTATGGATGGCTGATGTCTCATAAGACTGCGAGGACTCTGCAAAACGCTGGCACACTCACAAATTCTAGGCCTAAATCAATTTTACCTATAAGTTTTGTCTGTGGTATCTCCAATAATTTTCCATTTCATTATAGTTTCTTTTAATGTACCTGCAAACGTTTGATTAACTCTCAAGAAGTTTGCATCTTCACCCTCAAATTCATCTACATGAAATGGCATTATAATTAACATTACGGTAAGATGGGAATTAATAATTAGCCTGCTGGTGCTGATGTTTATTCAGCAACGACGTCAAACTTTACTGAACTGGCCAAGTCGCTGACAAGCCGGGCGTGTCAGCAGCAGCGCGTTTGGTCGGTAATGCAGTTAGCGTCCGTATTCTGTTGAATTACCCCATCAGCAGCACCACTCCCAAATTGTATTGTCACTGCTCCGTTCTAAATATCAATGCTGAATATCCATGCCGTTGGAGATAAGACCAACCTCAGAGTTTGAATACCTACAAAATAATGTAATGGCAAAGTTATCGAAATTAGCGGGTTTTCTTGGAAAATTTAATTTATTGTAAGACATGTACATGTATTGTAACATGTAAGAATAGTTGTTTTTAAGACTTCATCTAATTTTAAACTTTCTTATTTACTTCTAATTACAACGCAGACCTAATGCAATTGGATAACATCTTTCAAATAAACTTTTTCGTATTAATTTGGAGTAGGTACCTATGATATTTCATGCGAGAAAATGGACAAAACTCAAAACTGCGAAAACTTGTTAGCTTATAAAGTCTTCAGTAGAAGAATCCGACAAGTTTTGTAAAATTGAAAAAAAAAACATATTGGGGCCGTTCTAGAAAAAAATTACTCATTACTATATTGGTGCAACTTTGCAAGTAGGTAAGCTGCTTTTTAAGCAATAGAAACATGTAATGTTACGCTTCCGGGTCGGAATTAGCCTACCAAACGTTTTATTTCGGACTACAACTTCTACAACAAAAGTATATATTTAGCAAACACGTATCTTGAGCCACTCCAATACTATGCGTCGCAAAACTAGGTAAAATTCTAGGAAAAAAGTGCCGTGACCAGGATTCGAACCTGGGTTATTGCGGCCACAACGCAATGTCCTAACCACTAGACGATCACGGCTGGTGTTGACAAAGTTGTTTGTGGCGGTACTTAGACTGTTTGGCTCCAGTGAAAGTCGCACTCGCCAGCGGCAGTTAACACGCCGCTTCCCTATGTCATAAGCTAAACAGAGCAGGCCCGTGGTCAAGCGCGGCCCAGCCCTGCTAAAATAATGGGATTCTCAAATAATAGGAGCAATTAGTGATTCGTAACAAACGCGGCTGCCGGAGAGGCGGCTGACAACTATCAGTTTAAATAGTACTTGGCAGCAGGCCCGCCCGTTCTAGCTCTCACTCCTGATGCGATTTGCCTGCAACACCGTTATAGGCTATACCTGTTACAGTAAATTGTATAAGGCTGAAAGGTCCAAAATTCCCCACATGGAAAATAAAGACAATTTTCTTTCTTTCTTTGTTAAACTACATTCGGAATGCCCTTTTTTCTGCCCTCATAAATAGATCACCTGTTGCTTGGAAACAATGAATGTTGTAATCATCTCCATAAAGTACAGACATTTGTCTTGTTAGCTATTGTTGTGCCCCTAGACTCAGTGGCGTAGTGAAAGGGGGGGGGGAGGGCTGGGAGGCAGAGAAAAAATTGATATAACAATTTACTGAGAAAATATAGTAAAATATAATATGGCGTGGAAGGTGCGGACAGTGAAATTCAATTCTGCTGCAACTACTAATTAATGACACTTTGTTTTTGAGGTTTGGTTTGTTATTGTTTTGTTTATTTAAATTTAATTTATGGTGGTAAACATTTACTGTATAGAATACAATTTCTATGCAAGGTGGACATGGTTCCGAATGCGCTCCAAAAACCAGGATTACCCATGACAATGCAATTACGGTACTCATCTTGAATCTTTGATATTATTCTTGGAAAGACGGACAATACTAGCCGAGGGCGACCGAAATAGCAGAGAATTTTGAATTCCCCACTTTAAGGAGGATCAGAAAGAAAAAGCGAATGGCCATGGTAACATGAATATGCCTTCCATGTTTAAATGATAAATTTTACTGCTGTAAAAATCATAAAACCCCACTATTTTGAACTTATTATTTTCAAAATTTTTCCCCGGGGGAGACCCCCGGACCCTCTGTTTCCAACAATATGAATAACCATTTACCGTAAGCATACCTTTGTAAGCTTTAAAAAATCAGTAATTTACTGCTGGAAAAATCGTAACACCCCACTATTTTGCACTCATATTTTCACATTTTCCCCCCGGGGGAGACCTCTGAACCCTCTATTGGTACCTTTCTGCATCAGGCGCATGGGTTTTACAAGCAATGCACTGTAAATTAATGTGCCTCGTTTCGTTAACAATCACACCATTTTGCACAATCGCTAAAAATTAATTTGGATTGGTACTATAGCCTCACTTACTTTTCCCGGAATGGCCCCCTCCGAAAATCTGTCCTGGACCCGCCATCGGTACCCCCATTGTCTGTTTTCACGGAAAATATCACTAGTACAGCCGTCAAGAATATTTATTTGAAGAAATGCTCCTTTACATTTTTTCTGTTGGTCCTAATATTTTCGTAGATATTTCATTAAATATTTGAATTTTTCACTTGTAATGTTAGGTAGGTACTCATTTCCCATTAAATGTAAGTATTTGCTACCTTCCACATAATGTTTTTAAAGTTCCCTAAAAGTCTCTATGGCCGCCGGCAGTTATGATAGCCTGTATGCATGATGGTATATGAGACAAGTTCTGGAAGGGTGCTGAAATCGTCATCAGCCCCCCCCCCCCCTAGAAAATCCTAGACTCTGTTAGTGCGTTTTAATTTCAACTTACATCCATGAAAATTACCTTCCTTGAGCAACTTTGCAGGATTGCGTGTATTATGAATGGCCTGTGGTTAAACGTCTCAATAAATGATCGGTAAGCAACACCAAGCGGTTGGAGGCAGCTCATCATTAATTGCTGAGAGGTTGCTATTCTGACGACGCTTGGCCGCTCAGGATGTTGTTGAAGCTTGTCAAGCAGGTTGTTATTTCCCGGCCACCGTACCACAGACTACATGCGATACACGTACATGGTTGCCCCCCCCCCCCCCCAGTTATTGGACGTTTATTTACTACGCTCTAGTTTTATCGGTACGACATTTTATGTTTGTTATTTATTTATTTATTTATTGACCCCCACCCCTCCGTCCCTGTATACGTAAGCCATACCACGAAGGAAGACCCCATGCCAGCCAGATACGATGGGGAGTTGCATTATTGACTCATTATTAATTGTGGAAATGGAGCCGGTGCAGAATATGTATGGCAACAAGGATGGTTTCATGCACAGGCCGTGATCGTCTAGTGGTTAGGACATTGCGTTGTGGCCGCAATAACCCAGGTTCGAATCCTGGTCACGGCACATTTTTTTCAAACAACTTTCTACAAAGAAAGATGAAAAATAGTGAAATTTATTACCTTTCATTATTTCTTGACGAACAAAATAAAAGTTAGGCTAAATTATGTGAAAACATGTTACTGGCCAATCTTTGATGTTTCAATTTTGAATAAATCTTGAAAATAAAGCGATTTATATTTTATTAGTCATAACGTCTTACGGAAGTCTGGAAGGTACACACCATCATTGAGGGCACAGTGGTAGGAACCAATAGAAGAGGGTGGGCGAACAAGGAATTCATGGCTTTACTAAGGGAGCTGCAACGAACCAAGAATTGAAGAGGAAGGCACAGGACTGAGTGAGCTGGGGATGATTTGCAGAGAGTTGCTGCCAACCAATCGTTGAAAATGTGACCTCAGAAAAATGACGATCACGAATACCATTACAACACATTGCGATTACTTACTTATTTTAAAAAGTATAGGTTACAGGACTGGTGATAGTTGTCATTTGTGTAAGAACTTAGTTGCCTAACTATAAATTTGCAGGTTCACCTGGCCATTCAGTACACCTGAGTCGACAATTTTTTTAATTGTTTAATGTCAAATTGTCAAGGAATGTCAAGAGAGAAAATATCAAGGACCACCCGGAGGTTGGCGGAGGCAAGGCCACAAGGAAGAAGACCCATCGGCAGACCAAGGACAACCCTCGAGGAAAGGATTGAACAACTCGCCAGAGCAAGTGGGAAAACAATGGCCGAGCTGAAGGCGTTAACATCCGACCGGGGAGAGCTCAGGAAATGGGTTCGGGTGATTCCCCCCCCCCCCCACGCTGCGCACGCGGCATTAAGGGGGAAGAAGAAGAAAATATTAATGTCAAATTATTTGCCTTACTAGCCTTAATGGGATCTTCTTTAACTGGTGCAAATAGATATTGCAATTTTGTAATGTAGATACCAGTAATAATAGGTTTTACCAAATAATTTCTAATACCATATCAATTTTCAAACTTAACATAAGGCCCTTATGGTGCACATAAGTTTGTTTCATAGGCAGTGGATTGTTACGTCATTACTGTATGTTTTGGTTTGTTTCAGGTGGCGGGAGTTGCTTAAACACTGCAGTGACGTCACTCATACCCCTCTTTTTCCTCGTCTTAAGATAAGTGTTCGTGACCATCTAATAACTTGATTATTTTGTTACAATAATTCATTAATACAATCCAGGTTGCACTGTTGCAGTTGATGCAAACGATGCCGACGTACGAAATAAATATTTCGATGCTGTATGTTTAATAGCTGAGCCATAGACAAGCTGGGTTCCAGTTTTGCCAGCTTAAAGACAAGTGTATTAATTTATACAAAATGTGTATTAACTTTCATTGATTCTTTTTATATACAAATGAGTTGCCTATTAGCAAAAGCAATCCTGTCCACCCAGGACGATTTTTCAGAAACTGCAAAAAACTGCTGTGCCGCAACGCCATGAGGTATAACATTATTACAGTTTTTAAAGCTAATTTTAACAGTATTAGAATTGCTTTTGCGTCTCAATATCTGATTCATCGGATAGAGTATTGAAAAAAAAAAAAAATGGCGCGAATATCTCAAAACTGAAAAAAATGGAGAGGATTGCTTTTGCTAATAGGCAACTCAATATACAATATACTATACTACATGATGCGCCCATATTGTACAATAGAATAAGCTGAGTTTCAGAAATATTGGAACTGTAGCATGCTAAATGATCATTACTTAAATTGTGAGAGTTCATTTTTGTTACAAAAAAGACAATTCTGTGGATCCAGTGAAGGAATTCAATCTATATCCAGAAAGTAGCCTATAGGACAGTGCACCCGAGGGAATTAATAAGACTTGGAGATAGGTCAACTCCTGAAAAACCTGAAATGATACGGCGCGGTTGTTTGTATTCACAGCCCGATACTGGCCAATAGTACTAGGCTATCATTTCCTTGCGTTTTTATTTTTGTTTTCCGTTTTGAGTAGGCAGCTATACAATAATATCTACGCGTGTTTAGATTATAAATTTAGTATAATTTTGAGGAATTAAAAGCGAAAAGGCTACGAATAGTTTCAGTGAAATACTGTAATAATTACTATCGTACAATGAGGTGCACACCACCCGTTTATACCCCATATTTAGGTTATTATGAGGAATTTTTGAGATAGGATGATAACTTTAATAAAAAAAACTATCCTTTGCCTGAATTTAAAAAAAATCTGAGGGATTTATTAGGGCCATAGAAGAGACAATATCATGTTCAAAATCAAACCTACTAAAAAAAAAAAGATCAATCTGTATATTTATCATGTTGGACAAGGCATTCAAACGAACGAAACATTTTGTTTATTCCAATACATCAATGAGCATCCATTAATTAAATCAGTGTTTCGTTCATTTCAATGCCTAGTCCAGCAGTAGGCAGTTTGGTGAAATGCTTGCTTGTCAAACTTTCGGGCATGTCATGAGAGACAGTATTGTTCTGATTTAGCGCTGCCATCTTACCAACTGTAATTTCCAATGGATGCCTTGTATGTAGAAACAGACACATTCGTCCATTGGATTACACTGTGCAGCCTATTCTGAGGCAAACCAATTGACTTGATATTATTTTACAAGTTCCACTATCAAAATGTATTTCACTGAACTGGAGTAGGTACGCCAAATATATGCTACTGTTTTAATTTATTTGTTGCATTTACGTTTTGGTACATTTGGTAATTTGGTGACTTCTCGCACAATCAATATACTGAATGACCCATGAATTTTCAATTTTATATATTATATCCTTTTATTCTCCTGCGCACAGTTGCAACAAATAGTACACACATACAGTATATACTGCATATAATATAGGAATATACAGCAAATATACCGTACTGCTTGAAACAAATTTTGTACATGTTCAGAGCGAGAAGGTCAAGGAAGCTGTTGTAGTTTGATATTTTAGCCGAGACTGTTAGTTGTGCGCAGAAGCCGTTGCCCTGCCAACGACCCCATCGGTTTGCGGACATAATCGGTGTTGTTTCCGTTGGTAAACTGGTTCACTCCTCGATGTCAAGCCTCGCCCCCTACAAGTGCCAATGGGCAAGCTCAGACATGCTTGCCATTGACATTGTAACAGGTGGTAGTTCGGCTTAACCAAGCATCATCACATTGCAGGTACCAGTCGCCTGTTTACTTTCTCCCAAAACAAACTGTCTGAATAAGGTTACATTATTATATACTGCATATAGAAATATGTATATTAATGTAATCTCAGCCAGACAGTTTGTATTGAGGGAGAATTATTGAAACAGGCAGTTTCAACCTTGGTTATCTGCCTATCCTCGTAATGTAAGAACCGCTGCGAGTGAACCCGTACATGCTTTCCTGCCCCGACATTCCCTATCCCAAAGCACTGAATTGAGCGATGGCACGATTGCACAGTCTAGAACGGGCATGCCAATATATTACAACACAGTAATAAGACATGTATAGTAGTGGTACGGACTCTGCCTTTCACCCGAAAGGTTGTTGGTTCGATTCCTACACTTCCTAAATTTCCTGGCAATGCTTCGGAGGGCATGTAAAGCAGGCGGTCTCGGGCCTTCCTAGTTGAGTGTAAGAGAAGGCTTTATAGCCCTAACTCCGCTAGTTTGGCTTACAACTAGAACAAAAAGTCCTTATTTTTATTTAATAATGGCAAAGTATGCAATGTAGCCTATTCATTGGGGCATTAATTATCCATAATTTTTTCAAAAAATATTTTTTTATTCAATACCTATACCTTGTTGGGGAAACCAACCTATTCCCTTTTGTTGCTATATTTAACACCCACAATATACCTAAGGTTAGAGACCATCGATAGGACCGTTTCCGCGGAAAAATTATTTTTTAATAATATTTCATGAAAATTGAGTCTTTGCCTCATTCGCATCAGGACAAGGTGGCCCTGAATACAGTTCACAAGTCCGCACACTCTGGTTTTCATCTTTGTAGCACTATGAGCTAAAACATTCGAATTCGGGCTGATGGTTGAAATTGAAGCCAATTTAGGTCCCAATATAACTTACATTTCGCATTTGCTAGCGAGCCTCCAAGTCTGATTCAACGCAGTCAGCAGCGGCGTTTAAGAAGAAGAAAGCTGCAGAGCTGTAACACAACGTTTGTTTTGCCCACTTTGACTACGGCCCATCAGCCCGGATACTCACACTCGATCAATTGCCTCTGTTATGTTATTGCGGTAACTTGTAACTGAGTGTGCATTGTGGCGCCAGGTCAGGTACGGTATTAATGGCCGTCAAATATTTGGCAGACCAGTTCTGGCACGCACACCGTGCGACAACACCTCACCACAGCAATCTTAGTTTTCCCACACTAACGGGAATCGTTCGCCCCGCCCCACCCTGGGCCTCACCTCAGTCAAAAGAAAGCCCGTGCGCTTTTTACTTGTGTCACAACGAGAAAAATGTAAGACGTGTAGAGCAGTGCTATAGACTCTTACTTTGACCCGAAAGGTTGTTGGTTCGAGTCCCACTCTTGCTAAATGTTCTGGCCGTGTAAATCAGGGGGTCCCCAGCTCTGCTGAGAAAATGGAAACTTATAATAATAGATGTTGAAATGTGTAAAAACCTTCTATTTCTCACCTATATTGACAAAATATGTCTCCCAGGGGAACCGCTGGACCCCCTATCCCGATTTCTAGAATTAATATATCAATGCAATGTCTTTGTCTATATACTCTATTGATGGCATCGAAACGCACTTACAAACCTACTTGTATTTCGCGCCCATACAATCTTTAAAAGGTTCTCCCTGCGGGGAGACCCCAGAAGCCGGAATCCACCTCTTTGTATTATTCTCACCACTTTTTGTCCCTGTAAAACCTGTACTTAGTAAACCCTCTTACGTAGGCATGTACACTAATCTGCCGGCGATAAAAAAAAATCTTCTACAACTTCTGCTTCAACCCCAACCGAAATAAAATTTCGCCCGCTGCAGGGCGAGCTCGTATGATGATCGTCCACGCTGATCGGCTGATCCCTTCCAGCCATTGTTTGGTTGTTGAGTGGTGTACCCTGACGGGCCCGGCACAGTTGAGGCAGGTTGGCATGGCGGCGGTACAGTTAGGGGAGTGGGACATCTGCATGCGACCCACGGCCACATTCCTACCTCAACTGATGCCATCTACATCTGTACGTTACATCAGTACCTATACGATAATACACAACAAACTCACCGCGTACCAACTACCGTACAGGCCTACCCGCCAAATATCGTCAACGCATTAACTCATCAGTGAAGCAGGCACATTTATTTTGTTTCTCACGATTTACAGTTAAAAATTGCAAGGCAAAACTTTTTTAACGATAATTTACAGAGTCTGCATTAGACTAGACCCGCTAATTGGAAACAAGCGCATAAATTAAAGCGTCCAGCCATTGTATGAGGCATAGAATTTGAATATTAATAGTAATAGAGCGATCAGTGAACTTGGGCGGCATACTGTATACTGTACACACATACACCCATCGTGTGCCGTTAGATGAGGGACCGCGACCTCGGCTTGTGCTGAGCTTTATCTGGGGTGACCCTCCACTGAGTTTCAAGGTGCATTTACATTAGCATCGGCATCAAGTCCATGTATTATGGTGTACCCGCCACTACATGGTCTACATGGTCGAAGGCCTAATGACAATCAATCACATTATACGTTTTATCAGTTTAGTTTGCTAATTCTGATGAAACCAAATTTTAAACAATTTATTTTATTTTTTTCCCTTGCAGAGACTTTTACATTTAATAATTGTTTAAAACATAAAACAATAACATTAAAAAAAAAAAAAAAAAACACATATTCATGTGGGCTATTTAAATATTTTATGAAACACAAAATTTGCTTAAATTTTATATTAAACTAGATCTACAAAAAGCGTTCATACATCATAGGCTCGTAGCAAAGCTGCGACAAAATTTACTCACTAATGCTCTATATTTTGTTAGTACTCTAAATGCGTTCATGCATCGGCTGTAAGTCAGCAAAAAAGGTTTCGGATAGTCCCGAACATAAACGAACAAGGCCGAAACCAGGCTGCTTACAGCTTACTTCTTCCTACACCAATGATAAATAATGCAATAAAATTTCTTAATAAGTAGCCTAGTTTTCATATTCTTATGCAAAAAATATTTTCCCTTTGCTCGGGGCAACGGGACATACACTTAAAAAACGGGACCGCCCGTTCAAAACGGGACGTCTTGTCACTTTACAGATAGAGGCTCTTTGTCACGACATAATGTATAAAAATATTCTTTTACTACGCTTAGAGCTTCGGCGTTCAAGGCAGGTTAAAGTTAAAGGGCAGGCTACTAATAATTGCGGCGAACGACGCTGCAGACGTCGGGAACCAGGCTATTGATTAACGCGTTAGCCTATATGATACAAGTGGACTTGCAAGGCACTCCAACAGCCGCAGAACAGGAGAAATTGCTTCGGATAGATAAGAACGAGCAGCTGACAATGAACGTGGGGGGACTTCCGTAAACAAGCGACTCGGTCGTGAACTCGTCCTCGCGCGGTCAAGATCAAGGCAGTCCGGCCACGGCAACCCACCAGCCTCACTAACTAGTTCAACCAGTGTTGCCGGACGTGTCATATGAAATATCACGCCACTGACGTTCAAAATTCACGACATATCACGCAAGCAACTAATCGGCGAATATATATGCATATTAATATAATATATACATATAATACATAATTTATATTAAATTTTTTAATATGGTAACTAAAATATATGTCATTTGTTTTGCTAATTTTATCTAACAACTTCTATGCTTAGCTTGTAGTGGGGCTGAAAAATCTGTGTGAATTATTTTTCTTACTTCCAGTGGCGTAACGATAGTTTTTCGAGGGTGGCGGTGTTTAATTCGCCCCCCCCCCCATTTTCATGATAGTGTAGAATAAGGGGAAAACCGTTCTCAAGGACTTTCGCAGCATTTAAATTAATGACATTACTGTCCGTCGCACAGGGGCCCGGGGGTTCGGGAGACGTGAACGGGGGCCCCCAAGGGTCGTAATGAATATAAATACAAGCAAGGGGGGCCCGGGTCAAAATTTTTGAAAAATAAGCCTGAAATGATGGGGTTTTACGCAATTTCATAGGAGTAATGTTTCGATTTTTACAGGCGATGTATATAGGCTAAATACGAACGAGGGAGTCTGGGGGTCTCCCCCGGGTGAAGATTTTTGTAAAATACCTGAAATAGGGGGTTTTACGCATCTTGCCAAAAATGTTTAGATTTTGTAGATAACGACTTTATTAAGTTGTTACGTTTTGATGATTTTACAGACAATGAATATAATTACGAGCAAGGGGGGCCGGAAGTCTCCCCCGGGTGAAATTTTTTTAAAAATAGGGCTGAAATGGTAAGGGTTTTACGCATTTTGATAGGACTAATGTTTCAATTGTACGGACGATGAATATAACTACATACAAGGGGGTTCGGGGGTCTCCCCCGGATGATTTTTTTTTTTTTTAAATAGGTCTGAAACAGTGGGGTTTTAGGCATTTTGATAGGTTAACGCTTAGATTTTACAGATAATGAATACAATTACGAGCAAATTCTTGAATGATGAGCATGAAATGGTGGGGTTTCATGCATTTTGATAGGAGTAACGTTTCAATGTTCACAGGCGATGAACATAGGCTAATTCCAAACGAGGGGGTCCAGGGGTCTCCCCCGGGAGAAGATGTTTGTTCAATAGACCTGAAATACGGGGTTTTACGCATCTTGCCAAAAATGTTTAGATTTTTCAGATGAGCACTTTATTATGTTATTACTTTTTAAATAATTCGGCCCAAAATATTGACTTCCTATAAAATCGTGGGGTTTTAAGGCTTTAAGTGGTCGCCTTATTCGCTTGAACAAAAGAGTTCAACCTCTTTTGAGACATTGTGGTTCGTAAATAAGTAGTTTTTTTTTTTATTAATTTTCAATCAGAAAAAGACCTCTCACACGTGGCATTTCTTTGTTCTATAATATGCATGTTTGTTATCTTGTTCGATTTTGCGCCCATGTGGCGCAGAGGCAGACAAATATGAAATAATGAGCAAATCACAATGGCCACCCGCCGGCCGAGTAGATTTGGAATATGATTTTTGGAGTTGTGTTGGGGTCTTGGCACTTGTGGTCTGTGGTCCTAGATCAGGTAAGGTAAACAGCATTTTTCGGATAAATAATTAGATTACTCGTGACTTCGTGGTATTTCATTTTAATAAACAAAAAATAACAAAAACTTAGAGTTTTTGTTATTTTTTGTTTATTAAGCATTTTTCGGCATTTTTTTTTTTAAAGTTTTCATTTTTCCAGGGTTTTAATTTTTTTATTATTTTATTGGTTTAAATTTCAATATTTTTATTTAATTATAAAATCAATTTTGTCTAAAATACACGCACTTTACACGCACATCACGCAAGCTCTGAAAATACACGCATTTCGTGATTTTTCACGCAAAACGGCAACCCTGAGTTCAACCTCATATATTTCTCCAATTCAGGCCATTCCGACCAATATACCTTACGGACACCGCACACTACCTATGATCATAGTGGTAACTCGGGGTGGAAATGGGATTTACGCAGACACAGCCACTAGGGACTCGCAATGCAAGGATTCAAGTCTGATGTACTCGTGAAGAGGATTTGAAGAGGAATTTTCAATCCGGAAACCTAATTATTATTTTTACGAGGGGTTCCGGGCTATAAAAATAATATACAATAAAATATAGGTGCGTCATCGAGAAGAGTTCAGATTGTACAGCCAAAGCAATTTTTGTCTAAACGGACGATTCCGAAGGATTTCGGAAGTATGCGTGCAAAATTTTAGGTTTTTAAACATCTCCTATATATTTACCGGAGCAAGTTTCCTATTAAAATCCCAACTGGTATAGGCTCTGATTGTTTGGTGTAAGCATATATTGTATATACCTGCATGTAAGACAGTTGTCAAGACTACTATTATAGTTGTCTGACATTAACAGGAAACCTGGTGTTCAGCTGCCTGTGGGCCCGTTGCGGTATTTTCCAATACCTGTTTTGTAGAACCTTCTTTCCATTTTTCAAATTAAAAAAGAAAAACCTTTCGTCAGCAGCCAATATGTTGCCATCCCAATAAAACGTGACTTGTAAACTCATTTTAGATTTTAAAGTTGTGTGACAATTTCATTGGGAATCTCAGCTTTGACATTTCAATGCAGGCAACAGTAATAATAAATGCGTTGGTTTATGAAGCTGGAGAGCCGTTGGCTGTGGTCAATCTGAAAGCATACTTGCAGACATTTTGCCAACAGCTTATGTGCCACAGCAGCCTACGCACACCTTCAGGTTGGCCTCTCGGAGACTCCGTAGCATCAGCCCTGTCCCATCATCGGACGCCGACCGTGAAAGTCTCTGTTCATGGCCAACATGATAGTGATTGTGCACGCGGCCGAAGATCGTTTAATCTCGTGTTAAACGACGAGCATTTAATGGGCATGGAGGAGGCAGAACCAGTCGTGACCTGCCAGCTCCCGCACTACACATGTCATGTCATCATGATATGGGCCACGGGGTACCTGCTGCGAGCGACTTGCTCGCCTTCGCAGCTGACAATACTACCAGCCTACTCTATTCGTTCACTGTTTTTTGCTTTCCAATTTATACGTAATATAAGGAAAGCTTAGTGATGGTCGAAATTTTCGATTCCGAGATTTCAACGGATTTACACGTTTTCAGGTCCCAGGAACCCAAAAAAGTGGTTTTTACGAAATGTCAGTCTGTCGTTCTGTCTGTCTGTACGTCGATTTCCGGGCAAACTATTTGGTCGATTTTGATGAAATTTGGCATGTAGGTTTATAAAACTCATACCTCGAGACGATTTTTTTTTATTTGGGGCTAACTCAATTTGGGGGGGGGGGGGGTTTATTCTCAAAAAACTCAAAAGAAACGTCTAAAAAAATAATTTCCCGAAAACGGCTCCAACTAATTTCTTTTAAATTCACATATATTGTAGTTGTTATTAATATTGATCAAATGCGGGGGGTCGCTTGCCCCTTCCCCATTGATAGTTTGCTTCTGGGGGTAAAAACATAAAAATAACTAAATTTTCATGAAAAATGACTAAAAAAAAAATTTTCTGCGAAATCTTTCAATCGATGATTTCTTCTTTCAGGTATGTTTTAGGCGTTAAATTGAGTAACGAAACCGGACAGGTTGCTTTCCCAGAAAAGTATTTGGTTTGTACAAAAAAATGTGTTTTTTTTTTTTTTTTTTTTTTTTAATGATAGAAAATTCACGCTGAAATGCATTGCGAGCCCTGCCAGTATTGCTGTGTGTTGCATTTGACGGCTCTGGTTTTGTCTAAGTATACAACAGAAGAGAAAAGTTATATTTAGAGCGCCACCCATCAACGCAGAAAAACAGTACATTTAATGTGATGTGATGTGAAATGTGCGTAATGATATCGTGTCACGAAATATAGTACATTCAATAAATGTAAAGCATCCTCGGCAGAATGAGCAACTGAATGGGTTACGTCCCAATCCGTATGCGTGCAGTAAAGCTCATTTAGAGAAAATGTTCAAGTTAATCATGTGACCTTTTCACGGTGGACAATATTTGCAACCCCTTATAGCTCAGCAACTGTGTATCATACACATATTATACCGTTTGGCTGCTCCCAGCACAGATTACCTCTCGGAGATTGGCAAGGTGCACTTATCTCAACAAACAATCAAAAATCAGTTGTACATATTGGCTTCTAAATCATTCAACTATAGTGAAGACATAGGCTACTACTGTGTCTGTATCTTGGAAAAACATTGAGTAGATGTGCTAATGACTACAGTAAACACTGTCATGTTTGCGAATGATGATGACTCGAGCCGGGCTCAACTTGACCCTTTCTCCCTGTAAACAAACACAACCTGCCCCACACGCACAGCTATATACTCCTATTCACTAAAGCTCTGTCAACTCTCAACTCTATGTCCCACTCTCAATATCACATCCTCTACCAGAAAATATCCTCAACATTTAGGTGTAGATGATATGTGCCCAATGGTGCTCTTGATTTGGAAAAAAAAAACAGTTTGTGAGGGCGTCCGGTGCGGAGGGGGTAAGAAACCGTAGCCGACCGGTGTTGGTGATAAACACATAAAGAAATAAGAAATTTTTATAGCACAGTGGATATTTGCTGTGAAATTCAATCTTGTACAAATAAGATGCGCACGGGGCGTCCGGATTTGCTCTTAGCCTTTTATAGTACTGTATCGTAAACACAATGGGCTATGTTTTTTTTTGTGGATGTGTGTGCTGGGTATTGGCGTAGGTTCAGGTGGGAGTGGCGCGATTACACTAATAACTAACTATTGAAGGCATGACAAACAGACCAGCCCTTCACACCCTCGTACATCTTCTCTACAAAAATACACATAGTACACTATTTATCTCATTACACAAGGGCGTATCATCTCTATAACCAGTAAAAGCCTATTTTTGGTTCCTGGGACCTCAAAACGTGTAAATCCGATGAAATCTAGAAATAAGAAATTTCGATATTCACAAATGTTTCCATATACTCAATATGGTACAATTAGGAAAACATTCACCAGTGGCTTAACGATAGGTTTTCGAGGGGTTCCGTGTTACATTTGCAGCCCCCTCCCCCTCCCCATTTTCATTAAAATGTAGAAAAGGGGGAATGGACGTACGCAGATTTTAAATTAGGGGGCATGACCTTAAATGTCCTTAATTTCACTCGGGGAGATTTCAGAGGCAAAGAATATTACTAGGCCTACAAAGTGCAAACTCCCCGGGACTTTTTGTTATTCTTGTTGTTGAATAAATAGGCGCAATATAGTGAGTTTTTGGGAAATAATTTTTTTAGACGTTCTTTGAGAATAAAACCCCCCAAATTGAGTTAGTCCCCCCCCCCCAAAGAAATAGACCTGAGGTATGATTTTTGTGAACCTATTTGCAAAATTGACCGAGTAGTTTGCCCGGAAATCGACGCACAGACAGACATTTCGTAAAAAATACTTTTTTGGGTTCCTGGGACCTCAAAACGTGTAAATCCGTTGAAATCTCAGAATCGAAAATTTCGACCGTCACAAAGCTTTCCTTATAGCCTACTACGTTTAAATTGGAAAGCATTAAAACTATATTATCTTGTATAACAACGTGTTGTTAATGCTGCGATTAGAAATCATACGCCACCCATAACCGCAAATTGGAAATCTACCGTATTGGGTATAATAAACCTAAAACTGCGACGGAAAGAATTGCGCTGTAATTCCTAGCCTGGCAAAAACTTTTCCACGTAAATAGCATAATATATAACGTGGGTGTGTCCGAATATAAGAGCAAAGGTACGCTTGATGCATTTTATTAATTCCAAAAATGGTGGTGGTGGTATGACGCCAGAGTGAGGTACCAAAGCATTTGTGCGTAGCTAAATCGGCAAGGCCTTGTTGTCCGCCAGAACGCGATTTTTTGTCGATGAAGATGAGCTTGCGCGAGGTCGAATCATTTTTAAAATTATACTCATCAGCCTGTACTATTGCCATAACTTGTAATAAACAATTTTGAGGCAGAGTTTGAACGCAGTCGTGCCATGTACACATTTACAACTCTTATTTATCATTTCAGCTACATAACTTTACAAAATCGTGTGAAATGCGGGATACATATAAACATAATCAGTTAAATTTTACTGTTTACGTTTAATCAAGTGAATAAAAATTTGAAAAATAGGCCTAACTATAGAGCTGTCGAGTTCGAGAAAGAATAGTGCATGTTGAGATGCGGTACTGTTTAAGGCACTATGGTCACATCCGCCCGCAGTACGATCGCTCTGCAAAAACTTGAAGGCCAAAGGAACATCGGCAATTAGCCGTCTTGAATACTCCGACCTCTTGATATCACTGCTCTATTTGAATTACAATGGGAGCTTCGGACAACGTCAGATATACAGACGAAACAACTCTTATTGCAGCAGTACTAGGCATAGCTAGATTGGAATGAGCCGCAGAAAGTACATCAGGCAAGTGCTCATGATAACACGGCCGTTGCCAAACCTTGCGCTGCAGACAAAATTGTAACTGTGGGCGACAATGGTCATTGCATGAGTTTGTCTGTATGGGAAAACCAATTAACAGGCAATCATCAGTGATGCGACTGTCTGACTGTCTATAGCCATCCACCAACTGCGCTATACTACCTAAACGTATTTGATGACCATACAGCCTGCTGATGCGTTTGGAAAATTGCCATTTTCCCGCAGTGTTAGTAAGTTTGTAATTGCCGGGAACAAAGAGCATGGCTAAGACTTCCTGGCAATGGCATGTTCCTTACGGCCACATCGTTAAATGCAGTTTGCTTGCATACCAATGTCCCAAACTACCCGATGCACCTTCAAGCAGTGCACTTCAAACTCTATTAATAACTCCTTTGTCAGGAATATGCACCAGTGCCACAGCACAACATATTTCCAAACTGATTACTGCAGGCCAAAGTACAGAGTGTACGTCACTGTTTATGACAACTTGTGATTGCAGCTAAAATATTGCAAGTACACCGAAATTTCATGAAAAGGTTACAGAAATCGATGGCTGTAGGGTACATAGGCTATTTGCTATGATAGAAAAGCCTTTACGAAACTAGAATATAAAGACTACTATCTATACACCAATACCTACAATGCCTCAAATACTCAATGATAAAATAGCAACCTTATGGTTGGTGCAATAATCCGGTAGGTATCGTAACAGGTATTCTTGTTAGTACTCTTGGCGTTATTTTAATATACGGTGTTTAGTGGAAATTTTTGGGCTTTGTAAATCGTACACAAAGACATACGATCAGTCGAATTGCCCATTGCTAATGCGGCCACATTCTGAAAAGTGA
Organism: Psococerastis gibbosa; assembly: GCA_963971405.1. Lineage (NCBI taxonomy): Eukaryota > Metazoa > Arthropoda > Insecta > Psocodea > Psocidae > Psococerastis > Psococerastis gibbosa. Next base: position 119,925 of record OZ020490.1, on the reverse strand, counting down.
TGTCATCCGCCGTCCTTACTAGCTGTGTTCCAATAGTCAACCAGCATACAGTTTTTGCTGTCCATACCATGTCGGTACTGTTGCCGATATCAAGCTGCAAGTCCTTGTCATTATTTGCAGAACTCAGGATTCACTCATGCGCAGTTCTGAAACAATAGTCTTCTGAAGAAACAAATAATTGTATGAATTAGATAAAGTCAATGTGTTGTCGACAAGGTCTAGGATGTGCTCGTCGCCGTGGCCAATCACTTCCTCTTCTCTCAACCAGTAACTACAACTCATTATTCACTTTTCCGACCGCCATTTAATAGCCCAGTCATATCATATGATCAACTGCAAAATTACGCAGTTTTCGGAATTCAGCAGCAACTGCTGGCGCAATAACAGAGTGTTAATGCTACAGGATAAAGGAATCATCCTTTTGAGTAGTGCGTTCTCTATTGCCTGCGGAGGACCTGCGATGCGATGCGATGCAATCGCACGAAGAGCAGTATGCTCGGGAAGCTTGCAGTTACATGTAAAAGAGCCGGCCGCCATACCAAGTTGAATCCAGCGGACCAGAGCAGGTTCAAAGCTGCAGATAAATTGGTCGTATGCACAGTGCCGGTAGGGAAACATGGTAGGACTTGTCCTGGTCACCTCCGAACTAATCGTGTGACTTCACTGTGTTTCCCAAGTGGTTCGGAATCCACTATAATCAGGAGGTCCACTGGAGTCCTATGGGCCCACACCGTGGCCTGGGACTGTGTCAAACCATACTACTACTACATGTAAAAGACCACTTCTGAATCCCCTCAAGATCCCGGCTCTCCTGAGGGAGATAGGCCTCGAGAAAGTGATGTAGAAGTGATGTAGATACTTTGTTGTAGGGGGCACAATAGGCCAATAGGCTTAAGCACACAGGTAACATCTGTACCCCAATTTAAAAAAAAATGCTTGTTGATATGGAAACAACGTTTTTCCAAAGTTATCAATTAATAATATGATCTTTGCTTGTCAGTATAATCTATATGTATACTGATAAGGATTATTTCAAAACTTCCCACGCATTGATTGATAACTCGTGGAAAAAGAGCCCCAGTGTTGTACAAATGTAAAACCGATCTGTAATTATATAAATAATAATAATAACAATTCGTATATTTTTCTAAAATGATTGGCGTAACAAATAATTTTGTAGGCCCCCTTAACCTGATGGTGTGCGGGGTACCTACCAACTCAAGTTGACAAAATTAATAAATGAAGTAATACATACAATAATACAACAATAAATATTTATACCCTATAGTTAAATATAAACTGTAAAGTAGGCCCGATCATGACGATTAAACTACCGGGGTTAATAAAATATAATACCCTGGTATTAAAAATGGAAACAAGATAATTTTACAGTGGAAAGTGCTATTCAAAATTTGTTTTTTTTTTTACAGTTTTAACCCCAGGAGTAAGTTAATGCCAATCGTCATAATCGGCCCACTGCTGATCTGTTCCCACAGCACAATATCGCTTACTATCCACCAATTCAAATGCCCCGCTATGACCTTCGAGAGCATAGTTACAGGGACATGTGACTCCACCACTGGGATCGATTTACTGTCCACCGATTCCAAGTGCTGTCGAGTTTCGAGTAGTAGGGATCGGGCGCCCTCCTCTACAAATGAACCCATGGAGATACTGACATTACCATCGCTGTCCCACTAGGGGTTCAACAGGTACTTATTGCATTTCTTGCTCGGACCATCATAGTTTACATAGTCTGATGTTGTAAATGTAGGTTGGGTTACTTTATCGCATCTTTGGAATAGTTGGAGTATCAAAACAGGTATGGAACCTCACCCATGAGATGGCGTCATCAGGTTCCCCGTTAGCACCCGTGACTCCCCCATCACAACTTTTGGTAGGCTATAACATCACACTAAAATTTACACCTGTTGGCTTTTTGGGCTATTATATTGTTTGATTGTGGCAGGTACATTCAAAATTTCACCAGCATTTTCTTTTAAGAACTTAAAACACCCAAAATTTGCTCTCCCGTCCCAGTAAGTCTCAGTAAGAAACATAGTTATGGTATAACATGCCCAGGGTCTCAGGGATGTGTGTGCGAAATTTTACAGCCGGCTAACCAAAATTGTCGAAATTGTCAACACACCAAATCATACAGCACGGACCAACACATTGTCCGGTATGACTCCCATGAAATACATACTGTGTATCTGCACAAAACTTCTAAACGTCTCCTACTTCCAAATTCGGATGCATCGCGTGTCTAGAAATATACTGTACATAAACCGCACACGGGCTGACTGAAGCCTTGCGGTATATGATTTTATTGTATCAATATAATGTATTGTACTCGATCAATATAATAATAATAATAATCAATAATAATAATAATAATAAAGTTGTTATAAATATGTAAGAGCGATTACGCTGAATAGGTATAAGGTTTGAGCTTTGGGAAAAAATTAAAATGTGTCCGCAACATATAAATTCCTGTGCAGAACTGGGAAAGGAAGAAGATTGAGTGGGAAGTGCAGGAAGAAATGGGAAGAAAGGCACGCCGAGTCAATGTTAAGGTCGCGCGGCCGGCCGCGACTGGAGGGGGGCCGAAGTGATATAAGGGCACCCTGACACACGCAGCCGACCAATTCGCAATACTCAGACCGGTCTCCCAGCCCCCAGCTGTGCTATCTCAAGTTCAAAGTGATACCTAGTTTTGGAAACCCACAGAAAGGTACGCTATAACCTTAATAAACTTGGTTTACATAGGGTAGATCCAATTTAGATGAAAACATGGCCAGCTTTGCATGCAAATCTATCTTTTAGATGAAGTTTACATAGAAACGAGTTTCGCTCGCGACCCCACAGCCCCTATCCCAAAGCACGGATTCCATCTATGGGACGATTGCACAGTCTACACGTTACGACACAGTAATAATGGAATAGGGTACCTCGGCAATGTATTGGGCTTGAATAATCAAAAAATTCATCAAAACATAATTGTTGCGTACAGAACCAAATCTTTGTTTAGGAAAGCAAGTAAGCAACCTGTACGGTTTCGTTACTCTAATTAACACCTAAACCAAATCCGAAGTTAGAAAGCATCGTTAGAAAGATCCCTTCCACAGAAAAATTAATTTGCAGTATAATGAATTTATTTTAAGAAAATGGAGCCGTTCTTGAGAAATAAAAATTGCCGTTTTTTAGCCCAAAATAAAATGAACCTTTTTTTGAAGCTACATGCAAATTTTCATCTAAATCCATTGAGCAGTTAGCCCACAAATCGACCAACAGACAGACATTTTGTTAAAAAAACAAACCTTTTTTGATTCCTGGGTCTTTAAAACGTGTAAATCCACCATCACAAAGCTTTCCATATAAATTTACTGCCTACGCATAAAAAATGTATGTGAATGTAAATATGAAATGACCAGTAAGACAGTGACCAAGCTGCGGTGTTTCAAGTCGCAAAACTTTCAACAGGCGTGACTTTATTAAATAATAAAATAATAATAATAATAGGGTCTTCATTGGAAAATAAAATAATACAGGTAGATCGAGATCTTACACCTCAACAATATTTTAATTTTATTGTCTTGGAAGATTATTTTGTGCAATTAGCTGCCGATTATTGGCACGTACACATATATACCGTTGTCACTGCTATGGAAACTAGATTCCTAGTCCAGTCACCAGTGTCGCGTCGTGTAATTTATAAATTTAACATAACTCTAAAATTGTACGTGTGGAGCAATTGTGTGCTGCGGTCAACAAATATGTGTTGTCTGTGTTCTCCGCGCATTGCATATAATACCTTGACAATGCAAACCCCTATCAAGATCTATATACGTAAGAGCCGTGCGGGGGGGAAGGTTGTGTGTCACACTCTCCTCCTCTTTAAATCACTGATTGATGGGGTATGGTACACATATTTCTTTATTTCTTCACCAAAAAATCAAAGGATAACAAGATTAATTATCGCATACATAACCCGCCCCATAAAATTTTACAATTACTAATAAGCAATAGCTACTTGAATAATAAAACTATTATTCCATTCTACCGTGTGTATTTTTATCCGGCCTAGTTACTTGCAAGTAACTAAAAATACATGTTTTTAGCGGAAGATTGCACTTCCTCTTCTCCTTCTCCCCCAGCGTCAAAATTACAAAATTCTGTAAAAGACTAAAAGATTAGGATCTGATTTAAAAAAGAGTACATTTGCATCAAAAGCACAAAAAGAATGAGTATGTCGAATTTGGAACACAAAACAGTAGAAATATACTCTTGAGAACAGTAGGCTATATAACCCTATACATAATTGCTTGGCCTTGGCTTGCGAGATGTCTGTGGTTCCTCTTTATTGTGATTTATGTATTGAGTGTCATTTACAGACCTTACTACCTTAGTTCAATGAACTGATTGCAAGTAGATAGGCAGTAAAATGATTTTGCCAGTGCCAAAAACCAGCAGGTGGAGTCTTGGCAACAATAGGCAGTAATTAGCATCAGTAATTGTATAACACGGTGTCATTGCAAGCTATAGACGAGACCTGCCTGCCAACTAACATTTACAATGTACCATTTAGACACGCTACTGCCAACAACTGCCAAAGACAAACTTTGACATTTACTGTGTCTTAAAAAAATATGTTGTGTCCTAGTAAATTTAAAGGCTCTCCCCGGAAGAATCCCACACTTCTCATCATGTAAAGGAGGTGGCCCTTTGCCACCCTCTTCAGCGCAAGACAGCCCCATATGTTCAGTATTGCAACAAAAGGTCAATAATTATTTATTTATTTCTTGCTAAATTTCACTCACTGATTAGTTAAATTGTATGTAACAACTAAGCTAATAGTAACTGTTGTGGCCACCAGGCACCAAAATATGAAAACACCAGCCGAAAGGTTATTATAAAGGCGTACACATTGCTGCTACACTGCCATCTTATGTTTCAACTGTTGATAAGAACAGCATGTTTACTGAATAAATAAATAAATTTACTTTACTTCACTTATTCTTGATTATAAAATCTTTCATTTGCCACCGTTTTTTTTGTTTGTTTGTTAAATTCGGAGCAATAAATAATAGCCCCCCCCCCTCAATTCACTTTTTGCTATCCGATTTATACGTAGTATAAGGAAAGCTTTGTGATGGTCGACATTTTCGATTCCGAGATTTCAACGGACTTACGCGTTTTGAGGTCCCAGGAACCCAAAAGAGTGGTTTTTACGAAATGTCTGTCTGTCGCTCTGTCTGTCTGTATTTCTGTATGTCTGTGCGTCGATTTCCGGGCAAACTACTCGGCCGATTTTGATAAAATTCGGCATGTAGGTTCACAAAAATCATACCTCGGGACAATGTTTTTTATTTGGGGCCAACTCAATTTCGGAGGGTTTTATTCTCAAAAAATTTCAAAAAAAACGTCTAAAAAAATTATTTCCCAAAAACGGCTCCAACGATTTCTTTTAAATTGACATATATTGTAGTTGTTATTAATGTTGATAAAATGTGGAGGGTCGCTTGCCCCTTGATAGTTTTCTTCTGGGGGTAAAAAAATAAAAATAACTAAATTTTAATGAAAAATTAATAAAAAATAATATTTCTGCGAAACCTTTCTATCGATGATTTCTACCTTCAGGCATGTTTTAGGTGTTAAATTGAGTAACGAAACCGGACAGGTTGCTTTCCCAGAATAGTATTTGGTTTTGTACAAAAAATGTTTTTTTTTAAAAATGATAGAAACTTCACGCTCAAATGCATTGCGAGCCCTGCCAGTATTGCTGTGTGGTAATGTATGAATTTACCTCACCTCCAGTGACGTCAGGTGGACAATCCCCCCCCCCCCAGATATCGGAAATGTAGCCATAGGAAAATTATTTACCATAAATTACTCATTTTCTCTATCTACTAATTTTGATAAATTGGAAAGCATGTTCGAGTAAACTCGGACCGGTTCTTCTAATATTCCGTTGAAAGCAACCATCTACTGGGCTAACTTGAAATTGTCAAATACGCGTACCTATATTGATAGTCAACAGACTCCAAGACCGTAGCCAGGATTTTTTCATTGGGTATTACATAGTGATTTTTAGTTTGTCCTCTCAAAATCTGATTCTATCTATTATCAAGCCATTTCGCCCATGAACCCCCCTTGGCTTGGCCTTGACTGACTCTACTAGACTTATGACAGCTTATCGGAGTGAGCAATCAAGAGAAAAAAGCTTAAACAGACGAGTACTCACACGAGACTTTTCACACAAAATTTGGAAACAAAAACAATTACTGCTGTAGCCTACCTATAGGCAAATTGAAGAAGATACCAGTTGGACTCATGAATCTCTAGCTCAGATGGACAAGAAACAAAAGTGTGGCACTACGTTATTTATTGACAACATACTCGTCGACTTGAGTGTTTTGATTTGAATGAGACATAATATACTTGACTGCGGTAACACACTCAACATGTAAACATGATAATATAAATATCGCCATGTTGACAAACATTTGGCGTGGCCATGGACCATGACGGAGCACATACCTCCACCGCACGAACGCCGCTAATTCCGATGACAATGCTCAAAACACAACCTGTCCACGTTCAACTCCAAAAATAACAGACAGGCCTGCATTTGCACGGTCGGCTGTGTGGGCGCGCAGTATTGTATACAATAAACGATTAAAAAATGATGCAGGTGAACCGTGCAGGTACCATTTTCAAAATTAAATCATCGCAAGAATTAAAAATATTATTTTTCCTTAAAACTAGTCAATTGTTAATGTGTAGCCTATGTGATATGGTCAGGGGTTTTAACTGACTGTCCCTCAATTAACGATTTATATAATAATCAGTTTTAAACTTTTACAATCGTCGTTCCTGTTTCGAGCAACTTTCCGAGATTTAGTTATAAAATGTGTCCATTACAAGTTGTTACATGAAGGACCGCCACATGAAGGTGCCACAGACTTGTTGTTGCAGTACAATAAGTCAGGCATTATGGTGCAGTCGCCAATTTGGCGAAGCGCGAAGTGACCTCGCAAGGCCAGGCCTGGAGAAAGAGTCAACACATGCTATTTCTCTATCAGCTCATCAAATTGCCAACCGACAAACCATTTTATTTTTAAGCACTGAGGTGATATATTTTACACCCCTTAAAATTATTTTGTTTAGTAAAAAACAATGGCTGAAAATGTATGCTTCCCTATCAATTTAAATTTTATGGGGGTCATGTGACTACGGAATGTGACATCATCAGTATCGTTAGCATTAGTAGTATCCGGAATCTTTCAATCGATGATTTCTACCTTCAGATATATGTTTTAGGCATTAAATAGACTATAGAGTAACCAAACCGAACAGGTTGCATTCCCAAAAAAAAGATTTAGTTTTGTACAAAAAATTATTTTTTGAAGAAAGTTTGGAAAATTCACCCCGAAAAAGTTGCTGACTACGGCCATGGGGATATCGAGAGTTCCCAAATTTAACCATAGGAAAATTATTTAATATCAAATTACTCATAATTATTATCTTTCTACTGATTGATAAAATAATAGGAAAACATGTTGTTTCCGGTTCCTTTAAATTATAAGCAATCCAAATTTGGGCAAACTGAAAGTTGTTACTTTCAGACTGCAAACAATCAACAGTATACAGTAAACAGGTATACTATATATTACATACTTACAGCCGGCATACCGTTTATAACCATAGATACTATACTTAGACTATAAGTTACGAGGCTGCGGTTCTTGGCAAACTCGTTTGGCTAATCTGCGAAGAGTCATTAAAATTGTGCGACAAGCTCCGTTAGCGTATAGTCCACAAAAACCCCACACAGACCAAAAATAGAAGTGGCTCCGTTACCTTAACACCTACAGGCCGCAACTGGACACTGGGTCACAACTAATTTCCATAAGGACAGCTACCCGGTTTTTGCAAATTGAATTACCTCAACACATACAGGTACATACAACTCAAATTAAAAGTGTCTTAGGGGTATAATGACGACATCAGATCACTGCAGATCAGTCAAAACAAAACATGCTGCAATGAAGTGATCTCTTGTTATTTTGATTCTCAAATGTAATGACCCAGTGGCAAATTTTTTAAATATTTTTGGGGGGCAAGACCAGATCGTCTTCAATTTCTTACAATGAGCAGACGACCTAGCAACCCGCTTACCCCCTGGGCTCCCCATACTTATACGTCACTATAATGACCACATCATGATCCCACATCATGGTCCCAATGTATTTCAATCCATGGCTTATGGCATTTCAAAGAACCGGTCCGAGTTTACTCGAACATGCTTTCCAATTTATCAAAATTAGTAGATAGAAATAGAAATAGATAGAAATAGATAGAAAATGAGTAATTTCATGGTAAATAATTTTCCCATGGTTAATTTTCCGATATCTCGGGGGGGGGGGGGATTGTCCACCTGACGTCACTGGAGGTGAGGTAAATTCTAGATAGGTCAGACCAACACATTACCATACAGCAATACTGGCAGGGCATGCAATGCATTTGAGCGTTAATTTTCTATCATTTTTTTCAAAAAAACATTTCTTTTGACAAAAACAAATACTTTTCTGGGAAAGCAACCTGTCCGGTTTCGTTACTCAATTTAACACCTAAAACATGCCTGAAGGTAGAAATCATCGATAGAAAGGTTTCGCAGAAAAATTATTTTTTAGTCATTTTTCATTAAAATTTAGTTACTTTTATTTTTTTACCCCCAGAAGCAACCTATCAAGGGACAAGCGACCCCACGCATTTCGTTAATATTAATAACGACTACAATATATGTGAATTTAATAGAAATCGTTGCAGCCGTTTTTGAGAAATAATTTTTTTAGACGTTTTTTTAGGAGTTTTTTGAGAATAAAACCCCTCAAATTAAGTTAGCCCCAAATAAAAAAAATTGTTCCGAGGTATGATTTTTGTGAACCTACATGCGGAATTTCATCAAGATCGACCGAGTAGTTTGCCCGGAAATCGACGCACAGACAGACAGACAGACAGACAGACAGACAGACAGACAGAACGACAGACAGACATTTCGTAAAAACCACTATTTTTGGTTCCTGGGACCTCGAAACGTGTAAATCCGTTGAAATCTCGGAATCGATAATTTCGACCGTCACAAAGCTTTCCTTATACTACGTAAAAATTGGAAAGCAATAACCTACTTAGAGTTATTGTATGTTGGTTGGCATTCTTCTGAAATTACTTTTATTGCTTTCCAATTTCTAAGTAGTATAAAGAAAGCTTTGTGATGGTCGAAATTTTCGATCCCGAGATTTCAACGGATTTACACTTTTTCAGGTCCAAGGAACCCAAAAAAGTGGTTTTTACGAAATGTCTGTCTGTCGCTCTGTCTGTCTGTTCATCGATTTCCGGGCAAACTACTCGGTGGATTTGTGCAAAATTGGACATGTTTGTTCACAAAAATCATACCTCGGGACAATTTTTTTTATTTTGGCCTAACTCAATTTGGGGGGGTTTTATTTTCAAAAAACTCCAAAAAAAACGTCTAAAAACAGTATTTCTCAAAAACGGCTCCAACGATTTCTTTTAAATTCACATATATTCTAGTCGTTATTAATGTTGATAAAATGCGGGGGTCGCTTACCCCTTGATAGTTTGCTTCTAGGGGTAAAAAAATTAAAATAACTTAATTTTAATGAAAAATGACTAAAAAATAATTTTTCTGCTAAACCTTTCTATCGCTGATTTCTACCTTCAGGCATGTTTTAGGTGTTAAATTGAGTAACGAGACCGGACAGTTTGCTTTCCCAAAAACTATTTGGTTTTGTGTAAAAAAATTTTTTTTGAAAAAATGAAAGCAAATTCACGCTGAAATGCATTGCGTGCCCTGCCATTATTGCTGTGTGGCAATGTGTTGGTCTGTCCTATTGTAATGTACCAGCACTATTCTAGGCCTACTTTGTTACTTTGTACTCGGTACTCTGGAACTTGAATTTGGTTATTATTAGGACTCTGGATTATTATTCTTTACTTTACTCATTGTTCTACATACTTAACTATTAATCTGTATTTGTATTTACTTATACTGTGTCCTATGACTAATCCATTGAATAGTTATGATATAAAACCAGAGAGCCAAATTTGCCTAAGTCAGTTATAGTCAGTTATAGTTAGTTATCGCTAGTTACTACTAGTGTGTTGCCAGAGTGTTGCTAGTGTTGTCCGTATGTTCAAACCTCAGTATCGTCCATATTTTTAACCAGTAGTATTTCTGTGTTTCTCTGACCTTTAAAAGTCCAGTGTTGTGTATGTGTATTTGATTTACTGAATTATAATCCTTTATAAGTGTCCAGTACCGTGATTCTTAATATCCCAAGAAGAAGGCTAGCTAGGTATCAAAAGAACAGAAGTGAGTACTCCGCGAAATACAGTTGTACTTGACACTATGTAGAATTTACGTCACCTCCAGTGACGTCAGGTGAACGACCCCCCCCCCCCTTGATATCAGAAATTTAACCATAGGAAAATTATTTACCATGAAATTAATCATTTTCTCTCCCTACTAATTCATAAATTGGAAAGCATGTTCGAGTAAACTCGGACCGGTTGTTTGGATAGATCAAGCTATGAGCCAATACGTGAACAGGTTATTTCTTGGAGTAGATATATTTTCTTTCGGCAGAAAACATGAATTGGACTAGTTGCATTGAGATGACTCGGCAGTCGAAAAATGTTGGAGCTGAGGGCTGGAAACCCATTGGAACCCGTCGGGCTACGTTCGAGCGTTGATCCCGAAAATTGCGCAACGCTCAAATATGTAGTTACTGCCTGCCCATTTCTATCGATGGCCAGAGGCCTCGGGCACACAAGCACTTACTACTCATATTATTATTTTATAAAGATCAGGAGCTTCATTTTCTCCAATGAACATTCAATTCGACTATTAGCTAGCTTAGTTTGCTTTTCTATGCTAGCGGCTACAGTCTTTTGTCTTTAAAAAGTATATACTTTAGGCCTGCTGCCAAGTCCACACACTATCTTCAATAGTCTTCTACATTAAAACTCAAAACGTAAATTTAAATTTTGACATGCATCAATTCTGCCTCTGAGTCTGCATTGTGTATAGCATAATGTATGCGTATTACCGTAGACCTAGCCTATGACTATAGGTCTGGTAATGAAATTTGCCATGTCATGTCAAATTAGCTGGGCCACGTGGAGTCCGTATGCAGCGGCCGTGCGCTCACCGCCAAGAATACCGCACACAATTAACTAGCCCGCCATAATAATATATACTCGTACGTACTATTGCCATAATATAGTAATCATCGCGTTATGTAGAACCCGACAGTCACGCATATGGACGGCCTCATTCGGACAAGTCACCCCCAACTCGCACCCCGCCGACATTTTACGGCCTAAATTCATGCCGCAACAACCTGATAGGCCTACTGTGGGGCGCTGCATACACCATAATTCCAAATAACTAATATAAAGCGAGTGATCAACATTTCAATTTCATATAATATACATAATAGGCCTATTATATTTCGTTCAAGTTTCGTCACTGTCAAACAGAAATAGGCCACAACGATTTTAACAATGGAAAATGGTATGCTTATCAAACCCTCAAGTCTAAATAGCTTAATACCGTATCCCCAAAATTGTTGTCAGCCAATGCTGTCCATATGCAGCCTCATCTCTTTGTTGTTGGACCATGTTCCTGTATAGCCATGCACCCACACTTGTACGAAAACTTAAAAATTCAGCAAATTCAACAATATGTACGTAGTTAGACATATTAGATGACATCTAAGCGAGCAAATGTCGTCTAGGAATAATTTGGTCTTCCATTATTATTTCCTTGCCACTTGTTCTGATTAAATAATAGGCCTAGTTTGATTGTTATACTGTATATGCTATTTATTGCTCTATGACAGGCGTTCTCAAATGGTGAACCCTGTGGCTCCCCACCCAGGGTGGCCATTGAGAGGAAAAAAAGTTATTGATTATTGGTTTACTGTCAGACTTACTTTTTCAGGAATTTTGCAAACAGCTGGGCAATTAGCATGTGCAATAAAATAATGACGAGTTTCTATCGAGTAAATTGTTGAAAAAATAAACTTTTTTATACGAGTATAATTATGGAGGCCAATGCTACGTTAAAATGTTTTTTAGGGAGCCACCAAATTTTTTTATTGAGAACCCCTGCTCTATGACATAGTTGCAGCATATTTCCCTCGATGGTTGAATCAGAGATTTCAACGAAATTCCAAAATTTTGAGGGGCCCAAAAAAGGGCTTTTGACGAAATGTTTGTCTTCCACGGATTTACTGCCCAACTACTGTCAATAGGGCTAAATTTAGTTTGAGGGTGTTATTCCGAAAAAAATGTTTCCCTTAAAACGGCTCCAACAATTCATTTCACATCATGTATTAATACAAGCAACTAAAAAACAAGAACTTGCCCATTTTTTGCAATTGTTCTAGAATCAGCCGTGCAGCAGACCCTTTGGATAGCCAAAATTTCCCCGTAGGACTAGCCTGATAGTAAAGGAATCCATGCAAAGATTCGCTTGAATTGATTCGTTTATAACATAATATTAGCATCTATAAGCCTAGAAGAAAAAATATAAATGGCGGATTGGAGAACTGAGATGATGCAGCCTCCGGTACATAATTCCTAGCAATTTGCAACAAGTATGCTAAAATGGGTTGCAGGAAGACGTCATACGATATGGCATGTGACCGATCGGCGATCCTAGGTCAGGTTCACTGACTCACATCACAATATACTATAGTTCACTCATCACCGTATTTCTGCTTTTTATATTACCGACACGCCGCACGCGTAGTATACAAATACACGTACATTATCTTTTCACTGGCGGGGTGGCCACATTGTGGTATAGCTTTTAGGTAGATTCACATTATTTATTGTGTTATAAAATAATTATAATTTAAATTTCATTACATAAGTAAATGGTAAATTTGTTAAAAACGTTTTTTAATTGAAATGCACAAGAAATGCGGTAATTTCTATTTTCAAGGCTAACGGACGTGTGCATTAGTGCAAGCCAAAAACCTTGAGGTTCTGGATCCGCTTCTATTTTCTGTAGTGCCAACTGGCACCCATATCGCCTGCGACGGGCATCAGGTAGGCCATCGGTCTCGCGTACAGAGTACAGTTTCTTTGCATGTATTTCTGTTCTTCGTGACAACTATTCTGTTGTGGGTAAAGGCAGCGATAACATTTCATTTCTTGCAGTAATTCACAACCGACCTCATTAGATGAGGGCGCTGTGAAGGATAATTAGTAGAATCAGCAAGTGAGCAAGACAAGCGTCTGCTCCCGCGGTCTACCTTCAAATTAAACTCCAATCTAACCCAAATTATCTTCTGTCCAACAAATCATAACATTACAAACTTTTTAGGATGATCCAACATAAATGGGCAAAACCAGCATGAACCCGCACTCGTTACTTACAGTTACGTCTTAACGTCTTGTACATGGAATGCGTGGCTAATGTAGACACGTTCCCTGATGATCAACAAACAGCCAGTAATGGCCAGTATGTACTGTAGGCACCTATATTGTCCACACAATGAAAAATCGACGGAAAGTAATTTGGCGATTAGCTTCGCAAATGGAAATACAGCCAGATGCATGTCCGCGTTTATTAAACGGTGATAAGCCCAGCCCGCACCTCGTACCGGTTTCATTGTTTTCCCAGTTTTCATCAACAGTCACCAAATCAAGTTCGTACGTTGACTTTATTTATGATTTCTTTTTGATTTTTTATTGCCATAGGCATTCAGCTGTCGTGCCTAACTGCTTGTTTTGCATTCTAATTGTATAATGGATGGGCGAAATGAGAAATTGGTACCTACCTATGTTGTGCTGACTGGTAAGTAATCTTGTTTATGGGCGCAGGTCGGGCCATTACTCACAGTTCGACACGTAATTACTCAAGCATTCTCGTATAACGGTGTATTCCTCATCAAAATTAAAAGGAGTGGCACATCGCACACATGTACAGTCAGTGACCAGTCAGCGGCCTCTGGAGCCATATTGTTTTAGACGATGCCCCGGTAAGGCACAGATAGTGGGCCCTATTTCAGATAAAATCTCTCTTCAATGTGGTGTTAAAATTAATAACTCTGTAACTTTAGTATACGATAGGAGGGGAGGTCACATATTGATTGGACATTACCCCCTCCCCCTTCCGCCTTATGTGGGCCCCACCAATACCTCTGCCTATGAGCTCGGCAATACAGCATCAGTGCAAGCTGTCTCTATTACAAAATTACAGTAGCAGTGTCACCGAAACAGCTCTCGTTTTTCATGTGTATTTGTGAATTGTATGCTGAATTTCTGTGTAACACAAACGCATATCATCCCCCTGCAGGCTGCAACCCAACCACATACTGCAAACCCATCTGAACAATATTGGATACGGGGGCATGCCTCCGGCCCGTCTATAAATGTAAATCGCGCTGTTAAACGCCATTTTTGTGTTGGGTATTGTATTGCAAGTCGTGTTAAACTGGGCTTTTGTACTGCCATTGTATTGGTGGCGGGCATTGTGCCCCTTGCGAGGTGAGCATCCTGACCTTGAACCTAGTGATGTAACCATTCTGCTTGGTAATCACAGCCAATTACCACCGCGACGTCACACTCACAATCATATAGACAAGCATTTCAAATTATAAAACACCTTAAAAATCAAAATAACATATACTACAATATGGGGCTACTCACGCACCCACCGTATGCACAAAATTCTGGAAAATTAGGAATTGCCAGATAGATGAAAATAATTAAACAACTTTTTATTGTACAATATGACTGATGTATTGCGTGTGTAGAGTAATGGTACAGACTCAAACTTTCACCTGAAAGGTTGTTGGATCGTTTCCCACACTTATCATATTTTCTTCCTAGTTGAGTCATGAGTGCTTTATAGGCTTATAGCCCTAACTCGGCTTGATTGGCTTAGTAATAGGAAAAAAGTCAATATTTATAATTAGTTATGTCACAGAGGTGAGAGCCCCTAAAACGACATTCCCCCCCCCCCCTCCGTCCTCCTTAATTCTTCTTACTAATGATGCTAAAGAACCTAACGATAACTCAGTTTTGAGAATAATTTATCTAAATTTTGATCAGTACGTATGTTATAGAAAAATAAATCTAGCAAACATTTTCAATTTGGAGCAGTGAGAATGCTTACACCAAAATGTGTAAAGGAAAGAAAAATATTGAAAAGTGGTAGAAGCAGGATTGGAACCCGAGTCTTACATTTACTTACTTATATAACTAGTCCAACGTTAACCCATCCATTTTTCCTTATCACCTTTTGTCAATATTGTCCATATGGCCTGCAATGGGCTAATTATTATTGTAATATGTGGAAAATAATGACAATTTAATTTTTTCTACTTTTCTAATTCCCTGATTGTCTGATCCCAAATTGAAAAAAAAAAATGATCCGAGCCATGATATTTAAGTACCTACGTAGTAGGTATGTACTATATTTAATCAAAATCCATTTCGACCATCACAAAGCCTTCCTTGTACTAACGCATAAGTAGGAAAGCAAAAACACCGGCAATTGCCATACCCGTGTTTACTGAACCAGTGACAGATCGGCTGTCGTATTTATGCGGACTTACTGTAGTCCTTAGCTACTTTTGAGCAGTCAAGTACGAGAGTGGTCCATAAGAAATAGCTTGCAGCCCATTTTGGCGTTGCCCATTGGCTGTAATTAAAGAGGGGGCCGTGACCGCGACCTTCCACCACTAATGGGCCCCCATGACACTCGCAAATCCCACAGCTCATTTCTTACAGTGCGCCGTCCTGAGACGTGTGTTGCCTATGTTTTTGTACCACCTTCAAGACAAGACGCAAAACAGTGACTATGTCGCAACAATGTTGCTATACGAATGCAAAGCGCCGCACACTCAACAATCGCCATAATCTTCAACTTTCCCTGCTGATATTCCTTTTCCCTTTGAGGGCTGCACGCAAAAAGTAATTTTTATTGTGTTTTAACTTGTGGTATAGCGTCAAAATAGGTTTCGTTTTAATTTTTGATGGGCCACCATTTCGTGATGTTGTACATTGGCATCTAATTTCGAAATTATTGTACTTGTCCCCGGTTCATATTACGTGAGAATAAATTAATTTGCAAGATCCGAAGTAATTGCAATAGGCCTCGAGTTTAAAAAAATAGCCTACACTAAAAATGAGATGAGTGCGAAGGCTAAACGCCAAAGATGTTACGCATGTTAATTAATTATGCATTAAGTTAATTTTAGTAAATGAGCGATTACTCATGCTGACGTCAGGTAATTGATTTGTGCGTTCATCTGTACATTGCAATGTTGAGGCCTCATGTAAAAAATTGCAATTGCTTTTAACTGTGACTCATACAGAGCATTCAATAGTCTTAACACTGACGTTCTCATAAATCTACTATACTGTTGTATACAGTAACTACTTACTACTATGTATTCTCCTTATATTGAGCCCTATGTACAATTTCCCAATTGAACCGGAATATAGACATACTTGTGGGTATTTCTGTATTCAAGAATTAATGGCATAAAGAGATGCTAAGCGGATCTGCTGTAAGTGAATGACATACTGTATTTAAACTGTTTGTCAGAGGTATAGCTTCATTAAATCGGTTGCGTATTGAGCATGCAGTGATGTGGTATTGACACAAATGAAGTTGGCTTCCTACATTTTCTCATTTTCGCCAAGAGCCATACCAATCCACCAGAACGGAGTGTGTTCAAACTGCAGCAAACATGGTAGTGTGCACAGCGTTGGCAGGGGAACATGGTGGGTCACATCCGAATTCGTGTGCCTTTATACTCCTTATAATCGGGAGGTCCACCCTGTCGGTCGACCCCTCCCTGAGGTGAACGAGTCTGCGTGTGTCTCAGAGTCAGAGAGAGGAAGCTCTTAATCGGATCGAAATGAAATTGGTATATTTGGTATTTATATATAATTAAAAGTCATTCCTTCCCCTAACATTTTAGTTTAATATTGTCATTAACTGAATAATAATTGTTCACCAGACAGACAGATACTAACATGTCCGCAGAATTGAAATTGGTGGGGAAATTCGTACAAATTTAATTTCAACTGCCAATAATAAGTCACCGGACGACCAATATTTGTTTTAATGATTTTCAATATCACCCCAAATACACATCACGTATAACCTTTCCTACAGTTTCAAATATTACGCCAGAATTATGACTTTCCAGAAAACATACACTATAAAACGTCTTGACAAGTTCAAGTTATATTTTATTTTATTATAATAATAATATTCAAACAATGTTAGAATCAATAAATATGGGTCAATGAAAAATTCGAAAGTGTAATACCTGAATTGAGATTCATATTGTATACTTCAACATATTATATAGGTAACAAGTATTCCAAATATTTCTTCGATCGAATTAATATTGGAATGTGTAATCAGGGCCAATGTCTTCTATTGTGCGAGTTTGTAGTGATTCATACATGAGATGGAAAAAGCTATTTTTTACCATTTTTTGGGGTTTCCAAATATTACAAAGTAGTTTAGCTGACCTATTCTCATGGTTCCGCGTAATGTTTATCTATGGCTTGTTAATGACAGCCTGAACCTAAAGTGGTGTTTGGCTAATGAATTAGGCTCCGGCCTTCGTCCTCGGGCTAGTCACGACACCTCATGTCACTCAGCCACCTTTGTCTGGGCCCGCCAAGGACTTGCGGCTATTGTGCATGGAGAGGCTTCAATACCAATGATGCCACAGCATATCAAGGTGCAGCCACCACACAAAAACTCAAACCAAGTACCGAGTACCGACAGCATTATCCCTAAATAAGCTTAGTTCTCTCCTACTGTGGTTGCAGGATGACTGCGTCTGCGAGGTATTTTTGAATGAATAAATGAAATAAAAGAACTTGCCAACAATTAGAAAAGAAGAGGGTGGGTTCTCTCATCTAGTTAAGTTATATTCTATTCTCAGAAGAATTTTTTTATGTTATTATTAATTTAGATTATTGTACAATGTATATGGTGAACACTGTTTTTGTACAATTAAAAACGTATTCTATTCTATTCTATCCCCTCACCACGAGAATTAGATCAAATTTTACTTTAAAAAGGAAATATTTTGGAATATCGTATAATAAATAATTTAAAAAACAAAACTTGTTGTTTCGCACGCACAACCCAACTCATCACCTCATTTGAAATGCGGCATGCATTGATAGCTGTAAACAGTACAGTACAGTAACATTTTGTTTTAAGTTTCACCTGCTCACTTGAAAATGACAATCTGTCGAAACCGGTCGTGACGATATATTTTTATGTCTTATATGTTTTTATGTGATAATTTACAAAGTTAACTCAATGTGTTCAAAATATTACTAAGTTACAAATGAGACGATTTTATATATGTAATGCATTCATTAAATTATTTATGAACTCTTGGAGTTCAGAGATGATGAAACAGTAGAATTTGTATATCCGAGAACGAACTTACAAACATCGAGTAGTGCCACTGAAGATGTCGACAGCAACTTTTGACGAAACGTTTTGAATTATGCTTTGAGACCCGGATTCTACTGCTTCATCAAAATATGATATTCGGATATGAGGTTTATTACTAAATAAATAACCGGTCCGAGTTTACTCGAACATGCTTTCCAATTTATCAAAATTAGTAGACAGAGAAAATGAGTAATTTCATAGAAAATAATTTTCCGATATCTCGGGGGGGGGGGGGGTGTCCACCTGACGTCACTGGAGGTGAGGTAAATTCTAGATAGGTCAGACCAACACATTACCCGACAGCAACACTGGCAGGGCACGCAATACATTTGAGCGTGAATTTTCTATCATTTTTTTGTACAAAACCAAATACTTTTCTGGGAAAGCAACCTGTCCGGTTTCGTTACTCAATTTAACACCTAGAACATACCTGAAAGTAGAAATCATCGATAGAAAGGTTTCGCAGAAAAATTATTTTTTAGTCATTTTTCATGAAAATTTAGTAATTTTTATTTTTTTACCCCCAGAAGCAAACTATTAAGGGGCAAGCGACCCCCCGCACATTATCAACATTAATAACAACTACAATATAAGTGAATTTAAAAGAAATCTTTGGTGCCGTTTTTGAGAAATAATTTTTTTTGACGTTTTTTTGGAGTTGTTTGAGAATAAAACCCCCCTAAATTGGGTTAGTCCCAAATAAAAAAAAATGGTCCCGAGGTATGATTTTTGTAAACCTATATGTAAAATTTCATCAAAATCGACCGAGTAGTTTGCCCGGAAATCGGAGCACAGACAGACAGAACGACAGACTGACAGACAGACAGAACGACAGACAGATAGACATTTCGTAAAAACCATTTTTTTGGGTTCCTGGGACCTTAAAACGTGTAAATCCGTTGAAATCTCGGAATCGAATATTTCGACCGTCACAATGCTTTCCTTCAGTGGTACCATGCTTCGTGTACTCCCTGAGATCGCTGGAACTTGTTATTTGAAAATGATGGTAGTGTACTTTGAAATGAGGAGGGATTTTGTAAAGAAACTCTTCGAGTCGTGATGGAGTAGCTCCAAGTTGTGGATTCAATAACTTGGCAGTCCAATTATCCCACAACCAACTTCAATGATTTTCCCTGAATGCGAGACTCATTCAAACTGTTCCAACTGATTCCTTGTATTACTGGTCATGGCTGCTTTTTTTTTTTTTTTGTTCAATTGAGGAATGGGCTTCGGGATTTTTTATAACTCAGTCATGAAGGACACTCATTTTACCGGCCACGGGACAGTACTCGCACAATTATTTTCTGATATATTTTGAAGCAGGTTCCAGTCAAGCGAAATTTTCCAACAATATAATAATTATAGTATAGATATAAATCATTTTATAATAGATGTCACTGCAAACCCCAGCCATACTAACAGATTAGGTTTTTGCGCGTGACCACTGCACTGACGGTCCCGATAGAATTTCTAAATTAATAATTGTGTTTGGCCAATTAATTTTGGATTAGTCATATGCAGCGGCCGTGGAAAAATTTGAATAATTATATCGGTGCGAAACACTATAGGTTTCCTTGCCTGTACAGTTATATAGGAGAGATGGGACATTGAGTTACGCCAAACATAATTAAAAAGTTCTGGTATCACCTGCCACGTCTTCACCCTCATCACACCGCATGGAGGCTTCGATATAGCTACAAATCCTGTCGTGGCTGCGAGGCGTGTTCTGATTAGTCAAAGGAAGACGTGGTAGGTTGCCCTATAAAAAACTTGAGGGACATGTACAGTTTATTTACGTATATTCCACCATAACGGTACGACTTGTACAAGCTGTACTTGCTGGTCCGACAAGCATTATTGCATTGCCATAACATGTGACCTTGGCCGTGACACCCGATGCCCCACATGTTGTCGTCGACATTGCGCAGCCTAGACAATTTGACAGACACCGGCATTTTAATCTGACCGTTCCGTTGTGGACCATTGATCATGATGTGGGGTTGCGCAAGAGACGTGCCCTGTGCGCGTGCGCGGTCAGCCAAGTTCAAGGCCAAACAATTTCCCAGCAGGTCATTCCCCTCCTCGTAGCCGTACCCAATTACATAAAGTAGTAACTAGATTATAACTCTTGTAGGCTCATCGCCATTACATTAATCAAGTTATTATAGTAGAAAAGTTACTACTATACTATATTATGTGCAGATTCCGCAGTAAATCAGGAATAGTCAGCGAGGTAGTGTTGTGATAGCCCTCGATCTGGGCTTTTCCGGGTAGTTGTTACAAACTTGAAATAATTGTTATTTAGTTCTGTATACGTCAATTGGTTGCATAATTACGAAACTTCAGGACTGGAGCACATGCTAGCCAATGCAGTGGAACAATTGAAACAATTTAGGTTTTACTGCTTTCCAATTTATACGTAGTATAAGGAAAGCTTTGTGATGGTCGAAATTTTCAATTCCGAGATTTCAACGGATTTACACGTTTTCAGGTCCCACGAACCCAAAAAAGTGGTTTTTACGAAATGTCTGTCTGTCGCTCTGTCTGTCTGTCGGTCTGTTCATCGATTTCCTGGCAAACTACTCGGTGGATTTGTGCGAAATTGGACATGTAGGTTCACAATAATCATACTTCGGGACCATTTTTATTTTATTTTGGGCTAACTCAATTTGGGGGGTTTTATTTTCAAAAAACTCCAAAAAACGTCTAAAAAAATTATTTCTCAAAAACGGCTCCAACGATTTCTCTTAAATTCACATATATTCTAGTCGTTATTAATGTTGATAAAATGCGGGGGTCACTTACCCTTTGATAGTTTGCTTCTGGGGGGTTAAAAAATAAAAATAACTTAATTTTAATGAAAAATGACTAAAAAATAATTTTTCTGCGAAACCTTTCTGTCGATGATTTCTACCTTCAGGCATGTTTTAGGTGTTAAATTGAGTAACGAAACCGGACAGTTTGCTTTCCCAAAAAACTATTTGGTTTTGTGCAAAAAATTTTTTTTGAAAAATGAAAGCAAATTCACGCTGAAATGCATTGCGTGCTCTGCCATTATTGCTGTGTGGTAATGTGTTAGTCTGTCCTATCTAGAATTTACGTCACCTTCAGTGACGTCAGGTGAACGAACCCCCCCCCCCCCCCCCCCCCGTGATATCCGAAATTTAACCATAGGAAAATTATTTACTTTGAAATTAATCATTTTCTCTACCTACTAATTCATAGATTGGAAAGCATGTTCGAGTAAACTCGGACAGGTTCTTTTTTATTATTTTACATTTCACTTGTTCTAACAGTAATATAAATAAATAAAATTAGGCTATTGCACATTCTCCTAATTCTTCTAATAGGTATTTCTTAACTATAGAACAATAGCTTATACTGTATCAAAGCCTGATGCTTTTGAGTTTAGAGACAGATTGATATATGCTGATTGACCGTCTAAGGCCCACTTAATTAATCCAGACAGAGAAGAAATATTATTCATATCACTAACTACATAATGCCCCCCCCCCCCCAATGGCCCTGTATTATTAGTCGCTGTCGTACCACAACAGAGCGACTGTGACGACACAACAGACTGCAGTGTGCATGTACGAGATAACCAAGCAGTTCAAGGACAGCTCCGCACTGAAGGGGCCGCCACAGTCTATCTGGAGCAACCCGCCGTGATCGTCTAGTGGTTAGGACATTGCGTTGTGGCCGCAATAACCCAGGTTCGAATCCTGGTCACGGCACTATTTTTTTAAGACTGTACTTGGTGTATTTGAGTACTTTTGCATTAAGTGTATTGCCGTTGCACAATGTGCAGAGAAAGTATTGCATGTGTGTACAATATCGCTTGCATAACATTGGTAAGGGCAACTCACAGTAAAAGATTTTATTATTTAAATATAGGGATTAATGGCAGTTATGATCTCATACCTCAATCGAGAACATGTTAATTTTAATTTTTTTTTTAAATTTAATTCAGCGTAGCAACTTGTAGGCTGTTTATTAAACGAAACCCTAGGCTAATTAATGCCCCTTTCAAAATGTATGTATAAAAATTTTATCGCAAAAGTAGTATGATTAAAGCAGCATGATTAGGTAATAGAGCTACAACTATATACATGATATCATACCTGATATTATAATGCATCGATAGAAAACTTCCACAGAAAAATTATTCTTTAGTTATTTTTAATGAAAATTGTGCCTTTTTTAGGTTTTCGCACCCAAAACCAAACTATCAAGGGAAAGCGAGAAAGCGGAGAAAGTTTCAAAGTTGGGCTTCCAAATCTCCTTATGTTCGAATTGGACAAGTTGCAATTCAAATGAGCTAACGTCAATATTGAAGGGGGTGAAGTTGAGATACTCAGTGGCAGCGTCAAGGGGGCGTAACACAAACTAAAATGTATTCTTATTTTGCCTGAACTGCTTGAATTTTTTCAAAAATGCTTTCTTCATAGATTCGAATTTCGATTGTCTCAATAAAATTTTATTTTGGTATGAACGTCCAAATTTTTTTTCCTATTAAATATGACTTTAGACTTGAAAAGTGTACAAATGTTTTCTTTCCTAAATCCTGTGCGAAAATCGTTAATTTCTGTTCAAAAGCAGTCCCACTGCTTGCACTGACAGCAGTCCTACTAGTCCCACTGAACCGTGGCAGCAACACGGTGCGATTGCGCCAAAACACAAAATATAGAGATCTAACACTTTCACAGTTAAATTCCATGGAATATTCTCCTCTGCCATGTTTTATCTACTGATACTAAGTGGCTAAATGTCGACAATCCATTAACAAACAGGTCCGACACATTATGTCGCTAATGAAACGTCCCATGTGTTCCTTTTAATTCAATTTGAATTAGTCATCGGCGAGGGGTCGTCCACAACTACCGGCACTGGCACACCACATACAATTATTACAATTTTAATTTTCTTCTACTTTAAAATGAGCACGGTGTGCTATACATGAGCAAGGTTTCCCCATAACTCCATACACTTGAAACTGTTTCATTACAAGTAAGCATTTCAGTAATACAGAACAAGCACCTGCCACAAAAGGAAACAGGCCTGGGTCCCCCTGACCCTATTGGGTCCGTTGTACCTTCATCGGTATGGGAAAAGCGACTGCGACTACGACCTCCCAAACGGAGCAATAGTCATCTACCAGACTAATAAAAAAATTTTGAATTCGGCACGCCTAATACTTTTCACAGTATTTCACGTTTTTTTCATTGTTCCGACAAAGTGAGTTAAAAGTTAAAAGTTGCCTCTTATGAATGGGGGTTGTGTGCAACGCCAGATTTTCATATTACTTTGCTAGGTAACTGCTTGGTTAAGCTAAATGCAGGGGACTGTTGTGGAGTGCCACTGTGCCGGTATCTGCTTGATTTGGATTCAACATCTAAATAGGGCCACTACTTCTCAGGTGCGGAATGCCCCATGCGAGGCCCCGAAGGGGTGAGCTGCCGCCCGCCGCAGGCAATATAATATAATAACCATTTTTTTAGCATTATATCAGAGCATGTTACATTAATAGTAGGTGGCTTAAAAAAAAAAAAAAAAAAAAAAAAAAAAAAAAATGTTTAACGCAACCTAGCCTATCTACCGATGGATGAATTTTATGAACTAGGTTGGACGCGAACACCCCCGAAATTATTTCCAAGTCGACGCGAATACGTTGACGTCACCCTAGTCAACTTTGTAACGGAAATGTTGGTGTCGGTGTGGCGTGGCCCGTGGGAATGTGCGACTAATTTGGCACGCCACATGTACGGTAACTCCGGGTCGCATTATACCGTAGGCTACACTTGTTTGACATTTTGCCAAAACAAGCCTACGACCATACTCAATTGCTAGAGGGGTACGCCTTTGCAAATCCTGCCAAACAAGTAATTGCTGAGGGGAAATTGATTGCTGAGTCCCGGACAATAAGACGATCCTCCGGTATGGTATGATGTCATGCCGAAATGATGCGCTATTCATACAGTTTACCTACAAATGAGCTGCAATTACCGCCCCATAAATTGCAAAGCTGCCATAATTGCACAGCAATTGTGTAGTGTCAGCCGTAACTCATTTTCGGGCGGATGACTCTGCCAACAGATGCAATTGATATTTGCATACAGCCCGCCCACATCTCACGGCATTTGCACTGAAAGGCCTTCTTATGGCAGCGAACTAAACGGGTTGTGGTTGTCTCTGTTGCAGATTCCGATGACTTGTTAGACGGCCGTTGCACACCATGGGCCAGCTCGCGTGGATTCTGCTGATAGCTGCCGTCCTCTCCCCAGCTCAAGGTAAACACATTCTCTGCCATTGGGAGATCATGCAGGCATGTGCAGTCGCAGAACACCAACGGCAAAATAACGAATGTAAAAACACAGTGCACGACACCAAAGTGAAATCTAACAGCAAAGCCTCGACTTGACGCTGTGGCAACGGAACGCGGCGCGTTATTTTGGACGACTATTTCCTTCTTCGTAGCCCTGACTCCGTGGATTGGCTTAGTAATAGACCAAAATTCATTATTTATTTATTTAATACGTATTACTTTCCTTCGCGGGAGGAAATTATTTTTTAGTCATTTTTCATTAAAATTTAGTTATTTTTATATTTTTACCCCAAGAAGCAACCTATCAAGGGGCAAGCGACCCCACGCATTTCGTTAATATTAATAACGACTACAATATATGTGAATTTAAAAGAAATCGTTGCAGCCGTTTTTGAGAAATAATTTTTTTAGACGTTTTTTTAGGAGTTTTTTGAGAATAAAACCCCCCAAATTAAGATAGCCCCAAATAAAAATTGTTCCGAGGCATGATTTTTGTGAACCTACATGCCGAATTTCATCAAGCTCGACCGAGTAGTTTGCCCGGAAATCGACGCACAGGCAGACAGACAGACATGAGGAGCTGCTGGGTACGTTACCAACCATGTAGAGCAGTGGTGAATAAATTGGTGATTCTCTACCAGCCCTCAGGGCTAGATAGAGCCAGCTTGGGCAGACCTCATAAAAGGGGGAGGCACTTGTCAGTGGCGCAACGATAGGTTATCGAAGGTGTCACGTGTGGTATAATTTGGCGCCTCTCCACCCATTTTCATAAAAGTTGCTCAGGAGACAGAGGGCTGAAATATTGGGGGTTTCCAGATTTTGAGAGCAAGAAAGCTTATATATTAGAGCGAATCAATATAATTGTGGACAAGGGGGCCCGAGACAAGGTTTTGCTAAATAGGGCTTAGAGTTTTAGAAAAACTTGTTATAACAACCCGAATTAGTAAAACCCAAATAATCGTTAAGAAATTAACTTTGTCTAAGAAACCCACTTGTGTTAGTATAAAACCCTGAGCGCTTTCGGCAAGAACTGCCATCTACAGAGGCATCTGTTTACTAATATTCCCGTACCCGAAGTACGTAAATTAGTTGCCCAGTCACTCTATCACAATAATACCTCGAACAGCCTTATTTCTGAGACCCTCCTTCTGTTAGACACATGCACTCATCAAAACTATTTCCGTTTCGAATCCGACTACTACCAACAAAAAATAGGCCTACCTATGGGTTCTTCCCTTTCTCCCCTTCTTGCGGAAATTTTTATGGATAACTTCGAACACAAACTTCTACTCAATAAAAATCCCCTAGTTAAATGTATATCTTTCTGGACAAGGTATGTGGATGATATCTTCTGCATTTGGACAGGAAGTAACAGACAACTAGACAATTTCTTAAGTTTTATCAACACAATTCACCCAAAAATCCAATTTACCATGGAAGTAGAAGAAAACAACTCCCTGAACTTCTTAGACCTCACCATCACCAAAAATAATAGTACCCTAGACTTCAAGATATTTCGTAAAGAAACCCATAGCGATAATATAATCCCTGTTGATTCTTCTCGCCCATTCCAGCACAAACACGCAGCATTCCATAGTATGATTTTTCGACTCCTTAACATTCCTATGAATGAAACCAACTATAATAATGAATTAAATACAATAAAACAAATTGCCCAAAATAACAATTTCAATCTCAACCTAATAGACAGAATCCTACGACATCACAAAATCAAACACAACCTCAAACTAATTTACCCCCCAGAGAGCTTAAACCAGGTAACCAATAAATCATATTTCAGGATACAATACATAGAAAAAATCACAGAAAAAATAAGTAACCTCATTTCTTCTACAACAGACAAAACACCAGCCCCGTACAACCGCAACAATTTGGCCAATAAACTCATGAACTGCAAAACCAAACCAGAAAAGGAAAAAGGCAATGGAGTTTATCGTCTAAATTGTAACGATTGTAACGCAATTTACATAGGCCAAACAGGCAGAAGCTTTAAAACTAGGGTCAGAGAACATATAGCAGGTATAGGAGACACCAACACCAACAGCACATTCGCGAAACACCTTAACTCGGAAAATCACACATTCGATCCTAACAATTGGACAGCCCTACACAAAATGAAGAAAAGTTACACTTTAAATTTTTTTGAAAATGTTGAAATCAAAAGAGCTTTAAACAAGAGGGAAAAATTAACAAACGACATAACATTCACACAATCATCCCCTCTAATAGATCTAGCTAGTAGGTTAGGAATAGGTAACCAGCCACGCCCCCTCCCACCCCCTCCTCCCCCCGCTCCCAGTCCTATATAAACCAAGGTTTCCTCTCTCTAGTCACATTTGCATCTTCTCCTCGAGTTGAGCAAGTCTCAATTCGCAGATAAGGTGTAGCTGTGCTAGTGGGTTTCCCTCTGTAGATGGCAGTTCTTGCCGAAAGCGCTCAGGGTTTTATACTAACACAAGTGGGTTTCTTAGACAAAGTTAATTTCTTAACGATTATTTGGGTTTTACTAATTCGGGTTGTTATAACAAGTTTTTCTAAAACTCTAAGTTTTTGTTATTTTTTGTTTATTAAAATGAAATACCACGAAGTCACGAGTAATCTCATTATTTATAAATAGGGCTGTAATGGTGAGGTTTTGCGCATTTTGAGTGCAGTAACACTTAGATTTTAGAGGCAAAGAATATAACTGCTGTACGAAGGGGGGGGGGGGCATTGCTGCGTCCGCCTCTGAGCTTGGGCAGTCATGACAAGACGCTGAAATAGCATATATACAGTTTGTTGAGCGTAGTGGTAACACATAGGCTACCTGCAGCAGTGTCACGAGCAGAAATCTTGAGTGGTGTACCTAATGGATGATATGCTCATCCTTCAGCACGTACCTCACAATCATGACTACTAAAGCCTGTACCGCACTAGCACGTCAACACTTTTTACAATGCTATTTCCTGGAGGGTGCTCATTTTCAGAATTTACCGGCAACTCAGTTAGGTTGGTTACTGTCCCTCCATTCATTTCCTCAATATTGTCCACTATATTTATCATACAGCAAGTTATTTACTACACCCATGCTTACAATACCAGTGCAGCTGCTTTTTGTGGAAAATCCAACTTTTTTGAGAAAAAGCAACATTTTAATCTATTGCTGCACAAAAAAAGCGCGAGTACCTACTCTAGGCTTACCTAATTTATCTTATTACATAATTATGTACTGTATACACATACGGCATATTCGAATTATTATTTATGTAGACCATTTGGATGAATGTTGACGACATTAGCAGGTGAATACGCATCAATGTATCATAAAATTCAATACCTCTCAAGAACATGACGTAATTTTACAATAGTTTGGGCACAATCTTTTAATTCGCATGGCGTAGAAACTTTAACAATTTGGTCATACCAGTGCAATGCTCCATTCAGTTTCCAAACATTTGTGTTTCAACCTCAGCTTGTCAACAAGGTGGGCATCACCAACACATGCAATCAAGTGCCAAAATGTTGTGACTGAGAAAGCTTGTACTATACTATATGTACGCCATTTTCCATACTACCATTTTCATATCTCTGCGGCTGTGGGTGGAATCCACCGACTTTTCCTTACAAAACATTTAGAAATCTGTGCCTCAAATACAGCAATTTTACAATCACTCCCAAATTAGCAATATCCCAACGTATTATATAAGGTAAATAAATAAATAAAGACTTTTTGTTCTATTACTAAGCCAACCTAGCGGAGTTAGGGCTATAAAGCCCTCACTTACACCCAAACTAGGTATTTACTATTTTGGTAATTTCACCACTCTGTTTTAGGGAGAAACTTCAGAGCATTGGGAAGAATAGATTTGAGCCAAAGTACGTTCCGTTGTCCCGGGGAAGGCCTGTACGCGGAGCCTACCAACTGCTACACATTCTACCGTTGTCAACTCACGTCAACCAAAGACGTCTTCCGAAATGTGCACCTCGTCTACACCGCCTTCGCTTTTCAGTGCTACGACGGCACAGTGTTTGACCCGTACTCCGGAGTCTGTAACAGCCCTCACGAGACGTCACGAAGCGAGTGCGGCTCCCTCACCAGACAGTCATGGAACTACGGGCAGCCCGGTCAACAGCAGGTACTGCCTGGTCCTACTGACAGCCAAGTGAGCCCGAGCAGCGAGAGCTCTAATCAAGCGGATCCTGGCTCTAAAGACTGCGCTGTAGAAGGTTTCCATCCCGTACAGGGTAGTTGCAAAAAATTTATTCGATGTGTAAATAATGGAAAGGGGAGTTATACAAAGTATGAGTTTGATTGCGGTCAAGGGACAGTGTGGGATCCGCAGTTAAATACATGTAATTTTCCCGATAAAGTTCCTGGATGCAGTGGAAATGAACAGGGTGAGGCAGGACAAAATGTAGGGGCAAGTGGTTATCCCAGTCAAAATGGTGGGCAAAGTGGAAGTGGTGTTCAAGGCGTCTCTCTTGAGCAGGGCGGACAAAGTGGAAGCGTTGGACAGGGAGGTTATCCTGGGCAGGGCGGACAAGGTGGACAGGGAGGCTCTTCTGGGCAGGGCGGACAAGGTGGACAGGGAGGTTATCCTGGGCAGGGCGGACAAAGTGGAAGTGGCGGACAGGGAGGTTATCCAGGACAGGGCGGACAAGGTGGACAGGGAGGCTCTCCTGGGCAGGGCGGACAAGGTGGACATGGAGGTTATCCTGGGCAGGGCGGACAAAGTGGAAGTGGGGGTCAAGGAGGCTCTCCAGGGCAGGGTGGACAAGGTGGACATGGAGGTTATCCTGGGCAGGGCGGACAAGGTGGACAGGGAGGCTCTCCAGGGCAGGGTGGACAAGGTGGACATGGAGGTTATCCTGGGCAGGGCGGACAAGGTGGACAGGGAGGCTCTTCTGGGCAGGGCGGACAAGGTGGAAATGGGGGACAGGGCGGGCAAGGTGGACAGGGAGGTTATCCTGGGCAGGGCGGACAAAGTGGAAGTGGGGGACAGGGAGGTTATCCAGGACAGGGCGGACAAGGTGGCTCACCTGGGCAGGGCGGACAAGGTGGCTCACCTGGGCAGGGCGGACAAGGTGGGCAGGGAGGTTATCCTGGGCAGGGCGGACAAAGTGGAAGTGGGGGACAGGGAGGTTATCCAGGACAGGGCGGACAAGGTGGACAGGGAGGTTATCCTGGGCAGGGCGGACAAAGTGGAAGTGGGGGACAGGGAGGTTATCCAGGACAGGGTGGGCAAAGTGGACAGGGAGGCTCTCCTGGGCAGGGCGGACAAGGTGGACAGGGAGGTTATCCAGGGCAGGGTGGACAAAGTGGACTGGGAGGTAATCCAGGACAGGGCGGACAAAGTGGACAGGGAGGTTATCCTGGGCAAGGTGGAAGCAGTGGACAAACCGAACAGGGGAAGCCTGTCGGACCAAGTGGAGGACCGGTACAGGCAGGACAGGGAGGGCAGAGCACAGAGCCACAGACAGCGTCCCTTTCTAGTACGGAGCCGTGTTCAAGCGAAGGATTCTTTTCTGTCGATGGCAATTGTCGGCGTTTTGTGCGATGCGTGAGTGATGGCGCTGGTGGATACACTAAATATGACTTTGATTGTGGACCTGGCACCGTTTGGGACCCCAAGGTTAGTGCATGTAATTACCCATACCTTGTTCCTGGATGTGGAGGGGAAGGTGGCACAGTCAATGAAGCTCAAGGCAATGAAGATGGCCAAAATGGACAGGGAGGCGACAAAGGACAAGAATCTGGATCCAATGGTTACCCCAATGGTCCGAGTGGAGGTGATGATAGTAGTCAGAACGAACTTGACAACGGAGATGAGCAACATGCTACTAGTAGCCCAACCAGTACCGAAATATGCTCGCAAGAAGGTTTCTTCCCTGTGGGGGCCAAGTGTAAACAATTTATTCGCTGTATTGATAATGGCAATGGAGGCTATACCAAATATGATTTTGAATGTGGAGAAGGAACTGTTTGGGACTCTCAATTGAACACTTGTAATTATCCTCACATGGTACCGGGATGTGGAAAAGAAGAAAATAGCGGCAGCGGAGCAGGCAACAGCGGACAAACTGGACAAGAAAATGGTGAAGCCGTGCAAGGGTCTCAAGGAGGTGGCTACCCTACTCAGGGTGGTTACCAAACTCAAGGACCTCAGGGCAGCTACCACACTCAAAGTGGTTACCCTGGGCAAGGGCGTATCAATGGACCCAACTCACGTAAGTCGAAAAAATAATTATTTTACACTGCCCACAGTGCAATAATGCCGATTATGTGTTCCAGATCACATTGGTTTTTTAAGTCACTCCTAGACGAAAGAAATAAAGAAATTTGACAGTATATTATTTTCAAATTGGAACTAAGGCGGGGTTTCCACCGACCTCGTTTGTGAAAGCTACCGCCGCGATATTGACGTAGTAGCAGACATTTTTAGACTGTCTTTAATGTCAGCTACCACGTCAATATCACGGTAGCTTTCACAAACGATTGCCTATTGTATATTTTAACAATTCATATTGCGTTGTACTGTATTCCCCTATATTATTACTGCAAACCTCCAAGAAATTACCACCATAATATCTCTAAGTCATAACCTAAAAGTATCTATTTTTGACTCAACAGAATCCAAAGGCAAACCAAGCAAGAAAATTCCAGGCCATCTTCGAAACACAACCCCTGCTGGTATTTACTTCCCTCGTGCTACTTCGGCCGAGCAGTCACAAACATCATCTTCCCAGTCTTCGCAAATGTCATCCAGTCAAAGTCAGTTTGAGTCCTCTCAGACAAGTTCGACAGCATCGACGTCATTTTCAAACAAGACTGAATCAACATCATCGTCACAAAGCAGTAGCTCGAGCTCATTTACGACCTCTAGTCAAGAACAGACTGCTACCACAGCAGCTATGAACCAGCAAGGCAGCTCATCTAGTCAGTCAGCCACTAATCAAGGATCGTCTTCTTCACAAAGCAACCAGAGTTCTAATCAAGGCAGTCAAAATTCCAACCAAGGAAGTCAGAGTTCCAGCCAAGGAAGTCAAAGTTCCAGCCAGGGAAGTCAAGGCTCGAGCCAAAATAGTCAAAATTCCGCCTCTAACCAGAGCAATCAAAGCTCAGGTGCTCAGAGTTCCAATCAAAGTAATCAAAATTCCAATCAAGGCAGCCAAAGTTCTAACCAAGGCAGTCAGTCAGCATCTACAGCAACTTCTTCCACCTCTGGTAGTCAGAGCTCATCGGCAAGTCAAGGAAGTCAAACTACGACATCTGCCAGTCAAAGTTCTTCAAACCAGCAATCTAACCAATCAGGATCACAAACCCAGGAATCTGCCTCAAACAGTCAAAACCAAGGAAATCAATCAGCATCATCATCATCATCGTCGTCAGGGTCTAACCAGGCCGGTTCGCAATCTAGTGGCAATCAGTCTGGATCAAACCAAGGACAATCTTCAAGTCAACAAGGAGTTACGAAACCAATGAAACCAGAAGTGACTCCTACAACACCTAAACCACAAAAGCCAACAACGAAAAAACCTGGTCAGACAACGAAGGCTCCCCCTCTGCAGCGACCAACAACGTCTTCCCCTCAACAAGGAGTTTCATCAAGACCTGAACAACCCAGTACAATGAAACCAAGTCAGCAAAATCAAGGGCAAAAGCCTCAACAAAATCAACCTCAAGGCAGTCGGCCTCAGCAAGGTCAGAACCAATCTCAAGGTCAACAATCCGGCCAAGGACAAGGTCAAATCGCTCAATGCTCATCGGAAGGTTTTCACCCTTATCCAGGCAACTGCAAGAAGTTTATTCGCTGTGTCAGCAACGGTAAAGGAGGCTTCACGAAGTATGAGTTTGATTGTGGTCCTGGAACTGTGTGGGACCCCGATATCACCACCTGCAATCATGAATGGGCCGTTAATAGAGACTGTACCAGTAGCAGTGGCAGCCAGCAACAAGGGAATAATAATAACAATGGTCAGAGTAATAATAATAGTGGACAAGATAACAATAAGCTCCCGCCTAATAACAACTACTTGCCCCCAAATAACGGCAATGGCCAGGGCTACCCCAGTGACAATCATAACACTCAAGAAAATAACTACGGACAGCAGCCACCTTATAATTATGGAGAGCAGTCTGCTGGCTCTACTGGGCAACAACCTTCTAATAGCAATAGTCCGTCAAGCAGCAGCAACAACAACGGACAGCAGCCACCCTATAACTACGGAGGACAGCCCGCTAATAATGCTAATCAGCAGTCACCAAATAATAATTACGGTCAATCTCCAAATGGTAATGTACAGAGACCGCCTAACAGCAATGGCGTACAGAAACCGTCCAATAGTAACCACGATAACAGCAACAACAAAGGTCACAAATGTCAAGCTGAAGGTTTTCATCCGTATCCTGGAGATTGCAAGAAGTTTATTCGCTGCGTTGACAATGGCAAAGGAGGACTTACAAAGTACGAATTTGATTGCGGACCCGGTACAGTGTGGGACACTGACTATAATACTTGCAACCATGAATATGCTGTTCAGAGGGATTGTGGATCACCACAGAATTCCAATGGGCAAAATCAACAGGAAAACAACAACGAGCAGGGGCAGTATCAACAGGGTAGCAATAACAAGAAACCTCCATCCAACAACTATGGCCAAGAAAATAACAATGAGGCCCCACAAAATAATTATGGACAAGGAAATAATAACTACGGACCACCCCAAAACAACTACGGTCAAGGAGATAACAATGGATTACCAGCAAACAATTATGGACAAGACAATAATGAACAACCAAATAACAACAACGATGGTAACGAGAACAATTCAAGTGGCAATCCTGATAACAGCAGCAAACCAAGCAAAAACCCCAACGTGAAGTGCGAAAAAGCCGGCTTTTTCCCGGACCCAGATGACTGTAAAAAGTTCTACCGATGCGTTGACTGGGATGGTGATAAGGGCCAGAGATTTTCGGTATACTTCTTTACATGTGGAGAAGGAACCATATGGGATCCAGCGTTAGAGACTTGTAATCATGAAGAATCTGTATACCCTCCGAGGAGTTGCCCTCAAAAGAACCAACACAATGAAACACAGACTGAAGGTACCACCGAAGGCTCCACTGATGGAACAACTTCTGGACAGACAGATATAACATCAGAGGGTACCGAGAGCACTCACATCACAACGGAGGGCTATACTGACAGTGCACCTTCGACTATTAGTGAAGGCACAACTCAAACACCGCAGACTACGACTGAAAGCACAACTCAAACACCGACAGACAGTACAACGCAGCCGACGGACAGCACTACTCAGTACACGGAGAGCTCGACACAATCAACAACAGAAAGTACCACTCAGTCATCAACTGAAGGGACAACGCAAGTTACTACTGAGGGATCGACAGACGCACAGACCGACTCGACTACACAATCTCCACCCAATACAGCCGAACTTCCAGAACCTCCTGAGCCATCTGAATCGTCCAACTCCTCATGTCCATCGCTCAATGAAGATCAAGTTGCATTCGTCTGCCCAACAGGATTCAGAAGACATCCGCAGGACTGCAACTCCTTCTACCAGTGCACTATCGACAAAGACACAGGAGATGTGAATGTGATGGTATTGTCCTGCAAGAACAGCACGGTCTACGATGAGAGAAGAGTGCAGTGTTTGCCACCCGGTAATTACAATTCACAGTCTCTGCATGTTGCATGACTCATTTCTCAGACAACACTCAAATTTTATTTGCTCAATCGTAACAAGCATTGCATTAATAGATTATAATAACCGTTTTTCCAGACGAAACGAAAGAGTGCACGAGTAAATCGAAGCGGAGGTTCTACCGCAGAACCAATGACCAAGACCTGTCTGTGATTAAAGTGGGCGCAGGGCAGAGCCTGTGCCCGGGCGGGGAAGGTAGCCACGCTTACGAGGGCGACTGCCAACGCTACTACAAGTGTAAGAGGGATGACGAGGGGCACCTTATAGGTAGGTACTTGGTCTGGCAGAAGACACATTTTTTATTGCTTTCCTTTTATAAAAGACTCGTAAGCACCCGCTGATTTGACTGCTTAACAGATCAATTTTTGTATGGCTTACAGGCTACCTTTACCAATGTCCGAAGGGCCACTCGTTCTGGGAGGTGACCCGCAGGTGCGAAAAGGACATCGGGCTGCCGACCTGCAAGAAAACCCTAAAGGCTTCCCCAAAAACCTTGAAATTCATGTCCACGAAAGTTCCTATCGAAAACTTCAACGAAGTCGACATTAGATAAGAAAATATTTTGAGAATACGAACAAATCTATAATAGTTATTAGCCTAGTTTATTATTTATTTAGTGAGTACTTTACCAAGTACCTGGTATACTCCAAACATGTTGAACGAATATTTTCTACAAGTAGGATAATATTGTGATCGACCACTGGCTGTATCCTCTGTAAATAAGGGCACAAGGGGTTATCACTGGTTTTTCAGAATCAACTTACTGTAAAATTATACACATTATTACGGTAATCAAAAGCAAGTGATCATCTCTCAATTAGTTTTATCTTGAGCGAAGTAGGTTGTATAATAGTATATGTTTTAGATGTCTAGATAATCATTTATTGATGCTTAACTGTTCCAATGTTTTTCTTTGTACAACTAGTGGCATTGTTCGATATTAGGCGCAAGGTTACACATTATTCTGAAGTTGGCGGCTGTATTACAGCCAACCAAAGAACTGATTATTAAAAACTGTTCTACTTTATTAATAAAATAATTGTTAGGTACTAGTACAAGGTAGAAAAATAGTATTTAAAAATACAGGAAAATTGAAAATGGTTGCCAGCAATTAAATCTTTGAACTAGACTACCTAGGTACCGAGCAAAAGGCAACATTGTCGCCAATTGGCCATACTCGTATCGTAGCAGGCCTATCGTACAAAATCAGCTTGAGCGACCTGTATTAAGGAAATGGGGAATAGCGCGTAGTTGTTATAAGTTCGTACGTATTGTAGTTGTTGTAGCTTAGCCGTTTGTGCCATGTATAAACTGTATTAACTTAAATTCGTTGTTCATTAAAGACGCTACGAAGTGTGCATTGTAGTGCCTGTAATTTGCTGTAATGTGAATGGTGGAAGTGATGTGTCCAAATAAACTGTATAAAACAACCCGTGCATACTTTCCTATTTATCATAGTATAGACCTATCAATAATAATTAGATAAAAGACAATGAAATAAATCGTATAAATTTTACATCATTACAACAGGCCAACGGCAAATTCCAATAATTAATTGGTGGCAGGGGGGCCCCCAAGGATTAATTAATAAATTTGTAACAGTTATGATTGTTTGTATAATAAGAAACATAAAATAGCTGTAAAAATTCATAAGAATGAGAAAAACTATAATCTTGAGAAAGAAAAACATACTGAGATAGATAATATGAGTAGTTGCATAGTAAAAAATTGTCATAGGGTTACATTTCGGT
This sequence comes from Psococerastis gibbosa, assembly GCA_963971405.1. Classification (NCBI taxonomy): domain Eukaryota; kingdom Metazoa; phylum Arthropoda; class Insecta; order Psocodea; family Psocidae; genus Psococerastis; species Psococerastis gibbosa. The sequence goes on along the minus strand of OZ020490.1, from coordinate 83,573 downwards.
TGCCTCGACTTTCCCTAACCCAAAGCAGTGGATTGAGCGATGGGACGATTAAATAGTCTATAGAACAAGCAAACCAATCATAATCACTGCAGGGTATGCAATATCCTTAATTTAATGAATAAAATATTTTTTATTTCTTACTAGACATACAAAATGTTACAAGGGAAAGCAGCATGCTCGGGTTTTTAACTCTTTTGCAACGGTTGAAAGGTTCCACAGAAAACTTATTTTTTAAGATATTTTAAAATGAAAATTGAGTCTTTCCTTGTTTTTGTTGTTTGTCCGAGAACCAAGGGGCAAGTCATTTATTGGGTTTCATTTACATTAATAGGCCTAACGACTAAAATAAGATGTGTGTGATTTTAAAGAAAAAAGTATAAAGTATTATCTTTTAATGAAACATTTGTTTTTTTTTAATTTAATAGGGTAAAACCGCCCAAAATTGAGTTAACCGAAAATAAAGCATTGTCCCGAGACATGAATTTCGTGGACATAGGCTATGACCAAGCGTGGAAAGAAAAACCGGTTCAAGCGCAAAAAATTGGAAATTCGTTTTATCGCTTATAAATACGATCCAAGTGACATGGCCTTGTAAACAGCGCCAAGCGAAAGTGGCAAAATTTTAGTTGCAGTTGTCCTGCCCTATCCGCATGTCCTGTCTTATGGCCAAAGGCTTGCGCTGAAAAATGGATTTTTTGTAAAGTTAATTGTTCTTTTCATGAACCCTGGCACTTAGCACATAGGTCAATGCGTATTGGACTTGGCCCGTTACTTGGGTTTTACATGGTGGCGCTTAGTACGTTTCTTTCACTTTTTCGACTTTTCCAATTCTTTTTTCATCACAATGTTGGACAGTTTTTTAATTTGTTAGGTTGTCTAATAAGTATATCATAAGTATTTTTTGAGATAATTATATTCTGGTATGAAGTGGTAAGGAGACATGATGGCATAAAAAAAGATAATAACTCAAAATAATGATTTTGGCGCTTAACCCGTGCATACGTGGAGCTGAAGAGGGCGTGCCAGGATCGAGGGGAGTGGAGACATCAATGCCCCATTTTGCTGCCAACCAGCCAGGCGGCTGTAACGTGAAGAAGAAGTCATACTATTCCTAACTTACGAACAATATACTGTATATACCGCAGTGCCGGATTTATATTTCCGCCGCCCCATGTACATACCTTTCTAAAATAGTAATTTTCCATTTTTAGTAAAGGGGATTTATTGAAAGTATAAAAAAACCATGGGAAAACCACTGAACGTGTTTGACTTTTATCCTCTGAAATCTGCCGCCTGTACGGCCTATTTATAAATCCAGGCAGGACTGATATACTGTTGTGGGGACCACTTAGTCCCACATGTGTAATAACCAGTCTGCTTCCAGCTTCACCTTTTTCCCGGTAGATGGCGCTGTTCACATTCAGATAATTCAATATTCCTCAATCTTCCTTTTACGTATTTATTTCTCTTATTCAATAATATCTTTAATCTACCCTCTGTGTCTCATCAGCTCCTTTAGCTGTGGACACAGAGTTGGTTTTTCTATATGGAAGCAGGCTGGATCAAATTCAATATTAATTGTAAGCATGTATCGTTCTCGTCTCACAGCTCATATTGTAACCACTGTGTGTTAAATTACTCTAACTTGAGTCGAAGCACTGCAATACAAACCAATTCAAGTCTACACTGCCTATTCAATTGCATCGTCCATCGACAAGCTACACTGTATTAATTACAATACACCGTACAGACTCAATAAATGATCTCCCTATGGGTGTACAATATACTGTATATATTGTAGTAATACTATAGCCTATTAAGTATTAATGGTACTTACAATGCCGAGCCTAGCTTTTGTTTGGGAGAGGGTCAAACTTTTTTTATATTATTTTATTCTATCCCCTGTAAATCCCTTTTATTTCGGACACCTTGGAACACCACTCTGGGCACGGCCTTGGTAGGCCTACCATAAGGAGATACAAATGTCCCACGCAACGATGAAAGGGACTGACTTTTCATACGGTACCTGTACCTTAATTGTAATGCACGATAATAATAATTCGTGTATATTTATTAATTGTTTACATCAGTAAATAAAAGCTCAAGTGTCCCCGGCCCTCATACGAACAGAGTCAGCATCAGCTCTGTACCTGACACCTGAAAATATGCACCATATCAACCTGACGATAATACCAGTACGTGACTAACACAATCAATGCACAACAATATGCATGTGAGGACACATTTTTCAATTATGAAGAAACCTTGGTCCCTGACCTTGTGTAGCGTAGGGAGCCTGTTCGAACACAGTAGCCAGTCAGCGGTCTTATACTCAGCCAGTAAGCAGTAATTGAGGTATACCGCAGGCATGGCCGAAGCTGGTGCGAGTGTCAACCCCAGTGGACCTGTGCTGCCCGCCCGCGTCTGGTAAGTACACAACACCTGTACATAACCAGTTCTCCGTCTCTTGGAGCACACGAGGTGTTCATCATTTTCTTGTGACGGTAGTGTAAGCATCCCAACACAAAACCACAATATGTGTACTCTCCCGTCGTACACACCGCTGGCTCATTGTAGTACCAGATATAACACGGAAATAAAGTGACCTTAGATTATAAAACCGATTTTGTAATCACTATATATGTTTCGCAGCCAGCAGCCCGCACAGCAGAGGCTTCTAAAGTTATACAGTACATGAATAATGGAAGGCCATGATGAATAATTATGAATTGATACTATTTGCAGCGTTTCGGACAAGCTGCGGTTGGTAGAGGAGCCAGCGATGGAGCCGGACGAGTGGCGGAGAGGCCGGAAGACGTGGCTCGCGGCCGTGGTGGCGCTGCCGCTGGTCGGTCTCTGCCTGCTGCTGGGGGTCTACCTGTTGGCAACCTCTACTCCCACTACGCCCCACCATGGTATGCATTTCACATACAAATTTTCCCTATAAGTCATATGGTAACTGATGGTAATTGTCAATTTTTAATTGTCAGCTTGAACCCACGCAATGAGCTGTTGCCATGGCAGCGTTCTTTATTGTCCCCTTTACAATAATAAAGTAAAACGTAAATCTTTATTCCATGAAAAAGTAGGTAGCCTACACTATTTTAGTATTAGTGGTTCAGAGGGGCATCGTTAGAATCTTCCCGTGATGGGCCCCTTATGCTAAGATTAATTAGGTACTAATTGAATTGAATTGAAAACGACTTTATTGCAAAAAACAAAACAAAAGGCGAACAATAAGGCTATTAAGTCTCCTTTTCATGCTAACCTTAAAAAACAAAAATACATTAATAGTATTATTTATTGATATATGCTTAAAATTAAATGGAGAACAAACAAGAGAGGAAGAGAAAAAAAGAGAAAAAAGAAGGATAGGGGGGGGGGATCCATTGTCGTCACCATTATGAGACCGGAGATAATAACAGCTCATCGGAGGTGTATATGGAACTTGGTCGCGTTGATATAAACTAACTTAAAAGACTGACATAAACAAACTAAATTATTATTAATACGGTAAACATAATACTTAGAATATGAGAAGGGAAAAATAATAATGTAAATAAATAAAATAGTGAAATGAACAATGTATGGGTCGGGCTTGAATGTACGTAAGTTTTGCCCCCGGTTATAATCTCGTCCCTACCCTATGTTGAACCAACCCTGTTGGTCCGATTTGTGTTTTTATCAGTGGTTTCCAACCGGTGGACCACCAACAACTTATAAAAAAAGTTTCATAACAACTTTGTCGTACCGGTACACTAAAATCGTACTGTAAGCTAAATATAGTGATATCCCTGTAAGCCTTCTAATTATTTAAAGAACCGGTCCGAGTTTCCTCGAACATGCCTTCCAATTTATCAAAATTAGTAGATAGAGAAAATGAGTAATATCATGGTAAATAATTTTCCTATGGTTAAATTTCCGATATCTCGGGGGGGGGGGGGGGTGTCCCCCTGACGTCACTGGAGGTGAGGTAAATTCTAGATAGGTCAGACCAACACATTACCACACAGCAATACTGGCAGGGCACGCAATGCATTTGAGCGTGAATTTTCTATATTTTTTTTTCAAAAAAACATTTTTTTTAGCAAAACCAAATACTTTTCTGTTTTCTGGAAAAGCAACCTGTCCGGTTTCGTTACTCAATTTAACACCTAGAACAAGCCTGAAGGTAGAAATCATCGATAGAAAGGTTTCGCAGAAAAATTATTTTTTAGTCATTTTTCATTAAAATTTAGTTATTTTTATATTTTTACCCCAAGAAGCAACCTATCAAGGGGCAAGCGACCCCACGCATTTCGTTAATATTAATAACGACTACAATATATGTGAATTTAAAAGAAATCGTTGCAGCCGTTTTTGAGAAATAATTTTTTTAGACGTTTTTTTAGGAGTTTTTTGAGAATAAAACCCCCCAAATTAAGATAGCCCCAAATAAAAATTGTTCCGAGGCATGATTTTTGTGAACCTACATGCCGAATTTCATCAAGCTCGACCGAGTAGTTTGCCCGGAAATCGACGCACAGGCAGACAGACAGACATTTCGTAAAAACCACTTTTTTGGTTCCTGGGACCTCAAAACGTGTCAATCCGTTGAAATTTCGGAATCGAAAATTTCGACCGTCACAAAGCTTTCCTTATTTAAATTGGAAAGCAAAAATACAATAATAATATAGATGTAAGGGGTGGTCTGCAGCGACACATTGTCCACAGACCGTCACTGGTTTATATTATTGTACCTTTTTTTGCTAGTTGTTGCGCATTAGTTGATGTAGGTTTGGCAAGGCCAGTTTCTCATTTAAGCTGGCAGATGGATAGTTGTAAATTGGTAGGGTGTGCTCCTCCCCCGGCAAGGACGCTCAGTTTTTAATTTGCTTCAACTGTCGCAAAGTACACTTGTCTTGTCGTAAGAGTTTAAATCTAGCATGGCTTATAGTATGGTAGCCTACCCTTATAAAAATAGCTTGCTTATCTCACTAACCACCTCAGTTGTTAATCTATGTCAACGCCTAAATATATGTACCTATTTGTTGGTTTTTGCAATATCCAGTAGACCCCACGACCTGCAAATGGTATTTGCAACTGACAAGTGGAAACCGGCTGGATGTCTTGAAAAGTTTGCAGAAATGTAAGTTCATCTCTGCAAACATGTGGTTATGCAATGGTGTGAAACAGCACACTAACAAGTCCAATAATTGGTTGGCAGCATGACTGTAGGACGAGCTGCAACCAATCCCTATCCCAATGCTTCCTTCAACAGCAATTTAATTTTGAGTTTGATTTAATTAGATCTGGCAGAAAAAAACGAAGAAACGTTTTTGTGACCGTCAAGGTCCGAAGACCGAAGTCAAAGACCGAAAAAGGTTCAAACTTCAAATAGCCCGAGTTGACAGTTAGTTGTAGCTTTGTTTGACTTTTAGAGCTGCAATTATAATTATTATCGTTACTCCTTTCCTATCTAGGCCTAAACGCTTAGTACATGAAAAGCTTTGTGATATGGTCCAAGTGTTGGATTTTGAGATTTCACTTGATGTACACGTTTTGAGGTCACAGCCCTACTATAGTAGCCTATCCCATAAAAGTGTTTTTTCCGTCTGTCCGTTTGTCTGTCTCTTCGTTGATTTGTGGCCAAATTACTTGATGGATTATGAGGCAAAGTAGCAGTACGTTCACAAAACTCATCCCTCGGGATATTTGGGGCTAACTGAATTTTGTGATGTTTTATCCTCCACAAACTCCAAGTTTATCTGAAAAACAGCGGCAAAACCCAAAATGTCGCTCGCCCAGACTCTATTTTCATGACAGATGACTGAAAAATAGTTGTTCGCGGAACCTTTCCATCTATGCTTTCAAACTTCAGGCTTGTTTTACGTGTTATGCTTTCTATAACTTCATGTATATAATATACAATAACACCGAACCGTTTTCTTTCCCAAGAAAAGTTATTTTGGGTTTGAATAAATAATTGTTTTTGGAAGAAATTATGGATAACTTATGTTCCAATATGGCATCCCCTGCCATTACTTTACTGTGTTGTAAAATATTAATTTAGTCTGCCCGCTCTAGACCATACAATCGTCCCATCGATCAATATCTACTATACCAAAGTTAATTTTGTGTTATATATACCATAATATATATAACACCGCAATGTACCTATATACTGTCTATAGTATAGTAGCGTATAATAATAATTCTATAAAGCATTTAAGCAATATTAAACAACAATCAGTCAACTTTGGCTGCGTGATCACCCTTTTGAAATTAACATTTTCGCAAAAACAACACAAAAATGGAAAGTGAATAAATTAACTTCGTATCTAGATACTAACAAAAGTAAAAGAAATCTTGAAGAAAATGTTGTAGCGGTAATAGACAATACAAGCGCTATTTTAGGAGCATATGGCAATGGCGCAGCAACTCACTGAATGCCATTTTTATTTTGGTTTTCAGGAAAACTTTTGGCTCGTCCTACCCGCAAAATTTTCATTGTCGATGTAAACCACAGCGATGTCCAGAGCAAGCAGAAAATTGAAAATCTTGAGAGTTGTCTGCAGCTGCACAGGTTTGCCGAGGTGTACCTGGTCCTCGTCAACAGGTACACCAACCAGCCCGTCGACCTGGCCCACTACGAAGCTCTCAAGCTCAAATATCACAATTTCCATTACTTAATTCATAACCCCACTGCATTCTTCAGTGATTCCATTTTTGGAGATACTCTAAAAGAAGGTCATACACTCAGACAGTTACTGTTCAAGGCACAGCTTCTTACGTTGTGGAGGTATGGTGGAATCGTTTTATCGCCATTCTGGTGCCCACTTAAAGCTCTCAACAAAACTGTTTTTGAGCAAGGCAAAGGAAATTTGGTGGTGGGGATGTATAACGACCGGGTGGGCGTTCTGGCCGCCCGCGACAGCTGCCACGCCAGGGTCTTCGACCTCATGAGACAAATGTGCAACGCCTCCCAACTCGGCAAGTCATTTGAAAGCGATCTCATTGATAGGACCATAGTCACCTCCAAAAAGGGCATTGCAATGTTGGGTTTCCCACAGCTGTGTAATAATGTAACGAAAAGCGACCAATGCTGGCTTATGAAGAACAACGAGCAGGTGACTGTAATCAGGCCCATTGTACTGCCTGCCAGGACCAATGCGACTTTGGTGGAAGCCCTAAGACAAAGGGCCCCACAACAAAAAAGAGCACCTGTATATTTTCACAGATTTTTTATCTTCCCTCAAAACTAGTTTTATTTCAATGAATAGCCTAATTGAATTGAATGACCTACGAATGAAGACAAAAATATCGGCTTAGCCCATCTTAAGATAAGTATTTTTTATATTTATATAAAAAATTGCTAACTTTTCCCTCATTGATCTTAAAATAAGTACTCCGCTCATTGAATAAGTTTTGTGGACATTTTAAATGTATATCGGCGTATTAGCCTATTTTTAGGCATACTCAAAATTATGTTACATTAGACTATTTAAATTTCACTAGTGTATGGATATTAGCAGGCCTATTAAGGTTTGTTCAAATGCTAGTCTTACTATTTAATTATGCAACTGACAAGTCACAGCCGTTTGTTTGTACAACAATAAATAATTATTGTTAAGCTTTGTTAAATTGACGATGATCTAGTGCCCAAAACGGGAAGTCGAATAGTTTTAGAAATATTCTTTTGACGGAGTTCATTAATGTTTATGACTATGACAAAGTTGAAAGTATTTAAATTATTATTACTTACCTACTCCATGTTCTGATCTACGTGTTCTTGAATGGCACCACCACCACATTATTCCTGAACTTAATATCAGGCCTGACCAAAGTCCAGCCATTGTAGCAAATAATGGACTGCTGCAAAAACATGAGGATAATAATATTACCGTACTGTCAGCAACAATTGTTAGACCTATTCAAACTAAAATCTAGTGAATCTCTTTCATTCGAAGAGATGACACGCACAGTACCATGACATTTTTTCAAGTTAGTCAAATTTTATGTTTTCGTGTACTAAGAAGGCCACCACACCTCCATCATACACAGATACTATAGGAGTATAGGACAATATAAGGTAGTCTCACCCATTATTTTAGTTTTCATACAACTTAAACATTAAAAATCATGACTGCCCCAAGTCTTTACAAAGGCCTATAATATGTGTAACTCAATGATCCAGATCCATTTCCACTGAGCCTACCATCATTCAGGGCCCAGCTATCGTGGGCATTATGAGTAGGCCCGAGCCATATAATAGGGTGTTGTATAGGTAGTTTTTTTGAAGTGACAACGCCTAATATAAATCGATGAGCGCTGGCTGGAACACTAGGTGCATGTACGAAAAAGTGTAGCCTAACGCAGGTCGGTAACGCGGGCCAGTAACGTGGGTTTAAAGCAACTTTTTGGGCAGATGTAGAAGGTCTATCTCAATTTAAATTATACGCATGTAAACAAAAAATAACAAAAACTTAGAGTTTTAGAAAAACTTGTTATAACAACCCGAATTAGTAAAACCCAAATAATCGTTAAGAAATTAACTTTGTCTAAGAAACCCACTTGTGTTAGTATAAAACCCACATAAAACAATTGCATCTTCTCCTCGAGTTGAGCAAGTCTCAAATCGCAGATAAGGTGTAACTGTGCTAGTGGGTTTCCCTCTGTAGATGGCAGTTCTTGCCGAAAGCGCTCAGGGTTTTATACTAACACAAGTGGGTTTCTTAGACAAAGTTAATTTCTTAACGATTATTTGGGTTTTACTAATTCGGGTTGTTATAACAAGTTTTTCTAAAAAAAGTTTTTGTTATTTTTTGTTTATTAAAATGAAATACCACGAAGTCACGAGTAATCTAATTATTTATGTTATACGCATGTCTTCGTCTATTCTTCCTCTTTCAGGCGCATATTCCACCTACGCCAATAGTCAATACCACATTTACTATTGACTATTACTATTGACTATTAACGTAGGTGGAATAATCGCCTCAGTCGTGATAGGGCAAGGGGTTCGACTTTTGGGGGTGGAAACATGACGAGGTGCGCCCAAATTTTCATCGAAAATAGGCCTTTTTCGGCCGCGTCTTTAGTTCTTTTCCACATTTCATACTCTTTCCAGACATATATTCAGTTTTACACAGATTACACTGTCCGTTTCTCCGTTCAGGCTCAGGTGAGTGTTCAAGTCATCCGTGTTTCGGTGGAAAACAGGTTCAAATGGTACTTTTCCAATTACATATATAGAGCAAATCAATTCCATAGTCTGCAATTTTCAACCGAAATTAATTTTTAATGTCTCATTAGAAGCAGTATGAATTAAGATTGTTTCAAACGAGTATAAAAATATAGTTTTCAAATTTACCCCTTCACCCCTTAAACACGAGTGGAACACAAAATTTGTAAAAAAAAATTACGCATTTCCAGCAATCGCTATTGAATTGCAAGGGCGGGTTTAAAGCAAGTTTTTGGGCTGATGTGGAAGTACTATCTTAATTTAAATTATCCCCATGCCTGTCTATTCTTCCTCTTTCAGGCCATGCTATAGTCTATTTGTGGTGATCAAGCAAGCTTTGGGGGTGTGAAACGTCAAGGGGTGCGCACGATTTTCAACAAAACCTCTTTCGGCCGCGTTGTTATCTATTTAAAAAATTCAAACTACTTAAAGGATTTTCCACATTTCTTTCTCTTCCCAGCCATATATTATTTAAGTTAATTAGGTAATTCAGTTTAAGTTCATTTAGGCGTTGTCACGATAAACTATCGTCCGCAATCCGACTTTACAACCGACTTACAGGCAACCATTTTTCTAGAGCCTTTGTGTGTATTTTTTGGTTGCGTGTGAATTGTGCCTACTGTGTCACCATTGCAAGTGTCATCGTTGTAGACCTGTTCTGTTGATTGCTCAAATAAAAGACTATTATTATTATTAATATAAATGAATTTTAATGTCTTGACGAGGTGTAGGGGAAATTTAAACAAAATGGAGACAACAGCAGGAGGCAATTACAGGGGGGACCCTGTAAACCATGACAAGTGCCATGCACAGCCGAGTGTGCGACTGATGGCTGCATCAACTTCAGAAAACTTCCCAATGAGAATGAACTACTAATGAAGTACTAGCATGATGATAATGACACAATCGTCTGATTTTGACGATTTAACGTAGTACTTACTTGTTGAATGCTTTTGTTATCCCATAGCTGTTGATTTATTATACTGTACTTGATTACATAATGTAACAGAATAACGTATTGATAAATTGTCTATAGACCCTTACTGGTAGACGCTTACAATTTATTTATGCTGGGTGGTGAAATTGAAATATGTAGTGAAAGTCTCATAAAAATTCAATATAATAAGTTTACAAAACAACTACAGCACTGAGCACTTAAAAACAAACAAAAAAAATAGAAAATATTTCCAACATTTTCAAACAATAAATTTTTGGGGCCTCTTTGTAGGCCCCAAATGAATTTGAGTAGCCAATCAGTAAGGCACTATATAGAGCCCTACCAACCATATACATGGATTACTACCACGGCACCTAGTCCACGCTGAACAAATGTCTTCCCTTTTGGTCACGTGACAAAAAGGGGTATTATGGCAAGAAGTGGTTGACTCCATTGCCTTCAATGCGATTTAGACGTATTTCATTGCCTGTTATTTAATCTATTTACCCATTTATTGAGTTTTTCTTTAGTTTGACATAATGGTCATATCTTGCTCTGCTTATAAATGCCCTAATAGGTTCAAGATATGTCGAGAAACGGGGGAAAATATTACTTTTCGCAAGTAAGTGTTCGCATGGTTTGGTCATTAGTTGAGGCAACATTTATGGGTTTATTTCAGTTTTCTTAATCATTATGTTAACAAATTGCACACCTTCAATTGTCCTCAAGGCCGTAGCCAAGGGGGGATCCTTGGGGGGCGGTCGCCCCCCCCCCCCCCCCCGAGTGAAATAGCATTATTCTAGTTAGAATGTACTTTTGAAGGAAATTAAGAGAAATTATTACTCAAGTAAGGGAAACGCGATATTTGTTGGGCCACCGCCCCCCCCCCCAAATTTTTTTCTGAAACCGTCCCTGCCCCGAAATGAAATGGCTTGACACTAGATAGAATCGGATTTTGAGAGGAAACAGAAAAACCACTATGTAATAACAAATGAAATTTTAACCCCCCCCCTAAAAAAAATCCTGGGTACGGCCTTGATTGTCCTGTATAACTAATACTAATTATTATGATTATTATTATTGTTTCAACCTCAAGGCATTTTTTAGTTTGTCAAGTTTAAAATTATTTTAGGAAGCTGATAATTCCAGCAGCCTAAGTAGGCCTGCAGAACCTAAGTTTTGATAGTGAATAAAAATAGCGAAACACTATAAGGCAAATTTACAGAGGAAAAAGGTTTTTTTATTTCCCATTTGGGTGAATTTCGTGGCTTTCTTGCAAATCACACGTACTGCAAAATGTCTAGAAATTATTAGGCTTATTGATATTGGCATCCCTAAATCAACAGCATTGGCCTACTACACTGCAATATTTTTTCATCGATGATAGCACACAGAATATTCACATCGTGTAAGCATAATAAGTAGGCTATGAGATTTCAAAATTCGAATGCCGGTGTTGGTGGATCAGGGACGGATCCAGCTCACCATGGGGGGGGGGGGTAGCTGTGGGTCAAAATAGGAAAAACCTATGTAGTATCGATTAAATCAGAGCGTTATAAAAATTAACTTATAAAATAGATTTACTGATTTTTTTTTTTTTTTGGGGGGGGATATCCGCCCCCTGTCTCCGTCCATGGGGTGGATCCAGGGGGAGAACCTGCCTCCCTGTATCCGTCCATGGGGTCTAGCCAGATGAGTGACTACTTATTATTTTTATATTCTGCTTATTCTAGTTGAAGTGTAGTCAAGGACAGATGAAGGGGGGAGCTGCCCCCAAAATCTTATAAGCTAGCCTGTTGTAAGTTGCCTAACTTATTACGTTATAATGTAAAGGATACTACATATGTTTATTATATTTTGAGCCAAATTCCCCAAAAAAATATATATAGTTCAATGAAGGCACTATGTGAATGTGAATGTGAATGCTGAATGCATGCGTTAGAGACTAACTAACTATGAAGGCACTATATACCCGGGTCCCGGGTATTGTCATCCGCCATGCTGTATCCCTTTTTTCGTATATGGTAAGTATTGTAAGAAAAGTAAAAAATTGAAAAAAAACTAATACACGTTTTAGAAATTTTTTTATTATACACTTCCCTACTTGGTAGCACGTTTTTTTAAATAAAAATAAATAAACAATGACAAATTTCAAAAAATATATAGGTAAACACCCAATGCTTGGCTTATACACAAGACTTATAATGGATACAACATGGCGGATGACAATACCTGTCTAATATAGAGCCCTACCAACCAGAAAACATGTAAACGTAAACAAACTCCAAGAGTCCAAGTCTCGGAACAGTCGGAAGTCTCCAAATGTCCAAAAGTCCAAAAACAAACTACTAAGCTAACTACTAACCAGCCTCAAAACGTTATTAATTATTATTGAATATTATTGAGGAAACATGACCGGGATTGAGGATATATTCAGTCATTTTGAAAAAGAATTAGAAAATGAAACTATCGTAAAAGAGGTAAGCAGGATGTTTGATTGATGATTGAGTACCTAACAACAGCTTCCGCCGGCATTTACTGTGCGTGGAAATGGACATATTGGTAGTAGTAGTAGTAGTAGTAGTAGCTGTGATTTGAAGTAGTGCATCGCACTAATGATTAATCCAGACACTACTGCTCTATGTCCTCTTCTTTTTTACATCCTCCACAATTTTCTTTCTAGTAAGTTTCAGTAAATTACATGCTGTCCACTCTACAGCATGGACGAGGTCAAGGAACTAAATTGGGATACATAATACATGATAGAAATGTGTAGCTGTTAAGACCGTTTCGTTAAGTCATATTTAACCCCCCGGACAATAGCGATTGCAAATTTTAATCTTGAGTGTCCAATGCTGTGCGGATAGCCTAGTTATTAAAAAAATATATATATATATATGTCTAACAGTGCTTTTAAACCATTCCGTGTCTTGCGGCATTACAATGGTGAAGGACATAATGCTGGGCAAGACTCGCTTCCGTACCTAGCCAAGTTCTGCTTACACCTGTTAAGTTACTTAGTGTTAAAGTAAGTTTCTAAACTTATTCATTATCGCTAGTAGCCTGTGTAGGTTGACAGTGAGATTCGAGGCATCAGTTTGTAAGTGGCAAGTGTAAGAGTCCAAAAAACCGTTGCTTTGGGAAAGGGTATCAGTATCAGTATGCCACAATAGACCGTAATAAAAAGGCCTTCAGGGCATTATTAGTTTATTTCAATGTTAGGCAACATAAGTTACTTGATAAGGTGCTTTCTGTTTACGGTAAAGTATATGAAACTGGGCTATTTTGATTCTGTTTACCGCCACTTTTACCTTTATCTTGAGTAAATATTAAATTTTTGTTAATCTTCCGTCGACAATTTTCCCAATATGTCTTACAGTTTTATTTTTGATTCTCAGTATCAAGGTGGTTGTTATTATTTTTATTTCAGAAAGTATGGACGACAGTACGGGAGCTATGCATAGCTGAGAAGCAGATTCACAAAATATTGCAAGTCATACATCAGACGGATGACTCTGCAACAGGCAAGCCTGGCCTTTCTATTCATTTTATCGTAGGACTTGTGTAAAAACGTTCGGCTTAGTACTTGAAATACAACTGCGCAAAAATAGTGGCGTTAACTTGATTGTCGTGCATATGGCTGTGAGTGTGAGCCCATATTTCACATTATAATCGGTTTCTTGCTGAGTACGTTTTGCCCGAAACTCTTTTCACATCGTTATCAAAATGGTTTATTGCAGCCTATTGATGAAATGAGTCTGGTTTTTTCTGTTTTACTACTTTATGGCTAGATGAGGTGTCTTCTAACAGTGTTGCCATTGTTACAGTCGATGAGAAGTTGGCCGAGTGCCAGAAACTGCTAGGCGACGCTGTGAGGCCCGGGTACGGCCGCCTGGATACACTCCTGTCGCCCATCTGCACCCCACCATACTACCAGTTCCACGAGCAGTGGCGCTCCGTTACCCAGAAACTCTCCTTTCTGGTGGCCTTGCTGTTTTTCTTGGAGCACGGCAAGTGCGCCCTGCTGGAAGACGTGGCCGCCGCTCTCAATAGTGAGTATCCCACTTGTCCAAAGTCGACACTGAAAGTGGTTCTGAATTGGCTTAGTCACAATCGAAACACTAGAGGATAGGAAAATATATAGCACAGGTTGACAACACGATAGGAAATTACAAGATATTAGATCGGTGAGGCCGGGAAAGAGCATCCGGTCACATGACAATTGCACTGAATGTGGACGTTTTTCTATGGTAAATTGCGATAACATTCTGTGCAGGAATCAAAACACGTTTATGGCCAAAATATGGAAACACCAGCTGTATAGCTAAGTGCGGGTCTATCACATTATGTTTCTGCTGTGATAAATAATATAATGGTGCCGCACAACTAGGGCTCATGTTATCAACGGTCAGTGTTTTCATATTTTGACTTGTTCAGTGAAACTTGGTGTCTTGCTTGTTCTAGTGTGAACCTCTGCTTTTGACATTGTCTATGTGTTTTTATTTGCAGTGGACGGAAAGAGTGGGGCAGGACTGGCCCTGGACCTGGAGGACTACCTGATAGGGCTTCTGTACCTCGCCACAGAACTGGTACGTAGAAGCACTCAATTGTAACATGCAGAGTGACTGTCATTGTGGACTACCTCTGGGATATTGATGAGTGCAAGGCAATTAAAGAGAAATTAAATTTAAAAGATATTGAGACCTTTTCGTATATTTTAACGTTTTATATATTAAATTAACTTGACAGAGACGCAGCCTCCACGGAATTTACATGTACATATACCTGTACAGTGCGGTCAATAATTAAGGAAAAACTTTGTTTCTTGAATTTCTTGAATGTATTGGAATAACCCGAGATTTTTGTTCGTTTCAATTTGTGACCGGTCCATCCCACCGGGGTGGATGGTTTCATTGATTGATTGTAAACAGAAATCAAGGAAAGTTGACGAGATCGGGATTCGAGCACGGCTCCATCTGCAGGGGGAACGTTCAGCGGTTTAGCACTAAATTAATGATTAATGCTCTACTGGCAACACAATTGATTACTGAGCTGTTACATTGTTGTAAGGAACCACCAGTTGGAAAGAAACTCACCTTAACTTACTTACGAATACTGTGCCTTAAATTAAAAATGTTTTGGTCGTCCTTAAGACTGTTGTTTGTTGCAGTCGCGACTGGCGGTCAACTCGGTGACGCTTGGCAACTACCACCGCCCGCTCGCCATATCGCGGTTCATCGCTGAGCTCGCCGCAGGCTTTCGCCTCCTGACCTTCAAGAACGATTACCTGCGCAAGCGCTACGATGTCCTCAAGTACGACGTCAAGAAGATCGAGGAGGTCGTTTACGACCTCACTATACGCGGTCTGCTTACCCAATAAACTGTAAGTTGTACACTCGTCTTGTTCTTTTGGGTGGGTCGCAGTGCAGGAGAAAGGGTGGCTCCGAAAGGCCTTCGACGTCCTCGAGAAAATCGAGGAGCTCGTCTACGACCTCACCATACATGGTCTGCTTACCCAATACACCGTAAAGGCTACATTCGTCTTGTTGTTTTTGGGTGGGTCGCAGTGCAGGAGAAAGGTTGGCTCCGAAAGGTTTTGGGCCGTATAAAACAAAAGTGAATCAATATCAAAAACTTTATTATATATAATGTAGCATATTTACACGGTAACATAGGAGTTGGGTGCATGGTAACGACTTGGTGACTTGAGTATAGCATTGTATTGCACAGCAGTCAGCTTTGGTTGACTGCTGCCATTGGATATAATAAATATAAAAACTACAAACTACCTATACAGCACGCATTACCCTATCTACACTATAAATAACTTTATGCTACGGAATTTGGCTTATCAAATACAATGAGAGTAGGTACTACATTTTATTATTACTCGCCACAACCGCGAGACAGTCGTAACCAATGACGTGACTTTAATTATAATAGACTACTACCAGGAATTCTCATTTAAGCAGCCTGCGGCTGCTACTCAAATGAAGCTCAAAATAATGCACTCACTCACATTTTAAAAATATTTTACTTTTTTAAAAGAATACAGCTGAAGTAGTGAGTCATACATACAAAATGTTGAGATTTAAACGGGAAGACATGCTGTAGGTAACTAAAAAGTGAATTATACTGACAACTACCGAATCTAGGGGTTTAGACAAACTGCCATAATCGATTCGAAACACTGTTATTTTAACGAAATGGCTACTTAGAAACATCACATCTTGCCATTGGCCACCACTTTGCTGAAATATACCCTATAACTTATAAAGTAGTATTAGCGTTCCTCAGATGTAGGCATCGGGACCGGTCGTGTTAAACATTAGTCTCATCATGTTAACGCCCTTACAGGTAATTTTGAATCATTTAGTCTTGTGAGCCATAATTTTGGTTTCATATAATTAGAATACGCAGACCGCTCGGCTGCTGCTGCCAGCTGGCTAGATCTGGGAAAAAATAAAATAATAATTAAACATGTCTCACAACTGGAGCAAGTATGAATGAAAGTATGTATCGTATCGCAGGATGCCTGTATCAGTGATGGAATGTAAAAAGTATTTTTTGCGATTAAATTCTGTTTGATGGATCATGTTGGCCGTACTGCCACTTGTCAAGTCCGCAAAGAATACTGCACGACTCTAGCTACCCTAAGTGTAAACTACAAATTTTAAGCATTGTTGATCGTGCCACTGTCGCCGCTTGACAATTACTGGGTGTCATCAATTCTCTCCTTAGCGGAAGGGCTTTGGGCAGTGTGTCATGTATAATACAGTGTTGAGCGTTTGTAGCCAACTGCAGTGACAGTGGTATTGTCTACGGTGTGGTAGTGGTACTGGTACTGGGACTGGTTGTGGGTTGCGTTAGTGAGCGAGGTCGTGATGGTCCGGTTGTAACGTAACTCGACGGGTTACGTCAACACCTGCTCCACTCCATACTATAACTAACAGTTCATTTACTGTCTCTACTGACTTCTTTCTGCATTATATTTTAATATTATAGAGTATAGAGTAACCTAGGTTTATCCCACTTAGCAACAAATGTTTTGTCTACTCCATTCACTCGCCCGCCTTAAGGCGCCCATTCCACCGACCGGCTAGGGCTATTTACAAAAACAGTGACGTGGTAGCAGACATTCAAGACTTAGGCGGGGTTTCCACCGACCTCGCATTGCAGAATTGACGGAAATGTTTATTTTCCTCTATGCCATAGTTAAAATTGATCAATGATCATACAGTAAAATCACAAACAAACAAACTAAAATTAAAAATGGCGTCATGGGATATGTCAAGTAGGCCTACAAACATTTTAATAGATTTCTATAAAAAGAAAAATTCTAATTTCCGTCAATGTCATTTGCATTCTGCAATGCGAGGTCGGTGGAAAGGCCACCTAAGTCTTGAATGTCTGCAACCACGTCACCGTTTTCGTAAATAGCCCTAGCCGGTCGGTGGAATGGGCGCCTAAGTAATGTGCAGTTTTAGGTATGCCTACCAACTTATTATGGATCTTTTTTTTCAACAAAAGTAAAGTTGCTCCTACCATCACTTTTCTATTAACATGTAAACATTCTTGTACTACAGTGTAACCTGATCTGGTTCACTTTTACCGCATTGTGTAATAAATTAAGATTACAAAATACAGCTTACTTCTGCACTACTATTGTAGTGAGTGTAATAATTTAAGTTACACAATTACTTACAAATAAATCTATTTATCATTTAATTGTGTATCACAGAATTCAATGTTTAATTATATGCCTAGTAAGCTTTGTTATTAAATTAATTTATTATTATTTTTTTGCAACTAAATGGGGGAAAGCCTTATAAGTGTAAAAATCAAATACCTCATAATGATATCAATCGCAGAGATTTGTCTGTGCATTTAGTTACATATATTATTTGTACCTCTTTCTTGACCCCAATTATTGGATTTGATTTGTACAAACAACAATTAGTGTGGTAGTCCCGAGGAAGGGGACCAAGATATGTTAGGCGAGTCAAAATCGACACAAAAATTCCCTAAATCCGTAACACATGATGTTACTCTGATTTTTCAGTATGTTGTATCTATACCCATTGGTAGGGTGGCCAAATATCCAATATACTCCAGATATTTATACTCTTTTGTGTTCCAAATTCGACATACTCTTTCTTTTTGTGCTTTTGATGCAAATGTAGGCCTACTCTTTTTTAAATCAGATCCTATACTCTTTTATAGAATTTTGTAAATTGAAAAATAAAATTATAGTAATAATTCAAAAAATTATAATTGGCGCGCGACATCCATATGTGGGTTGCTTCACTCATCGTTTCTTTAACAATTGTACAAATGTTATGGGGCGGGTTATGCGAATATTGTTATCCTACGATTTTTTAGAGAAGAATTAGGTGTACTATACCCCATCAATCATTGATTTAAAGAGGAGAGTGTGACACCCCCCCCCCCCCCGTTGGCTCATACATATGGATGTATATACGTACTCTTTTTTGGTTCTGAAAATCTGGCCACCCTACCCATTGGGGTAGTGTACTCCTACCCAAGTTTAAGTTAGCAACTCCCAAAAAGTTGTGAAGAATGTGTAGCACATGAAAAACTGCGACAGTTTCGGACTTTTTTCAGTTTTTGTCATATATCTCCTAAAGTATGCATTTTTCGAGGAACATTGTGAATAGTTTTGGAGAAGCATTGAATATCCGACGATTTGATTTAATTTTAGCTATATAGGCCCACTGGTTTCGGCATACGGGAATTTTGAAAATAGTCAATTTTTTTCAAAAAGTTAAAATTGTGGTTTATCTCCTTATTTAAACCTAGATTGCGAATTAACCATTAAACTTACTCCTGGAACTTATGGGCTGGAAGTTGTAGGCAATTGAATTAGCTTTAAATTGAGCGCTGAGCCGAGTACCGGGGTCAGCTAACGTATGCACAAATGACAGTAGGGTGGCAGCGACATATACCTAGATAGGTGCCGCATGCTTCGTATGAAGACGCAGTTGCGAATGATCCAAATAATTTTGGCCAGGTCTGTGGAATTGTCAGTTAAACCGGTATTGATGCGTTCAATGAAGAGCCAGGCTGGCCTTACCCATGGCAGAGGGATATCTCTGTATCTGAATATATGGAAGAGGTAGAAAGGTACTGGGAATCGCAAGTGATGCCTCTGACGTGAAAAACTGAATGCCTGGCTCAATATTCCCCCACCCCCAATTGAGATAAACTCTTATCCAACAGTGATGACTCTGTGGCTGGTCTCACATAAACTGTCACACTGCCCGAGAAGAAGAGCTTAAAGGGGTGAACCGAATTATAGGGAAAAAAATTCATACTTTAGGAGATACAGTCTGATATGGCAAATAGTCCGAAAATGTCGCTGTTTTTCATGTGCTCACTTTTTCCACAACTGTTAAAGAGTTGGAAACTTGGGTATACACTACCCCAACGGGTCTACAAGGTATACAGCATACTGACAAGTCAGAGTTTGGCGAATTTAATGTCGATTTTGACCGGCCCATGTGTCATAGAGCGTTTCTGCTGATTTCCTGTGAAAATTGACTTAGTACAAAAATAATGCATAGTAGGGGCACTCCGATTTGCTCGTAATAATTGTGTAATTTAAATTATTACATTTATAAATAATGTTACAATAAAAGTAAATTAAGTAGGTTTCATTCCTGATAATGGTGAAAGATATCCAGATTACGTTATGTTTCTGTCAAACTACGTTTACATAGAAAAGTGATTGGAGAAGTGACGTTTTCTCTGACAAAACGACCAATTACTTTATATAAGCAGTTTCCAGTTGGTAAGCTTACCCGTGGGCACGTTTTCCAAGAAAATAGCATTCCTCGGTTGCACCATCTTTGGTATCTGTAAGAAATACTCGACGGCACTTCCAGTATGACGTCCAGTATTCCTCACCGAGTCATTGGCTAGCGTGTCTCACCTGTGGAACTTTGGTGCGTTGTCCTGCCTGGTAGCAGCTCAGTAGTGGACAAAGTAGCTCCTCGACTGGGCGGTGTGGGCCCCTGGGAGTTTGTGGCGGGGATCTATGTGGTACTGCTGCGACTGTTCCAGAACGTTGACCGGCTTGAGAACGAGAAGACCGGCCTGCACCCCGTGGGGCACTACAAACAAACAATGCTTAAATTATGGACAACAGGTCCTAACCGACGCACACAGCAACATTGAAAACTTGATGAAAATACACCATTATTTTGCAACGTATGTCTGGACATAGACTAGCGGATAAAGGATATGCTTAGGCTACTTACTTTACTTTATCCAGCTCTTGGCATCTCTGCATTCGCCGTCGAGCCTTCCAGTAAACCATACCATACCAGGATAGGCTCATGTAGGAATAGGCTAAACGACAACTTTATTTCATGCCCCTTAAAATTATTATCTTGCTACAAAAACGTTAGTGGGGTGAAAACAATTTTCCCCATCAATTTTAGTATGATAGTTAGCCAAGACCTCAGAGTTGTTGGAGCAAAACCAACATTTATTTATTTATTTCTAATATTTACAATTTTTTTCATGCAAAGAAACATATTGGGTTATTATTTTTAGTGTATAAAGCTACCTTATTCAGCGTATGCTATATTTCAATGTTACAACTGTCAAGTAGCCTATTGTCTGGTACCTACCTATTTTAGTATAACTAAACAATTAATACTTGGCATTAGGTAGCTTAGATTGCAATTTACTTTAGTCTTGGTCTCGTCAATAAGTCGACCATGGTGTTTTTAGAACAGGGACTGCAGGTGTAGGCGTTTGCCGATGTATTGGTGTATTGTGTGCTATGTAAGTTGTGTGTGGTGGCAAACAGCTATCTTATGAACGCTCTAAACAACACAGTTGCCCAGGGACCGTTTCAAACAGTTTTCCGTTGTCCGTTTCATACAGCAGGGTGTTCGCGAGTTTTCACAAACTGCACAACTAGCTCTTTTCGTTTGGGTCTCATGGCCTCACTCCTTTACTCCTCTCAACATCTACTTCCAACAAACAGTTATTTATCACTGCAACTGCTCATGTGTCAAATGCATGCTTACGACACTTAAATTTATAAAATTAGAAACAGTCAAAAAAAAAAATCGCACTAATCTACTCTATTTCCCAATCACGAAATATCGGGATTCCCAGGAGAAAGAAATGTTCCGAAATCTCACAAATCCAAAATCAATAGTTTGAACAAAACAATGTTGCTCCTCAATTTGATGTGCATATTAACATCGACCGATTATTAAAGAGGTGAGAGATGAGCACATCATTATAGTATTTTTAGTCGTTGATTTTTTGCTTTCCAATTTATACGTAGTATAAGGAAAGCTTTGTGATGGTCAAAATTTTCGATTCCGAGATTTCAACGGATTTACACGTTTTGAGGTCCCAGGAACACAAAAAAGTGGTTTTTACGAAATGTCTGTCTTTCGCTCTGTCTGTCTGTTCATCGATTTCCGGGCAAACGACTCAGTCGATTTTGATGAAATTTGGCATGTAGGTTTACAAAAATCATACCTCGGGAGCATTTTTTTTTATTTTGGGCCAAGTCAATTTGGGGGGGGGGGGGGGGGTTTATTCTCAAAAAACTCCAAAAAAAACGTCTACAAAAATTATTTCTCCAAAACGACTCCAACGATTTCTTTTAAATTCACATATGTTGTAGTCGATATTAATATTGGCAAAATGCGGGGGGTCGCTTGCCCCTTAATAGTTTGCTTCTGGGGGTAAAAAAATAAAAATAACTAAATTTTAATGAAAAACTACTAAAAAATAATTTTTCTGCGAAACCTTCCTATCGATGATTTCTACCTTCAGGCATGTTTTAGGTGTTAAATTGAGTAACGGAACCGGACAGGTTGCTTTCCAAAAAAACTATTTGGTTTTGTGCAAAAAATTATTTTTTTTGAAAAATGTTAGAAAATTCGCGCTAAAATGCATTGCGTGTCCTGCCATTATTGCTGTGTGATATTGTGTTGGTCTGACCTATCTAGAATTTATCTCACCTCCAGTGACGTCAGGTGGACAATCCCCCCCCCCCCCCGAGATATCGGAAATCTAACCATAGGAAAATTATTTACCATGAAATTACTAATTTTCTCTATCTATTAATGTTGATAATATGATCGAGTAAACTCGGACCGGTTCGTTTCCATAGCTGTGATTTGCGTCATCGGCAGGCCGAACGGGAAATGTCACTAATAAGCTTAATGAACAATTTGGAGAGAAGAATGTCGACCGGAAGGACAAGCACGTTGGTTAGCCTTCCGTGAAAGTTCAACTAGTTGTTTCTCCTGGCCAAAAATACATATTCATACCTGATACATTTCTAATACGTTTATCGGATAGGCCTGGCTAAGAAACTGTGTATGGAACTGTTTTTCTATAGATATGACTTGTTTTTCTATTTTGTTTATTTGCTATTTTTTGGCTCGGCTTTTCCACTTTATACTACTATATGTATGGCGATATACAGGTTGTATACAGGGCGTTTCCGGCAAACGGCGACAAACCGCTCAATACGGAGTAAAAGTTACCGATACATTGTGACACGGAAAATGCACCGTTACCGAGCTAGGGGCGGATTAAGGGTGAAATGTATTGAATGTGCAGAGTTGCAGGAAAATTCATCCTGCTGCGGAACCATGTTTCAGGAACGAGTACCATGCCTTCCATCTCGCTTTCCGATTTCACATTAAACCATTGATTTTGAGAGCTAATAAAAAATGGGCTAAAAAATATATATCTTATTGTTTTGAACTATTTAGCTTGGGAATTTTCTTCAACTCTTTTATTTCTATATAAAATGTAAAATGTTAATATGGAAGTATAGGTAATTTTTATTAGCCTCAAAATCAATGCTTTAATGTGAAATAGGTTAGCTGACAGACTGTTCGTTTCTGACATAGCGCAAAACCTTTGAGCTAAGCGCGCATGCACGCGCAGTATTGGCGGGCGGCCACTAATCCGTGTTCTTATGAAATGCCAGAATTATTATAAAAACAACTGTATTTTTTAAGCAACCATCGAGTTTTGACTTCAGGTCCTCAATGGCCCTTAAAACTAAGTTTTCTCGGACACTTACTGATATATACTGATGAGTACTCTAATGTGGCTAATTTTTCAAATTGTTTTGCTTGAGGAGAACTTTTCTCTGTTGTTTTCTTTCAATGTGCTGTGCATAACATGAAATAATGTCAAAAAAGTAAATTACCTATTATAACAAATCACATTAGCTCTCAAATCTTGTGCTTATATTTGAATTAGTTTCTGTTTTTTGAAACCCTGAAACAATATAGCCTAAAATGCGTAAATTCTTAAAGCAGTTACACTTTAAATACAAAGAACAAAAATCGGCTCTAGTGAACGATAATGTTAATAATGTTTGAGGTTTTTGTGTTTTCTTTTAAATGCCGTATAAATCGCATGCCTATAGCTGCTAACGTTAGGACCCGTGCCTATTTTACACAGTTTATTATCGGTAATTCTGCATATTTCTAAGAATACTACAATATACCAGTACAATATTGTACTGTTATACTGCTATACTTGCCCCTTTCCCTTGGGATTTTTCTGTCAGTGTTGAGAACCCCCGTCTCTTAATCAGAAAGGGTGCGTGGTAAGGGTGAACTATCTACAGACACACCAAGCTTTTAGTTCAAATTTCCCTTCAACGGCTCTTAAAAGTGGTCTTATTTGTTCCTGAACCTTTTCCTTGTTACAATTACAACTAGAGGAAAATACCGGCAATTATGGATGATTTTTGCACGGTAGGGTGGGGGATCCGCAAATATCCTTACTGCCTATCTCTGTAAATTGTGTAATTATGAATAAAAATTCTCTTTACTTTACTTGATTTTAATTGTCTTGTGAGGCTATTTTAATAATACCCAATCCTGTATTGACAAAAAATGTATTCAGTGGTGAAAGTGGACAACGTCTGCCCGGGCTGTTTGCGCACTTGACACAACCATTGGGCGGACGCGGACGTTCCATCGGTGCGCTCCCGCTCATGCAGAGTGAGCGCACCACACCGAGTACCGATAGCTCTATGGGGTAAAGCTCAACTCTGCATCAGATGGACACTGCAGCCATTTCTATCTGCATGGTCATTACCACCGAACTCATTTATTCCAACACTAACTATCACCAGACCGAAGCTGAAATGTTGCCATTTTTGTCGCTGTCCGCGAGTACTAAGACATTGAACGCTTCATCCAAGTTCAACAAGTGTGTTAGTATTGCATTTGAAGACGAGTTCGGTGTCGAAGTGGGGACTGCCGGCTGGTTTCGGGTGAGGAAGTTTGCGGAGACGTGGCTGGGCAAAGATAGCCCGACTGTTATGTAACGTGAAAGTGAAAACAAGCCGTTATTAAATCTACGTGCTTGACCTTGCAGGGGTTTGCGAGCGCACTCCACACCACAGCTCACAACTTCATTGACCGTCGGCTGACGCCGGTTGTGTTTGCTTTGCTAGGCCAGTAGGACGTAGGTTAGAAAATGGGTGACACTGGGTTCGCCGATGCCATATAAAAAGGAAAGTTGTGGAGTGTTGGGAATACTCGACAATGTATCACCCTCATTACTCGCCTGATTTTCAATACCGTATTACACTGTAGCACACATCATGTAAATAACTCTGTGTCTGGTGGTTTAGATTGGAACATGTGTAGTATGATTGATTTCTTGTCATAGGAAATAACCGGGTTGTTACCCAAGATGGCTCTTGTTGAGTAATACGTTCATCTTTAGTAATAGTAATACTATAAGTGAGCTCATCTGTCTATAGCACACTCTAAAAAGTGGTGTGAGATGAAGGGGACATTCTCGTGCTAACGACATGCCATCAATAGTGCAGACGGGCTGATTAATTTGAGTCGACCCCGTCCAATCCCCGTCACCCGATTTGTAAACACAACCACGTGGCCTGTGTCTTAACGAACCGGAGAAAGTCTGCCTCTCGACCTTACCTCTCTGCCCTGAACGGAACGCACCTATCCCGGACACGATGCGCAGTCCTGGGCCAATCTCCATGCTGTTCTTCCAAAATGACATTTTTGTCTGCTGCCACGTTTGCTCCCTATCTCAAAGCATGATGGACTATCCATCATGGCTGTTACTTATGACAGCTCCCACCGTCGGAGGTAATGCTACGGAAAACGGCATTGCATATGGAAAAAAGGCGACTTGGTTCACATTCCACTTTTCGTTGATTTACCAACGAATGTCATTGGGCCATGCACTCTATTAAACAAAACTTAAGGAATATAACGTGCAAACTAGTAGTGGCTACGACCATTTTAAAATATACAAGTAGGCTACCATATATATACATGATACGAATACGTATGTTATTCTTTTTAGTATTTCATATTTTTCTATAGTGATGTTAATACGAGTTTTACTGCTATTTATATTTTATGAGACTGGATAGCTTATATTGTAGCCCATAATCCTAGATCGAGCTATGCACCCGCAAGACTGTCATAATATCTTGTTTTTCTGCCCGCCCTAGTTCCAAATTATGGAGTGTTAAAGTGTCTGGTGTGCTATTTTTCTATTAATCCAGAGGGGCCTTCTCCTGCGTTATGAGTAAACCTTGGTACATTTACGGTCTTACCCGTATTTTGATTAGATACAGCTCACCTTCCATTAATGTTTCATATATTCATATGGTCTGTTGTATTGTCCATTGTAGCCATTTCAGACGTAATTTCTACATTAACAGTTTTCATATTTCGTATCATTCATTCATCACATTTGTAACAGCAACGCAGGTTTCATACGGCATTCCTCCCGAATCGACTCTGATCAATTAGGCTTATTTGTGTTACATCCGTCGAAATAACATAAATAGCGTTCTACGAATTTGCTGGCACAAAATCACGGCAATATCCATTAGTGTTGACATGGCCAGTGAAAGACGGAAGAGCAGGCAAGCAAGGAGGAGATGGACTGGCCGTGCCCGGCCACCCGTACCTACTCCACATACGATATATGGCATTTATCCCTTTCCTGACTGTTATACCATAGCTAAATAGAAACTAACGCACGTCGTTTGAGTCAAAACCGCATGTACGACTCTGTACTTTCAATAAATTACAATATAATACAAATATTTATGATACAAAATGCGTATTTACAAAAGCAGGTGTAAGGTGTAAGCAGGCTAGTAGTAGTAGTAGTGGTGGAAGGACTTACGGTCTTGCGGCACTCCGAACTGCTGGCTGGTGGCCCCGCGCTTGTTGTACCCGTGCTGGGGCGCATCGTAACTGCTGGGGGCGCTGTAGCTGTTGGGGGGCCCGTAGCTGCTGGGGGGGCCGTACGACGAGTCGGGGTACGGGTACCCTGCAACACCACCAAATTAAATCACCGTACACCCTAAATTTACTCTTGTCATATTGATGAATGTGGTTAGTCACAACGCCGGGGTTAACAGACAATTGGAGGGTCAAAAGTATCCCATGAAATATTAATCAAAAGTAGGCTACCAGCTACCAGGACATGAAGAAACTGTTCTGAGCATTTTGATACATGACATGTTCTCATATGTCTTTCTAACTCACATTGGCCACAACTATTGATGGATTAGCCCCGAGGAAGGAGTGGAAGAACTGTGGCCGATAGGTATTAGTGGAGGCCACACTTCATGTATCGAAATGTAGAGGAGCATTTCTGATATTTGAGATATTGATGGCTCTGTGATGGGTATTTCAGACATGTCAGATTTTCTCGTAATGGGTTCCCAGTTACTTAAACTCCATGACAATTAGACAATGAGTGCGGTAGACATGGCTTGGGATGTACCGGGTGTTTGGCAGTTGGTGGGAGCCGGCCTTTTTATGGTTTCCCATTATTTTTACTCCCATGAACGATGTAGGCCTATGTATGTATAGTTGCAGATAGTGTTGCACATGTCGGATATGCTATTTTCCTCCAAGTCAATTAACTTGAATAGCCTACTCGGTTATGATGTAACGGGCACCGTACTTGATACATGAAAAAGTAGTTCAGAACTACTTTAAACTAAGTAGTGTAGTACAGTAGGATTTCGCGGGAACTGTCCAAAATTAATATTACGTTATATTATGACAACGACTGAAACTAGGTAAGCTGCGGTGTTATATGACTGAAAGGAAACCCGTGTTGTGTTATTGGAAGTGGAAAAGTGGCCCGTGGACTAGATACCTTCAATTTCGGAATAAGATGTGTATCCATCAGTGTCATATTCCCAAGCTAGAAGAAACAATCATTATTAGATTTTAATATTAAATGTAATCTCCTTGCGCTATTAACGAATAGGTAACAGATTTAACATGGTGTAATTGAAAAGCGCGGTCATGTCACTTGGCTGAAAACAAACGGGTTCAGTTTAAGACATAGAAAATGTTGCGGCCAATGCCTGCAATCGACCTGTCCTGATTGCAACCATGTCCCCGCTATTAACAAATTTCGGGTGTGGTAGGTCCCTCCACCTACGTTGTCCTACTAAGGTTTTTGCATTCGAATGACCAATCTTCAAATTCCCAGTACTGTATCCCCATACTGTTTTGCACCAATAATAATTGCCGTAATGTCTTTGGCAGCAGCCGTAGCACCAACGATAAGACTACTTACCCGGGCAATTATTTAAACCATTTAGACACAGTATTGGAACCAACCCGCCAATTTAAAAATTATGCAGACGACGTACAACCGTTTTGACGTGTTAGGGGAAATGTAATAATGAACAGTAATTAATCTCTGTTGACTACTAATGTAGAATTTAAATTTTGATGCACTTTTATTCCCGTTCATGTAGGATACTTTATACTTGCTCCCGGATAAGTTGCCCATTCCGCTGGTGTTGTTGAGGCATGACACCTATTACATGGCTCAATAGTGGCTGTCCTAGACTATATATACAAAGGTACTGTACCTGTGTCAGGCACGTGTGCCGGGATGGGGTCCACGTGGCTGTGACCGAAGCCTGTGGCGGGCGCTGTGTGGTGCGTGGGCGCGAGGGCGCTTGAGGCGATGTGTCTGCAAGTAACACACGATTATCATGACTTTAAATTAGACATTGTAATTGAGTTTGCGGCTATAAAGAGTAGAGCAACTATTTTGCTCCGCTAGCGTTCCAGTTTGATTTTAATACCATGTCTGTCTGCGCAGTGCGCATCAACCGAAATTGGGGTAGGTATGTATACCTATATGAAACGACAGCATGTTTTTTTTTGTTATTTATTTAAAAGGTTATTCTCATGTAATCACTTGCCTCCTCAGTGGCATCTAGATTATACTCATTGGTTAGTACCTACCCGTGCTGGGTTACGACACGTCTCCGATCGCATGATGTACAAGCACCATGCCACCGAAGCTGAAGCCACGAAGCAACTCAGCTCCCCAGTACATACAATTTTGTCAGCTGTGTCTTACCTTCCGAATCCTGAGATGGCTTCACCCTTGGCCGCGACCACTTTGCCGGCCGTGGAGATGACGTTACCCTTGACCTTGACGAGCTGCCCCCCCAGAGCGATGATGCCCCCCTTGATGGCTTTAACGGCCTGCAGGAGGTGGCCCAGGATGGCCTTCTTGAACGACCAGATATCGAAGGACTTGTGGTCGTACGACTGCACAAACAATCAAAATCGTGTTTATTCCGTACTCTTAAATTGCTAATTCCTGTGGGTTATAACATTTTATTCCCTTTGTAGGTTGTGTGCTTTATGCAATAGCCTTGTAGGACAAAAGTCAATGAAGAGTAGGGACAGTATTTAAATAAATAGGGCCACTTACAGTAACAGGAGGTCCGTACGAGTGGTCGGGCTCGTCACCTTGACCCGAACTGCTGCCTGAACTTGCCCCAAACACCGAGCTCAGCTTCTGTGTGATGTGCCCACCCAAAAGTTCTAGTATGCCGCCGCTGCCCGAACGCCGTGTGCGGTCGTCGCCCTTGGCTTGTGCCTCCCACTCTACCTCCTTCTCGAGGTCCACGTCCGAGATGTCGGACAAGTCGGCCCTCTTGACACGCACACCGTTGACTTGGTACGTCTGCTCGTTGATCTTCCTGATGTCTATCTCAGGAAAGATGGGGTCGCCTGATCTTCGTAACCTGATTCCCTGCACTGCACCCTGGTCTGTCTCTATGTCGATGTCGTATAGTTTTAAGAGTTCTTCTATTTTCTGTTGTTCTTCTAATGTGACTAGAGCTTTGGGAGCTGAGTAGACTGTTGTAAGACAAAGTGTGTAAACTAGCGTTGTTATCTGCGAAAAAAAGAATTGAACAATTATGTGTGGTCGACTGACGTTGAGTGGTTCGTTTAGCTAATGCGTCTGTGTGTGTGTTTTTGAATGCAATTATAAATACTGTAACACGTATTTACATCCACTTACAATGTGGTGACAATTGAGTGAAAATTGAAAAGTATCAGAGTCAGTTGGGTGATTTTTCTCTATTACAGTAATTGAATACTTGGACTTGTTGGATTTAGGCCGCTGCCCGGCCGCAGGCTCCGTCGTTGGCAGAGCATTTCCTCTGCATATTGTGACTGTAGCCTCCAGTGGCGGATATTGCCGTAATTACCGTGTTAACAAGAATTAAGGAGCCGGCGGCACTCGGCGAGGGAAGGGTTGACTAACTCCGCGGAATGTCATGTGTGACCGTACACCTCACGGCCGCTGCTATACAACAATAGTTGTAGGGGTATTACAGTGAGACTTGGCTAGAAATGCTGGCTGGACTACATTTTTTCAAAGCGGCTAAGCGATTGTTGCGATGCGATGTTCCAAATGCCGAGACGCCACGTTGGGGGTGAACGTCCAACGATTGGCAAGTGGTCCATCGCTGAATGATATTTTACCCTCCATCATGTTTGGTTGGTGTGCTGGTGTAGGCGCGCGCGTGAGCAGTGAGGTGTCCCGCACGCATTATTGGGACATGACGGGCGAGGTCGTGAGGTATGATTTACATTACATTACATCCGCTGCATTAACAACTTATTGCATTGCAGCCACACAGATTACCAACCAATATTTTTCTGAGTTGGAGGGCGTGCAGACAAGGCAGACCGGACCACTCTAACGTGTCTAACGGACCAAACAATAAACAACCGGTACGAGTCAATCCGC
Organism: Psococerastis gibbosa; assembly: GCA_963971405.1. NCBI lineage: Eukaryota > Metazoa > Arthropoda > Insecta > Psocodea > Psocidae > Psococerastis > Psococerastis gibbosa. The sequence goes on along the minus strand of OZ020490.1, from coordinate 53,295 downwards.
ACATGCTTTTAGATACATAGAGATAGATAATATAAGTAGCTCCATGGTAAATGAATTGTCAGAAGGTTAAATTTCGGCTGCCTCGAGACTTTCCCTGTCCCAAAACGCTGAATTGATCGATAGGACGATTGCATTACATTACATCACAGTAATAGTGGCAGGGTTGCAAAGTTTTTATTCAAAACCATACCTTTCCTTGGTAAAGGAACCTGCCCAGTTTTGTTATTATATTTAACATCTAAAACATACCGTACCTGAGGTTGGAAAGCATCGATAGGGAGAAAAATTATTTATTATTAATTTTTCGTGACAATTGAGTCTTATTATTTTTTTTGCCCCCTCAACCAAAGTCACCGTATTGGGTTTGTTAACATTAGCCTCAATATCGACTACAATATTTGTGAATTTAAACAAAATAGTTAAAACCGGTTTCGTGGAGAAAAACATTTCAACCGTTTTTTTAGTTTTTAAAGGTAAACCCCCACAAAATCGAGTTAAATTTAGTCCTAAATAATAAAAAATACCTTTCGGCTCTGGCCTATCAGGTGTAGGGAGATTCCGCAGACCCTGCTTTTCTTCTACGCTACCCAGTGACGGATCCAGCCCATTTTTGAGGGGGGGGGGGTACTGGTGGGTCAAAATAGGAAAAACATGAGTAGTATCGATTAAATCAGAGCGTAATAAATTGATTATATTATATATAATAATATACAATATATATTATATATATAATTAATTTACGATAGATTTACAAATTTGGGGGGGCAGCTGCGCCCCCCCCCCCCCCACTGTATCCGTCCTTGACGCTACCCAGAGGCGTAAAGTTTTAGAATGATTTAGGGGCAAAACTAAGTAGACCTTATAACTTCATCAGGCAGGATTTAAGGAAAAAATTGAAAATATAACGGTAAAATGTTAGGGTTTTACGCATTTTAATAGTTGTAAAGTATAGCTGTATAGATTTTACAAAGCTAAAAGAGGAATGCTTATGTTCATATTGTTGCAAAGTGGACCATGAAGTATGAACCACGTCCTACAATGCTCGAGGCTGGGGGGGGGGCAAAGGAACTGAGGGGGGGGGGCAAGTTGGGCCGTGCCCCCCCCCCCCAACTTTACGCCCCTTATCCGATCACAACATCAAAACACTCTTGTGTTCCAAACAATGACGACTATGAACTATGACTATTTACTTATTAAATTATTTTTACTTTGACTGGACGTAATCTTGAAATCGTTAATTTATCGTAAAAAGTGTAGATGACCATTATCGTAGATAATAATACGGGCTTTCAGTCAGATTTTAATTCATTCCTCTGCGACCAATATTGACTAAGATGTGAATTATATACGGTTTCAATCGGCCACCATCTTATAACTAAATAGTGGATCTAGCTGGTTGACGAACTCGATCAAGACATTTGTATAATCAATTTTTGTACCAAGTTTCATCAAAATCGGATAATATTTACGGAAGTTAGAGTGTTTCCTAAAATCGATATTCATATATATTTGTATATAAATATAACATTTTGAACGGAGGGTGGTTTTAGGCTCAGGGATCATGAAATGAAAAATTGTGAAGAAATTTTCCTCAAGTCGAACATTGGTCGTCATGTCAATAGGTAGATGAATCTGCCTAAAATGGCCGCATACCTACATATTCTGTACTTACACCCACCGAGCAGTTTGCCCACAACAAAAAATTTTAAAACCCACTTTTTATGATTCCTGGACCCCAAAACATGTAATTCCGTTGAAATCTCGGAAATAAAACATTTTGAGCAACTAACGCTTGTACGAAACTCGTATAAATAGGATTTCAATAATTGATTTATTTTGGATTTTGCCTATCCTACATATTATATCAGTTCCTAATAGAATTCATTATGAAAATGAGGTGGTGGTGCTGTTGCCCTGACTTGAGTTGTCATCCATTGTTGGGAGCCCTGAGAAGATGGGGGATGGGGCGCTTTACTGTTGGACTGTGACAAGGCTGGTGCCGATTATTTTAGTAATGACATAATGCCCATACGGAAACAATTATGGCCACACAGTGATTAGCCGAGTGAATAACTGTATGTCTTGTTGCAGGAAGTGGCTAACAATGTGCAGCAACTCAATTTCTTACTATTGATTTGCAGTAATTAAATGCACAGTACTCTCTCCATACACGATCTTTGACACTCACAGTCATGAATACTGTAACAATGTATAGGGCCTATGGTTATGACAAGTATATGTTGCTGCAACAATGAACCAAACCAAAAATTGCTAGACTACTTAATTAACAAACAAAAAATGACGTGGCCCAACAGCTTGCCACAAATTGCAGCTATGTCATGTGCCGAATAGTATGCAGATAGAGATGCATATGCAACAATACAGGGCAACAGCTGTAACAACTATTCCATGCGAAAACATGTCATTGTAACTACATCTCCTGTGACGTGTAAAAACATCTGCATTATTATTATTAAAAGTAGGTGAGTGCCGGTCGGGGCACTTAATTGTTGAGAAACACTCTGCTATTATTCCATTAAACTCTCATGTTTATGCATTGTGGTGAAACTACAAATAATTATAAAAAGTGATTGTTAACGCGGAGTTTTAAAGTTTTGCTAACAATTAGTAAACCAAGCCATTTTGACCAAATTAATAAAATCCTCGCTCCACGGCCGGAAAGATACCAAATTAGGTAGTCCCAAAAATTCTGTATTTATCATGGTGTTCAGAGTAATAATGTCAAGCGAGAAAATGGACATTTATTGCGAAAGCTTGCATTACTTATAAATTTCATTTGTTTGCAGCTGTGCAACGAGCAGTTTAATTACAAGTCTCAAGGTGTACACACCGGAGTCTCTAGGACAGCTAATTGCGTTGTCATAGTTACTTTAGCGTATAACAGGCGGCAATATGTACTAGCAGCACAGTTACACGCCATAAAAAACTAAAACTCTTGCGTTATATCTCTGTGCAGCCGGCCGCCATACCAAGTTGAATCCAGCGGGCCAGAGCAGGTTCAAAGCTGCAGATAACTAGGTCGTGTGCACAGTGCCGGTAGGGAAACATGGTAGGACTTGTCCTGGTCACCTCCGAACTAATCGCGTGACTTCACCGTGTTTCCCAAGTGGTTCGGAATCCACTATAATCAGGAGGTCCTCTGTCCTATGGGCTGGCATAGGACAGTCAAGTCTATGGGCCCAAATATGAGGCCTAAGTCGTTATTAACCCGACGAACACTACTACTACTAGTATATCTCTGTGCGGTGCGGCAGATTTTGTTACATTGTTGGAGTGATGCCATCAAATTGTTACTTTTGACACGTCCAACCACCGCCACTCTACAGAATTGTAAAATTTTCGTAAAATATTAGAGAAAGAGGAAAGTCGTTCGCATGGACGTACATATCGTCTAATTAGGGGCATGATCTTCATTTCCTTAATTTCCCTTGCCCATGCACCCGAGGATTCGGAAGGCCGAAGGGGGGCCCCGGGGACTCGCCTGGGGAAGGGTTTTGAAAAAAATAGGCCTGAAATTGTGGAGTTTTTTTATGCATATACGTCTTGTATCGTATTCTAATAACGTTTAGGTTTTACAGCCGATGAATAGCAGCCAGTAGTCCTACTGCAAGAAAGGGAGGCCCGATTAATAAACCTAGCATTGAGGGGGGCCCGGGGGTCTCCCCCGGAGAAAAATTTGGAAAAAATAGCTCAGAAGTATTAGGGTCTTAAGCATTTTGAGTAATACATTTTTTTTGAAAGTACTTGGTTAATATGTTGATTTTTTCATGTAAAATAAGCATACTAAGAATTAATTTCCCTTTCATTATTATGGATACCATGCCTTTAACCTCCACAACGTCTTTGTCACCAGAAATCCTGGGGGGGGGGGGCTCCTATTTACGCCAATGTAATATGCAATTGGTCAACAATGCCGGTCTAAAATGATGATTTCCGACAAACGTGTCCCCGGTGGGGACTGTCACAGTCTGACAGGAGTCACAGCCCGTCTTGTTATGTCTCAACACATGCGAACATCCGGGTGGATCACTTTGACAACACGTTGTTTTTCTTGTACCTAGCCAATATGGCCAGGTTTGAAAGAAAACACTACAGCCACAGTTTTTCTCTTAATTACGGAGCATCTCTTTCAATAAAATATATAAAATCAATTGCTGGTGTTCAAGTTGAAATACAGCTAATTTTAGTTTTTCCGAGTTGCTACACGTTGTTACTTTTTGAGTTATCCAGAAGCAGTCAGGTATGGCATAGATGGGAGACTTGAGGGGAAAGTTGGCCAATGGTTCATCGAATACCACTACGAAGCCATTTTGGCCGTAGTGGTTCAGGATTTTTTTTATCGGGTTTTCCGCAGTATGGGAAAAGCAATGTATAAGGGTCGAGAATGGGAAAATTAGGCTCTGATTTCGGGAAAAAAGTCATTTTTAAATTTTTTTTTCTTTCATAAGAACCTTCTCCTGAGAATAACAAAAACAACAAAAATTAGTAAAATCGGTCCAGCCGTTCACGCGTGATGCCGTGACAAAGGGAAAGAACCGGTCCGAGTTTACTCGAACATGCTTTCCAATTTATCAACATTAGTAGATCTTGAGAAAATGAGTAATTTCATGGTAAATAATTTTCCTATGGTTATATTTCCGATATCTCGGGGGGGGGGGGGGGGGGGATTGTCCACCTGACGAAAAGTTTGGCTCAGAAAACATACAATGTGCGCTCAATCGGTCGTGCACTTTATTGCACCAGTACTTTTGTTCATAGGCACAAGCACATGAAAATCAGTCTAATATTTTGCAAACTCGGAAATAGTTTAGGACTGTTTAGGTACAGTGCGCACTATATTCATTAGACGCCTGGTCGAACGCCGTATGATAAGTAGCCTGCGCTATAAGTTACACACTGGGGCCACCCCCAGATGATTTTCGTTTGAAAATATAGGCGAGATATAGTGGGTTTTTCTATGAATTTTGACTGCAACAAATTGCAGTTGATCGGCAGCCCCCTCTTACATACGTTCCTGTGTCGTACCAAATTTAAATATAGACGGAAAAACGCCTCTGGGAGATTCTGCTCAACGTTGGAGTTCTGGAAACTCGTACAGAAAAAGAGTGCATGGTTTAAGTTCTGGAGTAACCCCCCCCCCCCTAATTAATGATTGACGCCTATAAATTACCCCAAGTTTAGCTTACCTTTACTAGTGATTCAATTAGTATAGGTAGGTACCGTATTGTAGTGGATAATATGGGTGCCATGGTAAATAAAATTGTTATGTATCGGTTGCCTCGATTTTCCCTACCAATTGCGCAGTTTAGAATGGGCAGACCATTATAAAGTAATACTACAATACATAATATGCTATGTATTGAGGCATCAATTATTAAACATAATTTCTTGAAAAACAAAACCTTGCTGGCTGTGGCAGCCTCTTGGCCAGTTGTTACTTCCAAAGCATACCCCAAGTTAAGATACTTCTTTAGCACCCAAAGGTAAGAAGCATCGATAAAAAGGTTTACCAGAAAATTAATTTTTTAATCATTCTAAATTAAAATTTCATGAAAAATTACAAAAAAATAGCTTTTCTTTTGAACCTTTCCATCACTGCTGATAACTTCAAGTATATTTTAAGTGCTAAATAGACTAATAACAAAACCGAACAAAACCTTCCGAAGCAAGGTTTTGGTTTTGAAGAAACAAATATTTTTTCAAGAAGTGGTGGATTTTAATGCATGAATGCACTGAATATCGAGGGAGCCAAAATTTAACCCTAGGACAATCATTAACTATTTGGTGCCTATATAGTTTTTTTAAAGGCAATTTTTTAGTGGTTTTGGGAAATAAAATGGCGCTACCCCATAACCTAAAAAAGTGACATTAGTTTTGTTATCCTATAGCCTTCTCGCCGAATTTAATCAAATCCCATCGAGTAATTTTTTGCAATCTTTGAGCAAACCAATATTTTGTAAAAACCACTTTTTGGTATCTTGATGGGACTTGATCAAAATGTGCAAATCCGTTAATTCTCGGCATTGGAAATTCGCATCACAATGCTCTTCTTTTACTAAATAATTATATAAATAGGAAGGCAATAATACACCCAACCTGAACGTTGGATGTGTACTCGAGTATACCGTGGCGAAAGTATATTGAATGTACTCGTATGTATATGGGTATGTATTCGACATCGGATTTTGTTTTCGTTTATATTGTATGTTGCTGTTGAAATATTAATTTTATACTGGGCGATTAATTCAATTAAGTGTACAGGCAATCTGTCTGTTTCGACTTGCTTTTTGTTATGCTGTGAAATGACTAAAAAGGCTCGGCTGCACGTTATAACCGGAGGCATCCCACCATGCACCTTAACCGTAATATACAACTTATATATTGCTTACCTTCATCGTGTTTTGGAAATGAATTCTAGCGAGCACTATTGACACTAGTTGACACAGCCCTGTGCGCGCTCTTACTGACAGAGAGACGAGAGCCGGCACTCTTTAACCGCCCCTCTCTCCGGACCTGCTTCACACTTTAAGTTGAACCAAGCTGTGCCTTATCCAAGGCTCAGCCACCAGGTCCACCTTTTATTCGCAAGGTGGCGAATTTTCCGGCATTAGGGTATTTTTAAAATTGGGAGGGTAGTGTATCTAAAGTTAGTCTGAACTAGACTTTGTTAATCATAAACTTGACCTTGTTGGTTCCCTTAGGGTTCTTTAGTACTACCGTACTCTCTAGTACTTACTTATTTCTTTTCCTACGCATGCTCTTGTGTGAATCGAAAGTAGATCGTCATGCAATGTGTTCCAGACCACTCGTCATACCCCCTTACCTCGGTTATTATGAGGAATTTTGAAATGTAAAAATGGAATAACAATGCATTAAGTTGGTATGTATGGAGTTTTCAAATGTAAAGGTTAATAAGCTTTGAATTGGTGAGTAAAGATAGCTTAGCCCCAACTTTGTAATCACAGCTTTTACGGGATTTCAAAACTTCTCATAACAACACAAGTCTCTCCGTGGTTTGATTGTGGCACTATTTTGCAGGTTTATGCAGTTGATTACACCGGATTAAAACATCTTAAATCTGAAGTACTGACAACAGGATTGCATTCTGCAAGTATTAAACGTTTCACAAGTTCATATAATTTTTTTAAGGCTAGACTCATAATTTTTAAACCGAATGAAAACATAATAAAAGGGCTTTTATTTGTTGTGCAACATTATAAAATAAAATATGCCCTATAACTTCTAAAACCTCCCCTTTTCCACCATGGAAAATTTTTTAATGCTACCAGAAACCTAAAGTTGGTCATCATATTTTTTCAGGCCGGAATATATAAGTTATATTTTGTTTCCTTAGTTAAATGTGACCGTTGTGAGTTGTGGCACATTCGAGCCCGCCAAAAATGTTAAATCAATGCTGGGGCCAACTTAACTAATACTTTTTTTTAAAATCATAAACAAATTTTTTTCATGCAACTATATTTACGAAGTAAAATAAAAATGAATATTGAGTTTTATTCCATTATTAAGCCAACCTAGCGGAGTTCTTCTTCTAACGCCTCTTCTATCGAAGATTGGCGATCATCATGGCAATAGTCCTGACGACTATACTAGGGGATGGTAATGCAGTGGTTTCCCGCTGCCTTCTGCATCCTTATGCCGTTGACTCTTCATTGAATTCCTCCGCCTTCGGGGCCAGTTTCAGAACCCCAGGACAAAAAAGTGCCCTGCACAGAAAATACTGCAAGCATTTTTCGCTTATCCCTGCTCTAACTTTGTCCCCCATGTTTTCAGTTGCCATTCGCCAAAGCATCTTCACCACAGATTTGAAGACGATCAGGCATGTTACTCAGAAGCTCAGCTATTATTAACACTCTCCTGTCTTACCTTTGATAACTAATATGTTGGGTGTAAGGTTAAGCTTTATAGTTCTAACTTCGCTAGGTTGGCTTAGTAATAGGACAAGAAGTCAATTTAATGAGAAATATCATCGTTCGTCTAAAGAAACGAGTATTTTTTGTTTATGAGTTAGTCAGCTCGTGTGAGTGGTTAAGGATCTAATGTGCGTCCTACCAAATATTTCAAACATAATTTATGTAATAATATACGTTTCAGGAGAGTGGATTTAATTCTGTCGAAACTAATGCATCAGCATACATACATTTTTTTGGCTTGTAAGCAGAAAAAAATTTACATTTTTTCTGAAGAAAGTCATTCAAAATGACTGAATTATTATTAAAACACGGCAAAAATCATTATTTCAAACAGCCTTCGGGTTTCTGAACAAATTTTGAATTAATATTGGCCACTAAAATTAAATATTCTCTAAAACTTTCGGACATATCTAATAGGCAATTTAACTCTTCTTCAAATTCGATTCATTGACTGACAACTAGGCTAGTTCCTGAGCAAGTCGCCTTTTCTGAGCATTCCCCACATTTCACCCTTAATCCGCCCCTAATTCGATAACGATGTGTTTTTGGCATAACGATGTATCGGTTATTTTTGCTCCGGTATGTCGCTGTTTCCTGAACAACGCATTAAACCCTAAGTTCCCTGATCGACTACCTACGGTAGGCCTATATGTTATTTATTTGCGACGATGGACTTTATTGGTAGTGACTTGACAGGCGGATTATGACTGCAGGCTAACTAACTCTTGACTGACCTCGTTAAGTTATTTGAATTGGGTGACTAACCTGTAAAATACCGCATCTGACTAACACCTTTAAATAATATTTTAATCCATCCGTGCGATGTAGACAACTTAACGAGTTACATTGTCGTATTATATAATACTGACATTAAATTAACTTTGGTTCAAGAGGTAACCTCCTCGTTATAACTGAAATTAGAGGAAATGGAAAAAACTGGGCTTGGCGGGATTCGAACCCACGATCTACGCCTAACCGGGGCGTCGTCTTAACCGCTGGACCACAAGCCCCGACAAGTCCAGTAAATGCCAAATCCTCTACTTATGCTCTAATTGACATGATTCGTGTTGATAGACAGGTTAGCACAACTATCTAACCGAACAGGTCTGTGAGCTGACTTAATTGCATAAAGGCAATGCTCTTCAACCAAAGTTAATTTAATGTCAGTGTTATATATACCATATAATACTACAATGTAATGAATAAAGCATTGCCTTTACGGTTTTTTCCATTTCCTCTAATTTCAGTTATAACGAGGAGGTTACCTTTTCAACCAAAGTTAATTTAATGTCAGTGTTATATATACCATATAATACTACAATTGTAATGAATAAAGCATTGCCTTTATGCAATTAAGTCAGCTCACAGACCTGTTCGGTTAGATAGTTGTGTAGTTGTGCTAACCTGTCTAGCAACACGAATCATGTCAATTAGAGCATAAGTAGAGGATTTGGCATTTACTGGACTTGTCGGGGCTTGTGGTCCAGCGGTTAAGACGACGCCCCGGTTAGGCGTAGATCGTGGGTTCGAATCCCGCCAAGCCCAGTTTTTTCCATTTCCTCTAATTTCAGTTTCAACTTAACGAATAATAATTAGGGCAAGACGTGTAACTTTGGTATGGGGCAGCCTCCCCAGGCTCATAGATGTAATATAAGTTACGTATAGATAGCCAGAATTTATTTTGCAGAGGGTCGAGCACGGGATCGTAACTTTTATCCCCACGGGTACTGTGACTGTTTATTTTGGTAATGTGAAACCTGCATGATTTGCCGTAATCTGGTGTCATTTCGTTTGTGCGCGGGAACGCATTGTCTATAGCAGCAATTTTGTAGTGACATAATTGTAATACTTGTCATTGTTGCAGTAGGCTGCAGTAAGTACAACTGTTTAGCTGCTGTGACAAATCACTCGGCAATGAGTCCTATATTTATGGCCTGATGTTGCCAAATGGGTAATTACGATGTACCTACATTGCTTGAAGCCTTCAACAGGTGCGCCCCCACATCACCATCATTTTTCTGATACGTTATTGCCGGAAAATCTGTGTGGCACTGTGTTTCGTAATTTTATTAAGCGTTCGTAATTCGTAATATATATATATATACTGTAGTTATTGCTTCCTATTTGTACTTAGTATAAATATAGTTTTGTGATGGAAGTAATTTTCAGTGGATTTCACGTTTTGAGGTCCCAGCAACCCCAAAAAGTAGTTTTTACTAAATGTCTGTCTTTCGGTCTGTCTGTTTGTTCGTTGATGTGTGGATGAACTACCCGGTAGTTTTTATAAAATTAGGCATGTAGGTTCACAAAAAATATACCCCTGGACCATTTGTTTTATTTCGGGCTAATGAACTCAATTTAGGGGGTTGCAACCTAAAAAAAAAATTCAAAAAACGGCAAAAGGTTTTTTTTTTTCTTAAAAACAGCTCAAACTTATTTCTTTAAATTCACATAATTATATTCATTTTTGGGTCAACGGCCTTACCATGTTGATTCCATGAGAGCAGAACATGTTTCGAACTGCGGCAAACTTGGTTGGCAGGGGAACCTTAGACTAAACCAGTCAGTTTACGTGCGTGTCGAGTCCTGGTCAACTCCGAATTAATTGTGTGACTTTACCGTGTTCCCTAAGTGGTTGGGAATCCGCTATAATTAGGAGGTCCAACCTGCCAGTCAACTCCCCTTCTCCCTTAGGTGAAGGAGTCTGCCCTTAGGATGCCTCAAGTTAGGAAACAGACTCACACCCCCACCAGGAAGAAATGCTGAAATCAGGCGTTGGAAAAAAAAATTTCGACGGTTTTGTGAGTATAAAAAGAATCACCGGACAAAATATTTGTGAACCTACTAGTTCGTCAAATGCTATCGAGTATAGTTGGGCCCCAATCGAGGTACAAACATTTCGTAATAAAGAACTTTTTGGTTCCACAAAGCGTGTGACTCTATCGGAATCTCGAACTCGATAATTTCGACCATCGCAATGCTTCCCTTGTAACTAACGTCTCGATTGGAAAGTATTAAATTGCTATTCCTCTTCCGAACGTGTTAATGCAACAAGAGCACAATTTCTCCGCTAATTTCGTGAAGCAAAAATGCCTAGTTAATTTTATCAATTTTTAATATTAAATTGAGGGACATTATAATTATTCGATAAGAAAATATTAACCCCTGGGCCCTGACCCAAAACGTTGGCTTCGGGTCAACTTCGTTTCTCGGAAACAGTCTGGACCCCCTGTTTTCGGCAATTTTAATGAGTCATGGTCTGTATAATCTCACCATTGGCGCTGCTAAAATGGGTAAATCCAACCCAAAACACTCTGTGTAAAAAATAAATAAATAAATTAATTAATTTAATGTTTTTTTTTCAGAACTTGGGTGCTTCCCTTGCAAAACTCTTGGTAGTTTCCTACCATTTATTAGAAGTATACCTACGTAACGACACTGTGGCCTCAGTTGCAAATTTGCCATTTAGCCATATCTTATGCGTCATCATTGACCAATTACAGCAAGTGTCAGTGTCAAGGTACATAAGCATGAAGAAGCACAAAGTTCTGAAAAAAATAAATTAAATAAATTTTTTAGAGAAACTAGGCCTATTCAAAGAGAAAATTTACAAGAACTTGGCCCATCCTGATATCACAACATACATAGGCAGAAAAAAGGAACTTGGTATTTTTTACACGGAGTGTTTTGGGTTGGATATCATATCTTTTTGTACAAATAACAAATAACTTGACATGTAGAATGCCAGTGCCCTAAACAGGCAGTTACCGTCCCCTTGTACTCCATGCTGGACCAGAAGGCACCCATCAGCAGCAATGAAACTGACCGGAACAGCCATGATGGAAGATCGAGAATAAATTTGAAAATTTAAATTTAAAAAAATTTAAATATCCACCTATTCCTTTATATACTTGTACGTATATTCGTATGTTATTCGATTTTTATCGTGGATTTATTTTATTTTGGTTAATCTCGGCACGCGATCGCATTCTAAGCACAGTTGAGTTGTGCATTTAAATGTCTCCTTGCTGTATATAATATACTAGTATGTTGTAGAGGTGTCATTTTTAGGCATTATTGTAAGCTATTAGGTCAGGTTAGGTTACAGCTACATCATCAATTTTATTTTATTTTATTATTATTATTTTTTATTTATTTATATATTTATTTTCCCCCATATGCCTGTGTGTATATTGTATTCTACTTCTATTTTGGATTTGGTTTGGTTAGGTTAATTCCTGCTCGCGTTCGCTTCAAGAACTGTTTGAGATGTGTATAAACTGTTTTAGCATAGTAGATTAACTGTAAGTTGCTAGTTGTGTCACGATGGCCATGTTAGGGCTATTTTGTTATGTTAATTTCAGTCACGGTGAGCCTTGTGGGTAGCAGTTTACTGGCTCTCTGCTGGTTCTCCCGCCAGTTCCGGTTTCATCCTTGTGCATCGTTGTATTTTGCCCACATTAATGGATCCGGATGAGGTGTTCTGCCTGCTGCAGGCGGTCAGAAAGCTTCACAGCCTCGCCAACAAGAGCGGAAAGTATAAGATCCGCAGGGATCTTAGAGGCATCATTGAGGAGGCGTTCAGAGTGGCCACCAAAATTGAGGGGTCAGGAGTGGCAGTGGTGGTGGATCCATGCACCCCAGTTTCAAGGATCACAGTTCCAGGGGCACCAGTTCCTGGGACCCCAGCTCCAGCTCCAGGGCCTCCAATTTCAGGGACCCCAGTCCCAGGGACCTCGGTGGCAGGACCACCAGTTCCAGGGTGGACCCCTGAGATCCCAGCTTCAGCTCCTCGGGTTTCAGTTGCAGGGACCCCAGCCCCAGTTCCAGGGACTCCAATTCCAGGGACTCCAATTTCAGGGACCCCAAGCCCAGTTCCAGGGACCTCGGCGACAGGACCACCTGATCCAGGGTGGACTCAGCCAATCAACCGCCGCGAGAGGAGGCGGGCGGCCATGTGCGCAAAGAAGCCCGAGTCAGTCGCAACACAGATCCATCGGTATGAGGCTGTGATCATCTAGAGAAGTGAGTCAGGAGGGACCTATGCTGAGGCCCTTAAAAAGGCAAAGGAGGCTCTTGCCCTCTCGGAAGTGGGCGTCTCGGTCCGAGGGTGCCGAAAGGCACAGAGTGGCAATCTGGTGCTGGAAGTCGAAGGCAGCGGAAAGGCCGATATTTTTTGGAGGAAACTGGCACCTCTGCTGAAAGGCTTCAAAGTGAGGAGTAGCCATAATATGGCGAAGTTAATTGTCAAGGACAGTGACTTCGTTGAGGAGGTGGCTATCCGACAGGCGCTTGCCGAGTTGGGGGTGGAATGCTCTTCCATTAAGACCATGAAGTGGCAGGCGGTCGTTGAGGCACCAATTCATCAGGTACACACGCTGCTCCAGACCAAGAAAAGGATTAAAATCGGTTGGTTCACTTGCCGAATTAAAGCCTATGGTGCTCATGAATGGGTGTTTTCGGTGCGGTGAGAAGGGGCACTACGTTGCCCAGTGTACATCATCCAGGTTGTGCCTCAGAAGCACGGGACACGTGTTTGGAGGAGCAGCCCACAGATGAGGATTCTCCAAATAAGTTTGAATCACTGTCGTGGTGCTGAGGATCTTCTACTGCACTCATCAGGGGAGCTGGCAGTGGACATTGTGTGTGCCTCCGAATACCTGTCGGTCGGTGACAGGCATGGTTGGTTCGCGGATGCCTCTGCGTTAGCAGCTATGGGTGTGATGTCCAGACATGCGGTCAGCAACGTGGTGCAGGGAGTGGGCTTTGTGGCCATAAACTGCGATGGAGTTTCGGTATTCAGTTGCTACATTTCGCCAAACTGCACGATCAGGGTGTATGAACGGTTCCTTGACTCCCTGAGAGACGCGATTGCTCGGTGTCTCGGCTCTCCAGTGATTGTGTGTGGGGACTTCAATGCCAAGTCAGTGGCATGGAACGCCGGCGTCTCCAATCAGAGGGGGAGACTGCTCGAGGACATGATGGAGCAGGTAGGTAGGTAGGCAATTAAAATTACTTTTCAACGCCGGAACATTGGGGCCATCGTGGACCTGACGTGGGCATCCCCGTGTATCGCGGGCAGGGCATGTGCTACGTGGCGAGTCCTCTCCGAGCAGGAAAGCGGCAGCGACCAAAATTACATCGTGTTTGAGGTGCAGTCACAGTTGCATCGACCCATGGGTGTGCATAGTCGCCGTGGATGGGTTACTGGAGACCTGGACACGGAAGCCTGGAAGGCAGCGTATGAGGCCCTCAACATCGGCCGGACCCCCTTAGCGGAGCTGGCAAGTGTTGAGGAGAAAGTCACGGCGGTTGTGAACCTTGTGACGGACACGTGTGATGCAGTTCTCCGTCCGCGCGGAAATGTCCCTACCAACAGGAGGCCGGCTTACTGGTGGACACCAGAAATTGCCAATCTGCGCAGGATCTGTGTGCAACGTCGCAGAGCCGCCTCGAGGTAGCAGAGTAGAGGGCACCCCCCACAGGTAGTGCGAGCGGCTTTTGACGCTTTACGAGGGGCGAGAAGAGTCCTTAGACATGCCATTAAGGACGGTAAAGCCCAGTGTTGGAGGGAGATGTGTCAGGCAGTTGATGACGACCCATGGGGGAGGCCTTACAAGCTGGTGATGAAGAAACTGCAGGGTCCGGCGGCTACCTCCACTATGGAGTCAGATGTTCTTAATGACATGGTGTTACATCTTTTCCCGAATGGGCCCACCTTTGTTCAAGGTCCTGGCCGTACCCAGCCCTTCCATGTGGACCCTGTCACTAGTGCAGAGGTGGATGGGTGCTTTGGTCGATCCGGCAAGACTGCGCCCGGGCCTAATTGTGTTCCGCAGCGTATTTGGCGCCTAGTGCACACGTGGGACCGCGAGGTTCTTCCTAGGCTTTTGACGGAGTGCCTTTCAGAGGGTGTTTTCCCTCGACAGTGGAAGGGTGCGCGCCTCATTCTACTCTGGAAGAAGGGGCGGTCAGATGATGGTCCGTCATCATTTCGGCCGATTTGCCTCCTGGACTCAAAGAGTAAAATTTTTGAGCGCGTGGTAGCCCGCAGGATCACGGACTTTTTGGAGCAACATGGGGGGCTAGCGGACTGCCAATATGGTTTTCGAAAGGGAAGGTCCACCACTCAAGCCATTCAGGCTCTATTGAGTATAGTGCGCAGTGCCAAGGATGCCGGGGAGTTGGCCCTTGCGGTTAGGCTCGACGTCCGTAATGCCTTTAATAGTGTGATGTGGCCGGACATCATTGATTCTCTCGTGGCCCTGGGCATACCCGGCTACCTGGTCGCGATTGTAGCGGGGTACTTGATGGAAAGATGGCTTGAGGCTGAGTCGGCCAATGACGTCCATCGGTGGTTTGTGAGCCGTGGAGTCCCGCAGGGATCTGTGCTCGGGCCGCTGTTGTGGATTATCTTCTATAACTCCTTAATGATGATGGTGCTGCCCACTGGAGTGTCACTGGTATGCTACGCGGATAATATTCTGGTAGTCGCTCGGGGAGCTACTGTTCGGGGCCTTGAGGATACCTTCAGGGACGCGATGCGGAGCATTGAAGCATGGCTGGACGCCCATCAACTCCAGCTTGCTGCGGAAAAAACAGAGGCAGTGTTTTTTCGGCTGAGCCGCAGACGTCCGAACCTCCCGCGTGTGTGCGTCAAGGGGGTTGATGTTCCTCTCTCCGCATCATTCAATTATCTGGGTGTCACGATAGACTCGGGTCTGACTTTCGGAAGGCACTTCCTCTGTGTCTCAGAAAAGTCAGAAGCGATAGCCTCGGCTCTCAGAAGGCTGATGCCTAATCTTGGGGGACCCAAGGAGGAGCGTCGGAGGCTTCTCATGGGCGTGGTTTCCTCAGTGATGGTTTACGCCTATCCAGTCTGGGCACACAAGCTGGGCGTTAAACGCAACGTGAACTTGCTGCAGCGGGTGCTGAGGCGTTGTGCCCTAAGGTGCATCTCTGGATACAGGACGGTGTCAGGTGCTGCAGCGGCTGTCATAGCAGGGGTTCCTCCTATCGACCTAACGGTGCGGGCACTTATGGAGGTCGGTGCAAGTGTTGCGGGTGGCTCGGACAGATCCACGGCCAAGGCCATGGCCAAAAGTACCATGCTTTTACTTTGGCAGCAGCGGTGGGAGACTGTAGAGCCCAGGGATCAGGGCGCCTGGACAAAGCGTCTGATTCCCGATGTTGCAGAGTGGGTGGAGCGGCCTAGGGGGAGGTCAAGTTACCGCCTTACGCAGATGCAGACGGGCCACGGGTGTTTCGGGTCCTTCTTACACCGCATCCGTAGAGCAGACGCCCCAGTGTGTCATCAGTGAGGAGCCGGAGACGACACCGCGGAACACACCTTGATTGGCTTCCCCGGTATGGGCTCCAGAGAGGGCGGTGTTGGTGACGGCTATAGGTAATTTCTCCCCGCAGGACGTCATCAGGTACATGCTATTGGATGTTCGGTGCTGGGACGCCTTTGTGTCATTCTGCGAGGTTGTTCTTTCGCGGAAGGAGGAGGCGGAGAGGCAAAGGCAGCGGGACCCAGTCCAGCCGGCTCCGTGGTAAAGTGTTAAGTGTTAAGTTAAGTGATATTTATCTGTTAAAAAAAAAACGTAAGTAGATGACTAGTGTATTTTGAATTTTTAGGCTGTGTAGTTGGTAAGTCTTGTACTATTGTGTATTTTGTGTGCTACTGTGTCCTCTAACAAAACAAAAAAAAAAAAGGTTAGGTTAGGTAAGGTTAGGCTAGGCTAGGTTAGGTTAAGGGGGTGGAGACGCCGGTAGATTTCTTTTTAATGCTGTTTTTTCGATGCCATTTGCGGTCCAGACCAATAGTTGTCATTAAGGACCATACCGATTCGTTGGGGTTTGCGTTTTAGACGCATTTGAAAAATGCTCCCTATCCCTTATTCATAGGATTTTTTACATTTAATACAATTTTAAGAAATTCTCTCGATGGTTAGTCGACTTTTTTCGCTCAGACGTGGGATTTTATGTGGGTGACAAGAAAAATGCGAAATCCCGCTTCTCACTGGTCAAATTCGGCAATTTTTCCCCTTTTTTGAATATCCTTGTTGCGGCCCTGACGCCACAAAATGATCGATACACAATGCGCGATACATGATCTCCCACTAGTTTTTCATGCCGCATCTAGCTGCCAGGGTTATACAATTTAAAGAGGCAATTTTTCGTTTTTTTTTTTGTTTTTTTCCCCCATTTTTTTGACTTCTTTAGGGGTCGACATGGGTGCCGCTAGACGCGCGATTTCATCCCGAACCCGACGATATATGGTATATGGGGTGGTTTTTCCATAGGTTGCCAGCTAGGCGGGGATCAGTACCGATTTGAAGGATTTCGGGGACTCGGGGCCTGTGACGTCATCACCCATACATTCTTATGGGAAATTTTGGTCAAAATGGTCCGATTGCCATGAATGGCACATGATTGGAAAGAGGAGGTGAGCCGATTCGCCCGGTTTATACTCTGATTCGTTTGATACCGTCCGATTTGAGGGCGTTGCAAAGTCGGTTTTCAAGGTATGTTGCACACGTTAAGGGGGTAGGGACGCCGGTAGATTTCTTTTTAATGCGGTTTTTTCGATTCCATTTGCGGTCCTGACCAATAGTTGTCATCGCTGACCATACCGATTCGATGGGGTTTGCGTTCTAGACGCATTTGAAAAACGCTCCCTATCCCTTATACATAGGATTTTTTACATTCCATACAATTTTGAGAAATTCTCTCGATGTTTAGTCGACTTTTTTCGCTCAGACGTGGAATTTTATGTGGGCGGCAAAGAAAATGCGAAATCCCGCTTCTCACTGGTCAAATTTGGCAATTTTTCCCCCTTTTTTTGAATATCCTTGTTGCGGCCCTGACGCCCTGCATTCAACGGTACACAATGCGCGCCACATGATTTCCCAGTAGTTTTTCAAGCCGCATCTACCTGCCAGGGTTATACAATATAAAGAGGCAATTTTTCGGTTTTTTTTTGCGCCAATTTTTTGCGATGGATACCGTTAAATTTGAGGGCGTTTCAAAGTTGGGTTCCAGGGATAGGAACACATGTTAGGGGGGTGGGGTCACCGGTAGATTTCTTTCTGATGCGGTTTTTTCGATTCCAGTTGCGGTCCTGACCAATAGTTGTCATTGATGACCATACCGATTCGATGGGGTTTGCGTTCTAGACGCATTTGAAAAACGCGCCCTATCCCTTATACATAGGATTTTTTACATTTCATACAATTTTAAGAAATTTTCTCGATGGTTAGTCGACTTTTTTCACTCAGGCGTGGGGTTTTATGACGGCGACAAGAGAAATGCGAAATCCCGGTCCTCACTGGTCAAATTCGGCAATTTTTCCCCTTTTTTTGAATATCCTTGTTCCGGCCCTGTCGCCCTGCATTCATCGGTACACAATGCGCGGCACATGATTTCCCAGTAGTTTTTCAAGCCGCATCTACCTGCCAGGGTTATATAATTTAAAGTGGCAATTTTTCGTTTTGTTTTTTTTGCGCCCATTTTTTTGACTTTCTTTGGGGTCGACATGGGTGTCGCTAGACGCGGGATTACATCCCGAACACGACGATATATGGTTTATGGGGTGGTTTTTCCATAGGTTGCCGGCTAGCCCGGGCAATTTTTCCCTTTTTTTGAATATCCTTGTTCCGGCCCTGACGCCCTACATTTATCGGTAGACAATGCGCGGCGCATGATTTCCCAGTAGTTTTTTAAGCCGCATCAACTTGCCAGGGTTATACAATTTAAATTAGGTTAGGTTAGGTTCAGTGGTTAGGTTAAGTTAGGTTCAGTGGTTAGGTTAGGTTGGGTTCAGTGGTTAGGTTAGGTTAGAGTAGGTTAGGTTCAGTGGTTAGGTTAGGTTAGGTTCAGTGGTTAGGTTAGGTTCAGTGGTTAGGTTAGGTTCAGTGGTTAGGTTAGGTTAGGCTAGGTTAGGTTAGGATAGGTTAGGTTAGGTCAGGTTAGGTTAGGTTAGGTTAGGTTAGGTTAGGTTAGGTTAGGTTAGGTTAGGTTGGCTATCGATGGCTGGTCGAAAGGCTAAGATGTGTATAAAGGGAGTGTGAGTTTCTTGTCATCATTTCTACGTATAGTGCTGTCCCCCCCCCCCGCCTTCGGTCATTGCCATCGACGGTTGGTCGAAGAAGACTAAGATGTGTTGTAAGTGAGTGTGAGTTTCTTGTCTTCATTTTCTACGTTTCGTGCTGTCGTGATTTTTGCATTTCATACAATTTTAAGAAATTCTCTCGATGGTAAGTTGACTTTTTTCACTCAGGCGTGGAGTTTTATGTGGGCGACAAGAAAAATGCGAAATCCTGCTTCTCACTGGTGAAATTCGGCAATTTCCCCCCTTTTTTTAATATCCTTGTTCCGACCCTGACGCCCTGCGTTCATCGGTTCACAATGCGCGGCACATGATTTCCCAGTAGGTTTTCAAGCCGCATCTACCTGCCAGGGTTATACAATTTAAAGAGGCAATTTTTCGTTTTTTTTTTTTTTTTTTTTTTGCGCCAATTTTTTGACTTTTTTTGGGGTCGAGATGGGTGTCGCTTGACGCGGGATTTCATCCCGAACACGACGATATATGGTTTATGGGGTGGTTTTCCTATAGGTTGTCGGCTAGCCCGGGATCAGTGCCTATTTGAAGGATTTCGGGGGCTCGGGGCCTGTGACGTCATCACCCATGCATTCTTATGGGAAATTTTGGTCAAAATGATCCGATTGCCATGAATGGCACATGGTTGGAAAGAGGAGGTGATTTCGAGCCGATTCGCCCGGTTTTTACTCGGATGCGTTGGATACCGTTCAATTTGAGGGCGTTTCAAAGTTCGTTTCCAGGGATAGGAGCACACGTTAGGGGGGTGGGGTCACCGGTAGATTTCTTTCTGATGCGGTTTTTTCGATTCCAATTGCGGTCCTGACCAATAGTTGTCATTGATGACCCTACCGATTCGATGGGGTTTGCGTTCTAGACGCATTTGAAAAACGCTCCCTATCCCTTATACATAGGATTTTTTACATTTCATACGATTTTAAGAAATTCTCTCGATGGTTAGTCGACTTTTTTCGCTCAGACGTGGGATTTTATGTGGGAGACAAGAAAAATGCGAAATCCCGCTTCTCACTGGTCAAATTCGGCAATTTTTCCCCTTTTTTTGAATATCCTTGTTCCGACCCTGACGCCACACAATGATCGATACACAATGCGCGATACCTGATCTCCCACTAGTTTTTCAAGCCGCATCTAGCTGCCAGGGTTTTACAATTTAGCGAGGCAATTTTTCGTTCGTTTTTTTTATGGTCGAGATGGGTGTCGCTAGACGCGGGATTTCATCCCGAACACGAAGATATATGGTTTATGGGGTGGTTTTTCCATAGGTTGCCAGCTAACCCGGGATCAGTGCCTATTTGAAGGATTTCGGGGGCTCGGGGCCTGTGACGTCATCGCCCATGCATTCTTATGGGAAATTTTGGTCAAAATTATCCGATTGCCATGAATGGCACATGGTTGGAAAGAGGAGGTGATTTCGAGCCGATTCGCCCGGTCTTTACTCGGATGCGTTGGATACCGTTCAATTTGAGGGCGTTTCAAAGTTCGCTTCCAGGGATAGGAGCACACGTTAGGGGGGTGGGGTGACCGGTAGATTTCTTTCTGATGCGGTTTTTTCGATTCCAATTGCGGTCCTGACCAATAGTTGTCATCGCTGACCATACCGATTCGATGGGGTTTGCGTTCTAGACGCATTTGAAAAACGCTCCCTATCCCTTATACATAGGATTTTTTACATTCCATACAATTTTGAGAAATTCTCTCGATGTTTAGTCGACTTTTTTCGCTCAGACGTGGAATTTTATGTGGGCGGCAAAGAAAATGCGAAATCTCGCTTCTCACTGGTCAAATTTGGCAATTTTTCCCTTTTTTTTTATATCCTTGTTGCGGCCCTGACGCCCTGCATTCAACGGTACACAATGCGCGCCACATGATTTCCCAGTAGTTTTTCAAGCCGCATCTACCTGCCAGGGTTATACAATTTAAAGAGGCAATTTTTCGTTTTTTTTTTTTGCGCCAATTTTTTGCGATGGATACTGTTAAATTTGAGGGCGTTTCAAAGTTGGGTTCCAGGGATAGGAACACATGTTAGGGGGGTGGGGTCACCGGTAGATTTCTTTCTGATGCGGTTTTTTCGATTCCAGTTGCGGTCCTGACCAATAGTTGTCATTGATGACCATACCGATTCGATGGGGTTTGCGTTCTAGACGCATTTGAAAAACGCGCCCTATCCCTTATACACAGGATTTTTTACATTTCATACAATTTTAAGAAATTTTCTCGATGGTTAGTCGACTTTTTTCACTCAGGCGTGGGGTTTTATGACGGCGACAAGAGAAATGCGAAATCCCGGTCCTCACTGGTCAAATTCGGCAATTTTTCCCCTTTTTTTGAATATCCTTGTTCCGGCCCTGTCGCCCTGCATTCATCGGTACACAATGCGCGGCACATGATTTCCCAGTAGTTTTTCAAGCCGCATCTACCTGCCAGGGTTATATAATTTAAAGTGGCAATTTTTCGTTTTGTTTTTTTTGCGCCCATTTTTTTGACTTTCTTTGGGGTCGAAATGGGTGTCGCTAGACGCGGGATTACATCCCGAACACGACGATATATGGTTTATGGGGTGGTTTTTCCATAGGTTGCCGGCTAGCCCGGGCAATTTTTCCCTTTTTTTTTAATATCCTTGTTCCGGCCCTGACGCCCTACATTTATCGGTAGACAATGCGCGGCGCATGATTTCCCAGTAGTTTTTTAAGCCGCATCAACTTTCCAGGGTTATACAATTTAAATTAGGTTAGGTTAGGTTCAGTGGTTAGGTTAAGTTAGGTTCAGTGGTTAGGTTAGGTTGGGTTCAGTGGTTAGGTTAGGTTAGAATAGGTTAGGTTCAGTGGTTAGGTTAGGTTAGGTTCAGTGGTTAGGTTAGGTTCAGTGGTTAGGTTAGGTTCAGTGGTTAGGTTAGGTTAGGTTAGGTTAGGTTAGGTTAGGTTAGGTTAGGTTAGGTTAGGTTAGGTTAGGTTAGGTTAGGTTAGGTTAGGTTAGGTTAGGTTAGGTTAGGTTGGCTATCGATGGCTGGTCGAAAGGCTAAGATGTGTATAAAGGGAGTGTGAGTTTCTTGTCATCATTTCTACGTATAGTGCTGTCCCCCCCCCCCCCCCCGCCTTCGGTCATTGCCATCGACGGTTGGTCGAAGAAGACTAAGATGTGTTGTAAGTGAGTGTGAGTTTCTTGTCTTCATTTTCTACGTTTCGTGCTGTCCCCCCCCTCCCCCTGCTTTCGGTCATCGCCATCGACGGTTGGTCGAAAGAAGACTAAAGTTGTGTATTAAGTGAGTGTGAGTTTCTCGTCTTCATTTTCTACGTTTCGTGCTGTCCCCCTCCCCCCCCCCCCACCTTCGGACATCGCCCGTCGACGGTTGGACGTAAGGTACATTTTAATTTACTAACTTTTGTTGTTCAATTGACTATATCATGCAATTCTGTAACTGTTTTGTTGTGTACAGTAATTATAGTGTCTTATTATCAATTCGCACATAGGCTTATACACAGGAAAATTTAACTGGTGCAGAATTTGGGCATTGGAGGGCTGTTTTTTGAAGGGTCACCCTCCGAGCAGATATGTAGAATGCGTAGTTATTGCTCGCATATTGTTGTTCAGGTTTCGAGGGGTGGCTTTCAAAGGATTTGCGATCTGGACTATTGGTCATATTGAAGAAGGGGACCCCCCATGGTACATTATATTTGAAGGGTCGACCTTCTACGAGCCGAACAGGTATGTTGGAGTCCACAGTGCCTTTTTGACCACCCAAGTTGGGGTCGGTATTGTTGTTTTCCCCGTTTTGTGCTGTTCCCCCCTCCCCCTGCTTTCGGTCATCGCTATCGATGGTTGGTCGTAAGGCTAAAGATGTGTATAAAGGGAGTGTGAGTTTCTTGTCATCATTTCTACGTATAGTGCTGTCCCCCCCCCCCCCCCCGGCTTCGGGCATCGCCCGTCAATGGTTGGACATACGGCACATTTTAATTACTAGCTTTGGTTTTGTTCAATTGACTATATTATGTAATTATCGACAGTAGTCTAAAGCTGTGTATTATGTGAGTGTGAGTTTCCTGGCTTCATTTTCTACGTTTGTGCTGTCCCCCCCCCCCCCTGGTGACATCGCCCGTCGATGGTTGGACGTACGATGGATATGGAAGAGGTGTTCTGCCTGCTACAGGTGGTCAGAAAACTACACAGCCTCGCAAATAAGAGCGGAAAGTATAAGATCCGCAGGGATCTTAGAGGCCTTATTGAGGAGGCGTCCAGAGTGGCCTCCAAAATTGAGGGGTCGGGATTGGCAGTGGTGGTGGATCCATGCACCCCAGTTTCAATGATCACAGTTTCAGGGGCACCAGTTCCTGGGACCCCGTCTCCAGCTCCCGGGCCTCCAATTTCAGGGACCCCAGTCCCAGGGACCCCGGTGGCAGAACCACCAGTTCCAGGGTGGACCACTGAGATCCCAGCTCCAGCTCCTCGGGTTCCGGTTGCAGGGACCCAAGCCCCAGTTCTAGGGACCCCGGTGGCAGAACCACCAGTTCCAGGGTGGACCCCTGAGATCCCAGCTCCAGCTTCTCGGGTTCCCGTTGCTGGGACCCCAGCCCCAGTTCAAGGGACTCCAATTCCAGGGACTCCAACTTCAGGGACCTCGGCGACAGGACCACCTGATCCAGGGTGGACTCAGCCAATCAACCGCCGCGAGAGGAGGCGGGCGGCCATGTGCGCAAAGAAGCCCGAGTCAGTCGCAGCACAGGCCCATCGGTATGAGGCTGTGATCATCGAGAGGAGTGAGTCAGGAGGGACCTATGCTGAGGCCCTTAAAAAGGCAAGGGAGGCTCTTGCCCTCTCGGAAGTGGGCGTCTCGATCCGAGGGTGCCGAAAGGCACAGAGTGGCAATCTGGTGCTGGAAGTCGAAGGCAGCGGAAAGGCCGATATTTTTCGGAGGAAACTGGCACCTCTGCTGAAAGGCTTCAAAGTGAGGAGTAGCCACAATATGGCGAAATTCATTGTCAAGGACAGTGACTTCGTTGAGGAGGTGGCTATCCGACAGGCGCTTGCCGAGCTGGGGGTGGAATGCTCCTCCATTAAGACCATGAAGTGGCAGGCGGTCGTTGAGGCACCTGTTCATCAGGTACACACGCTGCTCCAAACCAAGAAAAGGATCAAGATCGGTTGGTTCACTTGCCGAATAAAGCCTATGGTGCTCATGAATGGGTGCTTTCGGTGCGGTGAGAAGGGGCACTACGTTGCCCAGTGTACATCATCCAGGTTGAGCCTTGGAAGCACGGGACACGTGTTTGAAGGAGCAGCCCACAGATGAGGATTCTCCAAATTAATTTGAATCACTGTCGTGGTGCGGAGGATCTTCTACTGCACTCATCTGGGGAGCTGGCAGTGGACATTGTGTGCGCCTCCGAATACCTGTCGGTCGGTGACAGGCATGGTTGGTTCGCGGATGCATCTGCGTTAGCAGCTATAGGTGTGATGTCCAGACATGCGGTCAGCAACGTGGTGCGGGGAGTGGGCTTTGTTGCCATAAGCTGCGATGGAGTTTCCGTATTCAGCTGCTACATTTCGCCAA
Source organism: Psococerastis gibbosa (assembly GCA_963971405.1). Classification (NCBI taxonomy): domain Eukaryota; kingdom Metazoa; phylum Arthropoda; class Insecta; order Psocodea; family Psocidae; genus Psococerastis; species Psococerastis gibbosa. The sequence goes on along the minus strand of OZ020490.1, from coordinate 28,673 downwards.
ACTGCACGATCAGGGTGTATGAACGGTTCCTTGACTCCCTGAGAGACGCGATTGCTCGGTGTCTCGGCTCTCCAGTGATTGTGTGTGGGGACTTCAATGCCAAGTCAGTGGCATGGAACGCCGGCGTCTCCAATCAGAGGGGGAGACTGCTCGAGGACATGATGGAGCAGGTAGGTCTCCGCCTCTGTAACTCCGGCAATGCGTTTACTTTTCAACGCCGGAACATTGGGTCCATCGTGGACCTGACATGGGTATCCCCGTGTATCGCGGGCAGGGCATGTGCTACGTGGCGTGTCCTCGCCGAGCAGGAAAGCGGCAGCGACCACAATTACATCGTGTTTGAGGTGCAGTCACAGTTGCATCGACCCATGGGTGTGCATAGTCGCCGTGGATGGGTTACTGGAGACCTGGACACGGAAGCCTGGAAGGCAGCGTATGAGGCCCTCAACATTGGCCGGACCCCCTTAGCGGAGCTGGCAAGTGTTGAGGAGAAAGTCACGGCGGTTGTGAACCTTGTGACGGACACGTGTGATGCAGTTCTCCGTCCGCGCGGAAATGTCCCTACCAACAGGAGGCCGGCTTACTGGTGGACACCAGAAATTGCCAATCTGCGCAGGATCTGTGTGCAACATCGCAGAGCCGCCTCGAGGCGGCAGAGTAGAGGGCACCCCCCACAGGTAGTGCGAGCGGCTTTTGACGCTTTACGAGGGGCGAGAAGAGTCCTTCGACATGCCATTAAGGACGGCAAAGCCCGGTGTTGGAGGGAGATGTGTCAGGCAGTTGACGACGACCCATGGGGGAGACCTTACAAGCTGGTGATGAAGAAACTGCAGGGTCCGGCGGCTACCTCCACTATGGAATCAGCTGTTCTTAATGACATGGTGTTACATCTTTTTCCGAATGGGCCCACCCTTGTTCAAGGTCCTGGCCGTACCCAGCCCTTCCATGTGGACCCTGTAACTAGTGCGGAGGTGGATGGGTGCTTTGGTCGATCCGGCAAGACTGCGCCCGGGCCTAATGGTGTTCCGCAGCGTATTTGGCGCCTAGTGCACACGTGGGACCGCGAGGTTCTTCCTAGGCTTTTCACGGAGTGCCTTTCAGAGGGTATCTTCCCTCGACAGTGGAAGGGCGCGCGCCTCATTCTACTTAGGAAGAAGGGGCGGCCAGACGATGGTCCGTCATCATTTCGGCCAATTTGCCTCCTGGACTCCGAGAGCAAAATTTTTGAGCGCGTGGTAGCCCGCAGGATCACGGACTTTTTGGAGCAACATGGGGGGCTAGCGGGCTGCCAATATGGTTTCCGGAAGGGAAGGTCCACCACCCAAGCCATTCAGGCTCTATTGAGTATAGTGCGCAGTGCCAAGGATGCCGGAGAGTTGGCCCTTGCGGTTGGGCTCGACGTCCGTAATGCCTTTAATAGTGTGATGTGGCCTGACATCATTGATTCTCTCGTGGCTCTGGGCATACCCGGCTACCTGGTCGCGATTGTAGCGGGGTACTTAAAGGAAAGATGGCTTGAGGCTGAGTCGGCCAATGACGTCCATCGGTGGTTTGTGAGCCGTGGAGTCCCGCAGGGATCTGTGCTTGGGCCGCTATTGTGGATTATCTTCTATAACTCCTTATTGATGATGGTGCTGCCCCCTGGAGTGTCACTGGTTTGCTACGCGGATGATATTCTGGTAGTCGCTCGGGGAGCTACTGTTCGGGGCCTTGAGGATACCTTCAGGGTCGCGATGCGGAGCATTGAGGCATGGCTGGACGCCCATCAACTCCAGCTTGCTGCGGAAAAAACAGAGGCAGTGTTTTTTCGGCTGAGCCGCAGACGTCCGATCCTCCCGCGTGTGTGCGTCAAGGGGGTTGATGTTCCTTTCTCCGCATCATTCAATTATCTGGGTGTCACGATAGACTCGGGTCTGACTTTTGGAAGGCACTTCCTCCGTGAAGCATTTCGGGTGCTCGGGGCCTGTGACGTCATCGCCCATGCATTCTTATGGGAGATTTTGGTCAAAATGATCCGATGGCCATGAATGGGACATGGTTGGAAAGAGGAGGTGATTTCGAGCCGATTCGCCCGGTTTTTACTCGGATGCGTTGGATACCGGCCGATTTGAGGGCGTTTCAAAGTTCGTTTTCAGGGATAGGAGCACACGTTAGGGGGGTGGGGTCACCGGTAGATTTCTTTCTGATGCGGTTTTTTCGATTCCAATTGCGGTCCTGACCAATAGTTGTCATTGATGACCACACGGATTCGATGGGGTTTGCGTTCTAGACGGATTTGAAAAACGTTCCCTATCCCTTTTTTTGCGCAAATTTTTTGACTTTTTTTGGGGTCGAGATGGGTGTCGCTAGACGCGGGATTTCATCCCGAACACGACGATATATGGTTTATGGGGTGGTTTTCCCATAGTTAGTCGACTTTTTTCGCTCAGACGTGGGATTTTATGTGGGCTACAAGAAAAATGCGGAATCCCGGTTCTCACTGGTCAAATTCGGCAATTTTTCCCGTTTTTTTGAATATGCTTGTTCCGACCCTGACGCCCTGCATTCATCGGTACACAATGCGCGGCACATGATTTCCCAGTAGTTTTTCAAGCCGCATCTACCTGCCAGGGTTATACAATTTTAAGAGGCAATTTTTTTTTTTTTTTTTTTTTTTTTTTTTTTTGCGCAAATTTTTTGACTTTTTTTGGGGTCGAGATGGGTGTCGCTAGACGCGGGATTTCATCCCGAACACGACGATATATGGTTTATGGGGTGGTTTTCCCATAGGTTGCCGGCTAGCCCGGGATCAGTGCCTATTTGAAGCATTTCGGGTGCTCGGGGCCTGTGACGTCATCGCCCATGCACTCTTATGGGAGATTTTGGTCAAAATGATCCGATGGCCATGAATGGGACATGGTTGGAAAGAGGAGGTGATTTCGAGCCGATTCGCCCGGTTTTTACTCGGATGCGTTGGATACCGGCCGATTTGAGGGCGTTTCAAAGTTCGTTTTCAGGGATAGGAGCACACGTTAGGGGGGTGGGGTCACCGGTAGATTTCTTTCTGATGCGGTTTTTTCGATTCCAATTGCGGTCCTGACCAATAGTTGTCATTGATGACCACACGGATTCGATGGGGTTTGCGTTCTAGACGGATTTGAAAAACGTTCCCTATCCCTTATACATAGGATTTTTTACATTTCATACAATTTTAAGAAATTCTCTCGATGGTTAGTCGACTTTTTTCGCTCAGACGTGGGATTTTATGTGGGCTACAAGAAAAATGCGGAATCCCGGTTCTCACTGGTCAAATTCGGCAATTTTTCCCGTTTTTTTGAATATGCTTGTTCCGACCCTGACGCCCTGCATTCATCGGTACACAATGCGCGGCACATGATTTCCCAGTAGTTTTTCAAGCCGCATCTACCTGCCAGGGTTATACAATTTTAAGAGGCAATTTTTTTTTTTTTTTTTTTTTTTTTTTTTGCGCAAATTTTTTGACTTTTTTTGGGGTCGAGATGGGTGTCGCTAGACGCGGGATTTCATCCCGAACACGACGATATATGGTTTATGGGGTGGTTTTCCCATAGGTTGCCGGCTAGCCCGGGATCAGTGCCTATTTGAAGCATTTCGGGTGCTCGGGGCCTGTGACGTCATCGCCCATGCATTCTTATGGGAGATTTTGGTCAAAATGATCCGATGGCCATGAATGGGACATGGTTGGAAAGAGGAGGTGATTTCGAGCCGATTCGCCCGGTTTTTACTCGGATGCGTTGGATACCGGCCGATTTGAGGGCGTTTCAAAGTTCGTTTTCAGGGATAGGAGCACACGTTAAGGGGGGTGGGGTCACCGGTAGATTTCTTTCTGATGCGGTTTCATCGATTCCAATTGCGGTCCTGACCAATAGTTGTAATTGATGACCATACGGATTCGATGGGGTTTGCGTTCTAGACGGATTTGAAAAACGTTCCCTATCCCTTATACATAGGATTTTTTACATTTCATACAATTTTAAGAAATTCTCTCGATGGTTAGTCGACTTTTTTCGCTCAGACGTGGGATTTTATGTGGGCTACAAGAAAAATGCGGAATCCCGGTTCTCACTGGTCAAATTCGGCAATTTTTCCCGTTTTTTTGAATATGCTTGTTCCGACCCTGACGCCACACAATGATCGATACACAATGCGCGATACCTGATCTCCCACTAGTTTTTCAAGCCGCATCTAGCTGCCAGGTTTATACAATTTTAAGAGGCAATTTTTCGTTATTTTTTTTTTTTTTTTTTGCGCAAATTTTTTGACTTTTTTTGGGGTCGAGATGGGTGTCGCTAGACGCGGGATTTCATCCCGAACACGACGATATATGGTTTATGGGGTGGTTTTCCCATAGGTTGCCGGCTAGCCCGGGATCAGTGCCTATTTGAAGCATTTCGGGTGCTCGGGGCCTGTGACGTCATCGCCCATGCATTCTTATGGGAGATTTTGGTCAAAATGATCCGATGGCCATGAATGGGACATGGTTGGAAAGAGGAGGTGATTTCGAGCCGATTCGCCCGGTTTTTACTCGGATGCGTTGGATACCGGCCGATTTGAGGGCGTTTCAAAGTTCGTTTTCAGGGATAGGAGCACACGTTAGGGGGGTGGGGTCACCGGTAGATTTCTTTCTGATGCGGTTTTTTCGATTCCAATTGCGGTCCTGACCAATAGTTGTCATTGATGACCATACGGATTCGATGGGGTTTGCGTTCTAGACGGATTTGAAAAACGTTCCCTATCCCTTATACATAGGATTTTTTACATTTCATACAATTTTAAGAAATTCTCTCGATGGTTAGTCGACTTTTTTCGCTCAGACGTGGGATTTTATGTGGGCTACAAGAAAAATGCGGAATCCCGGTTCTCACTGGTCAAATTCGGCAATTTTTCCCGTTTTTTTGAATATGTTTGTTCCGACCCTGACGCCCTGCATTCATCGGTACACAATGCGCGGCACATGATTTCCCAGTAGTTTTTCAAGCCGCATCTACCTGCCAGGGTTATACAATTTTAAGAGGCAATTTTTTTTTTTTTTTTTTTTTTTTTGCGCAAATTTTTTGACTTTTTTTGGGGTCGAGATGGGTGTCGCTAGACGCGGGATTTCATCCCGAACACGACGATATATGGTTTATGGGGTGGTTTTCCCATAGGTTGCCGGCTAGCCCGGGATCAGTGCCTATTTGAAGCATTTCGGGTGCTCGGGGCCTGTGACGTCATCGCCCATGCATTCTTATGGGAGATTTTGGTCAAAATGATCCGATGGCCATGAATGGGACATGGTTGGAAAGAGGAGGTGATTTCGAGCCGATTCGCCCGGTTTTTACTCGGATGCGTTGGATACCGGCCGATTTGAGGGCGTTTCAAAGTTCGTTTTCAGGGATAGGAGCACACGTTAGGGGGGTGGGGTCACCGGTAGATTTCTTTCTGATGCGGTTTTTTCGATTCCAATTGCGGTCCTGACCAATAGTTGTCATTGATGACCATACGGATTCGATGGGGTTTGCGTTCTAGACGGATTTGAAAAACGTTCCCTATCCCTTATACATAGGATTTTTTACATTTCATACAATTTTAAGAAATTCTCTCGATGGTTAGTCGACTTTTTTCGCTCAGACGTGGGATTTTATGTGGGCTACAAGAAAAATGCGGAATCCCGGTTCTCACTGGTCAAATTCGGCAATTTTTCCCGTTTTTTTGAATATGCTTGTTCCGACCCTGACGCCACACAATGATCGATACACAATGCGCGATACCTGATCTGCCACTAGTTTTTCAAGCCGCATCTAGCTGCCAGGGTTATACAATTTTAAGAGGCAATTTTTCGTTATTTTTTTTTTTTTTTTTTTGCGCAAATTTTTTGACTTTTTTTGGGGTCGAGATGGGTGTCGCTAGACGCGGGATTTCATCCCGAACACGACGATATATGGTTTATGGGGTGGTTTTCCCATAGGTTGCCGGCTAGCCCGGGATCAGTGCCTATTTGAAGCATTTCGGGTGCTCGGGGCCTGTGACGTCATCGCCCATGCATTCTTATGGGAGATTTTGGTCAAAATGATCCGATGGCCATGAATGGGACATGGTTGGAAAGAGGAGGTGATTTCGAGCCGATTCGCCCGGTTTTTACTCGGATGCGTTGGATACCGGCCGATTTGAGGGCGTTTCAAAGTTCGTTTTCAGGGATAGGAGCACACGTTAGGGGGGTGGGGTCACCGGTAGATTTCTTTCTGATGCGGTTTTTTCGATTCCAATTGCGGTCCTGACCAATAGTTGTCATTGATGACCATACGGATTCGATGGGGTTTGCGTTCTAGACGGATTTGAAAAACGTTCCCTATCCCTTATACATAGGATTTTTTACATTTCATACAATTTTAAGAAATTCTCTCGATGGTTAGTCGACTTTTTTCGCTCAGACGTGGGATTTTATGTGGGCTACAAGAAAAATGCGGAATCCCGGTTCTCACTGGTCAAATTCGGCAATTTTTCCCGTTTTTTTGAATATGCTTGTTCCGACCCTGACGCCACACAATGATCGATACACAATGCGCGATACCTGATCTCCCACTAGTTTTTCAAGCCGCATCTAGCTGCCAGGTTTATACAATTTTAAGAGGCAATTTTTCGTTATTTTTTTTTTTTTTTTTTGCGCAAATTTTTTGACTTTTTTTGGGGTCGAGATGGGTGTCGCTAGACGCGGGATTTCATCCCGAACACGACGATATATGGTTTATGGGGTGGTTTTCCCATAGGTTGCCGGCTAGCCCGGGATCAGTGCCTATTTGAAGCATTTCGGGTGCTCGGGGCCTGTGACGTCATCGCCCATGCATTCTTATGGGAGATTTTGGTCAAAATGATCCGATGGCCATGAATGGGACATGGTTGGAAAGAGGAGGTGATTTCGAGCCGATTCGCCCGGTTTTTACTCGGATGCGTTGGATACCGGCCGATTTGAGGGCGTTTCAAAGTTCGTTTTCAGGGATAGGAGCACACGTTAGGGGGGTGGGGTCACCGGTAGATTTCTTTCTGATGCGGTTTTTTCGATTCCAATTGCGGTCCTGACCAATAGTTGTCATTGATGACCATACGGATTCGATGGGGTTTGCGTTCTAGACGGATTTGAAAAACGTTCCCTATCCCTTATACATAGGATTTTTTACATTTCATACAATTTTAAGAAATTCTCTCGATGGTTAGTCGACTTTTTTCGCTCAGACGTGGGATTTTATGTGGGCTACAAGAAAAATGCGGAATCCCGGTTCTCACTGGTCAAATTCGGCAATTTTTCCCGTTTTTTTGAATATGTTTGTTCCGACCCTGACGCCCTGCATTCATCGGTACACAATGCGCGGCACATGATTTCCCAGTAGTTTTTCAAGCCGCATCTACCTGCCAGGGTTATACAATTTTAAGAGGCAATTTTTTTTTTTTTTTTTTTTTTTTTGCGCAAATTTTTTGACTTTTTTTGGGGTCGAGAGTGGTGTCGCTAGACGCGGGATTTCATCCCGAACACGACGATATATGGTTTATGGGGTGGTTTTCCCATAGGTTGCCGGCTAGCCCGGGATCAGTGCCTATTTGAAGCATTTCGGGTGCTCGGGGCCTGTGACGTCATCGCCCATGCATTCTTATGGGAGATTTTGGTCAAAATGATCCGATGGCCATGAATGGGACATGGTTGGAAAGAGGAGGTGATTTCGAGCCGATTCGCCCGGTTTTTACTCGGATGCGTTGGATACCGGCCGATTTGAGGGCGTTTCAAAGTTCGTTTTCAGGGATAGGAGCACACGTTAGGGGGGTGGGGTCACCGGTAGATTTCTTTCTGATGCGGTTTTTTCGATTCCAATTGCGGTCCTGACCAATAGTTGTCATTGATGACCATACGGATTCGATGGGGTTTGCGTTCTAGACGGATTTGAAAAACGTTCCCTATCCCTTATACATAGGATTTTTTACATTTCATACAATTTTAAGAAATTCTCTCGATGGTTAGTCGACTTTTTTCGCTCAGACGTGGGATTTTATGTGGGCTACAAGAAAAATGCGGAATCCCGGTTCTCACTGGTCAAATTCGGCAATTTTTCCCGTTTTTTTGAATATGCTTGTTCCGACCCTGACGCCACACAATGATCGATACACAATGCGCGATACCTGATCTGCCACTAGTTTTTCAAGCCGCATCTAGCTGCCAGGGTTATACAATTTTAAGAGGCAATTTTTCGTTATTTTTTTTTTTTTTTTTGCGCAAATTTTTTGACTTTTTTTGGGGTCGAGATGGGTGTCGCTAGACGCGGGATTTCATCCCGAACACGACGATATATGGTTTATGGGGTGGTTTTCCCATAGGTTGCCGGCTAGCCCGGGATCAGTGCCTATTTGAAGCATTTCGGGTGCTCGGGGCCTGTGACGTCATCGCCCATGCATTCTTATGGGAGATTTTGGTCAAAATGATCCGATGGCCATGAATGGGACATGGTTGGAAAGAGGAGGTGATTTCGAGCCGATTCGCCCGGTTTTTACTCGGATGCGTTGGATACCGGCCGATTTGAGGGCGTTTCAAAGTTCGTTTTCAGGGATAGGAGCACACGTTAGGGGGGTGGGGTCACCGGTAGATTTCTTTCTGATGCGGTTTTTTCGATTCCAATTGCGGTCCTGACCAATAGTTGTCATTGATGACCATACGGATTCGATGGGGTTTGCGTTCTAGACGGATTTGAAAAACGTTCCCTATCCCTTATACATAGGATTTTTTACATTTCATACAATTTTAAGAAATTCTCTCGATGGTTAGTCGACTTTTTTCGCTCAGACGTGGGATTTTATGTGGGCTACAAGAAAAATGCGGAATCCCGGTTCTCACTGGTCAAATTCGGCAATTTTTCCCGTTTTTTTGAATATGCTTGTTCCGACCCTGACGCCACACAATGATCGATACACAATGCGCGATACCTGATCTGCCACTAGTTTTTCAAGCCGCATCTAGCTGCCAGGGTTATACAATTTTAAGAGGCAATTTTTCGTTATTTTTTTTTTTTTTTTTTTGCGCAAATTTTTTGACTTTTTTTGGGGTCGAGATGGGTGTCGCTAGACGCGGGATTTCATCCCGAACACGACGATATATGGTTTATGGGGTGGTTTTCCCATAGGTTGCCGGCTAGCCCGGGATCAGTGCCTATTTGAAGCATTTCGGGTGCTCGGGGCCTGTGACGTCATCGCCCATGCATTCTTATGGGAGATTTTGGTCAAAATGATCCGATGGCCATGAATGGGACATGGTTGGAAAGAGGAGGTGATTTCGAGCCGATTCGCCCGGTTTTTACTCGGATGCGTTGGATACCGGCCGATTTGAGGGCGTTTCAAAGTTCGTTTTCAGGGATAGGAGCACACGTTAGGGGGGTGGGGTCACCGGTAGATTTCTTTCTGATGCGGTTTTTTCGATTCCAATTGCGGTCCTGACCAATAGTTGTCATTGATGACCATACGGATTCGATGGGGTTTGCGTTCTAGACGGATTTGAAAAACGTTCCCTATCCCTTATACATAGGATTTTTTACATTTCATACAATTTTAAGAAATTCTCTCGATGGTTAGTCGACTTTTTTCGCTCAGACGTGGGATTTTATGTGGGCTACAAGAAAAATGCGGAATCCCGGTTCTCATTGGTCAAATTCGGCAATTTTTCCCGTTTTTTTGAATATGCTTGTTCCGACCCTGACGCCCTGCATTCATCGGTACACAATGCGCGGCACATGATTTCCCAGTAGTTTTTCATGCCGCATCTACCTGCCAGGGTTATACAATTTTAAGAGGCAATTTTTTTTTTTTTTTTTTTTTTTGCGCAAATTTTTTGACTTTTTTTGGGGTCGAGATGGGTGTCGCTAGACGCGGGATTTCATCCCGAACACGACGATATATGGTTTATGGGGTGGTTTTCCCATAGGTTGCCGGCTAGCCCGGGATCAGTGCCTATTTGAAGCATTTCGGGTGCTCGGGGCCTGTGACGTCATCGCCCATGCATTCTTATGGGAGATTTTGGTCAAAATGATCCGATGGCCATGAATGGGACATGGTTGGAAAGAGGAGGTGATTTCGAGCCGATTCGCCCGGTTTTTACTCGGATGCGTTGGATACCGGCCGATTTGAGGGCGTTTCAAAGTTCGTTTTCAGGGATAGGAGCACACGTTAGGGGGGTGGGGTCACCGGTAGATTTCTTTCTGATGCGGTTTTTTCGATTCCAATTGCGGTCCTGACCAATAGTTGTCATTGATGACCATACGGATTCGATGGGGTTTGCGTTCTAGACGCATTTGAAAAACGTTCCCTATCCCTTATACATAGGATTTTTTACATTTCATACAATTTTAAGAAATTCTCTCGATGGTTAGTCGACTTTTTTCGCTCAGACGTGGGATTTTATGTGGGCTACAAGAAAAATGCGGAATCCCGGTTCTCACTGGTCAAATTCGGCAATTTTTCCCGTTTTTTTGAATATGCTTGTTCCGACCCTGACGCCCTGCATTCATCGGTACACAATGCGCTGCACATGATTTCCCAGTAGTTTTTCAAGCCGCATCTACCTGCCAGGGTTATACAATTTTAAGAGGCAATTTTTGTTTTTTTTTTGTTTTTTTTTTTTTGCGCAAATTTTTTGACTTTTTTTGGGGTCGAGATGGGTGTCGCTAGACGCGGGATTTCATCCCCAACACGACGATATATGGTTTATGGGGTGGTTTTCCCATAGGTTGCCGGCTAGCCCGGGATCAGTGCCTATTTGAAGCATTTCGGGTGCTCGGGGCCTGTGACGTCATCGCCCATGCATTCTTATGGGAGATTTTGGTCAAAATGATCCGATGGCCATGAATGGGACATGGTTGGAAAGAGGAGGTGATTTCGAGCCGATTCGCCCGGTTTTTACTCGGATGCGTTGGATACCGGCCGATTTGAGGGCGTTTCAAAGTTCGTTTTCAGGGATAGGAGCACACGTTAGGGGGGTGGGGTCACCGGTAGATTTCTTTCTGATGCGGTTTTTTCGATTCCAATTGCGGTCCTGACCAATAGTTGTCATTGATGACCATACGGATTCGATGGGGTTTGCGTTCTAGACGGATTTGAAAAACGTTCCCTATCCCTTATACATAGGATTTTTTACATTTCATACAATTTTAAGAAATTCTCTCGATGGTTAGTCGACTTTTTTCGCTCAGACGTGGGATTTTATGTGGGCTACAAGAAAAATGCGGAATCCCGGTTCTCACTGGTCAAATTCGGCAATTTTTCCCGTTTTTTTGAATATGCTTGTTCCGACCCTGACGCCACACAATGATCGATACACAATGCGCGATACCTGATCTCCCACTAGTTTTTCAAGCCGCATCTAGCTGCCAGGTTTATACAATTTTAAGAGGCAATTTTTCGTTATTTTTTTTTTTTTTTTTGCGCAAATTTTTTGACTTTTTTTGGGGTCGAGATGGGTGTCGCTAGACGCGGGATTTCATCCCGAACACGACGATATATGGTTTATGGGGTGGTTTTCCCATAGGTTGCCGGCTAGCCCGGGATCAGTGCCTATTTGAAGCATTTCGGGTGCTCGGGGCCTGTGACGTCATCGCCCATGCATTCTTATGGGAGATTTTGGTCAAAATGATCCGATGGCCATGAATGGGACATGGTTGGAAAGAGGAGGTGATTTCGAGCCGATTCGCCCGGTTTTTACTCGGATGCGTTGGATACCGGCCGATTTGAGGGCGTTTCAAAGTTCGTTTTCAGGGATAGGAGCACACGTTAGGGGGGTGGGGTCACCGGTAGATTTCTTTCTGATGCGGTTTTTTCGATTCCAATTGCGGTCCTGACCAATAGTTGTCATTGATGACCATACGGATTCGATGGGGTTTGCGTTCTAGACGGATTTGAAAAACGTTCCCTATCCCTTATACATAGGATTTTTTACATTTCATACAATTTTAAGAAATTCTCTCGATGGTTAGTCGACTTTTTTCGCTCAGACGTGGGATTTTATGTGGGCTACAAGAAAAATGCGGAATCCCGGTTCTCACTGGTCAAATTCGGCAATTTTTCCCGTTTTTTTGAATATGTTTGTTCCGACCCTGACGCCCTGCATTCATCGGTACACAATGCGCGGCACATGATTTCCCAGTAGTTTTTCAAGCCGCATCTACCTGCCAGGGTTATACAATTTTAAGAGGCAATTTTTTTTTTTTTTTTTTTTTTTTTTTGCGCAAATTTTTTGACTTTTTTTGGGGTCGAGAGTGGTGTCGCTAGACGCGGGATTTCATCCCGAACACGACGATATATGGTTTATGGGGTGGTTTTCCCATAGGTTGCCGGCTAGCCCGGGATCAGTGCCTATTTGAAGCATTTCGGGTGCTCGGGGCCTGTGACGTCATCGCCCATGCATTCTTATGGGAGATTTTGGTCAAAATGATCCGATGGCCATGAATGGGACATGGTTGGAAAGAGGAGGTGATTTCGAGCCGATTCGCCCGGTTTTTACTCGGATGCGTTGGATACCGGCCGATTTGAGGGCGTTTCAAAGTTCGTTTTCAGGGATAGGAGCACACGTTAGGGGGGTGGGGTCACCGGTAGATTTCTTTCTGATGCGGTTTTTTCGATTCCAATTGCGGTCCTGACCAATAGTTGTCATTGATGACCATACGGATTCGATGGGGTTTGCGTTCTAGACGGATTTGAAAAACGTTCCCTATCCCTTATACATAGGATTTTTTACATTTCATACAATTTTAAGAAATTCTCTCGATGGTTAGTCGACTTTTTTCGCTCAGACGTGGGATTTTATGTGGGCTACAAGAAAAATGCGGAATCCCGGTTCTCACTGGTCAAATTCGGCAATTTTTCCCGTTTTTTTGAATATGCTTGTTCCGACCCTGACGCCACACAATGATCGATACACAATGCGCGATACCTGATCTCCCACTAGTTTTTCAAGCCGCATCTAGCTGCCAGGTTTATACAATTTTAAGAGGCAATTTTTCGTTATTTTTTTTTTTTTTTTTGCGCAAATTTTTTGACTTTTTTTGGGGTCGAGATGGGTGTCGCTAGACGCGGGATTTCATCCCGAACACGACGATATATGGTTTATGGGGTGGTTTTCCCATAGGTTGCCGGCTAGCCCGGGATCAGTGCCTATTTGAAGCATTTCGGGTGCTCGGGGCCTGTGACGTCATCGCCCATGCATTCTTATGGGAGATTTTGGTCAAAATGATCCGATGGCCATGAATGGGACATGGTTGGAAAGAGGAGGTGATTTCGAGCCGATTCGCCCGGTTTTTACTCGGATGCGTTGGATACCGGCCGATTTGAGGGCGTTTCAAAGTTCGTTTTCAGGGATAGGAGCACACGTTAGGGGGGTGGGGTCACCGGTAGATTTCTTTCTGATGCGGTTTTTTCGATTCCAATTGCGGTCCTGACCAATAGTTGTCATTGATGACCATACGGATTCGATGGGGTTTGCGTTCTAGACGGATTTGAAAAACGTTCCCTATCCCTTATACATAGGATTTTTTACATTTCATACAATTTTAAGAAATTCTCTCGATGGTTAGTCGACTTTTTTCGCTCAGACGTGGGATTTTATGTGGGCTACAAGAAAAATGCGGAATCCCGGTTCTCACTGGTCAAATTCGGCAATTTTTCCCGTTTTTTTGAATATGTTTGTTCCGACCCTGACGCCCTGCATTCATCGGTACACAATGCGCGGCACATGATTTCCCAGTAGTTTTTCAAGCCGCATCTACCTGCCAGGGTTATACAATTTTAAGAGGCAATTTTTTTTTTTTTTTTTTTTTTTTTTGCGCAAATTTTTTGACTTTTTTTGGGGTCGAGAGTGGTGTCGCTAGACGCGGGATTTCATCCCGAACACGACGATATATGGTTTATGGGGTGGTTTTCCCATAGGTTGCCGGCTAGCCCGGGATCAGTGCCTATTTGAAGCATTTCGGGTGCTCGGGGCCTGTGACGTCATCGCCCATGCATTCTTATGGGAGATTTTGGTCAAAATGATCCGATGGCCATGAATGGGACATGGTTGGAAAGAGGAGGTGATTTCGAGCCGATTCGCCCGGTTTTTACTCGGATGCGTTGGATACCGGCCGATTTGAGGGCGTTTCAAAGTTCGTTTTCAGGGATAGGAGCACACGTTAGGGGGGTGGGGTCACCGGTAGATTTCTTTCTGATGCGGTTTTTTCGATTCCAATTGCGGTCCTGACCAATAGTTGTCATTGATGACCATACGGATTCGATGGGGTTTGCGTTCTAGACGGATTTGAAAAACGTTCCCTATCCCTTATACATAGGATTTTTTACATTTCATACAATTTTAAGAAATTCTCTCGATGGTTAGTCGACTTTTTTCGCTCAGACGTGGGATTTTATGTGGGCTACAAGAAAAATGCGGAATCCCGGTTCTCACTGGTCAAATTCGGCAATTTTTCCCGTTTTTTTGAATATGCTTGTTCCGACCCTGACGCCACACAATGATCGATACACAATGCGCGATACCTGATCTGCCACTAGTTTTTCAAGCCGCATCTAGCTGCCAGGGTTATACAATTTTAAGAGGCAATTTTTCGTTATTTTTTTTTTTTTTTTTTGCGCAAATTTTTTGACTTTTTTTGGGGTCGAGATGGGTGTCGCTAGACGCGGGATTTCATCCCGAACACGACGATATATGGTTTATGGGGTGGTTTTCCCATAGGTTGCCGGCTAGCCCGGGATCAGTGCCTATTTGAAGCATTTCGGGTGCTCGGGGCCTGTGACGTCATCGCCCATGCATTCTTATGGGAGATTTTGGTCAAAATGATCCGATGGCCATGAATGGGACATGGTTGGAAAGAGGAGGTGATTTCGAGCCGATTCGCCCGGTTTTTACTCGGATGCGTTGGATACCGGCCGATTTGAGGGCGTTTCAAAGTTCGTTTTCAGGGATAGGAGCACACGTTAGGGGGGTGGGGTCACCGGTAGATTTCTTTCTGATGCGGTTTTTTCGATTCCAATTGCGGTCCTGACCAATAGTTGTCATTGATGACCATACGGATTCGATGGGGTTTGCGTTCTAGACGGATTTGAAAAACGTTCCCTATCCCTTATACATAGGATTTTTTACATTTCATACAATTTTAAGAAATTCTCTCGATGGTTAGTCGACTTTTTTCGCTCAGACGTGGGATTTTATGTGGGCTACAAGAAAAATGCGGAATCCCGGTTCTCACTGGTCAAATTCGGCAATTTTTCCCGTTTTTTTGAATATGCTTGTTCCGACCCTGACGCCACACAATGATCGATACACAATGCGCGATACCTGATCTGCCACTAGTTTTTCAAGCCGCATCTAGCTGCCAGGGTTATACAATTTTAAGAGGCAATTTTTCGTTATTTTTTTTTTTTTTTTTTTGCGCAAATTTTTTGACTTTTTTTGGGGTCGAGATGGGTGTCGCTAGACGCGGGATTTCATCCCGAACACGACGATATATGGTTTATGGGGTGGTTTTCCCATAGGTTGCCGGCTAGCCCGGGATCAGTGCCTATTTGAAGCATTTCGGGTGCTCGGGGCCTGTGACGTCATCGCCCATGCATTCTTATGGGAGATTTTGGTCAAAATGATCCGATGGCCATGAATGGGACATGGTTGGAAAGAGGAGGTGATTTCGAGCCGATTCGCCCGGTTTTTACTCGGATGCGTTGGATACCGGCCGATTTGAGGGCGTTTCAAAGTTCGTTTTCAGGGATAGGAGCACACGTTAGGGGGGTGGGGTCACCGGTAGATTTCTTTCTGATGCGGTTTTTTCGATTCCAATTGCGGTCCTGACCAATAGTTGTCATTGATGACCATACGGATTCGATGGGGTTTGCGTTCTAGACGGATTTGAAAAACGTTCCCTATCCCTTATACATAGGATTTTTTACATTTCATACAATTTTAAGAAATTCTCTCGATGGTTAGTCGACTTTTTTCGCTCAGACGTGGGATTTTATGTGGGCTACAAGAAAAATGCGGAATCCCGGTTCTCATTGGTCAAATTCGGCAATTTTTCCCGTTTTTTTGAATATGCTTGTTCCGACCCTGACGCCCTGCATTCATCGGTACACAATGCGCGGCACATGATTTCCCAGTAGTTTTTCATGCCGCATCTACCTGCCAGGGTTATACAATTTTAAGAGGCAATTTTTTTTTTTTTTTTTTTTTTTTGCGCAAATTTTTTGACTTTTTTTGGGGTCGAGATGGGTGTCGCTAGACGCGGGATTTCATCCCGAACACGACGATATATGGTTTATGGGGTGGTTTTCCCATAGGTTGCCGGCTAGCCCGGGATCAGTGCCTATTTGAAGCATTTCGGGTGCTCGGGGCCTGTGACGTCATCGCCCATGCATTCTTATGGGAGATTTTGGTCAAAATGATCCGATGGCCATGAATGGGACATGGTTGGAAAGAGGAGGTGATTTCGAGCCGATTCGCCCGGTTTTTACTCGGATGCGTTGGATACCGGCCGATTTGAGGGCGTTTCAAAGTTCGTTTTCAGGGATAGGAGCACACGTTAGGGGGGTGGGGTCACCGGTAGATTTCTTTCTGATGCGGTTTTTTCGATTCCAATTGCGGTCCTGACCAATAGTTGTCATTGATGACCATACGGATTCGATGGGGTTTGCGTTCTAGACGCATTTGAAAAACGTTCCCTATCCCTTATACATAGGATTTTTTACATTTCATACAATTTTAAGAAATTCTCTCGATGGTTAGTCGACTTTTTTCGCTCAGACGTGGGATTTTATGTGGGCTACAAGAAAAATGCGGAATCCCGGTTCTCACTGGTCAAATTCGGCAATTTTTCCCGTTTTTTTGAATATGCTTGTTCCGACCCTGACGCCCTGCATTCATCGGTACACAATGCGCTGCACATGATTTCCCAGTAGTTTTTCAAGCCGCATCTACCTGCCAGGGTTATACAATTTTAAGAGGCAATTTTTGTTTTTTTTTTGTTTTTTTTTTTTTGCGCAAATTTTTTGACTTTTTTTGGGGTCGAGATGGGTGTCGCTAGACGCGGGATTTCATCCCCAACACGACGATATATGGTTTATGGGGTGGTTTTCCCATAGGTTGCCGGCTAGCCCGGGATCAGTGCCTATTTGAAGCATTTCGGGTGCTCGGGGCCTGTGACGTCATCGCCCATGCATTCATATGGGAGATTTTGGTCAAAATGATCCGATGGCCATGAATGGGACATGGTTGGAAAGAGGAGGTGATTTCGAGCCGATTCGCCCGGTTTTTACTCGGATGCGTTGGATACCGGCCGATTTGAGGGCGTTTCAAAGTTCGTTTTCAGGGATAGGAGCACACGTTAGGGGGGTGGGGTCACCGGTAGATTTTTTTAGGTTAAGTTAGGTTAGGTTAGGTTAGGTTAGGTTAGGTTAGGTTAGGTTAGGTTAGGTTAGGTTAGGTTAGGTTAGGTTAGGTTAGGTTAGGTTAGGTTAGGTTAGGTTAGGTTAGGTTAGGTTAGGTTAGGTTAGGTTAGGTTAGGTTAGGTTAGGTTAGGTTAGGTTAGGTTAGGTTAGGTTAGGTTAGGTTAGGTTAGGTTAGGTTAGGTTAGGTTAGGTTAGGTTAGGTTAGGTTAGGTTAGGTTAGGTTAGGTTAGGTTAGGTTAGGTTAGGTTAGGTTAGGTTAGGTTAGGTTAGGTTAGGTTAGGTTAGGTTAGGTTAGGTTAGGTTAGGTTAGGTTAGGTTAGGTTAGGTTAGGTTAGGTTAGGTTAGGTTAGGTTAGGTTAGGTTAGGTTAGGTTAGGTTAGGTTAGGTTAGGTTAGGTTAGGTTAGGTTAGGTTAGGTTAGGTTAGGTTAGGTTAGGTTAGGTTAGGTTAGGTTAGGTTAGGTTAGGTTAGGTTAGGTTAGGTTAGGTTAGGTTAGGTTAGGTTAGGTTAGGTTAGGTTAGGTTAGGTTAGGTTAGGTTAGGTTAGGTTAGGTTAGGTTAGGTTAGGTTAGGTTAGGTTAGGTTAGGTTAGGTTAGGTTAGGTTAGGTTAGGTTAGGTTAGGTTAGGTTAGGTTAGGTTAGGTTAGGTTAGGTTAGGTTAGGTTAGGTTAGGTTAGGTTAGGTTAGGTTAGGTTAGGTTAGGTTAGGTTAGGTTAGGTTAGGTTAGGTTAGGTTAGGTTAGGTTAGGTTAGGTTAGGTTAGGTTAGGTTAGGTTAGGTTAGGTTAGGTTAGGTTAGGTTAGGTTAGGTTAGGTTAGGTTAGGTTAGGTTAGGTTAGGTTAGGTTAGGTTAGGTTAGGTTAGGTTAGGTTAGGTTAGGTTAGGTTAGGTTAGGTTAGGTTAGGTTAGGTTAGGTTAGGTTAGGTTAGGTTAGGTTAGGTTAGGTTAGGTTAGGTTAGGTTAGGTTAGGTTAGGTTAGGTTAGGTTAGGTTAGGTTAGGTTAGGTTAGGTTAGGTTAGGTTAGGTTAGGTTAGGTTAGGTTAGGTTAGGTTAGGTTAGGTTAGGTTAGGTTAGGTTAGGTTAGGTTAGGTTAGGTTAGGTTAGGTTAGGTTAGGTTAGGTTAGGTTAGGTTAGGTTAGGTTAGGTTAGGTTAGGTTAGGTTAGGTTAGGTTAGGTTAGGTTAGGTTAGGTTAGGTTAGGTTAGGTTAGGTTAGGTTAGGTTAGGTTAGGTTAGGTTAGGTTAGGTTAGGTTAGGTTAGGTTAGGTTAGGTTAGGTTAGGTTAGGTTAGGTTAGGTTAGGTTAGGTTAGGTTAGGTTAGGTTAGGTTAGGTTAGGTTAGGTTAGGTTAGGTTAGGTTAGGTTAGGTTAGGTTAGGTTAGGTTAGGTTAGGTTAGGTTAGGTTAGGTTAGGTTAGGTTAGGTTAGGTTAGGTTAGGTTAGGTTAGGTTAGGTTAGGTTAGGTTAGGTTAGGTTAGGTTAGGTTAGGTTAGGTTAGGTTAGGTTAGGTTAGGTTAGGTTAGGTTAGGTTAGGTTAGGTTAGGTTAGGTTAGGTTAGGTTAGGTTAGGTTAGGTTAGGTTAGGTTAGGTTAGGTTAGGTTAGGTTAGGTTAGGTTAGGTTAGGTTAGGTTAGGTTAGGTTAGGTTAGGTTAGGTTAGGTTAGGTTAGGTTAGGTTAGGTTAGGTTAGGTTAGGTTAGGTTAGGTTAGGTTAGGTTAGGTTAGGTTAGGTTAGGTTAGGTTAGGTTAGGTTAGGTTAGGTTAGGTTAGGTTAGGTTAGGTTAGGTTAGGTTAGGTTAGGTTAGGTTAGGTTAGGTTAGGTTAGGTTAGGTTAGGTTAGGTTAGGTTAGGTTAGGTTAGGTTAGGTTAGGTTAGGTTAGGTTAGGTTAGGTTAGGTTAGGTTAGGTTAGGTTAGGTTAGGTTAGGTTAGGTTAGGTTAGGTTAGGTTAGGTTAGGTTAGGTTAGGTTAGGTTAGGTTAGGTTAGGTTAGGTTAGGTTAGGTTAGGTTAGGTTAGGTTAGGTTAGGTTAGGTTAGGTTAGGTTAGGTTAGGTTAGGTTAGGTTAGGTTAGGTTAGGTTAGGTTAGGTTAGGTTAGGTTAGGTTAGGTTAGGTTAGGTTAGGTTAGGTTAGGTTAGGTTAGGTTAGGTTAGGTTAGGTTAGGTTAGGTTAGGTTAGGTTAGGTTAGGTTAGGTTAGGTTAGGTTAGGTTAGGTTAGGTTAGGTTAGGTTAGGTTAGGTTAGGTTAGGTTAGGTTAGGTTAGGTTAGGTTAGGTTAGGTTAGGTTAGGTTAGGTTAGGTTAGGTTAGGTTAGGTTAGGTTAGGTTAGGTTAGGTTAGGTTAGGTTAGGTTAGGTTAGGTTAGGTTAGGTTAGGTTAGGTTAGGTTAGGTTAGGTTAGGTTAGGTTAGGTTAGGTTAGGTTAGGTTAGGTTAGGTTAGGTTAGGTTAGGTTAGGTTAGGTTAGGTTAGGTTAGGTTAGGTTAGGTTAGGTTAGGTTAGGTTAGGTTAGGTTAGGTTAGGTTAGGTTAGGTTAGGTTAGGTTAGGTTAGGTTAGGTTAGGTTAGGTTAGGTTAGGTTAGGTTAGGTTAGGTTAGGTTAGGTTAGGTTAGGTTAGGTTAGGTTAGGTTAGGTTAGGTTAGGTTAGGTTAGGTTAGGTTAGGTTAGGTTAGGTTAGGTTAGGTTAGGTTAGGTTAGGTTAGGTTAGGTTAGGTTAGGTTAGGTTAGGTTAGGTTAGGTTAGGTTAGGTTAGGTTAGGTTAGGTTAGGTTAGGTTAGGTTAGGTTAGGTTAGGTTAGGTTAGGTTAGGTTAGGTTAGGTTAGGTTAGGTTAGGTTAGGTTAGGTTAGGTTAGGTTAGGTTAGGTTAGGTTAGGTTAGGTTAGGTTAGGTTAGGTTAGGTTAGGTTAGGTTAGGTTAGGTTAGGTTAGGTTAGGTTAGGTTAGGTTAGGTTAGGTTAGGTTAGGTTAGGTTAGGTTAGGTTAGGTTAGGTTAGGTTAGGTTAGGTTAGGTTAGGTTAGGTTAGGTTAGGTTAGGTTAGGTTAGGTTAGGTTAGGTTAGGTTAGGTTAGGTTAGGTTAGGTTAGGTTAGGTTAGGTTAGGTTAGGTTAGGTTAGGTTAGGTTAGGTTAGGTTAGGTTAGGTTAGGTTAGGTTAGGTTAGGTTAGGTTAGGTTAGGTTAGGTTAGGTTAGGTTAGGTTAGGTTAGGTTAGGTTAGGTTAGGTTAGGTTAGGTTAGGTTAGGTTAGGTTAGGTTAGGTTAGGTTAGGTTAGGTTAGGTTAGGTTAGGTTAGGTTAGGTTAGGTTAGGTTAGGTTAGGTTAGGTTAGGTTAGGTTAGGTTAGGTTAGGTTAGGTTAGGTTAGGTTAGGTTAGGTTAGGTTAGGTTAGGTTAGGTTAGGTTAGGTTAGGTTAGGTTAGGTTAGGTTAGGTTAGGTTAGGTTAGGTTAGGTTAGGTTAGGTTAGGTTAGGTTAGGTTAGGTTAGGTTAGGTTAGGTTAGGTTAGGTTAGGTTAGGTTAGGTTAGGTTAGGTTAGGTTAGGTTAGGTTAGGTTAGGTTAGGTTAGGTTAGGTTAGGTTAGGTTAGGTTAGGTTAGGTTAGGTTAGGTTAGGTTAGGTTAGGTTAGGTTAGGTTAGGTTAGGTTAGGTTAGGTTAGGTTAGGTTAGGTTAGGTTAGGTTAGGTTAGGTTAGGTTAGGTTAGGTTAGGTTAGGTTAGGTTAGGTTAGGTTAGGTTAGGTTAGGTTAGGTTAGGTTAGGTTAGGTTAGGTTAGGTTAGGTTAGGTTAGGTTAGGTTAGGTTAGGTTAGGTTAGGTTAGGTTAGGTTAGGTTAGGTTAGGTTAGGTTAGGTTAGGTTAGGTTAGGTTAGGTTAGGTTAGGTTAGGTTAGGTTAGGTTAGGTTAGGTTAGGTTAGGTTAGGTTAGGTTAGGTTAGGTTAGGTTAGGTTAGGTTAGGTTAGGTTAGGTTAGGTTAGGTTAGGTTAGGTTAGGTTAGGTTAGGTTAGGTTAGGTTAGGTTAGGTTAGGTTAGGTTAGGTTAGGTTAGGTTAGGTTAGGTTAGGTTAGGTTAGGTTAGGTTAGGTTAGGTTAGGTTAGGTTAGGTTAGGTTAGGTTAGGTTAGGTTAGGTTAGGTTAGGTTAGGTTAGGTTAGGTTAGGTTAGGTTAGGTTAGGTTAGGTTAGGTTAGGTTAGGTTAGGTTAGGTTAGGTTAGGTTAGGTTAGGTTAGGTTAGGTTAGGTTAGGTTAGGTTAGGTTAGGTTAGGTTAGGTTAGGTTAGGTTAGGTTAGGTTAGGTTAGGTTAGGTTAGGTTAGGTTAGGTTAGGTTAGGTTAGGTTAGGTTAGGTTAGGTTAGGTTAGGTTAGGTTAGGTTAGGTTAGGTTAGGTTAGGTTAGGTTAGGTTAGGTTAGGTTAGGTTAGGTTAGGTTAGGTTAGGTTAGGTTAGGTTAGGTTAGGTTAGGTTAGGTTAGGTTAGGTTAGGTTAGGTTAGGTTAGGTTAGGTTAGGTTAGGTTAGGTTAGGTTAGGTTAGGTTAGGTTAGGTTAGGTTAGGTTAGGTTAGGTTAGGTTAGGTTAGGTTAGGTTAGGTTAGGTTAGGTTAGGTTAGGTTAGGTTAGGTTAGGTTAGGTTAGGTTAGGTTAGGTTAGGTTAGGTTAGGTTAGGTTAGGTTAGGTTAGGTTAGGTTAGGTTAGGTTAGGTTAGGTTAGGTTAGGTTAGGTTAGGTTAGGTTAGGTTAGGTTAGGTTAGGTTAGGTTAGGTTAGGTTAGGTTAGGTTAGGTTAGGTTAGGTTAGGTTAGGTTAGGTTAGGTTAGGTTAGGTTAGGTTAGGTTAGGTTAGGTTAGGTTAGGTTAGGTTAGGTTAGGTTAGGTTAGGTTAGGTTAGGTTAGGTTAGGTTAGGTTAGGTTAGGTTAGGTTAGGTTAGGTTAGGTTAGGTTAGGTTAGGTTAGGTTAGGTTAGGTTAGGTTAGGTTAGGTTAGGTTAGGTTAGGTTAGGTTAGGTTAGGTTAGGTTAGGTTAGGTTAGGTTAGGTTAGGTTAGGTTAGGTTAGGTTAGGTTAGGTTAGGTTAGGTTAGGTTAGGTTAGGTTAGGTTAGGTTAGGTTAGGTTAGGTTAGGTTAGGTTAGGTTAGGTTAGGTTAGGTTAGGTTAGGTTAGGTTAGGTTAGGTTAGGTTAGGTTAGGTTAGGTTAGGTTAGGTTAGGTTAGGTTAGGTTAGGTTAGGTTAGGTTAGGTTAGGTTAGGTTAGGTTAGGTTAGGTTAGGTTAGGTTAGGTTAGGTTAGGTTAGGTTAGGTTAGGTTAGGTTAGGTTAGGTTAGGTTAGGTTAGGTTAGGTTAGGTTAGGTTAGGTTAGGTTAGGTTAGGTTAGGTTAGGTTAGGTTAGGTTAGGTTAGGTTAGGTTAGGTTAGGTTAGGTTAGGTTAGGTTAGGTTAGGTTAGGTTAGGTTAGGTTAGGTTAGGTTAGGTTAGGTTAGGTTAGGTTAGGTTAGGTTAGGTTAGGTTAGGTTAGGTTAGGTTAGGTTAGGTTAGGTTAGGTTAGGTTAGGTTAGGTTAGGTTAGGTTAGGTTAGGTTAGGTTAGGTTAGGTTAGGTTAGGTTAGGTTAGGTTAGGTTAGGTTAGGTTAGGTTAGGTTAGGTTAGGTTAGGTTAGGTTAGGTTAGGTTAGGTTAGGTTAGGTTAGGTTAGGTTAGGTTAGGTTAGGTTAGGTTAGGTTAGGTTAGGTTAGGTTAGGTTAGGTTAGGTTAGGTTAGGTTAGGTTAGGTTAGGTTAGGTTAGGTTAGGTTAGGTTAGGTTAGGTTAGGTTAGGTTAGGTTAGGTTAGGTTAGGTTAGGTTAGGTTAGGTTAGGTTAGGTTAGGTTAGGTTAGGTTAGGTTAGGTTAGGTTAGGTTAGGTTAGGTTAGGTTAGGTTAGGTTAGGTTAGGTTAGGTTAGGTTAGGTTAGGTTAGGTTAGGTTAGGTTAGGTTAGGTTAGGTTAGGTTAGGTTAGGTTAGGTTAGGTTAGGTTAGGTTAGGTTAGGTTAGGTTAGGTTAGGTTAGGTTAGGTTAGGTTAGGTTAGGTTAGGTTAGGTTAGGTTAGGTTAGGTTAGGTTAGGTTAGGTTAGGTTAGGTTAGGTTAGGTTAGGTTAGGTTAGGTTAGGTTAGGTTAGGTTAGGTTAGGTTAGGTTAGGTTAGGTTAGGTTAGGTTAGGTTAGGTTAGGTTAGGTTAGGTTAGGTTAGGTTAGGTTAGGTTAGGTTAGGTTAGGTTAGGTTAGGTTAGGTTAGGTTAGGTTAGGTTAGGTTAGGTTAGGTTAGGTTAGGTTAGGTTAGGTTAGGTTAGGTTAGGTTAGGTTAGGTTAGGTTAGGTTAGGTTAGGTTAGGTTAGGTTAGGTTAGGTTAGGTTAGGTTAGGTTAGGTTAGGTTAGGTTAGGTTAGGTTAGGTTAGGTTAGGTTAGGTTAGGTTAGGTTAGGTTAGGTTAGGTTAGGTTAGGTTAGGTTAGGTTAGGTTAGGTTAGGTTAGGTTAGGTTAGGTTAGGTTAGGTTAGGTTAGGTTAGGTTAGGTTAGGTTAGGTTAGGTTAGGTTAGGTTAGGTTAGGTTAGGTTAGGTTAGGTTAGGTTAGGTTAGGTTAGGTTAGGTTAGGTTAGGTTAGGTTAGGTTAGGTTAGGTTAGGTTAGGTTAGGTTAGGTTAGGTTAGGTTAGGTTAGGTTAGGTTAGGTTAGGTTAGGTTAGGTTAGGTTAGGTTAGGTTAGGTTAGGTTAGGTTAGGTTAGGTTAGGTTAGGTTAGGTTAGGTTAGGTTAGGTTAGGTTAGGTTAGGTTAGGTTAGGTTAGGTTAGGTTAGGTTAGGTTAGGTTAGGTTAGGTTAGGTTAGGTTAGGTTAGGTTAGGTTAGGTTAGGTTAGGTTAGGTTAGGTTAGGTTAGGTTAGGTTAGGTTAGGTTAGGTTAGGTTAGGTTAGGTTAGGTTAGGTTAGGTTAGGTTAGGTTAGGTTAGGTTAGGTTAGGTTAGGTTAGGTTAGGTTAGGTTAGGTTAGGTTAGGTTAGGTTAGGTTAGGTTAGGTTAGGTTAGGTTAGGTTAGGTTAGGTTAGGTTAGGTTAGGTTAGGTTAGGTTAGGTTAGGTTAGGTTAGGTTAGGTTAGGTTAGGTTAGGTTAGGTTAGGTTAGGTTAGGTTAGGTTAGGTTAGGTTAGGTTAGGTTAGGTTAGGTTAGGTTAGGTTAGGTTAGGTTAGGTTAGGTTAGGTTAGGTTAGGTTAGGTTAGGTTAGGTTAGGTTAGGTTAGGTTAGGTTAGGTTAGGTTAGGTTAGGTTAGGTTAGGTTAGGTTAGGTTAGGTTAGGTTAGGTTAGGTTAGGTTAGGTTAGGTTAGGTTAGGTTAGGTTAGGTTAGGTTAGGTTAGGTTAGGTTAGGTTAGGTTAGGTTAGGTTAGGTTAGGTTAGGTTAGGTTAGGTTAGGTTAGGTTAGGTTAGGTTAGGTTAGGTTAGGTTAGGTTAGGTTAGGTTAGGTTAGGTTAGGTTAGGTTAGGTTAGGTTAGGTTAGGTTAGGTTAGGTTAGGTTAGGTTAGGTTAGGTTAGGTTAGGTAGGTTAGGTTAGGTTAGGTTAGGTTAGGTTAGGTTAGGTTAGGTTAGGTTAGGTTAGGTTAGGTTAGGTTAGGTTAGGTTAGGTTAGGTTAGGTTAGGTTAGGTTAGGTTAGGTTAGGTTAGGTTAGGTTAGGTTAGGTTAGGTTAGGTTAGGTTAGGTTAGGTTAGGTTAGGTTAGGTTAGTTAGGTTAGGTTAGGTTAGGTTAGGTTAGGTTAGGTTAGGTTAGGTTAGGTTAGGTTAGGTTAGGTTAGGTTAGGTTAGGTTAGGTTAGGTTAGGTTAGGTTAGGTTAGGTTAGGTTAGGTTAGGTTAGGTTAGGTTAGGTTAGGTTAGGTTAGGTTAGGTTAGGTTAGGTTAGGTTAGGTTAGGTTAGGTTAGGTTAGGTTAGGTTAGGTTAGGTTAGGTTAGGTTAGGTTAGGTTAGGTTAGGTTAGGTTAGGTTAGGTTAGGTTAGGTTAGGTTAGGTTAGGTTAGGTTAGGTTAGGTTAGGTTAGGTTAGGTTAGGTTAGGTTAGGTTAGGTTAGGTTAGGTTAGGTTAGGTTAGGTTAGGTTAGGTTAGGTTAGGTTAGGTTAGGTTAGGTTAGGTTAGGTTAGGTTAGGTTAGGTTAGGTTAGGTTAGGTTAGGTTAGGTTAGGTTAGGTTAGGTTAGGTTAGGTTAGGTTAGGTTAGGTTAGGTTAGGTTAGGTTAGGTTAGGTTAGGTTAGGTTAGGTTAGGTTAGGTTAGGTTAGGTTAGGTTAGGTTAGGTTAGGTTAGGTTAGGTTAGGTTAGGTTAGGTTAGGTTAGGTTAGGTTAGGTTAGGTTAGGTTAGGTTAGGTTAGGTTAGGTTAGGTTAGGTTAGGTTAGGTTAGTTAGGTTAGGTTAGGTTAGGTTAGGTTAGGTTAGGTTAGGTTAGGTTAGGTTAGGTTAGGTTAGGTTAGGTTAGGTTAGGTTAGGTTAGGTTAGGTTAGGTTAGGTTAGGTTAGGTTAGGTTAGTTAGGTTAGGTTAGGTTAGGTTAGGTAGTTAGGTTAGGTTAGGTTAGGTTAGGTTAGGTTAGGTTAGGTTAGGTTAGGTTAGGTTAGGTTAGGTTAGGTTAGGTTAGGTTAGGTTAGGTTAGGTTAGGTTAGGTTAGGTTAGGTTAGGTTAGGTTAGGTTAGGTTAGGTTAGGTTAGGTTAGGTTAGGTTAGGTTAGGTTAGGTTAGGTTAGGTTAGGTTAGGTTAGGTTAGGTTAGGTTAGGTTAGGTTAGGTTAGTTAGGTTAGGTTAGGTTAGGTTAGGTTAGGTTAGGTTAGGTTAGGTTAGGTTAGGTTAGGTTAGGTTAGGTTAGGTTAGGTTAGGTTAGGTTAGGTTAGGTTAGGTTAGGTTAGGTTAGGTTAGGTTAGGTTAGGTTAGGTTAGGTTAGGTTAGGTTAGGTTAGGTTAGGTTAGGTTAGGTTAGGTTAGGTTAGGTTAGGTTAGGTTAGGTTAGGTTAGGTTAGGTTAGGTTAGGTTAGGTTAGGTTAGGTTAGGTTAGGTTAGGTTAGGTTAGGTTAGGTTAGGTTAGGTTAGGTTAGGTTAGGTTAGGTTAGGTTAGGTTAGGTTAGGTTAGTTAGGTTAGGTTAGGTTAGGTTAGGTTAGGTTAGTTAGGTTAGGTTAGGTTAGGTTAGGTTAGGTTAGGTTAGGTTAGGTTAGGTTAGGTTAGGTTAGGTTAGGTTAGGTTAGGTTAGGTTAGGTTAGGTTAGGTTAGGTTAGGTTAGGTTAGGTTAGGTTAGGTTAGGTTAGGTTAGGTTAGGTTAGGTTAGGTTAGGTTAGGTTAGGTTAGGTTAGGTTAGGTTAGGTTAGGTTAGGTTAGGTTAGGTTAGGTTAGGTTAGGTTAGGTTAGGTTAGGTTAGGTTAGGTTAGGTTAGGTTAGGTTAGGTTAGGTTAGGTTAGGTTAGGTTAGGTTAGGTTAGGTTAGGTTAGGTTAGGTTAGGTTAGGTTAGGTTAGGTTAGGTTAGGTTAGGTTAGGTTAGGTTAGGTTAGGTTAGGTTAGGTTAGGTTAGGTTAGGTTAGGTTAGGTTAGGTTAGGTTAGGTTAGGTTAGGTTAGGTTAGGTTAGGTTAGGTTAGGTTAGGTTAGGTTAGGTTAGGTTAGGTTAGGTTAGGTTAGGTTAGGTTAGGTTAGGTTAGGTTAGGTTAGGTTAGGTTAGGTTAGGTTAGGTTAGGTTAGGTTAGGTTAGGTTAGGTTAGGTTAGGTTAGGTTAGGTTAGGTTAGGTTAGGTTAGGTTAGGTTAGGTTAGGTAGGTTAGGTTAGGTTAGGTTAGGTTAGGTTAGGTTAGGTTAGGTTAGTAGGTTAGGTTAGGTTAGGTTAGGTTGGTTAGGTTAGGTTAGGTTAGGTTAGGTTAGGTAGGTTAGGTTAGGTTAGGTTAGGTTAGGTTAGGTTAGGTTAGGTTAGGTTAGGTTAGGTTAGGTTAGGTTAGGTTAGGTTAGGTTAGGTTAGGTTAGGTTAGGTTAGGTTAGGTTAGGTTAGGTAGGTTAGGTTAGGTGAGGTTAGGTTAGGTTAGGTTAGGTTAGGTTAGGTTAGGGGTAGGTTAGGGTTGGTGAGGTTAGGTTAGTTAGGGTTAAGGTTAGGGTTAGGTTAGGTAGGTTGGGTAGGGTAGGGTTAGGTTAGGTTTGGGGTGGTTGGTGAGGTAGGTTAGGTTAGGGTTAGGTTAGGGTAGGTTAGGTGTAGGGTGGGTAGGTTAGGTTAGGGTAGGTTAGGTTAGGTTAGGTAGGAGGTTAGGGGTGGGAGAGGTTAGGTTAGGTGAGGTGTGGAGGGTAGGTGAGGGGAGGGTAGGTGTGGGGTGGTTAGGGGAGGGTAGGTGAGGGGTAGGTGTAGGGGTGGGTTAGGGTGGTAGGGTGTGGTAGGTTGGTGGTGGGAGGGTAGGTGTGGGGTGGGGTAGGGAGGTGTGGGTAGGTTAGGGGTGTGGGGAGGGTAGGGTGAGGTGTGGGGAGGTGTGGGGTAGGGGTGGGTAGGGTGAGGGTGGGTAGGGGTGGGTAGGGTAGGTGAGGTGGGTTGGGGAGGGGTGGGGTGGTGAGGGTGAGGGTAGGGGTGGGGTGGTGAGGGGTGGGGTGGGTGAGGGGTGGGGAGGGGTGAGGGGTGGGGTGGGGAGGGTGTGGTGAGGGTGAGGGTGAGGGGTGGGGTGGTGAGGGTAGGGGTGGGAGGGGTGGTAGGGGTGGGTGGGAGGGGAGGGGTGGGTTGGGAGGGGAGGGGTGGGAGGGTGGGAGGGTAGGGTGGGTGGTAGGTGAGGGTGGGGAGGGGTGAGGTGGAGTTGAGGTGAGGGTAGGTAGGTGTGGGGGTAGGGTAGGGAGGTGTAGGGGTGGGTTCAGAGGTAGTGAAGTTAGGTGAGTACGCAGGAGGGGTGTACACATCGGCGGAGTAGAGTAAGTAGCGGGTAAGACAGTACAGCAGGGGGGGGGGTGGCAGGTGAGGAGTTAGGTAGTTCAGGGTTACGTTAAGTTACAGTTAAGTTCAGTTTAAGTTCAGTTAAGTTAAGTTAAGTTAAGTTAAGTTAAGTTAAGTTAAGTTAAGTTAAGTTAAGTTAAGTTAAGTTACGTTAAGTTAAGTTAAGTTAAGTTCAAGTTAAGTTAAGTTAAGTTAAGTTAGTAAGTTAAGTTAAGTTCAGTTAAGTTACAGTTAAGTTAAGTTAAAGTTAAGTTAAGTTCAGTTAAGTTAAGTACAGTTAAGTTACAGTTCACGTTACAGTTCCGTTAAGTTAAGTTAAGTTCAGTTAAGTTAAGTTAAGTTAAGTTAAGTT